>CM032635.1:31184714-32542214 GCA_019097785.1 Fraxinus excelsior | reverse complement strand
CTGGTTTCACACAGGTTTGTCGTGGTACTCGTTCTTGAAATGATTAAAGGTCGACTTCATATCTTGCGCATTGATCTTCATAAACATCTATTTTCTCAGGGGATATTGGAGCGTGGCAACCAAATGGAAGCCTGAAAATTATTGACCGCAAGAAGAACATTTTCAAGCTCTCCCAGGGAGACTAAGTTGCAGTGGAAGTGTGGAACAATTGGAGAATATTTATGGTCTAGTTTCTGATATTGACTTGGTATATGTGTCAACTGTTGTCACAGATGCTTACACCCTCCCATCAACCGAAAAAGGCCATACTTACACCCTCCCATCAAACTGATATGCTAATCACATTCACATAAAAAAATAAAAATAAATAAAAAAATCTCAGGGTTCTATTCATTTATAGAGTAAATCCCCTCCTTTATGTGTTGAATAGGCAACCTTAAGAAGTCTATTTTGAACTTCTGTAATATCTAGAGCTTGAATTTTAGAGGTTTAGTTTAGATATTTTCTGTAGGATATGGGTATTTAATCTTCACAAGAGGAAATTAATTTTCCTTTGAAGACTAAACCCAAATGCATGATGGATCTTAGAAAACCATTTGAGATCGTTTGTGTTTTATTTTGAATCATCACACATAAGGGTAAGATGATAACCTTAAAGGAACTTTTAATGGTCAAACCAAATGCTTCCTCCTTTAGATCTTCTCCATTGTACTCTCAAGGTGCCTTTCCTCTTGTGAGAAAAATTGTATAGGCAAAAACTCAATCATTAGCCAAATGTGTCCTTAGAAGGGCATATTTATAACTCAACTTAGAGTTCCATATTTGCACTAATTCTCTTGGACTTTATTGTAATAGACCAATTAAGTCACACACATTTTTGGAGCCAAGAGAGGGACCCAATTGGACTCACAAGATTCAAGCTCCAATAGATGTTTCTAATTGAGTCAACTCTTGACCAATTGAGATACATCTATTAATCCCGACTTATTCTACCAAAAGGTCGAAATTGCACTCTTCAGTCGAGTGAAAGTTATGGAAGTCAATTACGATTCGATAATAATATCTTTCGACTACCATTCTACAAGTCAACACCCGTTTGACCGTCAATATGTTGAAGTCGACAAAATGACCATTTTGCCCTTCAACATGTATTACCCTCTTAGTCCAATTTCATAAGGTGAATCCGTTGTGATCACATCACAACACCAAGTCCAATGATATCATCGTCGAACTACTAAGCTCAAGTTCAATTCCCTTTAGAAAATATCTTAGAGTGACGATCGTCTCATAATGATGATTAACGAATTCCACTATTGCATGTATATGATCTCTAACCACTTTGCACAGATTCCCAAAGTACCAAGATCGATCTTCTAATTAAGACTTTACTCATTGGTACCTCAAAGAACTTGAACTAGTAATTAAATGTACATTACTTGCTCAGGATTCAGGTGACTTGTTCGATAATCGAGTGGTGTCTCATTTTGAACGGTCACAAATGAGTCATCTACGTGGTCTCGTTCACCGTGCTTCAAAAACACATTATTGTTCTTATTCCCATATCTAGACAAATCTTAATAAGAACAATGTAATCTTATCAACATAAAGCGTCCAACTTCATGTACCGATTGTGAACGACATATTTTGATTATATATAACGAATTGTGACTCACTATACCCAAATTGTCGAGTATACAATTTGTTATATTTCATATAATCATGGAACCTTAGATTATTATTGCAAATTCTAATACGCAAGTAAAGAAAAGCTAATTCATAATGTCATTACAATATACTCGCTATATAAGGGTATCAAACTAACATTTTCTTGTTGAAAGTTTTTCTCATGTTGGTGCTGCTTATTTATGATTAGAGAATCGTGCATTTTTTTTCCTATTGTAGATATATGAAAACAGCTTTGAGTCTTCTCTAGTAGCTGTTGTTAACCAAAGAAGGAAGCAGTTGAACTGTAGGCTGCAGAGAATGGTATATTGGGGACTTCAATGCCCTTTGCGAAAATACCCAAGTGAGAGAATACGTACTTGGACAGCTTAAGAAGATAGCAAAAGAAAAAAAAAAGGGTTTTAACTTTTATCCTCTGTTACCTGTGTTTATTTTTAGTTTACTATCACTAATCATAGGCAGTGACACTTGTTCATTGACTTTTTTTTCTTTTTGTGCATTTGTTTTATGTGGTTGCTGAAAGCACAAGGAAATACTTCTCAACTGTTAAAGATTCTAATACTTTCATAGTCCTAATTGCTTGTTCTTGGCAGTTAAAAGGACATGAGATGCTTACATTCCCTGATTTGTATAACATTAAGCTCCATGCAATTCAATGAATGTTGTCCATATGGACAAGTAAATATTCTACTTTGCCTAATATTCATTTTTTAGATCCTGATTTTCTGCCCTTCTGCTTATTTAGCATTCAATTATTCACGAAATAATTTAAATCTTTGACTTCATTTCGGTTGTCCAAAAACAAGGAAAGTCTGTACTTACTATGAAGTCCTCGATCCAAGAAGGATAGTTTGATGCTATTGAGGTTGGAATAATTTGATCAAATCTTGTACCTTTAGAATGTGTACAGCTTTGGGTAATTTCAGTCTTATTATGAAATATGTCAACGTGGAGGTTGGATAGTACCGGATAATATTAAAAAAGAAAAAGAAAAATAGAAATCTTGTTTATTTTATTGTAGTCATATCCACTGCTTGTCAATGCAACCAAATCCAAGTGAAGCTGCCATTTTTACAATCCAGTTTTGTGTTTGTATTGTTTATGTTTTGCTACTATTAGAGTCCACATTGGCTAGTGATATCTACACGATCCATTTAATAAGGTGAGGACAATCCTCCCCTAACAAGCAGATTTTGTTAGGTTGAGTTGGCCCAATATCATTTCTAACATGGTATCAGAGCCCGTTAAGTTTCAACAAACAATTCGATCCGATTAAGACTCAAAAACAATTGAGGCGATTTTAAGATTGGTCTGCTCAAACAAGCCACCATCTTGAGGGGGCATGTTATCCCAAATCTTAACAGCCACTTTGACAGAAAAATTGTAGCAGATGCAGTGATATAATTCCAATTGACAATAGATGATTTGATGGGGATGGTGACGGTGACGGTGACGGTGTTTAAAACGGTCCAATAATGAGATGTCGTGTGACTCTATGTTAAGAATTGTGTCAACCCTTGTGTTGTTGTAGCATGGTTCACAAGTTTTTAGCTTGGGACACCATAATATTGAGCGATAAACAAAGAAAGGCACGAAAGGAAAGTCTATTTTATTGGGACGGATAAAAGAGAACCCACAAAGGGACATATATGATATTTGCACAAATTATATATATATAAAATTCCAAAATAAGAAATGTTGTGGAGTTTACAACATCAAACACAAGAAAAGGAAATGCAGAACAATACTTAAAACCGGATATGAAGTACTAGAAAGCATAGAACTTCTAAGCTTTGTTGAGAAGTTAATCTTCTTAACTTCCCATACTCATCTTTTACTCTCTCTCTCTCTCTCAATCTCTTTCTGTAACTGATGAAGCGGCAAAGAAAGAGGATGAGCACCCGTGCTAAATTGTCTCTTCACTCCTTTCTTCTTCCCACCTCGACCTTATTAACCATAACCCCATCAAAATCCCTACTTAGATCACAAATCAATAAGTAATCGAAACTTGGTAATTCAAAACAAGAAAAGACCTTTGGTCAGTGTCTTGTATAGCTGCACAATTCTTACTTTATAATATCAAATAGAAACCATGTGAATTTCTTTTCATAAACCTCATCTTAGACGGGAGTGTAGCTTGATACCGAGACCTCTGCAGGAGAACTCGAGTGGATATACACAAACTCGACAGTTTTTCCAGCTGCCAAAGATTTAATCCATGCTGGAAAGAAATAGAAATCCCCAGACTTCGTGAGACCCCATAGAGGACCATAGAGCTTGGATATTGAGAGCTTTATATTCTTAAGAGTCTTCGAAGATTTGTTTGTCACTTTTGTAGAGTATCTGTAGTAAGTTTTTCCTTTGGAAATCCATGAAGTTGTCACCTTCTGAACAATGGAAATTGGATTGGCGAATGAAGCTGAAAAACAGTTTCCAATGTTAAGACGTACAATTCCAAAATGACATGTTCATCAAGCATTATTCCCACACCATGAGGAATGTTTGATTAGTACAATGAACAGGTTTTTGACTACTGTTCCTTTCATGATAATGTGCAGTACAGTGTAGTCCACTTTGCAATACAAACCATCACTTCACAATGAAGGAAAGGTACCTGGAGCAAGATTTGTCCCAGGTTTTGGAGCATACTTTGGTTGACTTGCAATCGGTTTAAGTGAGGGAAGCTCCACTGATTTAAAAAATGCATAATTAATACAAGTCATAAGATTTTAGTTCCCAGAAATGGAATCATCGATTTTAATAAGCAAACCTGGAAGAAGCTGATTGTATCCTCTGTTACCACCGTGTAATCGTGCCAATGTACCAAGAAGGGGTGCATTGTTGTAAGTAGCAGGCTCGGTTTGTTCGTAGTTGTCTCTTTGATCAGCAAAGTTGTCATAGGCATCCGGTCCACCAACAAGTGCACCGGTAAGCAGATTGGGGTCGCTTGACTTACGGCTAAACCATGTGGCATAACCACCTCGGCAACTCACAAACGAAGGGTTTTGCCTAATGGAGACAATAGATGCTGCTCTGTGGTGAACTTTTCTCGGAAAATTGTTTCCATATCCCACCATATAACTCGTGGCTCTTGGGTTATCTCCAAGAATATAGTCCACCTAAAAGATTAAACAAGACTTCAGTAACACATGATGTGTAGTTATTGAATTCAATTTGGACTGGTTTTTGGGAGGAATTTTCACCTGAGATTTAGCGAACGAGAGAAGTTCGGATGGAGCCACATTGCCCGAAGCACACCTGAGGAACTTGCCAGCAGAGGACAAGTAATCAGAGTACACCGTGAGAAGGAACGAGGCACTTGTGACAAATTGCATATTGTTCCATCTCTGCCGAAAAATGAGGCCTCCGGGAGTCCTCTGAACGTTGCGCGTTCCCTTTCCGAGGCACGAACACATGAAAAACTCGGCCTTTTCTTGGTATTTTCTAAAGATTGCTGTATTTTGACCTGCTTTGCCTTGCATCAGGAACTGCAACAAGAAAGTATTCCAATTTTGTAACTTGCAATTAATGTAGATCAAAATTACACTACAAAAATCATTGCACAATATTGATAGGATGATTAGACAGCAATTGACAGTAAATTTATATGAAGTACATGCATACGATTTCGAAAATAAAAAATTTACATAGACGAGTTACCTTGGCGACCAGGGTCTGGACCCCAGCATATTTAACATCCCAACCGAACTCAGTCATAGCCCACCCTGCACCTCCAAGGGAATTGCCATTGTTCCCTAGGTAGTTCAAGTAGTACTTATTATTTGTTGCTTTGTACAACCATGCAGCTGCCCACAGCAATTCATCCTGTAGTTGAATCATCGATTAGTTAAAATAAATTTGATTATTTTTAGAAAAACGTTTTTGGAGGTGGAATCACATACGGCGTATCCACTGACAGATCGATAGTACTTTTGAGCCACTGTGATGCTACTGTCATATTTTCCCCTGTATTTGTCTGCAAAATCGAACAGCTGAAACAAAAAGGGACAGGAAAATAAGTAATAATGTCCAAATAGTGTATTGGAACAACAATTTTTTTTTTTTTTTTATATATATTTGCACCACATTTTAATGATAAGAAGGGCATTCAATATGCTTTTATGTCCTCAACTTTTTTTTCGCATTGTCATTCTTAACCTTCAATTAATTAAAATATTTTGTCTCTAATCACGATTTTCATCCAAATATTTTAATAACGTGTATTGAAAAGATGGACAAATCTTTTATTTAACTTTTGTATTAGTTATTTCGATTATTTAAAAATACGAAAGATAAATGTCTTATTGGTCCTCATAATTTGAATGAAAATCGTCTCTATAGACAAGATGTAAACATTAATAGAGCGTTGATGATAAAAAAAAATGAAAAATTTAAAAAGTTGAGAACGTAAGTGTAAAAAAAAAAAAATTAGAGTTATTCATTGTAACTAAAATGTGGTAAATATATTTACCCCTTCTTAACTAGCGTTAGGACTATTTTGACCTTTTCAAAGTTGAGCACGTGAGGTGCACACCCCATCAAACGAAAGAATAGAGATGAAATTGCAACTTTACTAATACGTTGGGACGAACGATGCAATTTTTCCAATCTTTATTACGTTAATACGTTTGCTTTTTATTTCGAAAATGCGCATCTGATTCGAGGTGTAAATGTGTAACCTCCCCACCGCTAAAATGCACCGACAACAACCAACCTGCCTGACAGAAGGATGTGATGGCATAACTGCCTAATAACTACGACAGCTTTTACTACTCTACGCATCTTTGCTAACGTGCGCACTCAGTTACACTTTTGCTTAAGTGGTTAGTCAACACACCTGGTAGGCATGTTTGAGAAGCTCCGCCGAATACGAAGGATTGTAGCGGCGGAAGACAATGGAGGCGGCCGCCATGGCGGCAGCAGTCTCACCGGCGAGGTCGGATCCAGGGTGGCTTGGGTCAATTCTGTAAGCAGCCCTAGAAGTGGTCATGTCCTCCGGCCGTTGCCAGCAGTAGTGGTCCGTATTTCCATCGCCAACCTATTGAAAATCAAGTAATCAACATATTCATTAATCCTTTTAATATCGAGTATCAAACATACTCGAAAACGACAAGAATGCGTCCACAAATGAAGTAGGAGACGTGTTACAATTTACAGCTACATTGGACAGAATTCACTTATAAAGTCGACTAGGTGGAGTCGAGTGGTTATGAATCCACAAGAATTCATGCTTGTGAAAGGGAGAGAAGTAAAATTTACCTCTCCGTAAAGTACATAAGGTTGAGGGTGGGCTTTGATGAGATAATCAGTGCCCCACTTAACAGCAGCAATGGCATGTCCAAGTTCACCACTAGATGCCATTTGCTTTCCATACTCTATTATACTCCAAGACATCATGGTTATGGTGAATGCCATTGGCAGTCCAAATTTCACATTGTCCCCTGCATCATAATACCCTCCCACAAGATCCACCTGCACCATTCCAACAATGTACTTAAAAAGTAATTTACATTCAAGAAATAAAAAACTAAACCAAATTGTTCAGTAGGAAATCAAACTTGTTAACTTACCCCACTAATTTTGCCATCATTGAGACCAGAATGACCCCTCCATTGGACTCTTTGATTTCTGGGCAAGTAACCAGATCTCTGAGCTTCAAAGAAGAGAATGCTCTTGCTAAGAGCCTGCCTATAGTCATGGCCAGCCAATGCCAGAGGCAAAATACCAATTAACAAAAACAGAGAACACATTGAAAAACAGAGTGTCAAATTCTTCCCCATTAAGGTTTTTTTTCACTTATCCCAACCCAAATAATGAAAAAAAGAAAATCAACAGAATCAGTACACAGATCTGTTCTTTCAGCAGGCACTGTATATAAACAAAATGCCAATGCTGTATCAGTTTAACAGCAAAAATTCCTGATATACTTACAAAGAACAGAACAGATTCACAATTATATAGTGGAGAGGCAAGAAGAGGAAGAGGTAGAGGCCGTATATGTGGAGGTGTGAAGTGTGAATTGGATGGGATGGGAAGGAAAGGAAGGTGCCAAATTTAGATAAAATGGGCAGTTATCAATAAATGCAGTTAGTGTTTTTGAATATTTTTTTTTAACAGAAATTAATTTATGAGGAGGGAATGAAAATGGGGCATGTGCTTTGGTTCTAAGAAGCGTCGGTGTTGGGTTTTTCTTTTATTTATTTATTGAAATTTCAGGTGGCAATTTAGCAAGAAATTACCTGGAATGTAGCAAATATATAAATTCTTTATTCTTTGACAATTTGATGTTTTAGAATGTATAGGTTAATATCACATCGAGACTTCTGACTTAGCATCGTTAAAGGTCACAGTGTTCATAAGATAAATTTAGTAGAAATGACTATACTGAGATATATATATATATATATATATATATATATATATATATATATAGGTTAACAAAATGTCGATTGAAGATCATTTAGGAGAGGAGAAAATTGGGCGAGATTTGGTTAGTTTTTGCATATAACTGAAAGAGGAGTATCTTGATTTTAGTAGACTAAGTTAAATGTGATAAATTATTAAAATTAAGATCGAAAGTTGTAAGCGCCCAACGGAAAGGAAAGATGGTTTGTTTTTCTTTTCAATAATCAAGTCTCCATCCATATGTTCATAGGACCCAACTTTCTTTTGTTGCGACTTTGTGATGGGGACACACAGTCAAAGTAAGTTATGCTTGAGAGTTAGCAAAAAGAGAGTCAAAAAGTCCCCCAATCACAGGTTACTGAAATGTTTATAATAACCCTTGATTTTTAAATTGACAGCCAGAGACGTATACATGCAATTATTCTATGAATAATGCTAAGCGTGTTGACATTTTTGTGTACACTTCATTGGAGTTCAAAAAGTACCTTTTTTTTCAAAATGATCAAATCATATGTCGCCATGTGACATAACGTAAAAAATGATGTAAAAAAATATGTATATATATATATATATATATATATATATATATATAACGTAATTTTTATTCTATTAAGGCGTTGTCATATGTAAGCAAATTTCAAAATTATGGTCAAACAAGTTTTTGCCATCATTTTTTTTTATACTCAGGTGTCCACCTTCGACGACTAATCATATGGTCTACACTTTGACCCCTCAAGACGCAGATCAGGTAAACCGTTGAAATGTACCCCAAATTGGTTCGGGTCTCAGATCCCCCACTGATCTACCAAAGTGCCGAGCGAGTCAACATATGTTGCACCTTGCCTTCCAGGAGAATTCATGCCTTCCAGGATCCGTCTTCCAAGAGCCCCCATGAATTGAACATGCGACCTCTGATCTGCCAGCAACTAAGAATTTCGTCCTTTGCCAGTTGGGATGTACCCGAAGAGGCGATTTTTGCCATCAATTTTAAAGAATGTCGGCTGGCGAAGGAGATGGTTAGATTGGAGTTAAAATGAGGTAAAATTATTGTTAATCGTAATAATTAAAAATAGATAATTCTCCATTCATACTTGTTGAATCGTAATAATTTTTTACTTTAAAGCAAAAGGAAATAACTTCGTATATTTAAGAAACAAGTAAATAGACATCTTTTATCTTCCACAAGTCAAAGAGGAAAATGCCAAAATAAGAGAAATTAAATAACACTTTTATTCTCAACCGCAATCAACGGCCAAGACTATCTATTCCTATTCCTTTTGCGCTTTCTGAAAAGCTGAATAAATAAATAAATCGGATTAAAGTTATTTATATTTCTCTATAAAGCATAAAAGCATCCCACGTACAAGTCAAAAGTTCAGGACCCCGTGATTAGAGGCGGGTGCCAAAACTGTTATCCACCGGTCGTAGGAGATTGTGTAAATATATGATAAAAAAAATTGTCAATTATTGAATTCAGTCCTCGTGAAGTATGAACGTTCAATTTAAATATTGTTGCTACGTAAACAAGTATGGTATTATATACTGAGGACTTGTTTGAAATAAATTTTGCTTCGATTTTTACTTTTTGTAAAAGAATTTTTTGAAAAAGTTACATTCAGTCAATTTCATGTAAAAGCTCTTGTAATCCGAAAAAAACCTTTATCTTGTTCGTTGGATTCTTATCCCTACACAAATTGACATTTGATGGCCACAAACTTGTTTGGTTCCTTTTACAACCAAAAATTAGGGCTATTGGTGATTCCCTCAAACAAGGGGCATCTTTAGATCTTAAATTATAAGATTTATTGATGGATGGAAATCCAGAGAAGAAATAATTCAATTTCTTGAGAACATCAGCGAGTCGATAAACAATAAATAACGTGGTAGTAACTTAGTATCTTCATTCGAAATTGAAGAAATTTCTAACGATAGATATTTTGTACTATATGATTTAAAGGTAGCATTGTGTCAATGTAAGTCACGAGCGAGCTTCCCGAAATAGTTTTATATGTCTTCTATACAAGCATAGAAGCTAAGATCCCGTCACGGCTTAATGTACCATTTAGTGGAAAATAATTGAGCGGACTTTTAATTGGAAGCTTTTACACTTTTTTTGTTCAACATTGCCTTTTATTTCGCTTTTGAATAAAAATCTTTTACTTTTTATATATACAAGAGTGAGTAGACTTTGCAAAATATGTAAAATGTCAAATTAAAAAGAAGGGTTCCCAAACCCTATCTCCAAAATCAACAATTCCTTTTTGCTTTTTGAAATCTAAAGCTTTCACACTAAAGAAATAGATTATTATTAGGGATTTGAATTTCAAACAAACCAAGAGGAATGCTAGCAAATATTATTTAATTGCACATTGACTTCAAATGGACCATTAAGCTCCTATAACTATTCCCAATACAATTTAAACTAATGGATTTTACCTCATTTGCTTTAATATTTTATTTTATTTTTAATCAGAGAGTATTTATGAAAGCCACTGGCACGCATTAATTTAATAATATACCTTTCTGTTTAATTGAAAAACACTTCACTGTAATGAGTCATATTACAAATTAAAATATATATGTTCAAATTTCAAATCGCGCTCTTAAAATTGATCCGACTGTCCAACATGTTATAGACCATATGCAAGTCTTAAGTTAACTATGCAACATGGACTTGTCCATATTCGTGATTCGATCAGTGCAATTCACAGTGCTACTAAAAGTTGATTTCCACATTTTTCTATATTTGTGATTCGATCGATCGTAAAGTCATATGCATGTCGTAGTATTGAGAAATTGTACTATATACTACGATGATGTTTGGTCCGTTTATCATTTTTTTTTTTTTTTAATTTGGCTAAAAAAATAGCATGTCCCATTTAAGTCCAACTCTAACCTGCCTCAAAATAAAGTTCTAGTTTCGACTCTTGTTACAGGGAAAGTGGCCTCTCAAATTGTCCAGTAACCGACAAAGGCCTTCCACATAGGAATAAATTAAAGAAAATGACGTTCTAAATTTACATTTATGCTAAGGCCAATTTTATGTTGTTTTTAATCTACCTAAGTCAATTAGATATTTGATTAGACACATGGGGCGAGGCCCCATATAGATCTTAGGGTGATTTGTATGCCCCGTAATAGAGAATGATTGAACATGAGATGAGATTTCTCATGATCCATTCCTACATCTACCCTTATCCTTAGCTTGTATTTTTATTTTTAATCAAGTTTCCCCTATAAGTCAAGCTAAAAAAATATTACTATGGTCCACATTGCACAATTAAAGCTAGGTTTCGAGCTCGAGGAGAGTCGATACTAATAACTAAAAGATATGATTTTGAGGTCATCGAGGGATCAAAATTATGTCTCCCTTAAAATTTTGTTTCGATTGGAGCTCAATATTTAGCTGAAGGTGATTTTGGCAAATGACAACGACTAACTCTCTAATCGATCTAGACAAGAAAAATTGCAAAGTGACATATGGCACTCCACGAATCATCTATCTTCAATTATTCACTGCCACGAGAATTTAAAAAAGGAAATTTTGTGAAAATGGTTCAATCAATCCCTATACACAATGATGTTGATATAAACATAATTCTAGTCCTCTTGTATTTTTCATAATTTTGTCGAGAATTTTACATGAAAAACCTTGAGTATGATTAGCCCTTCGCAGTCCCAGTGATTTTCTTATAAAAGTATCGAAAATGCTATAAATTTATTGTTGGAATATATAATCTCGTTAGCTTGTCTGAAAAAATCTTTTTTTAAGTGACAAAAGCAAATGAAAATAATTGAAAAGCCGACATCCGAATCCAAGAATATAATGGTAATGGATTTTCGGGTCCAATTTATTTTGTAGCTATTAGTAGTTTTGCATTACAAGAATTAAAGATAAGAAATAAAATATACAAAGTGTTCATAACATGAAATCTACTCATTTCCCAAAAATCTCAACAAACAACAAAGGAATAATTACTTTCTCGATAAAGAAACGAGACTATATAAATGGGACAAGAAAATAAAAAAAGTCGGTCAATATAAATGAGACGGATGAAGTAGTTCATTTGAAAGAATGTGTAGTTGAAAATGAGTTGGGAAAAAAGTGATTTTGAAAAAAAAAAAAAAAAGGCTATATTTCGTTTTGTATTAATGTATGAACATAAATTATGGATCCCAAAATTTTATGGGTCCTAAGACAGTCCCTCTAATGTCTATTCCTTGGGTCCGATTATACTTGAGAACAAATTCACCATTGTATGACTGCTACGGATTACAATCAATTTGACTTAACGCTAACGAGTTGCAATGGACAATTTCAATTTGAGCCGCATGCATGCTTTAAGTTTAGCTTATTTCCCGAGATCGTGTCCTTAGAATTTTGCAACGATAATGAAATTATGATCAAGCTACATGTACCTAATTTTCTGCATAATGAATTACCGAATAATTCGTGAAATTATTTAGGTTGTTTATACTACTACAGGCTCCAGCATGTTTGTTAGGAACCAATACACATTCCAAAGTACCAGTGATGAAATATACTTTGAAAAAATGTGGAAATGGTAAGAAATGTCTACTTTTCTCTAGCCACTTGCAAAAATGGCAACTTTCCAAAATCCTAGCAAAAATGGTCATTTTGATATATTTTAGACCAAAATACCCATGGTCAACAATTTATGATTCCATTCAAGGACAATAAAATGGATATTTTTGCAAAAAAAATATTGGCTGATGAAATTTTGACACATAACCTGCTCCATTTATTGCAAATGACAAGATGTCAAATCACAATTAATGCTATTTTTTGCATTGATACCGAAAATGTCGAGAACGACATTTCAAGTGTAAAGAAATATCATGTTTGGAATGAAATGTCCTTCTAGACATTTAATATGTCGAGAATGACATTTTGAAATATCGAGAACATTTAATAATGTGATTTGACATATGTACTTTTGAAATATAAAACGTGATTCAAATGTCGATAATTACATTTTAAATGTCGAGAACGTTTAATATTGTGAATTGACGTGTGTACTTTTGAAATATAAAACAGGATTCAAATGTCGAGAATGACATTTGAAATGTCGAGAATACGTAGAGATTCAAATGTCTTTTTTTCATTAAGGGCATAATAGACAGTTTAGTATTAAATTTGAAAATTGGACACTTTTCAACTCACCCCTTTAATTATGGTCATTCCTGAAAATATACCTTTACAAATTAATGTTGAATCCCAACCGTCAAACAGTTGCATGAAGTCCAATCTCCAAGCCAAGTCACAATCAATCCATCAACAGAGGGACACGCATGCAGACCCAAAATAAATTCTTTGATCATGTGAGTGCACGTGCAAAGTACTGGTGGTCCAGGTTGCACCCACCACGTAACAGAGCAAAAGTGCACGTGCATCCCTTGAGTTGTACCAATGACATTGTTGAACGTGTACAATTATTTGTAACATAAAAATTGGCAAATAAGATTTATCTTGGAAGGTAGGAGTTCTCCTAGAAAGCAAGGTGTAACATATGTAGATTCGCTCGACACTATGGCAAATCAGTGGGTGGCTCTTGGACACTGGCCAGTTTGCGGGACATCCCACGATTTATCGGTCTGCGTCTTGGGGGTCACAACGTAGACTTCAAATTTAGTCGTCGAAGGTGGACACTTGGGTATTAAAAAAAAAATTGGCAAATAAGATCAAATGACAAATTATTGTTTGCAGAACACATGATTTTGTTCTTTTAATTCTTTCGATAATTATTAAATTTTTTGGATGGGGAATATAAACTAAAGGAGACAAATCTTTCTATATATAAAAAGTGGTTATTAAACGAAATATGTTGGTTTAACGGAATTTCTTGATTTAACGGAAAAACTAACGGAATTTCTTATTTTTAACGGAAAATCTTTTTTCACCACCCCTACTTTCAAAATTATAATTAAATAATAATAATAATAATAATAATAATAAATTAGCTTTTGATAATTCCTTCAAACTAAATTATCTTGGAGCTAACTTATCCGAATCGACTTTTTATTGAATCTGATTTATGTATCTAATTACGATTTATCCAACGAGACCAATATTCATATATTTACGATAACTCCATCAATATCTAAATATTTGACACAAATTAAATATAATTTGATAAATGTATCATTTAGTCCTTAACTTTCAAAATATTAAAATATAGTATATAAAAATTGAATTATATTTTATGAAAATTTTCGGGGTATTACATTCTCATCCCTTTAAAATATTTTCATCCTCGAAAATTTACCCGTCACATACCAATATTAAGTCTAACACATGATATACATATATTATCGTAATACATATCATACTTTAGCGATAAAATGAATTGTATTATTACTTAAAAAGGAGTAAACACTTAAGTCATGCAAAAAGATTAAGCCTCCGTTTGTTTCTCATTAAAAACCCATAAAAATGAAAACTATGATCGTTATCCATCACATCAATCTATCAATTTTGAATTTCTATCTCTTGTGTGGGGTCCAATAACGGCTATATTTTTCATTCTCATTCTACATTAATGAGAATCAAATGGAGTCTAAGTAAACTCATCTTCTTACCCCTTAACATACCTTGAGTTTTCTATTTGTGATTTTGGGTTGGAAATGACAGAGAGAAGCACTTTATTTAATTATTTATCAATTATATAAACATTACATCATTAATTATTTAATTAACCAAAAAAATTAAATCTTTATTAATAACAAATTAATTCTTAAACAAAACTATTAAATATAAACTAAGCAAACGTGCATTGCACGTTGCTTACACCTAGTATAGATAAAAAGCATGTTACAAACGCAATGACAACAATTGCTACACTGGCGACACTTGATAGAAGCATACACATGCATTGAATTGCGTCATGTACATATTGCACCGTTGAGTGCACTACGGACATTGCAACATTCTACCTATAGTTGTGATGATGAATTGTACATTTTGATTGTCATGAAGGATAGAAATAGTGGTAGAATCGTAGTAGAAAGTGACCTTAGTCGACTTTAATTCTATTAAGAACAAGTCTTAATTTGTTGTAGTAATACTAATAGTAGCTAAAAAGTATTAATCCATGTGTATTTGTGAATGTTTTCACGGAGATGGCCTTCACCAAGTTAAAATTTATTAAAACTCTTGTGATAAGGACGTTTTACGCACCTCTAAATTCTAGAACGATGTTTAATTTAGATAATCAAGCAAATTTCTATTCAATGTGTGTTGTTTATTACTTTAACATGTTAAATCCCCAAATTGAGCTTAATGGAGAAAGGATGGAGTTGCACAAGTGTTGGGATGTGTCGGGGCTCAGTTGGACTGAATTAGAAGTTAATTGGACGACTCCTCCATTTCAAATTTGATGACTAAATTGGAATAACTCAAAATTATTAAGGGATAACTTGCACATATTGCAAAGTTGAAGGACCAAATGGATGAAATAATAATTTGAGGATCAAATTAACGAATACTAAATGTTCAAGGACTTGATGTGAAAATAAAGTCAGAGAATATGCCAAGTGGATGAACCGTGGGCAACCAAATTCAAGTCTGCATGTGATTGTTTTAATTGGGCCGAAAATAGAAGAAAAACAATATACAAGTGACCTATGGTTACACACTTTTGGGGGACGAAGGTTTGGCCTCGTGGAACAAAAGTTGCTATTTAAGGTCTCGGGCCATAAAATAAAATAGCCCATCAAGATGACACAGAAATAAGTGCTAAAGTCAAGTAGGTACGAAGTAAAAATGGGGGGAAAATTCATGGGAAAATTATAAAAATTAGGTGTATAATTTACACCAATTCAAAAATCAGGTTGAAAATTTAATTATTCAAAAGTCATATATTTTATTTTAAATATCAAACCCTAAATCTACCCAAACCCTAATCCATCTCTCAACTCTCTCTTCACCATTTCTCTCCATCCTCTCCACTTGCCGCCGCCTCCCTCCCCTCCCCCCCTTCCCCCCTCCCTGGCAGCGTCGCAGCAGCGCTACGAGGCGCTTTTGCTAGGAATCGCAGCAGCAATTCCCATTCCCAGCAGCGATATCGCTGCTGGGAATCTCAGCAGCGCTTCGCAGTGCTACTATGGCAGCAGCGTCGACGAGGCGCTGCTGTGGCGTGGCGGGCCGACGGTGGATTTGCGATTTTGAGGGATGGTGGGTGGATGTGGTTTTTGAGGGTTTTTTTTTTTTTTTTTGTTCTCAATGGTGTAGGTGGATCTAGAGATGTTAGTGGTGGATTTTGAATATGGTGAGGTGGTGGATTTGACACTGTTGGTTGTGGTAAGGTAGTAGTCGCAAATGGCTATTGAGTGGCGATTGTGGTGGTGGTGTCGGGGTGAAAGGGGTCACAAGTAGCAGTGGTTGTGGTGGCATTGGCCGTGTTTTGTTTGGTAGATGTGGGTGGCGGCGGTGTTTTGTGTGGTGGTGGTGGCTGAAGTAGTATTAGTGGTATGTGACCAAGTATCTGGTTATCGTGACCTAGTATTTAACTGTGACCTAAAAATTTAACAATATGTGACTGAAAAATAATCTATGACCAACAAATTTGAAAATATGTGACCAATGAAATTAACCGTTTTTTTATCTGTGACCAATTAATTTGGAAATCTGTGACTGTGTGACTTATAAATTTTGATCTGTGACCAGAATGGTCATCGGAATAATCGACGGAATCATAGCAGTTGCCGAAACGATCGCCGAAGAAAAGTGGTGATCGGAATGGTCGCCGGAATAGTTCTCGGAGCGGTATGGGTGGTGCATGTGGGATGAATTAATTATATTATATTAGAATTAAATATTTAATAATAAATTGATTTAATAATTTATTATTTCATAAATAAAAAAAATGATTTTTGAATTTTCAAACTATAAACATGCTATTTGAATTGGTGTAAAGTATACACCTTATTTATGAATTTTTCTCAAAATTCATGGGTCAAATATTATCTTTCATGAAATCAAAAATCATGCCTCAATGTTTAAATTTACAAAATTTAGGTATTTCCATGAATTAATTAATTATATTTTACAATTAATCTATTAAATTAAATATTTAATTGTAATATAATATAATTGACCCACCACACTCCACATCCATCACCCCCACTGCTCCTGTGACTACTTAGGTGACGGCGACAACTCTGACGACTGTTCTCTGGTCGTGCTTAATTTCGGCGACTATTTCGATGACCGTTTTGTCGCCATTGAATTCCGGTAACTGCTCCGATTTCGAGGTCACAGATATCTTATTAAATAATTAAAAATTTAATTTTCGGTCACAACTTATCAAATTAATTGGTCACATATTATTTTAAGGTCACAATTGAAAATATTTATAGGTCACGGATTTTTAATTGATCACAAATGAAGAAAATTTGTTGGTCACAGATTATATTTTGAGTTACAGATTAACAAATTTTAAGGTCACGGTTAAATAGTTAGCCATAGAAAACTATATAGTTGGTCACATACACCCAAACACATGCCCCCCAATCTCACTACACCACAAAAACTTGGTCACAGATCGATATAGTTGGTCACATATAATGAAACACCCCGTCTCCCAATCCCAAAACACCAACTACTTGGTCACAGATCGACCAAATAGTTGGTCACAAAAACTCTTCGTCCCATCTGCCTGACGCTGTCGCGACCTCCACTGCCTCGACCGCCGACCAACACTATCGACAACCCACAACAACCACACACAGAGATCCGACCGCCACAGTCACACCACACACACAGTCCACAGATCCGCCACATCACAACCTAGAAACCACCACAAAATCAAAACCAAAAAATCACTGCACCACTATTTGCGAAATGTGCAAATCACCATCTGAGAATGTGTAAATCACTATTTTCATTTTCAAAAAATCATCACAATGTGCAAATCACTAACAACAATTAGATCTGAGAATGAAGAAAAACCTAAAATCACCACAAATCGTCAGATCGCCGCCACAACAGCTTCACTGTGATGTTGCTACCGCAGCAGGGGGAAAGGAGAAGGGGAGGGGGAGGAGGCGGAAAGAGAGACGAGAGTGGTGAAAAATGGGTGAATTAGAGTTTTAAAATGGAAACTATTTTTTTAAAAAATAAAAATGAAAATTATTTAATTAAAATAATTTTAAAAACCTGATAAATTAAAAAAAAAAAAAAAAAAAAAAAAGGGAAAGCTTGCTTTTTAAAAAGTCCAAACTTAATGTCTGATTTAGTGTAATTTCCTCTAAAAATGGCGTATATAATTTTTGAAGGTCGGGTCCCACCAGTAATTAGTGTTTTTAGCACAAGATTTTGAAGTACTTCGCCATATGCATAATTTTTTTGTTCTTGATAATTACAAGTTATCGTAATATTGATTTGCATGCTTCTTTTTTATGATTATTAGTTCATGATATTTGTAAGTTTATTTATTGTTGTGATCTGTATATGTACTTTGCTTGTTGGACTTCACGATCTATAGTTGTTTCTCGACTCTCTTGATGACCCATCTTTTCATTTCGTAATAAATAAGAAAAGGAGACCGTATTTTATAGATCATTAAACCATTAATTTCGTTTGTTAGGCAAGGTCCAAGTTGGACTTGTGGACTTATTTGGTGAAAGTTGTAATTTTGGTAGTTTAAACTGTTGGCAAATAATGAGTTTACCGTGCTATAATTTAAAAATAATCTTTTGCATTGAATGAATGGTTGAGCAGAATATCGACTTTCAAAATAAATTGAATAAAATAATAATGGCCGAAACAAGTGTTCGACTCTTTCTCCTTAAAAAGATAATGCCCCACACTGGTGCGACGGTATTCCGTCACTCGTCTTCCAAATACAATGACATTTTTTGGACTAAAATGCAAAAAAAATAATAATAATAAATAAATAAATTCGACCGTCGGACACGACGCGTGTGTGAGTTTTGACTCAACCTACTAGCATGTAAGTTATCTTCTCTTCAAAGGCTATTGATACTCCTTGAGGCCCAAACTCAAATTTCAAACTTGAGCAATATAAAGTGGTTTCTATTCTTCTAGTCTTCCTATGTGAGATTGCAATTTTTCAATTTCCCACCAATTTTTATTCTCAATTTATTTCAACTTCAAGTGGTCATCTTTTAATCTTAAATTATTATTTACTCTAAATTGGTTTTGAGAGAATAAATACATTACATTAATCTACTCATAGAGTAGAACACACTCGACCAAATAAATCTTTTATCCAACTGACGAGACCTACTAAAATAATTGATCAAAAGTTGATCAAACCAACTAATTAAAACCAATTTTTCCAACATAAACTTGGTACAAGTCTTAGTCGGGAATACGTAGGTTCCTCATATTAGTGAAATGCATATTCGTAATGGAGCAAATAGTCTTGTAGACTCCAATCGTTGTCGGATATCATTTAACTATCGAAATATATAATCTCATCAGCTCGTCGGATTAATGATTTTGAGTTTTAGAGACAAAATATGTCATTTTCATGTCAAAACATGATCATGACTAAATTAGAATCTAAATTAGTTAAATATCAACTTCCCACTATGATATCCTCTATAAAATGATAAATATTACAAAATAATACAAAGATTAAGCTTTGAGATATATAAAATGATTCGTGTCATGAGATAAGTCATAATTTTATCATATTAAGCTTTGTTGAGTTTTGATCAGGGGCGGACCTGCAGTGGGGCTTAGTGGGGCACGTGCCCCACTAGGTTTTGAAGTTTTTTTTTTTTTCAATTAAATATAAAATGAAAAAATTCTGAATGCAGCCCTCGCCTCTCCTCTCTCATCTCCCAAGTCCATCCTGTGGCTAGTAAAGGTTAGATATTGATAGGTTTATTTCTTGTTTCCAGATAGTCTGTGGTCTCGTATTGAACCTCTTAATTGATTTCAAAATGAAGGTCCCATCTGAACAAGAGCAGTTGAGAGCTCGCCAAATTAGTGCACAACAGATAAATAAAATAGAAGAGCTTTGGAAGACAAATCCTGATGCAACCTTGGAAGAACTTGAGAAACCAGGTGTGGATGATGAACCTCAATCTGTAGCCTTGAAGTATGAAGATGCTTATCAGGTGCCATTAATGAGCTTTTAGTCGATCAGCTGCATGTTAATACTGCGTTCAATATTGTTGAAGCTGCATTTCTGTTTCTGGCTGTTGCTTTACATTGATGAATGTACCATATTTCTTTTGCAGTATCAAAATGTTTTTGCACCCCTTATCAAGCTTGAAGCAGACTATGATAAGGTTTGATTACATCTAATTCTGTGGTTATGCACCCTCACCCCCACCCCAAGAAACCCAAACAAATGGATAATAGAAGATGGCGAGTCCTCCACACATTGATCAAACTTTTTCCCACTTTATGACTGTAATTTATATCTTGAGATTTTGTTCAGTAATAATTACCTTTTCTAATGTATGCTTTGCTAGAAGTTCCAATTTTCATTTCTGTTTCACAGATGATGAAAGAGTCTCAGAGCAAAGATAACTCCCACAGATTTGATGATGCATCTCGGTTAACTCCCACAGAGATTAGACAAAGTATTCTCAAATGATTTCATTAATTTCTTCAGCATCTTAGCATCTTTGTATAGTTGTATTTTGCCTGAAGAAAATCTTTGTAAATTTTACTTTCATTTTTTCGTCACTTCGTGAAAGTTAGATTGTGCCCCCCTAGTTTCGAAAGTCTGCGTCCGCCCCTGGTTTTGATACTCAATGAATCTCGGATTATAATAATGAGTGAAACTGCTACCAACAATCAAATTCAAAGGTTCGACCCGAAAACAATATGGACCGTTGAAAGTAGCTTAAGAAATTAATGCTACTCACGACCCATATATATTTTTACCTATTGGATGCTTGAATCTTGGCCCATTTAACCATTGGTCCAACTAAATCTTAACATATTCATATATGTTACTTTTGCCTTAATCGTTTGTGTGTGATTTGTGTGCGCATAGAGTGAAAAAAAATGTGGCTGTCGTTAGACAGAAAATGCGGGTGTCTTGTGCTTCCAAAAACATTGATTAACTTTGCATTATTGGTCTGCTCTTATGTCTTCTTTTCATTGGTTCTTCTTGCATTTGTGGGCTACAAATCAACACAATTATTTTGTCCTTTGTGTGCGAGATTGAGAAGTAACCTAGGTAAATATTAGTTGTGGGTTGGGGCCTTTTGTATTGGTTGTTTGGTAGAAAAAAGTAAAGTGAAACTAAGTCCGAATATCACCGTTTAAAAGATCTTGGAATAAATTTCCTCGACAATTGGTATCAGAGTTTCAAGGTGACCAAAAGAGACTAGAATCGAAGCAAAAACATAAACGTAAAATATGTCTGAAAACTATTGGAAAATCGAATCTATTTGTGCAATTTTCGGCTAATCTAGTGACCAATTGGTGAAACGGAGACAACCTGCGTAATGTGTAGATGGAGGAGGACCCAGGTGATCAGTCATAAGGCATTGCGACGGCACGTGAAGCCTACACGCAAAGACCCTAAGCGGCACGTGAAGACGCACGCAGCCTTTTCCAGCGACGGTGTCTTTGATAGTTTGTTCCTAACATTTTGGTGGTGTTAGTTTTCTGTTTCAAGTTATATAACACGGTTTGGACGATTTCCCTCTTTGAACGTTAGGATTCGATCGTGATTGTTTGATTTCTACAATTGCAGGAGACTTTAAGACGAATAGTGGTGGTCCTAAAGTGGTAAATTTACATCTCTCATTATTTACGAACTCAGTTTGGTCCGCTCTGATATATTGACTTATCTTAATTTAAATTTCAGCATTAGCGAGTTAGTGTGCGGGGTTACGTTACGATTGAGGTTGTTGTGTGAGGTAATCATTGCTTGTGCTAGAATTTAGGAATTATTTGTCATGTTGGAAGTGTTGGTTCTGACTGCAAGTTGATAATTGCTTTTATGTTTTAGCTGTTGTTTAGTCACTGTGTGAAACTGCATTTCGTGAGAATTTGAATTTTTGTTGGCATTCCTTCGTGTTCTATTGATTATTTTGTTAGAATACCTAAACTTGACCCATTTGAACATTCCCTTCATACTGAGATCTCAAATCTCACAGAATCTTGGAAATCTAGAACGGTGTATATTGCGGTCTTATGATTACTTTATGTGACCTATTTGTGCACTTTAGTTGTTCTTTTTTTTTTTTTTTTTTTCCAAAATGTCTTTATATTTTGAAGTTGGAATTTTCAATGGAAAATAAGATTTTTCAATTTGGCAACAAAAAATGAAAGGAATTTTGGTTCAATAAAAAGTTTCAAAAACTATAGATGGCAAATTTTAGCAAATTTGACAAAATTACAAAATATATATATATATATATATATATATATATATATATATATATATATATATATATATATATATATATATATATGTTGAACTTGCTTATATTTCAATTGTTTTATGCCTATCTTACATTGTTTTGAAAAAAAGTTGAAAACTTGATTTTACAATAGAATTTTGGAAAAATTTGGAAGACTTGCAATTGCTTAAGTTTACTCCAAATAAATTGTACTTGCTTGAAAAAGAATTTCTATTTTAAAATAGATTTTTCAAAAAGATTTGATGACAATTTGGATAATTTTAACAAATTTATTCAAAATATAGTTAATTGTAATGAGAATGTATCTAAAACATATAAGACCGTTATTTTGCTTAATTCTATGTCTGATTCATATGGAGAGATTAAGAATGCGATTAAGTATGGCAGGAACACCTTGACACCTAAAATTGCCATTGATTCTTTTGAAATTAAAGAGATTGAGATTAAGGCTGAAATAAGAGGATAAGATGAGTGATGAGTTACATATGATGAGGAGTAGAATGAAGTTTAAGCAAATAAGTTTGGGTAGAGCTCAAGACAGTGACTCGAGTGATGATATTAGTAAGAAGAATGACATTGGTTGTGACAAGTCCAATGGTAAGCAGTGTTACAGCTATGGTAAGTCTGAACACTTTTTGAGGAACTATCTCAGGAAGAAGGATAAGCAGAAGGGTAAGATGAGGGGTGGGACAAATATGGCTATATGGTCGAGTGATGACCATAGTGAGGTTTATTGAAAGTAAACCAAATTACTGCAATTGCATCTGTATGTAATTCTTTCTACATGTGTGTAATTGCTTAGTTTTGTTGCACGATTATATGTTGCATTTCAATGTGTTTGATATACCAATTTGCATGAATTTGATAGCAGTATGATTACTTGGTGTAATGTGTTTTGCATGCATAGTGGGTTGGGATGCTTTATCGGCAATGTGTTGAGTGTCTATTGGTAAGTTGGAGTATAGATGCTTAGGGGTACATTGGTCATTTTCACCGGAGATGTGGAATGTGACATTTGGATCACTAGTGGAGGGGTGATTTAATGTTGGAATCATTTATTTGTGAAGACCATGTACATGTGGAGTGTGAAGAGACACTTTTGTCACTTCTATTAGGTGAAAACTCATTATCTATTTAGATTGGAAAAATTGATGTGGTAATAGAGGATTATCTCGTAAACTTAGGATCATTGTGGACTTGTGGTTTACCAGTTAAACATGAGTTAAGTGATTAGTCTAGTGGGCGATGAGAGGGAATGTGTGTTCTCAAGGTGTGAACAACGTGGAATGTGATAGGATTAGTGTGGAAAGATCTTTTCGTGGAGACATTTATGCATTTGTTACATACGTGTTAGCCATTTATTGATTAACTTGGTGTTAGTCTGAATGTTTTGAAAATATTTGTGTGTTATCCTATGTTATATCTTCATCGCATGATTATTTGCACTTGATTGTTTACTTTTATTATTTGCTTCTACTTTGGTGTTATTTGACCTTGGCCTTGGTGAATACATAGAGCACGTATGATATGTGTTTCGGGTCTAAAACACGAGGTAAGGTCTATGATCTCAATTTTATTGATTATTTTGATTATACAAGTATTAACTTTGTGTTTCGATAGCTTTTACAGGTTAATTGAGTATTAAGGTGGAGATTTTTTAGGTTTTCATACTCAATGAATCCCGAGTTATGATGTAAACGTCGGATTGAATTTCACAGGCATTGGCCGATGAGCGAAATTGTTACCAACAACCAAATCCAAAGGCTAAACAGTATGGACCGTTGGAGGTAGTATAAGAAATTAATGCTACTCATGACCCATATATATTTGCCTATTGAATGACTTTGAATCTTGACTCATTTACCTCTATTATTGGTCCAACTAAAGATTAATCTATTCCTATATATATGTTGCTTTTGCCCTAGCCGTTTGTGTGTGCATAGAGTGAAAAAAATGTGGCTGCCATTAAAGAGGAAAATCTGGCTGCTTTATGCTTCCAAAAATCGGTGATTAAAACCTAGATAGACATTAACTGTGAGTTGGAGCTGTTTGGATTGATTGTTTGATAGAAAAAAGTAACGTGAAACTGGACCCAAAAATTAGAGTTTAGAAGATTTTGGAGCGAGCATCGTCAACATGCCTTGATGGCAATAACTGATTTACTTTGTCCCTCGGTTAGTTAAAGGATTAGTGTTTTCACAACTGAGATCAAGGATTCAATGATTGGTATCTCCCCGTGTTCACTCTCCCTAAAGAAAAACGTTGATGGCCAAAGAATGTATAATCTAAAAGCATAGTAAAGCCATACATGACCACATAAAAAAAAAAAGGGAGGGAGAGAAAGAGAACAACAATTCCCTACGTGATGACTTTTATTTTAGGGACAACCATACTATTGATACCTTTTATTTGAAGTTCATTATTTGATTCTCTTTATGCAAGTTCAAATTGTATTCGTATATAAATAGAACGTGTATGATTCAACAAGGCAAAAAAGAGATTTCATTGTAGTTAAATTTCTCAAATTGCCCTTTGCATGTGACAAACCTCGAAATAATAGTGCACATTTACCGTCGTGCATTTTCGTTTGCTATGAATAAGTGATGTGCCAAAATATCAAAAATATATTGACTAGGGAAGGAGGGAGGGACAACCAATTTCGAGAGAGAACAAAGTAACGTGCACGGTAGAGCTCCAAGGTAATTTCTCCACAGGTAAATGTATTCCTCATGGGGGGCTATAATTAGCGTCATCTAAACTGGTAAACGGGTAGAGGGGGAGTACAATTATTTTATTTGCACGTCTTTTCTTACATGCAAATCAACTTAACTTGATGCATGCACAAATTTCATCGATGAATATGACTAAATCTGAAAATTTGAATTCAATACTTTTGCATGTCATGTTACTAAGTTGAGCCTGTTAGGAAATAATAAATTTATTTATTTTAATTTTATTATCAACAAAATCGAAATAAAATAATTCGACTCTCACCATTCTTCCATATCCATTTATCATAACGTATTTTATGAAGCTTCTTAAAAAAAGACAAAAAAAAAAAAAAAAAAAAAAAAAAATCCAGATCTTAGTCGGCTACATATAAGAAAAAGTCAAGTTACCCAAAAGTTAGGGTTTACTAAAGAGCACAATAGACAATGACTTGGAACAACAAGTTTAATTTCATTAATTAAAGCCTCTAAAAGAGGTTGTAAACTTCTGAATAATTTTGAAGCATTAAAAGTCAATGAATGTAATAAATTCAAAAAGGTGAATTATAAATTTTGTCAAACAAATCAACTAATGGTCCCTCTTTGGAAATTCTAAAGAAGGATTAAGACATGAATGAATAATTTGGGCCATGGTATGATATTAGGTGTATGGAAATTGAAGAACTAGGAAGGAATGCCGATCATACGTTAGCTAAATACAAGGAACAAAAACCTACATATGCAAGCTGGAAAGAGAGAAGAATAGTTGAGGTCGATGATGAATTTTTGAAAACGTTATATATCACACTTGAAATTAAAAGTTGTGTGCTAGGCCAATAAAATCGGGCTCTTATCAATATCCCATAAGGAAGAAAACAACATCAATTTTCGACTATGGACCATTTTTTCATAGTGAAAAATATTCGGGAATGTTTGCCATTTTATATTGGACCTTTTATCTACATAACGTGAGGATCACAATTACTAGCTAGCATTTCACTTAGGGTCCGTTTGATTGCACATGTGAAAAATTGGTGTAAAGAAAATGTTTTACTGGAAATTGAATTGTCTAGAATTTGTTTTGTTGGGAATTGTAATTAATTGTGTTTGTTTTTTTCTCGAAATGAGCGTCAAACAGGGGCTAAATGTGTTATTTTGCACAAATAGATTTTTCGTATTTTGTTAGCCAGGTTTCATAATAACGTCATCTTGACATCACATGTGAGGTGTCGGGTTCTCTTTTTAATGCAAACGGAAATTGATAAAAATAAATAAAAAAAAGGAAAGGGGAAATTAAAAATTCTCTACAACGCTTAGCTGATACAGTTGGGCAGTGACGTGTTGCAATCAGGAAATTGGGACCCACGGCTTATCACAAAGTGGGCTTGTCGGCGACGACGGTATGACCAAGTCTATAATACAGCCAAAAGACAGCTTTTTGGGATACAATTAATAATTTGCCTCACTTTCTACAGTTAATTACATATTTACCCCCTTTGAGACTACCCTTTTTGTTTTATACGGTTTACATGTTCGGTATTATTATTTGGATTATTCTATTATGCCATAATGAGTTACCAAATGTTTTACCGAATCGTCACATGGCGGCCCCCTATTGGGGGGGCGCCGGCGCCATGTGGCGATTCGGTAAAACATTTGGTAACTCATTATGGTCGGCGCCCCCCAATAGGGGGCCGCCATGTGGCGATTCGGTAAAACATTTGATAAGGCGCCCCCCCAATAGGGGGCCGCCATGTGGCGATTCGGTAAAACTTTATGGCGCTCATTATGTTAGTGTAGCATAATCCTTATTATTTAGAGAGAATAGTTTTTTTCTAATTGAGGGCAAATTGTTGTTAATAACAATCTTCAATTCCTTGTAAAATGTAGATTACATTTATATCCCTAACCTCTTATATTTGGATATTACTTGCAAGACTCAAATGTGGCTATTCTTGGAATGTGGGGCTCCAAAAAAATCAACAAAAATGTTGGAAGTTGACTTTGAAAAGTAAGGTTTTGGTATCACATGTAGATTATAAAAAGGTCTTTTAGGTCCTTGGAAAATTAATGGGTACGTCAACTTTATGTGATGCTTGACTTTCTGATTTGATTTTCATCTAAATTTCTTCTATTGTTTGGGTGTGTTTGGTTAGACTTAGCACTGCTTCTTAATCTTTTTTTTTTTTTTTTTGACGTAAAAACTCGCAGCCGCTATCCGTGAGTGCACACTTGATAAATCTCTCTCCATGTGCAATAGCCCGCAAACCACACAGGAGATGTAAACCGCACTAGGCAAGTCTGGTGCGATTGGCTCGATCGAAAAAGTCTTAGCAGAGGATTTGAACTCGTGATTTTCGATCTCCGCGTTCACCCGCTCCACCAACTCGACCCCCTCAAGGGGTACTGCTTCTTAATCTCTTATTTGAGTAGTAAGTTGATCCTTAATCTTTAATTATAATTATTGTGCAACTATAATGAAAGATTGATAACCAACTTCCCTTTACATCAATATATATATTTTGAACGTAATTAAATCAATCGTACAACTTTTCCTTTTATTAGTTGAATATCATACCATCCATTCACTAAACAAGCCATATATGTATCTATATTGCGAGAGATCTTCATCCGCTCTTCTTACATTCTTATATACTCCGTATTTCTCTAAACACGATATAACATGGAGTACTTATCTAACTCTAATAAAATACGTACATCAATATATTTGGGTTTTATAGTGTACTTTTACGTGTGTTCTTATAATGTCTTGGGAAATAAGTTATCATCGTGTACTTATCTAATGAATGAAAAGATCACCCCTAAAACTAAAGTAGGTACTTATTAGCAACCATAGAGGGAGGCACCAAAAATTTAGGTAAGCTTTGTATCAACTTGAAATAATACTAATTGGTCCTATGTCACATTTCTCATAATATTAATTGTCATTTTAATTAAAATCTTATTCTATGGACAGTATAAAATTATAGAAGCAGCCTATCTCAGCACGGTCGATGCTACTGTTCGCCTTGCATCTTGCACACAAGCTCAATCGAGTTGATAGAAAATGTAAGTCGTGATAAATTTAAGATGAGTCCATATCAACTAGATTTGCACTTCGTTCGTACATAATTTGTGCCGACGAAGAAGGATCGATACATTTTTTGCTGTCACGTTTTAAGATCTTTGAATTGAATCTTAATTAGTAATTTTCTTATTGAAGATCACAATTTGGTAGAACATAGATCAAAACATCGTGATCACAATTAGAGAAATACGTAGTTATCACACACAAAAATAAAGCTCAACACTATAAACCATATTTCCACTCTTTTTTCTATATTAATTAAATTCTTTCATTTTACTTATTACCGTGTACCAAACACACCTTATGCAACCAAATTAGTCATAATTATCCAACTTTGGAAAGAAAAGTCGGCAAAGAAGTGGACGCAAATATCGTGGAACAAAAGAAAAAGTCTCAACCACAACTTGGCACGTGGCATAAATAATTCATTAATTTTTAACTTCTTTGCACGCACTAACAATAAATCCATAAAGTTAACTTTTTTTTTCCCCGATCTATGGACCTCACACAAAAAAAGTCAAATTCAAATGGGAACTCCACGAATTTTTGAAACAAAATCACATGCCCAAAGGAAACTTTTCATCTTTCTTCCTCTATATTGATGAAAATACCCGTACAAATTAAAATATACGAATCTTTTTGTTCAACTGAACAAAAATATAAACAGGTACATCATAAATTGTTCTAGACGAATTTTTGTACTGACACTTCGTATGAATGTATCAGTCAACTTAAGACACCGTCCCTTCGTAATGTCATCTACACCAATTCATCATTTATCATTCCTTCAATTGGAAGAAAATGTAGAACAAGAAAGAATTATAAACTTTGGAGATTGTAAATAAGTATCACAACTATTGACGTATAGTTAGTTGATATTTATTTTTTAGATATTGGGATTATTTCTTATTTGAGAAAAAAAGTTCACGTATCAAGATACACGAACCTTGTATATCAACTCAACGTTGCATATAGTATGTGTAGTATAATATGTAGCGTTAATGCAAGTAATTGAATTTTGAACCATCTTCTTAATAGTTCATTCAAGAAGGCAATAATTCTCTCAAAATCTTTAAACTGTATATTTAATTGGCAACAACAAATTTATTTATAAAAAGGGGCCGTCTGACATAGTTTTTGCTTTCGATAGAAAAAACTTAGGAAAGAAATCATCTTAATTTTTGTTTGAAATCTAATTTTTACAAGTATTTCATACTTTAAAAGTACTTTTGGAGGAAATCACGTTGGATCAACTTTTTTTAAAAGCTCTTCTAAATAGATGGAGTACTAGATGAAGCACTTTCATAAAATTAATCAAACTGATCCTTAGTTTTTCGATATATGCTCTCCAACTCACTTGCGACTCGTAGAGAGGGTAGTGTAGTCATTAGTCATTGACTCATAAATATGATCAATCATGATTCAAGTTAACAACCATGAAAAAAAAAATAAAAAAATAAAAAAATCTGTACTCTGCGGCTATAAATACACCTGTAAACCCCCAAAAAATCTATTGACCTAACAGATAAGAACCAAAAAATTTCCTTTAAGAAAAGAATCTGCCCTGTTCTTCACACAAATACTCAATCCTTCTTTCATATTTCTTCTTAATTGTTGCCCATATTGATCCCCTTTTTTTATCTGGATCATTTTTGCTGCTAGTTCTAGCTTTTGATATCCTTAAATCTGTGAGGAAAAGGGACAGTTTTTTAGAGTACCCTGTTTTCCTCTGTTTTTTCTATTCCTAAAAAAATTACAGCAAAAATGGTCCATATTCAAGAAAACAACACCCCATTTGTTTCTGATAATGATTCTAACGTTGGATTCGTAGTATCCCAACTCATTTTAAATGGTTCCAACACCTTGGATTCAGTTTTCTCCCATTGCCAACAATCAAATTCAAATCCTGTTTTTGATCAGCCATTAGGCTCTTCAGTTTATCTCCAACAAAAAGATTTGATCCAAAAATTCCATTACGAAAACCAACCAAACCCTTTAATTCCAAGAACCTCCCCAGTCCCCGAGACATCAGATCAAATTGGAGCAATACAGAGAAGATTAAACAATCCGGTTTACTCGCAAATTTATTTTAGTCCTAGCAAGAAAAAGTTGTACAGAGGAGTGAGGCAGCGGCACTGGGGCAAATGGGTGGCTGAAATAAGGCTGACACAGAACAGAATGAGAGTCTGGCTAGGAACTTATGACACGGCCGAGACGGCCGCCTATGCTTACGACAGGGCGGCATATAAACTTCGTGGCGAATACGCACGGCTGAATTTTCCAAATTTAAAGGATCTAAGTAAACTGGGATTTACAGATTATGCAAAACTGAACGCTGTGAAGAACTCCGTTGATGCCAAGATTCAATCCATTTATCAGAAGATGAAAAGAGAGAAAATCAAAAAGGGTGCAAAGAAAATTGAGTCTCGAGGCAATGAGAATAATGAAGTAAAAGTTGGTGAAAATGACGAAGTGTTCATAATTGAATCATCTCCATCCAGTTTGATAAATAACGATAGTTTTATTTCCTCAAGTGTTTCTGAAGATGGATTCTGGAAAGGGGAGAATTCGCTGTGCTCGGCGTCGTGTGACTCTTCTAAGGTGGCAGCAGCGCCAGTGTTATCGGAGCTTGAAGACTGCTCCCTTGCTCGTATGCCTTCATTTGATCCTGAGTTGATATGGGAAGTTCTTGCTAATTAATTGAAAAAGTACTGGACTCAGACCTATTTGAGTGTTTTCAGTTGATTAGAAGCTATAAAGAGTTCCATGTTCCAAATGTCTATTTTCAGAAATGAATATTGTTTATTAGAGATTTAGAAATGAATGTCCCAAGTTTTTGTAATTCCAAATAAGGATATTTTTCTATGTAGTTTATATATCGCAGAGAGCATTGCACTTTAGAATTTCAGTTCTTATACGTTTATTTAAGTGTAAAACAAAGCAAATTTTAGTTTGTTATAGTGCCCCGAAATTAATATCTGAACTTCTTTAGCTACACAATCACGATAGAGCAAGAAAAATGGATATCAAGATTCTATGGGCAATAATTAGCACATGTCAAACTTAATAGCTAAGCGTTGGATAATAATCGAAGCTTGACATTGTTGCCGGATGTTGAGTAAAGAAATTCGTAGAAGCAATTATTATTATTAAAGGTAGATTATCATCTATTGCAACAAAAATTTAAATATTTGAGCAGAATTGTTTGTCCACCTACTTAACAGGTAAAGTGTTGGCAAAGTACAAAAATTGACATTTTTTAAACATTTCATTTAGGATGTCATGTGCAAAGTGGGTAAATAATTCCATACACTCGGCATGATTGGTAGGAAAATTCGTAAATTCTAGACTTTTTGCATACTGATACGGGCAGCTTTTGTTAAATAAAGCCTAAACTAATATTTCTTTTTCTTCATGACAATACTTAAAAAAGGGGACCCATGGGTCATTTTTCAAAAAGAACAAGTGTCAGCATGTGATTGATCTACCCTATCACATACGTTCGATTGATCATACATCAAATTTTATAAATCGAATCACTATTTCTTCGAACTACAAGTCTCTCTCTCTCTCTCTCCCCCTATGGGCTAAAGTTAAAGTCAGGCAATCCTAGAACCAACCTATATGTGTAAGCAAATATAGCCACGTTTCCCAGTTTATATCTAGGTGACAAGTGGTGCAAAAATTAATATCAGTATAGATTGTGATCCTAACTCCTACCTAGTGATCTAAATCTATCAGTATCTATGGCTACAAAGTAAAGTTGAGCATTACTTTTGTTTGGACAATAATGATAAATATACACTCATTTCTTTACAATAATGTTGACATTACTTTTGTTTTTCAAAAATTGCGGACGACAAAACTAATTTTATTTTAAACTGTTCGATAGTATTTTATTACGTGATATAATGTAAAGGAAGATATAAAAAATAATGTACATATAATATGATTGTTGTTTGAATATGCCTTGCTTTATTCACCTGTATTAATATGACAACAATGAAAATTGATATTTATTTCGTAAGAACGCCTTACACGAACAGGGCCACAAAAACCCACAGTTTTACCCTACTTCATATCAATTGAAAAAATCAATTTAATTCTTATATCCTAATTTATTTTCAAGATACTAGCAATTATAACACGAGATATCACATAAAGGAAAGCCTGCTATCATAATCCGTACTTGTATGTATTTGATCTGATCTTAAGAATCTCACTAAAATATAATATTACATTTGAACACGCCACAACCTTCACGAATTCCCCTTCCGAAAGGAAAACACACAACTGTCTTCCAACCATTGCCTTTTCTTTTGTATTTTCCCTAATAATTTCATAAATACTCCATTTGATTTTCTTCCAACCCAAATGGGGGAACTTAGAAATGACTTACAGAAATAGCCAAGTCGACTACATTTTGCTACCAGCTCAAGGAGTTCTTCGTCTGCTGAGTTTTGGCAGCATAAAGACTTTCGATCTCCTCCTGCAGAGGAACAAGGTGGCATAATGCCCAATTAAATCACTTGTCTTGGTTAAGTGAAAAGGCTACAATTATTCAATCCAACTCGAGGGTCAGTCTTTTTCTAGCAGTCAATTGAGCCATATAGCTAGAGTAGCATGTTAAAGACGTAACTTAAATAAATAATTTTGTTTCTTATATAATAGCTTAAGTTGTTACATGAGACAAGTTTAACGTGGTACCCTAGGAATTTGTTTCCAGGGAGGTCTAACCAGATCCAACCCGTATAGGAGAATGCTGGTGGAGAGTCATGGCACGCCCTTTACTCCATTTCTTTAGTCAGACCCAAAGAAATAGGTGCACACTAAGAAAATTTTGAACGTGCTCATTTAGAAATACATGCACATGTACTGTGATAGTTGAATAGAACTCTAGTGCATATAAATCAGTGACATGGTACAGCAATATGCATCCAATGTTTCAATTGGGCAAAATCTAGTTTTGAACCGAAATTGCAAATACTGTTTCAATTCCAAAATGTACCTTGCAAGATTTTAGCAGAGGCTGCAAAAATGATGACCTGAAATAACTGATCGATTTTCCAAGTGATGTATTTTCAAATTCTGCCATCACCCAAGAAAATAAGTTACTTTGAAGAAAAGGAAGGAAGTTAATAATTACATCTCAACCAGACCCTGCAGGACTAGAAATCTATCATGTAACAAACCAATGGCATTCTTTTAAAGTCGATAGATACTCTGTAGAAAATAATATGACCTTAATGCTTAAACGAGTGCACCATGTCAAGGGAATTCTGTGCTTCGCGTAATTGCAAAAGATCCTATGCTCTTAATTATTTTACACCTTTTCTTTTCTCGTTTCTAAAGTAGCAATGATCACCACTTGGGATAAAAAAGATAGAAAAGAAAAGGAGACATTATTATTATTGTCATGATAGACGATAGATTTTTTGAATAAACATAAGGTTCAACATTGAATATTTTGAATATAACGAGACAATACAGTGCAATTTCACTCCAAAGATTGGCTAACATACCATCCTCCCCTTCTGATCTCAAACCTCCTCTGTTAAGCTCTTCGAGAAGCTGCAGTTTGAAAAATGAGTACACAAGTCACAAAAGCTTGAGGCCATGATGCAAAAATTTGCACAATTGCTAAGATTGGTAAAGGACTAAATTGCATCTTTATTTAAGTTATAGGATATTTTAACTCATGATAAGAAGATAAAACTGAAAAAAATGATAAAAGATTAAATTGCTCTCAATCTCATAGTCTCATTATGTTAACCATTTCGTTTCCCGTGACTTGGAAATTTTCCTGATGTTTAATTTCCACAGTAATGATTTCAATTAACGATTATACAAAAATTCAGATGGATGAATCCAGATAACATTATATCCTATGACCAGCATTTTGAATTAATTTAAATTGATTAGGGATGCTCGCAACAGGAATGAACTTATAACACATGAAAAAGTTTGATGAACTTCAAATTGCTAAGTTGCAATTCATGATGAGTGATTTTCATTTATTTTCCTACCTTGGAAAGAGTTGGTACAGTAGAAGGATCAAATTCTTCACAATGGTTTGGATCAATTGGGATACAAACATGGCCTGCAAGAAAGGGGCGATAAGAAGTCAAACTTAAAGAGCTCCAGAGGAATGTCATATTTACTACTCTATGCACCATATAAAAAATTCACCGCATTTTCAGTATGCTAGACAGTAATACCTTGCAAATAAGAAATATTTAGGATACAAACCTGTTTTGGGGTGTACACAGAATGGTGCCTTCAGTAAGTGATTCATGTGTTTTGAAACCTGAGATTGCAGCCAGCAAGCTCCATGAGAGTGAGATTGATATATAGGACTTACTCATTTAGGATGTCTACATAAAAATCATCATTATAATACAATATTGTTGAGTAGAGGCGCAAAACACTAACCCCCATATCAAGTCTAGGGTAGGTAAAAGAGAACACAATCTCTTCCACGCACCTGCGAATACCCTGTGCCTGAAAATATAATAGGATATTTGGTTCTTTTAAAATTCAAGAACCACAGAATACAACTAAACAAACATTTTATAGCAGCATATGTTGTTTTACATTCAAACTGTATAAACTAAAAAGATGGATGGGAAGATAGCATTTGTGATTGCAAGTACTGTAAACGTACCACAAAGAGCAGTGAAAGAAAAATATTTATTTTCTATAAGTAACACTCTGTAAGTGGAGGCTTACCTTGTGTTTCCCAGATTGCAGCAGCTGTTTAACAAGCCCCCATCGGGCTATATTAATATCATCCCGTGAACGCTTGTTATCCAGCCACTTTCCTCGGAGTTCAGAAGTAACAGCTGCATATGTTAGGTAGTGAGGAAGACCGTGGATGATTTAAATAAAAAAATAATAAGAAGAAAAAGACAAATGAAGGGGAATTAACATACATTCTTCCGGAATCATTTCCAGTATCTTTTCGTATCTCTCCTCATCTGAAAACAACTCTTGACTATAAAGGAATTTATCCTCAAAGAAATCTTTCAGAACTTCAGTATATGATCTCCTACAAAGGTATATTGAGAATAAGTGGTGAAGGGAGCACAAGAGATAAGATGAATTATGTAAATCATAAACTTACGCTAGTAAAGGATGAAGTGGGCCCATTAGAGAAACTTTTTTGTGGCTATTCTCATTGCCCTGAACAGAAACGAGATAGTTTACAACAGATTCAGAAAATTGAAATTTTAACAACCGATTATCTTCAGAAAGAGTAAAATATAACCTTATAGACATGTAAATAATCAGCAATAGCAGCCCTTTGTTCATTATTCAACCTGGAAATTGACGAAAGTTATTCACATTTCCAGAAGTCGCATCGAGCTAGATTAACTAAATCTCCAAAGCATGCAGCATTACCTTCTTGCTTTTCCATCACAAACCCAGCAATGGACACCACGTCGGCCACTGTATACCCATAGAATGTGGTTAAATCCAAAGTCGTCTGCAGAAAAATTTGAATGAAGTGTAAGCCTGGTAAGTGCCGAACAGATCATTTTATACTCAACAAAATACTCACTAACTTAAAAAGCACTACTCAGGACACAATTTTCATCAAAGGCTACAACCAACAAAAAGGGATGTTAGAAACTAGAAACAAGCAAAGTATGGAAGAAGTGAAAGAACATATCGACACTGTTCAACAAGCAGTATATAAGAAGCAATATAAAAGTATCATCCAGAATAATACCATCAACAAAAGATTAAATTTGTATCTTGGTGATTATAAGCATAGCACATTAATCTGCGCAGCAAATTCCATTACATGTGCAACAGCAAGATGAGTTGTGAAATTTTCTTTCTAAATCATGCTATTGTGCCTCCTTTCATGATGGTAATTATTTGTAATATAAAAATGCGACAAAAACCATCTTATAATATAGCATCTTTTTCTGTCAATTATAGTTATAAAGATGCACTCTGAGCAGCCACAAATCATTCAAATAGAATAAGACCATGATAAAGAAATTAATGTAGGACCAAAGCATTCCATCAGTGACACTTATCATTGAAAAAATCCTAACAGCATTGATGATCGACTCATTCAAATTTTATACTGCAGTGCTTATGCAGTCATTTTTTATTCTGCCAAAAGGAGCTCCTAAAGACTGCATGAATTTAGAATATCAATGCACAACTTCATACCTCTAAGGGCAGTATCAATCACTTTAATTGCTACTGTCATCAAAGGCCAGCATTTTGGGCATACATTAGCTCCCGAGCAGCAAAATCTAACATCGTCATAATCTGACATATCCTGTGATACATAGCAGAAGTCGACGAGCTATCCTAAGAAATCCGTTCAAGTATATTTCAAATCAGATTAATTTCTCATATTGACTTGGGAAAATGAAATTCACTTACTATATCAAATATAAGCTCCCTCTCCACAGGTTTGAAACCATTATCACCAGCTTGTGAATAGGCTTCCCTCTTTGCAGGCTGCAGCAGAGTAAGCAAATTCAGGGAATAAAGAAAAGGGTCCAGAACTACAGTGTTGATATGGACATGAATCTTAAGCCAAAAGAAAACCACTGGTGAAAAATGCTAGAACTTTCAATCACACAAACATAAAATAATACCACAGTTATGCTTGGTTTCAGGGGAAGGAAATGTTTGTTATGAAAGGAAAGAAGTATGTAAGGAGACCCAAAAAAGAACATTCCTGTCTCTTCTCCTTAACTTCTTTGAACAAAAAGTTCGAAAATTCTCTTTTCCAATTCCTTCCCCTGGAGGAGAAAATTACCAACAAAGGAAAGTAGATAGAGCACCAAAATTAGAATAATCCACAGCCCTCCATACGGTAGAAACTAGACGATACTTACTTCTACACTATAAACGGCTCCAATATCAATTTTGAACGGACATTTCTCCTTGATAGCTTTTTCCAGTTCAGTGATGCTGTTGAAGGATTGAAACCGCAAGTATATTTCATTTTCCAGCGTGAAAGAAAATTCTCTTCGGCCAAAGTATGACTGATCACACCCGGGGTGTCTTCCATCTAGAAATAAGCAATCAAGAAACATTAAGAAATTAAAAAAAGGAGAAACAGATAAAGACCTACTTGAGAAATATAGATTACCATTTCCATATGACATCCATTTGAACATATCAGCATATGGGAAAAGCTTTGCTGCACAAATAAAATTCACAGTGAGGAATCATTATAAACATCGCTGGAAAAAACCTAAGGGACCATTCCAAAAGAAGAAACGAAATTCGTATAAGAACGTAACCAAGGGAGAAACATTTCAATGCTAGACATTGTCCTTCCATTTTTGTGATAGCTGACTATAATCGAAGCATCTTTATTTTGGTTCATTTCAGAAGATCTATTTTCATCATTTTATTCCATTCAATATATAACTAGTTTAACTAAAAAGATTAAACCTTCAAAAAATAATAAAATTAAAGCATAGCAATCAACAAAGTATAAGCTAGCATGATAGGAATAGAGCTAGAATATATGAGCAACTACCATAGTAAGTGCTGAGGTAATTTGAGTTGAATGCTTTTGAAATTTCAATATTATGGTTTTGCTTGGGTTCAAGTCCATCAATTAGCATGCCATCCCTTCCATTCTCAACCTCTTCTATGTTCATTCTGTAAATAATGAACCTTTTCTTCAAAAATTCAAAATTTCCCTGAAAGAGACATTTTGAATTAGGGGCACAATCAAACTTGTAAAAAAGTCGTGAAAAAATTAAAGGATTTCATATCTTATTATAATTGTTCTCTATGCATTCTCATACTTTAATAATGTTCCATAATTACATCATTTTCAAAATTGCCTAATACATCATTCTCAATAATTCACACTCAATATCATCATCACCCCTTGCCTTGGAGTCAACATTATATTTCCAAGGAATTAATGAACAGATGTTCATTCTCTTAAATAAAGGTAAGCTCAAACATAGCCCTTGAAAATATAACGTCCACACCTAACTTCACATCTTCCTAATAGAACAAGCGCACGGGCACACAAGAAACAAAAACAAGTTCAACAACCCCAACAATGCCTTAAACTAAACAAAAACAGAGGTAAATACTTATGAATAAGTCCTCCCATCCAGGGGCGGACCCATTAAGGGCCCAGTGGGGGCAACTGCCCCCACTGGGCCTTAAATTTTTGCATTAAATAAAAAAAAAAAGTCCACACATGACCCAACTACCGAATCCGAAGTTTCTAACATTTTGAAAGAAGCCCACCCTTCCCTTTCCCCTTCCCCTTCCCCTTCCCCCGAATTCCCAATCCCTACCCTTTCCCCCAATTCCCTTCCCTAATCCCCTTCCAATAACCGATTTACCAAGAGATGGGGATCTTCATCTCGTTGTGACTCGTGAGGTCGACCTTTGACGACTGACGTTCGCAATTCTCCCCTGGGATGTCAATTATACTTTCCCTTTTGTTGCAGAAGTCAGCCATGCTACGATTGGACATGAGCGAATATATTGAGCGTCATACAGTGAGCAAGTTAATTGGATCTCCCCCAAGCTACGTTGGCTATGGAGGAGGCGCCCTTACAGAAGCTATTAGAAAACGGCCTTTCACAGTTGTACTGCTAGATGAGATTGAAAAAGCTCATCCTGATATATTCAATATTCTTCTTCAACTGTTTGAAGATGGTCACCTTACAGATTCTCAGGTTTGCTTGCTATTATTTCTACTCGCTTAAAATTTTTAACGACATGGAAAATGACTCTTCGTTTTATTTCTCGTCAAAATTATTTTTCATTATTATCTAGTTCTGATTCTAACAGCCCCTAATTCTGAAATTTTGTGCGACAGGGTCGTAGAGTATCGTTTAAAAACGCGCTGGTAGTGATGACTTCTAATGTGGGTTCTTTCGCCATCGCCCATGGTAGACTAAACTCCATTGATTTCTTGATTGCTGAAGATGCATCATCTTCGTATGCTAGAATGAAAGCATTGGTGATGGAAGAGCTCAAGGTGTATTTCCGCCCTGAGTTGCTCAACAAGATAGATGAAGTAATGGTGTTCCGTCCTCTTGAGAAGCCTCAGATATGTCTTATTTAGTGATGGTTTGTTTAGGGGCGGAGCCCAGTACAGCCCAGGATGGGCACAGGCCCATCCTGGACTTCTGGGCTCAAAAAAAGTTTTGGGCTCAATTTTTTTTTTTTTAGTTATCCCAGCCCAAAATAAAACCCAAACTAACTTATCCGTCCAGCCCAATCCCATTCCAAAATATTTAAACCTCCTTAATCAATAATCCCAATTCCTAAATCACAACTCGTCTCCAGCCCATCCACTTCGCACGAATCGCACCAGCCACCAGACGCCGGAATCGCTTGACTTCCAGCCTGAGCCCTCCACTTCGTCTTCGCCTGAATCGCCTCCACCCCTGACCACATCTCCACTTCGCAGCTGCCAGCCTCCACCTCCACTTTGCAGTTCGCACGGCATCCTCCTCTTCAATCTTCGACCTTCGCAATCGCAAGTCACAACCGTGCAACCTGACAGCCTCTACTTCGCACGCAGCCTCCGAGCTCCGGCCCTCCACTTTGCAGCTGCCAGGCGCCACCAGCCTCCACTTCGTAGAAAGTACTCAAGTAATTTTCTGTTCTTTTCTTTTCTTTTGTTCTCAGTTTTTTTGTGTTAGTTTAGAAAAATGAAATCTTTAATATGTGGCTTTTTCTGATTTTCTGCAGCCTCCGCCAGCACCTGCCTCTCTCCGCCCGGATGAATGGATAAGGTATTTTCTTCATTTCTCTACGCTTTAGCAATTGGATTATTGGTGATAACTGATAAATTGCTTGAGAATCTGAGATAATATTGGAATTTCTTCATTTCTTTAGGCTTTAGCAATTGCTTGAGAATCTGAGATAAATCTGTTATGAAATTGATTTTGTTGATTGTTGTCTATTGAAATTTGGGTATTGCTGAAGCCTAAATGCTGACTGCTGAGTTGAAATTGGTGAAGTTTGGGTATTGTTGAATTGAAATTAGTGAAGTTTGGACGTTGTTGAAATCTTATAGATAAGTTAGGGTATTCAACGTCGATAAATTGTGCCCCCCTAACCAAAAATCCTGGCTCCGCCCCTGGGTTTGTTGCTGTATTTTAGATATAATGAAGGCTTTTATTGCACTTCGTTAACTGCTTTGAGCATGATTCGCTAAACTTAAAAAAAAATTAACCTTTTGTTTTCAAACACGTTTGGAATCATTTTCTGTTTGAATATTATATTTATTGTTTAAAATTATTTTTTACGCAAGTCTCGCCCCCCGAACCAAAATCCTGGGTCATCACTGCTCCCATCCAACACCAACAATACATTAAACAAAAGCAATTCATTCAAGTTAAAGAAATATCACAAAGACAGAGGTAAATACTTATGAATAAATCCTCCCATCCAACACCAACAATACATTAAACAAAAACAATTCAAGATGAACAAATATCAAAAAGAAGCTAAACAAGTTCAAGCTTAAACTAAACAGAGGAAGTTCAACTACCCCAACGATCAATTCAAAATTAAGCATAAAGATTTCACAATTGCCCTGCCCCAGTTTTGAATTTTTGATGAAGTTCACAAAATAAATCTCACAAATCACGGAGTACAGGATTTAAGATTGGAATTGGCGGACTGAAATCAGAAATCAGAAATTTGAAATAAGTCTCGTAAAAAAAACTGACCTTTGGGTTAGGGTTTGAACTTTGAAGAATGAAGCGGTCACACGGTGGCCGGACTGTTGGAGGCGGGGAACGGTCGGACCCGGACTGAGGCAGGAGGTGGAGCAGCAAATGCGTCTGATTTTTTGGCCCAGTGGAGGCAGTAGTCTAGAAGAGCCGCAGAAGGGTTTTCGATTGCAAACGCAACGGGAGGGAGCGACCAGCAGGTTTGTTAATCTGATTTTAAAAAAATAATAATAATAAGTTGGTGGTCCGGGAGACATTAATTGGATGCTCAAACGAAAAAATTGCTGCAAAACCCTAACGTAAGACTGTGTGTCGACAGTTATATAAGCATTTGTAAATTTTCATTTTCGAAATGAAAAATGATAGATAAAACTTACACAAAATCCGACCGAAGGTTGTGGGGGAGTCGGTGGCGGTAGGGGGCAGCCGGGGCAGGTTTTGTGGTGGCCTAGAGGAAATGTGAGCGGGAAAATAAAGGAATTGTTTGGGGTTTGGCGGGAAAAATGTGGGCTCGTTGCTGATCTATTAGACTAGTGAAATACCCAAATAGCACTAAAAATGTACATTTTTTTTTACAGGATAGAGAAAAGTTATGAATAGAGATGGCAATGTGGCCGTTTCTGAGCAGGGCACCCCCATCCCGCCCCGCCCCGCCCCGCCACTCCACGCTTCCACCCCGCCTCGCGCCCTATCCCACCTTAGACGGGGTGGGGCGAGTTCAGGGCACGGGCTTGTCCCGTTTTCTGCCCCGTTTATTTTTTATTTTCTTTTTCTTTTTCAAAAATTTCTAATTAACTAATTTATTTTTTAAATTTGTAATTAATTATTTTTTTTATTCTTCACGGGGAGGGGCGTCCCCTCCCTGCCCCGTGGTCCGAGGCGAGGTAGGCGGGCAGATTTTTTTGCTATCACTAGTTACGAGAAAGTGTATACATATAAAGACAAGATTATATGACATAATATGAAATAGCAATTACAACACAATATTTGATAGAAAAATGAGAATTCACAATAATATAGAGAAATATTACAAGGATATTGTATTTATAATATTGTCTAACTTATCAAACTTGTAATAAAGAATCAACCATATATAGAATACATTATCAAACCCTAATAATAGTATTAAGGATGGAAATACATCAAAAATCGCATGAAATAAAGAAAACAATCTTCGGTGGAAACACAAGGAGACTCGAGTGCCTTCAAGAACTGGGCGAGCGACGAGTTGGAGGTGAGCGAGCACAAGCTCCCCGCTTTGAGCTCTCAAGTAGGAACTTAGCACGCATTGAATTGAAAAACGTCGAAATCATTCATTAGTTTATATTTTGACCTTTTCAAGACCCATTTCAACTAATCCACCAAAACCCAACCAAAATTGGGTCAAATTTCAACAAATCTCCACGTTAAACCAAATTCTGATCCAATGAACGAACTTCAAAAATTTTCCGCTGAAGACAAATTCTAGTACAAGGCATAAAACTGAACTCTTAAACAAAACATCAAACAAATTATTTATCTCTTCTACAAAATCCAACTAGGATAAACCCAATAATTGAATATCAATAGAATTCAAGCACTGCCCAACAAAATTACCTCGAGTACCAAAGTTGCTCGAATTATTACCACAAGCAACAAAATCACAAAATAATTCAACAACTACCAAACGGGGCAAAAGCACATCATGTAACAAAATCAACACTACAAATTGTTTATGTAGAATGTTCTTTGCCAGACTCACACTTAAAGCATAAGCAACTAAATCGGGTCCCCCTTACATTTGTGGATGCTATCTCATGCATCTGTCTCTAACAATTGAATACGATAGCACCCGCTAATGGTGGTGATAAAGTGGCATTACCCATAACTTTTGAACTCGATTGAGATGTATTCTTCAATGCAGACCCCAAACCAAACTCCAATGATATTGTACTAAACTGTGATAGTCCAAGAATAGCTAACCAAGATGAGGTGAATTGGTTTTGAAAACACTTTCGAAAAATTAACATAAAATTAAGCACGTAATAACTAGATAAATTAATTCAAATAATAAGCACGGATATGAAAGCAATAAGTAAAGAGAGATAGATGATGCAAACGATATAATTATGAATGTTCGATCCAACATAATGATCCATGTCATCCGTTACCAAGCTCTTCGGTACGAGGAAGGTCAATTTCACTATCTTGATTGACTTGTGATGCAATCCAACCATTTATAATGCTTCTGGTGACTTACACACAAGGGATACCGATCCTTATACAACGTTGAATTTTACAAGACCTCAACACGACCCACAAGTTTTCAAGAAAGTTGATTTTATAAATGAAACTTATCTCTTAATAAATTATATGATCACAATTAAGTATCAAGAAAGAAATCGGCTAACATTTTAATAGATAGCAATGAATGAAACTCAAATATTATGTATGAAAAAATTTTATGTGTAGAATGATTTTCAAAAATTAATTTGATAAAAAAAAAATCAAAGCTAAAATGATTTGATAATAATAAATGAAATAAGAAATCAATATAATTTTGCTCAAAAAATATCTCACTTGAATGCTCTTGAATGTTGTAATGAATGTCAAGTGAGTTGGTATTTACGGCAGTTGAAAAACATCAAAAAGTCTGTCGAGCCGAACAATCATCCGAACGTTTGGTACTGTTCTGGACAACTGATTTAGCCATTGCTCGTCAAAAGTCGAAACGGTTGAAGAAATCAACCGTTGCAGATGAACCGGAAGTCCAATTCACTATCTAAACATCCGAATGGACCAAAATTTTGTGGCTCCTCTCATTTGATTGTTTGAAACAATGTAGGCTTATAAATGACATTTTACTTTATTTTTCAAGGTAAGTGATGCTAATAGGTTTGAAAATTAAATTGAAATTCCTACATTTGAAAATAAATTTTGTGCAAACTTTTTACGAAGTAGATTTTTCTCGTGCATAAAAATTCATTACTTGAGTTTTTAATGAATTATTGCTAAGGATTAAAGTATTTTACATTTCCAAATGAGATCAAATATCTAGTTTTAATATTTTCGATTGATTGGGAGCGAGTGCTCGATTTGTCTCCAATTGTGAATGCTCGAATTCATCTTGAATTTTCTTGATCGTCAACTACAAGTCCTTTGATAGCAATTGTTTTGTCTCTAATTTGATCAACATGTAACAATGAAAACTTGAATACAAATGTTAAAGAAAATTTCTTTGTTTGTTATAATAAAAATATAAGATCAATCATATGTCAACAAATGAATATCCACCAATAAACTTAATTTTTATTGATTGGTCTCCAATGATTATGTAGAACCCTACATGACATATAATTGTGACATACTCTCTCCCCGAATACATGTACACCTTTACTAAAATTCGGGACTCCATGTTCACCGATGTAATTCAAGGAGTTAAGATTTCTCTTCAAATCTGGAACATGTCTCACTCCATCACGTGTCATAACTGTCCCATCAAATATCTTAATCCTGATCATTCCAATACCAGTTATCTTACAAGGTTCATTGTTATTCATTACCGTAACACCTTTTGAAACTGTTTCATAAGTTGAAAACAAATCCCAATTAAGATACATGCGAAAAGTGTATGCCACATCAATAATCCAATCCTCATCGGGTTTGGAGTTGTTGTAAAAAAATAACCGAAAGTTCTCCATCACTGTATTAATTTTTCTGCAATGTCGGCTTCATTTTGAGTTTTGGGTTGCTTTCCTTCTGATCTGTAGACAATTTTTCTATATCATGCAATTCATAGCAATCTTCCTTTAAGTGTCCATTCTTTTTGCAATAATTACAAATTTTATTACTGAAATTAGACTTCGAACTATCCATCATATAACCACCGTGAATAATAAGACCTTCTTTTTGAACCTCAGATCCAACAAGATTTTTCATATTCTCATTTGAAAACAAAACATCATATACTTCTTCAACGTCGAGAGTATCACAACTATATAATATCATGTCTCTCAACGACATATATGAAGCGAGCAACAAACACAATAAAATCAAACATAAATCCTCATTATCATACTTAACATCTAAGGTTTTAAAATCAGCGATAATTTATTTAAGGATGACAGTATGATTTTTTTAAGGATGTACCTCCTGTCATACTATAAGAATACAAGCGCTGCTTCAAATGCAATTTGTTAGTTAGACTCTTCATCATGCACAATTGATCCAACTTCAACCATAATGTAACTACAATTTTTTCTTTCAAAACGTCCTGAAAAATATGATTAGAAAGATGAAGATGAATTTGCGATATGGCCTTTTAATCCTTACATTGTTTCTCCTCCATCGATCAATTTGAGGGCATCTTGTAAAATTCAATAAAGCATCATTCAAATCCATCCAAGTAAGCATTGCTCACATCTTAATATGCCACAACAAGAATATAGTGCTAGGATCTAAAAGTAGAATATCATGCTTTATAGTTGTCATCACAAGAACAAAACCTCGAACACATCAAACCTAAAACTGTGATACAACTTGTTAAGAAATATGGATGAGATTTTATGGCACAATATGAAGTAGTAATCCAACACCAGAAGAGCACAATAAATTTGACAGAGGAAAGGAGAATACATATAATATGGAGAATATATATATATATATATATATATATATGATACATTGTCAAACTCTAATTATAGTGTTAAAGATGGAAAGATTATAAAAAATCGCGTGGAATAAAGAAAACAATTTTTTATCGGAACACAGTGGCGCTCGAGCGCCAGTCCGACGCTAAGTGAGCGACGAGTTGGCAGCGAGCGAGCGTGGGACTCCCTACTTTGAGTACTCAAGCGTGAGATTGGCGCACAACGAGTGAAAAAAAAGGTCGAAATCATTCATTGGTCCATATTTTGACATCTTTAAGACTCACTTCAACTAATCTACTAAAACCCAATTGAATTTGGGTCCAACCTAAACAAACTCTACTCGATCAAAATTTTAATTACTTAGGTTAGAAAAAATAAAAACGTAGTTCTCAACTTGAAGTCGAGAATCTTGACTTGAAGTCGAGAATCTCGACCTGGTAGAGACCTTCATCACATGATAATGTTTTACGAAAAAAATTCAATAATGATCCCCAGCCTAGTAACTATTTTTTTATCTGTGGAAAAAATTTATGCCGGACATTTACAATTGATTATAAAGGTATAATAAAAATGTTGATGACCAAAAGATTTAAGACCAGTTTTCTATTGAGAGACCAATCGTGCTATTTTTTTTAATCAGCGTATTTAACCATCTTTTTCCAAAGACTTATCATTCTTGTTGAGAAAATAAATATCAGACTCTGTCCTTGTTCGATTTAGATTTTTTCAATTTTTTTTTTTTTTTTCAAAATATCAGATGCTGTAATGGATGGTTATTACTCTATATTTGGTTTTTTTAGATGGTAGATATGCTTGAAAATGGTCCAACCTTAATCGGGCCAAAGCTTTTTAAATTTCGATTTTTGATGTAATTGAAATTGTCACATATTGAATTGACCCATCCTAACATTAAAAATTTGCCCAGTAAAAATAATGGGAAAAATGCATGGATCAGATATTATCTATCATGAAATCAAAAATCAGGTCTCAAGTTTTAAAATTGCAAAATTCAGGTTTTTCATAAATTAATTAATTATATTTCACAATTATTATATTAAATTAAATATTAAACTGTAATATAATATAATTAACTCACCCACCCCACCCCACCTCACCTCCACCTCTACTGTTCCAGTGACCACTCCGGTGATCGACGACCACTGTTCACCGGTCACAGATCTAAAATTTTATAGGTCACAGATCTAAAATTTTTAGGTCACAATTTTTTTTATCGGTCACAAATCAAAAAATTTGTAGGTAAGTCACGGTTCGTAGCTAGGTCACAGACACCAAAAAAATCGCCACAGTTCAATAGCTAGATCACAAATCGACCAACTAGTTGGTCACATACCCAATCAGTCGTCCTCCGATCCCAATCCATCACCAATAACTGGTCACATATCAACTAATTAGTTGGTCACAGACACTCTCCGTCAACCATGCCGCTACACCACTATAACTACCGACACAACAATAACAAAATCGACAACAACCACCAAACGGACCGCCACCACAGATCCATACAAGCTTATAACCACACGAACACCAGCTAACCTGCCATTACGCACACACAGAGACCCGCGCGCCACAGCCCCCCCCACACACAGCGCACACTCACAGCACCTAAAAAAATTGTAAGAAACGACACTATACCCAACCAAAACGCCCAACATGATGGCAGCAGCGTCGACACAGCAGCGTCGACGCTGCTACAACCAGCAGCGTGTTAATAATTACTACTCCCCTTTACCATCTCCGAGACAATCTATTTTCCCGTCGAGTTCTCAGGCCAATGGAGGAAAAGGCAGGCTGCCCGAGCCACAATTGGAAAAGCCCACATCCGAAATGTTGATTTAAGGGCAAGTCCTCCGGCCACTGAAGGTAAGGTCTGGAGAACCTTTTCTCCCTTCATGACTGTGAATCGTGAGTTTTCAGGGAAGGGCGATCGGGGGCCAATGTCAGTCGTGGCATTCAACCGATCTAGAAGGGAGGAGCCGGTCACGAAAATGGGGCCGGTGGGTGGCGGTGGAGAGGATGAGGGAAGAGAAGCATTCAGGGAGGGGGAGGGAAGGGGAGGCGGCGGGGAGGGAAGAGAAGAGAGAGAGAGAAAGTGTTGGAGGGAGGAGTAGGGTTTGGGAAATGAAATTTGGGGTAGGGGTGGGTATATATTTAATTTAATTTAAAAATATTATTATTAATATTAATTGTAAAATTAAAACCTGATTTTTGATTAAATAAACTATAAACCTGATTTTTAAAAACATAAAACTAAACACCTGGTTTAGTGTAATTTCCTCAAAAAGAATTGCCCAACAAAAAAGGGACACATAGTGAATTGGGCCCGAGACCATGCCCAAAACCGAATGAACGAACCCAATCCAAAGGTTTGGGTTGGATTGGTTGATTAGATCTAATCAAATCTTATTGCGCTAGGTTCAAGTTGGACTCAAAATCGATCCAATTCAATCCATTCCCAACCCTAGTTCTAGCTCACGAGATTATATTTTACTCCAGTCTTAAATGATGTCACGTTTATTATTGCAATTTAGGTTAAGGCTAGAAATCCACGGGCATGCATCTCATTGAGCGTAATCACTCTCTCCTTGAAGGTGACTAATGGATTGGACCAAGAGGTTGCAGTAGATGAACGACACATCAGAAGGGATATGAAGCGGAGCGAACCAAGATAATAATTAAAGGGAGTAGCATAAGGTATTCGGGGGAGATTTTAACATTTAGCACGAGTATGTTTCTATTTCTATTTCTACGATGTTTCGGCGTGTAATTATTGTGTTATGATTTTCCGTTTAACGATATCGTACGTTACAACTTGCGATTTTTCAGTTGCAACTTCTTTTTGAATACAAAAAGCATGCCAGTACAATATGATGTGTTACAACTTACAACCTCATTTTGCAATTTTAGTCTTTGACGTGTTGCAACACTCCGATTTCATGTAGCAACCTCATGTTTTAACCATATTACAACATTTTGCTCCGTGTCACCATTATTTAAAAAATATGACCATAACCAAAGTTGATGACATTACTATGATCTTTTTGTCAAGTTTACATCATTTAAGACTGGAGTAAAATATAATGATGTAATATTTGTTCAATTGATTATGACTATTAATTAGATGACAAGTTAATTTCAATTTTGAGAATACTTTCTAATGTTCAAGTTGTTTGGGACTTGTGCCAGACTGCAAAAGGAATCAAATTTTTTTTTTTGAAGGGGAGATGATTTACATGCTGGTAGGTTGAACCAAAACTCACACGTGCCACGACGACCGACCGGCACGGGTCATGGGCTTGGGTGTGGACAAAGTTAGTGTGAGGCATTATCGTTTTAAGGAGAAGGAGTCGAACTCTTGCCTGGGTCATTATCATTCTGTTTTATTCCGTTCATTTTGTAAGTTGAAATTCTGTCCAATAGTTTATTAACTGTAAAAAGGATTATTTTGAATATAAATTATTGCTCGGTAAAATCAATATTTATCCAACAATTAGTTTTATGTTTTCCTAACAGATGTTTTTTTTAAAACTAGTTTTATTCTTTTATTTAAATGCCTCTCTTCATAATATATAGCATAACGTCGTTGATTGTCTTAAGTGGTACAGTCCACCACAGTATCATCAGCGTCGTAGCATCGGCGACCATGATGGCCTAATGCCCATACAAGCTAAAAATTCTAGCTCCACCGTGGTTCCCTCGAAACTAAAAACTATAGTACTCATTTTCAATATGGATCTAAAAAAAAAAAAAGGAAACTAATGAAGTAATTGCAAATAGCATGGGCAGATCTATTTAGAGAATAATCAAATCGTGCCTTTTGTTTTTTGGTCTCAGCTTTATTGTGCCTGTTAGCTTTATGAAAAGGAGCAATACTTAATTCATACAAAGAGGATACTCTTCAAAGTAAGACTCAAATGTAAGTCCTTTATTAATTTTTTTTTTTCAACTTTTTAAATTTAACGAGTAATCTTACAATTGCCGATTGCGCAAAGAAAAACTCACTCGAGAAGGGGTTTAGTCGTTAAGCGTCTCATTTTTCACTCGAGATGGACATTATAGTTCTCTCTTTCGACTCTATCCAATTTAAAAATAGTAAAAAGAAAAGTAAATCAGGATCATAGCTGAATAAAAAATCGTAGTGTGTGCCACCAACTGAGTCAGTGTGTTTAATGCGACAAGTTAAGGCCACATGTTCTTGTTTTTTCAGTGCCCACATTATGGTCGTGATTTCTGAACCTTACATGGCCCATATCCATGTGCTTGACTAATAGACAATTCAGATTTATTACTCACCTAGTTTCTGATTTTCTGTCCCTACCCAAATGTCCAAGGGCACGGCTTTTAATTCAAAAACTCGCATAAGAAAAAATTAAAGAATGTCAATTGTTTTACGACAAACTAGAGTTTTATCTTCATGGCCAACACAGTTTCCTATAAATTGAGGGACTAGTGGGGGTGGACAAAATTGTTGGATTTAACTATAACAAAACTGAATTGAACTTGCTAGTTTGGTCTAGTTATTCTCCACTTCAAATCGATTTCGAATATTAAAATTGAGATCACCCAATTCCAATGAGTGCAAATTTGAATTCATCATTAGATGTGTAAACTCCAAGATAATTCAACGAAGATGGTTCCATTAACAAGTTGCAACTTTTTAGCGATGTAATGACAGATTTTTAAAAGTTGAGGCTCATAGTTATTCATTTGCTTAACTGGGTTTGCTCTTAATATTTTTCACATTTAATTAAGCCTCTATGGAGAATTTAGATATGGTTAATGCTTTATTGGAGTCCTATTTTTTTCTGGGAAAAAAAAGAATTTCGTAATAATAAGTTTTGGAGAAAGTATGAATAAAAACGAAGAAAAAGTTTTGATTTACATGCATTTTTTTAAGAATGTGCGATTAAAAACGAGTATGAAAGAAAATAATTTTTTAAAGAATGAAACTTGTTGACGTTGAAAAATAAGTAGATAAATTTCAAGACAACTTCGAGGATAAACACAGATTGATTAATATATAATCAAAGGATTACAAGAGATAATACAACAGTCCCTTTTTCCTTATCTAATAAGATATTTGAAATATGAGAAATATAAGAGAATTTGTAATTTCTTGACCCCGTGTTCTTGTCTTCCTCCTTGGCTTTTTCCTTCTTTTATAGGAGAAAATACACATACATCATGTACTTCATGTTTTGTCAACTATAATTCCGAGTTGAAGAAGTACGCTTGTTGGTGCAATTAGATTAGCTGTCGAGCTCAATTTGTCAGGTCTTTATGAGTTAAACGTGCAGGTGGTCCCCAATAATTAATGAATTACTTGGAGGAGAAGCTAAAGTCTTTGATTGGAAGATTATGTAAGCGCTGATATAAGACATTTCTATGTGCATTTCACTAATTGGTGGATTATATATTTTGTTTGTGATCTTCAATCATTATGTTTCTTTTGGTCTCGATAAACTACACAAACTTCTTATGTAAGCCAAACTATAGCCGAGTTGACCTTATCCCACCAAACTCACATTAGCACTTACTCATCACATATAATAATCCAAATTAATCGACCTCGAAGGTCGGATGTCAACAGATACCCCCCAGGTTAGTGTTTACCTAAGTGAAGGACTGATCTTAAAAGACACAATTTTCAATTTTTGTAATTATTACAGAAATAAATGATTTGAGCATGTGTCACACCGTAACTTGTGTATGAGCTGTAGAGCACGTGGAGTTCCTTCTTCTAGAAGCTTTTTAAAAACAGTGTCACTTCGTTAATTGGATCTAGCCGTTTATTTATTTTTATTCTTTTATTTGGACGATCCAGATTCTGCCTTTTGATATTTCTTTCTTTTAAATGACTTTGACTCCTTTCATTCCTCCCTTTTGCATACAAGTCTCCAAGTTTTTTATCTAAAAAATATTCCCATATTTCTATTTACTTTTTAAGTGAGGTCGACGTCGTTCATGTATTCTCCTTTTATCGAGAATACCTTTCATTTTTCTGCGCACTATATATTTTTTTTCTAGATTTTTTATATGAGTTCGGACGAATCTCGAGTACAGTCCTAGGGTAACCAATAGGAAGAAACTATATCCTTTTCGTCCACTCATTTTTTTAGTCCATCTTCTGCTAGTTCGGACTACCAAGAAGTTTTAACTCCTATTCCTATAACTTCAATATATCCATAATCGTCCGACGTCCCTAAAAATATGGAACAACAACGGGAGATGAGAGAAATGGGTCACGTGGAGGTAATGAGAGTAGGAATCAAGAGTGGGAGGGCTGATTCCTATAAGTCAGTTATTACGGGGACTATGTTAGCCAATTTAAGGGATAAATACGGTATCCCCCAGACCATGGAATTAGTTATTCCATCTCCATCCGACAGAGCTAACACTCCTCATACATGATGTGTGGCTCTTAACTCAGCAATCCTTCAGGCAGGATTGAGACTTCTTTTCCGGAAAATCATACGGGAATTCTTCTCTTCTTGGGGAATAACCCCTACACAACTCTGTCCAAACGGATGGAGAACTCTAATCGCGACCTCAATTCTGTGGAAACAACTTGGTCATCCTGATCTGAGTGTATCCCAATTTAACTCCCTTCTTACCTTTAAAGAAGATAGGAAAAATACCAGCTAGTGGTATACCAGTGTTAGATCTAGGATGGGGGTCCTTTAGTTTTAGATACTCCATCGTCGATTAAAGGATGGAAATATGAGTTCTTTGTCCTAGGAGAGTGGTAGTTACATCCTGCCGATGTGAATATAGAGGATGTAGTCCCTACTCTCTATCATCCATTCTGTATGTAATAATTTATTTTTACTTTTCATTTCATTTTCATACTTGAAGCTGCCTTATTAATTTTTACTGTTTCCTCTCGCAGATTACATACCTTCTCATCTGAACTTGTCATTCAGAGGCAGACAAACTCCATCCGAGCTCTTCCCAAAAGGTAGAGGTCCTGCAAATTTGTGATCTCGGACACAAATTTGTTTCAAGTTGGCGTACTTCGATTAGTACCACCGACCTCAAGTTCCAGTCGATCTGCAGCTCCTAACCCCCACACCTTCTCGTAAGTAAACTTTAAATTGTTCCTTTCAATATTTATCCTCAACACACAACTGACCGTATATTACAATTTATTTCAGGCCAAGATCTAAACATGTTAGAGTATAAAGCAGCAAAGGCAGCCACATTAGCTGCTAAGAAGAAAGACCTTCATGCTAAGGTTGTAGTTGAGGGTGAGAAAACTGAGGCTGAGTCTGAGCAACCTCTTAAGAGGCGCCGATCCGAAGAACCACCGAAGCAATCCACTACAGCGACGACTTATTCTCGAAAACCATCTCTACTGTCCCACCAGGGGTCACCTTCAGTGCCAACGACCATCTCACTGACTACGACAGCTAGCTCTTCAAGGTCGCAAGATAGGTGCCCTAATCTTCAAAGACCAAACACTGACAACTTGGTGGGCCACCGACCTAAAATTTACCTCGACTTTCTCCGAGCTCCTTCTTCTGCTAGGAGTCTACATCAGCACTCCCTTCTCTCCTAAGAGAATCAACAACTCTCCTTACTAGAAGTTGGAACGAGAGAGAGCAACAATATTTAGCTGAGATGCCTGTTGGCGAGGCTATTATCTTAGCCCAACTCCACAGCCACAGATCTATTCTATACATGATGTCGGTAGCAGAAAAGGTAACTTCTCAAATTTATTCATTTTAAGAAGTTAATTTTGAATATGTATGGTATTTAAGACTCAAACCCCTTCCTTGTTGGTTAGGTAAACGTTGATCTGGACAGGATGCTGGAGGAAAGAGACCACACCTCAGTCTTGTTCGACAAAATGGAGGCAGAAAAAGTGGCCTTTGCAGAAAAAGAATAGAACTATGAAGACTGTCTAAATAAGATGGGGGAGGAGTTAAATGCTAGGTTGACCACTAAGCTTAGGTTGATGGACGATAATAAGGCTTTGCAACTTTGGGGAGAGAAAGCCACTGCCCGAGTTGAAAATGAAAATAAGGGGGTCGATGAAGAGAAAGCTTGGGCAGATAAATCAATGAAGAAAGTTGAGGAAGCCGCCAAGAAGGCAGCAGAGGCAAAGCTTAAGGCTTCCAAGGCTGTAGAGAATTGGAGGGCCTCTCTTGAGTTTGATGCGTTAGCTCAAGATGCCTATGTCGTAGCTTTGGGTGAGATCATTAAGCACATAAACAAAGAATGACCCAGCTTTGATACAACATTCTGGTAGAGGCTTACAAGGAGCAACAAAGGAGCTTGAACAGCTGTCAAAGTCAGTAGGAGTCCGGATCACCCCGACTGACGAAGACGTTGCTCACGAATTCATGCATCAGCAAGATCCCCCGACCTCTTAACTTTTTGTTGTACTTAGTTTTTGCTTAAGTTTCAAAAAATGTCTTTTTATAATGTCTGTTTTGTAACTTTGATCTATCTAATGAATGTTTGTCAATCTACTTTTTGTTTTGTGCAAGAAATATTATTATATCTGCAATTCTGATGAAGTTTTAAATTTTATACTTAAAACTTATTACGCTTATTGAAACAAATTTGTAACACGTGAAATTGTAGCTCAACTTGTTGACAATCACAGTTTTAAATGTATTTCTTTATGAGGAAATCTTACTAAGTGTTGCAGCACATATAACCTTAGCTCGACCCGCTGATGAGCAGGGCTTCAAATGATTTTCTTACAGGAAATTCCACTAAGTGTTGCAATACATGCAACCTTAGCTCGGCATGCTGATGAGCAGGGCCTCAAATGATTTCCTTATAGGAAATCCCACTAAGTGTTGCAGCACATGCAATATTAGTTCGGTCTGGTGATGAGCATGGCTTTAATTAATGTTTCTGCAAAATTTCTATTTGTTAAAACATACGTTTTATTGTCAACGATTGGTGTTCGATAAAAGGTACTTTGCGATTTTACTAATAATATTTCTTAAGATGTTCCGCATTCCATGGATGCATCAGAGGTCTTCCCTCCATATCTTCTAGATCATAGACTCACTTGCTTAATACTTTGGTTACTCCTTCCTAGTTGGGTCTTAGAGATCTGGAATTTAGTTCTCTCGTAGTCAAATAGCATTTCCTTAATACCAAATTACCCACCTCAAACTCCCGCTTCCTTATCTTCTGATTATAGTACCTGGCGTTGCGTTGCTCATACACCGCGTTCCTGATTTCAGCCTCACTTTTTTTTTCTTCTATTAAACCCAGATCTCCTCATATTGTCGTATCATTTTATCCTTCCTGATAAATCAATGTCCAAATAGAAAGAATTCCCATCTCAAGGGAAATAACTGCCTTTACCCTAAAACCTAAAGAAAAAGGGATTTTCTGGTATTATTTCTGTAAGTGGTGCGGTAAGACCATAATACGTTAGAGAGTTCTTCAGCCCATCCTCCCCTAAGAGCACCGAGTTTGGCTTTTAGCGTATGTTTGATGATCTTATTGACTACTTCAACTTGACCATTAGCTTGGGGTGGTTTGGCGTAGAAAGGTGCTTTTGTATACGGAATTCCTCATAGAAATTAGTAAAACGATGATTGTCGAATTGTTTCCCATTGTTAGTTACAATGGAGTGTGGTATTCCAAATCTATATATGCTGGATTTCCAAATGAAGTCGGTCGTCCTTTACTCGGTTATCTTAGCTAGGGGCTCAGCTTCCGTCCATTTAGTGAAGTAATCCACTGCCACAATTTCAAACTTCGTCCCTCATTTTTCAGTTGGCATAGGGCCAATTAAATCAACTCCCATTTGGAAAAGGGCTAAGAAGCCATTACATAATTTAATTCGCATGGTAGAAGCTCAATGTTTGGCGCAAATCCCTGACATTTGTCGCATTTTCTGGCAAATTCTAGCTCATCCTTCTTCATAGTAGGCCACGAGTATCGTTGCCGTATTATTTTATGAACGAATGACTGCCCACCAGTATGATTCCCACACACTTATTCATGAACCTCATGCAAGGCGTAAAGCGCTTCTTCCTCGTCCAGGCATCTTAGTAAAGGCAAAAAAGTATACTCCCTTGTAAAGGATATCGTGGATCAATGTATACGTGGCTGACCTCGTTCGAAGCTTTCTCGCCTCAACTGGATCTTCTAGACAAAGACCTGTCTCCAAGTATGATCTGATATCGTCCATCTAGGTCGGCTTTGAATCAGTTGCCATAGAGACGATTTCCAGTTCTTCGATAGCTCAATGACGAATCCTTGGAACTGGAATACACTCAAATTCTTCTATCCCTTTACCTGTTGTCAATCGAGCTAAAGCATCGATGCGGCTGTTTTGAGTTCGGGGAATTTGTTTAACCGACACGGTTTGGAAATTTTTAAATTCTCGTTTAACGACCTGATCCTTAGCTTGGTATGCTTTGTTGACCCCATTAACCACCAACTGCGAATCACTGTAAATTATCAGGTGAACAACCTGCATATCCTTTGCCATCCTTACACCCACTATGAGTGCCTCATATTCAGCTTCATTATTCGAGCCCCTGAAGTCAAAGGATAATGCTTCGCAAAATAGCTGATTGTTAGGACTGATCAAGATAATTTCAGCTCCTGACCGAGTTTCTGTTGATGAGCCATCCACGAAGAGTTCACACGTTAGATTGTAAGGAAATTTCTCTATTGGAACCGAGCTGAACTCCGCGACAAAGTCAATGAGGGCTTATCCTTTTTAGAGAAGTGCGATGTTTATACCTTACGTTAAATTGGCTGAGCTCTACAGCCCACTTCGCCATCTAACCCAAAGTATCTGGCTTTTGTAAAACTTGTCTTAACATATAATTGGTTAAGATTTCAATCGGATGTTCCAAAAAATAAGGCCTTAGTTTCCTTGCCACTATTACCATAGCATAAGCTAGTTTTTCTAAGGGGGAAAAATGGAGGCCAGCTTCATGTAAAGCCTTGCTTACGTAATAAACAGGACATTGTATTATTTCTTCCTCCCTAACCAAGACAACACTGGTGACATGGTCAGATACTGCTAGGTATAGTATCAGGACCTTCTTTGCCTTTGGTTTTGATAACACTGGGGGTTGTGCTAGTTGCAGTTTTAGCTTCTCAAAAGCATGTTGACAATCGGGAATCCATTCAAACTTCTTTCCTCCTCGCAAGACATTGAAGAAATGTTTATATTTATTAGTTGATTTTGATATGAAACGGCTATCGATGGCTACTCGCCCAGTTAAGCTCTACATCTCTTTAGGTTTTGTTGGGGGATGTATCTCTATGATGGCCTATATTTTTTTCCAGATTAGCTTCAATTCCCATCTGATTCACCAAATACCCGAGGAAATTTCCTGAGCTCACTCCAAAGGCGCATTTATATGGGTTCAACTTCGTCCCATTTTTTCTCAGAATTTCAAACATTTCAACGAGGTGTCGTTGATGATCTTGGGTATTTATACTTTTTTCGAGCATTTCGTCAACGTATACCTCCATGGTTTTATCGATCTTCTTAGAAAACATGGCATCATTTCATAACAAAAGAGCCTTCGATCGGTTATGAAAGCGGTATGTTCCTGATCAGGTTCGTACTTGGAGATTTGATTATACCCCGAGTACGCATCCATAAAGCTAAGTACTTCTTGTCACGCTATTGCATCCACCATTTGGTCTATTCTTGGTAAAGGGAAACTATCTTTAGGTCATGCCTTGTTCAGGTCGGTGAAATCTATGCACATCCTCCAATCTACATTACCCAAGACTGGATTAGCAATCTATTTCAGATATTTAGCTTCGTGAATGAACCCATTATGGAGCAACTTCAACACCTTTTCGTTTAAAGCCTCGTACCTTTCTAGATTCAAAGGTCTTCGTCGTTGCTGTCATGGTCATACAGTTGGATCAAGGCCTAACTTGTGGCAAACGATCTTGGGATCAATCCCTTTCATGTCTAAGTGTTCCCATGCAAAAATGTCAAGGTTATTCTGAAGGAATTCGATAATGTGACCTCAGAGAGGTTATTGTAACTTGTGACCGATCTTGAGTTCTTTTGGCGGATCGCCGGTTCGACCTTTATCCTGTCAAGTTCTTCCATGGGTTCTCCCCCTTTATTTTCACACGTGGATCTAATAAATTGAGGTTGGATTCCACCAGACATATTATATGGGCTTCCGGATTGATCCTTACTTGACATGCATCAACAACGTATTTATTTTCCTTAACTTGTCTTACCACATGCAGTGTGGAGAATTTAAGAATAATGGTACATTCACACAATTGATTTGAGGTTGAACATCAATGGTTGTCCCATGATGGTGTTATATAGAGAACTTGAATCTAGAACTACGAATTCTGCATTTAGATTAGATCGACGATACTTCACCGACTTCAACAGAGAGCTTGATTTTCACTTTCGCTATTGTGAGAGCCCCGTAAGCCCTAAAATCATGTTGGAATATGGTTGCAGAAAACTCAATGGAATTCTCATCCATTCCAACGTATGGACATAGAGCATGTTGAGGGAGCTCCAGGTATTGACTAAAACTTTGGGCACGATAATTTCTGTTATAGTTATTGAGATTGTCATAATCCTAGGATAGGGACACATATCTACGTCTCTTTCCTCAAACGAAAGTTGATCATCAGCAGCACTTCAATGGTGTTTCTCAGATATTCCGATCTTGGTAAGGTCGGCAACAATGGGTCTTTTTGACTTGCTCTTTCCCGCTCGCTCATTTTCTCTCAACATTTGAATGTGGGGGCTAGGCAAATCGATATTGTAAGCTATTGCCTCGACCCCCGACTTTCGCACACAATACCTGGTCCATTTGGAATAGGAAATTTCATACAGTAATGATATATTAAAGTGGCAGCTTGTAACTCATGCTAAAATAATGAAATACCTGGCTTTCCCTTATAGTTTGAAGGAAGATCTACAATAATGAAATCTGCTAAAAATTTAAAATTCTTCTTTGGCAAGGAAGTTCACCTAATTCCAAACTTAAAACAATTTGCCTTTGAGCCTCTATGGGATCCCTAGAGAATCCTTGTAACCTCATGGAGTATGGCTGAAGGTAACGTTCTTGGATCCCTAGCTGTTCCAGCTTTGGAGATACATCACATTGATCGAACTCCCATTATCGACCAGAGTCCGGTGTACTCGAACCCCCGTAACAGTCATGGCTATTATTAATGCATTGTTTTGGTCATGCAGAATCCCATATGAATCTTCTTCTGAAAATTCGAACTATTCTAAGTATGGAGTTATGTTAACCTCTGGCTTTGGTAGCACTTCATTATAATTTTGCCAGATCCGGGCGTTGCGTGTCTGTCTTCCATTGAGCTCGTTGAATTGCCCCTGCTGGCTAAGCTGTCGATTGTCAGTTTGATTTGCCTCTCTGGGTTTAGCTACGAATTCTTGCCGGTGACCTCGATGAATCAAGGACTCCACTTCTTCCTTTAGATTTATGCAATTGTCAATGTTATGTCCCTTCGTTATGTGATGTTGATAATACCTCCCTTGATTTTTCCCTGGAAATTCCTTTTTCTGAGGTGGAGGTCTACGAAATGTTTCTTTTTCCTCTACTTGTAGGAAAACTTCTTCCAACGTGGCATTTAGTGGATGGTATTCATGAAATCTTTCTGGGCATGGTTTGGAATGGCCTTGGTCCCTTCTGTCCTTTCTTCTTTCACGGCTAAAATCCTTATCCGCATGTTTTCCTTTCATTTGTTGCGATGACTGTGGATTTGTTTGAGTTATTCCTGATCCAGTGTGGCTTCTTCAGCACTGATATGTTTCTGAGCTCGGCTTAAGAACTCATGGTACGTTCGAGGTCCATTCTCGTGTACGGATCACCAAAACCTTGTTTTTGGCCTCAATCTGGAAAGGACTGCCATAAGCGCTGCATCATCAGAAATCTTATCGACCTCTATGGACTGCTTGTTGAATCTACTAAGATAGTTCTTAAATGATTCAGTTTTCCCCTGTTTAATGCTTACCAACCGTTCTTTGGGTATAGTTCTTGCTTTCGAACCCATAAACTGGGCAAGAAATTCCGTGGCGAGGTTATTCTAGTTTTTATGGATCTTTGATGTAACCTCCTAAACCATCTTTGGGCCATATCTCCTAAGTGTGCGGGAAAGCACGACACATTATGGCATCTCCGGCTCCATCTAGGAAGTATATTTGTCCAAGTGGCTAATAGGATCCCCTTCCCCATCATACCAAGTTAGTTGTGGTATTTTCAACTTTTCATGTAGGGGTTCAGCAAGGATGTCATCAGTTAAGGGGGAATGATGCTTTGTGAGATATTCTTATGTACTTCGTTTACCCTTAGCTTCCAGGTCAGCGATGCATTTCTTCAAGGCACTCATTTCAGGCTCTGGACGTTCTACTAAGCGTTTGATTAGGGGTTCCTCGTGTCTACTTACAGATGTAAGAGAATGTTGGGAACCCAGTCTATTAAATACGCTGTTAGTTCTCCTTGCAGTTGGCCTTACAATTGTATGAGAACTCCTAATTTCTTCGGATTGACTTTTGGAAGACTCTTCTCCTGAGAATTGGAGGGTCTTCCTGGTCGGAGGTCGTCTGGCTCTTTCCCTGTGTGGGGATTCCACCTCAATATTTTGTTGCGAGGCAAGAACTTGATTTCGTTCCAACTTGCTGACAACATTTGTCAATTTTTCAATAGCTTCCCTCATTGAGGTCATTTGAGGATCAATAATATTGTTTAACGTCGCCTTCTCCCAGCATTTGTGGGTGATTGGTTTGTTCATGACGAGTATGAGATTGATTCCCAGGTGCTGAGAAATCCTCCATAATGATGTTTCTTTGTAGGTTTTATAGAGAAATATGGCTGTTTTCAAGTTGGAGGCACTCCTTCTAGCGCCAACTATTGACGTTGAAAAATAAATAGATAAATTTCAAGCCAAATTTGAGGATAAACACAGATTGATTAATATATAATCAAGGGATTACAAGAGGTAATACAACAGTCCCTTTTTTCTTATCCAGTGAGATATTTGAAATATAAGAGAATTTGTAATTTTTTTGGCCATGTATTATTGTCTTCCTATTTGGCTTTTTCATTCTTTTATAGGAGGAAATACACATGTATCTTGTACTTCATGTCTTATCAATTATAATTCCGAGCTAAAGAAGTACGCTTGTTGGTGTAATTAGATTAGCTGCCGAGCTCAGTTTGTCAGGTCTTTATGAGTTAAACTTACACGTGGTTCCCAATAATTAATGAATTACTTAGGGGAGAAAACTAAAGTTTTTGATTGGAATATTATTTGGGCGCTGATGTAAGACATTTTCATGTGTATTTCACTAATTGGTGGATTATATATTTTGTCGGTGATCTTCAATCATTATATTTCTTTTAGCCTCGATAAATTATACAAACTTTTGGTGCAAGCCAAACGGTAGCTGAGATGACCTTACTCCACCGAACTCACATTAGCACTTACTCATCACATATAATAATCCGAATTAATTGACCTCGGAGGTCGAATGTCAACAAAACTTAAACAGAGGTTAAGGGTGCGTTTGAGCCACATTATTTTGAAAGAATGTATTTGGAATAGTAAATTGATGGAGAATGTATGGTTGAAAAAAAATGAAAAATTATTGATGTGATGGAAAATATTATTTTATTGAAGAACGTGTAATTGAAAATGAGTAGAATAATGAAAATGAAAATTTTAATGTGACTAAACATGGGCTAAATATTCTAGCTTAAGAATTTTTTTATGAATAAAACATTCATTCCATTGGCATTGTAAATTTTAGAACTAAGCTGCAACCAGTCCGTTCGAATAGTATTTTTTAAGATACTCATAGCACTCACTTCACTTGCAGATAGCTTCCCCTGTCCGAACACTGCTTCTTAACACACCCCCCCCCCCCCCCCCCCCCCCCCCAACCCACACACACACACTCTCTCTCTCTTATCGGAGAAGACAATCACTTACAGACAAATCTGCCTTTGACAATTCAGGTGATTTGCAACTCTTCGCACACTGTATTTTTTTCCGGCTTATGTTCGTGTTTTGTTCACTTCTTTGTGTTCTTTTCCTCTTCCATATGAGTAACTATGTTTTTTCCACTTTTTGAAGCAATCATTTTTCTGGGATCTTTTTCCTAGTATGAATAATAATCTTCTTTATTGCAGATGTAGAAGATCCATATTTGGAGCTTTCTCTTTGGACATCTCTCACAAAACCGATTTTAATTAGTGACCATTATCCACAGAATTTGAATTTCTTTATTTTTCTTGTTTCGTATCACTAATTACTTTGTGTTCATAACTTGTTTTCACTCATAAAAAGAATTATTCATATTAAAGTAAACCTTTTAAGCTCAAACCAAAACCCAATATGGGTCTTGAATCTCCAATTTTCTTATGCTTTTTGGTTATGGCAATGTTGATAAACTGCTCGAATTTTGCCAACGCCGAGTGGGCAACCTGCGCCGGAATTGCACCGATGAGGTACCGGAACGACAAGATCTCGATAACGGATTTTGGAGGGGTAGGTGATGGGAGAACATTGAATACAAAAGCATTCAGAGCAGCTATATATAGAATTGGGCATTTGAAGAGGAGAGGAGGCACACTGCTTTATATTCCTCCAGGGGTGTATTTAACAGGACCCTTTAATCTCACTAGCCATATGACTCTGTACTTGGCTAGAGGCGCTGTTATCAAAGCGACTAAGGTACCATTATGAATTATGATGTTGTAATTTTTAAGCTCCAGCTAGTGTTATGCATGATTATTACGAGAATTATGCTATTTGTACAATGTTTTTGTACAACATTGTTAACAATGTTGGTTGTGGCAAAAAAGTATCGGCTGAAATGATGAATGTTTTTTTTTAAAACTGTCCAATGATGTCAAAATCATTGTACACCAAGCATTGTTCTCATTATGTCGCTTAATTTATTTTGATGATATCAAACTCTAGTTGGACTTCTTGGTTAACAGTACCTACTTGTTTTTGTCTATATCGTGAAAAGAAGACCTCCGTTGGTGAGATTGACCATCTGATCCCACTCCAACGGTCAAGTTAGAATGGCATAGAAACATAGTTAAAATACAAAATGTTTGTTTAGTTATTTATGACTTACTTGGAGTGAGATGACCGAGAGTGGGGCTGTAATGTCTTAAATCGGGAAAGTTCGGTAATCCACGCCATAGTAGGTAGGACCACATTGAACCTGTCAGATGAATGAGAGGGTTTGGTTTATATAACAAAGGCCAAGGAGACTCTTGGTGGACACCATGACAAGCATTTCGTGGTTGGCATGGCATGTTGGTTCTTACCTTGGGAGTCGAATCGAATTTTAATAAGAGCATACCTAATGTTTAGTGCATTTATGCCTTCTAATATATTTGTATAACAGTATTTCATAAATCTGCGGTTTAGTTTATTATATGATATCTGTCTATGGAGAATATGGAAGTGGTACGCAGAGCAATGAAATTAGTAATTTACTATGTATATAATTAAAGATAGATTGATATACAATGAGAGAGAGAGAGAGAGAGAGAGAGGGGGGGGGGGGGGGGTACATAAGGACTACAATGCATGTGCATTGCATATGCATACAATAGATTTGACTGCCAGCTATAATGGATGACAGCAAAAGCATGTCTTTACCAGGGAAGTAATATAAAAGATTAGAAAAGATATTAATGACACATGACATATGGTTAAGGGGTCTCAACCATGCTTGGATAGGCTGGCCCGCCTAATGTTATCTGGGCCCGCCACGACCCAAATTTAAAGGTTACATGTTATAGGGTTAGAGGATTCAATAGTACCCGTCCGCATAAAATTGTTTGGGCCCAAAAAAATCCAGGCCTTGCTGGGTGTACAGACTTTCACTTTTTGTTGCCGAAAAGCCTAGCTTTTCTCATCCCACGCCTAAGACACCTCTACACGGGGATGTGAGATTATAATTAAAAGATCATTTCACAGCTATTGTGAGAACTTACCATTGGTGTGAGATTGCTATATTTTTATTATTTTCTAAGGTAGTCTTGATTGTTACTAAAAGAGTTAAACTCGAATTATATCATGAAGTCTGCATAGTGTTGTGAGTATAACTATTTCAAGTTGTATTCACGACAAACTTGACGTTCTATGATGCCATCACATTTGAGCCAAAGAATGAAAAGTTCAGTGCTTTTTGCTTTAAAGTGTAATTGCCAAATTATTTGTGTGGGGCTTTATCATGATTACCAACAAATCTTATTCTGAATGTGCCTTTATGCTGTGCAATGTTGATTTTTGCAGTAAAGACTTGCAAAAGAAAGTTATTGACTTCTTCTATATACTTATGAGATCTATACATATACATTTATTCTGTCTTGCCAGTTTTAATATGCTAGCTACATGTTGAAACTTATTTACTTGAAAGTAAACATTTTAAGCAAAAGAAAACATGCTCGTTGTGGAGTGAAATTTCATCTCTTTCGATTGTTCTATCTTTTCTTTCCTTTTCACTCTATCCTTATTTGTATTTGCACGGATCTTTAAAAAATTTCCATCATTAATGTTTCAGGATATTCAGCATTGGCCATTAATAGCCCCGTTACCTTCTTATGGTAGAGGAAGAGAACGACCTGGAGGAATGTACATTAGTTTTATTCATGGGGACGGGCTGCGTGATGTGATAATCACAGGTTAGTATTAAAACTGAGATCTCATTATTCTGCTGATTAATTGTGCGGCACTCACTTATTGGTGAAAAGTAAAAAAGAATCTTGAGACAATCTTTTTGTTAATTCACCTGACCTCATCTTTATAAAAAATACAATAGAAGTGCCTAAGAAAATTGAGAACGGTACTAGAAAATGGAGTCTCTTTGAGAAGTAATATGCGGAATTTGTTATGGATCAAACTTAAATCCCTATTCAGGAGTAATAGTAAGAAGAAAATAGCAATCAGAAAATGAGCAAAATTCACAGATCTTTAGTAATTCAACTTTAATGTAATCCAATCACTTGCTTTTTACTATAATGGAGAAGAAGACTACGAGTTTCTCTCCCACTCTTCTGCATACAAAAAAGGGACCCCTAATAAACCATTTATATAATAGGAATATTAAAGCGACTTGATACATGTATGAATAACCAATATACCATTGCAGTAAAAAATTCACCTCAAGAGTCTACTGCCACCGAACCCCCAAATAGTGGGGCAGTAGCGTACACAAAAAATTGTTGGAATGTTAAGGTGATACAATATGTGAATGAATGTTCATTATACCCCTACAAAAAAAAAAAAAAAAAAATGAAAAAAAAAAAAAATAACAATAAAAACCTCATCTCGCAAATTACTGCTCTTGAACCCCCAAAAAGTTGGTCATATCGCCTCGAAGGTTGACCTTACCACAAAGGTCGTTCCATGTTCAAGGACATGAGGGTACAATATGAGTAAACACTACAGTGTCCGCCACTAAATACATTTCTTTTCAGGGAAAATGGCACTTTGTTATTTGTTGAGTATCAGTCCTTAGTTTACATATCTTTCTACATTATTTTTTTATATTTTTATGTAGGTGAGAACGGCACAATTGATGGACAAGGTGATGTCTGGTGGAACATGTGGAGGCAAAGAACCCTTCAGTTCACTAGGCCCAACCTTGTTCAGTTCATGAACTCCAGGAATATAATCATTTCCAATGTAATATTCAAGAACTCTCCGTTTTGGAACATTCATCCCGTATATTGCAGGTAATATTTTAGTAAGCCATCATTTTCTATGCAAACTTCAATTTTTTGAGTTTTTGTACAGAAAATATATGAATGTAGATTACATGATCTTGATCAATATAGTCTTGAAGTAATTTCTTCTTTCGTTTTGTCATTGAAGTAAACAACTTCATCTACATCTGATTTTAATCCACTAGTCTCAATGAGAGAAAGTTAGGATCCTAAGATATTTGGAGTACAAGTACATTGCTATTTGCATTAGCATCATATTCTTCAAGTGTGTTACCTGGAGACTGAGTATATTTAGCTAAACTAAAACGCTCACTTAATGCGTTCTAAAATTAATAATTTTGCGTTGTTGAAAGTGTCAAAGTGGAATTTAGTAAGTTATTTCGAAAATAAGGCAAGACTTTCTTTCAAAACAAGAACTTTTTTATTTAAACGTATAAAAACTAAATTATCTAAACACAAGTGGATATAAAAAAAAAAGAAAAAGTTACTCGTACTTCCTTAAGCTTACAAAACATTTTCATAGTGATTGGTGATCTATTATAACTCTTTTTTACTTTTCCTCGTGTCAGCAATGTTGTTATTCACTATGTCACCATACTGGCTCCGGCTGACTCTCCCAACACTGATGGGATTGATCCAGGTAGGCCTAGAAAATTAAGTGTAATGCCAGTTCTTCCTATTTCAGTATAAAGTCAGCCACATTTCATTAAACGAACATGGTTTTTACTATGTAGAAATGGTTTATATTCTCTGCTTCATCATTCTGCACTCTGCATAAAGATTATAGTGCATCTTCGGTACATCCGTACATAAGTATTGGATACAACTAAATATGAACAAGATTTTAGTTTCTTGCTATTCAATCACTTACAACTGATTTTTTTCCCCTCATGTACAGATTCAAGCTCCCATGTCTGTATTGAGGATTCCTACATATCAACTGGAGACGACCTTGTAGCAGTGAAGAGTGGGTGGGACGAGTATGGCATTGCATACGGTCGGCCTAGTCACGGCATCACAATCCGTAGGGTAACTGGATCATCACCATTTGCCGGAATCGCAGTTGGAAGTGAGACTTCAGGTGGCATTGAAGATGTTCTAGCCGAGCACATAAACTTATTCAACATGGGAGTTGGCATCCATTTGAAGACAAATGTAGGTCGAGGAGGGGTTATACGAAACATTACTGTCTCCAACGTCTACATGGAGAATGTCAGGAAGGGGATAAAGATCTCTGCCGATGTTGGAGACCACCCTGATAACAAGTTTAACCTGAACGCTCTTCCCGTGCTCAAGGATGTCAAAATTAAGGATATCTGGGGTGAAAACGTTCAACAGCCAGGTTTGATTCGCGGTCTGAAAAATGCGCCATTTTCGGGGATTTGTCTCTCTAATATCCATCTCCGTGGTGCCCCAGGTCCAAGAAATTTGCCTTGGCAATGCTCTGATGTAACTGGGGCTGCTATTCAAGTTAGCCCATGGCCATGTTCTGAGCTCACCAGTCGGCCGCAATATAGTGAATGCAAAAGTTACTTTTGAAATTCTTTTTCTAATGTTCATGTAGTAATATGATGAATTCCCCTTACAAGAGGAAATAAATTCAAGAAACGTCGAATTTCGTGCACGTTTTGGCTTGTGATATGAATATGAAGTTTTTTCTTACCACGCAAATTTATGATGTTTTTGTACATAAAGTCGAACATGATAATTGACCTGGACTATTTTCTCCACATTATTTTGACACACGCATGTAATGATGCCAATCGAGCTTAACCCTTTTCTCCAGTCGTCTCAAAATGGAAAGTCGAAGCATATCGACCTACTTTATTATAGTGTTGGAATTTTGATTGTATTTTTAGCTCGTAGAGTTGAAATTCCACAAATGAGTAATGTCATATGTGGTTTTATTACTCCATCCATTCCATAAAAATAGATTTACTTTCATTTCATACAGATTAAAAAAATATAACAAGACACATTAAATACGAGCATAAAAAGTAAACATATCTTCATGGAACGAAGAGAGTACAGTTCATGAGATGAGATGACTTTCTCAAACTAATAAGAAGTCAACGGACTTAGACGCTCACATTTTAATGGTGTTTGGTAATGTTTATCAAATCACCCAAGCTTTTTGGTTTGGCATGGTACATTTTGTACACAGCATGTCCTTCCCACTCCAAAGGTGAGTAGGTCGAATTTATTACCGTGTTAATTATGTAATAGAGGAAATTGTAAAAAAAATGTCCACTTTTACAGTCATTTGTAAAAATGTTTAAAATTTCTTCAATATTCATTTTACTATAATATAGGCCAAAACGCACTCATTAACAATTTTAAATTCCACGACCACAATGAAGACAAAATTATTTACATAATTAAAAATTCTATTGACCAATAATAACTTGACATATAACATATACTACTCATTTTAAAAAGTAATATGTCAATCATGCATTAAATGCTCACTTCTCCCTATAAGTGAGTAAATAAAACATTTATGAAACATCGAAAAGTACACTTAAAATGTCAAGAATATTATGAAATGTAAAGAACTTTCATGTTCGGAACGAAATTTCATTATAAACAAATGAAGAATCAAAATAAATAGGATCCAAATGTCGATAATAGCTTTTAAGGCGTCGAGAACGTCATAAAATGTAAAAAATAACAATTATTAAACACAACTTATAAACAAAAAATAAGATTTCAAAGAAAAATTACATTCTACCGAAAATTGTGAAAAATCTTATCAACTGTAAATCTGGATAAGATTAAATTTTTCGAAATGAAATTATATGACTTTCTTATGAATTGGATGCATATAATTTTTTTTAGTGTTAATGACTTTTCTACTTTACATTCTTCATTTTTTCCCAAAATTCTTGGTCAATACCTAATAGATAATAAAAGGGATTAATTTCACAAATGGTCACTGAACTTACCTAAAAATTACAAAACGATTGCTAAAATTTAAAATTTGCAGAAACGGTTACTGAAGTTTCATGCGCTTTCACAAACGGTCACTGAACTTACTATTAGGACTGTTATGATATTAATTCAAACTTAAATGACCAAAATACGTGGACATAAAACCTTGATGACCTCAAGTGCAAATTCCATTCCCATCCCAAAACGACCGAAAATACACATTTCGACGACACCCACTTTAAGCCCAATGTACTGGTCGATTCTCCTCTTCTAGGCAACCCATCCATAGCTCCGTTCGTGTTGCCTGCCACTGTGCATTCTTCATCTTCTGATTCCTATGTCGATGGTGGGACCCATGATCGCGGACCACCACCTTAGGTAACTACTCTTTCTGGCGCATCCATTGAGCACATGGGTCTTCCCCAATTTGGTCTGGAACCGGCGATTAATGGTGGGGCAGCTCGAACGCATCGTGAGCCATTCGATCCCCTTTCAATTGATGCTTTTCCACAGCTCCAATTAACAAATTAGACCAACCAGAATGAAATTCATGATAAAATGGCCTTGGGTAAGGATTTGATTGCTGCATTTCATTAGTCAAAAGAAAAAATTTTGGATTTGGCTTCAAGAATGGTCCGCTCGCGTGAATCTGAATTTCATCCATCAATTGGAGGCTCAAATGTGTTTCAAGATATAAACCAATATGGGGGAATTAAAATTCAGGCTCAAAAAAAAAAATTGAGTACTCAAACAATTGCAGAAATTACAGCCCTCGTTTGTTAAATTTTGTGGTCGAATTTTGGCTAATTTGAGCAGAGTTTCGACCAAATTTGAACTTGAGGTCCTCAAGTTTCTATGTCCATGTGTTTTGATTCTTTAAGTTTGAATTACATCATAACAATCCTAATAGTAAGTTCACTGACTGTTTATGAAAGCACATGAAACTTTAGTGACCGTTTGTGAAAACGCATGAAACTTCAGCGACCGTTTTTGCAAGTTTTAAACTTCAATGACAATTTTGCAATTTTTAGGTAAGTTCAGTGACTGTTTGAGAAATTGACCCTAATAAAAGCAAATAAATCCATTAGGTATTAGTTAGCATTAATGTAGCTTCTTATGGAAGCTTGTTCTTCTCGAAATTTGTGACAAATTGAAAAAAAAAATCTTCATTTTTCATTGAGGGTATAATAGACAATTTGGTACAAAATTGGACATTTTTTTGCAACAGTTATCAAAAGTAGACACTTTTCAATTGACAAACATGAAATTGGCTATTTTTTAAAATTCTCGTGTAATATATAACTGTCAATTAAACCTTAGGGGCTGTATTCAATTTGGACTTTTGAAGATTTTGAAGAACTTTTTTTAACCGATGACTTATGTGGATTTCATGGATTTTTTAGAGATTTGTATGAAATTGGTGGAAGTTTTTTGTAGAATTCAAAAAACATTTGAAAACTTTTAAAAACTTTTGTAGAATTCAAATGACTTTTAAAAGCTTACATTTTAAAACTTTTAAAGACTTTTGAAAACTTTCATTTAAGAATTAAGATAGAATTTATGTGGATATAGTGCAATATTATGAAATTATCACATACGAAGTGATACTTCTCAGAATTCCCCATTCTCCTTCATTTTCCCTCCCATATAATAATTTTTTTAAAAAAGAATAAGAATTTAAGACATTAATTAAATAAAAAATAATTATTATACATATAAAAAATAAATTTAATATTCAGTATTATTAATATAATATACCTTTAAAAAATAAATAAAATATATATTTAAATTCAATTATAAATTAGTCTATATAAAATTTTATAATTTAATTAAAAATAAATATTTTTCAGAAAAAATAAATGAAAAAAGAAAAAAAGTTATAGGGATACAATTTAATTCTTTCATAGAAAATATAAATAAACAATAAAAGAGAGAAAAAATAGAAACAAAATATAATCGGGGTTAATTTCACAAACGATCACTGAACTTACCTAAAAATCACAAAACAGTCACTGAAGTTTAAAACTTGCAGAAACGATCACTGAAATTTTGTGCGATTTCACAAACGGTCACTGAAATTTTAATTTGTTTCACAAATGGTCATCGAAGGATCGTTACGATTTTAATACAAACTTAAATGACCAAAATATGTGTAGATTTTGACTAACTCAAGTGCAAATTTTTTTAAAAAAATCTTTTGCAATTTTCTTCTTTTGCCCTCCCACCTCTCCCTCCATGCAATAGCAATGCCTTCTGACTTGGATGCAACAAATCAAAGAGAACATCCCCATCAGCCTCCCTCACATTTGTCCCCAGAGGCACCCTCACCACCACATGCTCGCCTTTTGCTTCTGACCCTGCCTGTGCGCCCCTCCCTGCCCTAAAATTCAAACTCTTCCTAAATGGTAATAAGAATTCAACGAACCATCAAAGCACACCATTCCCTCCATTCCGACTCTCACATATATTTTCGTACTATCAAAGCAGCAGCTGATAAACCTTTCTCTTTCTCCTTAATCACCCACTCTTCAACTTTCTCACTCTGACACCCCAATATTTCTTCATCTTCTACATAATCAAAATAATCATCGTTTTCGAATTCAGAATCCGTATTCAGTTCATAAAGCTCAATTTTCTCGTAATCAGAATATGATCTTTCACCAACATTTCTATTATTAGCACCATCCTCAACCTCATGAAGCTCAATTCTTTCATAGTCCAAACTCGAATTTTCCTTAATTTAACAATTAAAATTGAATAGAAATAATTAAATATATTTAATTACTCAAACTCTAAGAGAGAGAGAGAGAGAGAGAGAGAGAGAGAGAGAGAGAGAGAGAGAGAGAGAGAGAGAGAGAGAGAGAGAGAGAGAGAGAGAGAGAGAGAGAGAGAGAGAGAGAGAGAGAGGGGGCTTTCGTTAGTTATTCTTTAATGACATTAATTAATAAAATTTAAAGGGCAGTGCACCAAACTTCGCGTTTGAGCTTTCATGACTATTCTTTAATTATATTAGTTGATGGAATTTTGAGCAATAATGCACTAAAATTGAATGGAAATAATTTTGAGCAAACTTAAAAGAAATTTGTAATTGAGGTGGTCAAGTTTTTATGTACACGTGTTTTGATTCTTTAAATTTGAATTAAAATCATAATGGTCATTCAGTGACCATTTGTGAAACAAATTAAAACTTTAGTGACGTTTGTGAAAGCGCATGAAACTTCAGTAACTATTTTGTGATTTTTAGGTAAGTTCAGTTGCCATTTGTGAAATTAACCAAAATATAATCAATAGAAAAAAATAAATTTTAATCATAACTCTAATATTCGTAGAGAAAATGAAAGAGAAATATTGAAAAAACATACATATTATTTTTTATGTGAAAGTCTCCCAAAATCTCGTGAGTAATAAGAGACAAATTTTAAGATTTATTTTAGTATTTTCTGCTTAAAAGTTAGTACCATGAAAACTTTTATAAAAATATCTAAAAATCATAAAAATTTGAATACCACAAGAGTTGTAGAGATTATTAAAAAGTTTTAATTGAATACACAGTTACTTTTAGAGGCTTTTTAAAAGTTTATAAAAGTCTCTATTGAATACACCAATACTTCTAGAGAATCTCTAAAAATCTACATTGAATACCCTAAACTTTTTAAATTTCAAAAAGTTATTAACGTCTGTTTGGAGGAGATTTTTAGGGGAAAAAAATCAATTATATGACCGTTGGACACAATTTTCAGCCACTTTTCTTGACCAAATCTCACATGTGGGCTCTAGTTGACCAAAAAATGGTAAAAAAAATTGATTTTGAAAATTTCTTCCAAACAGACTATAAAAGTCTTTGAATACACTCCCTTAATAAACATCAAATTATTATTCCCCAACTTAATTTCAAAAACAAAAAGAAAACATAAGAAATTGTTCCGAATGGAATACGTCACCTGCGGGTCACGGGAATCAAAGTCCATAAAACCAGCTAAGAACGCATCAATGAGTGACTGACAGGTGTCACTACATACACGTGTACCCAACTCTTTTAATTGCTCAATTGTCGACACGTGGATCTGAAATCAGTGTACAAATCTAATCGACCGGACATAGGGTTGAATGCATCACGCTATTTGTATGTCGATACATTTTTTCTTTAAAAAATGACACGTTTTATTAATAATAAAACAAATAAATAAAAATTTAGAGGGGTCTTGACGTGACCTGTCCTAAGATTGGGATCACACGTGAGTATTATTAGATGGTATTAAAGACGAAAAAGAATTTAAAATTTCATCGATAATACTTTGACCAGCCATGCAAATATCTGATCTTTCTTTTCATGACATTTTTTTATTTATTATTAGCAAAATAGAAAGGAAAAAGGAAAAAAGAGAGAGAGAAATGACAGCCTGATATCTATAAATTCCCACCTTGCAGTGGAGCATTTGAACCCAAAGAAACTCTAAAATTCCAAAAAGAAAAAGAGGGCTCTAAACAATGGATGAAAATAAGAGAGAGCTACATTTTGTGTTCATGAATTATGATCCTGAATATGAGCGCCTTCGATCCAACAGGCCAGTTTTCTTGAGAATAAACGCTTTGTTTGTGTACTTTTAAGTTACTTATTTTGTTAAAACATCATTTATATGTTATTTGTTTGCCAACACAACCCACTATTCTGAAGTACGCTTGGCATTCCTTTTGGTTTACAGAACAAAAAGAGGAGAAAATGAGCTTGATTTGTACTTAAGTAGGAAACATGATGAGCTATTGGCAAAGAATCTCCAACCCGAAAGCTACACGAAAACCCTCTCATTGGTCATTGTCGACGGATTTGCAGTAGAAATTACCAATGAACAGGTCACATTTCTAAATATATATATATATATCTTTTATGTAAGTACATATGATTCATTTATGTCGAAATCTGTGTGTGTGTGTTTCTTTTTTTGTTTTGTTCGACCATAGTATGATTTATATGTTGTAGTAAGATTTTTACTAATAAGTTATTGTGCTTTGTTTTGCATGATTACCAGGCTGATGTGCTTAGAGCTTCAAAAGAGGTTAGAATTGTGGAGAAAAATCAAGAGCTTGCTTAGTGTAATGGGGAGAAGGCAATTTACGCCGAATAGGAAGTATTATTTTTCCGCAGTTTGGTCGAAAGCTGATATGTAAATTAGGGCTCTTGTTTCCATGAAATTCCAAGGAAAAAAAAAACTAAATTAAAAGTAAACTAGTTCTCGCATCATGTTTGCTTCACAACAAGAAAACATGACATCAATGACGAAAAAAAAATCATCTTAAGAGTTCTTATCATAATGCCCGAGAGGATCCACTGTTAGACGGATGCAAAGCCATACGTTGCCAAGAAGTATCAACAAAAGATTGTACACAATCCAACGACAAACAGACAAATTGAATAGTATTCGACAAAAGTGAGAAACTAAAATTTTGTTTATCATAATATTCTAATCTAATCTTCCATACTATACATGCACTTCGTAATTACATCATGAATTTGTTGTGTTTTCTGTCATGTTGTCGCACACTAGCAACCACAATGATCTATAAGAACTTGTTTCCCATCTCAAGGAAACTCAACTCCAATTCAAACGGTATTCTATCGGTATTTTTAAAAACATTCAAAAATAACCACTCCTTTAGTTCTCCCTTCACATCAATTCAAGTATCAAAGTCTCATCAATATTATTCCTACCCCACCGGAATACTCATCGTAAATCAGCAAGGATGAAATACCTCTTAACGGGAAATCTACCCGATGATGTATAAGCATTTGTTGGATTTTTCCTTATGGTCCATTCTCCGGACAGCCAGTAATCAGTACTCTAATCTCGATTACCAAAACAAAGGCTGAGGGGTGAATAATAAACAAAGGCAGATTCCTTATGTTCAGATGATGTGATACATTTCATAGGCTTCTGAGTAGTCCACTTTATCTAGTTAAGGTTATAAAGAAGCAACACAAAGTGACTCCCACTGCTTCCATTTTTTCAACAAATTCTGAATCAAAGACTGACATTGTGGGGGTCCTGTACTTTTGCCTTCACATGCAATAATGCAATTTTTTTCTTTCAAGTCTATACCTCATTTCTACATTACATATGCCTGAAATATCTAATCAACCTTGTAACAATTTGAAAAAAGCTCACAGAAATGCCTTTCGGATCCAAAGGTACCTTCTGGGATATTGAGCTGCATTGAATCAGTTCAGAGGCGTGTTTATTAAAATTTTGAGGTCTGACTTTGTGAATTCCTTTTGTTATCCTTATTGAAATATTCAATAAAATGGAAGATTTTACTACCACAGTTTGTTAGGTTAGTCATGTTAATTTTTTTCCACCCCGCGTCCCATATTTCCATCGATTAGGGTAAAATTGTTCTCTCTCAGCCCCACCTAAAAACACGATGTATGCAAAGATTAGGCCATTTCTTACTCTTAACAGTGAAAATAAGGACATTAAGGATGTGTTTGAGCCATATTATTTTGAAAAAATGTATTTTAGAATAGTATATTGATGGAGAATGTATAGTTGAAAAAGAAGGAAAAGTTATTGATGTGATGAAAAATATTATTTTATTGAAGAATGTGTGGTTGAAAATGAGTAGAATAATAAGAATGAAAATTTTAATGTATATCAAACATGAGCTAAGTTATGAAAACAACTGTTGAAGAATAATGGAGAAAACACCGGAGTTGAAGAACAAACGAACCAAGGTTGCAGCAACAATTCACGAACTTGAAGACAAGAAATCAAACTTGATAAATTCCACCGAAAACTTGATCACGATACCGTTGTCATCAAACAATATTTGCCCCCTCAAAAAATGATTTAATGCTTGAAGGATTGATGACAAATGATTTGCAGTATTTAAACAAGCCTTGCAAGGATTAATACTCAAGCAATTAAGTATAATCCTTGAAAACTCAAGAACACAAAAGAATTTTGAATATGAAAAAGAAAATATGAATATTTGGAATGAAATTCTCTCTCAAAATTAGGGCTATAGTTTTTGTATGATTTCTTATTTTTTGAGTTGATCACAAACTACTTATTTATAGCCTAGAAACAATGCTGCACAAAGTGGTGCAAAAAACTCTCCAAAAGCCACCAAATCTAAATTTCAAACGGGCAAAAATCAACCTTAAAACGGTCGAAAATTTGTGCTATGCAGCCACATGGTTCAAGCCATACCGAGACATTTAGTCCCGGTAAAGGCCCATGCGGCCGCATAGTACAATTTTTTTAATATTCTAGTTTCTTCATTCCAACATCTTATTTGTTTTGAACAATAATCATTTTCCAATAATCCCCCACTTGTTTAAAATCAAATAAAATCTCATATTCAAAATTATACGATACTTGTGCATAAGGATTATATATATTTCGATTTGAATCTAACTATAGTGTAATTCAAACAAAGCAAAGTCGGAATCAAAAGTAGCATGAAACTTTGAACCATTTGTTCCAAATGACAATATCAGTTCGAACACACACGAGCACCACATGTTCTCAAATTTCTCAAACTCGCTTAGCGCTATTATGTCATTGCGCTAATCCTTTTTCAATAAACTTTTAAGAGAGCAACTCTAACTTTCTATTGAGGCGACACCATCTCGAAATTTATTTAGGTGAAGTTCTTTCAATATCTTGTTACTTTTAAGATACTTGTAATTCATATTGAACTTCATTAAGCGTTGAGAACTAATCCCTCACTTCAGTAACAACCAACATTATAATTAGGATAGGGTTATTGCGGATATCAATAATGCTGAAACTATCCACATATCAAATGACTTGTTATTACCATTTGAACTCGTAGAATCTTTTTAAGTAAAGATGGGTAGAGTTGCCATCATTGGTGTAATTTTTAGTTCAAGAGTTTCAACTCCATCCTACTCGCAGTAAAATTTACTAAATCTCTATTTAGAGGTTTAGTTAGATGATCCGCCAAGTTTTCAATTGATTTTATATAATTTAGGAAAATTATTCTACTCTTGATTAATTTCCTTATGTAATCGTGTCTTAGACTTGTATGTCTAGACTTTCCATCATATACTTCATTGTATGCTTTTGCTAACGTGACTTGACTATCACACATGATAGGTATAAAAGATATTATCTTCAGTCCCAAATGTATTTCATATAAGAGATCCTTAAGCCACTCAGCCTCTTTCCCAATTTTTAGTGCAACAAATTCAGATTTCATAGTTGAGTGTGTTATACACGTCCGTTTCTTTGATTTTCAAGAAACAATCCCACCACCAAGTGTAAACGCCCAACATGAAGTGGATTTATTTTCATCCGTACTAGACATCCAACTAGCATCGGTAAATCCTTCCAATACAATCGAAAATTTAGTATATTGTAGACCTAATTCTTGATTTTTTTCAAATATCCAAGAACTCTTCCAATGGCCTTCAAATGGTCATTGCTCGGATTACTAGTAAACTTAGTAAATTACTAATTGCAAATGCTATATCCGATCTTGTGCATTGAACATCATACATGAGACTCCCAATGGCACTTGCTTATTCCAGTTGAGCAATTTCTCTTCCATCATTTTTTATAAGCTTTGAACTTGGATCAAGTGAGGTACTATAATCTTTTATGTTCAAATATTTGAACTTATCTATCACACTCTCTATAGTGTGATTGACTCAAATTATAATCCCCACTATTTTTGGTAACTTTAATACATAAAATAATATCTACTTTTTCGAGATCCTTCATTTTAAAAATAGAAGATAGAAACATTTTCGTTTCTTTTATTCCATCTACGTGATTACTTATAATCAACATGTCATCAACATATAAGCAAATAAAAATCACGTAATTTTCACATACTTTAGAATATAAACATTTATCTATACTATTATGTTTAAAGCCAAATGATATTATCGCTAAGTCAAACTTCTCATGCCATTTCTTAGATGCTTGCTTCAAATCGTATAATGATTTTACTAACTTGCACACCTTTTGGTCATTTTCAGGTAGAACGAATCCTTTAGGTTGTTCCATATAGACCTCCTCATCGAAATCTCTATTCAAGAATGCCGTCTTGACATCCATTTGATGAACATGCAAGTTATATATTGAAGGTAGAGCAAATAATATTCTAATAGATGTTATTCTAGCTACCGATGCATATGTGTCAAAATAATCGATTCCTTCATTTTGTCGATAACTTTTGACTATTAGTTTAGCCTTAAAGGTATTAAGAGAACCATCAGTGTTATACTTTCTCCTAAACACCAATTTACATCCTATAGGTTTAGATCTGGGTGGCAAATCGATAAGTTCTCAAGTATTATTTGACATTATCGAATCCATTTTGTCCTTAATGACATCATTCCAAAATATGCTATCTCATGAAGCCAAAGTTTCCTTATAAGTTTTAGGGTCAATTTCCACTTGTAGAACAAAAGGAATTGTTCTTACAACATTTACACAATTTCCTTCTACCAAGTAAAAGGAAATACGTTGAGAATCAATCTCATCCGATTCCAAGGACTTCACAATCTGAGTTCTTTTGCTTCTTCGTGGTTCACTAGATTCATTAATATCCTTAGAAGATGTTTCATCTCGTGTTCCACTTGAGCTAGGGATATCATTGTGAATTTTCCTCAATTCATTATTCGAAGATAATGAATCCTCAAAGAACTCTACATCATTTGATTAGATAAGGTTTCTAAATTCAATAACCTCTAAGATTTGCTATCGTTAGCATATCCTACAAAAGCACATTTAATGCCTCTTGGACCCAACTTAGTTCGGTTAGGATTCGTGTTCTTACAATAAGCAAGACATTCCCACACTTTGAAATAACCAATGTTTGATTTTCTTCCTTTTCATAATTCGTAAGGTAAAACCTTAGTTATTTTAGAAGGAACCCTATTTAATATCCTACACGTACTCAACAACGCTTCACCCCATAAATTAAATGGCAACTTAGCATACATTAACGTAGTATTAATCATATCAACAAAAGTTCTATTTGTTCTTTTAGTCAAACCATTTTGTTCAGATGTTTTAGGTGCAGAACATTGATGAACTATGTCGTGTTATTCACAAAATGAATTAAAATAACTAGAAAAATACTCACCTCATCTATCACTCCTTAGAGTTTTTATTTTCTTACTTTGGTATTTTCTACTTCATTTTTATATGTCTAAACATATTAAAAGCTTCATGTTTATGATTAATTAAATTAACATATGTATTCCTAGAGTAGTCATCAATAAAAGTAATAAAATATCTATTACCACCTTTAGTCAACATTCCATTTAGTTCACATATATCAGTATGAATCAATTCCGATATTTTAGAAGTCCTAGTAACACTTTGATAAGACTCTTAGTCATTTTAGATTCAATACATGTCTTACATTTATAAATATTATTTTCATTATATGAAATCATATCACATTTCAACATACGTTTCATAGTACTTTTACCTATGTGACCTAATCTAACTTGCCATAATGAAAATGAATCAACAACAATATAAGCAAAACCAACTTTATTATTTAAAGACTTGTCAATAGTACAAAGTTTGACCATTCCTTCACTAGAATAGCATTTACCAACAAATTTCTCATTTGGGGATATTACAAGTTTGCCGGATTCATAAATACATTTTATGTCTGATTTTCCTAAGAGATTTCCATTAACTAAGTTCCTATTCATATCAGGAACATGTAATACATTTATTAAGGTAACCGTCTTACTGAAAGTGAAGATGATAGCTATGTTTCCTTTTTCCATATACCTTGGATCTGACATCGTTACCTATTTGAATCTCTTGTTCTCCATCGATTTCGAAATAAGTCTTGAATAATGACTTATCATATGATATATGTACAGTTGGACATGTATCATACCATCACCTGGGAACCTTTTCCTTGATTGTGTTGATTTTACTAATGGTGGCCACAATATTGTCTTCTTTGACGGAGTTCACTTTTCCTCGGTGTTGTTCTTTTTCCGGTATCGACATTTCTTTGCATAATGTCCAGATTTCCCATATACAAAACAACTACATTTGGTCTTCTCCTTGAAATTGTTGAAGTTCCTTGAAGACTTTCTCTTGTTGGTTTTAGTAAACGGCTCGGGTTTCTCCACGACATTAACTTTAGATGTGCCTTCATAAGAATTATCATTCTTATCTCTTGCCCTCGATTCCTCTTCAATTCGAATATGTTTTTGCAATTGTTCCAAAGAGTAGTCTTCAGAACTATGTATGATTTTCTTCTGGTACCCTTTCCAAGTTCCGAGAAGTTTAGCAATTATAGCTCCCATTTGGAAAGTTTCCGAACTATCAATCTTTATAGCCTTCAACTTGTTCACAAGTACTTGCAATTCATGGATTTGAGGAAGTAGGGGAATACTTTCAAGAAACTTAAAATCAAAATACCTTGAAATTAGAAATTTATTTGTTTCCTCTACTTCGGCTTTGTATTTATTCTCCAAAACATTCCAGATTTCCTTTGCCGATGAAGTGTTGGTGTAGAGATCATATAGTCGGTCTGATAAAGCATTTATGATATGACCGCGACATATAAGTTCATCTTCTTGGCGTTTTTGTCTTTCAGCCCTTATCGCATTGGTTTCTCCATTTGTAGGTTCCGGTAATGGTGCCAATTCCGGATCAAGTATGTAAAATATTTTCAATGTTGTAAGTAGAAACTTCAGTTTATCTTGCCATCTTGAAAAATTTGTACCATCAAAGCGATCCAACCGTACAAGGCCTTGGTTCATCAATTTAATTGTAGCTATAGTGCTTTCGTTCTCCATTTATGAACTATTGTTTGAGATTGTTGAAGAATAATGAAGACAACACTAGAGTTGAAGAATAAACGAACTAAGGCTGCAGCAACAATTCACGAACTTGAAGACAAGAAACCAAACTTGATAAATTCCACCAAAGACTTGATCACGATACCATTGTCATCAAACAATATTTGCCCCCCCTAAGAATGATTTAATGCTTGAAGGGTTGATGACAAATGGTTTGCAAGATTTAAATAAGCCTTGCAAGGATTAATACTCAAGCAATTAAGTATAATTCTTGAAAACTCTAGAACATAAAAGAATTTTGAATATAAAAAGGGAAAGGAAAATATAAATATTTGGAATGAAATCCTCTCTCAAAATTGGGGCTATAGTTTTTGTATGATTTCTTATTTTTGAAGTTGATCACAAACCATTTATTTATAACCTAGAAACAATACTACACGAAGTGGTGCAAAAAACTTTCCAAAAGCCACTAAATTTAAATTCCAAACGAGCAAAAACCAACCTCAAAACGGTCGAAAACTTGTACCATGCGGTCGCATGGTATAAACCCATGCAGCTGCATGGTTCAAGCCATACCGGGATATTTAGTCCCGGTAAAGGCCCATGCGGTCGCATGGTACAATTTATTATTATTATTATTTTTTTTTAATATTCTCGTTTCTTCATTCCAACATCTTATTTATTTTGAACAACAACCATTTTCCAACAACAACTACTTAAGTAGTTAGTGAAGAACTGAAGCAATTCGATATCAAAAACGATGGTAAAATCAAAAGTGGCATGATTTTTTTGTGGTTGCAAAAGATCTAATTAATTTGAATACTCTAATGCACAAATCAGAGTTACTAAAAAATTATGTGTGATCTTATTTATTTTAAAAAAAATAGAGTTTAATCGGTTATTGTTGTATATAGTAATGAAAGGTACAACAGTAGGGTAGCAATTAACTATTGATACCTTTTTCTATAGCATAACTTCTCCTCCACGAATTTCAGGTTATATTCAAAGTATGCATGGGAGAGATCTTTTTTTTTTTTTTGGTCTAGTCGGACTTTAGCAAGGCCCGTTACAAATGGTGCCAATTCTTGCTATCCAAGCGAACCACTTTTATTTATTGCTTGTTTTTTAACCAAGAATTATGCAAATTAGAGAAATTACTCGACCCACCTGGACCGAGCCATCCATCACAGGTTGGGCACGTCAAAATAGTAACTCAGGTACGTTTATCTCAAACAGCGATTTACTTGACATCTCTATTTAATAGAAAAATATGAGTTCATAACATTAGTAATTATGTGTATTGAAGTTTTTTTTTTTTTTTAATACCATTGACTTAGGTTATATTCTTTTTAATACAATCATGAATATGAAATAAACACGATTCATTTGGAATTCGAATTGGCACGTGCACCTCCTAATGAAAACCTATTGGCTTGTTTGTTTTATGCATAAATAGAGTTGAGACAAGTATATCTAATACAACTTTCACAAGTGATACTCATATAGTCGAGTCATTTAATCTTATCTTTTTAGTGTGGATTAATCTGAAGAAGATCTCTCAAAAGAGACACAAATCTCATATCTCCTTCGGTTCTTTAGTTCTCCATTCTGTCAACAAACAATAATCACTTCCCATCCCAAAATATAAATGGGATGAATTTGAACGTAATCTCAGTGAATATGATTTAATTGCATGTTTGGTAAAACTTTTTGTAGATATTTGGTATAAAATAGTGCACTAGATTAAGCATTAAAGTCGACGAGCTCCAACTCTGTCCACAATTTACTAGGGGAGAGGTTTTGGTGAGATTTGAATTGGTCAGTATTTGCGAACTCTGTTTCTCAGTCAAAAAATCAACTCTCCCATTCCTTTTCCACATCCCTTTTTGTTCCCTATCAATCCTGTTGGAATCGAACCCGGTTCAGTTTGGGTGCTCCCAAATTTGGCAAAGGCGTGTTTATGAAAATGCAACTTCACTTATTTCTGAGGCTCACTTGGATGGCTGACACGTGGATGTCTTGTGACCCTTGGATGGTCTTCTGGAGACTTCTATTACCTGACTCCTCATTTTGGTTCTGACAGATGAGAAGTTACTCTTGTGATAGGGTTTACACAACTCCATTCTCTCTCTCTGGCTGTGCGTTTTTGTTCTCTGATATCTCTTGATAATTCCATAATCAAATCTCTGATTTGATATGATATTGTGATATAGAGTGTTCCTTAGTGGTGATATTCTGAGTGAATATCGTTGTGGAGTATTGGAGTGGCTGTAGTTCTGTTTGTGTTGTTCTGATAGTCGATTCTTGGTGATTCGAGTGGATCAACTGCTGTATCTTAGAGAGATAAGTGTTCTTCTACTTTCTTTGTGATTGATCTGAACATTCTTGTAATCTTGGTTGCCGATTTGGGCTTTATAGTGGAACCGAGCATAATCCATATTAATGGATGCTCAACGGGGGATGTAGGTGTTTGAAGTGGTCACCGAACCTCCGGGGCTTAGGCCGAAACATATCGATTGTGTTCATTATATTTTCTGCACTTTACTTTGTTGAACACACTTAATAATTAGTGTTCTTTGTCTAATATCGTGTGTATCCTGGTCCAACAGTGGTATCAGAGCCTCTGGTTGAAGAACACGATACCTGGATCTTGAAGCAGAAACGGCTGGGACTACAAGGTTACAAATTCTTGGACTGCTCTTAAGCAAAAATTGCAACATTGAGTTTTAAACTCGCTGGGTGAGATCTTATTAAACTCCTGCTAGGATAATTGTTTCTAGAACTAGGGTTTCCTGAGTTTTTTCCCTTGATTTACCGTGTACAATACCCCCTTGAACCCAGTCTTTGTCCAAAGGCTCCTGTGAGGCCTTGGGAATCTGAGACTGATCAAGAACAGGTGTGCACTTGGAGAATCTTGAAGGAGAAACCTGTGAAACAAAGGAGTTACACTCTGTTGTGATCTTAGTTGCTGAATCTTGCCTCTAATTTTCAAATAACTTGATGTATGCTCCTTGATTGTGAACCATACTTGAAATTCTTGGACTACTGTGTGTATTACTAAGAACTTCTGATTATCACAATATCTGTGCCCTCTGTGTTCTTCACCTATTTGCATCATTAATTGCTTCTTTGCATAAGTGAGTTGTTTTTTCAAAAACTATGGCCTCTGCAAAATTTGAAGTCAGTCAATTTGATGGAAAAATTGATTTTACTCTATGGAGTCAGAAAATGAGAGCTATTCTAATGCAAATGAAATGTGTAAAGGCCATAGATGAAAGTTGGCCTGATGATATGAATCCTTCAAAGAAATCTGAACTTGAAGAAGTTGATTGGAGTACTATTTTTCTGTACTTGACTGAAAATGTGATAAGATGTATTGGTGAGACCAAAACTGCCTCTGAACTTTGGACCAAACTGAATGCCCAATATGTAACCAAGTCTACTCCCAACAAGTGTTTTTTGTTAAAACAATTCTTCTCTTTCAAAATGGATCCTTCTGTTGATCTAGATGAAAATCTAAATAGATTTACAAAACTCACCCAAGACTTGGCTACCTGTGATGAAAAACTTTCAAAAGATCAGTTAGCTGTAGTCCTGTTAAACTCCATAAGTGACAGATATAAGGACATCAAGGTGGCTTTAGAATATGGTAGAGTAGAATTGACTACAGATGTTATAATCAACTCTTTGAGAAACAAAGCCCTTGAATTGAAATCTGAACATAGCAACAGTCACTCTGGAGACAGTCTCCTTGTGAGAGGAAATTTTTTTGGAAAATCAAATTTTCATCCTAAACCTTTTTCTGAAAATAAAAACAGATTCAATGACAAGCATAAGTTCAAAGCTAATGCTAAAGGGAAGAAATGCTACTATTGTGGTAAATTGGGCCATTTCGCAAAAGACTGTTTCAAAAAGAAAAATGATTTGAAAAATAATAAGTCTGATGAAGGGTGTAATGCTTTGATTTACAATAGGGCTAAAACTGATTTTGGAATGGTACTTGTAAACATGGAAAAACCTATGGGTGATGAATGGATTTTAGATTCAGGATGTTCTTTTCACATGTGCCCTAATAAAGATTGGTTCCTTGATTTCAAGAGGGTCACTGGAGGGCAAGTCATAATGGGTAACAACTATACCTGTAAAGTGAAAGGGATAGGGACCATAAAACTCCTTTTAGAAAATGGTAAAGTGATGTTTTTAAAGGAGGCTAGATATATACCTGACTTAAGAGAAACCTGGTGTCCTTAGGTATGTTAGATGATATGGAGTTTAACATAAAATTGGGGCAAGGACACATTGAAATTCTTAGGGGAAATGACTTAATCATAAGTTCCCCTAAGAGACATGGTCTCTATTTCTTAAAAGAAAAATCCCTGCTTGGTCTGACTGCATCTGTTATTTCTGAAAACTTTACCCTTGCAAAATTGTGGCATCATAGACTTGGTCATATAGGAAAGAGGGCTCTAAATTCTTTACAAACAAAGGGTGTTTTTGGAAAACAAATGGTGTTTTTGGAAAACAAAATCTTGGTGATTTTGGCCCATGTGAACAATGTATTCTGGGTAAATAAGCTAAACTACCTTTTCCCACTGGAACTCATAAATCAAAACAAATACTGGAATACTTACATGCTGATTTGTGGGGTCCTGCAAATGTCTGTACTCTATCTGGCTTTAAATATTTTCTATTGATTATTGATGATTATTCTAGAAAGAGTTGGGTTTCCTTACTAAAAACAAAAGATGAGACTTTCTCTGTTTTCAAAAACTGGAAAACCCAAATAGAAAATCAGACAGAACACAAAATCAAATTCCTAAGGACTGACAATGGCTTAGAATTCTGCAATGATGAATTCAACACTTTGTGTAAAGAAAGTGGCATTATGAGACATAGAACTGTTACCTATACTCCCCAACAAAATGGCATAGCTGAAAGGATGAATAGGACTCTATTAAATAAAGTTAGATGCATGCTACTTGGTTCTGGTCTGCCTAAAATTTTTTGGGGAGAAGCTGTTAAAACTGCTGCATACTTGATCAATAGAAGTCCTACTAAATCTTTGAATTTTAATGTGCCTGAATCTGTATGGTCTGATGATTCTGTGAATTATTCTCACCTTAAAATTTTTGGTTGTGCTACCTATGCTCATCAAAATGCTGGGAAATTGGAACCTAGATCTATTAAATGTGTTTTCTTAGGTTATGATGAACATGTTAAAGGCTACAGATTGTGGGTTAAATCTGAAAAGGGGTATAAAGTGATTATTAAAAGGGATATTGTGTTTAATGAATCCCTCATGCCATGTTTAGAAGGAAAAGATAAAAAATTGACTGAAAAGGATGTTCAAATTGAGGTGGAGTCACCTAAAATTGAATCTGTTAATCCTGTGCCTCTAGTAGATGGGACTGATACTCAAACTGTGACTGAGCTTGATCAACAAGATGATCATGTTACTGAATCTCATTTTGCTGCTTTCCCTGCCCCCATTGATGAATATCAGCTCACTAGGGATAGAGAAATGAGGCAAATCAGACCATCTACTAGATTTGACAATGATGAGTTTGTCTCTTTCTTTACATATCAAGAACATTCTGAAAGTGAACCTAATTCTTATGATGATGCCATAAAATGTAAAGAAAAGAATAACTGGACTGCTGCCATGAAAGATGAAATGTCTTCACTTTTGAAAAACAAAACATGGGAACTTGTAGAGAAACCTAAGGGGCAGAAACTGATTGGTTGTAAGTGGATTTTCAAAATAAAACAAGGGGAAGGGAATAGTAAAAATGTTAGATACAAAGCTAGACTTGTTGCTAAAGGTTTTACCCAAAAGGAAGGTGTTGATTACACGAAAACTTTCTCACCTGTTGTTAAATACTCCACTATTAGATGTTTACTTGCCTTAGTTGCTCATTTTAAATGGGAACTTGATCAGATGGATGTCAAAACTGCTTTCCTATATGGTGATATTGATGAAATCATATATACGAAACAACCTGTTGGTTTCGAAGTGGGAAATCCTGATAACATTGTCTGTTTGTTAAAAAGATCTTTATATGGCTTAAAACAGGCTCCAAGACAATGGTATAAGAGATTTGACAATTTTGTCTTAAAACTTGGCTTTAACAGAAGCCAATATGATGCTTGTCTGTACTTTAAAGGTAATGGAGGTAAAAGCTCCCTTTACTTGGCTCTATATGTGGATGACATGCTCCTTGCTTGCTATGATAGAACTGAAATTGATGATATCAAATTAAAACTGAAATCTGAATTTGATATGAAAGACCTTGGCCCTGCTAGAAGAATTCTAGGCATGCAAATATGGAGAAATAAAGAGAAAAATGCTCTGTTCCTAAATCAACATGATTATGTGATTAACATTCTGAAAAAATTCAACATGAATGACTGTAAATCTGTTACTTTACCTCTTGCAAATCAGTTTAAGCTTTCTTCTGAATTCTGTCCTGATTCTGAAGAAGAATATGCTAGAATGTCTAAAATACCATATGCTAATGCTGTTGGTTCTGTGATGTACTTAATGATTTGCACTAGACCTGATCTTGCTTTTAGCATTAGTATATTAAGTAGGTTCATGAGCAATCCAGGAGAAGAACACTGGAATGCCTTAAAATGGTTGTTTAGATATTTGAAAGGCACTTCAAACTTGGGATTAATGTTTAAATCAAATAAAACTGGTGTTATCTTAAGAGGTTATACAGACTCTGACTTTGCTGGGGATAAGGATAATAGAAAGTCTACTTCCTCTTATTTCTATACTCTGTGTGGAACTGTTATTAGTTGGAAATCCCAACTACAAAAGGTAGTTGCCTTATCCTCCACTGAGGCAGAGTACATTGCTGCTACAGATGCTGTAAAAGAAGGAATGTGGTTAAATGGTCTGATCTCTGAACATGGTTTTTCTGAAAATGATATTCTTCTATTATCTGATAATCAAAGTGCAATCCATTTGAGCAAAAATCCCATGTTTCATGATAGATCAAAACACATTGACATTAAATATCACTTCATAAGAGATATCATTTCTAGAGGAATTATTAAGATTGGTAAAATTCCTACACAGATAAATCCCTCAGACATGGGAACAAAAATTATCCCTCTGAATAAATTTTTGAACTGTCTGAAACTTTTATCTATTGACTCTTTGTGATGACTGAACAGGTGTGTAATGAGTAAATGAAAATAGTATGACATTGTGCTCTGGACTACACTATGGCCCAAATTCTGGTAGCAAGGTGGAGAATGTTGGAATCGAACCCGGTTCAGTTTGGGTGCTCCCAAATTTGGCAAAGGCGTGTTTATGAAAATGCAACTTCACTTATTTCTGAGGCTCACTTGGATGGCTGACACGTGGATGTCTTGTGACCCTTGGATGGTCTTCTGGAGACTTCTATTACCTGACTCCTCATTTTGGTTCTTGACAGATGAGAAGTTACTCTTGTGATAGGGTTTACACAACTCCATTCTCTCTCTCTGGCTGTGCGTTTTTGTTCTCTGATATCTCTTGATAATTCCATAATCAAATCTCTGATTTGATATGATATTGTGATATAGAGTGTTCCTTAGTGGTGATATTCTGAGTGAATATCGTTGTGGAGTATTGGAGTGGCTGTAGTTCTGTTTGTGTTGTTCTGATAGTCGATTCTTGGTGATTCGAGTGGATCAACTGCTGTATCTTAGAGAGATAAGTGTTCTTCTACTTTCTTTGTGATTGATCTGAACATTCTTGTAATCTTGGTTGCCGATTTGGGCTTTATAGTGGAACCGAGCATAATCCATATTAATGGATGCTCAACGGGGGATGTAGGTGTTTGAAGTGGTCACCGAACCTCCGGGGCTTAGGCCGAAACATATCGATTGTGTTCATTATATTTTCTGCACTTTACTTTGTTGAACACACTTAATAATTAGTGTTCTTTGTCTAATATCGTGTGTATCCTGGTCTAACAAATCCTAAAAGGTGTACTTAAATTCTTCATCTCTGACTGCTATCCCTTCAAGCCCATTCAAGTTCAGGGTTCGTTACGTCTGTCATTTGTTCTCATAGTTTGCTTGTTAAAAAGTTCGTAGTTTAAGCGATTTACGATTTCCACGCAAGCGTAAGATCAATCTAAGACGGAGAGGACAAGTCCAGTCGTCCAGACGTCATTCTAGGATAGAGAGAAGGTTAAGAGGGCATTTCACAAACTTCTCATGTTTCTGCAGTTGAAGTGAACTGTGAACTAGCATTTACGACATGTCGAATTTTACTCTCTATACAATCACAGCTACCAAGTACAAGAAATGGAGAATACTTTTACATCGGAATATATGGTCCTGATCAACAAACTACCTCAAGGAATGGAGCAATCCAAAGGGGTACTTTTAAAAAAGTCCCAGACCTAAATTTCCACTTTGACTTTTTCTTTATTGTATATTTCTACGTTGGCCTATTTGAGTTCAAAAAACAAAAATGTCCTTAAGTGTATAAAATAATTACAAAATATGGTTATGTTAAAAAGATAATACTACCCTTTTAGTTAACAAATAAAAACCAAACACTCCCTACTTAAAATTTCAAAATCAACTTACTTTTGTTATTCGTTTATTTCAACACAGATAAAAACTCTCTCATTTTTCATCTATTTCAACCTTAAAATTTGAAAAACTTATCAAATGCTGAAACCTGATTTTTTTTATATCAATCACTTCGAATCGGTAAATATATTTACGTATGTTTAATTTCGTTTTTGTTAAATCAATATACGTTTTATTCGTTAAATTTATTTCGATATAGAGAGTTAATGTAGATAATTTTTTTTAACAGATCTATAGTTTTTTTAAACAAGAACGAGAAAAAAAATCATCTGCATTTTAGGAAGAAATTGATTTGTTGAGAAACAGTTGACCGACTGTTTGGCCAACTATTTAACAGCCAACAGTTATGGTTGTTTCGCCTTTTTTTTTTTAAAGTTATTATTGAAAACTGAATTTTCGACTATATATTTTAATAAAAAAATTATATCCAACTGTTTCACTTTTTCTTTTTTTAAAAAAAGTCCTATTAAAAGCCGAATCTTCGACTATATGTTTTCTTAAAAAGATTCTATTTCTTCTTATAGTTATGGTTGTAATGTCAATTTGTTACTTTAGTAACTTCGAATTGGATGAGAAAGATTAATGGATATGGAGATAGACAAACGATAGACGTGGTGGTACTCCAATTTCCATAATGAAGGGTACCACATATGCGAGAATGTACAATGATTTACACAAAAAACTGAATGTCGACTCTTCTCAGTACGATATGGAACTGAGACTTCGATTCAAGGATGATTCATCAATTCCGATTTCACCTATGAAGGTTACTTGTGATGAAGACGTGAATTATCTATTTGAATTGAATAAAATGTACACGACTCCTCTTTGGACGACTTCAGTGAGGAAGGATGTCGCTGAATTTGAACACGAAGATTCAGATGAAGATGATCACAATGCTAATGATTTTCAAGACATAGTGGAGATAACTCGTGAGGATGATGTGGTTATTCTCGAGCCAATTGTTCCTTATTGTGATCTCACTATTATACACATAATTCCGTTAGTAGTTCATGACAATGAGAACGGCTATGAATTTACAAATGATGATTTGATTGCTTTATATCGTCAGAAACATGAGTGAGGTGGGAGTGCAGAGGCTAGACGAGTGGACCGTCATCTAATTCTAGGGCTGGACAAAAGTTCTGAATCGAATGGGACCAAGCCGAACCGAACCGAGCAGTTCTTCATAAATTAAATACCCGAACGGGTATCTGAATCGAGAACCGATGAATTTGGTTCGATACTCGGTTCTAGGCGAAGAACCGAATCTAAATAGTTTTTAAAATTTTTTATATTGAATTAATTAAATTATTTTAATTTTTCTAAACAAATTAGCAAATCAATTAGGTAAATTTAATTTTTTGGCCCAATTAATATTTAGTATTAATATCTACTTTTTGGTATTTGTATATATTGAATTAATATTATTGGATACCTTGTTATTTATATATTTTTAAATTGGAATACGTTAATTTGTAATAGTTACGAATGAATATGTTATTAGTTATATTTATATAGTGTTGTTGTAAATGTTAAAAAACTTAATTATGCTACGGAATCGAACCAAATCTAAATGGTTCTATAATTATATTTGGACCTAATGGTTCCATTTATTAAATACCTGAAAGTTTTGGGTCGGTTCGGTTCTCTTTCCATGTCCAGCCCTATCTAATTCTTCGCGTGTGGTTCCCGATGATGATGATTTGTATGTTGAACAATTGTTTGAAACAAAGAAAGATTTGCAGAAAACTACGCAGCGATTTCAAATTTTGTATTTAATTATATATTAAAAAAATTCAAACAAAAGGAAATTATTAAAATTAAATAATGAATATAAATATCATTCAATTAAATTTGAAAAAATTAAAGGTTTGTTTACAAAGAATATTTAATTAAAAAATTAAAAGTAAAAAAAAAATTGCTATATTGTTAAAATAGAATATTTAACTTTGGTCATTATCAATTTTAAATTATTTATTTATTTAATTATATATATTTTTCATTTTTTAATTATCAATTTCAAATTATTTATTTTATTTTAAATATAAAAATTAAAAAAAAAGAAAAATATTAAAGTTAAGTAAACAATATATATATTATTTAATTACATTTGAAAAAAAAAATAAAGATTAGTTTACAAAGAATATTTAATTAAAAAATTTTAAATTAAAAAATTAAAAGAAAAAAAAAGAATTTTGAATTTGTTAATTTTAAAAAAAATAATATTTCATTTTTGAAATTATCAATTTAAAATTATTTATTTAATTCTATATATCAAAATTAAAACAAAAGGAAATTATTAAAATATAAAAGAATACAAATATTATTTAATTACATTTGGAATACAAATATTATTTAATTAAGAAATAAATATAAAAACAAAAAATAAATTAAACAAAATGATATTTAAAAATTAAGGGTGTTTGAGACACATTATTTTGAAAAAAATGTATTCTGAAATAATAGATTGATGGTAATGTGTAGTTGAAAAAGAAGGAAAAGTTATTGATGTAATAGAAAATATTATTTTATTAAAGAATATGTGTTTGAAAATGAGTAAAAGAATGTGAATAAAAATTTTAATATGTACCAAACAAAAGTTAAATATTGAATAAAATTATTTTTTAATATTCGTAAAATAAAAAAAAAAATAAGGTGGGTAGATTGTTAACAGCCTAGGCCGGCAGTCGGCCTGACTGTTAATAGACAGGCAGCGACCGGTTGATGAACAGCCGCCCACTCCCATCGCCTTGAAATCGTCATTTTCAACGATGAGGAGCTCCAATAACGGAACAATTCCACGTATAAACTCCAAATTTTTCCACAATCACTAATACTCAAGCAGATCTACTTATATATGAACATATACACGGAAAAAAAATTGTAAAAATCGTTCGAATTCCTTATATGAAAAACCCGATTTTAATCACAAAAACTAAAATTTTTGGTGGTTTCGGCGGTTTGTGTTGGTGATTGATTTTTGGCGTGAGAGGCGGTCGATTTGGCTGTGCGAGAAAGTAAGTATTTTTGGTTTTTTGTTGTGTAAAGTTATATTTTAACTTTTTCGTGTTTTTTTTTATTCTATTTACTGGTGAAACGCCAAAGTGGAAATATGGGATAGTAAATAGGCCATTTCCACGTATTTCCTCCGATCCAAACAACTTTATTTTATTTGTACTTGACGTCACCTTGTGAAGCTTGGGATTTTCTTCTGCAAAGGATATTATCTTCTTATGAAAAGTCTGTTGATTCTCAAGTCAAGTGGAACTCCAGAACAAGTCGAAACAACAACTTCAGTATCTGTCAATGTAAGTTCTCATGGTGAGGATTTGGACAAGAATTTCTGGAATAATCAGGAACATAAAGATACACCAAAGAAGAGGTAAACTTACTTGAGCTGACACACACTGCAATTAACACTTCCTTGCAATTAGAAATATAATTTTCATCCGACATTTTCTGCCAAATTTGTTGATTGGCTCGTATTGCAGATAACAGTTGCATACATGCAGAACTAGTGAGAGTTAACTCTGAAAATGGACTCGAAAGACCAATTGATGGCGGTTTTAACTGGAGAAAGTATGGGTAGAAGGACATTCTGGGAGGTAAATATCCACCTAATACCCTATGGTGTGCCAAATGCACTTATATTCTGCATAGAAAGCACCAAAGCCACTCATTAACTAGTTAAATGTGTCTGTCCACTCATGCGCAGAACAAAATTACAAAGTGATCTAAACAAATTTTTAACAAGTATATTCATATTTGTAGAAGCTGCGATAGATGTACGTACCATCATCTTCAAAACTGTTGGGCAACAAAGCAAGCGTAGAGATCTGATGATGATCTTACAACATGTTTGAAATCACATACAAAGGAACGCATACGTGTAACCACTCTGCTAATGAATTTCCAAAGCCAGCATCATCTGAAAAACAAGAATCGAACCACAACAACAGAACCAGATGCTTTTAAACTTCCAGGCAAATCATAGAGTCGACACTGAGGACTTGGAAAAAGATGAGAAGCCATCTCTCTTCTCGTTTCCCTCAACATTTGCATGCGTAGAAGGAGAAAATCGTATGTTTCCAGTCTTTACTCTTGTTGATGAAATTCACTTCGACTCTTATTCTCATTCATGTCAGGATCAAATTACTTGCTCTACCAGAGGAACAGCTTTTAGGGCATTTCATAATTTACAATAATCAGAATCCGATATTGATGTTCTAATATCAGCCAATGCTTCTGTAAGGTACATGGCCTCGAAATCAAGCGAAAGTTGTTGACCCCCAAAAAATGAACCAATAGAATCCCACAACGTTCCCTCCACGTGGACATCGTCTACACACATAGCACCCCGTTAGGACGCAAAGGCCGCAGGTCAAGAAAAAGGACCGGCGACCGTTTGCATTCCGACGGTCAAATCAACAGCCGGACAAAAGATATAAAGAGAGTGCAAGAGACGGAAAAGAGGGGATTTGATTAGGTTTTGAGAACCTCTCTTATTATGAATGAAACTTACATATTTATAGAGAAATGTTGATGTAGGGTTGAGCCTCTTTAGGAGCTTAGCTAGCCATTTGAGGAGCCTCAACTAGCCATTTGAGGAGCTTTGGTTAGGCCTCTTTAGGAGCCTTAACTAGCCATTTGAGGAGCCTCGGTTAGGCCTCTTTAGGCACCTCAGCTAGGCACTTGAGGAGCCTCGGTTAGGACCTTGAGGAGCCTCGGTTAGGCACTTCAGCTAGCCTTTTGGGGAGCCTCCGTTAGGCACCTCGGCTAAGCACTTGAGGAGCCTCGGCTAGGCACTTCAACTAGCCTTTTGGGGAGCCTCCGTTAGGTACTCGTTAGGCACCTGGCTAGGCACTTGAGGAGCCTCGATTTTGTTTGATTTCTTCATATTTCGATCTCATATGGTTTTTATTTGACTTGTTGACTTTTTGTTTACGTAGCGCCTCTTTCTAGAGACTAAAAAATGAGGCATAACAGAAGTAATCATATATTCACCAAGAATATCGAACAAGAAATCAGGACAAATTTGAATCAATTAATAGGGCTCAGAATTAGGAACATTGTACCCGTCTGTACACTATTAAATTAGCCAACAAAACCACAAAGCCTCAAGAAAAATGCACAAAGCAGCTATTACGATGAAACCGAGATCAACACGAAGATCTCTTTCCCTCAAAGCGAAGAATCACAAAGATTGGACACTCAGTTTTCACCCATAACCTAGAAGTTTTAAGCATACACACAATAGAAGGAAATCACAAAGAATGGAGAAGACGAGCAGAACAAAAAACCCCAGAAGCTTCTCGCAACAGAATGAAAAATCACTAAGGAAGCTAGTATTTATGGCCACACACCATCACCGTAGATCAAGAGTCAATCCAATGGTTTCAGAGCAGCACACTTGGCATTAGAATTGGACTTTAGGCCTGAAATAATATTGAGTTATTGGGTAATGGCCGTAAATATTCAGCAATGGGCTGAGCCTGTTTCCTTTTCATCATAGCCCAAATGTTAGAAAGTTAGTCACAAATGGCATCAAATTCCAACAAATCTCCCCATTGATGCCAATGTCATAAGCAACCAAACGAATTAGTACTTATTAACACCAACACTAAAAGAAGATCAACACCTGCAAGAACACAAAGTTACCCAGTATCAATTCTTAGATTGTGTAAACATGATTTAAACTTGGAAAGAAGTAATACCTTTGTTTCCATATCCGCGGGATTGAATTGTGTAGGGATTTTCTCAAGCAAAATGATTCTTCATGAACTATATCTCTAATGAAATGCAACCTAACATCTATATGTTTAGTTATATCATGAAAAACAGGATTTTTACACAAATGTATAACACTTTGACTATCACAATACACCACAACAGTTTCATGCAATTCATTTAGTTTACATAACAAGCCTTTAAGCCACAAAGACTCTTTTATAACTTCAGTAGTAGATAAGGCAACAATAGACTGCAATTGAGATTTTCAACTAATACAAGTACCACACAAAGTAAACACATATGCAGTTGTAGATTTCTTATTATCCTTATTACTAGTATAATCAGAATCCACATACTCTTTCAACACAACACTCTCTTTACAATGTTTAAAATGCAATCCTAAGTCATCGGAACCTTTCAAATATCTTAAAAGCCATTTTAAAGTAGTCAAATGATCAGGACCCCGAGTTTGCCATATATCTACTCAAAATGCTAATAGCACGCGCAACATCAAGACGAGTACACACCATAGTATACATAACAGATCCAACAACATTAGCATAAAGCATCTTTTGCATGTATTTAATATCAGATTCATCATGTGGACATTTTTCTTTACTCAATTTAAAATGACAAGCAAGAGGCAAAAAAACAAGTTTAGAATCATGCATAGCAAATTTAGATAACACATTTTTTCACAAAGTCAGATTAAGTTAAAAAAAGAGATTGTTGTGATCTATTTCTTTTAATATCCATACCTAAAATCTTCCTAACATGTTCTAAATCTTTCATTTCAAATTTAGCACTTAAATCCTTCTTAATATCATTTATATCACTCATCTTATGTCCAATCAATAGTATATCATCAACATACAAAAGTAAATAAACAATCACATCATTCTTATCATTTCTTTTAAAATAAAGACAATGGTCAAAGACACTTCGCACAAAGTCAATAAAAGACATATAATTGTCAAATCTAATATACTATTGCCTAGGTGATTGTTTCAAACCATACAAAGATCGATTAAGCAAACAAACATGATTAGGCCTTTTAGAATCAATAAAATCATGAGGTTGTTTCATATAAATCGTTTCATCCAAGTCACTTTACAAGAAAGCAGTTTTAACATTCATTTGTTCAAGCTCCAAATCATATTGAGCAACCAAAGCAAGCATAACTCTTATAGTAGTATATTTCACAACAGGAGAAAAAATTTCATTATAATTAATACCAGGTTTCTGTGTAAACCCCTTTGCTACAAGTCCGACCAAGTTGATAATCACTCAGATGATCAACCACATCACCTACTAAGTCATGTTCACTACCTTCAACGGGTTCATGAGAACTAGTGACACCATCATGCTCTACATCAACCTCATTCTCAACTTGTTCCTCCTCAACAAGTCCGGGAGAATGATCCAAACTTACTTGCATTCTAGTCTCATCATCCTCATCCATCTCGGGAATATCACTCAAGACTTTCTTATTCAAACAAGGCATATCAGCTTCATTGAAGGTCACATTCCTATTAGTTATCATCTTAAAACATTTCTCATCTCTCACCCAAAGTCTGTATCCTTTACTCCTTCAGGATACCCCATGAAAACATATTTCTAAGATCTAAGCTCCAACTTGCCTATACTTTGGTGAGAATATGCAGCACACCCAAAAGTCCTCAAAGTGGTATAACCAGATAATCTCCCTAACCATACCTCTTTATGTGTCTTACCATCCAAGACACTCGAATGAGTTCTATTCACAATATAAACCACTGTAATAACAGCCTCACCCAAAGGACTTTAGGAACACCCAAACTAATCATCATGCATATAATCTTATCCAATAAAGTCCTATTCATTCTTTCAGCAACTCCATTTTGCTGAGGAGTATAAGGAACAATTTTATGTTTAAGGATCCCATCATCTCTACACAACTGATCAAATTCAAAATTACAAAATTTCAGACCATTGTCTGTTCTTAAAACTTTGATCTTTTTATCCACTTGATTTTCAATTAAAGTTTTCCAGTTTTTAAACTTTTCAAAAGTGTCTGATTTTTATTTTAAAAGGAAAATCCAATCTTTTCTTGAAAATCATCAATTAGCAATAAAAAATATTTGTCACCACATTGAGTGGTAGTAGATGATGGACCCCACATATCAGAATGAATATACTCAATGATAGAGGTAGTCTTATGCTGACCAGTATTAAAATGAACTCGATGTTGTTTTCCTAACGTACAGAACTTACAAAATGGAACATTAGAAATCACATCCTTACCAAATGTTCATCTCTTATTCAAAATATGCAAGTCTTTTTCACTCACATGAGTTAACCTATTATGCCACTTCAGAGTAGCATCAATCTCAGAACTAGAGGATTCAGTAATGTGACTTTGAACTACACTGGCTTTAGTGACATATATACCATTCCTCTGGTACCTTTAAAGATAACCAAGGAACCTTTAATTATTTTCAAAAAACCATCACCAATCCGGCCTTAAAGGCCAATGTCATCTAGATTACCCATTGAAATCAAATTTCTATTCAAATCAGGGATATACCTTACTCTTTCTAAGGTAAAGGTATATCCATTATCAAACTTCAAAGTTACACTGTCAATTCCTTTAATGCTACAATCTGCATTGTTACCCATAACCACCTCTCCACCATCAAGGTCCATAAAGTTCTCTAACCAAGGTCTTCTAGATGTCATATGGAATGTACACCCCGAATCCAAAATTCATTACTGTTCTTCTAATTTCTCCCACAAATCCTTAGCACTATCTTGCTTTTCTATCTTTCTCAACACTTGATCAGATAAATGAAGGATAATAGAAGTATATGCAAGTTCATCAGATTCATTCTTTTGGCCACTTTCTGTTGAACTAAGACCCTATCATTTTTTGCTGCCAAATGAGAAAATTTCATTTTCCATTAAAAAATTCAAGTTCAAATGTTGCTATTGTCATTTGAAGTTTTTAATCAACACAAATAATTTTTTGAGGTCACAGTTCAACATGAAGAAAAATAGAAAACTGATATCTCATTCAACAATTTTAAGTCACACAATCTTAGTGCAAAACAGAATTAGGAATGACAATATCAAAGCTGTAAACAGACTACTAACATAGTGAATAGTATATAACAACTATAATATGCAGATTATTAAACTCAGAGAATCACAGAGAAAAAATAGTGAGAATAATCAGACCTCTAATCACAAGAATTCACAAAGAATAAGTCTACTATATATAAAGCAAAATGATAATAATTTTTTTTAACCAAATCAGGTGTTAGAATTCACCAGGATTCCTTAAGGTTCAAAACCTCATGTCAAGGCTCAACTCTAACACCAAAAGGAGACACAAATCACATGGGGAATCAGAGAGAATTCACAGCACTTATGATATGGTAATATCATAATCAGGAAACAGGAAAATCAGAAGGTTATGAAGGCTCACTAAGCTGGTTCAAAGAACCAGCACCAAGAAGGATCGATTTGAAGACTCTGCAGATACTCAGCTTGCAGCACGATCCTCCAATTCATTCACCAAAGGACAAATTCCTCGCAAGCAACACAAGAGGAAATAGAATTAGTAGCCAATTTGAGAATATAAAAAATTAGGGTTTTCGGCAATTGAAATCAAGAAAACTGAATAATGAACATAACCTTGACTTCTTGTGACAAAATCTCGATCGAAGCCTCCTCATACACTTAGAAACGCTCTGATACCAACTTGTAAGGTACATGGCCTCAAAATCAAGCGGAAGTAACCATATATTCACCAAGAATATCGAACAAGAAATCAAGACAAATTTGAATCAATTAATAGGGCTCAGAATTAGGAACATTGTACCCGTCTGTACACTATCAAATCAGCCAACAAAAGCACAAAGCCTCAAGAAAAATGCACAAAGCAGCTACTACGATGAAACCGAGATCAACACGAAGATCTCTTTCCCTCAAAACTTAGGAGCGAAGAATCACAAAGACTGGACACTCAGTTTTCACCCATAACCTAGAAGTTTTAAGTATACACACAGAAGAAGGAAATCAAAGAGAATGGAGAAGACGAGCATAACAAAAAACCCCAGAAGCTTCTCGCAACAGAATGAAAAATCACCAAGGAAATGGCCATTCAATTGGTTTTTATGGCCACACACCATCACCGTAGATCAGGAGTCAATCCAACGGTTTCAGAGCAGCACACTTGGCATTAGAATTGGGCTTGGGTTTAGGCCTAAAATAATATTGAGTTATTGGGCAATGGCTGTAAAGATTCAGCAATGGGCGAGCCCATTTCCTTTTCATCATTGCCCAAATGTTAGAAAGTTAATGTCACAAATGACATCAAATTCCAACAGCTCCGACAACCAATTCTCCTATTGGAAGCCCAGAGCTCTTATTTGAGCCTTTAGATTTGGATTCAAATTTTCTATTCAATATTTTTACATAATACTAAATTATACATTGCAGAAGAGGATAATAAATAGAAGATGACGCGATCTGCACCACAGTATTTGATCCTTGTCGCATTAAATACCACAGACTTTCTTGTAAAAAATTATTTACAGACTCAAAATGTTAGCAAGTAAAGATCTATTTATAATAAAGTTCTGCAGCGTAATTTTCATATACATCTGTTCAGTCGGGTTTCATAAGGAATGAAGAACCTTTACAACCAAGATTAGAGCAAGTTTGGTTGAACTTTAAAAATTTACCCATATTACGAATTAAATTTTAAATTACGTAAATAAGTATTCTTTGAGGCGAGCACCCGACTGTAAGCTTCAGGGTCCATGTGATTAGTTGAAGTGCGCGCAAGCTGATCCGAACATTTACAGTTATAAAAAAAAAAAAATTACGTAAATAAGTAACTTTTGTGACTTAAGCACGATATTTAAGCTTAGCCAAGCATGCTCTCAATCAATTCAAAATTTTTTAACAGTGCAAGAAAGAGTGCTATAAACAGGAAGCCAAGAAAGATATGTACAAAATCAATTTTGGTACAATCTGTAAATTCTTAATCTTTATTATGTAATGCAGCACAAGAAACTCAGCGCAACTATTCTTGGCTGGACTCAAAACGCAGCATCAGGAGATTGATGGAAGCATCGAGCGAGAGAGGGTGGAGTTTATACAATTAATGGCAATTTATCCAATAACGAATTAACAGAATTATTCTCCATAATCCTGTAAACTTACAATATAAAGCAAATTATACAACAATTAAATTAATGGAATTCTTAATTTAATTATAACAAAATGGACTTTGCAAAAGTAACCAACTAAGAAAGTGATTCTTCGACTATATAGAATTCAGTTCAGAGGTAGAATACTCATCCATAAGTATTTGCAAAAGCAACTCAATCATAGACGACGAAATCATAACACTGCATACGCAATCTCATAATCTCCACAATTTTATAGTATAGAGTAAACTATCCAAATAACAGAAAGATATAATCTGTATTTTAATTCTACATAATAACAAAATGTACTTTGCACTACCCTACTTCGTACCAACCCCGGGGAAAAATTAGTCCTGATCGTCGCCGTTGCTTGTAATCTCCCCTGATTGTGCTACCACCTTGCACTTTATTTCTTGAATCGCCGCCTCGAGTTCATCAAGCTCAAGAAGCCCTAAATCCTGAACGCCAACATCCCATGATGCCCTTCCCTGCCCCATCAACTCCACAATCTTCTTCTCCGCCTCAGACATTGGAGGCATCACCACCTCATCTTCGTTTCCCGTAAGAGAAGAAGTCGGAGGCATCACCTTCTCATCTTCGTTTTTAGTCAGAGAAGTAGAAGGATCAGTGAAGTATCTATTCAACACGGACTCCACGCTAGGGTGGCCGAAAAAAAAGGCGTTTCCAGCCTTGGAAAAAGTGAGAACCGCCGCCTCAGCTTCGCACATTGTGCAAAGAACTTTGGTTTTCTTGAAGAGGCCTTGACGTCTTTTTGTGAAAGTTGTATACATCTTTGGTTTTTCCTCGATTTTCTTGATTTCAACCCTTCTGCGTACCATGATTTTTACCCTTGCAAGAAAGACTTCACCGGGAGATTTTTTATGGGTGTCAATTGCTAAATTCTCTGTTTATATGCGGGGAATTAACCCTATGGGCCGTCAGGCCCATTAACTGACCAAATTGCAAAATTAATCTAAAAAACTAAACTCTATTCAAACTAGTGTCTAATCATTTATTTTTATCAAACTACTATTTTTTTTTTTTACATCACCACAGAAGTGTAACTCTCGTGACATGTAATGCAATGTATTACAAGCATGTTACACCACCACCATCAGTATTACCATCAATGTTGAAATCACCATCATTTTCTATCAAAACCAATTTTCACCACTACCATTGATGATTGCGTTCACTCATTGTTTAATGCCACTTAAAATTAATATTTTGTTTGTCTTTGAGCAATTTAGAATATTTTGATGTGTATCTTCATGTTGTTTTACATGTTAGGTAACTTGGTGAATATGGCAAGTTTGGAGCGTGAAAAAGTGCCAAAGTTCATATGATTGTGGATAGATTGAAAAGACTTGGAATTAATCAAGGATGGAAAATAAAATAATCAAAGCAAGAAGGAGAAGACACAAGGCAAGAAGGGGTGCCGCAGCGCCATGGATTGGGCAATGTGGCCCCTAGTCACGATAGAAAGAAGTCTGGTGCCGTAACGCCTAGTCACGGTAGTTAAATAGAAGTTTGGAGTCGTAGTGCCGGCGCACCCAATAATAGACACAAATGTGGAGTTGCGTGCCGCAGTGCCAGATGCAAGAACTTTGCGGCGCTGCAGCACAGTGAAGCCAACACCGAGGCGGCGCTGCGCGAAAAAGGGCTTTTCTTAAATTTTATTGATTCTTTTAAGGCCCAATCGGCCCCCAAGTCAAATAGGACGAGAGAAGATTATAAATACAACCCTAAAGACCACTTTGAAGGGGATTGAACACCGCAAGAGGCAAGAAAACAAGAGATTGATCTCGAGAAAAAAAAAAGGAGGCAACAAAGAAGATTTCCAGCGCCAACCCAGTTTTTATTTATTTATTTATTTCTATGAATTTGATGTATTACATTAATCATGTTCTAAAGTTCAAATCTAGAGTTTGATGTAGCCATAACTTGAGACATGTTTGGATTTTAACATAAGTACTTCTTTCAATTTTTCCATGAGTTTATTTGTGTTGATTCTTGTGCATTACTTTTAAGTACCTAATCAATAATTGAATGATTTGATGTCTTAAATTTTGAAACTCAAGAGATGGGAATTATGTGTGATCTAAGAATAATACAACTTAGATTTTGCAGGCTTCGAGAGAAAGAAAGTATGAAATCTTTGAAGCACGTTCCACTTAAGAACCACGCACTTGATAATTTCTAGATTTTAATTCAGAATAAAGATATAGGAATTGAAATATAGAGATAAATTCTATTTGGCACTTGAGAGAGCGAATAAAATTAATTTGGGGTTCTTGTTCTTAAACTTAGGAAAAATAGATAGAAATAGTTATATAGTTTGAGAAACATTGTCGATCGTGCGGTGAAATCATTCCCTAGGCTTTTTCACGTAGATAAATCTCGAATTTTGCCTTATTTTACTTAAACTGCTACCACATCCACGTTGGATTAGCATCAAAACATTGATTTTAACTTGATTTTCTAGATAAAGTAAAAACTAAAATAATTATAGTACTTAGTAAGAATTAAATATCAATCCATGTGGTTCGACACTCCATTTCTCTTCATATATTACAAAACTTGACATTAGGGGTGGGCATGGGTTGGGTTGGTTAGTTTTTGCTTCAACCTAAACCCAACACAACATGATCGATTTGATCAAAATTTAACCCAACACAACCTGTGTAAATGTCGAAACTCAACCCAACCCAACATAATCAAGTATCGATCGGGGCTGAGTTGGATTGGTCGGTTTGTGACGACTTGTCAACAAAAATTAGAGTTATCCAATTTTCTATTATACTAAATTCAGATAGACAAGATTAAATAGTAAGTAAATAAATAAATAAAATTGCATATTATCTTATTCAATCCTCATTAGTCGAGCTTATAACGAACAAAGTGTATTTAATATAACATGTAAAATTTATATTACATTTATTGTTAGAAGGACAATAAGCTCCTCTAAAATGCACCAATGTAGTTACAGTTATATTATCCACTCATACCTTTTAGGCATTTTTTTCTTTTTTTAAGTAGGCGGGTCGAGTTGGGCGAGTTTATTCAATTTTTATAAGTTAACCCATAACCTGATCCAACCCAACCCGCATACACAGCCAACCCACCAAACCAGTGTAAAAAAAAAAAAACCAACCCAAACTAGTCTGGTAAGTTCGGTTTGGGCAGGTTCGGTCAGGTTTTTCCCACCCCTGCTTGACACCATTCACTTTTGAGATAATTTACGTTGTAAAAAATGTGTAACAAGTTTTTGACACCATTATTGGGGATTGTTTTAACTTCCACTGATATTATTACCAATTAACTTTTATTTTAATTTAGATTGACGGGGATTGTTTTAACTTTTACTGATATTATTACCAGTTAACTTTTATTTTAATTTAGATTTTAATTGTTATTTTTATCTCTAATAGTTTTTTTTCATCTATGTATGCGAAGAGTGAGAAAACAGAACTATTACTTTTTGATCATGAACCAGAAGACACATTCCATTTTCTAAGAGGTATATAGAGAAACAAACTTGAAACAATGGCAGAACAAGAAGCAAGAACAGTCAATAAAAAAATAATCGACAACGGACTATTCGAGACTATGTTAGACCAGTTGTCAATGATAATTATTTTGGTATTGCACGCCCAGCTGTTATTGTAAATAATTTCGAACTGAAGCCAGGACTAATATATATGGTACTTAAGAATCAGTTTGGGAGAGCTCTAGCAGAAGACTCAAATGCTCATTTGGGTTCATTTCTAGAGATTTGTGATACAATGAAGATGAATGAAGTTACCGATGAGGCAATTAGACTCCATCTTTTTTCTTTCTTCTTGAGGGATAAAACCAAGGCTTGGTTCGAGTCACTACTGTATGGTTATATTACTACTTGGGATGACTTAGCTAAAAAATTCCTTACCAAGTACTTCCCACCTTCCAAGTCAGCTCAACTTCGGAGTGAGATTATTCAATTCAGACAATCTAACTTCAAACCATTTTATGAAGCGTGGAAAAGATTCAAAGACCCGCATAGTAAGTGTTCTGAACATGGTTTTCAAAGTTGGATGCAGATTAAGATATTCTATAATGGGTTAAATGGGCAAACAAGAACCATAGTAGATGTACCTGTAGGAGGTACTCTATTGGCTAAAGTAGAAGATGCCGCATATTCCTTGTTGGATGAAACAGCTACAAACAGTTACCAATGGCGAGTAAAGGATCAAGAGTAAAGAGAGTAGCGGGTCTACATGAAGTGGATCCTATCACTGCACTAACATCACATGTTTCATCACTTACTAATCGGATAGCTACACTTACTACTCTGAGTAAACAACAAAAGACAGATCCAGTTATGGCTTCTTCAGCACATCAAAAGACAAAAAATAGAAAACGAGCAAGCCCATTATTCAACAATAGGAACTACAATTAGAGAGGAAACTATTATTCCAATCATTATCATCCGGAGCTTAGAAATCATGATAATTACAACATGAATGTACTTCAACCTCCTCCTGATTTCAATACTCAACAATCAGAAGGGAAAGCATCCTTAGAAGACCTTCTGGGGACTTTTATTTCAGAGAAGAGATCACGGTTCAACAAAGATAGGTCATGTTTAGATAATATTGAGACGCATGTGACCTAAGGACTACAATGAAGAATCTTGAAGTGCAGATTGGTCAGTTGGGTATATTAATGAAATCTCAACAATAAGGAAAATTTTCAAGTGACACAGAAGTGAATTCGAAAGAACAATGCAAAGCTATTACCTTGAGGACTGGCAAGGAAGTTAGAGAAAACATCCCTACAGTGTCACCAGCTTCTATACTTGATCAAGAGGAAGGGCGGATAGCTGCAGAACAAGAAAATCAAGCTAATGAAATGTAGAACGATTACAAGCCTAATTCTATATCATTTCTTGATAATCCACCAATCATCAAGTCATCACTTCCTTTTCCTTAGAGGTTACAGAAGAAGAAGTTCGATGCACAGTCTGCCAAGTTCTTGGGCATTTTCAAGAAAATTCATATTAATATCCCCATTTGCAGATGCTTTGGAGCAGATGTCAAACTACGCTAAGTTCATGAAAGATGTGATGTCAAAGAAGATGAAGTTGGAAGAATATGTGATAATAAAGTTGATAGAGGAATACAATGCTATTTTTCAAAAGCAGCTCCCTCAAAAAAGAAAAGATTCGGGTAGCTTCACTATTCATTTGTACTATTGGAGGCTTCCCTTGTGATAAAGCCCTTTGTAATCTTGGAGCAAACATCAACTTGATGCCATTGTCAATTTACAAGAAGTCAGACCTCGGGGGAGGTAAAACCAACAACAGCTACTCTACAATTAGCTGACATGTCCCTCACATACTCACGAGGGATTATTGAAAACATTTTAGTGAAGGTTGATAAATTTATTTTCCCAGTTGATTTTGTGGTATTGGATATGGAAAAAGATAAGGAGATTCCATTGATTTTGGGTAGGCCATTCTTAGCAACATGAAGAACTCTAATTGATGTACAAATAATACAACTGACATTGAGAGTGAATGAAAAAGAAGTGATGTTCAATATTTACTTGGCAAAGAAATTCTCAGACGACAACAATACTTGCAATAGAATTGACTTCATTGATTCTTCGTGAAGGAAGAAAAAAATATTCATTGAGGACTCCTTGGAGCATTGTATGATATTTAGTGCAACAAAGGATGATAGTGACATCTCTGAAAGGTACACAAGAAGCAAATACTTAGTTGATTGCATATTGGCTCTTGAATCATCGCCAATTGAAGATAATCCATCACAATGTGAAGATATTTAGCAGTCAGTGGTTCAGATGATATCAAATGTAATGAAAGTAGTAAATTTGAGTTGAAGTAACTTCCAGGCCACATTTGATATGCGTTCTTAGAGGAAAATTCTACATCTCCGGTGATTATTTCTTCCCACTTACCAAAGATGAAGATGACAAATTACTGAAAGTGCTTAGAGAACATAACGCTGCTTTAGGTTGGTCTATAGCTAATATCAAGGGGATAAATCCTACAGTTTGTAAGCATAAAACTCTCATGGAAAACTCTTACAAACTGTCTATTGAGCGTCAAAGGAGATTGAATCCAGCTATGAAAAAAAGTGGTCAGAGCAAAGATACTAAAGCTACTGAAGGCAGAGATCATATTTTCTATTTCAGATAGTGCATGGGTTAGTTTAGTAAAGGCGGTGCCAAAGAAAGGCGAGATGACATTATTCAAGAACGACAACAACGAGATGATTCCTACAAGAACTGTGATTGGTTGTAGGGTTTGCATTGATTACATGAAGATGTACAAAACAACTAGAAAAGATCATTTCCACTTCCATTCATTGATCAAATGTTGGACAGATTAGCGGGCTACTCGTACAAATATTTTATTGATGGCTATTCTGGACACAATCAGATTGCAATAGCACCAGAGGATAAGGAGAAGACGACATTCACTTGTCCCTATAGGACTTTTGACTATATATGGATACCATTTGGATTGTGCAATGCACCAGCCACTTTTCAGATATGCATGATGGCTATCTCCGTAGACATGGTATAGGATATCATGGAGGTATTTACGGATGATTTTTCTTTTTTTGGCACATCTTTTGATAATTTCCTTCACAATCTTTCTTTAGTATTATAACGATGCGAAGAAAAAAAACTCAGTTCTTAACTGAGAGAAATGCCATTTGGTACAAGAAAGAATTGTGCTAGGCTATCATGTTTCGGCAAAGGGACTTGAAGTTGACTAGGGATGGAAACAGGGCGAGTTAGGGCGGCCTCCCCTGTCCCTCGCCGGACGAGGTAATTTCCTGCTCGTTACCCTTTTAAGGAGGGACGATGCCCTTGCCCCATTTACTACTCGGTCTTTTTTTATTTATTTATAAATTTTTGATAATTCATTTTACTGCCCACATTTATTAAAGTGAGACAATAATATATTTTTTAATTTTTAAAAGTTAAATTATTCAAATATATTTGATCAATTAAGACTTTTATTGTTTGTCAAATTTTTTGAATAATCTTAGTTGCCATTTTTTACTAGAACTAATGAAATTTTTTGAAGTTTTCTATTTAAAGTATTGAATTTTTTAAAAAATAAAAAAAATAAAACGGGGCGGGGCAAGGTGTACCCATCGTCCCCGATCCGAATACCCGATTATGCATGTAATTCCCGCCCCGTTTGAGATGGGGCCTGCAGGTATTGATTTGTTAGGTTTTTTTCCATCCTTAAAGTTGACAGAGCTAAGATTGATACAATATCAAAACTACCACCACCCACTAATATCAAAGAAATTCAAAGTCTTTTGGGGCACGTAGTTTACAGAAGGTTTATTAAGGGCGTGTTCGGTAGAGATTAAAATCCAATTAAAATTGATAATATAGCCTTTATTGGGTCCTACTCGGATAATAAAAGTAAACAATAATGACTAGTTTTTCAATTTTAATCCGATTATAATCTCTACCAAACACACTCTAAATACTTCTAAAAAATATCTAAACCATTTTGCAACCTTTTGGAGAAAGATACAATATTTGTCTTTGATGATGACTGTCTCAAGGCCTTTCAAACAATAAATGAGAAATTGGTTACAACTCCAGTTATGATAGTGCCATATTGGAGTCAATAATTTGAAGTCATGTGTGATGCTAATATTATGCGGTAGGAGCAATTTTGGGACAAAGGTGTGTAAAGATCTTTCGGACAATTCACTATGCTAGCAGAACTCTAAACGGAGCTCAACCGAATCACACCATAACATAGAAAGAAATGTTTGCAGTGGTCTTTGCATGTGACAAGTTCATATCTTATCTCAATGGCACCAAGGTTATCATCTACATAGATCATGCATCAATTCGATATCTATTTGAAAAGAAGGATTCCAAGCCTTATTTAATTTGGTGGATTTTGTTGTTACAAGAATTTGATGTGGAAATTTGGGATAAAAAGGGCAGTGAGAATGTAGTTGATGGTCATCTTTCGCAGTTGGAGAATAAAAAGGTGATAGATAACAGTTAGATTCAAGAGACTTTTCTTGATGAACTTCTATTAGCGGTTTCATCTGGACTTTCATGGCATGCTAATTTTGTTAAATTACTTGGCCCATGTACGAGTGTCAATTTGGTTCGTTGGCACCGACGACCCGTACATCGGCCTGAAAAAGCCTAAGCCGACCCGGCTCATGGCTCAATTGAATCAAGTCCTCGAGTCAAGCTCCATTTTGGAGCGTTAGCTCGAGCGTGAGCCAGCTTGTGTGGCTCAACCATTTTTGGCTTGTAAGAAAATTTATATATAAAAAAAAAAGCTTTAGCAACTACACATAGCTGTTTTGCATAGGCAGTTTACATGCTGCCTGTAATACAGACAGCTACAGTAGCTGCCTGTAATACAGGCAGCTTACTAGCCAGCAGGTAATTACGTAGCTGCCTGCAATGCCAATTGCGTGGTTGCCTTTTTTCTAAAAATAAATAAAAAAGGATGAGCCGACTCTGCTCAAGCTAAAAGCTTAGGTCGAGTCTAGATTTTTTGGCCTAGCAAAAGCTTGGCTTGACTCGGGCCAAAAAAGCTCGAAACCATTTTTACTTGAGTCGAGCCCAAGCTTTGAGTCGAATCAACTCAGCTCGACTCGTTGACATCCCTAGGCTCGTGGAAAGATGCCACCGACTTGACTTTTCATTAAAAGAAAAAATTCTTATAAAATGTTATGTCATATTTATGGGATGATCCACCGCTCTTCAAGAATTGCGCAGATATGGTGATTAGGAGGTGTGGTCCCTATGGAGGAAACACAATCAATTATGGAGCATTGTCACTCATCTTATAGAGGACATTTCGACCCTATTTGTATTGCATCTAAGGTATTATAATCAGAATTCTATTGGCCAAATCTTTTCAAAGACTGTTGTGCTTTTGTGAAGACTTATTGTCATTGTCAACGCTATGGTAATATTTCAAGACGTCATGAGCTTCTATTGACTAATATGGTCGAGATGGAATTTTTTATGTGTGGGGCATAGACATCATGGGTCTTGTCACACCATCCTATGGCTAGGTATATATCTTCCTTGCGGTAGACTATGTCCCCATATGGGTTGATGCCATCGTTGTACCAACAAACGATGCAAATGTAGTTTTTAAGTTTCTACATAAAAACATCTTCACTCTGTTTGGCACGCCTAAACAATAGTAAGTGATGAAGGTACATATTTCTGTAACAAACTTTTCAATTCTCTTTTGGCTAAATACAATGTCAGCTCAAGTTAGCATTTGGTTATCATCCCTAATCCAATGGGCAATCAGAGATCTCTAACATGGAGATAACACAAATATTGGAGAAGACGGTGAATAGAGGTGTCAAGACGGACGAGCCGACTAGACCCGTGAAAATCAGCCCAGATTGACCCGGGATCGCGGGCTGACTCGTGAACCGAGCGGGCGGTTCACGGGTCAAAGAAGTGTGACCCGCGAGCTTCGTGGGTTGCACCTTCAAGGGCCGCGATTAACCGTGACCCGTGAAAAAAAATAAAAAAAATTAAATATTATAATTAAGTAGGTGCCAACCTAATTGAGATATACTTAAACTATAAATTATAGTAAAAGTATGTACCAACCTAGTTGTGATGTACTTATACTATAAATATTTGATAATAGTAATTAGAAATGTATTTAGTTGTTATTTGTTTAAGTTAAATTTAACTTTTCAAAGTTATAAATAATTCGTATAAAATTAAATTTGAATTCTATGTAAACATTTTTTGGTATAAATATGAATTTATCATTTTGTTCAATTCTTAGTTTACATTTTTAAATTATTTTTTTTGCTATAAATATGAAAAATTATATTTTTTTATAATTTTTTTATACAATTATACGGGCCAAACCGGAACAAATCGTGACCCATGACCCGCATGGGCTCGACCCGAATGGGTCAGCGGGCGGGCTTGGGTTGTAGCCCAAAATTGTGGGCCGACCCGTAATTGGCCCGTAACCCGTAGCGGGCGGGCTATTACCGGGCTCATATGTTGGCGGGCCGACCCGCCCCGGACCACTCGGATTGACACCTCTAATGTGAACACCAACCACAAGGACGAACTCACTAGCTTGATAAGGTACTATGGGCATATCGAACTGAATGTCACCTTATCGTTTAGTTTTTGGGAAAGCACGTCACCTACCGGTTGAATTGGAGCATCAAACCTATTAGGTTGTAAAGAAGTTGAACCTGGATATGGAATTAGCAGGTCCACAACATTTGTTTCAACTTGACGAACTAGATGAATTTTGGTACGAAGCATATGAGAATGCAAAGATATTTAAGGATTAAACAAAGCTGTAGCATGACAAGAGAATCCTAAGAAGGGAATTCAAACCAGGATAACGAGTTCTTCTATTCAACTCTCATTTGAAACTTTCTCTAGGCAAGCTTAAATCATGGTGGTTGGGACCATTCGTGGACTATAAAGTGTTTTCCTATAGTTCAGTGGAATTGGTGAGCAAAGATTGGTCCATATTTCAAACAAACGGGCAACGCTTCAAACACTATTATGGCGTATAAAATCGAGATGTGGAAGAGATTGCCCTTGGAGAATTAACATAAATCCACAACAACGTCTAGCTTATGACATTAAAGAAACGCATCTTTGGAGGCAACCCAAGTTCTATCCTTCTATATTAATGAGTTAATATATATATATATATATATGTTCTAACAAGTTTATTGTTATTGTAGGGACATTTTCAAGTTTGGGGGATACTTCGGGCTACAAAGCAATTGGAGATCAACACATTGGCGTTTGGAGGTATGTAAAAAAAAATCAGAAAATTGGCGCCACAGTGCCCAAACCTAGGCACCATGGCGCCCAAAAATTAACAAACAACAACAAAATAAAAAACAATCCGAAAGTCGAAGCTACAGTGCCCGAACCCGAGTGCCGCCACTTCCTCATTCCTTTACCCCATTTTTTTCCTCTTTTTTTCATCCATATTAAACCCCATAATCTCTCAAACCTAAACCCTCCTTCTTTCTCAAACATATATCCCATTTTTCCTTTCTTCCATCTCCATCTCCGACTCTCTACATCCAACTCCAATTCTTCCCCTCCAGCATCATATCCTACAAGCCCTCCAAATATATCACAACCTCAACTCAATTTCCAAAATCCAACCTCCATACTTCTACCTTTATTTCCCCAATCAACTCACTCAAACCATTAGAATTTCTTTTCATTCAAGTAAAGGCTTACTTGGGGCTTGAACTACTCTGCAACATGTACTTTTTTGGATTTAATTGGTCTATTTTCTTTAAATTCGGTGTGATGAACATTTGGGATTTTTGTTGAGGACATTTGTTCTTGGCTTTGGTGATGGTTTCATTGTTAGTTATGGGTCAAAGTGAGGAAGTTCGAAAGAACTTATTTTGCGAATTGTAAGGGGCTAATTTTTTGCCCATGAGGTGCTTGTGAAAATTCCCTAGAGACAATTGTGTAGTGTTTGGTGCTTAGTTGATATCTCTAGGATCTTTGCAGTGTTGTCGTTTGCATTTGAGAGTCGTTGTTGGTTTTCCATTGTGGTTACTCTAGTAATAGTGGTTGAATTGCCCTTATCGGTTGATTTTGATCATTCGGAGTTGTTGAAATTGGTAGGTTTGAGATGCCGCCTAAAAAGAAGTCCATATCATCAAAGTCTTCATCTTCAACTTCTTATGATAAAGAGCGGTTGATTAGTTCCGATGCAGAGGAGAGATACACCAACATGGTGATTCTTCAAAATTGAATTAAGGAAAGGGGCATTGAGAACTACAAAGGGAGCAGATTGCTAGTCAAAATTGTTAGGTATTTACTAAACGATCCAACCCCTTCTCCATCATATTGGTCAGGGAATTTTATGATAATTGATAAGTGTAGTTTTTACACTTGTCTGTGACATTAACTCATGATATTTTATTGTATTTTGGATTAAATTCTACCTAATTTATGATATATTGTGTTTTGTAGATAAAACATTATGTTTAATGAAGAATTGGAGAAAAGAATGTAAAAGTGACGAAAAATGGCAAAATTCAAAGATGAAATCTTGAAGAGAAATATTACATTAAATGAGTTCGAGTTAATACACACACACACACACACACACACACGTACAAGGAGACGGGCCAAGAGTCCGAGAAGAGAGAGAAAAGCGGCGCTGGAAGAAGAGAAGAAAATTGCCGCAAGAAAGAGAGAGAGAGAGAGGAGAAAAAGAAAGGAAAAATAGAAAAGAAAACAGTAGGAAAAAAAAGGGAAAAAAAGGAGGAGAGAGAGAAGTCTAAATTGGTTGCTGAAAGGGAGCACGAAAAAAAACGCAGAAAGAGAAAAGAAAGAAAAGAAAAGAAAGGAAGGAAAAAGAAAGGAAACTGCAAACACCATAAATTTTCACGTTTTGTCAATATTTGTTGATATCTTTTCACTTTTGCGTTTTTTTATTTTTCCAGTATGAATAACTAATTTTTATATTAAGGAAAACTATTTAGTTGACTTGTGATCATTTATTTTTTTATTCAAAATTTATGTGATTTATTTATGTGTTAATTTTATTATGAGTTTAATACATTAAATTACATGATTAATAATTTAATGATTATGTGAATCTCTTACGAATCAAGAGGTTGTTTGAGATTTAGATCATATAATAAAATTCGGTAAATTAGTATAACGTGTAGAGATACATATACTAATTATTACGGTCATAATATGAATTCTTAGAACTAGTATTTCGTTTAACTAAAATTGATTCGCATAAAAATATGGAATTTAGTTAATTAAATAGGCTCAATGAGAACTCGAAATGGACAAATTGAATACAATAGAATAATTCGATCGAACACTACATTATGGTATGAATCTTGAATTAAGAATAAATGTGATCAATAAATGAAATTTTTATGCCCTAATATTCATCAAATATTTGAATTTTCAATTATCCATTGTTTGCAGTTTTTTATATTTTCAATTAGTCAAAAGTAGTTAGGAAAAATCATCATAATTATTTACTTCCCTTTGTCAAATAAGAGTTAGAAAAATCTAATTAAAGTTTAAAGTATAGTCCTCGTAGGAACAATAATCCGAACGTAAAGGTCCATTATATTACTTGTCACGATATTGTACACTTGCGATATAAAAAATGCAACAAGTTTTTGGCGTCATTGTCGGTGACTATTTACTTTTACTTTTAGTCTTAGTTTATTCTATTTTTAACTGTTATTTTATTTTAATTTATTTTACTTTCTGTTCTAAAACAAAAAACAAAAAAAAAGAGTAATCGTTGTATGCTCTGTACCCAAAGCGGCGATCTTAAATCGTTTGATTTGGAAATGGAACGTACTTTCAGACGAAAATGCAATGAATACATACAAAAAAAAAAAAACAACATCAAATGGCTTACAATCACAATATATATATTTCTATTCAACTAATTGGATAAGTTGATGTAAGAGTAAGGCGGCACCTGATCAACACCAGGAGTGAGGGGAAATAAACGAATAAGGCTTGCCTGTCTCAATGTTCTTGACGCCAATAGTCGTGCATACGCATTCTAGTATTGTGTATTTAGATTTCGAGGTAAATAATTTTCAGATAAGGGCAGAGTGGATCAATTTGATGAGCAACACTCTCCAATTCTATGAGTTATCTCATAAAATCCGAACACATATATCTTCGGAATTTTCAAAAATTGTCAGAATTTCCATGCTTCGGGCGTTAATGAAGATGTTATTAAGTTGCGACTATTTTCATATACACTGAGAGATTTTGCATTTGAGTGGTTAGATACCGAACCTCGTGGAAGCATTACTACACGAGAAAAACTGACTAGAAAATTCTACAATAAGTTCTTCCCACCGGCGAAAGTAGCTAAAATCAGATTGGAAATTCAAACTTTCCGATAGAAAGATGGAAAGAGCTATCATGAAGCATGTAATAGATTTAAAGAGCTGTTGCGAAGGTGTCCAAATCATGAAATCACAATTGGTAATCAAGTGCACTACTTTTACACCAGACTCTCACTACTGCCAAAGTCTCAGGTAGATTCTTCTGTGGGTGGATCGATCATAGGAAAATCAGTACAACAGACATTGAATTTATTCGAGCTAATTGCCACTACACATTTAATGTTTTCATCAGAAAGAGTGGTACAACCGAGAGCATCTAGGATATATGAATTAGATAGCACAACATCTACGAACGCGCAGATAGCAGCTTTGACAAAGTAGGTAGAGCTATTGGTGAAATCACAAACGAAAGGAGCGTATGCAGTAATGGGTGGTCTATTGTGTGAAAATTGTGGAGCTAACCATTTGATAGAAAATTGTATGTCTATGGGCTTTCCCAATGAACAAGTCAACTTCATTCAGAATGACTCCCACAATTTTAACCCATATTCTCAAACACATAACCCAGGATGGAGACATCACTCGAGCTTCATATGGTCAGATAATCAGCAAAGAAGTAGTTCAATTAATGCCCAACAGGAAAACAACTAAGTTTGGGAGAGATGTTCAATTAGTATATGTAGAAAATAGACAAGGTGTTCTGGCAAATTGACACAGTAGGCATCAATCAAGAAGTTGGAGATACAAATTGGTCAAATAACTCAACAGCTTGTAGAACGCCCACAAGGGACATGCAGGCAATACAATGATGAATCCAAATAAATAAGTGCAAGCTATTATAACTAGAAGTGGAGTACAATTGCCAAAGTTACATGTGAAGAGGCCAGACAGAAAAAACAAAGTGATAGACGTTGAAGAGGCTTATAAAGAGGAAAAAGATGCACCAGTTGCAAAAGAGGTGGAAGAAAAAAAAAAGAAAAATATACAGTAAGAGCACCAAGTCCCATAAAAGCTTATGTGCCACCAATTCCTTTTCCTCAACGGTTGAAAAAAAAAAGTTAGACAAGCAATTTGCCAAATTTGTGGAGGTTTTCAAGAAATTGCACATAAACATCCCTTTTGCAAATGCAATAACACAAATGCCCAGCTATGCAGAATTTATAAAAGAAATTATGTCCAACAGGAGGAAGCTGGAAGAACATGAGACCGTCTACCTGAACGAAGAATGCAATGCAATTCTCTTAAAAAAGCTACCTCCTAAACTAAAGGACCCAGGGAGCTTTACTATACCGTGCACTATTGGTTAATTTTTCGAGCATTTCTTATGTGATTTAGGTGTTAGTGTTAACTTAATGCCATTATCTGTTTACCTGTCTCTTGGATTGGGATAAGTTAAACCTACAATAATCTCATTGCAACTAGCTGATAGGTCTATTAAAAGACCAAAAGGAATTATTGAAGATGTGTTAGTCAAGGTTGATGAATTCATATTCCCGATAGATTTCATTATCTTGGACATGGAAAAGGTTTCAAATATTCCGCTAGTCTTGGGAAGACCGTTCTTGGCTACCGAGAGAGCGCTTATTGATGTATATGATGGAAAAAAGATTTTTCGAGTGGACAATGAGCAATTCATATTCAACGTGTTCAAGGCAATGAAACACCCATTAACTTCATATACTTGTTGCCAAATGGATGTTCTTGATGATACATTTGAAGCAACACATTCGGCCATTCTATCAGAGGTAACAAATGTGGAGAGAACAGAATGTATTGTACATTTGGCTAAACAACTAATTGGAAAGAGATATTGGCATTATGAGTCTCTTGGTTCCAATTTCACACGACATGTACCCTTAGTGGAGAGGGCTCCAACTCTTGAGTTAAAATCCATACCATCCCATCCCTGTTATGCATATTTGGAAGACTCTACAACACTTCTAGTGATCATTGCAAATGACATGACAAAGGAGGAGGATAAGTTATTGGAAGTACTCAGGAAGCACACAACTGTAATTGGATGAACCATAGCTGATATTCGAGGAACTGTCCTACTCTTTGTATGCACAAAATATTAAAGGAAGATGAGTCTAATCCATCCGTGGAAGGTCAGCATAGATTAAATCCAACCTTAAAGGAAGTAGTGAGAAAAGAAGTGCTGAAATTTGCTCGACTCAGGAATTATCTACCCTATTTTAGATAGTTCCTGGGTAAGTCCAATACATGTGGTGCCTAAGAAAGGTAGAATTACGGTAGAGAAGAATGAGAACAATGAGTTGATACCAACACAGTTAGTCACGGGATGGAGAGTGTATAGATTACAGGAAGCTAAATAATGCCACCAGAAAAGATCACTTCATGTTACCCTTCATTGATCATACGTTGGAAAGATTAGCAGGTCATTCTCATTACTGCTTTCTAGACGAACATTCAGGGTACAATCAAATAGCTATTGCTCCAGAAGACCAGGAGAAAACAACATTCACATGTCCTTACGGTACTTTTGCCTTTAGAAGGATGCATTTTGGTCTGTGCAACGCACCGTGACCTTTCAACGTTGCATGGTGGAAAAGTACATCGAGGTATTCATGAATAACTTTTTAGTATTTGGAGATTCATTTGATGATTGTTTAGAATGTTTATCGCTCGTATTAAGAAGGTGCGAGGAGAAGAGTTTGGTGCTCAATTGGAAAAAGTGCCACTTTATGGTGAAAGAGGGGATAGTACCAAGACATCGAATTTCTTCACAGGGTATTGAGGTCGACAAAGCAAAGATACATGTGATTGAAAAATTGTAACCACATGATAAGTACGTTTTACATACTTATTTTAGTTCACAAATATGGATAATTGTCAATAAAATGTGAATATGGCTTAATTCTATGTAATTTGTGTTTTGTAGACTAAAAACGATGAACGTGGTGAAAAATCGAAAAAACAAGCGAAAAAAGACTAGAATGAAGCAAAATCAAAGTTTGAGGACTTAAGTGCAAATATTGAAAAGTTGTGTCGATCTCACGATAAAGATTTGAGAGTGTTGGGTATCAACTGGATGAGGAAAGAAGCCAAATGGATGAAATATAGTCGAAGTACTTCACATATCAACTTCCAGTCGAAAAAGTTATGCTTCGAATTTTCAATCTTAGTTTGAGACCCATTTTTGGCATAGAAGACGTTTGAATTTGAAGATTTATATTTCTGAAATATTTTTATCCCTTTAAGTAAGCTTTCTAACGCATTTTGAATTACCTCAATCAGATATCGGGAGAGAAATATATGACCAAAATACTGAAAGTTGTCCGGTGAAAAAAAAAAGTATAACCATGCGGCCGCATGGTTGAACTTCCATGTGATCGCACAGGACCATGCAGAGACCTCTGACGCGTCATTTGGATGAACCATGCGGCCACATGGTAGGTTTTCGATGCGGGAATTTTAGTTTCCTTTTTTGAGTCAAACTCTTATATAAACAAATCTTGTGATGCGTATTTAAACCCTAGAGCCGTCCAAAACGTGGGAGGAGACCTAGATGACCAAAATTTTCAAGATTGGAGAGCATATAACGAGGAAAAAACACAAAATGCATCCCGAAGGCGTGAAGATTCAAATCATAATTAATTGGGTGATGTCGTTTCTTGATTCATTTTCATGTTTTCTTTCTACTATATTAGGCTAGGTTAATAAGTGTCGGGTGAACGATGAACCTTTTAATTTGATGTTTTGATCTTTAGTTTTATATAATTGATGCAAAAACACTTTTTGAATTATAGAATAATTTATATGAATTAATTGCTTCCATGATTATAGTGCACGATAATTGTGTGAGTTTTGTGATTTTTTTCATGAATTCGAGAGAAGGAAAATAAATTCAATATATATAAATCATCGTAAAGTCCGATAGGGGATAGAAATATACCGATATACCTTGTGTGAATCTCTAAGTGTTCATTAAGATTCATGCATTCTTGTATGTTCGCATCCGTCATAGAGATAAAATTGGATTTGTGTTGTCAAATTATAAAACTAGGGTTAGAAATAATTATTACTAGGGGATTCAAGATCCTAGTGCGTCCTTCATTCATAAATTACATAAAATTTGTATTCAACCATCAATTGCATTTAGTTTAGTAATTCACACTTGCATCGTAGTTTATTTAATTCTAGTTTTAGTTAAGGTCGTAGTAAATAGAAATCAAATTAAATAAATCCCTGCGGGAACAATACTCGGACTCAAAAGTCTACTTTATTACTTGTTAACGATATGTACACTTGCAGTGATTTTAATTCGATATATTTTCGTGAACACCACCTACCTCAGTTAAAGGGATTAGAAGCTTTTTGGGGCATGCGGAGTTTTACAGACGATTCATCCAGGACTTCTCAAAAATTACAAAACCTCTGTGCAATCTGCTGGAGAAGGATGTGCCATTTATCTTTTCTGATGAGTGTTTAAATGCTTTTAACGCTTTGAAGGGAAAGTTAACATTTGCACATGTTATAGTGGTACCAGATTAAGAACTACCTTTCAAGCTCATGTGCGATGCCAATAATTTCGCAGTGGGAATAGTGCTAGGTCAATGAAAGGAAAAAGTCTTGCATGTTGTCTACTATGCAGCAAAAATTTGATAGCTGCTCAAATCAACTACGCCACAACTGAAAGGAAATGCTAGCAGTAGTATTTGCTTTCGACGAATTTCGTTCTTATATGATTGGTTTAAAGGTGATAGTCTACACAGACCATTAAGCTTTGAAGTGTTTATTTGAGAAGAAAGATGCTAAACCTAGGCTGATTCGATGGGTTATATTACTACAAGAGTTTGACATTGAAATTCGTGATAAGAAGGGGACATAAAACCAAGTAGCGGATTACTTATCGAGGCTAGAGCAGTTGAAAGAGTCAGATGATGTGGATATCAATGAATATTTTCTTGATGAGCAATTACTACAATTGGAAAAGACTCATTGGTATGTGGACATTGTTAACTACTTAGCGAGTGGGTTTGTAGATCTAGATTTCACCTATCGACAGAAGAAGAAACTTCTCCATGAAGCAAAATTCTATTATTGGGATGACCCAAATTTATACAGAAGAAGGGACATACCAAATTATCAGGAGATTATGCTAGATGATGAGATGGAACCGATCCTTTCATGGGTTCATGCTTCACCTTATGAAGGACATTTTGGCCCAACTAAAACAGCAGCGATGGTGTTTCAAAGTGGTTTCTTTTGGCCAACATTATTTACCACATTTTTTGCAGATCTTGTGATAAGTGTCAAAGAACAGGTAACATATCGGCTCGTCGCGAGATACCACTAAACAATATTTTGTAGGTGGAACTATTTGATGTATAGAGAATTGATTTTATGGGACCTTTTTCGTTGTCCTATAACAATCGATATATCCTAGTGGTCGTGGACTACATCTCCAAATGGGTGGAAACGAAGGCATTACCCACAAATGATGCGCAGGTAGTGGTAGATTTTATTAGGGCTTGACAAAACTCTCAAATCGAACCGAATCGAACTGAATTGAACTGAACTGAGTGGTTCTTCATAAGTTAAATACCTAAACGAGTATTTGAATCGACAATCAATGGTTTCGGTTCGGTTCTCGGTTGTAGACCGAGAACTGAATCTAAATAATTTTCTTGATTTTTTATATTGAATTAATTAAATTATTTTAATTTTTTAAAACAAATTAGTAAATTAACTAATTTAGTGATTAATGCTCCAACTCTCAAGCCAAGTCTATGCCTAACTAGCCCAACCCAACCAAATTTCTAAATTCAATTTTTTGGCCTAATTATTAATTTCATTGTTAGCCAATGATCTAAGCTTTTTAATTTTTTATCATTCATTTTCCAATTTCATACTTTTATTCGGTAAGCACATGTCCACTAACTCCAAATTATTTGATAAATTGAAAATCTACATTTACATGCCCAAATCGAAGCCGCCAACTGCCGAGTCCGTCTTCCAATCTCCAACCGTCCATTGAAGTTACGAATGAATACGTCATTAGTTGTATTTATGTAGTGTCATTGTAAATGTTAAAAAAATAATTATAGTACAAAATCAAACTGAAACTAAGTCGAATAGAACCCGAACGGTTCCATAATTATATTTGGACCCGACGGTTCCATTTATTAAATACCCAAATTTTTTTATTCGGTTCGGTTCTCTTTAGAACCGAATCGAACTGGACCATGTCCAGCCATAGATTTTATTAAAAAAATATTTTCAACCGCTATGGATCTCCAAGAGCCATTATAAGTGATGGTGAAACTCACTTCTGCAATAGATTATTCCAGGCGGTGCTTACTACATACGAGGTACAACATCGAATAGTTACACCCTATCACCCTCAGACAAGTGGGCAGGTTGAAACTTCTAACAGACAGGTGAAGAGAATTCTGGAACTCATGGTGAATGCATCTCGAAAAGATTGGTCCAAAAAATTGGATGATGCTTTGTAGGCCTATCGCACCGCTTATAAGACGATGGTTGGAATGTCACCATACCGAATAGTTTTTGGAAAAGGTTGTCACCTACTAGTTGAGTTTGAGCGCAAAACATACTAGGTATTGAAGCAGTTGAAGTTGGACTTAGAAAAGGTCGGAGAAACAAGAATATTACAACTTCGTGAATTGGAAGAATTCAGAAAAGAAGCTTATGAAAATGCATCAATCTACAAAGAAAAGACGAAACAATGGCATAATAAGAATATTCAACAACGAATTTTCAGAGTGGGAGATCAAGTGTTCCTGTACAACTCCAGACTCAAGTTGTTCCCAGGAAAATTGAAATCAAGATGGTCTGGACCTTTCACGGTATCCCAAGTATTTCCCTACAGTATAGTTGAATTACACCACCTAACAAAGAAAAATTTCAAGGTTAACGGACAACGTATTAAACACTAGCTGTTCCAGAATAAACATGGCATATAATCAATCTAATAATGTTAAAGAAGCGCTTCTTGAGAGGCAACTCAAACCTTTTTTTTTCCTTTTCACGTATTCTGTTTTTTAGTTTCAGGATAATTTAATTTATATATAACTTGTTATCCATACCCCATTTTCCCTTAGGTCTTCGATATATTAGTTGGTTTATTAGATGTTAGAGTTAAGTAACAATTGTTCCAATGTGGAACATTTAAATTAATTTTGATCAAGGAGCCAACGGGAGCAATAGGAAAGCTACCATTGAATTACAAGTCATATCAGGGGAGTCTTCTCTTCACAATCTTCCACACTCCTTTATATGCAAATTTTAGATTAAAGTTATTGAGGACAATGTCTAGTGTAAGTTTGGGGGTGGAAACACATGAATTTTCATTTTTATGTGCTTTTATTACTTTAATAAAAAATCATTTTTCGTGCTTTTGTGAGTTAGTTGGTTTGGTTAGCAATGTTGAATATATTGAATCATTAATTGATCTATGAATGGTGAATAAGTTGCATACTTAGATTAATTTTTGCTTTTTCATATGAAATTTGATATATATTGAGCACAGAAATTAAATTAAGTATTGTGTAGGAATGAGTTGAATTCATAACTGAATAGGTTGAAATAGTGGACCATAGATACTATAAACCCAAAACTATTAAATTTTACATTTTTGGACCAAATTTAGAATAGTTTGGGAGATTTCACTGTTGTAGGAAGATATTGACATAAATAGGGATTTCATATGTGAAATTAAAAATTTTGTGTGGATTGTCTAAGGTCAATAAGATGCAATTGAGTGAAAATCTCAAGTTAGAGATCGTTTTACTTGAATTGGTGTTAAACGAGGGACGTTGCACTAATCAAGACATGAAAAATACTTATTAGAAAATTTCTCTTCGTAACCTTTATGACTCAATCAATTAAACCTGCAAGGATTTTTAAAATCTAGTGCCCTATGGTTATTTGACTTGGGAGTCATTGATCGAAAGCTTGTTATATGAGTTATTTAGAAAGTTTAAGAGAGAGAATACTTCAAATAAAGAAAAAAATTACTCATATGAAAAAAAAATAGAAAAAAGCAAACGCATGAAACGAAAGATGCACCAAATGCCTTGGTTAAGTCCCAAACATTTGTTTAAAAAAATTTGACTCTTGATAAGAGATTGTTAGCTTACTTAAATTCTAGAGATTGAAGCAATTAAACTTAATGAAGAATCTTTGTTTATTGAAATGTTGAACCGTGATTGGTAAAGTTTTGCCAAACTAGAGAGGTGAGGATAGAAAAAAAATTCAATCTTAGTTCACACGTTAGAAAAGAGTGAAAAGAATAAGTTTGAGGGTGTGCGAATCTCACGAGTGATGAAAGAACATATTTAACCATTGAGGGTTGAGAATTGAAACAACTTATGAATTCGTAATGCTATACTTAATTCTTCACACACACATACACACGTCGATCTTACATTGGAAAAGTGGATTTTAATTTTTGTATAGTGATTTCGAAGCTGTGCATAGATTTGGAGGGTGTTTGGTGGAGATTAAAATTAGGTTTTAGTAGATTGTAATGTAAATTTTTGAAATGTGTGGTTGAAAAATTGTGGGACCCATGAAAGATGTGGTTAATATTGATTATTTAACTTTGACTTGAATTAAAATCAAATTTTAATCCGGACTAAACAGGGGCTTGATATTTTGATTTCAATCCCGAGATAAAAAGCTAGGTTATCTAGCTAAATTTTATTGCTTTACTTGATTGACTGACCACCAATTAGGTAATTATCATTGCTTGTTTGTGTGTTTGTTAAGTTTTAATTTTGTTTGAGGACAAACAAAGATTCATGTTTATGGGTGTGATAGCTGTAGTTTCTATACTTGTTTGTGGCCCTAAATCATGATATTTTATTGTCTTTTGGATTAAGTTTTATCTAATTTATGTTATATTGTATTTTGTAAGTAAAACTTTATATTTAATGAAGAAATGGAGAAAAGAATGTAAAAGTGGCGAAAAATGACAAAATTCAAATATGAAACCTTGAAGAGAAATATTACATTAAATGAGTTCGAGTTAAATGAGTCTCAATAGACTTATATTAAAAAATTTAATTAGAGTCCCAAATTAAACTATATATATATATATATATATATATATATATATATATATATATATATATATATTAGGAGACAAACGAAGAGCCCGAGAAGAGAGAGAAAGGCGGCCCTGGAAGAAGAGAAGAAAATTGCCACAGGAGAGAGAGAAGAGAAAAAGAAAGGAAAAACAGAAAAGAAAACAACGGGAAAGAAAGAGAAAAAGAAAGGAAAAAAAGAGGAGAGAGAGAAGTCTAAATTGGTGGCTGAAAGGAAGCACGAAAAAAACGTAGAAAGAGAAAAGAAAAGAAAAGAAGGAAACGTGTAAAAGAAAAAGAAAAGAAACCGCAAATACCAAAAATTTTCACGTTTTGTCGATTTTTGGTGACATCTTTCAACTTTTGCATGTTTTTATTTTTCCAGTGTGAGTAACTAATATTTATATTAGGGAAAACTATTTAATCGACTTGTGATCATTTATTTTTTTATTCAAAATTTATGTGATTTATTTATTTATGTGTTGGTTTTATTATGAGTTTAATGCATTAAATTACCTGATCAATAATTTGATGATTATGTAAGTTTTTTACGAATCGAGATGTGAGTTTGAGATTTAGACCATATAATAAAATTCAGTAAATTAGTATAATGTGTAGAGATACATATACTAATTATTACTGTCATAATATGAATTTTTAGAATTAGTGTTTCATTTAACTAAAATTTATTCGCATGGAGATATGTAATTTAATTAGTTAAATAGGTTCAATAAGAACTCGAGATGGGTAAATTGAATACAATAAAAGAATTCGATTGAACACTACATTAGATTATGAATCTTGAATTAAAAATAAATGTCATCAATAGATGAAATTGTTATGCCTTAATATCCATCACATATTCGAATTTTCAATTATCCATTGTTTGCATTTTTTATATTTTCAATTAATCAAAAATAGTAAGGAAAAATTATCATAATTATTTACTTTCTTTTGTCAAATAAGAGTTAGAAAAATCTAATTAAAGTCTAAAGTATAATACTCGTGGGAACGATAATCTAGACTCAAATGTCCATTATATTACTTGTCACATTATCGTACACTCGCGATATAAAAAACGCAACACTAATATCGTGGAGCATCGGGATTTCAAAATTCTGTAAGGGGGAAATTGATTCCTTTTGACAATTCCCCTATCAACAAATTCTATAAACTTCCATACATACCTAATGATGACTATTCTAGAATCTGTGAAGAAGATGTTGAGCTTGAGTGAATTCTTAGTGTATTGGCCAAGGAAGGGACCATGTGGAAATGATCATCTACTGATGTTATCAACTTTCTTGCTTAGTGAAGTAACCAAGGAAATGGCGATTTTGAATTATGCTATTCAAAGGGTTACTCGATTTATATTGGGACAGTTATTCACAACATCTTACACACCCCATCTAGGTCTACCACAGTTGGTTTAGGACACCCCTCATTGATCCATGATTTATGTGTGTGAACGGGTACCGTGGTCAACTTGTTGGAAGAGGTAGTCCACCCTAACCAGCTCTCGCACATGACACGAGAGAACGGTTATTGAGTCATAAGAGCTCGTTCAGTAATTCTCAACCTTCTCCTTCACCTCCACCAATTAGGGAAAGTAGCACTAACATCGCTAGTCAACTTCAAGCCATGCACCTGCAAATGACACAATGGCAGGATGGGATCTGATTGCAATTGAATCATATTCAGAACTCTATGTACGACTAACATCCATGTTTCCTAATCAACCTTTTCATCAACCGTCGTTGTTTCCATACCATTCCATTTTTCCAGCCCCGCCTCGCTGAGACATTGATGACGAAGAAGATAATTAATGTGTTCTTGAAGGTCAGTTCCCTTCCATTTTTCTTTCATTTTATATTGGGGAGAATGTTCTGTTTAAGTATGAGGGGATTGGCTTTACATGTCTGTTTAGTAGCTTGTGTGTGATTTTCTATTCTCTCATGCGTGATTTAATTTGTGTGTATTTTTACATGCTTGTTTAAGTTGGTTAGCCTTTCTGGTCATGATGCATATATATTTGAAAAATTATATCAAATTGTGAATGGTGAACACGTTATGTGCTTTAGTTGAGTTCTACTCATTTTTATGAAACATGAAGATCTTGATGCACGTAAGTTAAGTTGACGTTGTACAGAAAATAAGCTGATTCACTCATGTTTATAGGTTGAAATAGAGAATTGAGATGATAAACTCGAACAACCACCAAATAACAGTTTATCCTTATACCAAATCTAGGATAATTTGGTTAGGTGAGCTGTTGTAGGGAAACTTGGAGATAAATGTGGATTCCATGCGTGCTTTATATTGTACAGATTGTTTGAGACCAATGAGATGAAAATTGGATGAAAACCTTAAGTTAAATGTCGATTTTCGAGAATGAGTGTTTAATTAGGAGTATTGCAATAATCACTGCACAAAAGGGAAAACCATGTTTTGAAGTTATTCTAAAAGATTCCAATGATGATAACTATAATAATCCCACATTGAAACGTCTCTTCGTAGCATTTATGACTCGAGTACTTAAGCTTGCAAGGGTTTAAAACCTAATACCATAAAGTCATCTGATTTGGGAGTTATCGTTATAAAGCTTGTTACATGGGTCATTTAGAAAGTTTAATTGAGAGACGTCCGTACATAAGATTGAGATATATATATATATATATATATATATATATATATATATATATATATATATATAAAGTAGATGCATGAAACAAAAGACGTGCCGCTGCCTTAATAAAGCTCCAAACACTTGTTTTAGAAGATTAGGCCTTTGATAAATGGTTAGTAGCTTAGTTGATTTTTGGAGATTGAAGTAGTAAAAAAATAAGGAGAATCCTCAATTGCTGATATATTAACCGCAATTAGACATTAGTAAAATCTAATCAAATTGGAGAGGGTAAGGAGTAGTGATTTGTAAACTAACCTTAAATACACCCTCGGGAAGAGAATACAAGAAAACAAGTTTAGGGATATACGATTCCCACGAGCAAAGAAAGGAAATACTTGAATTTTAAGGTCGGGAATTAGATCATCTTGTTGAATGTACATCGGTGCACGTAATTTTTCACACACATACCCGTTTTGTATGGAATGAGTATGAATTTAACTTTTGCATTATAACTTTGAAGTGGTTCATAGACATGATATAACACTCTCATCTTTGAGCCATAAGGGCAGGCTAGCTAACTAAATTTGTATTAGGTATATCATGTGTTCAATTGTGTTTATTTATTCTAATTTGTTGTTTTTTGTTTGTTCGAGGACTAGTAAATAAATAATTTTGTGTTTGTTCAAGGATTAATAAATAATTAAGTTTTGAGGGTGTTTGATAAGTGAGTTTCACTCATTGTTTAATGCCACTTAAACTTGATATTTTGATTGTCTTTGAGCAATTTAGAACGTTTTGATGTGTATGTTCGTGTTGTTTTACATGTTAGGTAACTTGGTGAATATGGCGAGTTTGGAGCGTGAAAATGAGCCAAAGTTCATATGGTTGTGGATGGATTGAAAAGACTTGAAATTAATCAAGGATGGAAAATAAAATAATCAAAGCAAGAAGGAAAAGACACAAGGCGGAGAAGGGACGCCACATCGCCAGGTCACGACAGAAAGACAGAAGTCTGGTGCCGTAGTGCCAAATGCACCCAGTAATAGACAAAAATATAGTGTCGTAGTGCTAGATGCTCTCACTTCACGACGCCGCATTAATACAAAGCTAGCGTCGAGGCAACGCAGCGTGAGAAGGGCTATTCTTAAGTTTTATTGATTCTTTTAAGGCCCAATCGGCCCCCTAGTCATACAGGATGGGAGAAGACTATAAATACAACCCTAAAGACCACTTTGAAGGGTATTGAACACTGCAAGAGGCAAGAAAACAAGAGATTGATATAGAGAAAAATGAGGCAACAAACAGAAGAAAAATTCCAAGGCCAACCCAGTTTTTATTTCTTTTCTTCTCTATGTTTTGGATAATGAATTTGATTATGCGTATTACATTAATCATGTTCTAAACTTCTAATCTAGGGTTTGATGTAGCCATAACTTGAGACATGTTTGAATTTTAGTATAAGTACTACTTTTAGTTTTTTCATGAGTTTATTTGTGTTAATTCTTGCTCATTGCTTTCAATTATTTGATCAATAATTGAATGATTTGATGTCTTAAATTTCGGCACTCGAGAGAGGTGAAAAGCATGATCTAAGAATAACACAACTTAGATTTTGTAAGCTTCAAGAGAAAGAATGAAATCTTTAAAGAATGTTCCACTGAAGAACCACGCACTTGATCATTTCTAGATTTTAATATGGAATAAAGATATTAAAATTGAAATATAGAGATAAATTCTATTTGGTACTCGAAAGAGGGAATATAATTAATTTAGGGTTATTGCTTATAAACTTAGTAAAAATAGATAGAACTAGTTATATAATTTGAAAATCATTGTCGATAGTGCGATGAAATCATTCCATAGACTTTCTCACATTGGTAAATCTCGAATTTTGCCTTATTTTATTTGAATTGCCACCACATCCACGTTAGATTAGTGTCAAAACATTGATTTTCTAGATAAAGTAAAAGCTATAATAATTATAGTACTTAGTAGGTATTACATATCAATCCATGTGGGTTCAACACTCTAATTCTTTTCATATATCACAAAATTTGACATCGTACACTTGCAGGATAATTTACGTTGTAGAAAACATGTAACAACCATTGCCATCAACATTGATCAACTTCGCTTCTACCATGAGGCCCAGTCACTTGCCATCACCACCATCACCATCACCACAAGTTCTCCTTCTATTTTACCAAAATATTCTACCATTTTTGCCACCTCAACTAAATGCCTTAACCATTACCAACACCAATGCCAAAACACACATCAAAGCAATCACCATAAATAAGAAATTTTAGCAAAAGAGGAGGCGGTTCAAATTTGAGATTTTCAAATCTAAAAATTCAGATTTGGTTGTAGAGAAGGCAATGCTGATAAGAATTGTTGGTGGTGTTGCTAAGGTTTAGGTGGAGTGGATGTGACACAGATGGCGATGGCTATATGGCTGTTGTGTTGGAGAAAGATAGATGTGGTGAAAATGATGATAGTGAATGTGGTTTTAGATGGGGTGGTGATCGTGATGGTGGCCCACGACCACGATAGTGGATGGTTTGTGCGGCGTCGATGGTAATGATGGGTAGCATTCTCAAGGTTTGAGGAGATTTGATTTGGGTAGGTTTTTAGAATTTTTCATGTTTCATTGACCACTTCTTTCTTTGATAAGTTAATAATCAAATTTCTCATGGATACGATATCAGATCTCAACAATGGAAACTTGAAAATAGGGCTAGACCAAAAAAAAAAAAAAAAACTCAAACCGTTCACATCGACCAACCCAACATAAACTGAGCGGTTTAAGTTGGTTTTTAAGTTCAATTGATTAGGTATGAAAATCATATTTGAAGTCATGTTGGGTTAGATCTCGGGTTATGAATTAAAAGATGACCCAATCCAACTCGATGAATTCAAGAAATTAATATCTAAATGGAAAAACATAAACTGATCCTAGTATAAGCAACTAGAAAAGGAGTCCAGAGAGAGTAAGGAAGGATTCAGAGTCTTGTTGAAACCTTCCACCACATAACTATTTTAGTGTGGTGCAGTAGTCCAAGGAAGGTTAAGACTACTAAACAAAGGTCCCTGGTCACTATAAATACAACACTTCATTGTAGTTAAAAGTTACACGATTCTCAATTTATGTTCTCTTTTTTATCATTAGCACTTTACAAAATTAAGCATATTAGTGTTGTCATCGGTGCTCGATTGTTCGTCCTTACCTTTGTCAAGGGTACTATACATCGAGTTGTCGAAGCAGTGAACTGGCTTTTGACTATAACAAAAATGATAACACCTATATATTAACATTTTGTATTATCCCATCGTCCAAAGAAATATCTTACAGAACACGAATACATGTGAGCCTAAGTTAAAATAGAAACTAAGGCTCCGTTTAATAGGCTGAATTTTTCATGGAAAATGAAAAATATTTTTCATTTTTCAACTTTTGTAGTGTTTGATTAACGAAATTTTTTCGGAAAAATATTTTCCACCTTTTTGAAGAAAATAAATTCTTGATATTTTGGTGAAAAAATATTTTCCATTTTTTTTTTTTTTTGCAATTGGAAGAAATTCTAGACATAATAAAAAAAAATTTCACTTTTATTGATAATTTCCATACAAAACAAAGCCAAACGAATGATATTCGGTATGATTATTTTTTTTTCAATTTTTTTATTTTTGGCAATTGGAATAAATTTTAGATCTAATAGTAGAAAATATTATCACTTTAATGGACAATTTTCATTAAAAAAACGAAGTCAAACGGATTCCAAACTCACAAAACGAAAGTCAAACAGATTCAAACTTTCACTAATTTTCCATAGAAATTATATCAATCCATACACATATATTACAATTCACCCAGTAAAAACATTTCTAAGGAAAAATAATTTTTCCACTGTACAACATTTTTTTCCACCCATTTTCCCCCCTTGCCTCAAATGGACCCTAAATGATGTGCTTGTTAAAGTACTCCAGCAACTGCTCATGTTTAATTCGAGTAAATTTGGCTAAGTCTCGATATTTATATGCAAATTTACTTATAAGTGAACTCTTTAAACTTAGCTAGCGTACATGCTCTAATTCTCATTAAAAACAAAGCAGAATGTTTTAATTCTCATTAAAATAGCGCAAATCGACCAACAAACCCAAACTTGATCGACTTGGGTGGATTGGAGATCAAACCAACTATATTGAATTGGGTTTGGATTGGATAAAAGATGGACCGAATCCAAACTACCCCCAATTACTTGAAAAACTAGGAATCACATTCTAAATAATATACTGGTAAAGTAGTTGTTATCAATACCAAGCACTATATCTCTAGTAAGCCTTTCATGGATTGCAGGTTTGGCTCCCGAGATTCAACGCCTCAAAATTGCCCTCCCTCATTCTGTGGCCGGCAAACCCAAACAACTGGCATACGTACATGCTATGAGTGTAAGATGTATCGGAGAATATACATGCATATGGATTATATAATACACTTAGTGCACTATTTATTAAGATAGGCCACCCGCCTAACTGTTAGTGTGTTTGCCGTGCCGAATGTGGAGTAAAGTATTCTCACTAACAAAGTGCGTACATTCTCCTCCATTCGAATCCGCTTATGCCCTCGTAATGGGAAGTGAGCTTCACATCAACACGCATTCGTCTTGTTGCAAGGATAACAATGGCACCATTCCATATGGACACCTTGTTTGACAACCATTATTTGAAAACATTTTTCTGTATACTCATTTTCAATTACATATTCACACAATAAAATATTTTGCACGTAAAATAATCTTTTTTTATCTTTTAATAACACATTCTTTTAAAAATTAATATTCAAAACATTGTTTTTCTCAAATAATGATCATCAGATAGGAGCTAAACAACATGATAGTTTCTTTCCGTGCATATAATCAATTTTAAAACACAAGACAACATTCAAGCGAATTGTTTACTCTAAACTGAACTACCAATATGATTCTCGAAGTGTCACGTATTTGCGTGTATGGGGACGAATACATCTTATATCAAATGTACTACAAGGATTAGACTATTGAAAAATAATAAGTTAGATTATTTTTAGAAGTAAATTAAATTTTATTTGTGACGGGTATTGTAGATTAATTAACTCCAATGTATGCTGCTGTTTACCCAAAAGTAATATTGATTTATTTAATCTTATTTATTTTGAAATAAAATAACTTTTAAACACGAGGAAGTATTTTTTTTTTTCCATTGAGTTGTTATATTGTCACCACAATTTTTTATTTTTTTTTTTGTTTTTTTGAATAATAATGTTTCAATTTCTTCATTATGGCAATTATTTATTTTAACTTTTTTTCGCCGAATTCTTTTATTCAACCTTCCATTAATTAGTCCGATCTCGTCTGTTAAATAATTTTATATCTAAATTATGTTGTTTATAATGCTTTAAAATAAGGGAAAATTATTTTTTCACACTTTTTATTTATTTATTTTTAAAAAATGATAAAAAATAAATTGTTTTACGTTATTTCAATAGATTTTTGGACGTAAAACTATTGTCAAATACAAAAAGTATTAACTAACGAAAAAGTTTGAGAATAAAAATGCAAAAAAAAAAAAAAAAAAAAAAAAAAAAAAAAAAAAAAAAAAAAAAAAAACTTTAAGTGCAATTAAAATGTGGTGTACAAAATAAAACTCTGATAAGTATAATAATATTTTGATCACAATCAAATCTCGTTACATTATCTATTTGATTGCACAAATAAAAATTGTGATGTACATCTAGAACGACCGACCATAATTTGATTTACCGTATTGTTTTTGTCAATTACTTGGTCACACTTTAACTAGCATGACGTGGCAGGAAATCAACGAATAGTTGAGCGAGTACGTATGGTCCCATAACGGCCACGTGATTTGACTAATCTTTTCTCCAATAGAATTTTCCTACGCGACGAGGACGATTGACAGCCACATAATACACGAGGGTCAAATATAAAATTTGCTCGGATTATCGTACATTAATTAGCTTAAGAGAATCAATTACGCAAGCAACTTCATATTACGCCTATGCCACTGTTTTGTTTGAGTACTTTTAAAATTGTTCATTTTCATGCTTGTTACTTATTTTAAATTATATAATCTATTTTTAATAAAACTAAAAATATATTTTTCATCACATCAATAATTTTTTCTTCTTTTTTCAACAACATATTCTCCATCAATCTACTATTTCAGAATACATTTTTCAAAATAATATGAGCTCAACACACATATAAATTACATAGATAAATCTTGGAAAATCTCATATTTTAAGTAGTATTTTTGTAAGATAATTTGTATTTAAAAGTAGGAATTTTTTTTTTGAAATATTTTGTTGTGATTAAAAATATGTATGTAGAAAAAAGAGTTTTCAAATAATGATTGTCAAACGAAACTAAAACAAATTTTGTTCACGAAACACCGTCCACTAAAAATTAATCTAATTCTAATAAACTATTCTTCCTAAATCAAAAATTTAGCCCCTGTTTGAAATCCATTCTGGGAGAAATATCATTTTTGGAACATAATGATTGATGTGGAATGTGTGGTGGAAAAGTGATGAAAGTTTTTGAAATATATAAAAAAAAAAAAATATTTTGATTTGAAAATGTGTGGTTTGGAAATGAAGAATGAGAATGAGAATGAGAAAGAGAAAGAGAAATTAATGGGTGTCAAACATGATCTTATCTAACATTTATCTAATCTTTTGTTATGATAAAAACTGATTTTTTAAAAATTACAGCAATACGAAATCGAACCTTTAAAGAGTCAATTTTAAGCCCCTTGTTTGGTAAACATTGTTTTTTTCATTTTTATTCTTCTACTCATTTTCAACTATACATTTTTCAATAAAATAATATTTTTCATCACATCAATAATTTTTCCTTTTTTTTTCAACCACATATTTTCCATCAATCTACGATTCCAGAATACATTCTTCCAAAATAATGTGACTCAAACACTCATTTTTACTCAAACAAGCTAAAAACATGACCTATAAGCAATAATTGTTATAATTTCACATTAATGGCACTTAAATGAAATTAATCGAGTACATATACAAGTAATTTATAATTTTAGTTCTTATAGTACTACGCAATGATTAAAATTAAATAACCCCCGTTTGACATATATTCTTTCAAAATAAATTCTTTCAAAACTTATTTTCAACTACACATTTTTCAATAAAATAATATTTTTCATCGTATCAATAATTTTTCCTTATTTTTTAACCACATATTTTCCATCATATCAATATATAAAATGCATTATTTCATCCATCAAACACCCCATATTCTTTTGTATTCTCAAACTCGAAAGAAGTAGAGTAGAGACTAGTATTGCATAAGTTTCATTTAAAAATATAAAATCCGTCCCTTAATAAACAAGTCAAATAATGAATAAAACTAATTTATATATCAATAATAAAAAAAAAAACTACTTATTGATACAAAATTAATGTAGTAATTATTAAAAAAAAGATGAAGAACAATCCATAAAAAAAGGAATATTGAAAAATTAGGCCGCCCTTTCATCTAATCAGTCATTGTAATAACACTGACAACCTTAACACAATCAGACGATCAGGATCAAACGCATAGTGAATTCTCTCTCTCTTCTCTCTCTCACAGTGTGTGTGAGAAGATATTTTTTGCCATTTCAGGTAAGTCCCATAAATATTCCCATCTTTATCTCTATGGGTAAACCCATCTGCTAGTTTTACAATTAGGGCTCTTCCGTTCCATGGCTCACAAATTTCCTCTACTTTTATTCACCTTTCATTTTGCTATCTTGCTCTTTATTGTTCGTTCATTCATTCAATCAATCGCATTATTCAGAGTCCAGGTTAGGTAATTTTCTAATCTGTGTATGACTTAAAAAAATATCTTGATTTTTCTTGTTAATACTCTTGCTGTTCATGATGATTAACTAGTAACTTTTTATTATCCGGGTTTTCCTTTTCAGTGATTTCAGTTTAGTTAGCTTTTGGGAAAAATAAAACTTACTAAAAATGGAATATAGAACGCCCATTTTATTTTTGTGATCCATTTTCTCCTTTATTGGGTACAAAATATTTTTGCTTAGCTTTTTAATGAATAATCAGATGAAAAGTTTTGGGTTTTCGATGTTTGTGTTACTGATTGGTATAGAATAAAGCTAAGTGTAAACCATGGTTGACAATGTTGTCAATATCCAAGCCCATAATGTAGAAAACAGTTAAAATGGATGAATATGATGATGGCAAGTAAAATGTCGTCAACCAATGTCGTACATATTAGACATATAGGACAATTCATTGGTATATTATGAAATTGTATCTGTTATTGTTCCTGAAGCCTCGGGCTCAGATGCAAAGTCTTGCCGACTGAACATCTATATTTCAGCTTTTTTTTTTTTTTTTTCTTTTTTCTCTAATGCTCCAATTTTTTCCTTACCTTTTCATATTTATATTCTTTCTGCACCGGGAAAGTATGATTCAATGAAAGCCCTTTTGCCAGCTTGTATCTGCATTAATTCGTGAAGTTAAATGCTGTTTCTGGTATCTCGGATTTACAAGTGTTTTTTTAGGACCTCAAATTGTTTTTTAGAAACATAATGGTTTTTGTTATCCATGATTTGAGAATACCATCCCAAACTTCTCTTGTCTAATGGCATTATTGTCGCAGAATGGTTTTGGGAAAAACATATTTTCAGTTTAATTTTTGAATAATACGTGGGTTGATGTAGAAAAAATTGAGCTCCAGCCAATGGCAATTGTTTAACTTCTAGGGCAGTGTTGATTTTTTGGATTGCAATGCAAGAGCTAAATTATAGCTGGAGGTTTGTGTAGATTTACACATATCAGAATCTTAAGCTTAAGTCAAATTAAATCAATTTAAGAATGTGGAATTTACTGGTATAGCGATGGCCATGACGTTGAGGCTTATAGTCTGGTAATGATTAGGGATCCATGGCGTTCTTGTGATGTGACATGGATGTTAACTGATGGTCGTTTTTAATCTAATGAAGTGTGCAATCCATACGCAGTGATAAGCAGTGTTACGGTTAGATCGTCTCCATAGCTGAACGAATGATCAACTCATAGACACACAAATTTAGAGAAAGGGAGGGAGAAAGAGATGCTGCTTGTGTGAATTCTGCTGTCTTCTTGTTCTTTTGAAAGTAATCATACTGTATTTTTGAGTTATTTGAAAAAGATTATAATGGACCCTTATGTATTCTCACACATTACACTTTAATGTTTATGTGGTTTCTTCAATGGAATAGATGTAAATGCATTTAGTTTGATTTGTTATTTCTAGGATAATGTGGATAGGTGAAAAATTGATGAAAGTTATTCTCATGTTAGGTCAAGTATCCATTAATTTGTTGAATGAGATCATTCTGAGTTTAGCTATAATGATTATTGTGGCTTCTTCAGTTTGATTTCTTATTTCTAGTATAATGTAGATATGGGGCAAAAAAAAAAAAAAAAATTGATGATAGTTTTTCCCATGTCAGCCAAGTAACAATTAATTTGTTGAATGAGATCATTCTGAGTTTAGATATAAATCTCTAGAATTTCATTATTTGTCCTGGGATGGACTTGGAGTACAATCTGAAGTAAAAATCTACCTTGATGTAATCTGCTTTTAACTTCTTAAGCAGTGAAGTATAAATGTACATTATGCAGTGTTGTGATGGTGTAAATTTATGTTGCAGTGCAAACAAAATAAATCACTTGATTGAATGAGAATATTGTGAACTGTATGGAGGAAGCAATGGGTGATGAGGTGGCTGAAGTGGGTGCTGTTGAGGGCCTACACCTCCAAAGTAAAGAGAGCGAGTTTACATTGAAGCCAGGCAGCTCCAGTGTGTTGCAATCACATGAAATGGTGACACCCGGTGAGGATGATTATAATGAAAACACAAACAATTTTTTTTCAGACAGCATTGGTTCTTCTGAACGTGCAAGTGGCAGGCCTCGATTCATGGATGAGGCGGGGGTCATGGTTGAAGAGTTGACTGTGGAAAATTATGATGGAGGAAAGTTGGGGAGAACGCAACCAAAGCAAATGAAAAAACAGTGGCAGCATTTGTACCAGTTAGCAGGCGGATCAGGAATCAGCAGCTTCCATGAACACGCTGGGAACAAAGAAAAGGGTCAAACTAAGCCTGGTGATTGGGAGGACGGAGGCGACACATTCTTTTCTGAGTTTCTAGATCAGAATCAGCAACCAATGGACCATGGTCATAATGAAGCCGTGGATCATGTACTTGGTAATGATGGTAAAGGTACTTTGAGCGATGCATCTGGAGGCATCCGGACAAAGATTTTATCAAAATCTGGATTCTCTGAGTACTTTATAAAAAGTTCACTGGAAGGCAAGGGAATGAAACATAAAGGCCCCTCTCATAGAGGATCTAGTAATGAATCAGGGGCCCAAGTTCATCCAAAATCTGTCACTGTTGGTTCAATGGACTCTGCTGCGGCATTAGGTGTAACTGCAGACATTGTTACGCCTCCTTCAGGTGCTGTTTCTGAACCACGGACTAATCTGAGTTCCAATTCTTTCAGTGATGGAATCAGTTTGAGAGAATGGCTGGAAGCAGGTCGAAATAATGCAAAGAAAGATGAGAGTTTAAATATATTTAGACAAGTTTTGGATATTGTGAATTCTGTTCACTCCCAAGGAGTTGCCCTACAAGACTTGAGGCCATCCCACTTCAAGTTATTGGGATCATACAAGGTCGTATACCTTGGATCTTCTTTACCTGCTGGGGTTAAGGAAAATGTCTCATATCAAGACATTCACCAATCAGGTCACAGTAGAAATGAAAAGAGGCCAATGCATCCAAGAATGTTCCCATTGGCCAGCATCAAGAAACAGAAATTGAGCGAGAACGTGAACTTCAATCGAAGGTGGCCTCAATTTCCATCCAGGTCTGGCACTAGATCTGCATCTGAAAATGTTGCCGAAGAATATATTGTTGGGCAACAAGATTCTGGGGATGTTTCTCTAAGGGGTATGCCAGAGGAGAAGTGGTATAGCAGTCCTGAGCTGTTCAGTGAGAGGGGCTGCACTTTTGCATCAAATATCTATAGTCTTGGCGTCCTTCTATTTGAGGTTTGAAAACAACTTTTACTATGATTTCCTTTACTATCTTAGATAATCAATTTATGCTATATGGATGGAAACAAGTACTGGATGTGAGCCATAACAACATAAATCGAAATTCAATTTCATGATGTTGTCATGACATTGATGCTTTGCCATCTATGTATTGTTTCAAAGATTCAAGAATAATTCATTATATTGAATTGATTTCCACGAGGATTTTATTCCAGTTCAAATGACTTAACTTATAGAAGTTCATGAGTGGATAAACATTGTAAAAGATTTTTCACAGAGGAATATACCATTTTTGGAAATGTCATCCCAGTTTATTGACCCTTCAATTTCTTTCCCTTGAATGATAGTGGTGTTACTGTTTAAACATTTTGGTTTTGTGTAATTGAAGAAAATATTAAATTGAGGATTTTGAAGGACAATGAGGTCAGTTTGCTGTTTAGAATGAATTACACCTGTTATGAAAACTTTTATATAGTTTGGAGTAGAAGAAATCATGAAAAGTTGATATGTGCAGATAATGTGGTTAGGAAGGGCATTAAGAAGAAATGCTAGGTAGATTCTTTTTTGAATTTTTTGTTGCCTTTGAAGATTTGAGTTATGTGTCTGATACTAATGTGGGTGGTCTCTCTCAGTTACTCGGCTCATTTGATTCGGGAATATCTCGTGCTGCTGCAATGCTTGATTTACACCATAGGATTCTTCCTCCTGCATTCCTTTCGGAATATCCGAAGGAAGCTGGATTCTGTCTCTGGCTACTTCATCCTGAACCTTCATCACGCCCAACAACCAGGTACTTCTGATTTCTGATTTTAGTTTTACTATCAAAATATCTTCTCTTCACAAAAAAAAAAAAAACGAGGAAACTTCCCTTCACTCTTGTTTATTGTTTGGACTGCATATAGATATAGAAATGTGCAACATTTAACTTGATGGAGGAAACCTCTCTCGAGGAACCAAAAACGCCATGGACATGAAAGAAGTGAATACAACTTGCATGTAAATTCTCTTTACAAAGATAATAAACAGTAATTCTCTTTACAAAGATAATAAACAGTTATTGTAAAACTAATATAATTTCTAGTCTCTAGAGAGCAAGATGTCAAGTTGCTGACCAATATTTAAAAAATGATGGTTACATAAAGTTTGTTTTTGATACATGTAAGTTTCAACAATGATTTATGTGATCACTGTTATGAAACAGGGAAATTCTACAGTCAGAATTTATGAAGGGAATTCAAGATTTATCTGGAGGCAAGTTATTACCATTAATTGACGAAGAAGATGGAGAATCAGAGTTGTTATTGTATTTTCTCCTGTTAGTTAAAGAGCAAAAGCAGAAGGATACGTTCAAGTTAGTGGAACAAATCCAGTACATAGAGGGAGACATCGAAGAGGTTAAGAAAAGGCAGCCTAAGAAGTCACTTATTCAATCTTCCTCGTCTCTGGAGCCTTCAACTATAAGTGGGAACAGCATTACTCACAGAGGAGATTTAAGTTCAGACTCTCTTTCAAAAATGATCCCAGGACATGACAACGAGATAAAATTGATGAGTAACATCAGGCAACTCGAAAACCCTTACTTTTCGATGAGATCCAATGTTCAGCTTTCAGATTGTGATGTAGTGACTCGTAGGGATAGAGAACTGTTGAAAAGTCGAGAGAACTGGAGCATTACGGGTAACGATGATAACAAGTACAAGACCTCAGATAGTTTAGGGAGTTTCTTTGATGGATTGTGCAAATATGCTCGCTACAGTAAATTCAGAGTACGGGGGACATTAAGGAATGGAGATTTTAATAATAGTTCTGCAAATGTGGTAAGCTCTTTGAGTTTTGACCGGGATGAAGACTATCTGGCTTCGGGAGGGGTGTCAAAAAAGATAAAGATATTTGAATTTCAAAATCTGTTTAATGATTCTGTTGACATTCATTATCCTGTTATTGAGATGACAAACAAGTCAAAGCTCACGGGCATTTGCTGGAACAACTATATCAGGAACTACCTTGCCTCAACTGATTACGATGGCATAGTTAAGGTTTGTATTCTTTGTGCATTGCTCTTCTATTAATTATGGGAATAATAAAGAGTCCTGGCCATATCGCATGCTAATTAATTGACCTATAGCATGTGGTCAAGCTTACAAAAAAGTAAAAGTTACTTTATATTCTTGTTTCCAAACATGTTTGGATAATTTATTTTTTCTTATTTTTAAGTACAAAGTTACTTATTTACTTAATAAAATTTTTAAGCTTAGCCAAACATTCGCAATTAAGCAGGTTCATGATGACACCTACGAACACCAAAAGTCAGTGTATACTCTTTTTGTTACCTGCTTCATCTAATGTGAGGAAGCAAGACATCAACATATTAACTCTCTCAACAAGTCAGAATGTAGAGAAACATCTCCCATGTACTTAGAAGCAAACTAAGCTTCGAGGGCAAAATTCAAAAGCTTGAGAGCTAGAAATCTTGTAGATTTTGTATTATGTTGAATCTCTCTTTTTACATGACACCAGAGTCCACAAGTAAAGAGCAATGTTTTGCTAATTGACAAAAAGGCAACAGATTAGTGAACCGCTGTATATCATTTTTGAAAAATTACTAAACACAAGACTTGCAGCTAAAAGAATGGGGGCAGTGAAGAACTTCATGGTGTTTTTTAATATATATGTCGAGTGGTATCATGAAGTCCACTTGGAAGGGAGTTGGTTCTATGATTAACTTTCACTGTATGATGCTTATATTTGTACTTTTAAGTTGACAAGAACTTTTGAAAAGGACTCAGGGCATGTTTGGCTAGGCTTTAAAAATAATAATTCTAATTAACTTTTCGTATCCAAAATCAAATTCTTTTTACTAGCAAGTAAAAGAATTTGCTTATTTTGAAAGTAACTCGTACCTAACTTTCAATGAACTCATTTCTCACCTTGACCTATAAATTGTTCTATTTTTTTTAGGATTTGTCTTTTTCTCTTATATCTGTACTTCCCAAACTGAATCTTTATGAACTTTTATGAGTTTATTCAAGTTACTATTTGGCACATGAAGATAAAAAGGTGACATATTTGAGCTTTCACACATTAAATGGGAAAACATGTGGTGAAACTATGATCATTATTGAATAACAGAATATTTGAACATCTTTTGAAACGTTCTCTAACTACTGGTATTAGAAACTGCCATCTACTCCACTTTTCGATGTATCCAGTTCCCCACCTTGGTTCTTGAAGCCGAATCCATCACTTTCAGAGTTGTCACTTTCAGATTTCCCCCTATGCTAGTATATGTGTACATTAATTTTGCATCTTTATCAACAAACATGTGCATGTTCAAATGGTTGTGCAAATTTAGGTTGTCTACTGTGTGATTTTTAAAAACTATACATCCTTGTAAATGTCTACCTATTTAAGGTTTCCTCTTGATGTGACTCTGACTTGTGAGTGCTCATATTGATATGCAGTACTTGCTTTACACATGATCTTTTGACAAATTACTTGAAAATACTTGTAGTTATGGGATGCAACAACTGGTCAAAGCTTTTCTCATTTCATAGAGCACAGTGAAAGGGCTTGGTCTGTTGATTTCTCCCATGCGGATCCCATGAAATTAGTCAGCGGAAGTGATGATCGTATGGTGAAACTTTGGAGCATCAATGAGGCATGCTGTTTTTCTCTTTTATATTTATGTTTCTTAGGCAATGTTACAGACTGCTGTGCCATTCTTTCCAAGAGTCCCGTCTTTTGGGTCTCAATTCCTTTTTTCTTAAAATTGAATGGTTATCATGTTTGTCCTTATCTATTTGCCATACCTGTGTTTTACTAACAAAACTTACTTTAATGGAAAGTAAGTCTTTACTTGCTTTAATGTGGAAAGTAAGTCTTTACTTGCTTTAATGTTTAAGCACATCCAAATATGCTTATATATGCTTCAACTGCTTTACCATTTTACGCACAATATAAAAGGAGCAATTCAACTGATTTTTCTCATTTGGTGCAGAAAAACAGTTTATGCACAATTAGGAACAATGCAAATGTCTGCTGTGTGCAGTTCTCAGCTGACTCCAGTCATATGTTGGCTTTTAGCTCATCCGATTATAAGACCTATTGCTATGATCTTCGCAATATTTCAACTCCTTGGTGCATATTGGCTGGCCATGGGAAAGCTGTAAGTTATGCAAAATTCTTGGATGCTGAAACTCTTGTTACTGCATCCACTGACAACACTTTGAAGATTTGGGATCTCAATAAAACGAGTTCCAATTGTTTATCAAGAGATGCGTGTATCTCAACACTTAGAGGGCACACAAACGAGAAGGTTTGTAACTCTGCTTCTCTCGTTGAATTATCATATTTTTGGGAGAAATGCATCATTGGTCATCAATCTATTTCCCCAGTAACAAGTTAGTCCTTGACCTCTTATTATGGTTACACAAGTATTCCCAGTGATGGAAAACTGCCAAATCTTCGTTAAATTTATCACATGGCCCTCATGGAAACATGTCTCACTTCAAATTTTAGGAACCAATCTAAGTTGGGAATGAAATCTGAATTCATAACATTAGACGAGTGAGAACCATGTGATGATTTAACAGAGTTATGAAACGATTCCATCATTGGAGATTGATTGTGAAACTATAATTAATGGTTGTGTACAGACTTGCTCCTTTTTTAAGGTTGGGAACCAATTAGCCACTTGGGCAATAGGTTGGGACCAAATGGTGCATTTCCCCTTATTTTTTGATGTAATACCCTGTCCAGTATAACTTTGAGCTCTTTCTCCTGCAGAATTTTGTAGGTTTATCAGTTGCTGATGGATACATTGCATGTGGGTCGGAGACAAATGAGGTTGCCTTCATTTCTAGCTTCCACTTGTAATAATTTTGACACAAAAACCAACTTGACTATGACTCGAGATTTTTCAATCAATGATCATAAAATTGCGCCACATCATTAAGGATCAGTATGTAATGGATACTTTGAGTGCACTCATGCATAACAGAGAACCATTGCATATTAAGGTCAATGTTGTGGACTAAGTGATGTTTATTTTTAATTAAGCAAGGTTTTGGCTTTACTCGAGCTTTTATTTTCTTATTATAAAGCATTTGGCCAAGCTTAAAAAAGATACTCTAATAAGTAAGTACGTTTTAAAATATATAATTTTTTTTTTATCACTCAGTGGGGAACAAGTTACTTATTTTGAGTGTGTTTAAGAGTTACTTTCTAAAAAAGTAACTTTTTTATTTAAAATAAGAAAAGTGATTATTTTTTATGTTCTAGGGGGCGCTTCTGTTGTACCTAACTGAAGAAATCATAAACAAACCTTATAATATCGAGAACATTGTGGATCTCGTTCAGTCGGCCTGGGTTTTATTTACTCAAATTCTATTTCATATAATTTATGAAATATCTTGTTTCCGGATATTTGTCATAAATGAAATGAAAAATATTAATAATCACGAACGATCAGTTTTCTAGTATGTGTGTTTCTTGTGCTCTTTTAAATACCATCCATAATTTTGAATTTTCTGGAGTTCATTATCAAGCTCTCTCTGAAGCCTGCTAATTTCTAGGCCTCTTTCATATTCTGTACTTGTCTACAGGTGTTTGCCTATTACAAATCACTGCCAATGCCAATTACTTCCCACAAGTTTGGTTCCATCGATCCCATTTCTGGTAAAGAGACTGAAGACGACAATGGACAGTTTGTTTCGATTGTTTGCTGGAGACGGAAATCAAATATGGTGGTTGCTGCCAATTCCACTGGTTGTATAAAACTTTTGCAGATGGTCTAGAAGTAAATGAACCCTTGATCAGCTGTGACATTTATGGCATGTTTGGGAAGGTGAATTGGACAACACTAGACTATTAAAAAAGGGAAAATATAAGTTTGTGTAGATGAGCTCGGGTTCTGTCATCCATCTCTCAATTATCCCTTTTGGCCCGGAATATTAGACCTTTTTGCCTGAAACATGCCGCATTTATGCTCTGTTACTTTTCGTTGGACAGTTGGAATTAACAGTCACTCAAAAGCGCGTCTGAATGTTGGCTGAAGATTCTTTGACCATTTTGGCATCTGATATTGATACTACTGTAAAGATTCAGAGTCTGAAACTTCTGGATGTTGGTGAGTTGTGTATTAGTATTTGCACGAGTCGTTCAAAACTAATACGGTAGAGTTATTCGTACCACCAATTTGAACAAGTGATCGATTGTAACGATTAGATTGTTCATATAATAGGGATTGTAGCCGTAGATGAGTTCTTCGAGCCATTGAGATAGCCGGTTCTGCAGTATTATATTAATATTGTATATTCCCATGTATGAAAAAGTGTACAAACTCAGCTTATATCAGTGTGATTAGCTGTTGTATATGTATCACTACGTTTTATACATGAAATATAGAAAGAGAACTTCAAATTACTAGTACAGTGATTCTTTTGTATTGTTTCTCTCTGTAAATTTATTTTGTTGAATTCTTGATTCAAATGCCTGATATATTTTACTGATATTGATGTGATTTTTCTTGTTATTTCATCGTTAAGCTGCATTATTAGGTTTAGTGAGGCCTCGAGAAGAGGTGGATGCAAGTAGGCACGTGCACAACCTATTTGTTTGTGTGGAGCCCTATTGTATACTTTTCCCGTCGATCAACCTAATTTAGGGATGTATCATGTAAGAATATACTGAAAAGCTTGTACATCTACAAGTCATCTTAATATTTTTATCATATATAAATTCAGAATGGGGTGGGGTTGGAGTTAGTAGGGGAACTCTATCTTCTGTGATTCATTCGACACGTGCAAGAATATTATATCAAATGATTAACGACGACTTGAAACTCGATCTGTCATTTTTTGTATGAAAAATGCAAGAATTGATTCATGTTCGAACATGAGTACACGATGTTAATGTGCTTTGGATGATTTTTCTTTCATATGATTTGATCAATTGTAACTTCCATATATGAAGGTCACTAGGCATTTAAACGAATAGAATCATCTAATATATATAGAATTTATCACTAAAATCTTCTTAACCTAGAGCACGTTATCGAATTAAATTAAAAAATTAGTCGTTATTATTGACTTTTATTAGTCGAGTGAGACCCAATAACGACTATATTTTCAATTTTAATTGAATTTTAATCAGTACCAAACGCCTCCGTATATAGTAACTGTTATATTATTGTTCAAAATTATGAGAAAATCTAGTTTTGAGTGGAAGTGGATCTAATGGCCGCATGGGTATTTTCAGCCGTTTTTCGTAGCCGTTTTTATCCGTTGTGGTTTTGAATTTGGTACCTTTTGAAGATATTTTGGCATCATTTCATACACATTTTCTGACGGCTATATATAGATTATCCTATTTCTTGTAAATATGTTGGAAAAAACATAACAAGTATAAGATTCATTCCAAAATGAAAAGAAACGACTTCTTTCTCCTTCCATATTCATATTTCCCTCCTTGTGTTCTCAAGTTTGGGTAGAAATACTTAGTGCTTTGGTATTTCTATAACAAGGCATGATTAATCCTCCAAAACATTTGCCGGAAGACCTTTAAGCACAAAAATTGAATCGGAGAGGGGCAAATTTGTTTGAGAACAACGTTTATCGTGTTTAAGCATTTCATGTCATTGAAGTTCTTGATTACTTGCATTAGTTACTTTCAAGTCTTTGTGTGGAAGATCAAAGTCTACAAAAGGAGAGACTACAATATGCGTAAATATGAGATAAGTTTATCATATTCTTTTAGTTACTTCCATTGTAAAAATTAAAGTGTCATCATGGTTTTGTTTATTTTGTTGCTGGTCATAATTGTTGATTTCTTCTCCATTTCTCCTCTTAGTGAAAATATTCCCAACAGTAACGGTATTATATTAGGAAAGTTAGTTGAGGTTTCGTGTAGACAAGGCATAGAGGTTTAGAATCTCGTAATCTCCTTTTTTATTATAGGAGAGAAATCTACAACGATAAAAGGATGTAACTTAATCGTGAGTACCCACTCTAAATTATGTGGATATTGTTGAAATATAATCCTTAAAGGGAATGGAGAAGACAATAAAAAGAAAGAATCAAGAAAGCTAAATATGGTAGAAAGGCTCAAACACGAGATCGTTGTTCTCAGACGATATTTGCCTCTTCTAGGATTTAATTGGTTCTAAAGAGACTCTTGGCAAATGGTTTGTAGGATTGATCATGTTTTGAAGAAGAAAATACTTGAGCACTTATATTTATCTTCCAAAACTTGAATAATACTTTGAATGTTATGTAAATAAATTGGATCTAAAAGCACCATAATATGGTTTTGATTGTTGATTTATTATGTTTGTAATTGAAATCTACCACCAATTTATAGATTTCAATTCATCATCCACGAAATAGTGTCATACTAACATGAAAAGCTGAGTATTTTTATGAAAAGCCGCCTACAATTAAACCAGGAAAAATCCAGCCTAATGGCTTTTTTTGACATATGCATACACATAGTATAATCCATGCATGTGCATGGTGGAAGTATTTTTGCTTCTATTTATGCAAGCTCAAGGAATCGTACGCATGGTTGAATAACTTGTGTGAGCATGGGCAGAACTAAAATTGCACAATTTTGATTTCAAAATCAATTCATCTCATTTGGGTCTTGTTTATCATATTTCATTTATTTAATTAGACCTGAATTTATTCTTGAAGAATAATTATAACAATCTCTCACTCGTTCGAGATTATGTAGATCACATATTCAAAATAGCAACATTTATGTATAATGATTAGATATCTTTCTATTCGAATTTAACCTTAGTGTAATTCTCACAAAGTAACATGATAGTTTTGAACCAATTATTCTTTATGACAATACCGGTGAAAACACACACACAAGTGTCATGTGTTCACAAGTTTCTCAAACTCACTTAGCGTTATTATGGCCTTGAGCTCATCATTTTCAACAAACTTTTAAGATAGAAACTCTAATTCTCTATTGAAGTGGCACCACCCGAAGTTCATCTAGGTAAAGTTTTTTCAGTATCTTTGTTAACTTTAGAGATGTTTGTACTTAGTACTTAACTTCATTAAGTGCATAGAGCTCAACCCCCACTTAAGTAACAACCAGCATTTTATAATTAGGATAGGGTTCTCGGGGATTTTATAATGTTGAAATTATCCACACATCGAACGACTTGTTGTTACCCTTTGAACCCGTGGATTACTTGTTAAATAATAATGGTAGAGTTGTCATCATTGGTGAATCTTTTAGTTTAAGAGTTTTGATCACATCCTACTCGAAGTAGATATTACTAAATCTCTATTTAGAGGTTTAGTTAAAGAATTTGCTAAGTTCTCTATTGCCTTAACATAATTTAGGGAAAATATTCCATTCTTGATTAATTTCCTCACAGTCGTGTCTTATACTCATATTTCTAGAAGTTTCATTGTATATCTCAATGTATGCATTTGCTAATATGGCCTGACTATCACACATGATAGATATCGAAGATGTATTTTTCAATCCCAGGTATCTCATAAAGTTGATCCTTAAACAACTCAACTTCTCTCCTGGTTTTTGATAGTGCTACAAATTCAGATTCTATAGTTGAGTGTGTTATACACGTTTGTTTCTTTGATTTTTAAGAAACGACACCTCCTCCAAGAGTAAATACCCAACCCGAAGTAGATTTACTCTCACTCGTACTAGATATCCAACTAGTATCGGTAAATCCGTCTAATATAGCCGAGAATTTAGTATATTGTAGACCTAAGTTTTTGGTTTTCCTTAAATAGCCAATTACTCTTCCAATGGCTTTCCAATGTTCATTGTTCGGATTACTAGTAAACCTACTAAGTTTCCTAACTGCAAATGCTATGTCCGATCTTGTGAATTGAACTGCATACATAAGACTTCCTATAACACTTGAATATTCCAATTGAGTAATAGGTCTTCCATCATTCTTTATAAGTTTAGAACTTGGATCGAGAGGGATATTATACTCTTTTATATTCAAATATTTAAACTTATTTGTCACATTCTTGATATGATGTAATTGACTCAAATTGTAACCCCTACTAGTTTTAGTAATTGTGATACCTAAATTGATATCCACTTGTCCAAAATCCTTCATCATGAATGTGGAAGATAGGAACAGTTTTGTTTCTTTTATTCCATTCATGTGATTACGCAAAATCAATATATCGTCAACATATAAGAAAATAAATATAACAGAATTATCACATAATTTATGATACAAGCATTTATCTACACTATTATGTTTGAAACAATAGCTAAGTCAAATTTCTCGTACCATTTCTTAGGTGCTTACTTTAAACCATATAATAATTTCATTAACTTGCACATTTTATGTTCATTTTCAGGGTAGAGCTAACACTTTAGGTTGTTCCATATAAACTTCCTTATCGAGATTTTCATTTAAGAATGATGTATTGACATCCATTTGATGCATATACAAGTCATGTATACAAGCTAATGTGAATAATATCTTAATTGATGTTTAGAAAGCTATCGGCGCATAAATATCATAATAATCTATTTCTTCTTTTTTATCGATAACCTTTAGCTACTAATCTAGTTTTAAAGGTATTAAGAGAACCATCAACATTATATTTTCTCTTAAACACCCATTTACATCCAATAGATTTGGATCCGAGTGATAAATCAACAAGTTCACATGTATTGTTTGACATAAATGAATCCGTTTCGTCTTTAATTGCACCTTTCCAAAAGAGGTTATCACGAGAAGCCATAGCTTCTCTATAAGTTTTCAAATTGATTTTCATTTGTAGAACAAACGTCTGTTCTTATAACATTTTCCTCTACTAGGTAAAGTGAAATAAGTTGAGAATTAATTTCATCCGATCATTAAGTCTTTTCTGTCTGAGTTATTTTACTTCTTTGATGTTCACTAGATTCATTAACATTTTTAGAAAATATTTCATTTTGTGTTCCACTTGAGTTAGAGATCTCATTGTAATTAAGTTTCCCTTAATTCATTATCCGAATATAGTGAATTCTCAAAGACCTGAACATCACTTGATTCAATTATTGCATTGGTCTCCAAATTTAACAATCTATATGATTTGCTATTACTAGCATAACCAACGAAGGCACATTTAATGCTTCTTGAACCCAACTTGGTTATATTAGCATTCGTGTTCTTATATTATGCAAGACACCCCCACATTTTGAAATACACAATGTTAGGTTTTCTTCATTTTCACAATTCATAAGGAGAAAAAAATTGTAAATTTTGAATGAATTTTATTTAATATTCTACACACATTCAACGATGTTTCACTTCATAAATTAAATGGCAACTTAACATAAGTTAACATGACATTTATCATTTCAACTAAAGTTTTGCTTTTCCTTTCAGCTAAACCATGTTGTTCGGGTGTCCTAGGCTCAGAATATTGATAAATTGTTCACAAAATAAAATAAAATCACTCTAAGAATATTTACATCATCTATCACTTAAAAGTTTTTTATTTTTTTACTTATGTAATTTTCAAACTCATTTTTATACGTTTTAAACATTCAAAAGTTTCATGTTTATGTTTCATTAAATAAATATAAGTGTATCTAGAGTGATCATCTAAAAATGTAATGAAATATCTATTTCCACCTCTAGTTAACATACTATTTAATTCACATATGTCCGTATGAATTAATTCTAAAATTTTAGAAGTCCTATTCACACTTCAATATGGCTTCTTTATCATTTTAGATTCTACACAAGTTTTACAATTATATTCATCATTTTCTTTATAAGATATTAAGTCACATTTTAACATTCATTTCATGGTACTCTTACCTACGTGACTTAATCTAACATGTCATAAAATAAATGAATCAATCAAATAAGCAAACTCAACTTTATTATTAACCAACTTGTCAATGTTACAAAGCTCGATCATTCCTTCACTAGAATAATTTTTTCTAACAAATTTCTCATTTAGGAATAATACAAGCTTACCGGACTTATAGACACTTTTTATGCCCAATTTTTCTAAGAAATTACCACTAATTAAGTTCCTATTCATTTCAAGAACATGTAATACATTTGTTAAAAGTGATGGTTTTCTTGGAAGTGAAGATAATCTCTATATTTCCTTTCTCAACCACTTTGGAGCGATCTTCATTACCCATTTGAATCTTTTGATCTCCATCCACTTCATAATAGGTCTCGAATAAATACTTATCATATGATACATGTACAGTTGCACATGTATCATAGCGCCAACCAAGAACTTTTCCCTTAATTGCATTGATCTCACTTACAGTGGCCACAATATTGTTTTCTTTGATGAAGTTCACTTTTCTTTTGAAATTGTTTTGCTTTCGATGTCGACATTCCTTTGCATAGTGTCCAGGTTTCCCACATCAAAGCAACCTTCCTTGTACTTCTTAAACTTGTTAGAGTTTTTAGAATGTTTTCTTTCATTGAATTTATTTGAAGGTTCGGTCTTCTCCATAGCATTGGCATTTGAAGTGTCTTCACAAGAGTTGTCATTCTTATCTCTTGCCATTGACTCTTTCTCAATTCGTTCTCGAGAGTTTCGCAATGATTACCCTCACTTGAAAAGATTTTGGAATTTCAATTTTGACCGCCTTCACTTTTTTACAAGAACTTGCAATTCATGCATTTGGGGAAGAATGAGAATATTTTTAAGGAATTTAAAATCAAAATACCTTAATATGAGAAATTTCTTTGTACCTTCTTCGACTTTAAATTTGTTTTCCAACGCATCCCAAATGTCTTTTACCGAAGATGTGTTGGTGTGGAGATTATACAACCGGTTGTATAACACATTGAGAATATGACCACGGCATATGAGTTCATCCTCTTGACGCTTTTATCTCTTCATCTTTATGGCTTCGGTATCTTCATCCCTGGATCCTCAAGTGGTGCCAATTTTGGATCAAGAATATAGAAGATCTTCAATGCAGTTAGGAGAAACTTCAACTTGTCTTGTCACCTTGTAAAATTTGTCCTATCAAAACGATCCAAACAAACGAGATCTTTGATTCATCAACTTGATTATCGTCATGGTAGTTTCATTCTCCATTGTAGACTATCGTTTGAAATTGTTGGAATATATTCCTTCAATGGAATGAAGAAGACAACAAAAAAAGAAGAAGAAAGAATCAAGAAAGCTAAATATGGTAGAAAATGCTCAAACACAAGATCATTGTTCTCAAACGATATTTGCTCCTTCTAGGATTTAATTAGTGCTCAAAGAGACTCTTGGTAAATGGTTTGTAGGATTGATAAAGCCTCGAAGGAGAAAATACTCAAGCGCTTGTATTTATCTTCCAAAACATGAAGAACACTTTGAATGTTTGAATATTTAAAAGAATTGGATCTCAAAGCACCATAATATGGTTTTGATTGTTGATTTATTATGTTTGTAATTGAAATCTATCACCTTTATAGATTTCAATTCACCGTCTACGAAATAGTGTCATATTAACATAAAAGGTTGAGCGTTTTCATAAAAAGTCGACTAGAGTCAAACCAGAAAAAATCAGCATAATGTCTATTTTTTGGCCTATGCGTACCCACAGTATAATGCATGCGTACACATGGTAGAAGCATTTTTGCTTTTGTTTCTATAAGCTCAAGTCATGCATATGCATGGTTGAATAGCCTGTGTACGCATAGGCAAAATTCGAACTGTCCAATTTTGATTCCAAAATCAATTCATCTCATTTGGGTATTGTTTATAACATTTCATCTATTTCATTAGACTAAAATTTAATCTTGAACAATAACTGTAACAGATATTTGTGTTTATGTTTTTCTTTTTTGCTTATTATTCTCACAGAGTTAGGTGTATGAATTTAGTGGCCATAAGCTTTGTAATGAATCTTTTTGAGTTACAAACTCCCACCACACGCCATTCTGAATTTATATATGATAAAAATATTAGAATGATTTATTATATGTATAAGCTTTTCAATACATTCTTACCTGATATATCCATAAATTAGGTCGATATATGGGAAAAAAAGTATACACTTCTGTTTTCGCGTGTTTTCCAACCCGCCAACAATTACAAGAAAAGGATCAGACGATTGTGTAAGGAACAAATCTCTTGAGACAAAGTCCCAAAAAGGGGTGCGTTTACTAGTGAAGAATTACAATTGAAAAATAGACAAAACGCCTCCAAGGGGCGCAAGCACACGAGTACTAAGAAAGGATTAAATTTAAACTAAGGAAATGAAAATTACATATTCTCTTGTCGAGAGTTTTTTATTCGGGGGGTCCTTCTTCTACAACTTCACTTCTTTTTATACTTTCGGGCGTCTCTTGGTTAACGAAACTGCTTGGAACTGCTCCATTACTTTCGTGACTATCCGCTTCTTCAGTGAGGAACTGCTTACTGGAGAGAGATTCCTTAGTAACCGTTACCACTACTCTTGCATTTTAACTACTTGTTTCTGGATCGTGGGTGGCGTGCCGAATTTACTTGATAACTGCTTTCGTAACTGCTGAATTAGATAAACTACACCTTTTAGACTTGTCTGATTCTGGGCGACTTGAGAGTTTGGGCGATAGTGAGGCTATCGCTCTGGGCGATTGTGCAGTACTTCACTCGTTCAGCTTCTGGGCGTCCTACGGGTTTGGGCGATGATACTCCTTCGCTCTCGGGCTTCCAATACTCAGGCCTTTTCTCAGGTTTCCAGATTGGGCTTTTCTTCTTGGGCCTTTTAATCGATTTCCATTGGGTCTTCATCTTGGGTTTCTCAATTGGACTTCCCTTTGATTTTTGGGCTGCATTTTTAGTGTGTCAACAATTACCCCCCAATATGGCAGAATTAATACTAATCATTAATTTTGACATATTCATTCTGTATCTTTTTTTTTTTTTGCAACATTTGAACTTCCCCAAAATTCCAATCATCACGTATTTTTATCGCTTGAAAGGATTGCGACGTTATAAACCCTTAAAACCCCAAAAGTACGCGGCATTCTGTTACGTCTCTGCAGTCTTACGCTTCTTCCTCGCCATTTTCACTGTTCATCTTCTTGTCTCCGTACTACGTTTCGTTAACAAACCTTACCCAACTTACATTCTGTAACAAATGGCCACTTCAAGCACTCAGTCCGATGCTGCCCTTAGCTTTGAGGACTTCCAAGACCTCCTTACCAAGCCATACATAAATTCAAACCCTCTTTCGCAGGTTGGTCCCAACATTGATGAGTTTTTCCTGGGTCCATCTTTTGTTGATGCTGAATCGGTCGAGAAGACAGCGGCGGGTCAGCTGTTCCCTTGCGCTGAAACCCTTCCATTTCTGAGTTCTCTACCGTTGAAGGCCATCTGCGATAAAGGTATTCGTACTTGGCCCAAAGTTGATTCTGGTTTTCGTAGGTGGCATGCACGCATGATGAATCATGGCCCCACCAAATCAATTTTTGAACGTGCGAAAATTTTGGACCTATTGAAATCACCCTTAATCCCCCCGTATATGACCCAGCGCTTTTTCCAATCGCCTTGAGCTTTTGGTCTTCTGAGTACAATATTTTTGTTTTTCCTTGCTGCCCGTTGTCCATTACTCTTAGGGATGTTGGGGCCCTAGTGAATCTTCCTCCTTTGGCGATACCATTTCTCCAGGCATGGTGGTTTCGGTTTCCGCTGGCAGTGTTCCCCCCAAGTTTGATAAGAAAATGTGTGAATCTTACTCGGCTATGCAGAGTGCTTTTGTCGCTCTTGCTTCAGAGCCTAATCATGTTGAGTGGGTAGCTTTCCTTCAAGTTTGGCTCTGTAAATACGTTCTTTGCGTCCCTAGCTTGAAACCTTCTACGAGTTACCTGCCTCTAACGTATGCATTGGCTCGTGATAAGCCTTTGAATCTGTGTTCTTTCTTTTTAGCCGCTCTTTATAGGGGTTTGGCTTTGCTCCAATTTCAATTGAGGACTGGTGTGTCCCCTATTGGCAGTGGGCCTCTTTGGTTTGCTGAATTATGGCTTAGAGCATATTTTCCTTCTTTTGGGGCTCCATCTATTTGCAATACTTCTGCCACCTGTTATGGGTTGGCCATAGACCCCTTGCATCCAACAGACATGTCTATGAGAGACATCTTTTCATTCTTTTATACCTTAAATTCCGTTTCTTCCTTTTTCCCTTTTCCTACTCATTTGACTCCCAACTATGTGCATATTCCTTCTGGAGTGATTGACTCTTTATCCATTTGGGTTCAGTTCCTGGCTGGAAAAGAATTATTCTATGACATTGTCATGGGAACCAATGCCAAGGCTGGGGTAGAGATTTACAGCCCCCATTTCTTTGCTCGTCAACTGGGCTTCGGTCAGACCTGGCCCGTCCCTCTTTTCTATTCCAAAAATCTGACCGACCGTTTTCATACTCTTAATAAAGCAGACGTTGCAACTATAGAGGCCCATAACCGCGTTTTGGCGGATGCATTTTCGCTAGCCCCTTTTCATTCCAGTTCTGCTATTCATCCTCTTTTTGAGCAACTCTGGCCGTCAGTGAAACGTAGGCTATTTACAGCTGACGCTACCACTGCCTTTCATTTGCTGGATCGACCAAGTGCTTCTTCCGCTTCTCCATCTGCCAAGGCTATTGCTGCCAAGGGTGTATCAGGCCGGAAACGGCCGGCTTCAGCATCCTCTGTTTTGCAGGCCGATGACGATGATAATGATGATGACACCCCCCTTACCCTCAGGAGAAAGGTAATCCATATTTGTATAGTCACGAATATGTTCTTCTGTATACTAATGGTTTACCTGAATTTTTCAGAAGAGTTCATCTTCTCTTTCCAAGGCTATAGTCTTGACAGACTCTTCCTCACCCTTTCCTGTCGAGGCCGCGTCGCCCAGGCTTCAAGTTCCAACACCCTTACCACCAACAAATCCTCCTTCCCAGGGTGCCGACCCCCCAAGCGTGGAATTAGAAGGTAATGCTTATCTTTGATACCTTGGCCCTTCTTTATTGCTGCTGGCTCGTTGATTTATTGCGGTGTGAAACATGCAGAGATTCATGTAGCTTCGTCAAGCGGGAAAGGTCCTTCCTGCTCAGCTAAAGGAAAATCTCCCCAAGTGATGGAGGAAATAAGGGAGGTGCCTGAATTTCCCACTACTGCCGATGAGGTATTTTTACTTGGCTCTTATTTTTGGTTCTGCTTTGTTGTATTGAAGATCTTCAATATTGGTAACCTCCTTTGTAGGAATCTGATAGCATCCTTAACTCTATCCAAGACTTACTCACCTCTTGGGCACGCATGAAAACATCATCTGCGCCATCTTCCACCCATGCAAACGAGAATATGACATTTCTCAATCAGGCACTGTTTGAGTATGTCTCCTTTATGGATGTGGAGGTTGGCCGCGCCAGCGCTGCTCCTCAAAAGGCCAAGCTAGATACGTTGAGCGCGAACCTATTGCAGGCACTTTCGCTTCCATCGCCCAGCATTTCCGCTGACTTTAAGGTAAAGTTGAGGGTTTTTCATGCCGACGTTGTTTCTTTGCTGGCTAAGAACGCAAAATTGAAGGCCAGAAGTGCTCAATATCTCCGCGCTTCTTCTGAGAAAGAATCCTTACTTCAGGAAATTGACAAAAACCAGGCCGAATTGACTGAGGTTTCTTCAGAGCTTGTAGTGGAGAATTCCTTAATGTTGAGCCTGGCTGCGGAGATGAAAGAGCTACAAGCGAAAATGGATGACTGCAGGGCGAGGATGGCTGCCAAGAGGCGTACTGCATCCCAAGGAATCGCTAGGACCAAATCTCTATTGGAGCAGTACAAAAAGTTGGAGGTTGATGATGACTTAGTGAAAGAATTAAGTATCCTTTCCTCTAGGCAGAGCGAAGAGTGGGATAAATTTAGGCAGCAGATGCGCTCAGCTTGGGGCGAATTGTAGCTAAACATTTAATGTTTTAACTTTTGTAACTCTTTCGCGCTGACTGCCTTTGTTTTTTGTGATATGTCATTCATCATCGTTAATGAACAATTATTTTGAAGTGACGTTTTATCTTTGATCGTCAATTTTCTACGTACCCAATCGCTTTATGCCAACATCCATGTATATTCTTTTGGCATTTAAATTTTTCTTCCCTAAGTTTTTGGGCCATATCGATTTCACTCACTGGTCATAAATGTGACCATCCACATTCTGGCCTTTCATCTTCCAGCCCCTATAAGTATGCACGTTTATACCCACCATTTTCATCTCCATACCTTTTCAGATTCGATTTCTTACCATCATAACTTCTTGCCACCGCATGGCACTCCGATCATTTACCAACACTTTCATCTTCTATAGGGATGGGTCTCTTGACTCGCTCCTTTTGCTTTGATATTACTTTTGGTATGGGAGATATAAGAAATGTTCTTTTAAACTGAAGCAAGATTTTTGCCATCAGTTTGCTTGTTGAGACTGAAGCAAGATTCTTGCCATCAGTTTGCTTGTTGAGAGTGCTTCTCCTTGCCTACCCTTGCAGCAATGCATTTAGGAAGGTTATAGGGGCAGTTCACCCTCTTACTCGGCCATAGACTGAAGGGCTGGTCTCCTTGCCTACTATTGCAGCAATGCATTTAGGAAGGTTATGGGCAGTTCGCCCTCTTACTCGGCCATAGACTGAAGGGCTGGGCCATACTGGTTTCACTCTTTCTGTTCCCATCAAACAGAAGACAATTTGTAGTATGTTTCGTCTTGTATTTTGATTGTGTCCCTTAATTCTTGTAAAGAATGGTTTGTAAGGAACATTTGGTAAAAGGACTTTACTTTTGAATGTGCTTTGTTTTTCTGACTTTGTTTAGAACGTGATCGTTCAATTTATTTACTGCCGTCGCTCAGCATGATTACATCGCAATCGTAATTTCATTCTTTATACCTTTATCTGTTCACTTTCCCAAAGGGAATGAACATATTTCTTCAAATACTTACCGTTAATAAATCTTATATGCCTAGTACCATCTAAATCCTCCAGTGGTAAGCTCCATTAGACAATACACTATTTACTCTATACGGCCCTTTCCAATTTGGCGACCATTTGCCATATTTCGGGTCTTTACTATCTAAAGGAAGTATTGCCCTCCAAACTAATTCGTTCAAACTAAAAAACTTGGCTATAACTTTCTTATTGTAAAATCTAGCCATCCTTTGTTTCTGAACTTGCAACCTGTTTAGCACGTCTAACTTCAATTCGTCCAATTCTAATAAATTTTGAATCAATGATTCCTTGTACTCATTCTCGCTTCATTCGTGCTGCCAACACACTCTTATAGATTGCACGTTGATGTCCACGGGCAATACAACCTCCTGCCCATAAGTGAGTTGGAAAGGCGTAATGTTGGTGCTTGAACGGGGCGATGTTCTATAAGCCCATAAGGCTTTGTTCAAGTATTCGTGCCAATTTCTTGCATTTTCATTTATCATCTTCCTTATGATATATTTCAGAATCTTGTTAGATGATTCTGCCTGACCGTTTGATTGAGCGTAATATGGTGTGGAATTTACCAATTTAACTCCAAATTCGCTCAAGAATTCCTTCACCTGATCTCCATTCAGGGAAGTCCCATGATCTATCATTAAAGTTTGCGGAATTCCAAATCTATAGATGATATGGTCCCGGATAAACTCTATGATGCTTTTCTGGGTGATTTCTTTTAGAGGCACTGCTTCGACCCAGTTGGTGAAAAAATCTGTTGCGACTATAATAAAGGTGTGCTGTTTGGACGATGGGGGGTAAATCTTCCATATCAAGTCTATCGCCCAGCCTTTGAACGGCCAAGATTTGATGATGGGTGCCATATTGCTTGCCGGTGCCCTCTGCATCGGGCCATGTTTTTGGCATGCTAAACAACTTTTTGCATATTGAACACATGATTCTCCCATCTTTGGCCAAAAATATCCATTTCTGATAATCAGTCATCTCATCTTTTGGCCGGCCTGATGGGCTCCACATATCCCTTCATGCACCTCAGCCATAATCGTCCTAGCTTCTTGTAAGTTCACGCACTTTAATAATACACCATCAAAGCGTTTTTTGAACAATTCTCCGTCTATTAATGCATAGTTTAACAGACGTAATTTAGTTCTCCTATCACCTCCCCCATTAAGCTCCTTAAAGGACTCTTTAATCGCATCTATCCAATCCAGTGCGACCCCATCTTCTATACATTGAATTTCGGTTTTCCTTGCCCTTCGCTGAATAACGGGCAATATAATTCTGTATTCGTAAGTAGACTCCCAACTTATCGCCTTTGAATAGCCAGAGGCCAACTGAGCCAACTCGTTGGCCATATCATTGTGCATTCTGTTAACATATTGAAGTTCTACTTGGTCGAATTCCTCCAACAACTCTTGGGCGATTTCGTATAAACTTATAATAAAATCACTTTGGCATTTGAAATCGCCAGTCAATTGATGAATCACCAATTGAGAATCGCCCCTGATGATTACATTCTTTACTTTCATATCTACCATTAACTCCAGACCTACAATTAGGGCTTCGTATTCGGCTTGATTATTAGTACAGATCCTATCTAAGGTAGATGCAAACTTATAGCAAACCTCTAAAGGATTTATCAAAGCCACTCATACCCCTGCTCCTTTAGAAGTTTTCGATCCATCAAAGTATAAAATCCATGGTTTTAATTCAAATGAATCAACATCTAGTTCTATTTCGTTGGGCATATCAAGGCATGGATGATCGGCCAGAAAATTAGCCAAAGCCTGATTTTTAACTGCCTTTTGGGGCATATACCTTATTTCAAACTCTGACAGTGCTAAAGTCCAAAGACCTACTCGTTAGTGTAAAATAGGGCGGGAAACCATGTACTTGAATAGATTGACTTTGAAAATTAAATAGACTGTTACAGGCCGTAAATAGGCCCTTAATTTTGTACATGTGAAGTATAATGCGAGACACAACTTCTCAATAGCAGAATAATTACATTCACATTTGGTTAACCGTCTACTTAAATAATAAATCGCCATTTCTTCACCAAGTTGGTCTTCTTGTGCGACCATTCCAGCTATCGATTCTCGTTCAACCGACACGTACAATTTCATTGGCCGTCCTTGGATTGATGACACCAACACTGGCGGACTTGTTAAGTATGTTTTCAGGCTTTCAAAAGCCTTTTGATACTCTTCTTTCCAGACGAATTCGTTTTGATTTTTCAGCTTTAGGAGAGGCGAAAACGCTTTCGTTCGCCCTGCACAATTAGATATAAAGCCTCTTAGAAAATTGATTTGGCCTAAGAACCTTTGCAGTTCTTTTTTATTGCTAGGAGCCTTGAGTTCTACAATGACCTTCGCTTTATTCTTATCAAGTTCAATCCATCTTTTATGTACTAGGAATTCAAGGAAATTTCCTGCATTCACGCCAAACGCACATTTCAAAGGGTTCAGTTTTAGTTTATGCTGCCTCATTCGTTCAAATGAACATCGCAGTTGTTCAAAATGGTCTTCCTCTTTAACAGATTTGACCACTATATCATCTACATAAACTTCCACAAATTTACCTATCATATCATGAAAAATTAGATTCATTGCTCTTTGATAGGTCGCCCCTGCATTTTTTAGTCCAAACGGCATTACTACCCATTCAAAGCACCCTAAAGACCCAGGGCATCTAAAGGCAGTCTTGTGTACATCTTCGTCAGCTATGTAGATTTGATTGTATCCCGAATATCCATCCATAAAAGAGTACATCACATGCCATGTAGTCGAATCTACTAGAGAATCTACCGTAGGCATTGGATATTCGTCCTTGGGCGTAGCCAAGTTCAAATTCCTGAAATCTATGCATACCCTCAACTTGCCATTCTTTTTTAATACTGGCACTATATTAGATAACCATTCCACATATCTGGTTGTTCTAATAAAACCTGTTTTTAGTAATCGCTCTATTTCTTTTTTGATTTCTGGTAATATATTGGGAGCGAAACGCCTAGGAGGTTGCTTATGAGGCTTAAAATTTGATTTAGTCGGCAACCTATATTCTACTAAGTTTTTATCTAAACCAGGCATATGTTCATACTCCAAAGCAAAACAATCTTTATACTCTTTTAATAAAGCGATTAATCTGTTACTAACCTCGCGAGGGAGCATCTGGCTGACAAATGTTGGGCGATCCTCTCCTTCCTCGCCAATATTCACCTTGACTAAGGGGTCTTGTGCTTGTGCATATCCTGACTTGGTGATCCTCGTCGCTTCATCATCCATATCGCTAAGAGGTGTTTCCTCTTCCAGACAATCCACTTTATGAATTTCCTAGTCCAAGTTCTGCTCCATCTCGGACACTATTAATTTGTCCCTCAGCATCTTTAGCGCCGCTTCTTCTTTCTTCACACATTCACATTCTTTATTGAAAGCCATTAACTTGGCTTTGAAGGCCTGAATCTCGGCCCCTTGCCTTTGTCGTTGAGAACTCATTTAAGGTTGTTTGGCTTCTTTTTTGCCAATTACTGGCTCCTCTAAGGCCACTATGTTTGGCCTCATTTGATTAAACATTTCGGTAAGTGCGTCCACTGAAAACGGCTCTTCGTTTTGGGCAGTAATTTGAGTTTCTTCCCCATCTTGAACCACTCTGACAGGCCCATAATTTCCTTCATACATGAACCTTTCTACTGAATTTGCTTCTGCCACAAAGGGTCTATGATCTGCTTGCACCACCTCTGCTTCACCTTTGTCATTCCAGAAGACCAAGCATTGATGGAGCGATGAAGGAATACAGCGACTGCCATGGATCCAGTCTCTTCCTAGCAACACATTGTAGCTGGTGGGGCCGTCTATTACGAAGAAAACAGTAGTCCTGGTGGTTGTTCCTACAGTTATATCCAATGGCATCACTCCTTTTGCTGAAGTTGCCCCCCCCCCTGCGGTTAAAACTTGTAAGAATGACTTCTGTTGGGATCATGTCGCTATCTGTTTTAGTAAATTTCCTCATCATCCTAGTTGGAATGGTGTTTATAGCTGCTCCATTGTCGATAAGTACCTTCACTATTGGTATCCCATTAACCAAGGCTTTGACGTACAACGGTCTTAAGTGTTTGGTTAACCTCATAGCCGATTTGTTGAAGATGACTTTTTCAGCAGCATCTATTTCCACTTCCTGCTTATCTTCGTCGGGTTATCCTTTGGTGATAGATCGACGTGCAGCATGTCGCACTGAGCCTTCTTTCCTTGGATTTTTTCCTTCTCCTTTTCCAGTACTTCTTCCCCGGTTACCCAACCTGTAGGAGGAGGCATTATTCTGGGGGGTGATCCATATTTTTCAGAGCGAGGTACCCTCTTTTCCTTTTGGGTGTCCCATACAACACATAGAAATCAAACGATCGGCCAGATGGTTCTCCCAACAGATCTACTTCACGGACTCCTTGGTGCAGTTGCTTCAATAGGGTATTGCGCGACACTCCTCTTTTCCTTTTCTCTGCTTCTAAATCAATTTCCTCTTCGATATCTGTCATACCATCGTCCTCTTCTTCGTCACACATTTCTCTAGATCTTTGGCCTTCATCGCATACTAGTACACAAGTCTCTTCCTCACTGTCTTCCTTCTCTTTGCTTTTGAATTCATCGGCCAACAAGTAGTTATTAGCCATAACAGGAGGCAATGTGCCAAACTGGATAGTTAGAGGTTGGTCAGGATCATCTTCGTCTTCCCTGTATCGTTCAAACTTTGATCTCCCAGATGAGATTTCTGGCAATTCTCCCATTGATTCGCCAGTGCCTGTTTCTTCACTATCTTCAAAAACATTTTTGTCGGCCATTCTGAGCGATTTGGGCGCTTTAGGGCGTGATTCTCCTGGCTGTTGTCTCATCATCCGTCCGTAATTACGTTGGAAACGCCTTTGTTGGGTCCTAGTCATTTCATTGAAAGACACCACTCTTCCTGCATTATACTGGAACGAATGCCATGCATTGGGTTGGCGAGACTGCGGCCTAAACATTCTTCCTTGACCGGCCGATCCAAACCCCCTTTCTCTAGGTAATCTTCTGTAAAACAGCACCCTTTGCCCCCTGACAGGCTGAGCGACTGGCATGAAATCAGAGCGATGGTGGAATTGCTGCGTCATTGGTGACCCTGCATTTGCTTTCAACTCGTGTTTACATCTGTCGCACAGAACATCTTCGCCCTGTTTGGGCTCCTTTCCTTTGATGCGTTCAAAAACGCTGGGATGTGGTTTGGATTCTTCTTCTTCATCATCAATCACCAATCTGAACTTCGGCAATTTGTTTTTCAAACCAGTTGTTAACATGTTCATTGTCAGTGGCCGTGGGAAAGGATTTTCATCCACCGCCATCTTTTTCTTTTCCTCGAACGTGATTCGTCCTGATTCAATAGCATCCTGCAGCACATGGCGAAAAACCACACAATAATTAGTCGCATGTGACCATGCCTTATGCCATTTACAGTATTTTTTAGCCTTAATCTGTTCAGGGTCTGGCAATTTGTGTTTGTCGCTCAACTTTATTTGCTTATCCTTATATAATTTATCGAATATAATGTCAGCTTTAGTTACGTCGAACGAGAACGTTCGCGTCTTTCTGTTTTCACCCTTTGCAGGTTCATCTTTGCCTACTATTTTTGGTTCAACTAATATGGGACAAGTGTACGCTTCTCCCTTTACTAACTCAGTCAAACATACTTCAATTTGGTCGTAATAACCATTATCGACAGTATGAACGTTGAAGTTCGAGTCTTTGTAATAAGTTCTTTTACTGGAATTTTTCATCTGTTCTTCTTCTTTTATCAATCGTTCATACCTAACAACGTTTGCACTAAGTTGGAATAAATCCGGGAATTCCCTATCCTGGAATTTCTTCTTTAGATCAAAGCTTAAACAACTTTGCACAATTTTAACAAATTCCTTTTCCGGCAAAGGCACAAAGCATTTACTTCTGGCCGTTTTGAACCTCTGTAGGAAATTTTCTACCCATTCGTTAGGCAATTGACGTAAATTCGCCAAATCGGCCAGTGTAACTTCGGACTCGGTCTTATAAAATTGAGCATGGAATAATTGCTCCATTTGCTGTCATGTTTGGACGGAGTTTGCTGATAAATTAATGAACCAAGAAAAAGCTACCCCTGTTAAAGAACTTGGGAACAACCTCAACTTATGGTAATCATTCACCTCACCACTTTGCAATGTGAATCGCCCTACATGTTCTAATGTAGATACCTCTCCTAGACTAGTGAATAGTGAGAATTCTGATACTTTATACCCTCTAGGCCATGTATATGCTTGATCTATCCAATCAGGGTATGGCTTGGTATAAATTGACCTGATAACCGGACGCACCCCAACTGCTATTTGATCTTGCACTATTTCCATAATTTGGTTTCTTAGCACGGCGTTGGGGTCATATGGGTTCCCTATTGGTTGATTTACTGGCTGATTTGTGGGAGGCTTGGTATTTTGCCCTTGATTGGCCATAAAAGCGCCATTATTCGGGCTGTTATGACTGTTAAATTGAGTGCTTAACCCGTCATTTGTACGTAAACCATTCTGTCCGTTGTTTGGGACATTATCTCTTACGTTTATACTACCCCCCAGGTTGGACGTAGTGTTATCATTATTCAAGTTCAAAGTCCCGTTTCCCCCTGGGTTTGAAGTAGAAGGGCCAAAATGTGGCTCTAGACTTGGACCTGAGTTTATACCAAGGGAATTATATGGCGAAGTATGCCCTACGATAGTCCTAGACTGAAAGTGACTGCCTATAGGCATAACGGGTTGACACATTTGGCTTACCAACTTATTCATGATTTCATTTAACGTATTCAGTTGCTTAGCCATATTATCAAAATGCATATTCTCATTTTGGGTAAACTTCTCCATATTATGAATACTTCGTAAATTTACCTGTTCAACGACATCCTGTGTGAGTTCTCCTAGCAATGCACGCATTGTGCGCGGGCTCAATTCTGTCGTTGGTTCGTAGCGGCTGTGACTGCTTTAACTTTGTCCATCTGTTCGTGGAGAATGTTGTGCTCCTCATATCGCTCAATACAGACTCGACTACTCTTTGACTTGCTGGTTCCTTATCGGAATTTTTATGAGGCATGCTATCTTTTCTTTTTTGTATCTTCACTTACAAAACACCAATTGTCCCACCGGGCGTGCCAAATTGTTTTCGCGTGTTTTCCAACCCGCCAACAATTACAAGAAAAGGATCAGACGATTGTGTAAGGAACAAACCTCTTGAGACAAAGTCCCAAAAAGGGGTGCGTTTACTAGTGAAGAATTACAATTGAAAAATAGACAAAACGCCTCCAAGGGGCGCAAGCACACGAGTACTAAGAAAGGATTAAATTTAAACTAAGGAAATGAAAATTACATATTCTCTTGTCGAGAGTTTTTTATTCGGGGGGTCCTTCTTCTACAACTTCACTTCTTTTTATACTTTCGGGCGTCTCTTGGTTAACGAAACTGCTTGGAACTGCTCCATTACTTTCGTGACTATCCGCTTCTTCAGTGAGGAACTGCTTACTGGAGAGAGATTCCTTAGTAACCGTTACCACTACTCTTGCATTTTAACTACTTGTTTCTGGATCGTGGGGGGCGTGCCGAATTTACTTGATAACTGCTTTCGTAACTGCTGAATTAGATAAACTACACCTTTTAGACTTGTCTGATTCTGGGCGACTTGAGAGTTTGGGTGATAGTGAGGCTATCGCTCTGGGCGATTGTGCAGTACTTCACTCGTTCAGCTTCTGGGCGTCCTACGGGTTTGGGCGATGATACTCCTTCGCTCTCGGGCTTCCAATACTCAGGCCTTTTCTCAGGTTTCCAGATTGAGCTTTTTTTCTTGGGCCTTTTAATCGATTTCCATTGGGTCTTCATCTTGGGTTTCTCAATTGGACTTCCCTTTGATTTTTGGGCTGCATTTTTAGTGTGTCAACAACTTCAATTATTGAAGTGATAAATTTACAAAGAATATCGAGTCTCATAAGATATTATTGAAGAGATAAAATCATCAACTAGATTATGTATAAGTATAACCATTCTATCAACAAGCATTTAATATTAGATTCATACTTTTGTTTGATTCACTGAATTGCAATTACGTATATGGTTTACGTACCATGAACTGGTTCTATTACATCACTGTCGCGTGCCTCATCCTTCCTTTTCATCAAATTAATGCAAATCCTCTACTTCTCTATTTTTATTATTATTTGAATTTTTTTCAATTTTAACGAAAAAGGAAAACAAATTTGTTCACTTTAATGTGCAAAATTTTCTTCCTTTTTAACCTTTTTTTTTTTTTTTTCCTTTTTAAGTTTATTTCCTTGCCGACTCTGTAGAGACACGTGCCTTTGAGAGATCTCTAGAGAATAAATTCGAGTTGCTGCTATAAATTTTTGATACCATACAGATTATTGAACCTGTTATTCTAGACAAGAAACTTTAATATATTTATTCTCCAATTATTGTCCTATAAAAGGCCGTAGCGTGCTCAGTTATGCACAAGATACTAAAACAGATTAAGGAAATAAGAAAAACAATGGGTGGAACTACTTTCTCTAGTGCTCCTCCTCCATGTACCACCATGCACGGTGGCGGCGGGTTACATCCAAATGGCCACCACCAGCAAGAGACAAAAGATGATCAAAATTTATGTTCTTTTCAAATGCCACTCCACTATCCAAGGTACAAGAAATCGGACTACGCGACTATGCCAGAATGGCAACTCGACTGCTTGCTGAAACAGTATGGATTGCCGGTGATCGGAAACATTGATCAGAAGAGGAAGTATGCCATGGGAGCATTCCTTTGGCCTGATCAGTACGAATAGAACAAATTTTATTACTCTTTAAAGATATGGAAATATTTTCATCGTTGTTTGTGATTCGTATAAGTTTATTTTCATAGTTTGATTGTATAATCTCTCTCTCTCTCTCTCTCTCTATATATATATATAACACAAAAGTAATATAGTATAACTATGTATATTATTCCTTCCTTGTTTGTCTCCCAATTATATTTTAATTCATAGGATGCTTGCTTTGCTAAAATTGAAAATAAAGGAATATATATTTTGGCAGAGAATTAGTTAACTTAATTCTTTACTAATTTGTCACACTTGTGATTATTCTTGATAAATATGATTAACCAATAACATACATTACTCGAGTTTTACAGTGTTGCTCCTGAACGTATATAAAAGTTATATTGATCTAAAATCTTCTCTAACGCTATTGTAAATAGATATGAAATGTTGTTTGTCAAGACTTTTAAAAGGTCAAAAATTACTTTCGAAATTAAAAAATTGCTTTCAAATCTTTTTGGATAATTTTCTGAAATCGCTTATGAGATTTTGAACATGCTTTTGAAATTGCTTCTAATAATTTTTGGTATACATGTTATGTTAGGACATTGGGTATTGAATAAATGTCCGCCGCCTTAGTTTAGGCTATGTATTTCATATAATTGTCAAAATCAAACCAAACCAGACCAAGCCACAACATATCCACTTATACTCATATGGTATATGAATCAACTGCGACCATATTCGTTTGAAAAACCTAAGTTTCATGATTTGACTTAATTTTTTATCAATTTTTTTAACTCAACCAAACACACCTTATAAGATAACTTCCATGGCTTTGTCAGCTCGATTGATTCTAGCATGGATAGGATAAAGTTGTGACGCGTCTAACAAAGTAATTCCATGCATTTGTTTCAAGAAAAAGACAATACTACTAACATATATTCAATGATTATTACATTTAGTTTGGCTGCTAAAACTTCATATTCCACATTTATTGTCGACACATTTGTTTTTGCCTTGCTACAGAGGCAATCTTCTGTGATCAGAAATTCTCCTGTACTTGACTATTGGGGAGCCTTCCATTAATGTTACTTAACATTATAGGATAAAATGAAAACCCTTTCGTTCTTGTTCACGAAGATTTATGCCGTGTTCAGATCCAATTAAAATTACAAATTAGAATTAGAAAACTCTTTTCTGCACATGCGTAATGAATATCCTTGAAATTCCAAGAGAGATGATTTCGCTCGATGCTACAAATCTGATCCAAAATGGTTTTTAGGAGATTGGGATAGAGAATTGTAGGCTAGGATTGCCATAATTTGGACTATAATGTTGATTTTATTGTGTGAAAACTAGGACAATGCAATGTCTAATCTAGTTCAAACAAGATCTCTCGAGATTTGACATGAATCTTTGATTGAAGAACATGTCTGTAAAGTTTTGGGTGCTGAATTCTTGAGCCCATATAAGATAAGTGAGCCCAATTGATATATTAGCCCATTACTCGGATTTGCCCAGCTAGTGGAATACTCCAGAATTTTGTCTATTCATTTAATTAAACAAGATCTTATTGATGATTGAAACTTGGACCACCGCTGAACGTTGGATTGAAACTGTTGGCTATTTCATATAAATAGCCTTGAAGACTCTTGGGCTCTTAGACTTCATCTCTTCGAAACCCTAGTTGTTCTCTCTCGACTACTTACTGATTCTTTGTGAATAATATGTAAATATTGTGAGATTTTATGAGTGATTCTCATACAATAGTTAGAGAGAGAGTTAGTTAATCTCTTAGTGAGATTATTCTGTAATTTTGAGGGTTTTCAATTTGTATTCTTGAGTTCGAACATTCTTGTTGTTCTGTAACTCTACTTGCTGATTTTGGGTTGTTTCCAGTGGATTCGAGTTACATCTTAACGGATGCTCAACGGGGGGTTAGGCGTTGGAAGTGGTCGCCGAATGTTCGGGGCCTTTGGCAAAAAATTCTCTACGTTCTTTTAAATTTCTGCATTTACTTTATATTTCTGTTTTGTTATGGTTGATTCACATGTTAAGTCGCTATATTTGGGACCAACAGTGGTATCAGTGCTTTTCTTAAAAAAAAAAATTTCTCACACGATTTTACTTTGTGACTCTTTCAGTTCTGAAAAGTTTAGATCTAATATTTTTTGTTGTCTTACAGTGATAAAGATCCTTTGATTGGAATCTTGTGTCATACTCTGGTAACTCTTGATTACTTCAATGATTCTTGCAGCTTTGGTAACCCTTTCTTAAAATTCTGCCTTCGTTTTTTTAAAATTTGTAGTACCAACTTAGGGATTTTCTATAAACCCCCCTTGATTTACCTTTGTCTAGGGTTCCCTGTGAGACCCCTAGAATCTGAGGGAATCAGGGTACGGTTTTAAGAAATCATTTTTTTTAGGTTCTTGATTAACCTAATGTGCATATACTTGGTGTATATTCAGATTTGTTAATAATAAATGCCAAGGACAGCTACCTATTTATAAGATAAATTAGGGCAAAATCAAATTTTACAAGGATTCCAATTCTTTAATAGAATTTTACAAGAATATAAATTCATAAATAGCCCTTAATGAAATTTTGGTTCGAGAGGTGTCCGAGGGGGACCTCCTACCCCTTTCCAACCCCACGGCGACCTCACCATTGTCGATCTGTGACCAGCTCTGCGAAGTGATAATAATTAGAATTAACAATAATTAGGTTCGACAACGTAAGATATAATTGTATGTCATAGTGAGGTAGCACATTGGCATCTAAATTTGTCTAGAAGTAAGCAAGTGCTCCCATACTTGTACTTAACAGAAGAGGTAAGTAATGAAAACAAATCCAGGACAATATAATTACGCTAGGAAGGGACACTAATAGGATCAATTAGGAGATTCGCTGCACCTATACAATGTGAAATAGGTAGAGGAGACCGAGACGGTCGAATACAAAGAGCAAAGGACGAATTATTTAATGAAATGTTTAGCATTAATCTTAGGGAAAAATAGAAATGTACTTGAAATGTGCATAACATGAATATAGATGTTAAGATGGATCGATAAGCACAAGTACAAATTGAGTATAAATTAACACAATGACTTGAATTAAGCCTTCTTAATAGACTCTTTAGACGAAAATTAGTTTGATCTTTTTAAGGAATTATTTTACGTGTTTCTTAATCGAATCGAATTAGGTTATTTATTTAAATATCTTCTTAAACTATTGCACACTGTGATGACATTTATTTTTAAATTATTTTTCTTGAGAAAAAAAAAGTGAACATGAATTTTTGTATTTTACTTTAATTTTAAAGACCTAAGGTTTTTTCATATTAAAAAATTAGAACAGTAAATGATCGGGCCGCCTAATTTCCAGAAAGAAAGTATAGGAGAGGAGGGATGTAAAAAGCCCATTATCCAAGGGCTCCATATATTTTAGCCCAATAATGAGTCCGCGTAATGGACTAAAGAGGGAGGAAATCCTCTTTCCTTGTGAATGTTGCTTGAAAATATTAGTTGCTATATAATAACTATTTTCTCCTCCTTGACCTGGATTCGAGTCTTTTCGAGTGACTTACGTTTTGAAAGAAATATCACACTATTTATTTAAATTTAATTTCCACGTACCTCCTAACATTTAGATCCAATTTGTTTTCCAGCTTTTCGACATAACTCTTAACATTTAGATAAATTTCTTCTCTTATCAAAAGTTTGATGTACGGACATCTTTGTGTAAATGCATTACAGATTTGTCGTGCTAGTTCAAGACCTCTATCTACTTTGATATGATACTGAACTATCTCTCAATTATTTCATTTCCTCCTAACCCAATCTCTTATATAAATCATGTAGTGTGTTCATACATGACAAACACGATATTTGCCTAGTGCAAGCACATCCCACACCCTTATCCAAAGTTGTGAACAATTCCCGACATGTTTGTACTAAGTCGAACAAGAACACCATGAGAGACGTGAACACATTCATTAACCCACCCTCCTCTCACGAAATAAATCAAGCCTATCCGTATAGAGACGTGTAAAGGAACCAAAATATCCCACACTGAGATCTTTACATTCTGCCCCCATCATTCTCATGGGCCCTACGTTTCAAGGCCCTTCATCCCTAGTGCATGTATAGACAGTAGACACACTTATGGGCTCTGATATTTCTGCCGTACAACCTTCTGCATTAACCCCTTCTTGCCACGTGGAATATCACACTAAAAATCTACAATGATTTGACTCACGATTTACTAATCGAAACTAATTAAAATGAGCCACTTGAATTTCTCCGCTTATCCTAATGAATGGTACATATTTTAGCAATTAATAAATAATTTTTGCAAAAAAAAAAAAATATGAAAAGAAACGATGAATATTGGGACCATTTTTAAATTTTTAAGCAACTTGGAGATTGCCTTTACAAATAAGAGAAAGGGCAAGCTAACCCTCCTCTTAAAAGTACGCGCCAAATTTCGTACGCACCAGGTTGAAGTTAGGCTACTGCAGTCCTGCACTTTATAGCGTGCGCAGTGTGTAGGTGAGCTGGCCCGTGGGACCGTATGCCCATTTGATGATGACCCATTAAGCCCAAGAACATGATTTGGATCCAACTTTTGGCAGTATAAACGAAGAAGATCTCTGTTATAGTGACCTGTTCCTTGATCGAGATTTTTTAAGAATTATTTGATTTGCACGAAAAAAGGGCAAAGGTAACAGTAATATCCATACATTGAATTGAACTTAATTCTTAAATCCTTTTCAATTTTACCAGTTCTTTTGGAAGTGTAACGTAAGATAAATGGCCTGGGGCACATCATGTCCGAACCAACTATCCCAACTCATTTGATACCTCTAAATCTATCTTACTAATTATGCCACAACATTTGGACAACATCACACTTAGTATTTTCTCGTATGTTGTTAAATTTTTTATTCTAATGAATAATTTTTTACTTCCAATGGCAACCATTTGGCTTTAGTTAAAAGTAAGAAAAAGCATCTAAAAATTATATTTACTTGAGTTGCCATAGGATTATCGTAGTTTCAAGATTTGACATTGTTTGGATGATGCAAGACCTCTAGCATAATACGATAGATTGTAGAAGGATTAATTACAATTAAACAAAATAGTCACCAGAAAAAAATTATCAACTTAATATCTTGCATGATGCAACTATTTAATCAAATGTATAAAATGTAGGTAAACTTTGAACAGTTAACTGAATTAGAAGAAGTAACAAACAAATTATAGTGGACAGAAAAGAAAATATTGCAGTTGACAGAAGATAAAATTTGCGTCTTTGAAGTCGGGGCATGTGTCCAACACAGTGTCCTTAAAGCAATATTTGCCCCCTCACCGAAGTAATGCGAGCGCTTGCTTCCCAGGATACAGCGGCGTGAACTGCAGCTTGTACAGTCGAACTGAACGAGTGTGCCGGACCGGAATCACCAAGTGACTGTAAGACGACAGGAATTTGAACATGAAGCAGAAAGATTTCGTGCTGTTGTGGTTTGTCTGAATTGAAGAGATTGTTCAGTATATATAGGCAAGGAGGAGCATTTGCCTCTTAATGCAGTCATAACTCCAACCATAACTCTGTCATTTGAATTCTCACGTTTTGGAGTTACAAAATAAATGAAAACAGTTTTCAAGTTATGTTTTAAATGGAAAAACGTAAAAGAAAATTTCAAAAACGTGGCTTGCACTTGGTGGCCAATTTTTGACTCATTCGTGTACGCAAGTCGCACCCGCACACAAGTTCAAGGCTCGAAGGCCAAGTCGGTCCAAGATTTGCACCCCCCCTGCGGGCGCGTAGGCCACGGAGGAGTCTCTATGCAACAAATGGTTACACCTTACAAATTGTTAACCATATATAAATTGGTCCAAAAACTTATTCATATCCTATGTAGGATAACTATTTAAGTTTTTTCACTTGCCACTTTGTTTTTTTTCTTTTTCCAATGTGGGATGGTACTATTTATAGTCCTCATATACTCCCACTTTTTCATTTCTAACCAATGTGGGATTGTTAATCCCTTTTAAGGCTCCTCTTCAAAATCCCAACTTTCAATCAATGTGGGATTAATTTCACATACACAAGTGAAAATTCATTTGCCAAATAATATATTTTCCAACATCAAATAGTCTATAAAACATGCTATATATCGACTTGACAACATGAGTTGGTCCCAGTTGATAAAGTCACATAAATTGAACGATATTATATCATACCAGAATTTCCTACAAAAAGACACAAACACGTCTTTATGAAGAAAAATCAGAAGATCCCAGTCTACCTTAGGATGCATCAACATCTTCCAGTTAATCATTTTTCTGTCTTACTATAAAAGGCTGCCTGCACTGCACACATTGGCCATTGGCCATTCAAGAATACGCACAATTGAATGAAGTAAATGGACAAAAATAAAAAAATCACTGCCATATGAAAAGGAAGTTTTGGGCCATTGTGTTTTAATTGGGAAATGATAAGCTTTAAGTTGAATTATTGAAAAAAATTCATTTATAAAACGTTTTGAGTATGGTATAAATGGGTGAATCCCTCGTCCTCAAAACGCCTTAGCCTATCAAATTTCTTTATAAATTCAAGATTGACCTAATATCCCAATCATGCGGTCCCTTTCTAAGAGTGACCTCTTTCATCAATATCATTTTACCTGAAATTATACACCATCGACGTGTACATCAAAAAAATGTAGAGATGTGACCAAGTGGGCAGGCTGGAAACACGAAAAGAAAAAGTAAATGAAAGCATTCAAGGTATTTTTAATTGTGGGGTATGTAACAGTATATACATGTGGTATAAGTTAAGATTTTCTGGGGGTGCAGAGGTTGCAATAGGGCCAGTTGATTGTCCGAATTTGTCTCAGAAGTACCAGCTCATCGTGGACCACAAAATTCAATCACGATTCAAACGACCGATAACTCTCATAAAAATTCTTGTAATTTGAGCATACAGTAAAAACCCTCGTTTTCTCAATGTATAGTTATAATACAAGTGGAAGACGAATACAACAATTTTTTGTAAGAGTTAAGCATCAATTTATGTAGCCTATTATTCAGGAACGGAGCCATGAGACAAAAAGAATAATAATAATTTTATATTGGGGCTGGGCTTACCCCCTCCCTCGGTTTGTCCTTGGTGTGATCTCCACCTTCTTATTATTATTCAATAAATACAACTTCATTTTGGACCATATGATAGTGATCACAACACCACACTACTAGGCGAAAGTAAATCGAAGTAGGGCACACTACTTTTGGGAGCTAATTAGTCAAAGTTCTCGTGGTCGTGGCATAGTGAAAAGTGAAGCATTTGCACACCACTTGAAAAGGAAAGTAGTAAATGTGAGCATCTAATAGATTCTCATGCCCGATTCAACCTTAAATCTTAATTTAAATTCCCAACAAACTTAGGTGGGCATAATCCAAATTGTCATAGATCTCTTGTAATTGAAATCAAGATTAAACCAAGTAATTATAGAAAAATGATTAAACTAACTATATTTAAGATTCATTACCCAAATACTTTTCATCACTCCAAGTCGCTCTAGATTCGAATATAGTACTGCTTACTAAATTGACGATTTTCTACTAAAATCGACAAACTGTTACGTATTGGAACTAATTTTGGGAGAAATATGGGATTTGTTTGTCCTAATATAACTTTTGATTTACTATATTTGGACAGCAGACAAACACACGAATAAGGGTCCCAAAGAACATCACCTGAGGCAGGCGTCTCCATACGTTGATGATTTATGATTTTGTTTCCCCCAAAGAAAATAATTATTTATGCCAACTTGTTCTTATTGATTTTTATGAGTCAGGTTTAGGTTTAATGGGCTAAGAGGTCTGTCGCTGTAAACAATTACGACTCACACCTGAGTCTAGTTTCTTGATCACGAGACTAGGTCGTTATGCTTAAAAAGTTTACTTATTTAAGATTTTTCTAACTAATGAGATTGAGTAATATTATCGATCAATTTTAAACATATTCTTCACGTGATACGCATATGATTTAATAGGGTTCACGTGAATTGTTAGACAAAAAAATCTTTTATATATTGATATCAAGACCCTCAATTTCTAACATGTCTAGCCAGCAATCGATTCAAGACATGGGATCCACCAAATGACTTCTCGACATGATTATACATGGCCTTGACGACTGAGATTAACAAACTCAATACTACACTCACAAGTAAAGCCTCGACAAACGTTAAAAAAGCTTGTCAATACAATGTCTTCCCACCGATTTCAATTCATATAATTACAAAGCGAAAACTTGATACAAAGAATATTTTACATTGAACTAATTTTATCTTCTCCTTTAAACATGAAACATCATATTATACATTTGAGTATTCTCGACCATTAATACATGTTTTAGTGTCAACTAGAAGAAGCTAAGAGGACTTTGACATCCACACTAAAAAATTTCTCTATTCCTATGTGTACACGAATTCACTGTGTAGTGGTGAAATTGATGGCCCTGAAATAACTTTTCATAACCAATAAGGCAACCATTTTGGTACATTTTGAGGTCATTCCATTTTAATCCTAACATTTTTAAATTTTTATCCGATTTTAATCTCTATCGAACATGCCCTGAAATGTACCAAAATTTTTCAATTTTTATCCGATTTTAATCTCTATCGAACATGCCATGAAATAACTTTTCATAACCAATAAGGCAACCCTTTTGGTACATTTTGAGGTCATTCCATTTTAATCCTAACATTTTTAAATTTTTATCCGATTTTAATCTCTATCGAACATGCCCTGAAATGTACCAAAATTTTTCAATTTTTATCCGATTTTAATCTCTATCGAACATGCCATGAAATAACTTTTCATAACCAATAAGGCAACCCTTTTGGTACATTTTGAGGTCATTCCATTTTAATCCTTCACCTAACTCATAACTTTGCAAGTCACATGACAAATGACATGTCTCATCTTAGAAATAACTCATAATTAAAATAAAAACAATAATTATAATAATTGCATTTACTACTCATAAATTAATAAATTTACATCAACACCAAACCCAACCCAAAAAAGAAAAGAAAAAAAAATCCGATAATTACTTAATTTTGCAGAAGATGGAGATACTTATTTCTTGCTAATTCGTCACTGTCGAAAAATCAGCAAATCCTGCTATTTGTGCATAATCTTCACTGAAACGACATCGTTCTTAACTTCTTCAGAACTCAGAGTATAACTAGAGGATCCGACCCGAATATATCACCAAAATCTTGAAAGTGGTCATCCGTTTGCCCAAACCACCCGGCATCATTACTTGACCCAATAAGCATGTCGTTGGAACAATCCAAATCAAATCCAAGGCTACAATCTGGGAAATCCGTTTGATCAAACAAATCGGGTACGGGAAGCGGGTCCTCGAAATCTTCACCCGACGGAAATATCGGAAAATCCGAGAGGTTCTCCCATAAGGTAATATCCTCATTCTCCTTCAACGAAACGGCATTGTTTGGCGGCGAAAAGATCGACGATGACTCCGCTTCAGCTTCAGCTTCGACTTCGACTTCGGTTTGTGAGTCCGTCGCCGAGGAGAATCGGAGAACAGACTTTGGTGATTTCGCAATGTTGTGGGACTCCTCGCCGGGGTTGTGACCTGAGCTTGTTTTGTTGTCCGTTCGCGACGGCGCTGAGAAATTTGTGAGCGCGTCAGGACCACGCAGCTGGATCGCCGCGTGATCGTATACCATAGCAGCCTCCTCCGCCGTTTCGTATGTGCCTAGCCACAGCCGTACTCGCCTAAAGGGGTCTCGAATCTCTGCCGCCCATTTGCCCCACGGCCGCTGCCGTACGCCACGGAACTTCCTCACATTTCCAACTGTGGTACCATTTCCACCGCTTTGTTTCTGTCCGCCACTACTTTTCTTCCGTTTCACCGCCATGGACGGCCGCCGGCTATTTCCAAAAACGGCTGGAGCAGCATTAGTTTCATTAGCATCGACACTTCCTTTTTCTCTATAACATGGCTGGATTTTCACCTCGTATATGAATTTCTTCACTCTCTGGCGTTTGATATAGAATCCCTCTTCATCACTGGAGGAGTCAGTGGCGTAAGCGTCGGTGAAAGAAAACCTGACTGTTCTGGTGCCTGCGGCTGCGCCGGAGTGTATCTCCTTCTGGGAAGGCTTTTCCCTGCCGGGAATAGAATTTCTAGCCTGGTTGCTGACGATTGTTGTTCGCTTCAAGTGTTCACTGTACTTGACTTTTGTATTAGACAACATGATTTCTTCTTGTCGTTGTGCATTCATTCAAGAATCCAAAGATTTTATTCGGAGTCCCTTTGAAAACGAAAGAGAATAAAGAGTTGGGTAAGAGATTCTTTGAGAATAAAGTGAAAGAGCAAAGTTAAAGAGAGAAAACGTGAACCAGGAAAAAAAAAATCTAGGATTATTACGAGAAAGTTCGAGGAAAGTAATAATACTCAAAAGAAGAGACTCATATTTCCATAAAGAGAGCTTCATAAACCTTACACAGTCACTGCGTGTATGTATTTCTTTAGAGAAAGGAAAAAAGTGAAAAAAAAATTAGGTCGAAGGGAATCACAGAAAGTGGACACAGTCAAATACTGAGTAAAACCATATATGGAACTTGGATTCCTCTGCTGCTTTTCTTCTCCAAGAATTCTTTGGTTTTAGAAAGAGTATTTTAGAGAGAGAAAGCTTTGGGAGTGAAGAGTGAATTAAGAAGAATTCAGCTGGCCGAAAATACTGCAAAACCCACTATTTTATAGGATCCGATGGAGCCTCATAATACAGAAAAGTAAATTAGTTTTTCTAATTTTAACTTCTTCTTTTTTTCGAAATAATTAATTAGGATTTAAGTGCGATTAATCTTTAGTGTATCACTGACTTGACGAGAATAGCCGCCGCATCTAATGGAGACTATCCATCTGACACGTGTCTAAGGGTCCGAGGAGTATGGGGAGATATATATAACAAACTCATTTGGGTAGAAATGGAATTTCCGTTTTCATTTTTGGCTAAATTACAGTATTGGTCCTCAACATACCAGTTGAGTAGCAAAATGATCATTAATATTTTGTACTTGCACAATCAGTTTATAAAATACATTTATAGACAACTGTAAAAGCTAAAATTTTTGAATATATTGGATCAAATTCAATTGATGAGATACTGATGATCTTTGTCTAATCCTCCACATCGTTTACGCCTTATTAGTTTACTTTAAATGATAGTCGTATATTCATGGTGAAAAATGTATAGACTGAAATTTACAGGACCAGCCAAAGTTAGACTAAATATAAGTTTGGTTGGCAAAATGGCCTCATCCAACTCTATATAGTCCTATCTGACCATTACCTTCTATTATTATTAATATTTTTAGTTTAAATTGTATTCAATACTGTAAATATAAATAAATAAGAAAATGATGCGATATTGTAATCCTGTTACATTCCTTGAAAACGCTGAAAGGGACACGAGCTAGGGAGGGCCGTTCTCTTCCGCCAATTGCCATCTCTAGCTATAAAAAAAAAAGGTTGATGACTAACTTACTTTTTTTTTTGAAAAGTTGAAGCTCAATTTTCCACACAAATAGTTGTGGGACACAGTGCAATATTTCCACTTTTTTTTCCTATTTAATCGCTTATTGAAATTTGTGAAAATCAGGTACGTGAGAGGACGGTTCCGTTAATTTCTCAGTCAAAATGACAGAGTAATGCGACAGTCTATCTTTGACTAAAGATTTTTAAACCCTCACTTTAACGGCATGGTTAATTACGATTCTTAAATCTTAATTACTTCACTAATCATTAATTATGAAACTAATGAACAGTTTTTGTTGTCATTTCGGAAAAGGTTTTACCGCCTAATTATACGTGTAGACTTTTTTTTTTTTTTTTTTTAACGATTTCCCTTTAATTATAATATGGAAAATATTATTCATGAAAATTAATTAGAATTTTTTGTAATTAATAATTTCTACTTTGCGTCACAGTAAGTATAAACATGGGAGACAACCTAGGTTTTGATGAAATTAATTGGTGCTGGTGCTGGTGCTGGTGCTGGTGCTGGTGCAGATGCAGCTACTTCTGTTTCTGCACTAATTTTTGACCTTCCAAAACTATAGTAACCGTCGTTAAAGATTGTGGTGTCTTTCATTCAATAATAATCGAATTGATGTACTGCTAATTTCTGTAAAAATTAGGTAGAAAATTTAATCTCCAATCGAAAATTTATCACTTTTATTGATATTTTTTATGCAAAACAAAGTCAGCCGAATGGTATTCGATATGGTAATTTAAAAAAAAAAATTGGAAAGTGAAACAAATTTTAGATCCAATGGCAAAAGAAATTATCAATTTAATGGACAATTTTCATGAAAAATAAAGTCAAATGGATACCAGACTTTCAACATTTTCCAGAAAATTATACAAATCAAACACAATTAATTATAATTCTCAGTAAAATAATTTTTAGGCAATTCAATTCCCTGAAATTCATTTTTTTCGACTCATTTTCCACCTTTGCAAATAAACGGACACTTAGAATTTATACAAACATAAATGACAAGGGGTAGAACAGTAACTATGACTTTAGTGGCATGGGCCGGCCCAAGGTTATTGGGTCTCTTGAGTTAAAGTGATCCAAACATTCCTCACCAATGTATCAGACAAACAGGCCGTCTACTGACTTGTTTATTCACATTATTCTCCTCAATGCTTTATGTTCTTGTATTATTTGTCCACTTGTTACGGATCAATGTTCGAGTATTGATTTGAATGAACCTTACGTGTTTAGTATGTTAAACAAGATGGTTAAATATTTTGTCTAATTTATTACCATAGTATTTGTGCAGTCACTTTTGCGTATAATTTTTTGTCGTAATTAGGACTTGTAATCGATTCATTAAAATTTTTTTACAAAAAAATTAATAAAACGAGTCCAAAAATGACCCGATTTGTGAGGGAAAAAAAGGATGTCTAGCTTGGTCTATAACTCATCTCCAAATGAGATGGAACAAACCTGCGAACCACATAGAGACTCAACCTTTTTACCACCCCTACTCTATATGCAAAATATACCCACTGCACTCCTTCGGAGGTGGCTCAGTTGATGGAACAGGTAAACGCGGAGATCAAAGGTCACGAGTTCGAATTCTCTGCCAACACTTCTTCAGTCGAGTCCGTCACACCGGACTTGCCTAGTGCAGTTTATCTCTACTATGTGGTTTGTGGGCTACCACACATGGAGCGGGGTTTATCCAATGCACACTCACGGATAGCACATGTGGATTCCTATATTAACAAAAACAAACAAACCCACTGCAACACTAATATGTTTGATGTGTCTTTATATAGTCAATTAAGTTCATTTCCACTTGATTAGGAGTGGACGAAACAAAACAAATAAAAAAACTCCATTATCCAAATTAAGTGATAATTACTTTTAATCATAATGGGTAGGTATTGTGTGGTCTACCTATTATGCTAAAGGACTCAATAAGCGTTATTAGGTGTCATGAAATGATTAGTTGTTAAGCTCTCTTAATCAAAACCGCGAGATATTAAAAGCGGGTTTGTCTTAACTCCATCACTTTGTGTTTAAACATTCTTATGTGTTTTTTTAAAAATACATTTAAAGACAAATTTTGTCGTCAGGGGCGGACCGAGACCAATTTTCTTGTGGGTCAAAAATGAGATTTCAAAAAAATTTAGGTTAAAAAAAAAATTTAAAAAAAAAAAAAAAAAAATTTTTGTGGGGTCATTTGACCCCACATGACCCCATGTGGGTCCGCCCCTGTTTGTCGTGATCATATTTGCAAGATCATTGGGCATCTAAGGATTCTTTACTAAGTAATACATTTAAAGACAAATTTTGTTGTGATCATATTTGCAAGATCATTGGGTATCTAAGGATTCTTTACTACGTCACAAGCAATAACAATATTTAAACATGTCTGTCATCTTAAATTTGTACATTATGATAAATAAGTATCTTGTGTGTTTCTATGCTATATTTGTCTTGATCGTGTTCAATGTTCTCATTAAACTGGCGTTATTGAACAAAAGCATAGACACATTGTAGATACTGCTCGTTCCCTTTTCTTGTCAACCAAAGTTCCCAATCAATTTTGGGGAGAATCAGTTCTCACTGTTGTTTCTTTAAGTAATAAGATTCTATCTTTCCACACTTGAAATTTATCACTTCAGGTTTATTATCCTTTGAAACATTGTATGAACATCCTTCTGATTACTCCTCAATAAGAATCTTTGGTTGCACTTGCTTTGTTCTTCGTCTTGAAATCGAACGCAGTAAATTGACATCTCGCTCTACTATCTGTGTTTTCTTGGGTTATAGGAATGGACAAAAAGGTTATCGCTACTTTGGTCCCATTAATAAAATGTCCTATGTTTCTCGTCATGTCATGTTTCTCAAGCACGTTCCATTCTTTTCTATATCTGATAATACTCATGATGTGACTAAAACCGATCTCATTCGCATTGATCCATTTTCTAATAATGTTGACAGACTACCTTCTCATACTCGATGTACAATTGATTTTTCATGTCCTACACATACAAGTACGCTAACTAATGACAACACTCCTCCTTCTATGGCTCCCCAAGCATCGTCTGAGATCATTGATCTAGTTCATGCTTCTTCTCTTCCTTGATATCCTCAACGTATTCATAAGTTCACTCAATTACCTGATTTTGCTTATTCTTGTTATTCTGAGTCATTTTATTGTTTTCTAACCTCCATTCACAAGCTATCTAAACCATCTTTCTATAAAGAAGATATTATGGATCCTCTTTGGCAACAAGCCACGATTAATGAACTATTTGCTCTACATAAAACGGACACTTGGGACTTGGTTGCATTGCCTTCAGGTAAACATGCTATTGGTTTTCTTTGAATTTATAAGATTAAAACCAAATCTAATGATTCAATTGAGCGTTACAAGACTAGATTGGTTGCTAAGAGTTTTAATCAACAGTATAGTATAGATTATGGGGAGACGTTTTCTCCTGTTGCTAAGATGACTAGTGTTTATATACTTATTGCAGTTGCACACGTTCATTAGTGCATTTGGATGACTGGTTTATCTTATCATCACACGTCTGATATTGTTTATGATGTTCACATTGTTAGTCAGTTTGTTTCGGCCACTACTACAGTTCATTGGGCAGCTGACATTTATATTTGGAGCTATCTTCATGGTACTTGTTTTCTGAGTCTTTTATTTCCATCAACCCACTCTTTAGTGCTTCGTGCATACTCTGATGCTGATTGGACCCATAGCCCCACCGATCGCAAGTCCACAACTGATTTTTGTATATTTTTTTATGATTCTCTTATCTCTTGGAGAGTAAGAAACAGACTGTTGTTTCTCGTTCCTCTACTGAGGCAGAGTATATTACTATGACATCCACTATCAATGAGATTGTATGGTTGATTTGGTTACTTGCAGATATGAGTGTTTCTTTTTCCTCTTCAACCCCTATTATTGTGATAATAAAAGTGCTATTCAGATTTAAAATATTGTCATCTGTTTTGCCATCATCTGCAAACTGGCATCATTTCTCTACCTTTTGTTTCTTCAACGTTACAACTTGATGACTTCTTAACGAAATCTCATCCAATTTATCATTTTCGCTTCTTACTTGACAAACTCTCACTACTTTTTACTGTAGCGTCGTGAGTTTGAAAGGAGATGTTAGCCATATATAATATCGCCTTATATAATATTAATGCATAATATTTAGTTTCCTTATTTATGGGTTTACTTTTTGTTTACTTTTCTTGTAATATATAAACTTGTGTATTTCATTGAGAACCTAGTTTTTTTACGGCTCCATATATTATTGATTTTCCTCTCTCTTTTTTCTTCTTCTTCTTCTTCTTCTTCTTCTCATTTCTTTTCTTTTCTTTGAATTGATTAACTATATTGGTCCAAGATAGCTCATGTTTTTGGCAATCCTAAGCATTTTGAGAATTAGTTAAATGCTCCAAAAAATTCAAATCATAGAATACCGGCAGCAGGAGAAAATATCAATTTTTGACCATTATGTTGTAAACATAGGAGTCTAGAAAAGACTGCAGTGAACCTTGTGTAAACTAATTATATTAACAACTGAGTAAAATATGCACACACAAAAAAAGACTAGATGATCGATTGAGAAAGATAATATGTTAGAATATATTAACACTTGCTTTGAATGTTAAATTAAATTAAATAAAATCAAACATGAATAGAGAAGAGAGATACGTGAAAATTATTTTTTTATTGTCATGTTTAATACAACATAATGAAAGTACCTACAAAATATAAGTTTAAGGGTGTGTTTGAGCCACATTATTTTGGGAGAATGTATTTTAAAATAGTAGATTGATATATGTTTAAAGGTGTGTTTGAGCCACATTATTTTGGGAGAATGTATTTTGAAATAGTAGATTGATGGAGAATATGTGGTTGAAAAAGAAGGAAAAGTTATTGATGTGATGAAAAATATCCTTTTATTGAAGAATGTGTGATTGAAAATGAGTAAAATAATGAAAATGAAAATTTTAATGTGTACCAAACAGGGGCTAAACCTATCAAAAGTTCTACGAGTCACACTTGGATGGAAGATATATTAATTTATGAATACAAGCGTGTACAAGAGTTTCTAAACGTGCAAAAACTCAATCCGATATAGCTCTCAAGAAACTCTCAAAAACCATCAAAATATGAACGTCAAGATTTCCAAGAAATTTCCGTACAATAAAAGATCTTTTATGAGTGTGTTTGATACACATTTTTCGGAGAGAATGCATTTTTATGATTTGATGGTGAATATGTGGTTGAAAATAAAAGTTATTAATGTGATGAAATATTATTTTATTAAAAATGTGTGGCTAAAAAAGAGTAAAAGAATGAAAATAAAAATGAGAATGTAACTCAAACATGTGTTATATATATAAAACATGTTTGTGCACATCTTCAAGTGGTAAAAGGGGAAGGTGAAAAAACTCTAGCTTTGATTGAGGCTGCTGCATCAAGTGTTCGAATCCTGAAATATGGATTTAACATTTGAATAAGTGCAAGTGTACAAGCAGCCTTCCACCATGTACCCTTGGAGGCATAACATGTGATTTATCTCTTTCACCAAGGCCCAGGACAGGGCAGGTGGGGACCGTCAAGATTACGATTCACCATTTATAAAACATGTCTGCACATGACCAGAGATTCCACATCAGCTCATTGGGCATCGAACATCGGTGATGTCAATTGATTTGGACCAATCAAATCAAGTAACATCATCTTGGCTTTGATCTAGTCCACTAGCCCCTCTTGACCCATTTCCCTCTCTCTATACATATGTGAGTCATTTGCACTTAAATGCACGTACTGTAAATTCTAGTCAAATTCCCTTGCCTATCTCTTTTGCACTCATTTGTGTCCTTCTCGGTCGTTGATTTGATAATCGAAATACGAACAATCGCCTAATTTTTTGGGATTCAGTGGTCATTGCACCCTAATGGTGTGCTCCAACATGCAGGTGATGTCTATGTGGACAAAAAAAGGTGATTAAGATTCTATTAACCATAAGATCTAACAGATTTTAAGGTAAACAAACTCAAACTAGAAAGAAAACGTAGAAAGAAGTAACATAATTAGGATTATTCTATTATGTCATAATGAGTTACCAAATGTTTTATCGAATCGCCACATGGCGGCTCCCTATTGGGGGCGCCATCCCGCCATGTGGCGATTCGGTAAAACTTTATGACACTCATTATGTTAGTATAGCATAATCCAAATAATTATTGGTTCAACATAAAGAAAACTAGCACACAACAAACTATGCCAAATTCATCAAAAAAAATTAGAATATATTCCAAACAAGAAGTATCTTGGGAATATGACATGTCAAATATAAAGAAAGACCCAAAGAGAGAATTGTTTGTGTAATTAAGATCCAAAACCTAAAACAAAAAAGGAGTTTTAAGACAAAATAAAAGATGTGGATTATTGAGTGAGTCCACCAAACAAACAGCTTGCATGGAAACATAGACTCAAGGACACTAAACAAAAGTACATTAGACTCGACAAATGCTAGAGAGGTTTTGGTTGGTTTCACAAATAACGAAATTTCAACGTTTTCTTAATTATTTAGAAATAGCGAGCTTTGGAGTTTGAGCAAGTTTGAAAAAGTGCAATAAATAGAAATTAATATTAGAGAAGAAAAATAATTTCAAACCTTATGGTATGGTTCACTTTCAAGTACCATAGCAAATATGTGGATTTTATTTAGAGTAATTAGCACATAATGTCCACACATTTCACTATTATTGTGAAAAAAATCTTCACCTTTTATTTTTTTGATATTTTCACTTTTATTTCCACTTTTCTTTGCGCAAAGAGTCTTTTTTCATCAACTTTAACAATTAAAAATTGTGAAATGATGAATATACTCATATATTTAAATAAAAGAAAAAAAATAATTGCAACCATAGACCTAATTTTAAAAAAAATGCAAATGAGTCTCAAATAAATTATTAAAAGGATAATTAACACATGACGTCTCCTACCTTTCGCTATTATTGCGAAAACACTTTTATCTTTCTTTCTTTTTGACATTTTCACCCTTAATTACACATTTAATTGCGCAAATCGTCATTTCTATCCATTTTCATTCAATTTCTTAATAAAAAGTTGTGAAATGATAAATATAACATCATATTTAAATAAATAAAAAACTAAAGAATTAACTGTAAATATAGTTCCAGATTTTTTTTAAAAAAAGTGCAAACGGGTCCCAAATAAATTATTAAAATTTGGAAATTATATATATATATATATATATATATATATATATATATATATATATATATTTATTTATTATTTATTTTTATTTTTTAAAAGTGCAAACGAATCCCAAATAAATTATTAAAAAATTTAAGTTTCTTTAAAAAAATTTTAAGGGTGAAAGTATCAAAAGATAAAAGTTATAGACATTTTCCACTATAATAATGAAAAATATGGACATTGTGTGCTAATTGTCCTTTTAATAATTTATTTAGAGACTCATTTGTGCTTTTTTTAAAATTTTGAGATTATGGTTGCAATTATTTCTTTCTTTTTCTTTTTCTTTTTATTTAAAGAAAATGATATATTTGTATTTCACAATTTTTAACTAAAAAAATGGATGGAAATGACTTTTTGCATAATGAACGGTGAAAATATAAAAATAAAAATAAGGACATTTTTCACAATAACTAGGTGGCGACGTTAGAGTATCTCCAAGAGATTATTTAAACATGAGATGCTTTCTATTTTAAAGAGTTAACATCTAAAATCATATTCCAAGAGATTCTTTAATTAACATTTTAATTTAGAGAGTGAGTTTGATTCTTCAAATTTGGAGAGTCAAACATATTCTCTATAATTAAATGCATTAAAAAAGTTTCAATTTTCAATGTAGGAAAATAATAAAATAATCGAAAGAAAAGCTAGTTAAAATAAAAGATAAAGAAAAATAATAAATATTTTTTGGGAGTAGTAAAATTAAGTGTTAAATATAAAGAGCTTGTATGAGTACTCGATATTATAAGAAAAATTACATGATACCCTACTCCGTAACTGTAAACTCAGACAATTGCATTCTTCGAGGTCTCGTATTTTGAAAGCGCTGTAAGATTAACTCATTTTCAATGTTTTCAAAAATCTTTATGAAGATTAAACATAAATTGTTGATTAAATCATTAAGCTATCATCAAGTTTCCATTCCAATTTCACATTCCGACCCCAATTTATTATTTATCACAAATCACAAATTCTCCAACTTATCATTTTCATGTATTATAAATCACATTCCACACACTTCACCGTCCGCCGTCCACATATATATAATATCACATATTCACAAAATTCTCAATTTTCATAAATAAATCAATCTCACATTGTCACGTAAATAGTAATATTGATAAAACATAAAATCACAACTCATAATTTCATAAATAATAAATCAAAAAAGAACAAAACCAATAAAAGAAAAATGAAGAGAGGAAAAAGGCTCACCGCTCACGCTACACTACGCTATCACGACTAACGAATGGAATTAGCTATCGACGGTAATGCAATGGTAGTGACGCGGCGCAGTGCGGCAGTGATCGACGATGGCTCATCACAATGACACTAGAGATGGCTACGGGGCAGGTTCGAGAAAGGACACCCTCGCCCAGTCCCACCACTCCCTGCCCCGCGCCTTGTCCCGGCCCTGCCTTGCCTTAGATGGGGCAAGACCCAAGGCGGGGCGACAATCCTTGTCCCACCCCACCCCGCCCCGCCCCGCTAACTCGTCGGGGCGGGTTTTTTTTCTCCCTATTTGGGACGGGATGGATTTTTTTGCCATCACTAAGTAGCACAACGAGGAATAAGACTTTGAAATAGGAATTGGACTTTTGCTTCATTTTGCCCCTAAAATGTTGAACTGGAAGTGAATTAAACCAGCAAGCAAGCCGTGCATCTTCAATCCATTAAATTGAGTAATTGGGCCTTTTTTTACAAGAGGCCCAAAAGAAACGGCCCACAACTTGAAGTTTCTTTTTGCCCAAATTCACTTTTGTTCATCTTCCAAATCACTCTATCGCCGGTTGCACCTACAATCCAACCTTCAACCTTGAAGTTTGTGTTTGTCCATGGCTGGCTCTCAGTAGCGAGTTCGATTGTAGGTTCTGGCCGAGTCAGCACGCGTGGTTGCGCCACCTCATTTTGGTGCTAACCCCGTCATTGCCTATGGATTAAATTTTGAATTTCACCATATTCAATGTTTTTATTTTTATTTTAAATTTCCGACATGTACTATGATAAAATATAATATAGGTTATAAAAATATAAAATACTCTACAAATTAAGAAATATTCATCTGTTGATAAATTAATAAATTATTCATATATCGATAAATTAATAACCCCTCTAAAATAATATTTTTTCTCAATTTCACATTATTATTTTATAGAGGTTTTACTGTATTTAATTTTAAGATAACTATTAACTTATGTTAAATTCATCCTTGATGAACGCATGTCTGTATATTATACAGTAATATTCTCAAAAAAATTGGGTCAGCTTTGTGAACCACATTTCACCATTTTTTTTATTTGTTTACTAGCGACGTATGGTTTTCGATCTTTTCATCGATGCGTGAAATTGCAAATATGTTTTTTGTTTATCAGCAATGCCCTATATTATGCTCGATTCATTAGTGTATCTAAGGAATAATCGAAGGCAACTACAACACATATATGTGCACATATATAATACACACAATTACTAGATTTGCATTTATTTTGAGAAATGCTTTATGTACATAAGCAAAACCAACAGAAATTTTACAAAAACATACATGTGGGTTCCGCACATTTTTTTCTTTTTTAAATACATGGTGGGGCCCACCCACTATGAGTATCTGTATGTTTTTTTGTAAAAAATAAAAAATAAAAAAAAATTGTACAAATGAAAGAATTGATTTTTTTTTTTGTACAAAAGGAAACCAGTCAATTAGTTGGATCCCCTCGATTATGAGAAAAATTCAATTTAGCTTTTTTATGCGTTGGTAACATCTGTCACAAAATATGAGCTTTAATTTTTATAAACAAAAAGTAATTATATTGCTCGTAACAGTGAAATTGTTTTTTTATTTACTGTTTTGGCGAGACGTGAAAATCAAAACTTTTTCAAATAATGAACTTAAATTCAAGCAAGTAAATATTAAATAAATAAATTTAAATAATAAGCGCAAATATAAAATCGATAAGTCCAAAAGAGAAGATTATGCAAGCGATATAATTGTGGATGTTAGATACAAAACAATGATTTACATCCTTCATTTCTAAACTCTATGGCAAGAGGAAAACATTTTCACTACGTTGATTGACTTGTGGTGCAATTCAATCATTTACAACGTTTTTGGTCGCTTACAAATAAAAAGCACCGATCATACAATGTTGAATTTTACGGGATCTCGACACGACCTACAAATTTAAAGGAAATTGATTTTACAATTTATATTATTGAAGAAACAATTTAAAGAATGTTTGATGTATATTATTGAAGAAACAATGTATTTTAAATAGTGATAAGATATGAAATACGTGGTTAAAAAGTAAGAAAAAGTTTTGATGTGATTAAAAATATTGTTTTATTGAAGAATATGTGGTTGAAAATGAGTTTTGAAAAATATATTGTGAAATAATGTGCGTCAAACAGGGGCTTAATTTTTCAAGGGAAGTGAAACTTGTAAAAGTTTTAAATATTAAGTTGAAATTCTTACTTTCAGAAAGATAATTTTTATACAAGCATTTTTATGAAATTTTTCTTGCACAAAAAAATTCATCGTTTGAGCTTATAATCTTTTATTGTTAAGGATTAAAGTATTTTATCTTTACATATGAATTCAAAACATCGAAATCTAATATCTCTATCGATTTGACATGAATGCTCGACTTTCGTCTCAATTTCATCGATCGTCAATTGCTAGTCTTTTGGTATCAATGTTTTTTTTTTTGGTGTCTCCAATAGATCAATTTTGCAACAATAACTATGAAAACTCGAATTCAAATGTTAGATATAAAAATAAAAAAAAATTGTTTGTTATAATTAAACATAATGTCAACCATAAGTAGGGGTAGCAAACGAGTCGAGCAGAGCCGAGCCGACTCGTTGCCCACGAGCTTGAGCTCGTGCCTTGTTATAAAATGAGCCGAGCTTCTGCTCGGCTCGTTGCTCGTGGGCGAGCTTAGTTCGGACCACGAGCTCGTACTGTGCTTGGGCTAGCTTTTTTTTTTGTGTCTCCAATAGATCAATTTTGGGCGAGCTTAGTTCGGGCTCGCCTTTTTTGAATTTTTTTAAAACTATCTTTCTAATAAAAAAAATTAGATGAGTCGCTCGTCAAAAACGAGTTGAGTGCTTGGGCTCATTTTTTGACGAGTCCGAGCGACTCGTGAGCCGCTACAGTACGAGCGCGAGCGGTCGAGCCGACGAGCTGTTCGGCTCAATTGCCACCACTAACCATAAGTCAACACCTTCTTTTAAAAATAAAAATAAAAAAATCGACTTACTTTCTAAGTTTTGTTACTAAAAAAAATAAAAAATCACTCGTAATTCACTCCAAACACATTCCTACCGTTCAATAGACATCACCAAGTATATCGTGGTGAAAAAAAGAAGGTTTAAAAATAGATACCACTCTTTTAAAAATTTAGATCGAGTCGAAGTAATTTTCACTCATCGAGTAAAGTAAATTGTTTAGTATTAAATAACAATAAAAATAACTTTTAAAATAAATAATTAGTTTGCTAGCCAAAATTTACCTATTTAAGTACATATGTTGGTCTCAAAAACAAAGATTTTTTTTTTTTTTTTAATGAATGGTAAGTTTTTATTTTTTAGGTAATTTACAGTTTCCAAAAACTCAATTTTATGGAAAAGTAAAATGCATGATGTAGAGAGGATTGTGAGGACATGCAAACTCATCCTCATATTATGCCTTGAATTAGTTAAAATAAAACCACTTTAATAGTCTTTTTTTCAAATCTTGATGTTAAAGTTTGAAATGGCTAAAAGTGTAGATGACTTACCGGCACAAAAATAATTGTGTCCCGAGTAGGGGTGTTTTGGGCTCAATCATTATCCAATCTTACTAAATGGGCCCAATTTTTTTTGGGTCCGGATTAATTAGTAGATTCTAATTCACAGGTCTAAGACAAAAATCTTTAGGGCGTCAAAGCTATAAGAACTGTTTAAAATAGATATAAAATTGTAGACAACAATGGTTCAACAAATCAGAGTGGCGCAGCGGAAGCGTGGTGGGCCCATAACCCACAGGTCCCAGGATCGAAACCTGGCTCTGATATAGAGTAGCTTCCCAAATTGGCCAACTTTTTTACCTAAGCCACCTATTATTTTTTTTTTTTTGTGGGGCCTTTTTTGGGTTTACTACGTAAAAATAATTGATTTGATCCCACAACAAATGTAATCGATTGCATATAGTTTTTAGTTGTATCTTGTTCGGTTGGTTTAACACTATGTAAGCACGATTTGTGTAAGTCTAAGTTGTCTCGAAGTTGAGTAAATATTGAATAACGTATGTTTGTGATTATGAGTCATCACTACAATTCAAACTCTTGTCTTTGAACTTTTTATTTTCTCAAAACAAACTTGCACGGGCCAATTCTCATAGCTGACAAATGTCTTTCATTTAACATATGTTTGTACTAAATTTGTCACGTGTCGGTACATTTTGAATTTTGTTACTCGACTCATAAATTTGACGCTCCTCTCATCTCATGTAGGCCTCACATGCTTAAAATGGGTGTCGTAGGACGGTGTTATCGAAAATTATCTTTGAATTTAGTATTACATAAATTATGTGACTCTTGAATAAAAGGTCAATCTTATTCATATTATAAGGTCAATATTTTAAAGAAGTTCACGATCAATGAATCTTCTATCTCTAAATGGCATTTCTCCATGAGTTTTGTACTTAATTGTAATTGCTATGAAAGTTGTAAACTTAATTGTAATTGAAGTTCTAGAGCTAAACATGTAATTAAATGTAAATTAATTGGATTTAGATTTTAACTAAAACTCCTATTTGTATTTTAATTAAAAATCATGTTTGAATGTGGAATTCTTATTGCATATGGACAGTGGCGGACCCAGGATCTTGAGTCAGCCCGGACGACCGTAAATCGTTGACCATTGTCGGCACTAAAATATTAAGAGCCCCGTTTGATGGCCATTTGTTTTTTTTTTTTCAAAAAATGTATTTTGGAATAGTGATTTGATGGAGAATATGTAGTTAAAAATAACGAAAAATCTTGAATTTGTACGTAATATTATTTTATTAAAAAATGTGCTGTTGAAAGAAGTGAGAAATATATTTTGAAAAAAAAAAGTGGAATCAAACGAGATCTATAATTTATATATAAAAACTATTTTGTTCAAACTAAACATTTTTTTATAATTTTGTCGTAAAAATTAACAATATTAATCGAATGATATTGTGCTCAAGTTTTGTACAATTCAAGAAAGATCACGGGTTTGAATTAAAAATTGCATTAAATCGTCAATATATAAGATATACGACTTTTGTAAAATTCATATTTAACTTCTTGAGTTCCACAACGGTTACGCCTCCATATCCTGATAGAGGGGTTATGGGTTCGAAACCCCTCCCTTTATTCAACTTAATTTTGGCAAAAATTGTAAATTTAAACATATTTCACACTAAAAATGTTGGCAAAGGGTTTCAAAACGAAGACATCTCCTATGAAAACCGAAGTGCCGGCCAACTAAGCTACAAGGAGTTGGTGGAAACAATTGTACTTACCGGTATATAATTAAAACTTTTATTCATTGTCCAAAAGAAAAAAACTGTTCCGATGGATCCAGCACGGGCGGCCGCAGGGGCTCGCCGGGTGCTGGGTCCGCCATTGCATATGGATTGAAACTATTTTATCTCTATAAATAGAAACTACATGGAACCTAGGCATCCAATTGAACACAACAAATCATAATACAATGATTTCATAGTATTCAAATTAGAGAGAAAAAAATTTATTTTATTATTTTATTCAATTGTCCAAAAATTAGTTTCTTGAATTAACTCAAAGAAGGTTATCACTCATCGTTACAGTATTGACTTTGAAGAATACCAAGAAGACTCAGATGTTTGGAACATCAAGTTCTTGGAATTAAAAGCTGGAAGATTGGAATCAAAAAAATAATTGCATAAAAAGTAATTATGATAAGTACTTATTGATCATATTATGCAGGCATTGAAGTGATAATAAGCAAGCTGTTTCTAAATTATTTGCGAAATGGCTTCTAACACTACAACCAAATGTCCATCACTTACGAAAGCTACGTCAAATGGGGTGTTCCAAGGAGACAATCCTCTCGATTACGCACTTCCTCTTTTGATTCTACAGATAATTGTAGTGTTTGTGCTCTCCCGGTTGCTCGCCTATATTCTTAGGCCATTGAGACAGCCACGCATTATTGCTGAGATCATCGTAAGCTTCTACTATCTCGTGTCGAATTCGCGGGAATCTTTGTTTTTCAAATATATTTTTTATGTGAATTATGGTGATTTTAATTAATTCGTATTGACTCTTGTTCAGGGAAGGCATATTCTTAAAGCCAAGATTTCACATTGTTTTTCCATCATCTGTTTGAATCTTTAGTTACTGTTGGGTGGTAGATACTTATTTTACAAGAGAATTGCAATATTTCTAAGTTGACTTCTATTAGTTTATAGGCATTATTGTGTCTACGTCGATAGGAAACCATGATTACATGATGAACTATTCCCATCTGTGGAGATAAGTAGGAAAAAAAAAAAAGATAAGATTTAATTATACTATTAAGTCGTGTCCGTACTAAATATGCACTTTGCATCAAAGAACTAATGAAATTGGCTTATTGGTTTGGCAGGGAGGTGTTCTACTCAGTCCATCTGCTTTAGGCCAGAATCATAAATTTCTTAATGCTGTTTTTTAAGCTCCTGCTTTAGGCCAGAATCATAAATTTCTTAATGCTGTTTTTCCGCCTAGGAGCTTAACAGTTCTGGATACCATCGCAAACTTCGGCCTCCTCTTCTTTCTATTCCTCGTTGGCCTCGAGCTCGATCCAAGATCCCTTAAACGGATTGGGAAAAAGGCATTAAGCATTGCTCTTGCAGGAATCAGTGTTCCGTTTGCTCTAGGAATTGGGACATCGTACGTACTCCATGGAACTATTTCCCAGGGCGTAAGTCAGGCCCCGTTTTTAGTCTTCATGGGAGTGGCCCTTTCTATTACTGCATTTCCTGTCTTGGCTCGGATTTTGGCTGAACTCAAGCTTTTAACGACTGATGTTGGTCGAATGGCCATGTCCGCTGCTGCATATATCTTCTATATATAAAAAGTGCCTATTAAACGGAATATGTTGGTTTAACGGAAAAACTAACGGAATTTATTGATTTAACGGAAAAACTAACAGAATTTTATGTTGGTTTAACGGAAAAACTAACGGAATTTATTGATTTAACGGAAAAACTAACAGAATTTTTTTAATTTAAAAATTTTTTAACTCCATAATTGGGTTTCAAAATTTACAATTCTAAAACCCATGTAGAAGTATTGGATGTCATGCTCATTTTATAGATATACTTCTCTCCAAAGGTTTCATAAACTTCCAATGTGGGATTGTGCATTTTATATATACTCTTAACTCCCATAGTTTTATAAATTTCCAATGTGGGATAGTGACAAAAAAAATGTTAAAATGCTCATCAAAATCATTTTCAAATGTATGTCTAATTGACTAATTTGATTTTGAATTACAACTAATTAAATTGTAATATTCACTTTCATTCTTTCATTTATTTAATTTTCAAATTTAATTTAAATTGCACTTGATTATTAATATATTAATGTTAGATATTATTTTCTATAAGTTTAAAATATTTTAATTTAACAAAGTAAACTATTTTAACATATTTATTTTTAATTTTTAGTGTTGGGACTAATTGTAGGATATATAATGAATCTAATTAATAAATATAGATTTACTTTGAATTATTTTTATGTATTTATTGCATTCGGTTCGACCCCAGTTGAATTCCCACGAACTTTACGTTAGAATCATTCTCGATTGTGAATCAAAATCCTTCATCTCCATTTTCAGATATCGAAATTATCAAATCCGCAGACTTTTCGTATAAATTCTATGTTAATGCTCATGTTTAGTTCCTTAATTAATAAAAAAAATTAAAATTCTTCTAACACTATTTAGCAATATTATAGTATTATATTAAATGTTTAGTAAGTATTATTTTTAAATATTAGATGATTTTATGATATAGTAAAAAATCTATTTTTTTTATAATATAGAAAAAACTATTTTTTTAAAATAAAAATATATTTAATGTCTTAAAAATAATTAAAATAATATTAAAAATACGAAACGTATTATGACGCTTATTTTTCGTATTGACACGCCTAAACTTGTGATTCTTGATTCTCAACATCGACGTTTCGCAACGCATTACGCATTTTAGAACATTATTAATAAATGAATGAAAAATGCAAAAAGCTTTGTACTACTACATTTTAGTCAATAGGAAAAAATGAAACTAAAAAAACAAAATGGATGTGGAGATTATCAATTTAAAAATGCTAATAGTTTATTTGGTAAGGTACATTGAACTCAATGAAGAAAAAATATTTATTTATTTAGTTTTGTATTATAATGTTATCTGTTATTTTATTATGTACAAAAAGTTCATAATTAAATACAAAATTTAATATAATATAATAGTACGAAACACAAACTTATACATTTTAATTTAGAATTTAACACTATTCAAATTAAAATTAATATATCACAGCGTGTAATTATTTATCAATTACATAAATATTACATCATTAATTATTTAATAAACCAAAAAATTATATATAAACTAAGCAAACGTGCATTGCACGTTGCTTAAACCTAGTATATATATATGTGTGCAACATTGGTTGCTGTTTTGGCTGCTGGATTTGTAACTGATTCTACTGGAATTCATGCACTGTTCGGAGCTTTTGTGCTTGGAGTACTTGTTCCAAAGGAGGGACCTTTTCCCGGTGCTCTTGTTGAAAAAGTTGAAGATCTCATATCTGGCCTTTTTCTTCCTCTGTATTTCGTCTCAAGTGGATTAAAGACGAATGTAGCCACCGTTCAAGGGGCGCAATCGTGGGGTCTTCTCGTTTTGGTCATATTTACAGCGTGTTTTGGGAAGATTGTTGACCTCAAAAAATGAGTTCAACATAGTCGGACCCACTCTTGCTACGTCAGTACGGATCTGGCACGTTTGTACCAGAACAATAACGGTAGCCAAATTTGAAAGGACGTGGGAGGCACTTTCTGGCAAGAGACGAAGGACTCCGACGATAAGATTTAATGGTAATCACGCTATCAACGATCACCAAACCAAGATAATCAAGAATATTTCACTCTCTTTGTTTGAAGTAATGTATGGAATAATGGAAGGCTAGATTAAATGAATAATTTGTAGGAAATTCACAATGTATAATATTAGAATTTGTATTCAACAAATATGTAAAGAAATGTTGATGAAAAACTTGCTAAGCATTTCCTTATGAATTTTCCATGAACTTTTCGTGGGTATGTGTTTCATTTCTTGATTGTAAAGGAGCCAACTCCCTTTTCTTTACAAAAAGAGTCTATTTATACTGTTTTGATTGAGGTGGTGACCATTGGATCAGAACCATGCGATCTCATCTCCTTTGTTGGGATGTCACATCATTGTTCATTCATGCAATTAATGCATTGACAAGGGGTGAGCCGCTTTATACAATAGGCTGACACACTGACAAAACTTTATTACAAACGTCGCATCAATCATTTCTAAAAGATCTTCAAATCATCACAAGAGATAGCGTCTACTTCATGAACTTCGAAAGAGTTAAGAGCCTTGTGTCACTCTCCTACAAGGTGCCCTTTAAGGAAGCCGCGACTCTCGGTTTCCTTATGAACGCTAAGGGCTTAGTCGAGCTCATTGTTCTCAACATTGGGAAAGACCATGGAGTAAGTTAATGCTTTATGTAATATTTGGTACTGCACACTACTTAACGGTCCATATCCACATATTTGCATTTGGACTCGTTTGTTTCTCATTTAATAAATTGTTTTCTCGTCTATGCAGGTTTTGAACGATCAAACATTTGCAATCATGGTTTTAATGGCTTTATTCACTACAGTTGTAAGGATGCCTGCTATTGTAGCTTTATACAAGCCGGATGGCAAAATCAGTGTACAAGCATAGAACTATTCGAAGGAAGGAGTCTAGTTCTCAGTTGAGATTATTGACCTGTTTCCACAGTACAAGAAACATTCCGACTTTGATAAATCTCATGGAGATTTCGCGTGGCACTGAAAAAAGGAAAGGACTTCATGTCTATGTAATGCATTTAGCGGAGCTTTCTTAGAGGTCGTCTGCAATATTGATGGTCCACAAGGCTCGAAAGAACGGGATGCCATTTTGGAATAAGGTACACGATTCTGATCCGAATCAAATTTTTGTTGCTTTTGAGGTGGTTGAGCATCTTAGTAGGGTGTCTATTCGACCAACAACTGCTATCTCAGCGATGTCTAGTATGCACATCGACATTTGCTTGAGTGCAGAGAGGAAGAGGGTAGCAATTATAACCTCCCTTTCCATAAGCACCCAAGGCTCGATGGAAACTTGGAGACAACACGAGCTGACTTTAGGTATGTGAACCGGAGGGTTCTTGAGCATGCACCGTGTTCAGTTGGAATTCTAGTTGACCGGGGCCTTGGTGGAACATCTCATGTATCAACAAGCAATGTTGACTATAAAATCAGTGTATTTTTTTCGATGGCCATGATGATAGGGAAGCTCTATCATATGGTGCACTTATGGCTGAGCATCCAGGCATTCGTTTGAACGTTGTTCGTTTCATGGTTGACCCTGAATTAGATATAAATGATAGTTATTGTCCCGAAGCAAGATCAGAGGATGAAGAGTTTCTTGCCGAATTCAAGGAGATTATCAAATGACAACTCAATCAAATATGAAGAGAAAATAGTAAACAGTACTGCAGAAACAGTCGATATGATTCGTACACATAATCGTTGCAATCTGTTTCTTGTTGGAAGAATCCTAAGGGACAATTGGTTGCAGCTCTTTACAAGATCAGTGAATGCCCGGAATTGGGGCCAGCCGGAAACTTACTAACTTCCCTGGATTTCTTGACCATAGCATCTGTTCTAATCGTGCAGCAGTATCGGTGCCAGCTATCCGTTGATTCATTGAATTCCCACTAAGGAAGAAGAGTCGACAGAAGACGAGTGTGCTGCACGCTAATATGCTTTCGATTTACTTGATTCAAATGAATACTTGTAGCATATGCTCTGTGTAATACACAATATTTTAACTTCTTTTTTTAGTACTGTCTTTGTAACAATAAGTTCCAATCCGTGGTCATTACTCTTCCTTCTGAGTGTAATTGTAAAGCTGGAAGTTAGCGAAGTGACAATGTAAATATTTCAGCATTACGAAAATATGGATGCTGCCTTCTGTAGTCATTACCCAATTTTGAAATTAATAACCATTTTATTTCACAATTTATTGCTATTTCAGTATTTTTCTTGCCAAAATTCATGTATTTTTGGTGCTTAGTATAATATACGATATCGTGTTTAAAAGCATTAATACCCCCCCCCCCTCTCTCTCTGAATGTTGTGATCCATTTAACTTCACATAAAGAATTATCTGCTCCGAATATCCTCTCTTTTTTTTGAACACTTTAATTTGTCCCTATCTCGAGCATTAGAATCAGGGCCGTACCTGTGTTTAGCGGGGCCTGAGGCGAACTTCAGAATTTGGGCCCCTAAATCATAGCAGACAATCCATTTTTTCTTCTAAAAGAGTCTTACGAGACTAAATTTGTTAACTTTAATTCAACAGTAAAATGAGTTTGAAGTAAAGATCGAATTTGATCAATTATAAAGAGAAAATAATCAATTCTAAAAGATTTTTCGACTGATTGTGTTACCTCTTCACTACCACTTTCATCGAAATGCATCTTTCTTCGAATGTTGCATTTCCCTCGAAAAACAGCTTCAATTCTCATTTCAGTTGTCATTTGTTTAGCTTCATCCATGACACTAGCAAATTCAGATTATCTATAATTTTCGAGAAACAAAATAAGCATTTCTAAAAGCTTGATGGAAAAATCACATTTTGCAACCTAAGTCCACAAAGCTTGTGTTACTGCTGAGCATAGACCACATTATGAATATCATCAGCCCCTCTGACCCAACAATTCCCCAACCACAGCACAAGAATTTCAATCCTCAGTCGAACCCAAATCAAATTTCATGTCCTTGGGAATAGAATGTGCCACTGCCACAACTTTGCTAGTAACACAATGAATAATGCTAGCGCACACAACTTTACAAGAATTTTAGATAAAAACGAACTGCTCTTTCATACATTTCTACATTGGTTGGCTCTCAGTCATTAGTAATTCCAGGATGAAATTTAATGAATGCATAACATATCATTTATTGACAGCCTATTGCACAGCACTGTGTTTGAACCTTCGTGAAAAGCATATCAACTCATCTAATCCTTGCTTCCCTCATCAGTTTCTCTGGATCTTAAGCAGGTTTCCCAGGTAATCCTCAATTCCGAAGATTGGTCTTTTGCACAAGGCAAATTTTGGTATTCATATAAAAATCACAGAATCAGAAACAGAAAGTTCGTGATGTATTATATCTCTCTTTCTTTGCTTACAATGGCAAGTACCTCATAATAGATTCTTTGATCAATCAAAGATGCTTCACAGCCTCACTTTGTGAACCATGAAGATCTCTATTTTACTAGGTTATAGCTGCCACATAAAGGAATTGCAAATGACGATTTTGAGATTATTCATAAGATGCATAAATATTTTTACAATTCACCACCTGAATGTAAATTATGCAAAGGAGAATTCTACCAGTTAGGCAAATTTGACCTTAAAGAGGATAAAGAAAAACTACTATTTCAGATTCTTTCAAATAACCAAAATTATTAACAAAAACAAACGCATAATAATCCTAGTCATGAAGGCAGTAAATTGCACATCTCGACCATCAGAAAATACTGCCTAAAATACATGGTATGACTATTTTCCTAAAACATAGTTCAAGTAACTACCATCCTGAAATCAAGAGAGCTGGAGTCGCCTCACTGCCTCGGCGCCGTAACAGTGGTCTGTGGAGGGAGAAGAGAAGACGGGTTTGGGCCTTTTTGCCTGTTAGGTTAATTATAAAAAAAAAAACCAAACAAAAAATGGGCCCTTAAAATTTCTGGGCCTGAGGCAGCAGCCTCTTGGGGGCCTCTCCTCAGGTCCGGCTCTGATTAGAATATAATCTACATCATCGAAAAAATTGGCCGACTTTGGTTGTTGGGATGGGGTGGGGTGGGGTGGGGGTTGTTCAGCTTCCACATTCCAAAAACCTTCTGAAAAAATGAAGACCTTAAGGTGAGACAGAACGAAAAAAAAAACAGAAACATATTGTTTTATAAATTAGAAAAGTAATATGATTTTGGCATTAATTATTAAACATGATTGTCTGAAAGGAAGTTAATTATAACATGATTAACAAGAACTTTCAGGCAAAAAAGATAGAGGATAAACCGAACTAATCTGCAGAAAACATTACCAGTTAGTTTGGACCAATACAAACCCTTAAACCTTCTTCTCGAGCTTAAGAACTTAGGTTTACGCCTTACGGGATATCTACAGCTGACTTGATACTCGTCCCTTGATTTAGACAAGTTATTCAATCTGATATTGCTGCAAGTAAGATGGGAATTCAGATCATCTTCCAATTATGAAAACTGTGTAGGTATCAGTTTTCCTTTTGAGAAACTAATGACATGATCGATAAAATTAAGAGTTTAAACCAACCCAACCGCCGCAATATTGATTATTATAGTGTTACTCGGCAATATGCCAATGGTTTGTATGCATTAATGAATTTAATCAAGAAAGAAGGTTAATCTATGAAATAGTAAAAAAGATTCCACATATAATTTTCCATCTTTCACCTTGTTTGATAGTCAAAATTTTCCTTGAAATTTATTTTCTCGCCACTTTGGTAGGAAAATGATTTTCCACCTTTTTTAAGCAATGAAAACAAATTTTATCCCCAATTGTTATCTATTATATCTCTTTAATGGACAATTTTCTTGTAAAATAAAGTCAAACGAACACCAAAAGATCCAAAATTTTAATATTTTCCAGGTGAAAAATTATACCAATCAAATACAATAATTGACAATTCCTAAGAAAACAATTCTAGGCAATTCAATTCCCTAAAATTCATTTTCTTTCCACCCAAATTCCACTCTTACAATCAAACGGGCTCTAAAAGAAGCGTCTTATTCCACTAGCTTATGATTCAAAAGAGTTATTCAATCTAGTATTATAGCAAGCAAGTTTGTATTAAAATCTTTCTGTCATGAAAATTGTAGACATATATGTCTTAAAAAAAAAAAAAAGAGTTCGAATTGCGGGTAAAGGAACGTGTTGAAGACTAAAAATGAATAATAGTGTTCATTTTAATAGTTTAAACTTCTAGATGAGACTCTTTCACGTATAAGTCATGGTAGTCTTGTTTCCCCATTTAAAAAAGAGCCTACTATGATAGAAGTGGCATTTTTGTAATTATATCGTAGGTAGAGGATGTCGTGAAAGTAGAAAATGATTGTAATTATAACTAAACAGTCATATCGAAAGCTGTTAACCCCCACACGCTTAAGCTTCTAAAGAACTAGGGGGTTGGTGGCCTTTTTCTTCAATGAGGCACGAGTCTAACCTATCAAATTTATTGAAAATTAAAAACTAATAAAAGCGTCGTATTCCAGTAACTTATGATTCAAAAGAGTTATTCAATCTAGTATTACAGCAAGCAAGTCCGTATTAAAATATGAAAATTGTAGACGTATGTCTTTTTTTTTCAAGAAGAAAAATGAGTTTGAATTGCTGGTAAAGGAACGTGTTGAAAACTAAGAATGAATCATTTTAATAGTTTAAACTTGTAGATGAAACTCTTTGATATATAAGTCATGACGTAAAAGAGCAAAAATATTTATTTCATAATAAAAAGGAAAAAATGTTTATTTCCAAAGAATAATTTGTAGACTACCTTACAATGAATAGTTGGCAATATTGAAAAGTCATCTACTTTACATAAAATGAATACCCAATCAATCACCAAACTCGGACTATATAATGAGCACGGACACACTAAACAACTCCTCATCACTGCAGAAAAATGGCTGATAAAACCCAAACCAGAGCCCTTTTTCTTTGCCTCCTAATTTGCATCTCCACCACCTCCGGCCACAAACCCCAGTCGCGTCGCCCTTGCAAAGAGCTCGTTTTCTACTTCCACGAAATCCTCTACCTAGGATATAATTACAAAAATGCCACTTCTGTCATTGTAGGCTCTCCTCAATGGGGAAACAAGACTGCCATGGCTAAGCCAATGAATTTCGGTGACTTGGTTGTGTTTGACGATCCAATTACCTTAGACAACAACCTGCATTCACCTCCGGTCGGACGAGCTCAGGGCATGTATTTATACGATCAGTGGAGTACTCTGGGTGCATGGTTTGGGTTTTCGTTTTTGTTCAATTCTACTGATTATGTTGGAACCCTAAATTTTGCTGGAGCCGATCCATTGATGAACAAAACCAGGGACATTTCAGTAATTGGTGGAACTGGTGATTTCTTCATGGCTAGAGGGGTAGCTACTATGTCGACAGATGCATTTGAAGGGGATGTTTATTTTAGGCTGCGTGTGGATGTTAGGTTGTACGAGTGTTGGTAATTTTAGCTGCTTCTTTTTGTCATGGCTTTTCTATTTTTCCTTTTCTTAAGCTACGAATAATTTGGTCTGTATGGCTTGTTCTTGGATCATTTGCGGTGATTTTATCAATTATAATCTATAATTATTATGCGTTTTTAACAATTTTACGATATTTTCCACATTCCATCTTTTTGTTTCTATTTGAATTTGGCTCCAAAATAACATGAATAATATTAGCACTGTTTTGAAAAATGATGACAATAAAGTAAAGGTAAACACGAAAGAGATAAGTAATCACACATGACACACATATTTGTAGAGGAATTTTATTACTTGAGGAATCACGATACAATCGTAGGGACAACTACTATTTTCGCTATATAACAGGGAAATATCCAAAATACCGTTGTGTGAATTTTCGCCTCGGGGTCTTCGCCCCCAAACGGTTAAAGTGTTTATCTCACACGTTCTCTCTTATATTTAGAATTGACTTTTTAATTAAAGTGTGTACAATTTTTATAGTCAAGTAATAAAATAATTTGAACTCAAATTTCAAGTTCAAAGTACCATTTGTACAAATAAGTAAACTCTATTGCGAATTTCCTTTTTAACTCGAGATGATGAAAGTTAATTTATTAAAAACTTATATTTACAAATAGCATGGCATATTATTTTCCATTAATTTATATTAAAATTTCATTAAACTAATAATTACACTTCATCCTCCATCAAGTAGGGTCAAGTAATGGTGAAATTAATAATAAAAAAACATATCCCTTACTTGACCCTACTTGATGTACCAAATTAAAGTTCCCTTGTTATAATGGACACAAAGCATCTAATTTGGTTATGAAATAGTTTTACTGATAAGTGAGATTAATAAAAAAATTCATAACTAATTCTGGTGCGTTTGATAGATATTATTGAGAAAAGAATGTATTTTTAATAGTGTTATGATGAGAAATATGTGGTTAAAAAGTAAGAAAAACTTATTGATATGATGAAAAATATTATTTTATTGAAAAATGTGTGGTTGAAAATGAGTTTTGAAATAATGTGTATCAAACGGGGGCCACGTTAACAATCTTTAGCAAAATTGTGTTGATAAATAATTTCCAAAGAGAATAAATATTTGGTAAATTCCTTGATTTATACCACATTGATTTTTTTTATTAATTTTTTTTGTGGGTTCGTTTTTTACAATCATAAGTTGACTGTACTAGTAACATACCTTAAGTCTACTCATTAAGCCCCCGTTTGGTATATATTAAAATTTTTATTTTCATTTTTTTACTCATTTTCAACAACACATTTTTCAATAAAATAATATTTTTCATCACTTCAATAACTTTTTCCTATTTTTTAACCATACATTCTCCATCAATCTACTATTTCATAATACATTATTCGAAAATAATGTGGCTCAAACACACCCTTTAAATTAAAGAATGAGACATTTTTTGAGAATCTTTTGACTCGTGATAAAAGTTGAAAATGACAAGACAAACGTATTATGAAGAATCTTAGAATGTCTCACTGATATACTTGGACCAATATTGGAGCCGTGGAACCATAGCTATGATATCATTCTATTTCTCTCTTTCCTTCCATCCAAGTTGCACTCCAGACACCTAGCAACGGTTGAGAAACTTTAGGAGTGAGAATTTTTATAGCAGCCTTTGCTACCGAACTCATATTTTACAAAACAAGTTGCCAAATTCCATGTCAAGTTGATGAGTGTAATTAACTCATTAAATAAATATCTTTAAATCATAGTTTTTGGCACGTTCTTGAGCACTTACGAGCATTTTAATGTGTGTTTTAATGTTGTGATATAGATTGATAAAATTGAAGAAATTAAGCAAAAGTTGAAAAAAATTAGACATGTGCTAAATTGTAAGAGATCCAAAATTCGAGTACTAAAGTGAAAATACTTAAAAGATGTGTCGGACCTCAAAATGAAGATTCAAGAATCCTAGGAGTCAATTGGATGAAAAAAGAAGTCAAAGGGATTAAATATAATTAAAGTATGATCACACATCAATTTCCAACCGAGAAAGTTATGCTCCAGATTCGTAGTCTCATATTGAGATTCATTTTTGATATAACAAACGTTTGAATTGGAAAATGATGTCTGAAGCAAAGTTGTAGCTCTTTGAGTTTTTTTTCATAACATCTTGAATCACCTCAATTGGACATCAGGAGCAAAAGTTATAATAAAAATATTGAAAGATGTGTATGAAAGTTTTCCAACCGACGATGGACGCCGCGATACCCAATATGGGCGCCAAGGCGCCGCCATTGCTGAAAATAAATAGAATCATGGGCGCGAAGGCGCCGCCTGTGCGAGAAACATGTTTTTTTATTTTTGAAATATTTTCTTCGCCCAATTTAACTCTAATTCGTCCCTAAACTCTAAATTATTATAAATACAACCTTAAAAACATAATTCTGGGGGGCTCTTGTGGGAGAAAAGGAGGAAAAAAAGGCTAAAGACAAAGAACATTAAACACAAAGAATGGAAGAAATCAATTGAAGAAATCATGGAAATATCAAAGGGGACTTCGAACAACACTCCAAAAAAAGTTTTTCTTACCTTCTCCTTTATGTTTTCCATTGTAAATTGTTTAGATTTTATGAATTTCTTCATAAGCTAAATAATTTAGCTAGGGTTTGATGTAGCCACTTGAGATTATGATTTGATGAATATATGAATTATTTCTTTTGAAATCTTCCACTTATATTTAATTGTGTCATGATTTTAATGCTTTTAATTACCTGATCAATAATTAAATGAATAGATGCTAGTCAATTCCAACACTCGAGAGAGGAAAATTTAGGCGCGATTACAGGATTGACACAACGTTAGGTTTTATGGATTTCGAGAGAAAGTGTAAAATTTATGAAGCTTATTTCACAAAAGAATCGGGACTTGATAAATTCTAAATTTTAATTCGTAATAGAGATATTATGATTAAATTCTAGGGTTAATTTCTAACCAGCACTCGAGAGAGGAGAGAGAAATAATTTAGGATTCTTGCTTTTGAATATGAGAAAATCAATTGGCATAATTGGATATCATTGAACCATAATTGAAAGTTAGATGAAATCATTCCCTAGACTTTCTCAATTTGATTATTTGCATTCTTCGTATTTGTCAATCAATCTAATTAGATTCATTTAAAAGCATTCATTTAAACATTCATTAATTTAAATAAAATAAAAAGTTACATAATTATAGTATTTAATGAAATTAAATTACAATCCATGTAGATTCGACACTTAACTCTACTACTATATTACAAAACTTAACATCGTACACTTGCGATAAAATTCACGTTATAGAAAGTGCGTTACACAAGCCAAGTTGGATTGGAGCATTTGGAATTAATATAAGAATACTTTTCCACATTACATTATTAGTCTATTGGATTGGCATCTTGTTATGGATAAACAAAATTCCAAAATAATGATCAACACCAACCTCCACCCAACCTTCAATAAGATAATTGTATGGAAAATAAAATTTAAATAAATAAATTGGCATTATTTGAATAGTCTTGCATACTATTTCTCAACTTTTTTGTGAACTTTCGAAATAAATGCAATTCGATATGAATTTGTTTTAGAGATGGTCATCTCTAATATTTCAAAATTTAAAATGAATTGAGTCTAGAATGTGTACTTAAATCCTACTAAAACTCTTTTATGATTTTTTTTTTGTTTTTTTTTTAAATTCAAGAACGAACGTGATTACTTGTGATGACACCAAATAGCTCTATTAATTACTTTAATCCAATTTAATTTTTAATCTCTTATCTGCAAATTGTGTGGACCAATATACACGCTACCGTGGATCCCACAACTTATAAGCCAAACAAGTTGCCAAAGAACTTGCACCTTTCTGCCTTTCTATATGATCTAAGGGTCAAGTGTTCCTGCCCTTTCCTCTTTAGGGAAACTCAATTGGCCACGAAATGGAAGAGAAAAGAATACGGGTCATTTTTACACCATCCCCAAGCATTATAATAGGTAAAAGTTTCCCTATCCTCTCTTTCAAGAAAGATGTGTATCTATTCTTGATGTAAATAAATAATAGAAATAATTATCATAAATGAAACGGGAATTACTATCAAAATAAATAACTTTCTTAACTAATAAGTATGTAAAGTTAACTTATTTAACCATATTTGTAAACAAATATTTGCTTAAAACTACGTCCAGTTTACTTTTTAAGCTTAGCCAAAGATGTTCAAGTGTATCTTATATTATCCTTGTTAATCGAAAATCAATTGGTAAGCGACTCGAGAGTAATATGAACGCTTTCGGCAAAAAGTCTGCTAAACAAGTATGTATGACCATCAAAGTCAATGTCCGAATGGTAAACACATTTCATCCACATTTAGTGCCACCAACACTTGACAAGGAAATGCATGACTAGTGAAAGAAAATGAACAAACTGTCCTACCTCGATTTCAAGAGGCGGGGTCCTAGGACCATATCTCTCCACAACTTTTCCTTCCTTGTTCACCAGAAACTACGTAAAATTCCACTTGATAGCATCTACAAGCAAACCCCCCTTTTCCGATTTTAAGAACTTGTAGAGGGGGGCTGCATTCTTCCCATTGACATCAACCTAGGATATCGTGAAAGATACATTGTTTATAGTTTCATCCAGTGTATTACTTCGGTAAAATTTTAGAAAAAACATTAAGAAACGGCAAAGGGAGAAAAATAAATGATGTTTAGGACAATTTGATAATACTCCAAGCAAAAAAAGCAAGTCGAGAAAAATTTATAATCCTCCCTGCTTGGCACATATCTCCCTTTGAGATTGTGTTAGAAATTTTATTTTTCAAACTTCGTTAGTGGTAACAGGAATTTAATGGTGTCAAAGAGTCATAAAATCTCTCCACTAAGAAACAAATTAATGGCCATGCTAATGGGTGGTTTTTGTAACACGATGTTACTAATTATTTCTAGGTTATTAAGGCTCTGTTTGAGCACCATTTTTATTTTATTTTCCGTGAAAAATGAGTTTTGAAATAGTAATTTTTTGGAGGTTGCGTGGTTAAAAAATAGGGAAAAAAAAAATTGGGTCTACCTGCAAAATCTCATGAGGAAAAAAGGGTAAATAGCCCTTCAAAACAACCATATTTCAAGAATGGCCTTTGACCATTTTTAAAATTTAGAAAGTTCCTAAAATACCATCAATAGAAAAAATTTAGAACGAGTTATTCTAATATAAAATAGATTTCAGTTTAGTCCTTTAAAATTTAATTTTAATATAGGATTCAACAAATTGTTTTTTTCTTTTTAAATAATCTTCACCATCAACTCTTTCCAGCTGTCTTGACTTAACTGAGTCCGAAAAATATGATAATTTTGTTCATAATGAAAAAACCTATCATGAATAGATTACCACAGGAATATAAAAAATTAAAACTATATATATATAATAAACTAAATAAAGCATGGATAAGAGAATTTTTGTAATATTAGAGATTGTTGTTTGATATTTTTGTGATTTTGAGCACCCCCACACTAAATTAATATCAGAGCCTTAGAGATCATGGAAATTAAAAATACTGAAGATTTAGAAATCGAAGTATATGAAGGTGTAGAAAAATATGCTTTAAAAGGAAATTTTGATTGGGAAAAATTTTAAAAAGTCAATAAAACAGAATTAAATCTTAAACCACCAGGAGAAAATAAATTATTTAGTATTTTAGGTTCAGTTTTTAGAAGAAAAAAGTTAGTTATTAATGAACATCATGAAATAGAAAAAGCCATAGATATCAAACATATACAAGGAAAAATAAAATAAAATCTAATAACAAAAAGAAATATTAACGAATTTCTAGGAAAATTAAAACAAGAAAAAATGTAAAATATCTTTTGTCTACCTTGCTGGAATACAGATAATAATACATTCATGTTTTAAAGAAGGAACAAGATGAAAGATGAATAACAGCAGAAAATGAGAATTTAGGAATAATCAAAGGAAATTTAGTCTATAAAAAATTAATATTTACTTGTTATCTAAGGTATTGTGTGCATATAAACGATAAAAATTTAGATGATTGTCTTAGCCTACATTTTAAAATGACTAATAAAATCTTGAAAGATGATGATAAAGCTTTTACTATATTATATCAAGGATTATATTTCTATACAAATAGTAGTTATGTGAATATACATAAAGAAAAGCATTTTATAGAAACCGAAGAAGAATTTAAAGATATAGGAGAAGCAATCCTACCTAGAGAACAAGATATAGAGGAAATAAATAATTTTGAGGTAGGACACGATGATGCTATAAGTATCGATCAATCTATTATATCAAAACAAATCACTTATAAAGAAAATAATAATTATTGGAGATAATACAACGAGACATGGTATTTCAAAAATAAAACAAAATAAGAATAATAGTGTCTATGGAATCAAAGGAATTTTTTAAATGGAAATAAATGGATAAATGAAAGTAAAATACTTATTAATACAAGAGCAAGTCAGAATCATATTTGCTCTTTTATAGATGAAAGAATTAAGAAGAAAAAAGTTGAACCCTATAGTAATAGAGATTTTGAAGGAAAAATAAACTCTTGTGATATCATATGACAAGTCCAAATCAAATTTGAAAGTTTATTATTAAACATATAATGCTATATAGATAATAACATAAACTTTGATGAACATCCAATATTAATAGGAAATTCATTTTTAGATAATCTTGATGATTACAAAATAGAGAATGAAGGAATTCTTATTATATATCAAGGAATAACTACATATTGCCATAAAGAAAAATGAGTAGAGAAATAAAATTTTCAATAAGTGTATTCGGATAAAAAATAACTACTTGTGCTCTAATTGACACGGAAGCTGAAATAACTGTGTTTAAAGAATTTTTATTATCAAAATGGATTGAAAATAAACGACAATTAACTATATAAGAAATAACTGGAGCAAAAGAATGATCAAAATACAAAAATGAAAATATAGAAATCATCATAGAATCCAAAATAGTAACTATAAGAAATGTTTACCAATATAATATAAATGATCGTGATATTATTCTAGGAAATGACTTTTTACAACAGTTTAGTTGGTATAATCAAAACATATATACCATTCAGTTAAAAATATCATGTGGACATCTACTGAACATAGCTAGGGAATTTAAACCATTTGGAGATCAGTCAACTCAGTGTGGTGAAAAGATAGAATTTATACCAAAATTACTCAAATATTCAATCAAATAATTACTCTTGAACAAATAAAAGATCTTTTAGCCAAAACTTATAATGAAAAGCCACTTGAAAAATGGGAAAAATAAAAAACAACAGATAAAATAGAACTATCAGAACCAACAATCATTATTAGAGTCAAACATATGCTCTACAATCAAGAAGATAAAAAAGAATTTCAAGTACAAATTCAAGAACTTCTTAATCAAAAACTCATAAAAAAAGTAATAGCTCTCGTAGTAGTCCGACATTTATGGTTAGAAATCATGCAGAAATAAAAAGAGGAAAACCTAGGATGATTGTAAATTATAAAAAACTTAATAAAAATACTAAATTTGATGGATCTTATCTACCAAATAAAGAAGTCTTAATAAATATAGCTAAAAATAAAAAATATTATTCAAAATTTGATTGTAAATCTAAATTTTGACAAATCAAGTTTGAAGAAAATAGTATATCGTTAACATCATTTAGTACCTATGAATAGATAGTTATGCCATTTGGATTAAAAAATGTATCACAAAAAACTTATAATTTTCTTATTATTTATATTGATGACATACTTGTTTGTTCAAAAACATATGAAGAACATCTTAAACACCTCAAAATCTTTGCTACACTTTGCTCAAAAGAATGTATAATACTTAGTCAGAAAATGACAGAAATAGAAAAAAATGAAATTGAGTTTTTAGGAATGATAATAAATAGTGAAGGAATAAAATTACAATCTCATATTTTAGAAAAGATAATTTTATTTTTTGATAAACTTGAAATAAACAACAATTCATAAGTTTTTAGGATGTCTTAATTATGTTGAAGGATTTATAGAAAAACTTGCAAAGAAAAAAAATACACTTTAGAAACTATTAAGGAAATCAAATACGATTGGATGGAATGAAAAACATACTCTTTATTTAAAAAAAAAACTTCAAAGAAAATTGTAAAAATTTACCTAAACTTAGACTCTTAGATGAAAAAGATAAATTAATTGTACAAACAGATGCATCAAATTTATATTGGAGTGTTTTATTAAAAACCAACTTAAATGAAATTTATATATATACTAGGGGAACATTTGATAATGCTAAAGTAAATTATTCAACCAATGAAAATGAATTATTAGCAGTTGTTAAATGAATAAATAAATTTAAAATGTTCTTGTTACTCAATGAATTTATTGTTCAAACTCATAATACTCAACTTAATGGATTAGTAAATAATAGACTATCAAAATTCACCTCAACATAGAAGATTGCACAGATGGCAAGTGTTGTTATCTTTCTATAATTTTAAATTCGAATATATTAAAGGAAAACATAACTTATTTGCTGATTTTCTTAGCAGGAATTATGAATATGGAAAAGATTGAGATATTCATAGAAGAATTGCAGGAACTTCTAACAAGTTTTAATACCAAATATCTTGCAGTTCAGGATGATCATCTGGACATAAAACAAACTTTGTGTGATTTATGAAACAAAGTTATTGAAAATGGAAGAATTGAAAAACTTAATGAAAATAAAGAGAAAATTGTTGAAAAATTATCAGAATATTTTGATTATTTTGCAGCTTATAGCCAGGAGTTCCCTCCTTTGGAGAAATGTGAATATAGCCAAAAGGCTAGTCGTATTCCATTTAGGGAAATTAATACATCCACTTAAAGTGAAGAATCGAAACTCAAGATAATTGACTATCTTGCCTCTAAAGAGGAAAAAGTCATTAACAAAGGCTCACAACAGTCGTCAGTTCCTTTGGACAAACTGTTGGAAATATTCGGAAACGGAAAAGGAAACGTTGATACTAGTTCTCAAATTTCCTTAACAAAATGTCCATTGCAACCACCAACTCTTTCAAGCAAATTGCAAGATTATAAAAGTGGAAAATGAGCCACTTACATTTTAGGTGAAATGTCCTTGGCAAAGGGTTGACTGGAACAACACACTGTAATCAGTGAATTCTAGAAAAATAAAAAATCTAACAAAAATCACCAAGAGGAATAATTAAAACTCATCATGTGCGGACCAACCTTCATCCCATGGAAAAAGATTATTATGAATTTTCAGAATGGGTATATAATTTTAGAGAAGGAAGTTCTCTTTATCTCACAGTCTTTCATATGGCGATTTACCCAAGGATAAATGTTATTCAAGGAGCAGATCCAACCATTGTCAGAAAATTGGCAACATTTGAATTTCTAGGTCGACTTTTCCCCGTAACCGATCGCAAGGAAATTGAGCAATTTGATAAAAAGTTCATCAATTGTGTTAAAAAAACACAGTGATAAACAACCAGTTGAATTGAGATTTTACACCATCAATCCAGAATATAAAGAATCAGAATGGTATGGAGAATATCATCTGATCATCATCAGAAAAAATAATGGGAATTCACTTAAAGAAATTCAAATTTTTAAAGAATTGCCAACAATTAATAAGAAATTGATGATTTACAGATGACCCTTGGAATCAAATCAGTTTGTTCAACCATGCAATTTTTCTACGGAGAAAAATATATGATGTATGGAATGAGCAATAATTGGATCCTTATCTACAGAGGAGATAAAATATCAAAAATCCTCGAAGATAAGATTTGTGAAATCTTAAATGACCAATTCCTTGGAAGCGAGTAATGCATCAAAGAAGCTTATAAATTGATGGGACACGTCCACAAGTAAAGGACGATAAGAAGAGATCAAGACAGCACAATATGAGCTGTAAAGAAAAAGGACAGATGTTAAAGCTGGAATAAAATAGCCGACAAGTGCTTTAGTTATTTCAACTACTTTGAAATTATTGTACTTCTACATTCGTGTTGTAAAAAATTGATTAGCCCGAAGCTTCTCGGGGAAGCTCGAGCTTTTCTATAAATCGTGACTCTTCTCATTTAAATAGGCATGACCACTAACCAGTTTTGAATGACTAATGTTGGTAAAAACCACCATCTTGAAATGATCTTTGTAATCACTTTCATTAGAGAGTAGAAACCACTCTTCGGAGTTTCAATCTTTGTAAAAATCTTTGTATAATAGCTTTCAAGCTATCATCAGATCAATAAAGTTTTTGAGTTTGAAATAAATCTCTTATTACGTTTTGAGCGTTGTTCTACACAGTGAGTCTGTTTGAGAGTTTTGATTGCCTTGTCCGTTTTGCTATGATGTTGTCAGGACTTTGGCCAACTCCTTTGACGAAGGTGACCAGAACATATAACATTCTTGTTATTTTGCGAAACGTGGTAAGACTCTTATTTTAAGCTACAAAGAAATTTATATTCTGAAGGTTTGTATGAAAATTATTATATGAGAATTTTTATAAGATTGCATACTCTAGAGAACTTTTCATAATGGAAATTACGATTTTTTATATAGAATTGTACCTTTTAGGTATACTAATATTATTGATTATAGTCACATAATAGAAATTTCAGAAAATTATTATAATTATACTAGAGGAATAAATTTTATAAAAAGATATATCATATATTATAAAAAATGTCTTACAATTGCATCCTTTAGATTAAAAGAAAGATTACCTAAAGATAATAAAAATAATTATATTTTTCTGGTTAGATAGTAAAAAAAGTGAAAAAGCCTTTGAAAATGTAGAACAGCATGTGAGTAATAATGAAATTGCTAAATTATATGATTTTGATCTTAGTTTTGATGATAATGAATAAAATATTTATAAATACAAGAAAGTATAGAGAAATATAAAAATAAAAAATATAAGCATGGAATAACTAAAGAATTTTGTGATAATAAAATAAAAATTTAAGAAAAACAAATAACCAGAAATAATATTATAGAAATTGATAAAGAAATTTCTAGATGGAATAAAATTAAAAGAGAATTAATAAATAATGAAATCATGAGAGAATTAAGAATAGAAGAACAATTAAGAAGTGGAATAGAAAAAATAATAAATAATATAAAATAAATCTCTTAAACCTACCAAACTAATATGAGTATACCAAAAAAAATGAGATTTGATAAGCAAGAAATAGAAAATATAAGACTACTAATAGGAAGTTATCAAGCTAGAGGATAAAATACAACTACGTTTCAACAATTAAGTTCATGGGGAAACATAGATGAATTGTTAAATATGACTACAAATTGGACTAATACATTTTTATGGCAACAATTAGGACAATTAAAATTTAAAGACATAGAAGCTATAGATGAAATTAACAACATAGATCCAAAAGATGAAATAACTAAAGAAAGACTAGAAGTTTTAAGTAAAAATATGTCCAAAAAATTTAATAAAATTAAGGAACAAATTAATAATTTAGAAATGCTTGATGAAACTAAACTTGAAGAAATTCAATATCAAATATCAAAAATTGCACAGAAAAATAGTACTAGTAAAATTGAAACTTTAGAGGAAAAATTAGATATTATTAATTATAAAATCGATATTCTATTAAACAAATTAGAATTTGAAATTATTAAACCGCCTTGTAAAAGACCTAAAGGATGAGTATGAATGATAAAATCAATTTAATTGAAAATGGTTTAAAAACAATTGATGATCTAGAATTGAAATAAACTATGAAGAAGAAAAAGAAAAACTACAAAATAATTTCTTAAGAATAGAAAATCTAAACAAAAAAAAAAAAACCATTTAAACCAGATTATACCAAAGAACTTAAAAAAGTTAGAAAGAAAATTAAAAAATATGAAGAATTAATAAAACTTAATAGAGAATTAAAAGATGATATTGAAAGATTATTAATTGATCTTAGAAAACAAGAAGGAAATCTTATAGAAAAAGAAGGAAAATTAATCATAGGAGAATAATGAACGAAGATATGGAAAACCTAATATTCGACTTAGAAAATTTAAAAATTTGTGAAGAAATAACCAAAAATCATATGGTTGGAAGAATAAGAGGACCACGAGCATCTAAAGAAGAAGATTATGGAGAAACTAGCACAGCTAGATATGAAGTTAAAATAGATCCTAGAAGATATGTTAAAACAAAAGTTGATTTTGAAAATAGAAAAGAAAAAAAGGTATAGAGACCAATTTAAACCAGTATTAAGAGAATCAAATGTAATGAAAATTGCACGATCATATTTAAATTTAGATTGTGAGTTGGATGTTAGAAAAACTATAAATGAATGGAGTATTAATATGATAACACACTTTAATTATAACAGTAGTAATACCGATAATAAAAATTTATTAGCAACATTTAAAGGAAATGTAGCTAATTGGTACCAAGGATTAGAAGAGACAACAAAAAGTGTTTGGAAAGATAGTGTTGAAGCGGGATTTGGAATTAGTATAAGTGAAGGTATAAATAGAGTCGCTATAAGAATTTATAGAGTATTCGCAGGAAAAGATTGGGTAACAGAAAACACTAGAGCTAGAATAGAAGAAATAGAAGATACTAAAAATAAAATGGAACATTTACAAATCTGTAATAAGTGTTATCTTAATAAATATTGCTGTGAATATAGTAAATATTATTATATGATGTTTGGAAGTGGAGCCGATAATAATTATTATAAGAAAGTTTTTATTAGAAAATTACCATCATCATAGAATAATTATTTTCAAAATAAGATTGGAGAAAAATAACTTGGAAAAAATGCAGAAACCTATACTTTAGGATTTATAATAAGGATTATAAAAGATGAAATAAGTACAATGTGTAGTGATCAAATGATTTATAAACAAGAATTTGTTGTAGAGACACTGAAGTACCAGAAAATTGGGATGTTATGATTATAGAAGAAAAATAAAAATAAAACATAAGAAATATAAAACAATTTAAAAAGAAATACTTTAAACCAAAAAGAAAATATAAATCTTATAATAAAAAAACCACTAGATAAAAAAAGATGTAAATATTGGAATTGCAATGAAAAATGACATATAAGTACTGAATGCCCAAAAAAGAAAGTTTGGATACTAATTACAGATTTTGTGAAATTAGAGACGAATGTGAAGAAGTTAGTTTCGAAGAAATAGAAATTGATGAAATTTGTTTTGAAGAGAAATTAGATTCAGAACAAATATCTAGTGAAGATGAATAAAAATAAAAGAAATATAAAATAAAACTAGTTTCTAAAACTATTCTAAAATTTGAGGACATGTTTTGTAAAATAGAAATCCTCTTCATTAGGGGTAAAATTGACTTTTTAATAAAAACTTAAAAAACCTCAATCGACCGGCCAATTATAAAAATCTCCCCCAAAATCATTTCATTGAAAGAATACGTGGATGAAAATGAATTTTAGAAAACGAGACTTAAACAGGGGCTAAATATGCAATTCAATAATCTAAATTAGAAAGTTATACCTTTTTGAAAATTGGAAATTCTGCTTTAAACCTTGTGCAAACGGCTTCTAGAATTTCCTCATTAGTTCATGGTTCTTGCCAGGCAAACTGATTGCAAGGAAATGCCAATATTTCGAAACCTGAGAGGAAATGTATACATTACCTATGCCTCAAAGAACCCATCGATCAAGATAAAAACATGTGGTGACAGCTTCGAAATGCTAAAAATGGTTAACAAACCTTGCTCATTATACTTCTCGTACAAAATATTTAATTCTTTGTGTTTCACGGGTTTAGTCGCTAACAATTAAAAAATGGATCAGACGATTGTATAAGGAACAAACCTCTTGAGGCGAAATCTCAAAAATAGGTGTTTTATTGGTGAAAATTTACAATTGGGGACAAACAAAATGCCTCCAAGGAGCGCAAGCACACGAGTACTAAAAGAGGAATTTTAAAGTTACACTTAGAAATTGAAATTACATATTCTCTGTTGAGAGTTTTTTGATTCGAGACCCTATCTTCTATGTCTTTATTTCCTTTTTATATTTCCTTGGTAACTTCAAGGTTGTAAAACTGCTCGGAACTACTCAATTACTCCGTAACTATCCACTTTCTTCATGGTGATCGACTTGTTGGGGAGAGGTTACCTCATAACCGTTGCTATTACTCTTGCCTTCTAACTGCCCATCTTCAAATCATGGGACATGTCGAATTTGACTAATGACCGCTTCCATAACCGCTGGATTAGATGACCATAATGCCTTAGATTCGTCTAACTCCTGGGTGATTTGACAGTTTGGGCGATGATAGGACTATCGCTCTGGGCGATCGTATGGCACCCCATTCGCTCAGCCTTGGGCGTCTTACAAGTTTGGGAGATGATGCTTCTTGGTTCTTGTGCTTCCATTAGATTTATCAGCAATTCTATCTAGGCCTTTATCCTGGACTTCCGAATTGGGTTTTACACTTTGGAACTTTAGTCTTGGGTTGCACTTTTAGTATGTCAACAATTTGTAATTTGACTGTGTTAAACCACTGCAAAATGGAAGAATGCAGAGATTATGGTTCAAAAGATTCAAGTTTTTTAAGCTCAAGGAAACGCAAAAGAATATTTTTTTAAGGTAAGTAAAGAAGAAACATAGCCATACAGCAAGAAGATCATCTAAGAAGAATGATATTATCCAACTTGCCAAGGGATTGGAATGTATTTCATAAAACAACTATAATCAAGTTCCCGTCGTCCTACTGTTTTACGCATGGCCAAGTGTTTTCGCGCATTTTTGCAACCCGCCAACAATTACGAGAAAAAAGGGGTCAGACGATTGTGTAAGGAACAGACCTCTTGAGACAAAGTCCCAAAAAGGGGTGCATTTACTAGTGAAGAGCTACAACTGGAAAATAGACAAAACGCCTCCAAGGGGCACAAGCACACGAGTACTGAGAAAGGATTAAATTTAAGCTAAGGAAATAAAAGTTACATATTCTCTTGTCGAGAGTTTTTGATTCGGGGCTCTTGCTTCTACGACGTTACTTCCTTTTATACTTGTTGGGCATCTTTTGGTTATCGAAACTGCTCGGGCATTACCTTCGCAACCGTCCACTCCTTTAATGAGGAACCGCTTGTTTGGGGAGTAGTTGCTTAGTAACTGTTGCCACTACCCTTGCTGTTTTCTGGATCGTGGGATCGTGCCGGGTTCACTTGCCAACCGCTTCCATAATTGTTGAATTGGATAAACTATACCCTTTAGACTTGTCTGATTCTGGGCGACTTAAGGTTCTGGGCGACAATGAGGCTATCGTCCTGGGCGATTGTGCAGTACTACCCTCGTTCAGCCTCTGGGCGTCCCACAGTCTTAGGCGGTGGTACTCCTTTGCTCTTGGGCTTCCAATATTCAGGCCTTTTTCACAGGTTTCCAGCTTGGGCTTTTCTTCTTGGGCCTTTTAATTGACTTCCATTGGGTCTTCATCTTGAATTTCTCAATTGGACTTCCCTTTGATTTTGGGCTGCATTTTAGTGTGTCAACACCAAGAAATCATTTCCTACAGAAAATTTCACACGCAACGTTAAAAATACCTAATTGTCTCTTTAGAGTATTATATGTTAGATTTCAAATCGTGCACTGGTTTGTAAATAAATTGGTCATAAGAATCTCAAAATGTCTCAAAGCTCTTAGCATTGATCATGTTCAACCCCAATCTAGTGCTTCTTCTCCAATAATGCCTACACCCGCCCTCAACTCGTTCTAAAAAAATTTGATTCAGTGCGATATGCTTCGATAATCAGACTCAAAAAATTAACTTTTATCTATCCAGTCATGAGGTAGATCAGCAGCAGTGAGCTATTCCTCTGTCACAAAAATAATTATGCATCATTTGACGACCCATGGCAGCATCGAACATGTCATATATCGAATTCTCGTTCTCGAAAAACATAAAAGGAAGTGGCATCGTGTACCAACTTATGACGGAAAAAAAAGAAAAGAAAAGGAAACTGTTATTTATGAAATCAACAATCAAGTAAAACTCTGCTACTTATTTAACACGAGCTGAATTGAGGTATGTGAACCGGAGGGTTCTTGAGCATGCACCGTGTTCACTTGGAATTCTAGTTGACTGGGGCCTTGGTGGAACATCTCATGTATCAGCAAGCAATGTTGACTATAAAATTAGTGCATTTTTCTTCGGTGGCCATGATGATAGGGAAGCTCTATCGTATGGTGCACTTATGGCTGAGCATCTAGGCATCCGTTTGAACGTTGTTCGTTTCATGGTTGACCCTGAAGTAGTCGGGGAGTCTGTTCGAGTAGATATAAATGACAGTTATTGTCCCGAAGCAAGATCAGAGGATGAAGAGTTTCTTGCCGAATTCAAGGAGAAATTATCAAATGATGGCTCAATCAAATACGAAGAGAAAATGGTAAACAGTGCTGCAGAAAGAGTCGATATGATTCGTACACATAATCGTTGCAATCTGTTTCTTGTTGGAAGAATGCCTGAGGGACAATTGGTTGCAGCTCTTTACAAGAACAGTGAATGCCCGGAATTGGGGCTAGTCGGAAACTTACTGACTTCCCCAGATTTCTCGACCACAGCATCTGTTCTAATCGTGCAGCAGTATCGGTGTCAGCTATCCGGTGATTCATTAAATTCTGTCGAGGAACAAGTGTCGACGACTCGACAGAAGACGCGTATGCTGCACACTGATAGGCTTTCGGTTTACTCGATTCAAATCCGATGAATACTTGTAGCATATGCTCTGTGTAATACACAATATTTTAACTTCTTTTTTTAGAACTGTCTTGCAACAATAAGTTCCAATCCGTGGTCATTACTGCTCTTCCTTCTGAGTGTAATTGTAAAGCTGGAAGTTAGCGAAGTGACACAATGTAAAAATTTCACTCTGCATTATGAAAATATGGATGCTTGCTTCTGTAGTCATTACCCAATTTTGAAATTAATAACCATTTTATTTCACATTTTATTGCTATTTCAGTATTTTTCTTGCAAAAATTCATGTATTTTTGGTGCTCAGTATAATATACGATATCGTGTTTAAAAGCATTAATACCCTCTCTCTCTCTCTCTCTGAATGTTTTGACATAGAGAATTATCTACTCCGGAAGTTATTTATAATATGATTAACAAGAACTTTCAGGCAGAAAACATAGAGGATAAACTAAACTAATCTGCAGTAAACATTACCACCAGTTAGTTTGGACCAATACAAACCCTTAAACCTTCTTCTCGTGCTTAAGAACTTAGGTTTACGCCTTACGGGATGGGATATCTACAGCTGGCTTGATACTCGTCCCTTGATTTGGACAAGTTATTCAATCTGATAATGCTGCAAGTAAGATGGGAATTCAGATCATCTTCCAATTATGAAAACTGTGTAGGTATCAGTTTTCCTTTTGAGAAACTAATGACATGATCGATAAAATTAAGAGTTTAAACCAACCCAACTGCCGCAATATTGATTATTATAGTGTTACTCGGCAATATGCCAATGGTTTGTATGCATTAATGAATTTAATCAAGAAAGAAGGTTAATATATGAAATAGTAAAATAGATTCCACGTATAAAAATTCAAACACGTCTTATCAGTTTGGACAAAAGTAATAAACAAATTTTAAATTATTTCCTTTCATAATCATAATTGTACCACTTGCTGCAATGCAAGTGGGGAGAAATGAAGCATGTTTTTTTTCTATAACTAAACAGTCATATCGAAAGCTGTTAACCTCTACCCACTTAATCTTCTAAAGAGCTAGCCTTTTTCTTCTTCGAGGCACGAGTTTAACCTATCAAATTTATTGAAAATTAAAAACCAATGCATGTTTGATATCTATAATTTTCCATCTTTCACCTTGTTTGATAGCCAAAATTTTCCTTGTAATTTGTTTTCCCATCACTTTGGTGGGAAAATTGTTTTCCACCTTTTTTAGTAATGAAAATAAATTATATCCCCAATTGTAACAAATTAATCTCTTTAATAGACAATTTTCATGTAAAACAAAGCAAAACGAATACCAAAAGATCCAAAATTTTAATATTTTTCAAGTGAAAAAGTATATCAATCAAACACAATAATTCACAATTCCTAGGAAAACAATTATAGGCAATTCAATTCCCTAAAATTCATTTTCTTTCCACCCAAATTCCACTCTTACAATCAAACGGGCCCTAAAAGAAGCATCTTATTCCACTAGCTTATGATTCAAAAGAGTTATTCAATCTAGTATTATAGCAAGCAAGTCCGTATTAAAATCTTTTTGTCATGAAAATTGTAGACATATGTCTTTTAAAAAAAAAAATAGTTCGAATTGCGGGTAAAGGAACGTGTTGAAGACTAAAAATGAATAATAGTGTTCATTTTAATAGTTTAAACTTCTAGATGAGACTCTTTCACATATAAGTCATGGTAGTCTTGTTTCCCCATTTAGGAGAGAGCCTACTATGACAGAAGTGGCATTTTTGTAATTATATCGTAGGTAGAGGATGTCATGAAAGTAGAAAATGATTGTAATTATAACTAAACAGTCATATCAAAAGCTGTTAACCCCCACACTTAAGCTTCTAAAGAACTAGGGGGTTGGTGGCCTTTTTCTTCTATGAGGCACGAGTCTAACCTCTCAAATTTATTGAAAATTAAAAACTAATAGAAGCGTTGTATTCCAGTAACTTATGATTCAAAAGAGTTATTCAATCTAGTATTACAGCAAGCAAGTCCGTATTAAAATATGAAAATTGTAGACGTATGTCCTTTTTTTTTCAAGAAGAAAAATGAGTTTGAATTGCAGGTAAAGGAACGTGTTGAAAACTAAGAATGAATGATTTTAATAGTTGAAACTTGCAGATGAAACTCTTTTGATATATAAGTCATGACGTAAAAGAGCAAAAATATTTATTTAATAATAAAAAGGAAAAAATGTTTATTTCCAAAGAATAATTTGTAGACTACCTCACAATGAATAGTTGGCAATATTGAAAAGTCATCTACTTTACATAAAATGAATACCCAATCAATCACCAAACTCGGACTATATAATGAGCACGCACACACTAAACAGCTCCTCATCACTGCAGAAAAATGGCTGATAAAACCCAAACCAGAGCCATTTTTCTTTGCCTCCTAATTTGCATCTCCACCACCTCCGGCCACAAACCCCAGTCGCGTCGCCCTTGCAAAGAGCTCGTTTTCTACTTCCACGACATCCTCTACCTAGGATATAATTATAAAAATGCCACTTCTGTCATTGTAGGCTCTCCTCAATGGGGAAACAAGACTGCCATGGCTAAGCCAATGAATTTCGGTGACTTGGTTGTGTTTGATGATCCAATTACCTTAGACAACAACCTGCATTCACCTCCGGTTGGACGAGCTCAGGGCATGTATTTATACGATCAGTGGAGTACTTTCGGTGCATGGCTTGGGTTTTCATTTTTGTTCAACTCTACTGATTATGTTGGAACCCTAAATTTTGCTGGAGCCGATCCATTGATGAACAAAACCAGGGACATTTCAGTAATTGGTGGAACTGGTGATTTCTTCATGGCTAGAGGGGTAGCTACTATGTCGACAGATGCATTTGAAGGGGATGTTTATTTTAGGCTGCGTGTGGATGTTAGGTTGTACGAGTGTTGGTAATTTTAGCTGCTTCTTTTTGTCATGGCTTTTCTATTTTTCCTTTTCTTAAGCTACGAATAATTTGGTCTGTATGGCTTGTTCTTGGATCATTTGCGGTGATTTTATCAATTATAATCTATAATTATTATGCGTTTTTAACAATTTTACGATATTTTCCACATTCCATCTTTTTGTTTCTATTTGAATTTGGCTCCAAAATAACATGAATAATATTAGCACTGTTTTGAAAAATGATGACAATAAAGTAAAGGTAAACACGAAAGAGATAAGTGATCACACATGACACACATATTTGTAGAGGAATTTTATTACTTGAGGAATCACGATACAATCGTAGGGACAACTACTATTTTCGCTATATAACAGGGAAATATCCAAAATACCGTTGTGTGAATTTTCGCCTCGGGGTCTTCGCCCCCAAACGGTTAAAGTGTTTATCTCACACGTTCTCTCTTATATTTAGAATTGACTTTTTAATTAAAGTGTGTACAATTTTTATAGTCAAGTAATAAAATAATTTGAACTCAAATTTCAAGTTCAAAGTACCATTTGTACAAATAAGTAAACTCTATTGCGAATTTCCTTTTTAACTCGAGATGATGAAAGTTAATTTATTAAAAACTTATATTTACAAATAGCATGGCATATTATTTTCCATTAATTTATATTAAAATTTCATTAAACTAATAATTACACTTCATCCTCCATCAAGTAGGGTCAAGTAATGGTGAAATTAATAATAAAAAAACATATCCCTTACTTGACCCTACTTGATGTACCAAATTAAAGTTCCCTTGTTATAATGGACACAAAGCATCTAATTTGGTTATTGTTGGCGAGGGAATATTGACCATATTTCCACCTACCACCACTAATTATGAAGTAGTTTTACTGATAAGTGAGATTAATAAAAAAAATTCTTAACTAATCTTGGCCCCCCGTTTGACCCCCATTTTTTTCCATTACATTACATTAATTTTTTTCTCTCTTCATTTCAACCACACATTCATCAAATAAAATAATATTACACACAAATCTAGAAAATTTCATTACTTTTCTACCACATATTTTCCAATCAATCACTATTCCAAAAAGTTTCAACACCCCAAAATGGGGGCCAAACAGGGGCCTGGTGTGTTTTATAGATATTGTTGAGGAAATAATGTATTTTAATTAGTGATATGATGAGAAATATGTAGTTAAAAAGTAAGGAAAAGTTATTGATATGATAGAAAATATTATTTTATTGAAAATTATGTGATTGAAAATGAGTTTTGAAATAATGCATTTTGAAAGAATGTGTGTCAAACGAGGGCTAGGTTAACAATCTTTAGCAAAATTGTGTTGACGAATAATTTCCAAAGAGAAAAAATATATTTGGTAAATTCCTTGATTTATACCACATTGATTTTTATTTTTTATTTTTTTGTGGTTTCGTTTTTTACAATCATAAGTTGACTGTACTAGTAACATACCTTAAGTCTACTCATGATAAAAGTTGAAAATGACAAGACAAACGTGTTATGAAGAATCTTAGAATGCCTCGCTGATGTACTTGGACCAATATTTGAGCCGTGGAATCTCTCTTTCCTTCCATCCAAGTTGCACTCCAAACACCTAACAACGGCTGAGAAACTTTAGGACAAAGAGCTTGTGAGAGAGACAGTTCTTAAAGCTAATGAATTTTTATAGCAGCCTTTGCTACCAAACTCATATTTTACAAAACAAGTTGCCAAATTCCATGTCAAGCTAGAGGTGGCAATCGAGCCAAGTAGCTCGTACTGTAGCGACCCACGAGCCGGTCGGGCTCGCCAAAAAACGAGCCCGAGCACGAGCCGAACAGGCCAGCTCAATCGTTTTTGACAAGTGGCTCGTCCATTTTTTTTTTCTATAGGATAGTTACACAAAAAAAAAAAATCAAATCTCACGAGCCGAGCCGAGCCAAGCCGCTCGACTCGTGGCTCGTGAGAGACGAGCTCGTGGGCCGAGCCGAGCTCGCCCACGAGCAACGAGCCGAGCAAAAGCTCGGCTCGTTTTGTAACGAGCCACGAGCTTGGCTCGTAGGGCAACGACCCGGCCCTTGCTCGGCTCGTTGCCACCTCTATGTCAAGCCAAGTTGGATTGGAGTATTTGGAATTAACATAAGAATCGACAAGTGGCGACCCCATATTGAGGTAGAAAATTAGGTACAAATAGAATAATTCTTACATTATTAGTCTATTGGATTGGCATCTTGTCATGGATAAACAAAATTCCAAAATAATGATCAACACCAACCCCCACCCAATCTTGAATAAGATAATTGTATGGATGATAAAATTTAAATAAATAAATTGGCATTATTTGAATAGTCTTGCATACTATTTCTCAACTTTTTTGTGAACTTTCGAAATAAATGCAATTCGATATGAATTTGTTTTAGAGATTGTCATCTCTAATATTTCAAAATTTAAAATGAATTGAGTCTAGAATGTGTACTTAAATCCTACTAAAACTCTTTTATGATTTTTTTTTTTTTTTAAATTCAAGAACGAACGTGATTACTTGTGATGACACCAAATAGCTCTATAAATTACTTTAATCCAATTTAATTTTTAATCTCTTATCTGCAAATTGTGTGGACCAATATACACGCTACCGCGGATCCCACAACTTATAAGCCAAACAAGTTGCCAAAGAACTTGCACCTTTCTGCCTTTCTATATGATCTAAGGGTCAAGTGTTCCTGCCCTTTCCTCTTTAGGGAAACTCAATTGGCCATGAAATGGAAGAGAAAAGAATACGGGTCATTTTTACACCATCCCCAAGCATTATAATAGGTAAAAGTTTCCCTATCTTCTCTTTCAAGAAAGATGTGTATCTATTCTTGATGTAAATAAATAATAGAAATAATTATCATAAATGAAACGGGAAAGCAAAAGCAGAACCGGGTGCTCAAGATAAGCCCAAAGCATCTTTTATGTCTTCCTGCGCGAGGAAAAATGGAAGAAAAGAACAATTAGATACAAACCTAATTGTATTCAAAATTACTTCCACAGAAAATCAAAATCTGAAGTTGTCTCTAGCATTTCCTAATGTTCATGTTTAGCTAAGCTTAAACAAAAGTAAAGATACTTATAAGCAAATAAGTTAGGTTCATGAATTTTATCAAAATTGGAACAAGTTATTATGAAAAGAAACCCCTGAATTACTATCAAAATAAATAACTTTCTTAACTAATAAGTATGTAAAGGTAACTTATTTAACCATATTTGTAAACAAATATTTGCTAAAAACTACGTCGAGTTTACTTTTTAAGCTTAGCCAAAGATGTTCAAGTGTATCTTATATTATCCTTGTTAATCGAAAATTAATTGGTAAGTGACTCGAGAGTAATATGAACGCTTTCGGCAAAAAGTCTGCTAAACAAGTATGTATGCCCATCAAAATCAATGTCCGATTGGTAAACATATTTCATCGACATTTAGTGCCACCAACACTTGACAAGGAAATGCATGACTAGTGAAAGAAAATGAACAAACTGTCCTACCTCGATGTCAAGAGGCGGGGTCCTAGGACCATATCTCTCCACAACTTTTCCTTCCTTGTTCACCAGAAACTTCGTAAAATTCCACTTGATAGCATCTACAAGCAAACCGCCCTTTTCCGATTTTAAGAACTTGTAGAGGGGGGCTGCATTCTTCCCATTGACATCAACCTAGGATATCGTGAAAGATACTTTGTTTATAGTTTCATCCAGTGTATTACTTGGGTGAAATTTTAGAAAAACATCAAGAAACGGCAAAGGGAGAAAAATAAATGATCTTTAGGACAATTTGATAATACTCCAAGCGAAAAAAGCAAGTCGAGAAAAATTTATAATCCTCCCTGCTTGGCACATATCTCCCTTTGAGATTGTGTTAGAAATTTTATTTTTCAAACTTCGTTAATGGTAACAGGAGTTTAATGGTGTCAAAGAGTCATAAAATCTCTCCACTAAGAAACAAATTAATGGCCATGCTAATGGGTGGTTTTTGTAATATGATGTTACTAATTATTTCTAGGTTATTAAGGCTCTATTTGAGCACCATTTTTTTTGAAAAATGAGTTTTGGAATAGTAATTTTTTGGAGGTTGTGTGGTTAAAAAGTAGGAAAAGAAATTTTTGGGTCTACGTGCAAAATCATTTCATTGAAAGAATGTGTGGATGAAATGAATTTTAGAAAACGAGACTCAAACAGGAGCTAAATATGCAATTCAATAATCTAACTTAGAAAGTGATACCTTTTCGAAAATTGGAAATTCTGCTTTAAACCTCGTGCAAACGGCTTCTTGAATTTCCTCATTAGTTCCTGGTTCTTGCCAGGCAAACTGATTGCAAGGAAATGCCAATATTTCGAAACCTGAGAGGAAATGTATGCATTACCTATGCCTCAAAGAACCCACCAATCAAGATAAAAACATGTGGTGACAGCTCCGAAATGTTAAAAATGGTTAACAAACCTTGGTCATTATACTTCTCGTACAAAATATTTAATTCTTTGTAATTTGACTGCGTTAAACCACTGCAAAAAGGAAGAATGCAGAGATTATGGTTCAAAAGATTTAAGTTTTTTAAGCTAAAGGAAACGCAAAAGAATATCTTTTTAAGGTAAGTAAAGAAGAAACATAGCCATACAGCAAGAAGATCATCTAAGAAGAATGACATTATCCAACTGGCATAAAACAAAGATCAAAGAAAAGGCATAATCAAACCTAAGATACAACTTGCCAAGGGATTGAAATGTATTTCATAAAACAACTATAATCAAGTTCCTGTTGTCCTACTGTTTTTCTCCAATAATGCCTATGCCCCCCTCAACTCATTCTAAAAAAAATTGATTCAGTGCGATATGCTTTCAATATTCAGACTCAAAAAATAAAGATTTATCTATCCAGTCATGAGGTAGATCAGCAGCTATGAGCTATTCCTCTGTCACAAAAATAATTATGCATCATTTGACTACCGGTGGCAGCATCGAACAGGTCATATATTGAATTCTCATTCTCGGAAAATATAAAAGGAAGTGGCATTGTGTACCAACTTATCGAATTCACGAGTCATGAGTACTCTATTCACCTCCATACTAAATTTCCAAAATTTTGATATCCAAATTACTTCACTATATGAATTTAGTCTCAGAGCAATTCTATTAGCACCATGTCTATCTGAATTAGTATGCTCATTAAGTGATATGGGCGTGATTTTTAAGATGTAACTTGTAAGTGAGACTCGAAGAGAATGGGCATGAAGGAGAAAATCAGAAATATAACTTCACAGAACAGTAACGACGATAGAATTCAAACAAAATTGCCTAATAGTTGCAAACCAGAAACAGGTGAAATCATGTACCATTTTGAAGCAACATTCACAATGAGAAGAACCTTCCCTTGGTAATTGCTCAATGGCACATCATTTCCACGAACATCCTGTAATTTAATTTAAATTAACCAACACCACGAGAAAAAGATCATTCTCCTAAATGGACAATTACCTACAGAACAAAAAAGTGAAAGATCTAACTCTTGAGAATCAAGGCTGTTCTGAAAATAATAATAATAATAATATGGTAGAAACAATCAGCAAACATATCCATGGTCCAAAAGCAAAATGCCTTTAAAGCAGGTATGGCTAAGCTTAAACGTGGATAAGTTACTTTTGTCTTACTTTTCAAGTGGCAAAATTGATTTTTCGAATGTAACTCATACCTCAATGTTAAAGTAAGCAGCTTTCTTTGAATAAAAAATAATAATTTATTTTAAAAACTTATTTATCATTAAGCTTTTAAAGCTTAGCCAAACATTATTTGCTCAAAGGTTACAATTTATCACTTGTTTAACTGGAAAATGTTAATATTGAGTTAGCACTAAGCACCCTCAAATTACTAGCTACTATGGAGATTGAATAGGAATTGCAACAACTTTTAGCATATTCTTCTGGAGTAGCATTGCAGATCAATTATTGAAAACTTGCTTGAATAATTATTAAATGTTCTCTCCCTCACTTTGAATGAAAATTGCAAAAACTCAGGAGCTGATAAGAACTCTGAACAAAGAGTGCGTGTTTGTTATGCAGCAATGAACAAGATTAGACAAGACTCGAAAGTATAATTGACTATATTTTAGCTATCATTTTCATACTTTATCTAGTACTATCTAATGTACCTAACCGTTTCCAGAAGTGTAATCTTTCTCACGAATTTTTTGCGTGTAATCGTCCAAATGGTTGCTTGTTCTGTTATCTTACAAAAAAGCCATCTTTAGAGCAAATGCTCTTGCATCAATAATAATTTTGTTTATCAAAAACAATTAATAAATTAAATATTAAGAAACCATGAATAATAGATTGCCAAAAAAAAAAAAAAAACAAGGATAATTTCTCACACACCACACAGAGATACAGACCGATAAACAAAGAAAAACATGATAAGAAACAGCAAATTTGATAATTACCTTGACAGTGAATTCATAAATGGAATTTGGGGATTCTTGGGCCATATTTCTGGCAGGAAGATATCTGTAGTATAACAACAAGGCAAGACCAAGAAAGAAAAGAGATGCCCGGTTGATCAAACTCCCCAAATGCATGTTTTCGTGTGCCAGTCGGAGCTGCGTATGGATGTCAATTATGATGTTTCATTGGGATTGTCTTTCGACCTTGTTTGGCTAAGCTTAAAAGTTGTTCAAGTAAAATTTGTTTCCTTCTCACCTGTAGGTTAAAAATAGACGTAGTCACCCTATTGCAAAGTAGGTGTAAACTTTAAAATAATTATTAGAAAGCAATGTCCATATTTTGAGTAGCTAGGTAAAATGACATGCCTCAAATTGCTCTACTTTGAATGGGACGGGAATTTTCCAATTTGTTGAGATATCACGGGGTTAGGCAATCACCGTAAATAGATATATTTGAATTATACCTCGCTACCTGAAAATCACCCGTTGCGATTGAAAGACGTTCCCTGCCTCACTATGTTGCCATACATAGTGATATTCTTTTAAAATAGTCTAATATAAATCAAATCTCTAGATGGATGAACCTATTTGAAAGAGTTATTGACTTGTTTTCAATTTTATATCTTGGGTGTATAAAAGAATTATTTAGTTTAAACATTACTTATTTACTTAGAATCATGCTATGCGTACAGGCAGATTTGTCGAATAGAGTTACAGGTTGTCAAATGGCAATGTTTTATTGGAGTATGGTCAAATAACAAATTCGAAACGTCCAATCAGGTTTTGTCATTTCATTCCTTGTACGCTGCCATCACAATCTCCCTGTACAAGAGGCTAAAGTCATTTACATATAAGTACTAGATAAGCTTAGCCAAACATGGTGTCCATTCTGTGTCACTATTAGATGACTGATGAGCACGGTCTGGTCCTTGTTGAGCTAGGATTGAACTAAGTTTTAGTTTTATTGCTCAAACAAAAATAGTAAGTAAATATGTTTCGTTTTGTCAAAAGCTAGAATTGAGAATAAGAATTTTCAATTTATTGATAGATGACTAGAATTGTGTTTTTGACTATGTTTGATTACATTCTCTAATTTTCAATACGAAATAATTTATTTACTATTGAATCATATATAGGTTGTGTCGGGAACACTATTTCAGCCAAGAAAATTGTTTTTTCAACCGTTAGAAATGAATTATGGCAACCATTGTTGACTTTGGCTCTCACATGTGGGACCCATTTGTGGAGAAAAAGGTCCATTTTTGGCTTAAAATCTGCTGAGTAGCTCCCCCAGACATGCTCATAAACTATGTAATTAGTTGGCATTTCAAATCGACATACTGAACAATAGTGCTTTGTCTTTGACCATTCGTTGATGTAATTGTCGTGAAGCATATGTGAACATGTCATACATATTGTTATGGACCCTTTAGAAAACTCGTCCAAGCATATCATCTCACTTCCGGTGTATATTTATCATTAAAAAAATACTATTAAAAACAATCTTTATATAGATATGCAAATTTAAAAAATTCTGGCTCGGGATACTAGCATAACAATTTCCCTTATATATCACTGATCAAATTTTACATCCGCAATCCCAAATAGGCCAAGTACTTGTAGCTTTATGAATGATTTCACGAGTCTTGCAATAGCATAAGAACTCATATTTGAATGCAAACAAAATTTGACGTTCCAGGTTGTTCGCATTCTTCAAGGCTCTTCATCTTGTTCGACACACTGGCGGACCTACAGTGGGGCTTAGTGGGACACGTGCCCCACTAGGTTTTGAATTTTTTTTTTTTTTTTTTTTTCATGTTTGGTATCGATTGAAATCTAAATTTTAATCTAAATCAAAGTTAACAATAAATTTTAATAATATATTTCATAGAATCCATAATTGTTTTAACTTTTATCAAAATTTACTACAAATTTGATTTTAATTTCTACCAAACAGGGGCAAAATCACAATAAATTTGAATTTCGATAACATGCTAATTTTAAAAATTCACTTACGATTGTACACTAATCAAATCTACAAATTATTTATGTAATCTCAAAGCTTATTTCGATAACTACATTATGGGTATATCGAATAGTTCAAATAGATATCGAAAATAGTTAAAAATACGTTAAACGTGAGTCTTAAAGAAAAACGTCTAACTCGCATTTTTTTTTAAAAAAAAAAATCAATTATTTCATTAACATTTATTATTTTTGTGATACACCTCAATGTAATTTTCATCATTTTATTAGGAAACTTTATATGGAATATGACATCAAAAATTTTCGAAATTTTACATCCGAAAAACTCATATTCCATGTAAATTTTCGAATGCAAAATTACATGGGATATGATTTTTTTTTACGTAAATTTTCGAGTGTAAAATTTATCCCAACTTCTTTGCAAGTTCGAGTGTGCCCCCTAACTTTTATCTTCTGCGTCCGCCCCTGGTTCGACATACCACTTCTTACGGAGTGTAAGATCACAAGTAAATTTGACATCAATTTGAAGTGAGGTTGACGATTGCTTATCCTATGTAAAGCATTCTTCGTCTTTCTTGGTAATATATAGATATACATCTTGCTCAGAAGTATAATCACGAATTTGTTTCACGTTCAAGATTCTACAAGAAAAGATATCTATTTGTGTGTGACAGAAATCTATGGAGACGCACGAATTATTATTTAGGACAATGAAACTATTGCTTACAGGAAGAAGTATATATAGGGATTGGGAAGTAAATTCTTGGGCGGTGAGGATTACAATTTTTGGTAAGTATAATTATTCTTTTTTCATGTAGAAAAGGGAAATAAAAAGTTTAAATTTACAATCCCAGAATTAAAATTAATAGATAATTAGAATTAAATATCCTTGATTACAATTTCTAATTTTTAATACATAAACATGTCTAAAAATACTTTGAATTCTAATTAAATCATACACAACTAATGCGTCACAAAACGACAAACGGGACAATAATTACACGTTATTAACCATTTTTTATTGCAGTTACTGTAAAACATATGCGATCATGACATGCATATTGTTTTGGACCCTGTCAAAAACTCATGGAAACAGCATATACAACTTTCGGCATCATTATCCTCATGCTCTATTCTCTTCCTTTTAAGGGACTTGATTGATGAATCACTTACCGGAACCATGCTATAGCCACTGATTTCTTCCATTGATTGTTGCAATGTCCTTTGAAATATATACATATTATTAAAAGTGTGAGAATGAACAATCTTTTTTTATCGATGTGCAGAAGGAAAAGATTGTTGCACAGGAACATTGCTTTAGCAAATCCGCTTGCACTTGAAAATACTTTCTTGATGAAACATCCACATCGAGAATCCAAAATAGGCCAAGTTCTTAGAGTTTTGTCGATGACTTCACAAGTCTTTCTATAACACAAGAAGTTGTAAGGAATTGATTCATTGAAAATTCCTCAGCTACTGCAAAATTATTCCAACATATTGGAGCCTTTAACCACCTGTTCAACTGCCATTTTTGGTTAGAATTTTCAACCAACTGGAGCCTTGATTTGTAACTAAAATGATACCCTTTTTTGTGTCTATAAATACCTGCATAAGGTGTAAAGAAAGGGCAGCTCGAAAATACATATATAGAGCTCTGAAAAGGAGAAGCTCTTGGAAGAGAGCTTGTTATAGAAAAAGGGGGAGCTCGACAGAGAGAAGAAAAGTAGAATTTTCTTGTATGTAGTAAGTGAGATTTGTAGAAAGCAAATCTGGAAATACTTCTACATGATTCATGTTTTATGAATGTGAAAGATGAGAAGAGAAAGTGAGATTGTGAGAAAATAAGTTTTCTGAAAATCAATCTGGTAAATCTTTCTGTAATGATTTGATTAGGATCAGATTGTATGGTGAATCACCTGAGATGGTGATTGATTCAATGTAATTGAATGTAGTCTTTTGTCAATAAAGGTTGAGGAAGAAATCTTCCTGTTACAAAATATGTCTCTGTTCTTTTGTTGCTAGTTCAGTTTTCTTGCCTCTATTATGGTGCTCTATATCTGTTCTTGAGTTTTTCTTCTTATTGGTTTATGTTTCTTCTGGTTTACATCTGCTCTGCTGATTGAATGAAGCCATTAAAACCCAACAGTGGTATCAGAGCTGGGTTTCGAAATCTGTAAACAAGAATTATGGAAATTCTGAAGAAGGCAATGCAAGATGCAAGAAAGCTTAGTCATGATTTGACTGAACCCAAGATGCTAATAATGGAGAGAAAAGAGAACCAACGGCTGAGAAATGGGAAACAGACCCTTGAAGACTCTTCAGTGAAGAGTTTGTCTGAGATAGAGAATGCTGAAATTACTAGGGTTGAAAAGAAACTTGGAGTACTTGATAAATCAAGTTGTATGCATCAGGCTCAAGGTGGAGTCCTGGAAAATTCAGTGGTGATCATGAAGGGAATTCTACATCAAGGAAAATGGAGTTGAGCTGAGAACTGAAGTAGCATATGAGGTTGAAATTGAAATCAATCATACTTGTAAGCTTCCTGAGGATACACCGATGAGATTGAATTCAAGCAGGTTGTCCGATCAACTACCTGCTGCAATTGATCCGTAATTTCTCTTCAAGAATGAAGGTGGAGGTTGTAAGGAATTGATTCCTTGAAGATTCCTCAGCTACTGCAAAATTATTCCAACATATTGGAGCCTTTAACCACCCGTTTCAACTGCCAATTTTGGTTAGAATCTTCAACCACTGGAGTCTTGGTTTGTAACTGAAATGATACCTTTTTTGTGTCTATAAATACCTGCATAAGGTGTAAAGAAAGGACAGCTTGAAAATACAGATGTAGAGCTCTGGAAAGAGAACTCAAGACAGAAAAAGGGGGAGCTCAACAGAAAGAAGAAAAATAGAATTTTCGTGTATGTAGTAAGTGAGATTTGTAGAAAGCAAATCTGGAAATACTTCTACATGATTCATGTTTTATGAATGTGAAAGATGAGAAGAGAAAGTGAAATTGTGAGAAAAGAAGTTTTCTGAAAATCAATCTGGTAAATCTCTCTATAATGATCTGATTAGGATCTGATTGTATGGTGAATCACCTAAGATGAGGATTGATTCAATGTAATTGAATGTAGTCTTTTGTCAATAAAGACTGAAGAAGAAATCTTCCTGTTACAAAATCTGTCTCTATTCTTTTGTTGCTAGTTCAAATTTCTTGCCTCTGTTCTGGTGCTCTTATCTGTTCTCGAGTTTTTCTTCTTGCTGGTTTATGTTTCTTCCAGTTTACATCTGCTCTACTGATTGAATGAAGCCATTAAAACCCAACAAAAGTCTTGGGGGTTGATGCAAGACATGCTTTGACCTTGTAATCATTTGAACTACATCCATGATTGATTCATCGGCTCTAAAAATTTATTATATTAAACTTTCTTGAATTTCATATTTTGCATATATCATAGTAAGTTAGAAACAAAGAGTTCCGAGTTCAAAAATACATTACAATCCTCTTCTTCAATACAGTGCAATTTTGTAGTTGCATTAGTGTGGAAGTAACTCTTGTATTGAAAGTGAATCACCTTAAATCATTTTTCTTACTTTCAATTTTTCAATTTTTTGTTTATAATTACTATTGATAATACTAATTATTTTTAATCTATAACATACTAATATAAACTATAATTTTCAATTTTCGTTGTATGATGGAAAAATTTTGAAACACGATTGTGGTTGGAGATTCTCGACTCTAGGTAAAATATGATAGGAGCTTACATCACGTGAAATTATCATCGACGGTCGATCAAATGATCGATGATAACATGTTAAGAGCTACTTTTACATCGTGAGTCAATTCATGCAAGTCAAAAAGCAGTTCACATGGGAATATTGTAGCTTGCTTGTCTTATGACTCGCGTCAGGGGCTAGCCAAGCCAGCTTGGCTCATATTTGGAACGAGTCAAGTCGATGATCGACTAGCTCCACTCAACATACGTAATATGAGCTTACACTATTGCAGTAATGGTTAATGCCATTCAAGTCATGAATCCTTGAATGTCAAGTGAATCTGTTCATTCCATTTTGTTTCTCTCTCATACCCACTCAATATGCAAGATATCATGTTTGAATTGCTCGAAGTTCGAGATATTATAATTTAAATAAACAGTCATGTACATATATAATCATCATGTTGAATTTTTTCTCAAATTGGAGGTTGGCTAAACCACGGTTATAAAATATGGTAGTGTGAATTTGATATGGGGTACTTTTAAAATTGATTTGGTCAAACCCCTTAATTTTCACTTTAGATTTTCAACAATTACAAATTTCCATGATGGCATTTTGAATGTTAAAAACAAAGATGCTCTTAAATAAACAATACAATTACAAAAAATTATTTTGTTTAAAAAATTAGACAATTTTCATTTAAGATTTCAAAATCAACTAACTTTTATTATCTCTATCTTCTAGTATAAATAAAAACTCTCTCAATTTTCATCTAGTTCAACCTCAAAATCACAAAAAAATTATCAAATGCTGAACAAATTTTTTTTTAATATCTATTATTTCGAATCGGTAAGTATATTTAATTTCATTTCGTTAAATTTGTATACGTATTTAATCAATAAATTTTATTTCGACATGAATTTACATGTAGATAAATTTTTTTAACAAATCTATAGTTTTTTAAGTATAAACAAAAAAAAATTTATATATATTTTTTCAGACGAGTTTCCCGATCATGCTTAACAGCCGACTGTTAACAGCGTAAGGCGACCAACTATTAACAACATTAGGCAACCATCTGTTAACAGTTGACTGTTACAGCTTAACGGTCCGATTTTTTTTAATAAACTTATGTTGACCGGTGATTGGGCGAATTTTTCGAATTTTTTCTTATAATCAAAAAATATGTTTCGTCTTACAGATATGGTTGTAATCCCAATTTGTTATTTTGGTGATTTCCAATTTGATGAAAAAGATTGATGGGTATGGAAATGGACGTGTAATATACGTGGTGGTATTCCACTTTTCATAACATCAAGTATATCATATGAAAAAATGTACCATGATTTACAAAAACAAATTGAAAGTCGATCCATCTCATTACGATATAGAATCGAGATTTCAATTCAACGAGTTGCTTTATCACCCGTAATCTTTAGTCTAGTCATCAAGGCGAACTCAAATATAGAGAAACTTACGACCTTGCCCTCGAAGTCGAAGTGGAGAGCATCGTCGTCGATTGGCTTTAGCAATCGACATAATATATAGTGCATCAATGATTTGCCCGAAGTATTGCACATCTATCAACTGATGCAGGGGCCACATGAAGGATTGTTGTAGCATATCTCCTTACTGATCATGAAGCAACTCCAATAAAATAGCAAAACTCTCAAAGTTACTGTTCCATTAGCTTTTCCTGCCATCTGTCTCAACTTAACATTCAGATAGTATTTCATCTTGCAAAATTCAAAGTTAGAACTTTCAACAATAGATAATGAAATAAAACATAATTTCAGAAAATTAAATGAACCGAATTTTAACTACTATACACAATAATTAAATTCAATTACATCTACGCTAATAAAAATGATTTAATAAATTAAAAAAAGAAAAAAAAGTTACAAACAAAAAACAAAAATAAATTAAAGAAAATAATGAAAAAATAAAAATTAAATAAAGAATATAAAAAACATTTTAAATTGAAGAAAATTAAATTATAATAAACAGAAAATACTTAAGAAATATATAAAAAAATAATGATAAATTTAATACAATTTAATGACCATAAAATAAAATAAATTAAACAAAACTATAAAAATATAAAAAATAAACCAAAAATATTATAGAGTATTTTAAATTGAAAAAATTAAAATATAATAAAAAGAAAACAATTAAGGAATTTTTTAAATTATTACCAAGAAATAAGAAAAATTAAATAAAATGAAATTATAAAAATTAAATAAAGAATATAATTACTAGTTAATGAAAATTGGAAAAAAAATTATATTATAAAAGGAAAAGAATTAAAGATAATTTTAAATCGAAAAAAAAAAACTATTTATAATATGAAGAAAACAACTAAGAGATTTTAAAACTATTTCTAAAATAATTATAATAAAAACAAAACAAATAAAATAAAACGAAATTATAAAAATAAAATAAAAAATATAAATATTATTTAATTAAAATTGAAAAAATTAGAGTTTTATCATAAAAAGAAAAAAAAAATTAGACGACCAAATAAAAAAGTCGACATGACCGACTTCCCGTCAAAAATCACCATTTCGTCAAGAAGAAGGTACTTTATAGCAAAATAAACTCTTAAATCACATCTACACTTAATAATCTATCTAAATAACGAACAATAAACATTTTAAACATTATAAATCCATAAATTTTTGAAGCATAATAAATGAAAAATTAATCTCATCATCCCAAACAAGCTAACCTTGTTGAAGATAATGGTCAAGTTGTGTGGTGGTCGGTGTTATGTTGACAGTGAGGATGACTTCTTCGACCGAATGCTGGCTATTAGACTGTGTGAATTTTTAATTTCTTTTTTTCCTTCCTTTTAGAACTTGGTTGAAGATAATGGCATTTTTGAATTCTGGTATTTATCAATCATTTTAGTTTTTAAATCATTTTAATGGTCAAAAGTGATTATGAAAAACAATCTAACTAGGTGCACAGAAGAGGTTTGGCTAGAAAATCAACATAATACAAACATAAGTGGGATCCTAACATTTTTTTCAATAATTTATTCACATGTGACCCATATCACATGTGAGATTTTGTTGATTTTTTGGCATTTTAATTTCTGTACATCTACCTTTTTCTTATGAAAAATATGGTCAACCTGCCAATTGCTTGTGTTTACTCATTTGATATGGTGATACCCTTAGTCCTCGTGTACAGAAAGAAGGTCACTAGAATTTGGCCAGAATATATACAAATGAGCGGGACCCATCATGTATTTAAAAATAAAAAATAAAAAATGCATAGGACCTATAAATGTGGGTATTCTAGCCAAATTCTAGTAGCCTTCTTTCTATACACCCAGTCCGGTTGATGGTGATAGGGTGCCTCTAAACACGACTAGACTATGGTCCACCATAGGTGATAGGTCATCGCACATACAAAATTACACACTAGGGATGGCAAAAAAACCCGTTCCGCCCCGCCCCACGGGGCCCCGCCCCTAATGGGACGAAAAAAACCCGCCCCGACGGGTTGGCGGGGCGAGAATTGCCGCCCCGACTCGAGTCGCGGGGCGGGGCGAGGATGCCCCGCCCCGAACCCGCCCCGGTTTGGTTTTAAAATAAAAAAAAAAATTTAAAAACTTGAATAAAAGTAAAACAATTAGTCAATTACTATTTACTAACCCTAAATTCACCAAACCTCCAAAATCTCTCTCTCTCAAACTCCCTGAAGCCCTGAACGGCTGAACCCGCGCCTCCCAAATTCACCGTGTCTCTCGCCGTCTCAGGTCTTTAATTTCCAGCATGATGAAGCACTATGTTACCAGAAACGAACTCAAGTTGAAGTAGATTACCCACTTTACAGAGCAAAAGTAACTGTTACCAGCAACTAACCCAAGTTAAGGCAGCCATAACAAAAGAGAAGAACACCAGAATTGTCTTGTTTCTACAGCCTCAAAACGGTAAGCGATTCAACACTTGGATTCTACTTCTATTCCATTTATTCAGCTAAAAGGGATTCTAATGAGACCACTTTAAGTATGATAAGGAAATAAAAACAATTATTCCTTCAAGCTTTTGCCTTGTCTTGAAGAAAGTGAACCGGTAGAATTTTTTCCAAATGTCTGTACACACAGTTAGCAGAGAAGGAAAGGAAGGGGCAAGTAGGATAAGAAATTAATTTGGCAGGAAACTTAAGTCTTCTATTTTAATTTTTGTTATTTATGGGACAGTGGTAACAAGTTTAACTGAAATAGAGTAAATAAGCAGAAATTAGAAAGAAATAAATTAGGAAATTCAAATGTAACGTAGTTTGGGTTCGGTTCATGTGCAGTAAGAAAATCAACGAGAGACCTATGCTTAGGCTAAGAGCCTTTGGCTAAGAGATTGGTAAAAAGCAAACCGATCAAAAGAGTCTAGCGCTTATAACTTCGTGAGTAGAAAAAACTTATTTTTCATAAAACAAGCAGTTGGGTACTTTTTCTTAGTTCTTATAAATTACATTTTATGTTTATTTATTATGATGCTTATGTTAAATTATATAAGTTACGAGAGTTATTTCTTTATAAATTATAGTCATTGATTATAAGAAAGTTCGTCACTATTTTGCAACATTCAACTTATGTATTGGATTAGGACCATATTTATTTATAATATATGTATTTTGCATAGATGTCTTGCCCAAGTAGTGCTAGAAGTATTGGATTAGGACCAATACACGAGGAAAATATATCGGTGAGCGATGTCCCGCAAGAAGATCCAAATGAACCGTTACCAAATGCAAATGAAAGGCCAATAAACATAAGTGACGAAGAGGGTAATATTAGAGAACCATCTTTCGGAAAGAGGAAATTGACTTCAGCTGTTTGGGATCACTATAAAAGACAAAAAAATGGTGAAAAATGGAAGGCTATATGCAATCATTGCAAGAAACAGTTAGGGGGTGACACAAAACATGGTACAAAGCATTTGCACGATCATTTGAAGAGATGTGGATTTCGTCGTCATGATAATACTTGCCAAACAATTTTAAATTTGTGCAAGGATCCCACGAGTGGCAAGATCACAATGGGTACTTACTCTTTCGATCCAGATAAGTGTAGGTATAGTCTCTCGAAAATGGTGATTTTGCATGAGTATTCTTTGTCTATGGTTGATCACATTGGATTTCGAGAGTTCTTGCACGACCTGCAACCATTGTTTAAGGTTCCTTCTCGCAACACTTTGAAGAGCGACATTTTGAAAATTTATGAATGCGAGAAAGCAAAAAATATGATTGCACTCGAGAAGATTGAGAGTCGGATCTCAATAACTACCGATATGTGGACCGCTTCTAATCAAAAGAAAGGTTTCATGGTTATCACTGCTCATTTCATAGATGATGCTTGGAAACTACAAAGTCGAATCTTGAGGTACAATATAAAAGTATTTAGACTCATAATTTACCAACATTATATTCTTTTAGTTGATTTAATTTGATTCTTCAAGTTCATATATGTGCCGTGTCCACACACTGCTGACGTGCTTTCAGAAACTTTATTGTGCAGCTTACTAGACTGGAATATTGATCGTAAGTTGCTAACTTTGACAGTAGATAATTGCACTACAAATGATGCTATGATCAATATTGTGTTAAGTCGGCTTTGTACTCGTTCTCTTGTATTGAATGGTGAACTTTTCCATATGAGGTGTTGTGCACATATATTAAATCTTATTGTAAAGGATGGGTTGGAGATTATTGTTGGTAGTGTTGAGAAAATTCGTGATAGTGTTGCTTATTGGACAGCTACGCCAAAAAGATCCGAAAAATTTGAGCTCTTTACACGTCAATTGAAAATTGATTGTGAGAAAAAATTGGTGCTTGATTGTAAAACAATATGGAATTCCACATACTTGATGTTTTGTACTGCTTTGATTTATAAAGATGTTTTTCCTCGTTTGAAACAGAGGGAGTCACAGTATAAATGTTTGCCTAGTGATGGTGATTGGGATTTAGCAAAAGAAATATGTGAGAAGTTAAAGGTTTTTTTTTATGTTACTGAATTGTTTTCAGGAACTAAGTATCCAACTGCTAATCTTTTTTTTTTCAAATATTTGTGATATCAAACTGTCGTTGTATAAGTGGCTTGAATCTCCTTATGTGGAAGTTCAAATGATGGCCTTCAGTATGATAGAAAAGTTTAACAAGTATTGGAGCGATATTCATGGAGTTTTGGCTTTAGCAACAGTGTTGGATCCAAGGTATAAGATGATGTTAGTTAAGTATTATTATCCTCTTATTTTTAATGACAACGCTGCAAGCGAGATTGAAAAAATTTATCAAGTTTGTAGCAAGTTGGTTCTTGATTATCAGAAAAAGAATGATTCAAGTGGGTCTCCAGCTCAGTCTTCTACTTCTTCGTGTCAAACCGAGGCGTCAAGTACTAATAATAATTTAGATCGCATGGCGGGTTTTTATAGATTTGTTTCCAATGTTGGAACTCCTGGCAATATGAAAACTGAGCTTGAATCTTTCTTGGATGAGCCTATATTGCCTCGGTTGGATGATTTTGACATATTAACATGGTGGAAAGTGAATGCAATCAAATATCCGACTTTATCTTGAATTGCAAAAGATATTTTGGCCATCCCGGTATCTACAGTGGCGTCTGAATCTGCCTTCAGTACTAGTGGTAGATTTATTAGTCCACATAGAAATAGGCTTCACCCCAAAACTTTGGAGCCTTTAATGTGTACTCAAGATTGGTTATGGGCCGATATTCACGGTACGATTTATATAAATATTTGCTTTTCATATTGTTCATTTTATGAATTTTCTTATTAGTTATTACTAACTATTTTACTTTATTAATAGCGAATTCTACCCCATCTGCATATTTTGGATGTTGCTCCAAGATGAATGATGAAGATATTGATGATGAGGTAATTTTATTTATCAAATAATGTAAATTTTAATCGTAGTTATTATGATGATATTGAGTATAATATATCTTTCGTTCTTCAATTTTCAGGAACTATCTTCTGTCATCTCTAGCCCTGCTCATGAATGAAGTTATGAAAATGGAAAAATATTAGATAACGAAATGAAATTTAGTTACAATGTAATTCTACTTGTAAATCGCCCCATTTTGGACATCGTTTGTTTTCAGTGCTTGCTTTGGATATTGATGTAATTATTTTAAGTATTATTTGCTTTGGATTATAAAATTTTGAATTGTATTTAATTGGAAATTTTTTGTTTAAAATAAAAATAAAAACTAAATTGGACATTAAACGGGGCAAAAATCCGCCCCGCCCCGTCCCGCCCCGCCTTTGGGTCGGGGATTGGCGGGGCGGGGCGCCCCGCCCCGAACCCGTCCCGTTGCCATCACTATTACACACGTCCCACATCCAAGGTTAATTTAGTCACCCGCCCCGAACCCGTCCCGTTGCCATCACTATTACACACGTCCCACATCCAAGGTTAATTTAGTCATTACGACACATATTCAGACAAGGCAATATATATATACATGTACTTCTCATTTCGGGTCTTTAGTACCGTACCTGCGGCTTGACTTTGCTGTCTTAAATCCACCAAATATGGGTAACTGCAGTGGCTCCTCCGCCCACCCACCCACTACAACCCACCCTGGACCACAAGATCCACAACCCAACGGCCGTGACACCGGTATCACCATTCTCCCCACCGATGCTCCACCGCCCCATCGCCGCCCACTCCTCACCGGCGTCGGCCGCGTCCTTGGCCGGCCCCTATCCGATGTCCACTCTGTTTACATATTTGGCCGCGAGCTAGGCCGCGGTCAGTTTGGCGTCACCCACTTCGTCACCCACCGCGCTACCGGCCAGGCCTTCGCGTGCAAATCAATCGCCAGCCGAAAACTCGTAACCTCCGACGACGTGGCGGACGTCCGCCGTGAGGTGCAGATCATGCACCACCTCACCGGCCATCGCAACATAGTGGAACTCAAAGAAGTATTCGAAGACCGCCACAACGTGCATTTGATTATGGAGCTTTGCGCCGGCGGCGAGCTTTTCGATCGGATCATCGCCAAGGGACATTATTCAGAGCGGGCGGCTGCTGGGTTGTGCCGCCAGATTGTGACGGTTGTGCACAATTGTCATTCCATGGGAGTAATGCACAGAGATTTGAAGCCTGAGAATTTCTTGTTCTTGAATACTAATGAGGATTCTCCCCTAAAGGCTACTGATTTTGGCTTATCTGTCTTCTTCAAACCTGGTAACTTTCTCAACATTTCAAATTAATTCCAGTAATTCATGTGCTTGTATAGAAATGTATATCTATTGATTTCATTTTTTTTGGGTTTAGTCTAACAAATGTGTTATGCCCAGAAATAAACGAACACTCGATTAATCGCATAAAACTTTGTGCAGAAAATAAAATCACAAAAAATTAAAACAAAGAACACAGAGAATCTTTCTGCCTATTCAGTGACCGCTTTTAACACCCCCGCTGAGCATCCAAACAAGTGGATAGCACTTGTTTGCATTTTTAACAGCCCAAAACGGCAACCAGGGCCTGCCCAAAGAATTATGAGATCTTAGGCTACTAATTATTTTGAGGCCAAACATAATTTTTTCAAGCGTAACACTACATAAACCAAATAACTTTTTGCTTTTATTTACTTCCATAGGGAATCCCATTATCAGGAGACCAAGAAATGAATCAAATTTGGAATTAGGGCGCGTTCGGTAAAGATTAAAATTGAAAATATAGCCGTTATTGGTCCACTCGTCTAATAAAAGTCAACAATAACGACCAATTTTTCGATTTTAATCTCTACCAAACACACTCTTAATGTACATGACTAGAATCGGTAAACTAGAGATAAACCACATTGGATTATGTATTAGCTTTGAAAAATGGTTCCCAAAATAACAAGAATACAAGATAGCTTCAAAACATGTTATGATGAAAATTTATGATTACAATGTCTAGCATTATTACCTCAAGAAATGTTACAATCACTACAACATACAACTTGCAATATAAGTGGCTTGAAACTAGTTCTAGTCTTAGCGAAGAGCAGGACACCTGGTAGAGATGCCATTGTCATAACAAACAACTTAGATAAAAAAATATATAAAAGATGCAACGCTGTATTTTTATCAATGATACCATCAAACTTCATGCTGATTTTCTTATTCTTGAAGTAAAGAAGATAGCTCATCCTCTTGAAATCTGATTCTTTGTCTTCCATTTATCGTGCTGAATACTATATAAATTGAGATATATATTACCCGTTGAATGCGCAATGGAGAATTTATGAGTTAATGGCTTGGTCAAGAGATATGCTACTGAAGTTTTCCTGTCACCCTTACAATTGAAAGATGATTCTGCCTGACAAATTGATGTAAGAGCTCTATTTATCCGTGACAAAGCTTTTTCAGCATGTGTTGTTCAAACTGTCAAATTGGAAGAAACATAATAGAGAATAGAGAGCAAACTATTCTAACTATTTAATGAACTCAGAACAATAAGTACAATAAAACACAACATGCCACTATGTTCCTTCTTTACTCCTATGCATAAATTAGAGACCTAAGCCACAAGTCCTTTAAGCTTTGAGGTGCCAGTAGTACGATGATCTAATTGAAAACGGTAATTGCATAAAATCTCTGTCAGTCAAATAGAGTTTCTGCTTCCAATTTATCAAAATTATATAAAGTTTTCAAGATTATATACAAATTGATGAGAAATGAAAAGAAAATAATCAAACAGAGATAGCTGAAACCATTTACAGAGAATCACAAGAATTATAATGACAAATTAAAGCTGTAATCATTAAAAAAAAAAAAGGAATAAAGGTTTTTTAAATAAACAACTTAGCAAAATAGCATATTGTACCTTGCCCACATTTTGAAGCCAAGTATTCAGTTTAAAGAATAAAGATTTTGATTTTCGAAGCACCTTCAAGAAGAGACGGCAGACACATAGGAAAAAAGAGTGAAAAAGAGGAACGCCTTTAGGATTGGATTTTTTTGGAGGCCCCCAAAATGTTGAGGCCCTAGACCTTTGCCTAGTAAGCCTTGAGTCAGGGTTGGGCCTGACAGTAACCAAGGTTACAAAATATTCAAAACATACAAAGATCAAGCCACAGTGGACTTATTTTTCTAAGAAATCTGCACTCTTCGAGATACTGTTCACCAGGAACACAACAAACCACATCTAACCCTTCTCTAAATATTATAAATTTATAACATGAGAAACAACATTTCCTCCATTGATTTCACTGAGAATCAAACCAAGAATCAAACCAAAAATCAAAAAGGGAGTAGGAGACTCGACTATCTCGAATGAGATTTTCGAGAGAGGTGAAGATCTTAAAAATGAAGAGGCGTTTCTCTCAAAACCAAACGCCAAAAAATAACCAAGTGAAGTGAACCAAAAGCAGATGAAACACTTTTAATCAATCAGAAGAATCTAGAAGCCAGATCCAATAGCCAACTATCTCCACATGTCATCATCTGGTGCGAGGCACCAACTAACAAAGTCGCATTTCAGAAACATGTTTTTAGGGCCAATTTCGGGAGCACACTGCGCGTGCACTTCTCAACAAAAATGTATCAAAGTATCTCACGTTTGATTATATGAATCTAACCTAGCGTGTGTTACCTCCTTTCATTCTCAAATTTAGTACGTAACCATTGAGACATTTCCTTATCCGACGTTGTATTTCAAGTTTACCATTTGATGTTGTCATTGAAACGAGTGCTTTTCTCTTCATTTCCTTATTCATTTCTTAAGAATCTCGTGATACTATCGAAAGATTCCATGCCTTGGAATGTCCAGAATGTAGAAGATTGTGCAAACTAAAAACTATTAATTTCAACAACTAAATTCTAAAAATCATGGAATTTTGAATTGCAAGCCTGTCACGACTCGAGCTCCAAACTCAGCTCCTTCTTCTCCAAATGCTTCTGTAACTAGATTCAGCTGAAACCAACTGATTAATCAAGCAACTCAATCAAAGAAAATAGAAATTGGTGGTGGGTGGGAGGGGGGGATAATGTAAAATTGAGAAGAGATGAGGGATAAATTGAATTGAGGAATCAATTCAATAATAACTGGATTTCTATAACAAACTACGTGAAGAATGATGCAGGGAATATACAGCCAGTGTATATATATAGGTTCTAACAGAGAAAAGCGTAAAACAAACAACATAAATGAGGTAAAAAACGTGTTTCTTTATTACAATTAAAATTGAGCCAAAACGACGCCGCTTTGCAATGATCAAAACGACACCGTTTCCGAATTCGAAACTCCGTTAATTCTGTTTCTTCTTTCCCTCTTCTTCCTTCTGGTTTCTTCTCTTTGCTGAGCTTCTTCCTTTTCTACCCCAATTGGTCCCTCCATAACAAAGCTCCGATTTTCTTGTCAAGAACTACAATGCTAATTGATGCCAACGTCCGTTCATTTGAAACAGCCTTAATTCTAGGAAGCATCGGCTCTTGGCACTTTTTGTTGTTTCTAATAGAAATATGTTGTCAAACCCTCTGGTCCCTGAACATTTCTCGTGCAGACACTACTTCGGGAATTTCATTCCTTTTTTGCAGTAAATTTTTTATTAATGTGCCATAGACTTTGAGCCCACACCCCCAACCCATGCCGCTCTCTCTTTCTTATTGATACGTGTCGGGGATCGTGTCTTTTAGTCGAAGGTATACCCTGTCATATCGACATGGATATGGAAGCTAATGAAAGGGCTAGATGAACATAGGGTTTCTACTTATAGTTGATATCTTACTGCAGGAGATGTCTTCAAGGATCTTGTGGGAAGTGCATATTATGTGGCTCCTGAAGTGTTGCGTCGAAATTACAGTGCTGAAGCTGATATTTGGAGTGCTGGGGTGATACTATATATATTACTCAGCGGTGTCCCGCCCTTTTGGGGAGGTACGTCTTAGCATTTAAAATTTGTATTACTTCGTCTTCATATTGATAATTGTTTCTATCTTTTTGCTCCAGCATTCTGTTTTATCCCTAGTTTTGGACTCGGTGAATTTGTTCACCTTCGTCATAATGTCAATAATTAAAACTTCTTATCTTCTTCTATTTGCAGAGAATGAGCAAGGTATATTTGATGCTGTTTTGCGAGGACATCTTGATTTTTCTTCCAATCCTTGGCCGTCGATATCAAGTAGTGCCAAAGATCTCGTTAAGAAGATGCTACTGGCAGATCCCAGACATCGGCTTACTGCTGTTGAAGTTTTACGTACATTTCAACTCTTCCCGATATTAGAATGCTGTGTGATTTCCATACAGTAAAATTGGAAACCAATAGACCCTCTTCGTTTGGCTTGACATAATTTATGCGTATGATAAACACAATGACATAAAATAGACACAATATGGACGCTTGGCTAAGCTTAAAATTTTTTTTAAAAAAAAGTTGCTTTCAAGTAAATTTTTGTTTCCAAATATGTTTGGACAAATTACTTTAGTGTCAAAATAAGAAACTTATTTTCAATTTTGATCAATAAAAGAAATACTTGTTTTAAAACTTATTTACCTATTAAGTGAACTTTGTAAGCATAACTTTAGCCCAGTGAGGAGTCAAGCCATGTCTTTCCATTGCTCTCCATGTCTTTGCTTTTGCACACTTCGTTTTGTTTTCTCTGCAAACTATACTTATTCTTTAAAATTGTTTTGGATTTAGCTTGAGAATCAAAATTTTATTGATTTGATTAACATTTGAAGAAATGTTTTAAAACTATTTCAATGAGATTCAATTAATTAGATAATGAAGTTCAACTACTGAAAATGCAGAACATCCATGGATGAGAGAAGATGGTGATGCATCCGATAAGCCTCTTGACATAGCCGTATTGAGTAGAATGAAGCAGTTCAGTGCAATGAACAAGCTTAAAAAAGTAGCTCTTAAGGTGTGGTATCCATATTTTACTGATGTTAATGAATTTCCAATTTCATGATAAATTATGAATGTGGTTGGCTAAGCTGAGAAGTAATTGAAAGTTACTTATAAGTAACTCGTGACCAAATAATTTTGAATATGTTACTCTGATCTTAGTATTGGAAAAAAAAAAGTTAGTTACTTTTTAAGGTAACTTCTGAAGTTACCAAATATATTTATAAAACTTGCTTATTTACTTTTTTAAGCTTAGTCAAACATGCTCAATTTGTTTTCTAGCTCGTGGTTAATTCCGAACGTTTACTGGGTTTCTAGGTAATTGCAGAAAATTTATCGGAAGAAGAAATTATGGGATTGAAGGAGATGTTCAAATCCATGGACACTGATAACAATGGAACAATTACGTACGAAGAATTGAAAGCCGGTCTACCAAAATTGGGTAGCAAGCTTTCTGAGTCAGAAGTGAGGCAGTTAATGGATGCGGTACTTTCTCTATCTTACTTTTGGTTCCAATTCCATTTTGTTTTAACTTCAGTCGTTTTATCTTCTGAGTCAAAAGTGAGGCAGTTAGTAGCATCAATCGTTATCTATTTTCATTTGTTGCATGAGTAAATAGAGAACACTGGCCTCTATCTCTATTTTTTCGGCTTCAAGGCTGAACCCTTTGACAGAGGTTTTATTGAATTGAATGAGTTCATTAGTGTAAAAAATAAGTAACCTATTCATTTCCAACTCTGATAAAAAAAAAAAAAAAAAAAAAAAAAACATTTAAGCTTAGCCAACCATGCTAAAACCTTTTTCTAGAACTATTTCTCCTCCTAAATCTTAGTCCTTAATTTCCGCATTGCTTTGACCTCAATTTTAACTCCTCGTCCTTGATGTTCTCGATTTCTTGGAAATTCGTTTTAGAACCTATGCAGATTTCACCATTAATTCCTCTCACCGGTTTTATTTTATTTTATTTCAAAACTCAAAAAGTAAATAAAATTAATTAACTTTTGTTACACGCAATTAGGCATCTCAGATGGTCGCGTTATTAGGCTCAGATTATTCATAAAAGGGGACCAACCTATCAAAATTCGATATTTGACGACTTTTAGTGCCTAATAACCCGAGTTAATAAAAATTTTGGAATGCACAACGTTTTATTTATATGTAGTAGTTTTTCTTTTCACACGTTTAAAAGAAGTTAAATCGTGATAAAAATTATGTAATTAACAAAATATTGGTATTGAATTTAGTGTTGAAGAGAGACAAGATCACAAGGAAAGTAAGAATTGTGTTTTACAAAATTCAGCCGACCTTAGTTTGCCCAAAAAGGTTGAACATAGGACGTCTTGAAAACTAACCTAATATTCAGACCAACATCCTTGGCTTAGCTTTACAAAAATGTAAATTTACTTATAAGCAACTTGGTTTCCAATATTTTGGATACCTGACCATTTTTCTTACTTATATGTAGATAGTGTTATTTATTTTGATAGTCACTCTGACCTTAGTGTCAAAAGCAGTATTTATTTCTAACATTTTAAGCTTAGTAAAACATGCTCTTGACCTGGGAAGATTTTATTGGTAATATATTCCTCCGAGTGGTTGTATGGCTCTAGTGGGACAACCCTGCAGATTTTATGTGCCTATTTTGGTATTATGATGATCGTCTTTGTTGCTACTGTATTAATGCACCTTTCTACCATTTCCAGGCTGACGTGGATGGAAATGGAACTATTGACTACATTGAATTTATAACTGCTACAATGCACATGAATCGAGTGGATAAAGAAGACCATTTGTTCAAAGCCTTTGAGTATTTCGACAAGGATAAGAGCGGGTAAAATGTGTTTTTCCCAAGTACCATTGTGTATATCTTATTATGTTGCTTTCTGATCCTTGCATCGAAACTTCAGGTACGTCACGGTCGAAGAATTGGAGCATGCCCTAAAGGATTACAATATGGGGGATGCTAAAACGATTAAGGAAATCATTGCAGAAGTTGACACGGATCATGTACGGCTTCTCTTGTTTACTTTTTGCATCACCGACCCCTGCCTATGCTTTTGGCACACACTTTGAAGAGTTATTTCAAAATAAATAACCCTTTTACTCAGAAGTAAGAATAAGTAACAAATCTTAACTTGTTTGGTAACAAAGAGTTAGTAACTTTTACCATTTAAGCTTAGCCATACATGGCTGACAAAATGACTTAGTTTCTCTCGAGCATTGCGTTTCATTTGAGCACAATGGTTATCAGTCACTCCATGTAATTCCAAGAAACTTATATTTGATTTATTATCTAGTGTACATTTTTCGCTTGAAATATCTCATGAATTTGAGAGGAGAAAGGAAGAAAACACCCCTTGTTAGGAAATTATGCTCTAAGAGGGGTGTTTGAGCTAGATTGAGTTACAATTCTTCTCGTGTATTACTCGGTTGTATGTATAATGAATTGTTTGGTTTATGGCAGGACGGGAAGATAAACTATGATGAGTTTGTTGCAATGATGAGGAAAGGCAACCCAGAGTTGGCCCCAGTTAGACGCCGTAAATAAAAGAACAGTTTGATTGATTCCGAATGCACCCTTTTTAGGATTGGCTAGCTTCTCGAATCTTCGAACAGAGGTGGATTATGCGGAGTAATTCTACAATCCTTAGTTTTGCTCGTTTATATCTTAATCTCATCTGTGATAGACATGCGTGCTTTTGAACAAGAAGTTATACAACTGAAATCTTTTAAAAAGAAGTTTTGAACTGCAATTATGAGTAAACAAACCAGGTTCTATCATTGGTAGAAGTTTGAGCTGCTGTACATATAGTGGTCGTCATCATCAACTGGGCGTAGCGAGTGTTTACGTGCGGGTGGATGGCCGTGAACCAATCAAGCGGTGTTGGTTATAATGGCTTTATGCCCTTATTTGCTTGAGAATAAAATCAAATTTTTAATAAATTTACTCTCTAGGGGCTTTGAGAATTACTATTCATTTGTGATTTTACTTCACAAATCATTGTTCCATACATGAACCAAAAAATAAAAATAAAAATACTAGCCGTATTTATTGAATTCGATTTTAAATCTAACTGTTAGACAGGATGTAGCCATTTTTGTTGACTAATTGGTATTACAGTTGAAATTTTATAAATATCTTCCTTCTCCATGAATCTTTTGGATAAGAGAAGCAATGTATTGCAGTTGGTATTTTGTAAAATATCTTTCTCCATGTATCGTTTGTATTGGAGAAGTAAATACACAATAGAGCAATTCCCTTAAAAAAAAAATAAAAAAAAATTGAATGTTTTTTCCAGAATTAAATTAATAATTTGTAAATGAATACGATGTTTTTGATACCCATTAATTTTTCTTTTTCTTTTTCTTTTTCTTTTTCTTTCTCATTCTCATTTTTCATTTTAACCATACATTCTCTAAATAAAATAATATCACATATTTTCACATCAATCACTGTTCCAAAATTTTTATTCTTCGGGTTTCAAATAGGGGCGAAATTGTATTTAGTTTAGGTGAAGTGTAAGCAATTCTTATTACCTAATAAATGTAATTAAGTAAATTTCATGAAATAGAATAATGGAATGTTTATTTTTGTGCAAAAGAATAAAAAATAAATCAATAATTTTAAAAATATAAAATTGTTTTATTTTGTTTTTAAAATCATAGGTGCGATAGACTCCGCACTATGCGGTGTTCAAGATGAACGCCACAAGGTGCGTAGTAAATCTCCACACAGTGCGGAGTTGGAACTCCACATGCAGTGCAAAGGATTACTCATTGTTCATTAGATTGTGACGCCGCTTGGGTAAGGAAAAGAGACTAGATAAAAGCAGCTTTTGACTATTTGGTAGCCATTCTCTCTTTCCCTTAACCCTAATCTTGCTTTGCTCTTGCGATCGTAAAGAAGAAACCCAAATCATTTGCAACTAATTGAAATATATACCTGTAATTATACTTCTTGTGCCTTCAAATTCATCCTCCTGTGCATATTTCCTACAGTTTCTATTGAATTTTCCATCTTTAGTTCCTTTGTTTTTGTTGGAGCTTCTAACGGATCTTTCTCAAAATCATGGTTGTATCCCACAGTCTCCTTTATTTCACTCTTCCGGCTATCTTCTCTTGTCTACGCATTTGAAGAATCGATTTTCATTTATTTTGTTAATCCTCCTCCTCTCCTTGATTTCTCTCGGTGCACTATGGATACGAATTGCGGGCTTTCTATTTGACACATAAACTTGAGATTCGTTTGGGGAATTTTGATTAGTAAGTTAATTTCTGATTTGATTTTCCTCTCTTTTTTCTAGGCGTTCTTTTTTTAGAGGAAATTGGAGATTTCATAGAGAATAGGGATTTTTCAAAGACACGAGTTATTGCACTTGTGCGAAGCAAAAAAAATAGAAACAACCTATTTTTTTTTCCAACCACGTTTACATAAATTTCTCTTTGTTACTTATTTTGTTATTATATCATTTTATATCACCCGCTTTGATCTCGTGAAATATTGTCCTTTTTAGAGTTTTGTTAATACTTTCGGTTTTCTGGATTGTAGCATTTTCTGGTTAAATTTGAAGAGAAGAAAACATGATCTTTTAAAGTTCAAACATTTAATTTTTGTTATCCGAGTATTCTTATAAAAAACTTTTATTAAGTTTTTCGTTTGACATTTTCTATTTTCTTATGCCTCCTCGCTTCTTCTACTTCTTTATCTTTAGGCTTAAAAGAGAATGTTGAGACTATTCGAATAACATAAATTGAAAGACGACAGTTGTATTTGAGAGGAAAAAATCGTTGAGAAATCCACTCAACTTGTTGGCTTGTTGTAATAAAAAAATGAGCAAGAAAATGTCGGAAGTGGGACTTAAACACACGCCCTCTTACGAACACCAGAACTTGAGTCTGGCGCTTAGACAACAGCAACTCCATTTTTTTCATTACCAAGCAAAGGGGCAAAGATAATTGGATGCTGCTAGATTAATGCCAAGAATATGGTTAATTAAATCAGAGAAAATAACTTGAGCGCCATACTATAAACATATATAAACACATAACATACAATCACTCGCACTGAAATCCGTCCATTCCAAATTTATTTGGTGATTAACCCGTAATCCTAGAAGATGATTACTTACAATGAGCAATTAATCACGTTTTTTATCTTTTGAAGGCCCTCTCGGGATCTTACTTAATACTTTTTCATTCAACACTGCGTACTGTTTCTTGAGCTCGGCCATTGCCTTCTCAGCAAAAGAGTCTACCTTGTCCTCGTATTTCTCATACAAGACAGGGACGGTGCACAGCAATACAGTATCTATTTTCGAAAAACAATGAATATCTATGTTAGAACCTTAATAAGCTTAAACAGAACATCGAATGCATGTACGTAACGGTTAGGCACGAGTTATTACTTGTGTACGCCAATGTCAAGAAATCGCAGCAACTCCCTATAATTGACAAAATCCACAAGCCAGCAATCACCTTCGAGTCAACAGAATAAAGCACATGAGAAGCAAACATAATAACTTGTAAGTAAATTTAGTAATAAGTAAATATCTCAAGCTTTGCCTGATATGACCAAATTAATCATTGCTCCCAAATTCAAGTAGACAAACTACTTACAGATAGAAACTTCTTCAAATCCCTTCCTGATGCAATTTCCCTCAGAGTTGAAAATGCACGGTTTATCTCAATCCTCAAAGCAGATGCAAACTTCAGAACAGGCTTCTCCGGGATATTTACATCCGGGATACGGGGCGGGGATCTAACCGAAAAGAAAACAGACACAGAATGTATAATTCATAAATATACCGTACATTACAAAAAATGTAGTTTGAAATCAGAACAGACGGGCTTACTTCTTGATGAAGGTGGAAGCATTTGACCACAAGAACAGTATTACCAGAGCAAGTATTAAACCATGACAGACTAAAGTGAGCAAATTGTATTCGAAAGCATCAAATAGAACCCATATAGCAGTAGCCCCGCCTAATACTCCGGCTGAAACCTTCTTGTTTCTCCATAGAAACACATCAGCCACTGACAAACGAGAAAATTCTCAACTCAATCATTTGCATAACTTCTTTAATTGAACATCTAAAAATCAATTTATTTTTCATTCTTTGTTTCACATAGCCAATCCCAGATATACATAGTTATTGATTGTAATTTGTTAGACTAAATCAGCTATACATAGAACTCAAGGAAGACCCTATTTATCTCTTTTAACAACTTTTACTAGAAAGACCACATCTGACTGAAGCCGACAGAAAGGAAGGCAGACCCAGCAAGCTTGCCATAGTGATGATAAATGCCGATGAGGACCAACCTAAGTGAAAAGCTCCCTGCCATCGACTTAAGTATTCATAGGAGGCTCAGAGTCTAGGAACTGAATACAAGGATATTCTCTATTACGGTGTAAAAGTAATCGCGGAGGGGCGAGGATCAAATCAATGTCAATTCCCCGGATTAGGCATGGACTCCGCATTAATAAAAAAACTTCAAAATTTAACCATAATGACATAGGTTTTTACGAGCACGAGCACCGAGCCAGAACCAAATAATGTTTAACCTTAATGTCCAGGCGAAAAGTTACTAAAAGTCACTAATTTTCCTCCACAAGACAACCTCAATAACCTCGCTAATAGTCTGAAAAAGACAAAACTTTCATGAATGAATCAACTCCATTAATTTTATTTTTTACTAGCCAGTCTATATCCAAGTATTTTCAAATGCAAACACAAGAAAACAAATAAAGTCTCACAGACAATATTCAATTCCAAGTGATAAGAATATCCTGATTCCACTTACCTTTTCTGAAAGTAATCCTTAGTCGAAATAACTTTTTTACTCGTAATCCAAAAATTATTCAATCCCTTAACAGACCGACAAAATTCCAGAAACAGAAAAATAATAATAAAATTAGCATTTGGCGCATAGTTTCAGATCCCGAAATGAAACAAGAAAATAAAAATTTGTATATTTTTAGGGATAATCACGAAAAAAATTAAAACTTTTTCTTTAAACCCACAAAATAAAATTGGGATTTCATATTTAAAAAAAAAAAACGCCAAACAAATTTTTTCTTAATTTCACAAAGAAACAAAACCCCAAAAATGTAAAACTCGTGATAGAGATAATTACATACGTATGCCACCACCAAGTGCCTTATGAACAGATTTCTCTCTTCCGAAGAGTCGATAAACCTTTGCCTTAACAGACGATTTCTTCTCGTCCTCATCGTCTGATGACGATGAATCATGGCCGTGAAATTTGTCGGATATTTTCTCCACCAACGATTCCTCCTTTTTCTCTTCATCGTGATGATCAGCCATCGTGGATAATCAAACCCTGGAAAAAAAATCACAGAAATTATGTGAATACAGAGAAGGTTGTGTGTCAGAATTTGAAAGGACTTTTGTAACAGATGAGTGTGTGAATTTTACAAGAGTTGTGATGCAGTTTATTAAGATGGAAACCTCAATCCGGGCCATTGAAATGAAGTGGGCCCGGAATCTAGGAGTATGATTTTGCCGAATGCGTTCAATTTTATTTTTCATTTTTTTAATTTATTTCCTGGATAAGTTAACTAATAGAAGCTACTGGAATAATGGACAATAATTATAAGTATTTTTTTATTTTTTTTCATTTACACCTGTCTGTTAATGGTCCGTATATTCAAAATATTTTGTTTATTGAACATTTTTTTTATATAAAAAGTAAGAAATTAATCATTTACCTTTTAAAATGTTTCTTGGAGAGTTGAGTCGGTTCTCTTCGTATTTCAATTTTCAATTTTAAATTTTGAATTTTGTGTTTTGAATGCCTATTTTGATATTATTGAAGACGCGTTCTTTTTGTCATTTTGAAAAATTATTTTCAAAAATTAAAAAATGAAGTTTTGGCTTGGTTTTAACTGAAAACGGCTAAAACGACTTTTTGACGTTTTTCGTTTTCTTTGTAAATTTTAAATTTGTTTTTGGAAATTCGTTTCTGAAAATAGGTAAGTAAACGTGTTTTCAGTATTTTCAAAAATTTAAAATTGAAAATAACCTGAAAATAGCAAAGAGAGCATGTCCATTTCACCAAATGTTTGTGATGATTTTGGATCTATTTGCACGTTTTGCAAAAGATCAAGGTCTTGCTGCAATTTTCCAGTTAGGGTTTTGTAGTACATGACAAATTCATTCGCAAGTTTCTTCTACGTACAACATAGAATACGGCTGAAATGAAAATTTGAATATTGGACCCTGATCTATTGTTGCAGTGACAAATTCATTCATTTTTTTTAATACGGATTACAAGATAATTTTATGTCAATGATCATTATTGAAGATTGATTGTGTAATTATAATATAGTGTTAAATACTGACTTGTTTCTTTTCAAAGATAGAAGATCAACTAACTACCAAATCAATATTTGTGAACCCTAGTTTTCTTTGAGAATCAAGCGGTTCCATTCTATTGAGAATTAATTCTTGATTCTTAACGTCGAAGCCGATGGTTCTCAAACAATAATCTTGATATTGGAAAAATGTGGTGTTTAGATAGTGATGATAATCCTGGTATGTCATTTCATACTATAATTCTCCTCTATCGAGAGAGTTTTATGCCATTTTTGAAAATATGTAGAATGACTCAATTTTCAGAGCTCGTTATGTGATGATTAAAATTAGATTAAAATTGAAAAACTAACCGATATTGTTGACTTTTATTAGACGAGTGAGAACCAATAACGGTCATATTTTCAATTTTAATGGGATTTTAATCACTACCAAATGGGGCCTCAATATAGAAGTAATGAAACTCGAGTGTGAAAGTGTTAAATTTTTTAAATTTTAGCCCCTGTTTGGTATACATTAAAATTTTCATTTTCATTCTTCTACTTATTTTCAACCACACATTCTTCAATAAAATAATGTTATTTATCACATCAATAACTTTTCCTTCTTTTTTAATCACACATTTTCCATCAATCTACTATTTCAGAATACATTCTTCCAAAATAATGTGGCTCAAACACACCTTTAAATCTATTTGAATGAGTTTTTCAAATTTCATTTGAGACCATAAATGGAAGAGAATAATCTCTTTATGAACTTTGAAGGAGTTAGATTTGTCATTTGCGTCAATATTTGGACATTTCGTGGATTAGTTGTGCTACCGCGAACTTATTGGGCCTGCGCGAGAATCACAATTTTCACGTTTAACTAGATAAGAGAAATTGACTGAAATACTACTAAACAAGGGCAAGTTACCGTTTGACTACTAATTTTATTTATTTATTTATTTTTACAATTTGTAGCACTTTATGAATAGAAACAACCTCCAAATCTTTGGCCTTGTTTGGTGTGAATTAAAATCAGATTTTGATAAAAGTTGATAAAATGTGTGTTTTAAAACTTTTAAATTTCATTAGATATATAATTAAAATTAATTATTGATATTGATTTAAATAAATAACAAGATTTTAATCCACATCAAACAAGGGTTTAGACTTTAAAAGTATATTCATTTTCCTCTATTCTAAGTGGGCGTGTCTATACCATCGAAACCCTCATCGAATTTAGGTGTCAATGATCGAGATTATCTATATAGAGGCGTTTAAAATCCTGTTTATTTTGTTTCACATTTGTTGTTTCTAATGTTAGTATATTATTATTTTGAGCCCTATTTTTTTCAAAAAAAAAAATTCAAAATTCAAAATTCATTTTCAACCATATATTCTTGATTCTCCAAATAAAATAATTTTACAAATAAATTCAAAAATTTTCCTACTTTTTAACTACACATTCTCTGAAAAATCAATATTCCAAAATCTATTAACCAAGAAATCGGGGCAAACAAGATTGTCATTGGTTCGTATTATCAATTTTATTCTCACTTTTATATAAACAAATGATAGTTTTTTTAAATACCAATTGAAGATAATATATTCCTCATAATTTTTGTAAAGGAAGAACTAATAATATTAATAGAACCTCAATTAGAAAACATGCTAATGTGAAAATGAGTTTAAAAAAATATACGTGTAAAATTATTTTATAGGAGAATATATGGTTGAAAATGAGTTTAAAAAAATAGGGTTCTGGGTTTATCACATTGTTTGGAACACATTAAGCCCTATTTGAAACCCATTTTTTGTAAAATAGAAATTTTAGAATATTGATTGATGTGAAAATGTGTGGTGGAAAAATGACGAAAAGTTTTTGATTTGTGTGTAATATTATTTTATTTGAAGAATGTGTGGTTGAAATGAAGAATGTGAATGAAAATGAAAATGAGAAATTAATGAGTATTAAACGGGGGCTAAAATTTGCATTTTACTCTTCGACTCATTTTTAACCACACATTTTTCAGTAAAATAATATTTTTCATCATATGAATAATTTTTCCTTTTTTTTCAATCACACATTCTCCATCAATCTGCTATTCCGAATACATTCTTCCAAAATAACGTGGCTCAAACATAATTTTTTTTCATTTTAATTTATCAAATTGTAAATTATACCCAAATTAATTAAAAGTGGGGCCTTTCTCAGTGCACGTTGTGATGAATCAGTGGTGGTTGCATTACGCTACCAGCTACGGACTGACGCTCAGACTGGCACATCACATGATACAATATACAGAAATAAAACAAACAATAAACCCCACTCTCATTTTCGCCCATCCATTCGTGGTAAAAAAATAAGCAGCAATTTTACTTGTTTTTGGGTTTAATATAAGAATTATGGTAGTTGTAAATTTGATAGATTTGAGGATTATTTTTGTTGTAATATAGATATAATAATGTTATTTGTACATCATGATTTTTATATTGATATATAGAATGAAGATATGAATGAGCGAGAAAGATAAAAACAAATGAGAAAAAAAAAAAAGATGAACGAGAGGGATAAAAACAAAGAAGAACAAAAATCAGTGAGAATTCAATTAGCCCCCGTTTGACACCCATTAATTTCTCTTTCTCTTTCTCATTCTCATTCTCATTCTCATTTTTCATTTCAACCACACATTCTCCCAATAAAATAATATTACACACAAATCAAAAACTTTTCATCACTTTTCCACCACACATTCTCACATCAATCACTATTCCAAGATTTATATTCTTCTAAAAATGGGTTTCAAACAAGGGCTTAATATGGTTGTGTTTAAGCCATATTATTTTGAAAAAATGTATTCTGGAATAGTAGAATGATGAAGAATGTGTGATTGAAAAAGAATGAGAAATTATTGATGTGATAGAAAATATTATTTTATTGAATAATGTGTGGTTGAAAATAGTAGAAAAATGAAAATGAAAATTTTAATATGTACCAAACAAGAGTTGTAATCCACATCATCACTCTGTACATCAATATGTAAATCATGGTGTACTAATTGTTAAGATTTGTAATTGCATCTTAAAATGTCAAATTTATTAAGAGGAGTACCTCGAATTCTTATAAATTAATCTATATTTTCATCTTTATTCGATATGTGATTTTATCCCTTAACATGTCACTGCAAGATGGTTCCTCATTTGTGCAGACCAATCTTGAAATCTGTGTGCTCAATTTTTTTGAGTTTTAATTGGATCGAATTGCTCGTTAGAATTTAATGAGCTCTAATACCATGTTAAGATTTGTTATTTCATCTTAAAAGATCAACATTATTAAGATGAGTAGTTCAAACTCTTTAAATTGGTCTATATTTTCATCTTTATTCGATGTGGGGTTTTATCCCTTAACATGCAATCTCAATATGATGACTTGTTTGAGCATACCAATCTTGAAATTCACGTGTTTAGTTTTTTTAAATCTTAATCTGATCGAATTGGAACTTAATGAGCTCCAATACCATGTTAAGATTTGAAATTTCATCTTATAAGGTCAACATTATTAAGAGGAGTAGTCCAAACTTTTATAAATTAATCTACAATTTTGAGGTGTCAAAACTCCATTAAATCGTGTTACAATCTCTTACGTGTGTCGAAAGGGCAAAAAATACTTGATACTTCACATAATGTAACGAGACGTCAAGATTTTATTGGATTTATTAGCAATGAAAGTCCTAACATTTGTTTATTATTGTGTTTTTTCAATAATTTTTTTTTTTTTTTTTTTTTGGTATTAAGTTTATACTTAAGTATCTCTCTGTAAAATGGGATGTCAATTGATATTTTCAAAAGGATCATGCTACAGGTACATAATCACTTACATAATACATTACATAATGGACATGTGGCGCGCATCCATCGACAATCTACAATTTTTGACTTTTCCACATTTCACATTCACGGTCAGATTTCTTCCACATGGACTTATGTAATCCATTATATACAATGATTATGTACATATAGATTTATCATTTATACCAATATATCTTCTTTAACTCTCATATTTTCCACCCCACCCCATGCTACCGTACCCCATCCCACCCTACCCTACGCTGCATATCCTTACCCTATTATCCAAAGGTTCCAGTTACCGCCTCTACCTATCCCTCTGTTTTTAGCTAAATTCCTTGTCTATTTCTATCTTTAGCTTTTGAGATCTTTTTCTGCATGTATCTATAAAAGTGATTCTCCATTTCTGCATTTGTAAACTTGCTCTGCCAACAATGGAAGCCTTCACTTTACTCAAATTCCGCCGCGGAAGTGCCGGCTCTGGTACTAGTTTCTTCACTGACAACTTGACTTCCAAACCAAGAACCGCCACCACAACAGCCTCCTTGAAGCCGCCTTCATCAGACACTGACGATGCCGCCGATGATGAACCATACTTTGACCTGGAATTCGTCCTCCCGGATGAGGAAGAAGAAGCAAAAATCCTAGAAAATGAAGATGAAATTGAAGAATCAGAGGATGAAAATTATGACGAAGAAGGAGAGTTGAAGTTTGAGCTGAGTAAGGATCAGAATGTAATTTTATCTCCTTCTGACGATCTCTTCCTCAAAGGCCATTTGCTTCCCATTGAGCCTTCAAGCATTTTGTTGAATTCTTCTGAAAATAACTCCAAATTGCCTGCGGTCTTAGCAAAATCAGCCTCGAAATTTCGGGTTCTTCTTTTGAAGCTAAAGAAATCAAAATCAGAGAAAAATGAGGGTAAAGGCCCCCGAAAATCTCAAGAAAATGTCGAAAATGGTAAAGATGATCAGAATAAAATACAAGGTGACAAGTTTTTCTTCGTGAAGTTTAAGGTCGAAGAAGTCCCGTTTTTCTCTTTGTTCGGCAGAGATAGTAGCTCAAAGGGTAATAAGAATGGCGGGGGACAGAAAAATGAAGTGGAGGATAAGGACTCAAATGAAAAAAAATTAACTAAAGAGACAGTACAGAAGTATCTGAAAATGGTGAAGCCTTTATATATTCGTGTTTCGAAGCGTTATGGAGAAAAGCTGAAGATTGCTGGTCATTTAAGCTTCCCCGGAGGAGAACCAAAGGGTGGCGCAGCACCAACGCTGGCTTGTATGGCGACGGAGAAAGGAGGAGAAGGGGCGGCATTGAGTAACGTAAAAAGCCAGAAACAATTAGGGAATAATCTGCAAGCAGGGCTTAAAGTGGTGCTTAAACACTTTGGGAAAAACCGGACTGAATCGTCGGTGCCGGTCCATGCGACGGATCCCCCGGCGAATATGTCTTCATGCCGGAGGGATGCCTCGCTCTTGCAGCAGCAGGATGGGATTAATGGTGCCATTTTACACTGCAAGCGATCATTCAATGTCTCCAGTGGTAACTAATTCCTCGTACATTTTTTTAACCACCATTTAAACATTTTTTGTAATTACATTTTTACCTTTTTCAGAAGTGGAACCATTCGTTTTACCACGTTCAGGTTCAGTGAGTGATCCATCACAAGAAAAGAAAAGTGAGTAAATTCTTCAGAGGAAGACAAAAAGAAGAGCCAGGCAGTATGGTAAATAAATATTACTTTAGGTCAAAGTCAAACCACTACTGGTGGTAGCAGGGTATGGTTAGTTTGACTCATTCAAACTTTGAAAAATACCAAGATTTGAGTCGTAGCCACATAAATTATCAATTGATGTTAATATTTATTAAAGCTCGTATTAAGTGCTTGTTTTGGATGAGTGAGACCCAATAACGACTATGTTTTCAATTTTAATTGAATTTTAAGCTGTACCAAACAAACTCTAAATCTTATTGTTAAAATGAAATACATTTGTACTATTTTTCTCTAAAAACTCTTTTAATTAGATAAAATACTTTCAAATAAACTGAACCAAAATTGTTGAATAATCTATTAATTTGCTTAAGCCCCGTTTGGTACACGTTAAAATTTTTATTTTTACTTTTCTATTCATTTTCAACCACACACTCTTCAATAAAATAATATTTTTCATCACATCAATAAATTTTTCTTTTTTTTCAACCACATATTTTCCATCAATCTACTAATTCAGAATACAAAATAATGTGACTCAAACGACCCTAAAAGTAAATTTGACTTATTTTAAGTTTTGAAAGGGGGAGGGCTCTTTACTTTGTACTTGATTGCTCATAGCCTTAACTTATATTGGTACAATTTGCAGTTAAAATAATCCATCAACATGTGAAATAATTGGGTTGCTAATGTCATTGCGAAACCTAACCGCAACCTTCCAATCACTATTTTTTTATGGGAGGATTCAATGCGATCTAGGTCGTTTTCTTGTCTCATTATCCCCAATCACAAGTTATTCAAATAATGTTACATATCACCAGGGATCGAGCCATAATTTTCGAGCCGTGAGTCAAAAGAATTATTAACATAAATAATAATTTAAAGTTTATAAGGAATAGTAAACATTATTTTTAGCTAATTATGCATAAATAATGATTTGACGGGGGGAGGGAGGGAGAGTGAGAATTGCAGTGAAAATAAGAGAATGAATCCTTTTGAATGTATCCTGTTGGCCTAAAAAAAGCATTCGCCGTGGCCAATGGATAAATTCTTCGAGCCAATCATGTCCTGCACACGTAGCATTGAGTCAGTCACCCGAGGCCTTTCCCGAAGGGATTGGGAGCAACCACAAGCACTGCGACGATCAAGTCAGCCTGGGTTCAACCGGAAAATAACTCACCGGTGATGAAACACTCATCGGGATGTGGTTGAAAATAAATGTGTGGTGGTCTAGTGCCAATATTTTAGAGAGAGCAAAGATGACACCAAGTTTATCATGTCGTTTGTATATCTTCCAATCCCTACTTTTCTTCGAGCACAAGGGTGTTGTATTTATATCAAGAGAGGGAGGAGGAGAGCCGTCGGATGAGGAGACACGTGTAATCAGATCCTCAGGGCTTGTCCCATCCTAAACATCAACCTGTCTTTCCATAGGTGGCGGCATTGAATGCCCAAGTGAATTGACCGTTTGGGTCCTGGCATGTGTCCCATTAGTCAGTGATTTGACTTTGGGAAGATATCCGTGTAAATGATCTTTGTTGGGGGCGGGGCGGGGCGAGGCGAGGCAGGAATGAAGTTGTAAAAGCGGAGTACGGGCATTTGCATCCGTGGTGCGTCGCAGATGAGTTCGGTTCCTCGCCCCTAGTATAATCGGCTCGTCCCACGCACAATCACCTTGGTAGCCATGTGGTGTGGCATGAGCCACAATGTTGACACGTGGCGAGCGAGGTATCGATTCGGATCAGACCCGTAACATATCCTATAAATTATTGATACTTAGTTATAGCATAATTTTGTATGTAACATGACCTGTTAGAATAGAAAAGTGTTTTTTTTCCTATAAATTTATAATTAGAGAAACGTTATGTTTGAGCCACATTATTTTAGAAGAATAGTAGATTGATTGAAAATGTGTGGTTGAAAAATAAGGAAAAGTTATTGATGTGATGAAAAATATTATTTTATTAAAAAATGTGTGGTTGAAAATGAGTAGTAGAATGAAAATGAGAATTTTGACCATGTTTGGTACACATAAAATTTTTCATTCTCATCACATCAATAACTTTTCTTTCTTTTTCAACAATACATTTTTCAATAAAATAATATTTTTATCAGATCAATAACTTTTATCTCTTTTTCAACAATACATTCTCCATCAATCTACTATTTCAAAATAACGTGACTCAAACACACCCTTAATGTATATCAAACAGCGACATAATTTCTTTTAAAAGTGTTACTTTTGTAAAATCTCGTGTGAATTGAGCCATGACTTGTAACGACTTGTGGTTTTAGAGGTGATGGAGAATTGAGTTTAATATGTCAACACAACTTCCAAAACCTCGTATGTCTGTGCAAGTTTTTTTTGGATCTTCTGAGGATGTTTTCATTCATATTAAATATATAAACATTTTTACTGTTTACACGTTTAAATTCGTTATATCTTCTAGAAGTGGAACCCACTTCACATATTTGATATTACTTAACGATCATGACTACCGAAACTCCAAATAGTTAATTTTTGAATTATTTTAATCATACTACAATTTAATTATTTCAATAATATTTTAATTTTCGTTTTTCAATATTGAATAAATACTACAAAATCTTTGTCATGTATGAATTTCGTGTTACTAATATTTAATTAATCAACATTCACATTAATCTAAACTCAATGAATCTTAATATACACGAATATAGAATTATTATAAATGAATTTAGTTCTATATGGTTGCTCATCATCACAAAAAATAAAAAAAATAAAAAAATAAAAAAATTTGAATCTTAGAAGTTCAATTTTATTTTATTTAGTTCGTTTGAGATTCATTGAATCCTCCCAATAAACTGGTATCGAATATCATTTTTATAGCACTTATAAAATATTTTAAAATAACGTACAATACACGTTCCACTTTGAATAGTTTATCTAAATTGCTTTTTAACTTTTCACAGATCGACAAAACTTGAACTCAGATATTTTGCCCCTCACGATGCTCAAGACTTCACGTGAGCCAACTTGCAAATCTAGTCCATGTCAAACTCCTTAGGGTCGTACATGAATTGCCGAAAAATGAGTTTGTTGAACAGAGGTACTCAACAATCAACATCTCTAATGTAGTTCGAATTTCAAACATACGAAATCGAACGAGTTCCAACCACTTTTCTCAACTAGAAGGCTTATAACCTTGTATACACTCGCATAGTGGAACCTTCTCTCACTTTATTACATAGTCAAAGTCCACAAAACACGCTTTGGCTTCGCAAACAAAATTTGAAAAGGTAACACGCAATGTGTCCATATGCAATTATTATATGTTCGTTAGGTACACTTCTTCTTCTTATATATATACACAAATTAAACTCAATTCTCCATCACCTCTAAAACCCACAAAACCCAATCTCCAGGCATAGTCATATCTCTTGTTATTTGGGTCGACCCTCTTCAAGTATCAACAAAACTTAGCCATGTCGAAGGGCGAGGGAAGAAGTAAAACAAAATGCTTAGCATATATTGCAGCATTCATCGTGTTCCAAACAGCGATTATACTTGTATTTGCGCTAACCGTCATGAAAGTCAAAAGTCCTAAGGTCAGGTTCAATGCAATGGCGGTCGAAAGTTTCAATTCCAACAACGCAAACTCGCCTTCAATCAACATGCAATTGCTAACACAAATTACTGTGAAAAACACAAATTTTGGGCACTTCAAGTATGATAACGGTACACTAACTATCTTATACAATGGCATGCCTGTTGGAGAGGCTGTGATCCCCCGGGGACGTACCAAAGCGCGAAAAACGCAGAAATTTAACATTTCAGTTGCTGTAAGTACTGATAGGCTTTCTGGGGATACAAATCTTGGAAATGATATGAATTCTGGGATTTTAAGGTTGAGTAGCCATGCAAAGTTGAGTGGGAAGGTTCATTTGATGAAGGTTATTAAGAAGAAGAAATCTGGTGAAATGAACTGTGATTGGACTATCAATTTAGCAACTAGACAGGTTCAGGATTTGAAGTGCAAATGATGAATATATGTGCATATTCATTTTATGTATTATTTATGAATAATCTTGTGTACTTTCTATGTTTGATTTCATTATTTATGTAGATTTGTTTATGTCTAAATTACAGTTCTGTTTATATATATATATATAGAGAGAATTATAGTCCCACTCTATGAAGCTAATTTTTGCTTTTGACCTGTGCTGGTGTTTAAGCATTTGAAGTGAAACAACTTGGACAACGAGTTGGTCTGTCATTGAAGAGTGATTGTTCAAATTTCGAACAGATAAAATGAAAAATATGTTGAACTAGCTTTACTAATAAATAATATAACAAGATAAAAGTCTTGATTTTCTACAAGTCAAATTATCAACAATTTCACACGTTGTCCTCATAGGAGTTGGCCAACAGAGCCTAAGAGGAGTCTTGTCTTTGACAAGTGAGGCCGAGTTGAGAGGAAAAGTCAAATTGTTGTTGGTGATGAAGAAGAAGAAGTCCGTGGATATGAAATATACTGTGTCGATTAACTTGTCCACCGATGTTATCGAGTGCATGAAATGCAAGTGATGTACAAACCAATTACTTCAAATAAAGGAAAGAAGCATGTGTATCAAGCTGCCAGCCCTGATCAAATAGGAGGCACGGCTTAGGTCGCGCATAAGTTGCCGAGTCAACAGGGACAAGGTATATGCATGCATTTGAACATGTATCCCAACTCGATGATCGTAATTTTCTTTTGTGCATATTTTCAGTTCAACTTCTACGCCATGGAATGTTGGATAGACATTATCATTTAGCTAGGGGAGTATATTCCGGGACGAACCTAGGATTATGGTTCAGACGGGGTGAGACAAAATTACGTAAAAAATAATTTCAAATTAGATGATAAGTGCGATTTTACACACTTACTAGAGCCGTTAAATGGAAGAAGCATTGATAAATTGAGCGGATTTTTACTCATAATTGTGATTATTTTGTCTTATATAGGTGAACCCCGCATTGAAAAGAAAACAAGCAAAATGAAAGAGATTGGAGTGTAATTGAAAAGTCGACTTTGAAGTTCATCATCAAAATGAAGGAATCAAAAAGTTGATGACCAAAATGCCACTTATCAAAGTTGAGGGACTAACTATGCAAATTATCATGAGGACCTCCTGTGCAAATTTTGATTTCAACAAAAGTGTGAACCCACGCACTTTACTTCTGGAATAGTGTGCACCCGCGCACCTGTGCGTTGAAAATTACTGAAAATCAGAAATTTTGAGAGTATATTTTTGGCTTTTGTTTGTGCTTGGTTTTATGAGTATTTAAAGATCAAATCTTATGACTCAAACCTTAATTTTTAGTTTTGAGAGTTCTTATTCTCCAAAAAAAGTCTTGGCTCAACAAAGAGAAGAAGAAGAAGAAGAAGACAATACAAGAAAAGTAGAAATTTGGGGTGAAAATGAAGAGCAACATTTCAAAATTTTCATTTAAGGGACGAATTCCTTTCTTTATCTTGAATTTTAATTTTTTTATTTGTTCACTTTGTAATGTACTACTCTAAATTTCACCATTTTCACTAATTTTATACAATGAGCTAAACTTATTAAGGTTAGGAGGATTGATGTAGCTTAACCTCATTCGATTAATTTCAATGTTTGCCTTTTGAGTTAAAGTACTTATTTTCATATGTGTTTGCTATTGTTTTGATTCCCTTTTATTTATTTGACATTAAATGATTGAGTTGAGTGAATTATATAATAATCGAGAGATGTTATGGATTTTAGACCAAATAACAAATGTCCTAGATTCTTGTAGGAGATAGCGATATACTCATAATCCTAGGTGACCATTTGAGATATTTTCACAACGAATTAATGCAATTTATTGGGCTTTAATCGACATAGAGATATAGTAGATTAACTCATTTAATTAGGGCTAGTTTGATGATCGAGAGAGGTAATTGGCTAAAATAGGAGAATCGGGTCTAACATAGAAAATAAGTGGTTTGCTAACTTGCTTATTGAAAATTGATTAAATGATGATTAATTGAAATCACGAATCCCAACCATTTCAACCTTCCAACTCTTCTCAAATTTGAACCTTGTTTATTTTAAGTTAACTTTGTTATCTTTAGTTGTTTTTATATATAGATCGTTTACTCTTATTTTAAAAAAAACTCAAAATGAATTACGTGTGTTTCTATTTTTAGAACTAGTTCAACTCTTGTACAATTAAATAGTCATTTCTCGAGGGATCGATATCTCGAACTCTAAAAGTCCACTTTATTACTTGTACACGACTCGTGCACTTGCCTCTTAAATTTCAAATTTATCTAGGACTCTTGTCATGTCATGTCATGCATTGATTACCTAGTAAGTTCTACTGTGATACGATGTCCAATTAAGCAATTTTCATAAATTTAAGAGGCGATAAAGCCATTAAATTTGAAACTGTATTAATATTGTTTGGTTGAAAAAATCAATTTTCGTTATTGTTGAAGAGTCAATTCATTCCCTGCAGAATAAGATACAGAGAAATGTGAGGAATAATGTGTTGTCACATCATTGATATTCCATCATTATGTTGATAAATATCATTACTCTTATTTTCACAAGCCAGCTCGTTTTTAAGCTTGTTGAAAATGAGTTGGTTATTCATCCCCAATGTGTTTACAAACACAGTCTATGTGGCTCTAAATGATACGTTAAATGAAAGGTAAAATTAAATGACTTATTTAATGCCACTTAGACTGTGTTTGTAAACACGTTGGGGATAAATAGCGTTACTCATTAATCATGCATGGCTCCATTTTATTAAATGTTTGAAACAACATCATCTCAAGTTGCACATCAAGACAATTAGAAGAAATGTGCATGCATGTCCCCATTTTATTAAATGTTTGAAATAACATCAACTCAAGTTGCACATCCAGAGAGCAAGAAGAAATGCACATAAAATTTGTTTAATTCAACTTACTATATATGTTACGAACTCGTAAGCATAATAATTTATAAGTTGTAATTTGTAACCCTTTATTTCCTTCACATACAATCTCTCTCTCTCTCTCAAACCCTAAGAGTTCCTCACTCTGAAAAGATATTCTCCATAAACATGGCTGATCAAGAAAGCCATCTAAATCCATTAGCAAAAATCCATATTCTACCAAAAAACCAGCAAAAAAGTAGCAAATGTTTGGTTTACATCTTAATCATAGTCGTGTTTCATAGCATAATGCTCTTCGTTTTCGGATTAGTCGTGTTACCTTTCAAGTCCCCTAAAGTTCACATATCTCATATCACCACACAAAATCTACACTATGAAACTGCCCCTCTGGCTTCATTAAACACGACTATGGTCGCGGAAATTCAAGTATACAACAAAAATTTCGGGCCCTTCAATTTTGAGAACAGCAGTGCAACGTTGTTATATCGAAATATAACGATTGGGATGGCAAATATTTATGGAGGGCGAGTTGAGGGTCGAGAGAGGAAGAGAATGAATATGAGTTTGCAAGTAAGCGCAAATAAGTTACTATCAGATTATAATTTCAATTTGAGCAGTGATATTGATTCTGGTTTGGTGAAGTTGAGCAGTCATGCAAAGTTGAAAGGTGAAGTGCGACTTTTGAATGTCATCAAACGGCATAGAATTGCAGGGATGAACTGTACCATGAATCTTAATTTGACAAGCCAAGAAATTCAGGATTTGTTATGCCAGCGATAATACCATGTTCTCTATATTGATTCACACACACACACACACACAAAATTGTTGTTTAATGTTAATAAATTTCTTCTGTTGTAGTATGATGTGATATTTTTTGAATTCTCCTAGTAGTTTTGATGATTTTGCTCAGATAATATTACGTAATGTGACCAACTCTCCCAACAAAATTTGTCATCTAGTAGAATTGTGTATTGATACAAGTGAAGATAGGTATTGACGTATTGTGGCATTAATTTTCCTACTTTTTTCTTACGTATTACCTATATTATTTTGTCTTTATATCCTCTACAAACCGATTACGACACGCGAGTGAAAACAAGCGAGAGTTCTCCTACCCCTTTTGTAGGTTATCGAGCTTTCTCGGAGCACATCGGAGAAATCTTTTCTACGGTGGGACGGATGGTTTTTGTAAAAAAAAAAAAATATTATCTCTAATGAAAAGAGATTTAAGTAATAATTTTGTTTTGATCATTTAGTTGTATTATCTAATACAAAGTTGTTTAAAGAGAGAAAGAATGGAAAGAAACGAAAAGAGAAATAAGGAGAAAAATAAAATGTTCGAGTGGATGCAAGTTATGGGTTTAGTTAATGCCCTTCTTGAAGATTTTTGGAGAAAAATTACAGTGAAAGTTGTGTTTCTTCTCTTATTTTTTTGACGAAAATTGTCCAAATGTTTACCAAATATTTCTGAAAGTTTTGAGACGTTTTTACTATAATTTAAAGGTTTAGACAGCACTGCACTTTTTTTATAAAAGTTTGGGACCTCCACTGTAAAATTTCCTTAAAATTTATGTGGCTGTGAAGGGATAATCACTATAGACATGACACGAGGCTAACAGCAGACAATGATGTCAACAAGTTGATTGTAATGCACGTCTACGTCGTTTTATTAACAAGGGGTACTACTGGGCCAGGCTCAAAGCCCGACCCAAAAAGGCGCCCCCTCAATAAGAAGGGGGGACGGGGGGTGACCGGCTTTGAGCCTGATCCAGAAGAATTTTTCTTTATTAATTTGTTTATTTTAAAAAAAAGAAAAGTATATATGTATGACTTTGATTTATTAATTTTTTTATTCAATAAGAATTTAGATAAGATTTAAGCTATGATTTTATCTAAATTATGTAATTGTAATTTTGAGATATATCTTTTTGTTGAAAATTTCGAAAGTATGTATAAAGTTCCTATAAATCTGTTAAGTATGACCAGTCTAATTGAAATTATGAAAAATAATCTAGTTTCTACGTACATTTCGAAAAAGATGAAAATTCTATAATGTATTAATCGTAGAAATTATTAAGTAAATATAATATTTTATAATTTTATATGTTTGATGTATTATTTTAGTTATTAAATTATTTTTATAATGATTAAGTATTTAAAATAATAATAAGCCCCTCTTTGGTAACCATTTTGGCAAAAAATGAGAATGTATTTTATGACCATTATCTCTGTCAATGGGACCCTAGGGTGAAGCAACTTTTGAAAGGGCAAATTGGTAATTTAACCCAATTCAGTCAAAAGAAAAATTGGCTCCTCCTGACGCTATCACTGTATAACGTGTGGAATTTATATCCAAATGAGGTATAAATGAGAAACAAACGGACGCTAAAAATAAGTAACTCATTTTTATGCCTTGACCTCGCTTAAGATCGTAAAACTTAAAGTTTGGCATTTATACCTAATCCATAGTCACGCTTTACATTTTTTAGAATACTGCATATTATACACATTAACCTAAGGCCTTTCACATGAATTTATCACTTTTAGGTGAGCTTATGAAGTTTGCTTGCAAGTAAATTCGCTAGTTACTTTCAAAATAAATGTTTTCAACTTATTGTTTTTTTTTTTCTTTTTAAGTTTAGCCAAACATGCACTAAGGCCATCAACTTACAGAATTACGCGTTGAAAACTTTCAGTGATCAAATGATCAAGTAATATGATCAATTTCATCTAACTTGTCTGCTATAAATATACTCCACTCCCTAGTTAAAAAAACCTTTCAATGGGCAAGCTCCCCTTCACTGTGTCCTAATTTTTGACCCTAACAGTCCATTGAACTTTTCCTTGTGGCTTATGAATGGAATTGGGTAGGTGTAGTGGTACCTCGTACTTTCCTAAAGAGGATAAAGAACTTTTCCACCTGATTTATTATCACACAGGAGAGATCAGCATCAGATTCCAAATTATCAAAACAAAATCGCACCTCTTCTTTATAGCGACCATGAAATTTGTCTCAAACAAAAGAAATATTCGAGTATGGATCGTCGAATAGTGTCATAAGTCTGCTTTTGCATAATATTAATAATGAAGTTCGGATCCTCCTTTTCTTCTTGTTTAATCCCCTTCATTTCGGAAGCTGTTTCTATTTCTATATCTCTTTCTTCCCTACTTTCCACTATTTCTTCCATTTTTGAAGTTTCATTCCATTTCTTAGTAAGAATGAGTGACGGTATTCTGCCTAAATAGTAGACACGGATAAGAAATAAAATCATACTAAAGATCCGAACCATAAAATTTCTCAATTTTGACACAATAGCAGCATGATAACATCAATCACCTAGCATTTCTAATCCCAAATTTAAACAATCAGCAGCATGCCATTCCAATGTTTCACACAATAGTGAGTGAAAAAAATGATAATCACAAGAATTTCCGCACATTTATCAAATAAAATAAAATTAAACTTCAAGCTCATTAAAATATCCACTTGAACAATTGTCCAAACTCTCGTGATTCTTGTCCCGCTCCATTATCATCCCTATATTCAGGTCCCCGAACATTGATTCTATTAACAGTCAGAGACCATTCTTATTTTTTTGGAGATGGCATTTCAGCGTTTGATTTGTGAAAAAGGAGTTTTTTTTTTTTTGGAAAATGAGTTTCAGAATAATAATTTTTTGGAGAATATATGATTAAAAAGTAGAATTTTTTTTTGGATTTTTGTTTTAAATTATTTGTTACAATAGTTACTTAATGTGTTGCATGTCAGCGGATAGGCAATGGCGTAATACTAGCCAGAGGCGGACACAGGGGGTCCTTTGGGGGCACGTGCCCCCCAAACTTTGATGTTTTTTTTTTAAAAATTCATGTTTGGTATCAAATCTAAATCAAAGTTAAAAATAAATTTTAATAATATATTTCATAGAATCCATAATTGTTTTAACTTTTATCAAAATTTACTACAAATTTGATTTTAATTTCTACCAAACAGGGGCAAAATCACAATAAATTTGAATTTCGATAATATGCTAATTTTAAAAATTCACCGACGATTGTACACTAATCAAATCTACAAATTGCTTATGTAATCTCAAAACTTATTTCGATAACTACATTATGGGTATATCGAATAGTCAAAATAAATATTGAAAATAGTTAAAAATACGTTAAACGTGAGTCTTAAAGAAAAACGCCTAACTCGCATTTTTTTCAAAAAAATTCAATTATTTAATTAACATTTACTATTTTTGCGATGCACCTCAATGTAATTTTCGTCATTTTATTATGAAATTTTATATGGAATATGAAATCAAAAAATTTCGAAATTTTACATCCGAAAAAGTCATTCCATGTAAATTTTTGGATGCAAAATTATATGGGATATGATTTATTTTACGTAAATTTTCTAGTGTAAAATTTATCCCAACTTCTTTGCAAGTTCGAGTGTGTCCCCCCTAACTTTTATCTTCTGCGTCCGCTTCTGATACTAGCAGCGATTGTTGGTGTTACCAGTATCCCATGTGGTTTAAAAGTTTTGAATCTTATAAATGTGTGGTTAAATTAATTTTTGACCTTAACTTATATTTTATCAGTTTTTTAAGCTAGACCAAATGGGGGCTTAATCTTTTGTAGTCTTTTTCCTATGGAGGTATCAAATAAATAGATTTGTAAAGGTATGTGGCTCAACATTGTCCAAATTGAACGCCCGAAAAAAGAATTACAATCCATGTTTATCTATCATTCTCCAAATTTTCTTTTTTTAAAACTCATTTTTAATCCCACATTCTCACAATAAACTATTCTACACGTAAATTCAAAACTTTTCACCTCTTTCTAACAACACATTCTCTTAAAAAATCACTATGTCAAAACTCATTTTCTCCAATAAAAAAAATAAAATAAAATAAAAATCTTTTTAATGGGTATCAAAATGGACACACTAAAAAGGAAAAATATGTTTGAATGTTTTCATTATAGCCAACTTCAAGAGTTATTGTTGGATATTAGTGAGAAATCAATTATATAAATTCACTACGATTTCAATCAATTGTTTGTATCCTAATAGAATATGGATTTTGCTACGTCTACACGGGGATTGACGTTCTAATATACAACTCTCTCACAATAGGGGGGCTCACGATTTTTTCATTGGGCACGAGTCCCCTATTAGGAAGGGGTTGTACATACATTTGAAAAACATTGTTTCTTTTTGCATTTCGAAATTGGATGTCTATCTACAAATTGAAGTAAGAGTAGAAAAATAATCGAATAAAAGTAATTTATTTCAATTCACATAATATAATTTTAATAGTATATATTAAAAAAATTCTAAAGTTATATTTCATGAAAACTTAGAAAGTAGTATTTAAAGCTTGTCGATTCACTAGTCCATCGCTTCTTTCACTTCGTCCCTGAAGAATAACTAGGATACATTAGTTACCTTTTCAACTTCCAATTAAAAAAAAAAAGAATTTTGAACAATGTTTTAGGAGAATATATGGTTAAAAAATAAAAAGTTGTAACAACTGTCCCTTAAGTGAGATAATTGAATAGTTTGAGGGCAGGCGGAGAAATTTTTCCAAAAAATCCTAGGACTAGACTTTGACTCTTCGCCAACTTCATCCACTTATCACATGCCACGTGCCCAATCCACCACATAAACCTCTCACTACGCGCACTCCATTAATCCCAATTTCAAAATTAGGATTAATTATCCTCCCCCGCTTTCTGCCCCATATATTCCCATTTTCCTCTATATACTTACCCCAAAGCCTTGTTCCCAAAACAAAACACAGACAACACACACTAAAATCAACACCCAAAATGCGTGAAATCCTACACATTCAGGGCGGCCAATGCGGCAATCAGATCGGAGCGAAGTTCTGGGAGGTGGTTTGCGCCGAGCACGGCATTGATTCCACCGGACAGTACGTCGGCGACTCGGATCTGCAGCTGGAGCGGGTCAATGTGTACTACAATGAGGCTAGTTGCGGCCGATTTGTCCCCCGGGCTGTCCTCATGGATCTTGAACCGGGTACCATGGACAGCATCCGGGCTGGCCCGGTTGGACAGATCTTCCGGCCGGATAACTTCGTCTTTGGACAATCTGGTGCTGGGAATAACTGGGCCAAGGGCCATTACACTGAGGGTGCTGAACTGATTGATTCGGTGCTTGACGTGGTGAGGAAAGAGGCCGAGAACTGTGACTGCCTCCAAGGTAAAATTGTCTTTTTTTGCTGGGTGCCTGTATCTAGATCTGTATTTATCATCTATTTTTATGTACATATATTCATTAATAAATGTTTGATTTTTGAGTATTTGTAATTTCCTTATTATATCAAATTCATGACGATGTATGGAAAACATATTGTTAGATCCATTTGCTAGCCACCGCATTCTGTATAAGTGTAGATAGCCTATTTAAAGGTTAAGTAGTTCTACATTTTGATTCTTGTACCTGTTAAAATTTGCCACTGCATTCTGTATAAGTGTAGATAGCCTATTTAAAGGTTAAGTAGTTCTGCATTTTGATTCTTGTACGTGTTAAAATTTGAGGCGTTTTTGACTCATTGAGAGATGTTATAATCAACTGATTTCTTAGGGATGGCAACGGCCCTGCCCCATTACCTGTTTAAGGCAAGGCGGGGGCGAGGCCCTTGCCCCGTTTACCGCCCTGTTTAAATATTTGTTTAAGTTTTGATAATTTTTTTTTTTAATTTCCCCTATTCATTAGATTGAGACAAATAATTTTAGTTCCCATTTTCTATTAAAACTAATAAAAATTTTCATTTAAAGTATAGAATTCTAAAAAAAAAAAAATAAATCATTAAACGGGGTGGGGAGCCCGTTACTAGTCCCCGTCCCCGCCCTGAATACCCGATTAAGCGGGTAATCACAGCCCCGTTCGCGGTGGGCTCCCGCGGGTATCGGGTTTGTAAGGTTTTTTTGCCATCCCTATGATTTCTGATGTGTCATTCATGTCTTCGTTATACGGTGTGTCTCGTGTGATTTGTCTTATTTCTCCTCATGGGTCCATCTCATATTTAATCACTTGGCTGGAATTCGCTGCATAATGCATTTCTATATGTTGATGCATCACTTACAGATCAATGTGTTTCACTTGAAATTTGCACCACATTGCATTCTAGGTATCATAATTGATACCTGCAAATATTTGAGGTTCCCTTCGTTTGCAAATTTGGTAGGTAGCTGACATCCAGTTTTTTGAGTTAGTGATATCTGCATTACAATTTTTTGCCAACACAAATATGTACATGAAATTTTATTATTTGGTGTAGGGAAAGCTACATTGTGTTTCACAGCAATGTTAATTGGGGAAGATTGTTAATCAAGTGAACAAAACTATTGAACTTGGCAAACTTATTGAGTTTTATCTCGAGTGCACATGCTCAAAAATTCGTATCACACAGAAACCTTTGCGTGTATTAGTGATCTATATGCTTCTGGATTGCGCATAATTTTTTTTTTCTGGAAACCATTTGTAGTGCAACTATTTTAACTCACATGGATTTTCATACGGATTGCCTGATTCCATTTGTCCTGTATTTTGCTTAAACAAAATTTGACATACTTGTTTATTAGATGTTTCTTGTGCATGTAGGACTTTACTCGTAGTGTCAAAATTATGGTTGTTTCCTGATGATTGTAGTGTTGTTTACAGGTTTTCAGGTTTGTCATTCATTGGGGGGTGGCACTGGCTCAGGAATGGGCACCTTATTGATATCCAAGATAAGGGAAGAATACCCAGACCGAATGATGCTGACATTCTCTGTGTTCCCATCTCCTAAGGTGTCTGACACAGTGGTGGAGCCCTACAATGCAACACTCTCAGTTCACCAGCTTGTTGAAAATGCTGATGAGTGTATGGTTCTTGACAATGAGGCACTCTATGATATTTGCTTCCGCACTCTCAAGCTCACAACTCCCAGTTGTAAGTTGCTGAATTTTTGCTAAATTTCTGACTTTTCATTTAGAAGCTAGGAATATTGAATCTTTATTCTTTTGCTTCTTGAAAATCAGAGGAACCCAAGTTACCCTATGAAGTTTTCTTCTTTCAATTTTACCGGAAGATATTGATATTGATATTCCTTTTATTACAGTCTTCCTGTTCCTCTTTTTTAGGCACCTGAATTTTCCATTTTATCAATTGAACTTGTATATAAATGTTCAATTGTATTAAAATGATTGATATGCTGCATTGTAATGCTACAGCACTAGTCACATAATGTGAAGTCTAAGATACTCTTGTATCTGTCTTATGTACAATGATACAGCTGCAATATTACCTGGTTCTGCCTTGTGTACTTGTTAAGGAATTAAATGTGTGTTAATGAGTTACATTGCCTGAACCTCAGTGTTTGCCATGTTTGTCTGGTTAAGAATCTGATATTTTCTTGAACAGTTGAACATATATATAAGCTAATATGTATGGCTTTATTTGGTCTCCACTGATTTAAAATCTTCAAATTTGATAATTAAAATAAATTGTGTTGGTTGTGGCGATGTTTAATGACTGAAATCACCCCATGCCTCTGGTTTTGTCATTAGTCTTTACGACCTGTTGGCCAACCCCAGATGTTATAAATTATATTTTGCTGAATCTAGTCATGTGATAACACGGAAGATATAATCCTCATGGTGCTATTTTCCATTGAATGTGATTCTGTTCAATGCCATTTTGTCCCAGATTTGGGAATAAATGTTTTTGAATGCTATTTGGTTGAAGGCTGATGATCCTATTTTTAACTTCTAACCAGTCTGTTATTCTTTCTAGTTGGGGACCTGAACCACTTAATATCTGCCACCATGAGTGGTGTCACTTGCTGCCTTCGCTTCCCTGGACAGCTCAACTCCGACCTTCGGAAATTGGCTGTCAATCTTATACCGTTCCCACGGCTTCACTTCTTTATGGTTGGATTTGCCCCACTCACATCTCGTGGTTCACAGCAGTACCGTGCCCTTACTGTTCCCGAACTCACCCAACAAATGTGGGACTCTAAGAACATGATGTGTGCTGCTGATCCTCGACATGGCCGGTACCTCACCGCATCGGCCGTTTTCCGTGGCAAGATGAGCACGAAAGAAGTCGACGAGCAGATGATCAATGTCCAGAACAAAAATTCATCCTACTTTGTTGAGTGGATTCCAAACAACATGAAATCCACCGTTTGTGACATCCCACCCACTGGACTGAAGATGGCTTCGACTTTCATTGGTAACTCGACTTCAATCCAAGAGATGTTTAGGAGGGTCAGCGAGCAATTCACTGCCATGTTTAGGAGGAAGGCTTTCTTGCATTGGTATACCGGTGAAGGTATGGATGAGATGGAGTTTACTGAAGCCGAGAGTAACATGAATGATCTAGTTGCAGAATACCAGCAGTATCAAGATGCAACTGCTGATGAGGAATACGATGAAGAGGAGGAATATGACGAGGATGCTGCCTAATCAAGCACTATGATGCGAAGTTGTGTTTTGTTGGATATGATAATCGGGTTGATGAGTACATTTTGTTATGCTTTGTTGTTAATGTTTTCTCTTTGCTTGTTTCGTAAAACTAGTTTTCGTTGGAGCATCTGTTGAATCATAGATCAATTTAATCAATAAATCAATTTCATGTTAGGCTTCTCCATCTATTGTTTTACGGTTAATTCTTGTAAAATAGAACTCGCGACTGTTTTGAATGAAGTTCCGCCTAACTCATAGATCAACACATTGGCTATGTTGGAGGGTTTTTTTTTTTTATTGAACCAACATAAGGGCGGAGTATTTATTAATAATAAAAATAAAAAGAAACTACAAACTTAGGAGGGGACATATGCCCCGTCAATAAAAGTACAGTGTCACTAACATTATTAACTTAACCCACATTCATTCATGCTAGATTGCTTTAGCCTTCAAGAAATGATACCCAATCCACATACAATTTTGGGAATTTGGGAAAGATGAAGGCAATAGCACATTTGGCTATGCCCAAAGAGAGAGAGAGGGGCTGTGTTTCTATTAGGGGTGCGCATGGGTTGTGTCGATTTTTGCTTCAACCCAACTCATTGTGATCGATTTGATCAAAATTTAATGTAATCCAATCGTGTAAATGTTGAAACCCAACACAATCGTGTAAATGTTGAAATTCAACACAATCAAGTATCGGTCGGGTAGTGTTTGTGACGACTAATGAACAAAAATTAAAGTTATCCAATTTTCTATTATACTAAATTCGGATAAACAAGATTAAATAGTAAATAAATAAATAAAATTATCTATTATCTTATTCAATACTCATTAACCGAGCTTACAAAGAGCAAAATACATTTAACATACCATGAAAAACTTATTTTGCATTTATTGTGAGAAGGATAGTAAGCTCCTCCTCTAAAATGCACCAAGGTAATTACTGTTACACTATCTACTCATACTTTTTAAGTTCTCGTTACTTTTTAGACATTTAATTTTATTTCTTTTTTTTTTTAAAAAGTAGGCGAGTCGGGTTGTGCTGGTTTATTCGATTTTCATGAGTTAACCCATAACCCAACCCAACCCGTGTAAAAAACCAAAAAACAAAAAAACCAACCCAAATCTGTCGGGTTGGTTCGATTTGGACGGGTTCGGTCAGGTTTTGCCCACCCCTAGTTTCAACTATCTTTCTATGTTATGAATTGGAAAATTTTGGGGACCCTCCAATTTTCCACGAGTAGGCGAAGAAAATAAAATTTGTGTTAATTTTTTTCTTATGAATAGGCGAAGAAATTATGAGCATTTTTTTATTTTTTATTTTTATCTTAGTTGAACCGATCTTTTGCTTCTAGTCAAGCTCCTCCATCAAAAATCAAAGTATCCAGAGCCCTCTTCCTTGTAAAGTCTATTTTCCAATTTTCTAATATAATATAAATAAGCGAAGAAAATTTCTTAATTTCTAGAATGTTCCAAGATCAATAATTCATTGTATTAGGCAGATAAATTTGACAAGCAAGCTAGAAATATCCAAAAAGGTTGAGTACAAACATTTCTAATTGTTCACACAAAATTGTGAATTAATTTGTAATTGAAAAGTCCCATTTCTTTACTATCATGTACTCACATTTTCAATTAATTGGAAAAAAAAAGAGTAAAAATTCGAATCATTATCTATTTATGGAATTTATCTATCAAATTACTCGTAATTTATATGCTTAAACATCGCTTGACAACTCATCTATTCAGAACCTCTAACTCGATAATTATTGAACAAATGGCATGTTGCAGATTTCATACAAAACATATAAATCTTGTGTCCCTCTCATTAGAAAACATATAGAAAAACAAAGTTATACCATGAAACATTTTCACACTTGAGCTCATCACAACCATTTATTTTCGGAGCTAAAATGATCCGACCCATCAATCCCATGAAATTTCGAAGCTTCTCATGTTTGGATATATTATTGACACGTGGCAGAAACATTATCTGCCACGTGTAGAAGGATCGTGTCATATACGCAAGTCACAATTTTGACTTTTCTTGTTTAAAAAATCTATAAATTTGGCATTACTGTATTCCGCATGCTCTGTTCCTCAGTTCGCCCTCAAAATTGACAAACCCATTTTATGGCGTGTGAGCATAGATTAAAATCGGATTAAAATTGAAAAATTAGACGTTATTGTTGACTTTTATTAGACGAATGTGACGTATATTTTTAATTTTAATTGAATTTTAAGTGAACACGCCATTAATTCACTGCTTATTTCTTCAATCTCTTTGATTTCTCAGCCGATCAAAGAAGGGTTTTTGTGATCCTCTGATATTAATTCCAGAAAGTCTCTGTTTTGGGGTTTGAGATTAGATCGCGCAATGGCAAGCAATTCAACTAAACCACAATCAGTTCATAATTTCACTGTGAAGGTATCCAATTTTTACCTCTTTGTTTAACTTTTGATGATGATGTTAAGGTTTTTTTAATGGGTTTTGTCATTTATTTCTTAATGTTTTTTACGTAAACTGTAATTTTTTCTTATGAGCTTCTTTTTTATATTGTTGTGTGATCTTGGTTTAATGGTACGTTAAATTATTCGGCATGTTTGATGCGCAGTAGGAGATATAGAAGATTTTTAAGTCATTAGTATTGGCCGGTCTTGTCCAATTCTCCAGTTAAACAATTTTTGAAGCAAAAATCTAAGTGTACAATATTGGTCGACAACAATGGTAATCATGTGTTGTCAAAATCCTACTAAAAAACAGTTTTTTAAAATGAACGGATACGATGATGACAAGCAGGATGTTGTCAACTAATGTTGTACATGTAGCATGATTATTTTTTTGAATAGGTCGTGTTAGGGTGAAAGTAGCGCTAGAATGTGAAATTTTACCATAGGGGTGTGAACTAAATGAAAAGAGTAAGAAACTATTTATTGGTAGTTCGAGAGAAAGAAAAAATAAAAATAAAGAGAGTACTAGAGCATTTTTTATATACTGGAAGAAGAGATCTATCATATATGTGAATACAATTTTTACTTTTCATGTTGGTCCTTTTCCTACGCTTTGAATGTGAAAAAATGGTTACATTGACATAACTGTTGTAATCAAAATTCTGTGGTTTCAGGATGCTAAAGGGAATGACGTCGATTTAAGCATTTACAAAGGAAAGGTCCTGTTGATTGTTAATGTTGCATCACAGTGGTAGCTTCACCGAGTCCTTTAATTTACGCTCGATTTATACTGTCATACATACTTTATACTAAATAATCCTAAGATGAAATCTTTGTACAAAAAATCATTTTGTATTCTAACTTTTGGCGTGTGCCTGATATGGTAGTATATTGCACATAATGTTCTTATGTTTAGAATTATGCTTGTGCTATTTCAATGCTGTATTCAGAGTCATTTTTCTTTTCCAGTTGAAAGACGACGAATCAAGAACTCGATTAGGTGATAGAAAATAAGCTGGTCTTCACTTTTCATGAACTTTCTATCTGCAATTGAGTGATGTGGTTTGGAAGCTTTTTACAATAAACATATTACGAACTGTTAATTACGTATTCTGTCATTAGAAACTTCTCATTGTAATCGATCTTGAATCGTGATAGATTTATATGTTCTCTTCTCCCCACCCCTCAGGATTCATACGGTTGGAATGTTGTCTATATCCTTGCAAGCCAGTTTCCAAGTTTTCAGTTTTTATTCTGTTAAATATTGAATTTCCTGCATATTTATGCACTGGCCTAGTTGTATATTTGCACTCCTTTTCAAAAGAAAATTATCTTATTCCTTGTATGCTGCAGTGGCCTTACCAATTCAAATTACAAGGAGTTAACAAAGCTATACGAGAAGTACAAGGATCAAGGTTTGATTTGGTTTGCATATCTTGGTTTTGATAATTGATATTACTTCAATTATTTTGTCACTAGGCTGAAATTTTGCTTTCACGCAACTACAGTAATGTAAAATGGGAAATAGAAAGAGCACGGAAAGAAGAAATGACGAATTAGGAGAAAATCATAGTGTCATAGTGTGCAATTTCCCTTATAATGAACGTACAATTTACGACTAGAATAAGTGCTTATTTTTAGCAAGGCATCTGTAAAATATCCATAAAGGCTTTTCTATTTTTCCATGTTTAAAGGTTTAAACAACAAGTTGAAAGTCTTCATTCCGAGAAAATGTCATTTCTTGAACAATAGGTGATGGAACACAAATGGTAGAAAGCTCACTTCCTATTTCTCTAGTGCCTGAATAATGATTTTCCTATTACATAGGTTTGGAGATACTGGCATTTCCATGCAATCAGTTTGGCTCCCAAGAACCTGGCACTAATGAAGAAATTCAACAGTTTGCTTGCACCCGTTTTAAGGCCGAGTATCCCATATTTGACAAGGTAGGAATCATTGAAAAGCTTATTTCTATATTTTCATAAACGATCTATTTCTTCGTACAAAAATTCTACTTCCATATCATCTCTTTAACAGCATTAGCGATAAAAAAAAAATTCTTGTAATCTATGATGAATATAGCTGCTTCTGTCAAATGTTAGAGACGAGTCTTGTTCAGTACTTGTACCAAACGTGCTCTTGATGTGTGATTAGACTAGGTTCCTCTGTTGCCTATGCGCATGAATTTGTTGACAAAGGTTTAAATCATATCTCGTTATCTTGATTCAGGTCGATGTAAATGGTTCCAATGCTGCTCCACTATACAAGTTCCTGAAGTCGAGCAAAGGTGGTTTCTTGGGTGACGGTATCAAATGGAACTTCTCCAAATTTCTTGTCGACAAAGAGGGGTGTGTTGTTGATCGTTATGCTCCCACCACATCTCCCCTTAGCATCGAGGTAAATGTCATCCTACCATATTGTAATCTCGATTTTATAATTTGGTAAAGAAGGTTGAGCGAGAACTCAAAAATTGTTCCCTTGCATTTCTTCGCAGAAGGATATAAAGAAGCTGCTCGAAAAGGCTTAAGCTTTAGAGTCATCTCATTGTGAAATTCAGTTACAAGTAATAAACATCCTGATGAGGATGTCTACATCAATAAGCATCATTATCTTCATTTTCTCTAAGTTACTGTGTTCAAAACTTCCAATCTGTGTTTCGTTAAACAGTGTTATCTATATGACAGCTATGATTATGTAAATAATGTATTGTTCTATTTGTTTGGTACATAAATGTGCTTTCTATTGGAGGTGAAAATGGTCTTTTATTATTTGCCCCCCTGTAAAACTAGATTAAGAGCATGTTTGGCTGGGATTATGCTAGAAGATGAGCACCAAATTTGATGCTCATCTTTTAGCCATAGGATGGGTACTTAATTTTAAGTATTACCTCACCCAAACATGCTCTTAAGTACACACAGAGGTAACCACCAGAGGACTTGCAGAGCAACTCCTTTTCATGCCAAAAAGGAGAAAAAAAAAAAAGTTCCAAGTTAATAATGTATCACCAAGTAGTACTGCAAATTAAAGATTCAGGTTAAAATGCAATGGAAACCGAATTAAAGAAATCCCACCAATTTAATCCAGTCTGATTTCAAGATAACACACTTACCCTGCTAGAAATATTAATAGTTCCTATCAGTTCCAACAACCCTCTTACCATTGCTACCTAAGAACCTAGTACCCAAACTCTATTACATGATATGTTAGCACGACCCACAATCTACCGAAGGGCAGACTCGAGTATTAGAGTTCGCTAATTTCTCGGGTGCAAATATACAACAATATACAAAACCTACCATGTATGTGTTGTAGTTTGTATCACCCGAGCATTAAGTCAATCTGCGTCTGAGAATTTTTCATATCAAGACGTGAATCTTGTGACCAAACACCAGTCGCAGAATTTGGAGTGAGATTTTGACATGGGGTAGCACTAACTGGGGTTAATGACTTCTCAGCAGACTCGTCTACAGGATTCTTTTCATCTTCAGGTCCGGACTCTGTTTTGTTCTTTGCCTTTGAACCACCATATACGAAGCTACATGCAACCACCTATATTAACATTGATAATGCAGTGTCAAAATAATTCGACTACATGACATTTGAGTAATGATAGCATAGGAAATAAGAGCATTTTTGGCTAAAGCTGAAGAAATGCAGCAAAAAGTTGCTTTTTTTGCCTTACAGTCAAAATAAGTGAATTATTTCCAACTGATTAAAAAGCTAGTAATGCTTTTTCCTTGCTGTCAAAATAAGGAACTTATTTAGAAAGTTATTTATGTTAAAATTTACTTAGAAGTTAACTTTTAAAGCTTAGCAAAACAGAATCTCAAATCAACAAGTAAATCACATGCATACCTGCACTGAACTTGCAGCAACGAGGTTACCGCTAATAGCACCACCGATGATATGTCCATCAGGGCTACAAACCGAAATACTTATACCACCAGTCCGATTGCGAGGACCACCACTTTCAGCAAGCAAATAAGAACCCGACAAACATAATATCTCAAATCGGCCCTGAAAAAGGGAAAACACATGAGATAAAAAGAAATATTCTTAAATAAAGAAGGGCATCATCATAGCCAAAAAAACACACACACAAAAAGAGAGAGAGAGAGAGAGAGAGAGAGAGAGAAATTGTGGATAAAAATTCACCCATACAATAATGATAATGTTATTTCCAAGTATAGTAAATATCAAGGGATAAATCTGAGAAGACTTCAAAGATATTAAAATCAGAGCTTGAATATGATTGAGGATACCGGAATGAAGACAAAACAAATACAAAATGATAACAAAAAAATACTTACAATGGAATGAACAAAAAAGTATTAGATGGTAATGAGATGTCACTAAAAAGTCTAATCATTTTTGCAATTAAACCTGAAGTTTGTCATCTCATTTTCATCGGCAAGAATAGGTTACAATGGAATTCAAAGTTTCTGCACAGAGAAGCGAATACATGTTCTTGGAGAAGAATTTTTCTTATATCTACTGAATTTGCTCATCAGCAAGTTCTCTCAAAATACGTATAAATGATAACATAAAAGTAATCTTGTGAAGTTAAGCTTTTAATCCTTTTCACCAAGAGTTCAAGGCAAGAAACATTTTTACTTTTCAAAAATTGATGCAAAACCATAGTAAATCAGGCATGCCACAGCAGAAGCACTTTTAAAAATATATACTATTGAGTGTGAGATAGTAAAAGCTTGATTAAACGAATGTGGTGAAACAATATATACTAATAATGGTCACTTATCAAACCATAGAACGCCACTTAACAGTTGAATTTCTATATGGCTTCAGTTTAGCCAATTTTAAAGCTGAAGGATGGCAAAAAAGACCCTGATATCTCCATCTAATAGTTGAATTTCTATATGGCTTCGGTTAGCCAATTTTAAAGCAGAGCGATGGTAAAAATATCATCCTGATTTTAATGAATTCAAGAGCAAGAGGGCACTGAAAGAATCTTAACCTCATATGTGACAGTGCCACCAGAAGTGGTAGGTTGTCTCAGTGTCAGTGAAGAAACAGATCCATTAGCTGACAATATGCATAAAGCCCTTGGCCTTTGCTGTGCGAATGCCAATATTTTGGCTGCAACGTCCTACAGGAGAAATTCATAAATATAATCACTTCTTTTGCCATAGTAATGCAAGCAATTTATTAATGAAACATTATAATATTGAACAAAAAAGCAATCTGTAGCTCAATAATTGCACATGTATAGATGTTCAATTTTCATATAATGCAACAATAACTGTTCAATTAGGCACACCGTACACGGTAAGGGAAAAAGCCAGAAACAATGTCATCAAGCATATTAAATTTAAGTTTAACAAAATAATTTCACCATTGAAAGTATATTATGACATATTAGACCTAAAAAGAATTTGAAACATACCTCTCCGACTCCAATGTGTAAGACATGCGGTGTAAAAGCTAGTCCAGCTGAGCTGTTCATCCATTCACCTGATCAAAGAAAGTAAATCTTTTACGCGTGATTTTCTCCCACTCAGAAAAAAAGAAATAAATATATCTTTTTAAATCTAAATGTGGCTGAAAGAGAGACCATTCGCTCTAACATTCAAGGCATGTGAACAAGTAGCATTTCCTAGATTCTTTCCCTTTCTATTTTACCTGTTCCTTTTGGCTTTAGTGGGGCAGGAATGAGAGGCCGGAATACATTTTAACCCACCTAGAAGAGCATACCCTTGGGTTCAAGTTTCATAATCAAAACATGCAAATTTACAATGAACATTACACTGATTAGACACCACTTAGACTACTGCTGTATGTGCCAGTGGCTTCGGCAAAAACCATTCATTTTGATGCACATTCAAAAAGAAAAAGAAAAAGAACCATCAATCAACCACAAATTGGAAAGCTTAATAAAAAACTAAAACTAGTATCATCCTTATTCCCCAAAGACTCCAAGTGCACTTGACAGCTTGTGGTGTTTGAAGATACAGCTTAGAAATTGAACTTATTAAATGCATTATCTTTTTGTCTTAAGAGCATGTTTATCTAATCTTAAAACTAATTTATCTAGAACATGTAGAGCATGTTCGGAAAAGATTAAAATTGAAAAACTAGCCTTTATTTTTTAGAATGGCTATATTTTCAATTTTAATTGGATTAAAAGCTATACGGAATGAAACAGTGTAACTAACTACAATTATGTGAAGAAAAACATAAAAAACTCGCCCAGAGATGCCAGCTGCTGCTTCCGTCCACTCCCGGGTGGCCGCCCTCTTTTTTTCTCACTCGAGGTGATCCCTCCCGTGGAAGGTGTGGCCGCAGACATTGGGGACAATGCTAATGTCATGTTAGCCCCATCAGGACCGTATTTCCTGGGCCTACCTCTCTTCTTCTTCACTGAATCACCACTAGTTGACACGCTAGAGAAATCGCCCTTTGTAATGCTACGGTGGAAATTGGGAGGCTGGTTCTCAACATGGAATGTTGAACCACTTACAGCACCACCACTAGAGCCTACATTGGATTGCAGTTGAATGTTGGGATTCGAAACAGGATTGAATCCGGGTGAGGTATGCATAGCAACGCCAGCCGGTAAAGAACTGGACACTCCACCCGCAGCATTGGAACCAGGTGCTGAACCCCCAGACCCCCCTATTCCACCTCTATTGAGGAAATATGAGGAGCCTGGTAATGCCATTCCCTCTCTTCCATCCATGCATTTACTTAGCAAGATTACTCACTAAAGATTAATATCTAATAAATTTCGTCAGTGCAAAAATACAGCCTTTGCCCTTTTCTAGCCTAAATCTGCAAATTTCAAACTGACCCACCAAAGAATTCAGAATTAAACTGCCAAGAAAATGTAGGAAAAAACAGACTCTAAAAATTAACACACTAAAACAGAACAGGCAAATTTCTCAACAAGGGTTTGAATGAGTTTTTCATAAATTATATGAAGTGATAAAAATTCAAGAAACAGAAAATTTTAGATCTTAACCAAACAAAGAATCCAAAAGAGAAAAAGGAACTCAAAAAGTTTCAATCTTGAAACAAATTAAATCCCAAGAACAGACATCAAAACTTATACTCAAAATGCAGAAAATTATTTACTCCAATGACCTGTAGAACCAACTGTTCTTGAACTACAACACAACCCATCAAGAAAAAAAGGAAAATAAAACCCTAGATTTAGAATGCAAGAAAGAGAGAGAGAGGAAGGGAAGTTTTGGGAAAGAGGGAGTGAGAGGGTCAAGACAAAAGTGAAATGAAATAGAAAAATTAGAGCTTTTGAATTAAAAAGTAAGACGAAGATAACTTTATTTTCTTGAATAGTTTAATGAATTAATTAGGGTTTGAAGAGGGGTTTAGTCAGGGGATGTTGTAACTTGTAAGGATTTTGACCGACTGTGTAACTATTGGTGGACAGTTGGGCGCATGGTGCACCTAAGTACCAACATGTCCTTATCAAAAACAATAGTACAAATGAAGGAATTAATACTTTATTGTATTTTTAAAAAATATAATATAACAATGTGTACATTTTGAAATAATATTTTGATGAAAAATATATGACTATTACGTAAAGAAAAATTTTGAATTTTGGTGTAATATTATTTTATTGAAACATGTGTGATTGAAAATAATAGAGAAAAAAATGTATTTGTGAAATAATGGAATTTTCTGAGTTAATTTTAATTAAATATTTTATGATAATCAACTTTTACCACAATTTACTAAAAATTTGATTTTAATTCCCACCAAATATTCATTAAATTATCACAACAAAAGTACGAATCATGTCAAATATTAATGTTACAATTTAATGGATTTTTTTTATGATTTCGGTTATATTGGAATTGATTGTGCAACTATGATTAAAGTTTGTAAGCTCACTCATTTTTACGGATTGAGGATCAACTTGCCAAGTAACTCGATAAGTTGGGGACCAAAATGATTTTTTGTTTGTTTCATTTTTATTAAGAGTAGCGTATATAGGAGTGTTAAATAGAAGGAGCCAGCTCGCGCTTGTTTATAGAGTGAGTCGAGTTCGAACTGACTCGCTCAACTGAATTGTGTCTCATGGGACGAGTCGTTTGTGACTAACCAAAAATTTTCATGTTGAAATTGCATATTTCACTTATATGGTGAATCGGCTCACATGTGAACCCACAAGCTCGCTTACCAACTTGTATGAGTAGACAGGTGACTTACACGAGAAAATCATTGCTCCACTTGTTCTTGAGATGAATGAAAAGCAATTCGTCCCGTTGTACTTTTGGAATTGATTCCCCTATAAATTTCGATCGAAAAACATGTTCATTGCCCATTGGCTTGTATCCAGAAGAGTATCGTTATACAAAATTTCGACTTGCAAATTTTTAAAGGTACATGAAAAAAAAATGTCGAACCGAATAGACCCCATCGACTATGAGAGAAGGATCTGAATATTTGCCCCTCTAAACAAATTCCTCCAATAATTATATGAATATGGTCACCTTATTATGACTATCCATCCCATCCTGTGTCCTCTGTTTCAAGTTGTACCCTTGCGATGAATTTAATGTGACCTTTGGAGTCTCTTGCTTTTGGAAGTTTGTCTTTAAGGTATTTAAAGAGAGCAGAGAAGGACGAGAAAAAGTCAAAAAGGTCTTTGGGAAGAACAAACACATTCAAATGTAATGAACAAAGGACGGATTCGAATTAGATTTTTTTATTTTTTTCGTAGATTGTCATCAAAGTTGATAAAATAATATTAATTGTTAATTTTGATTATATTTGAATTTTAATCAATACCAAATAGGGGCTTAAAATCCAACTTTTTTTCATTTTTGTTTCTCAACTTTTAAAAAGGTACAAGTTGGTCTCCAACATTTATTACAGTTGTAAAATCAGTCGCTGTGATTTATATTGTTCACATCTTTGCCTGCATTAGAGTAAGTTTGTAAGCGGGTTCCTATGCGGATAATAAATGAACAATAATTACGACTATATAATTAAAATTAATATTTGACGTGGCAGAGCAAAAAACGAAATTATAAGCTACTTTTAATTCATGTTTGACGTACATTCTTTTAAAACTCATTTTCAACGACACATTCTTCGGGAGTGTATTCAATTAAGACTTTTGAGAAATTAAAAAGTTTAGACATATTCAATTGAGACTTTTAAAGATTCTTTAAAAATTTAGGTGTATTCAATTAGAGACTTTTAAAAAGTCTCTAAAAGTCACGGGGTATTTCATTGAAATTTTTTAAAAGTCTCTATAAGTTACGATGTATTCAATTGATAACGACTTTTAGGGACTTTATAATTTGCCAGACTTTTGGAGACTTTTTGATAGAAAATATGAATAGAAAATCTCAAAACAAATCTCTCGTTCTACCGTGAGATTTGTCAAGATGATCATTCTCTCTCTCTCTCTCTCTCTGTATTTCACCCTTTTTAACGTAAACAAGGTACATTTGGTATATTTAAATTATGATTTATAATTTTCAAAAGTGCTCCTCCATTTCCATATAATGCACAAGTGAAACTCATATTAGCTTGTGTAGGATTACACAATTTTCTTCGCAAAGAGTGTTGTTCCGATGAATTTCTTATTGAACCTGATAACGAAGATTCTTCATCTTCTTCAATTAATGAAGGGAAAGATTTTGGACCATTTTTTTAGAGTCAAGAACAAGAAAGAGATAGTGCTAATGCATAGATGGCTACTATATCAACTAATATGTGGAATGATATTGGAAATGTTTGATTTTTTTTATTTTTTTTTGTTGAACATAACTGAATACAATCCATTTAATGTGATTTGAAAAAAAAATTAATTTTTTTATTTTATTTTACACGAGAGATCTGATTTATTACTTTACATTTTCAATTATACGAGTTATGAATGATTTGGACATATAAGAAATTGTTTAAGATATTACATTATATATTCTTAATATTTTATTTTAAAATATAAGCTCCTATTTGGTACACATTAAAATTTTCATTTTCATTCTTCTATTTATTTTCAATCACACATTCTTCAATAAAATAATATTTTCTATCACATCAATAACTTTTTTTTTAACCACACATTCTCTATCAATCTACTATTCCAAAATACATTTTTTCAAAATAATGTGGCTCAAACACACCATAAGTCTTTAAAAGTCTCTAATAAATGTTCACAGAAGTTCGTGGAGGACTTTTATTAATTCTTACCAAATCCATAAAAATCACTTAAAAGTATACAAAATCCACAAAAGTCACTCACTTAAAAAAGTCTATAAAAGTCCCAATTGAATACACTCCATTCAATAAAATAATATTTTTCATCACATTAATAATTTTTCCTTACTTTTTAATCACATATTTTCTATCATATTACTATTTAAAAAATATTATTTCCTCGATATTATCAATCAAACAACCCCTTAAAAGGAAGTTTGAAAAATAACGAAGACTGCCTTTAAAATTCATAGAATGGAGTGGATTGGGGGTGTGGGAGCTTTCTGTACATGTCAATTTCAAAAATTTGAATTGGCGTCGGATGTCCATGGACTCTTGTATTAAGCAGCAGGACTGAAAAATTGACTGCATAAGAAAGAAGATGTTGCAATTGAATGAATTTTGGGATTTTCCAATTACCAGTCGTGACGCCTCCGTCTGGAAATAATTTATAAACAATTTAATTTATAAATATAAAAAAGAGTAATGAATAAATGTAGGTCAACCAGTAAAAAATGGAAAAAAGATGGGCCCAGACAGGTTCACGGGTTGTCACCCAAGATCATAATATTTCTTCAACCACGCTTGTTGTTAGGGGTGGACAAAACCCGCCTGCACCGACCGGGTTGGGTCGGTTTTTTGGCCATTTTTTATGGGTTCGGTCGGTTGACAAGGTTAATTGGGTTGGGTTGGGTCGGGTTATGGGTTAACCCACCCAACCCGACAAAAACCGCCAAACTCGACCCGCTTGTTAAAAAAAAAAAATGTCAACTAAAAGTAAAACGGTAAAAGTAAAACCCTATACTTGCATTAGGTCATTTCATTTCTTCTCTCGCCTCTCTTCGCCCCTCTTCAAGGTAAGTTTGCAAATGTTAAGAAATTCTTCTAGTTAACTTGGGGGTTCAAAGTAGGGGTGAATGATGAGTTTGATCTGGTTTTGGTTGAGGGGGTGGGTTGGACTGGGATGGGATGGGGGTGGATATGGTTGGAGAAGATAAAGTGGGAGAGTAGGTACGAATAGCCGAATAGGGGCAGTTTGTTTGCTTTTGTTTTCTGCAAATTATGGAGGTATCTGGGTATTATCCAAATCAAACACCCCAACTTTTTTATCGACAGTTACAAGCTGCCCAGGTATGCTTTGTGTTTCTTCATAGAAAATCATTATTTTTTTCCGTTTTACTTGTAACGCATGAATTGAGTTGAGGCAAAAGTGGCAGAGATGGACGAGGCAGAGGAGGAATCCTAATGAAGAGAGGCTCTGATGGATGTGGAGCAAGAGGAGCTAGAGGCTGACATTGAGGAATGGAGGGAGGTACTAGGGTCACGGTGTTACATCATAAGCACGAGGGCTTGCTTTATGCTGAGGGAAATGTACGGTGTCATTCTCACCAAGATTATGGTCCCTAGCGAAACTGTTTGCAACGAGAAGAAAATCTCCACCTAGGTATATAGTTGATATGAGATTTAATTGACTCTTGTTTGTTGTTTTCAGTTTTGTATGTTTTAATTAGTTTGACAAGTAATTTTTTATTTTTTCTACACTAATTCGTTGAATTACTGGAGGTTTGTCTTCTCACACCATAAAACTGCTTTAATAAACGTTTGTTCAGTTAATAATTCTGAAAGTAGTTCACACTGACCTACCTCGTCTATTACTACAAATGATCGATACAACCCGACCAACCCAACCCGATCGACACATAATTGGGTTGGGTTTCAACATTTTCATGAGTTGGGTTGAATTTCGAACAAACCGACCATGTTGGGTTGGATTTGAGTTTGGGCAAAAATCGACACAACCCAACCCACGCCCACCCCTACTTGTTGTACATCCTATTTGACAATTTCTGTGATAGATCGGACAGTTTCAAAAAAAAAAAAAAAAAAAAAAAAATTGTTTTTTCATCCAATAAAATATTTCCAACACACTTTTCTGTCGGCAAGGTGGTAAAAAGTGATTTACAAATAGCAAAATCCATATTTCTTATACAAAGCTGGACACCAAAAGGCTAAATGGTTCTTTAACTAACTAATTACTCATAGAAAAAGCTGCACCATATATTTTCACTTGCCAAAAAAAAAAAAAAGGGAAAAAGAAGAATTGACCCAAATTTTGCAGATATTTCGATCAGGGAAGACTTTACTCCGTCGATTTTAAACTTGGATTCATGTTCACAAAGTCCAGGTACCCCTGCCAATGATCAACACACGACTCGTTAAGATATAGTAGTTAAAATCTCCAAAAAGAGATTAAGGGCCCGTTTGGTACGGATTCTCCAAATTCTTCAGTAAATCAATTCTCATTTTCAACCACACATTCTTCAATAAAATAATATTTTTCATCACATCAATAATTTGTTCTTCTTTTTTAACCACACATTTCCTATCATATCACTATTCAAAATCAATCCCTCCCCCAAAAAATCCCTCCCAAACAAGCTCTAAGTTTTCTCCAAGAACCAAATGAACTTGAATATTTAAACTGAACTTCCAATTTTCAATCAAGACATGTAACTTAAAGATAGGGCATTAAAAGTTTTTCCAAACATTTACATGCCAATAAACTCAAGATCAATTTGAAATAACATGCGTTGGACTATGTGAAATCTAATTATACTTATAATTTACAATAATGCTATTTATATCAGTTACTACTGTAGTCATCATATGTGGTAGCTTGTTATTTGAGGCATTAGACAACAAAATTACAGGAAATTAATGTCTTGAATAACATGTCACATTAGATGACTAGTGCAGTCACTTAGTATGAATAACAATATTCTATCACTTAACCCTTCAACCGCATATCGGCCCGAATCCCTGTCCTACGTAAAGGAGTCTGAGGTGCCGTTTTTCATGTATGAAAGAAAGAGGGCAGAAGGGTGGAATTTTCCTTGTAAATGGAAACTGATAATAAAACAAGTGGATAGTGTTACTGTTTTTACTCTAGGGATTAGGAGCAAGGTTTAATTCCTAACAATACATTTGTTGGGCTTCATCTATTCGAAATTTAATAACAGACCTAACAATATATTGATTGCATTTCATCTATTTGAAAGTTACTAACAGAAAAATGAATTATATACCTTCATTGCATTTCCTATATTCGAAATCAACAAGTTATCAATCTCATTCTAGTTATGGAAAGGCTGCAATAATTCACCATCTTACATGCAGAAAGAGTTTATATTTGATCGGTGGAACTTTTCATCAAAAATTCTGCATAAGATTTGAACGATGATCCTACTAAAACAAAATTTGCTGAAGAAATGGCGAACTAAATGTCTCAAACTGGAAGTTGCTTCATACCTGGAGTATTCCAACAGCAGCAAATTTGTCGGTTATTGTCTTAGACAACACTGGATGTAAGTTCAAAGGTTTCAAGAGGAAATCGACATTCTGAGACATAAAGCTCAATATATTCATTGATAAGTACGTCTCCTTAAAAGATGAAACTATTACAAGTTTCAAATCTAAATTACAAAGAGTGATGCCAAACAAAAAATGGCACAAGTACAAGTTGTAATGCATGTTTGTCATGTGGTACGAGATCGTAAAATTTTAACTTTTTTATTTTATTTAATATAGTTCGGTGTCGTCCAATCCGTCTTACCAAATGTGTAGGAATAAATTTCAGTCATCGGATCTTAAAAATTCTATTTCTTATCCTTTGGTTTAAGCAATATCCCTACAAGTATTTGTTCAAGCACAAAAGGAAGCATACCATTACAAGTGAGGACAAAAAAGTAGTACACACCTTTGATGTAAAGCACTCGTCCCAAAAGGTATACTTTAACTCTTCAAATTTCCCTGTTTTATGAAGATCATCTGCGAAAAGCTTCACTTGCACACCCTAACAATAAAATGAGACAGAATTGGTTCATCAAGGTATATGAGAGACTAGGATGACACAAAGAATAGACTAAAGCAATAATCTTTAAGATGAAAACGCACTCCTGAGGAACTTTTTTGTCTATCGAAAGGGTATCCTATGACAAAACCCGCCAGGTTAAGTTCCGAAATCTGCACGCAATATAAGTTATTAGATGATGATTCAGGAAAAAAGGTCTACTTGTGGAAAACGAGTAACTTATTGTCGAAGAACACCTCTCATTACTGCTACAAACAATTAACGCATTAGCGATGATAGATTTAAACAATGACAGTCAATTTTATGCACCAGAAGTTTAATCATTCTAAGTGGTTTCTCAGTAACAAAGCCCCTTTTCTTCATACAGAACTAAAGAACTGAAAATAAAAAACTCGCTGTTCAGATATTGAGCATAACTACTTAAAATTTCTTTGACAATAAGGTCTGACAACTCAACTATCTAGCAATAGATCAACATGGACACGTGTTAACAAATAGCATGCTTCCCCGTGAAATGCAAATAAAAAGAGGGCCCTTCACCATTCAAAATTTAGGTCGATCTCAGAAAAACAAGTGCAAAGTGGTTAGCCAGGCAAGATGAAGGAATTTTCAAAACTAGAATAAGAGGGGTAAATGGTTTAAGTCAGTGCTTTCCCAATAATAGGTTTACTTTTACGATTAAGCTTTCCAATCTCTCTGAGAAAACCTGCTAGTGGAGGAAGACCTGATAGGAATAAGAGATGGGGGTTAAACAGAGCCAAAAAGGATCTTTCTTGTATGTTCAGGCCTCGTTAGCACAGTTGTTTGATTACCTCGCCCAATTACTTTTCTCTTTATTTAATCTACTGTGATTTTATGCTTTCATTATAGAATTTCTGAACAAGTTCCTAGAAACGAAATGCACAAACATGAAACATGTGTACTGAAGGAATCTCGCAACAAAGTGAAATACATGCTCACATTGCTCAGCCTCTGGGTAAAACTGACCCAAAAATCAAAACCAGACACAGGAGAAAGAACTAGAAATCATAATCGACAATGTTTTTAAAGATAAACACCAAATGAAAAGCACAAGCACTTCAAGCAACTTTTAATAACTGTCTACTGAAATTTCGCTGTGAGTGAGAACATAACGGTATTAGATGATAAAACTGAAGGATACTCACTAGACTTTCGAGATCAGCCGCCATCAAGTGTGTACTCGTTTTCTTGCGAAGCAGAACACTGTGTATGCAAGAACATCAAACCATTCACCATAGTAACATTTACAAAACTTCAAATTGTAAATTAAATATTAAACAAATACAGAATAAAGCAGCTGCAATACCTAAGGGGTGACGCAATTTTGTTTTCGACATCAGAAACAGCGAGACCCACGTACTTATCGCCCACATCCAAGCCAAGTAAACGGCTTTTCTTTATCTCATTCGACTTCAACAATTCTTGGAATAAGTTTAATGGCTTCAAGTACTTCATCTGTACATTTTTATATCTCTCATCAGCCCCAATATTCAAATCATTATACTGAATTACTTCGATAAATTACATGATGAATAATTTAGACGTAAAATAATAAACATTTGACAGGGAGCACATGCAACATTCTCAATAAGGCATTCTGATGAACAAATGAACTGCACTGCAAACACTTGCAAATTTACCTAAAAACCCCACAAATACATCCTATATATATACGAATTTACCCACAAACAGAAAGCCCACCTTCGGATCGAAAATAAGGTAGAAAACATCAACCAAATTTGTTTTGAAATATAGATTTGCTCAGTACAAAGAGAGTTTTGGGTAAAAAAACTATTATTTCTTTTTTCATAGACTTCCACTGCTTAGCAGCACTCCAAGCATAATTATTTACGGACTTGATGGTTTGGGACAGGGGCGGACCCAGGAAATTTTTCCGGTGCGGACGGTGTGTGTGTGTGTGTGTATAAGGCTACCATTCATCCACTCATCTCCAATTTGATTGCGCAATCTATCCTTCACAATGTTCATCTACGTTTTAGTTAAAAGTGTATCAATTCCACATTTTGTTATGTTGAATATATATATATACACTAAAATGAAATACCTTACAATTATTCTTTACGAGTTTTCATACTTTAATATCTTTGTACAATCACCTCATTATCAATCTTTAAGAACATATCTTTCTCCACATAAACAATAAGGCTACCATTCATCCACTCATCTCCAATTCGATTGCGCAATCTATCCTTCACAATGTTCATCTACGTTTTCGTTAAAAGTGTATCATCTCCACATTTTGTTATGTTGAGAAAAAATAATTATATTGACTAGATTTGAATCTACTTTCCTTGTAAAAGTCAATTTCTGTATTCTGGTGAAACAAAGAAAAATATGCTCCCAATGATGCATCTAATCATTACCTCTTTTGAGTATCCAGATAATCCTACAAGCTGATGATGCTTGTACTTTAGGAGAACATTAAAACTCACAGCCAATATGTTATCAATTTCATTTTGTATCCTCCAGTTCAAGCAATCAATGAGCTGGAACATTAAGTATGATTGGTGAGAATACTTGAAAATATATAAACTTGATCTAAAGTCAGATACTCTTCTAGATTTTCACAGAATAGAATGTGTCATACCATTTTATACGCATTGGGGACATTCCCATCCCTTCCTTTCAGAAATCTCACCAAATTCTCAGTGGGGGTACCCTTGATGTATATTCTGAAAACCAGGACAAAATATACAGTTTATATGTTATTTATCCATAAAATTCAAACAGAAAATTCGTCCATGTAATATTTGCAGGCGTCCTAAAGAAAAGAATCTTCATCTTCCAAAACCTGTAGATGTGAGAAATAAACGAATAATAGGTTTTCACACATTTGACATTTCCATAAGACACTATGCACCATCAAATATCTCATTCTCAAAAAAGTGATTAATGCATTGTTACAGTGTATCTACAATAGAACTACAGGAAGCCACTGCAATAGAACTACTGCATTGTTACACAGCGTATCTACGATTCTACAGGAAGCCACTGCAATAGAACTCAAAAACGTGATTAATGTAGACTGTAGCGTAAACTTTAGAACTACAAAACTAAGTTGAAGGCACTGATATAGCAACAGAAAAATCAATAGCAGATGAATACCAACAAAAAATCAAAAGACGGTAGAACCGTAGAAGAAGAAGATTAAAAAAATTATCCGATAATTACCTCCTTTAATTGATACCCACGGCTTCACTTCTTCAATTTCATCGATTTCATGAATTTGGGACCTTGTTGTTTAGGTGGAAATTAGGGTTTTCAATTCAAATTTTTTCAACTCTTTGTTGGGAGTCCGGAGTCAAGCGCATGAGTGCAGTTCAATCAATTGGGATTCTTGGTATTGGAATGGATTGTGCATGCTTCTATCTTACAATTTGGACCAATTATTTGGCCCACTTTACTTTTTTTATGTAAAATTTAGTAACGGGCTGCTGAAAAAATTGGGTCGGCCCAAAGTCCATTACAGGCCGATGCCTTCACTGGGCCTTCGATGGGTCAGCCCCTGGTATTGGTATATGGTCAGTCCTATTAATGTATGAGTTTGGGAAAAGTGGAAATTACATAATTCTAGGGATTTAAAGTTTAGAGTTCAAAAATCAGGGGCCAAACTTTATTTTTCAAAAATCACGTAATATATAAATATCCTAACCCTAATTTTTCACACTTCCCTCTCTCCTCTTCTCTCTTTCTCTCTCTCTCTCCCCCTCCCCTCTCTTCGTCACTCCACCCTCCCCTCCCCCCTCCTTTCTGCCGGCAGCGGCTTGCTGCCGCTGCAAGCTGCGACCGCCGTTGCTGCTTGCAGCGGTCGGCTGCTGTCGGCTTGCAGGCAGCAGCTTGCTGCCACTGCTGCTTGTAGCAGCCGGCAGCGGCTTCCTCCGGCAACGGTTGCAGGCGGTGGTGGTTTGCTTTTTTGTTGGCAGATCTATGTGGTGGCAGATTGGCTGTGTTGGTGGCTGTTGTATCTGTGGTGTGTTGGTGGCTCTGGTGTGTTGGTGTGTGTGGTTTGTAGATTGGATCTAGGAGTTGGGAATTTTTTTCAGAGTAATGTCGTGGTGAGTGTGCGTGCTGTGGGGTGCGGGGTGCGGTGGTGGTGGCACTATCAGTGTGCGGTGGTATTTACTTGATGTGGTGTGTGGTGGGTTGACAATGGTGGTGGCAGTCGACAGTGGTGCAGGTGGAGGATATGGTGATTTTGTTTTCTGTGACTAAAAATATAATATGTGACCTTCAAATTCTATAATATGTGACCTATTAATTTGGAAATCTGTGACTTGTGACTTATAAATTTTGATATGTGACTAATTAATTTTGAAATATGTGACATGTGACCAACTAATTTTGAAATATGTGACATGTGACCAATAAATTTTTTGAACTGTGACCGTCGGAATAATTGTCGGAATCGGAGCCGTCGCCGGAACGGTCGTCGGAGAAGGGTGGTGGTCGGAACGGTGACCGGAATAGTCCCCGGAATGGTAGGGGGTGGTGGACGTGGGGATAGTTAATTATATTATTTAATAATTAATTAATAAAAATATTTTTAATTAATAAATAAATACCTGAATTTTGCATTTTGAAACTTGACACCTGAAAAATGAATTGTGTCAAAATTAATACCTGATTTTTGAATTCTTCCCTTGGGAAAAAGTAAAAAATCAGGTGTATAGTTTACATCAATTCACAAATCAGGTTTATAGTTTGAAAATTCAAAAATCAGGTTGGTTTTTTTTTTTTTTTAATATAATATAATTAACCCACACCACCCGCACCACCCCTACTGCTCCGGAGACTATTCTGGCGACCATTCCGACCACCACTCTTCTCTAACAACTATTCCGGCGATCGTTCCGACGACTGCTCTGATTCCGACAATTATTCCGGCGACTATTCCGACAACCATTTCAGTCACAGATTTACAATTTAGTTAGTCACATATTATTTTTCAATCACGGATAATAATTTTTATACGTCATAAATTATTTTACGGTCACAACTAAAAAATTTTGTAGGTCACAATTATTTCGTTGGTCACATATTTTAAAATTAGTTGTCACAGATCAGAATTTATTGGTTACACGGTCACATATTTCAAAATTATGGTCACACATTTTTTGACGGTCACAAATTATATAATTTTTAGGTCACATGTAACAAAATGGTTGGTCACGAATTATATTTTTAGTCACAAATTACTGAATTTTGGTCACATATGCCAGATAGTGGGTCACATACCACCGCCACTTGCGACCACCCTCACCTCGGCACCACACCACATCGTACTATTGCCACGACTACGACCACTACCATAGCCTCCACGACCAACATTACCACTACCCAAACACCACGACAACCAGTAGTAACATTGTCATCTCCAAAACCACCACCAAAAACCACAGTTACAACCACATAATCGTCGCCGCACAAAACACCACTACCACCCGCAGCCAACTTCATAACCACTAGCACCCACCGCCACCTTACCGCCACATCACCAACATCATCTCCAATCTGAAACTTACAAACATTAAAAACAAAAAAAACCCAAAAAGCAGGCATCGGCAGAGTCGCTTGTGAAGAGTCACCGGCCTCTGCGTTGTGATGAATCGTCAAAGCGATTGCCGCCCTATCACCTCACCACCACCGCCATTTCCAACACCACTTGCACCACCATCTCAAATCCCCAAACCACCCAACCTCGACCATATTGGTCACATACACCAAACACCTAAACTGGACCCCGATCTACCAACAACTCACAACACCACAACCGTACACAAAAACACTGTCAAACCCACCCACCCACCGCCGAGCCACCGCCACCGCCACCCCCACCGCCACCGCCACCCCCACCACCACACCCACAACAAACACACCTACCACCACCCCACACTCTCATAGCATCGATCCCAATCCCAGCACCACCAACTCGTTGCACAACCATCGATCGCAAAAGCAACTCCAGTCATCGTGCATCTTGTTGACGGCGTCGTCTTCTTGCAACAACGTCGGTATCGCATCGGAACTGGCTCCAGATTTCAAAGTGTCGCCGCTACATTGGCAACATCGTGAACACTGCTAGCAAGGTTGCACTGCATCAAACGTCGTGCAAGACTTTCTTCACGTGGGCAATGCCGACGACAACATTCTTCCTGTGGGCCGCGCCGATTTTGGACAGAGAGATGGGAGGGATAGAAAGGGTAGTGAGAGAAAACGAATACTGAAAATGAATTAGGGTTGGTGTGAATTATTAGTATTATAATATAATTTAAATATTCAATTGATACCTAATTTTTGAATATACAACAAACTTTGGATCTGATTTTTAAAAAGCTATCTTTAAACCCCTGATGTTTTGTAATTTCCCTATGAGTTTCGCCCAATTATTTCGGCCATGTGAAGTCAGGGTATTAGGTCATTGAAAGTCTAGCCCATTTACATGCATTATCTCGAGGGAAACTTAAAAAAATACCCCTAAAATTAGGAGTTTTTCGAAAAATTATATTAAAAGTATTTTGTAAGTAAAAATACCATGTAAAATTAAGTGTCACATTTTTATTTAAAAATGACATACAATGTTACTTTTATTAAAAAATGACGTTTGTTACTAAATTTTTTTTCAAGAAATTGACAAAAAAATAGAAATAAACAATTTGACAAGCGTTAAAAAAAGTGACATAAATTTTAAAAAAATGACAAATATTAGAAAAAGTGACAAAAATTCAAAGATTGACAAACACTAAAAAAATTGACAAAAACTCAAATTAAAAAAATAAAAATAAAAAAATGACAAAACATCAATTAAAAAATACCACCATTCAATAAGTGACATAATCACCGTTCTTCCTCTTTTTCATTCACTACCAAACATCTTTAAATCAGTACACAAACAAAACACCAATTAAAACATCAAGCATCTTTAAATCAATTTACTACCATCATCGTCTACCAACTCAACCAACCCATTTATCATATAATTTTTTTTTTGAAAGTAAAAAATATTGTATAAAGTTAAATGTCACTTTTTTAGTATTTTTTTATTAATAAGTGAAATACAATTTCACTTTTATTAAAAAGTAATATTTGTCACTCAAAAAAATGACAAAATAAAAAAAAGAAAAAGTGACGCACTATTCAAAATGTGACAAAAACTTAAAAAAAAGTGACTTAAATTCAAAAAAGTGACAAACATTAATCAAAATTTTAAAATATATTATTTTATTTAAATTTAATTCCAATTACACCTAAAAATGCCCAACAACTATTTGTATAAAATTGATTCAATCCAGACACAAAATCATTAAAAACATAATATAATATGAAATGAAATCTTGATGTTCAAGCCATATGTTGGCTTGTTATCCCAAAATTTTTCTAAGACACTTACCACATTTACCTTGATCTTTAACACAAGTGACGACACCTTCTCAATGAACTCCATACCATCTGCAAGTCCAAAGACCATAACCAATAAAATAGAAGCGTCTCATCTTTTTGACATTAGAATTCGGTTTTCCAATTTGTCTAAACTAGACATATTGTAAAAAAATACAAAAAGAAAAATCCACATGTAGAACTAACTTGCAACAGAGGCACAAGTATGGAATAACACTCTACAAGTTGAAAATGACAGAAATTCAATAAAGTGGAAAAAAAATGACGAAATTCAAAAAAATGACAAACACTCAAAAAAGTGAGGAACGCCAATCAACACCTTAGAACTAATACAAAGGTAGTTAATTTTATTTTACACGTTATCTCTTTATGATTATGTTTCATTTCCTTTTAGGAACACAAAACTCTATGAGTTGGAAGTGGTAGAAATTCAAAAATGTAACAAATTTTCAAAAAAGTCACAAATTCAAAATAGCAACGAACATTCCAAAAAGTGAGGAACGCCAATGAAAATCCTAGCGGAGTTGCCAAAAATATAAACCAAACCCAACATTAGAAGAAGTCAATACCAAGTATAAAACATATAGAGACTACAATTGTCCAGAATGATTAAAAAAGAGTGGTCGATGAAACACACAAAGAGGACCCTCATGTTGACATATAATTTAATATAACTCCACTTATTTTGATTACAACAAATAATACACTTATATTTCTAATAAGTTTTTGTTTCTTGAGTTTTTCATGAATATATTTTCTTAAGCATTCAAAGAGTCAAATCGTCATCCGATGAAGAACAAACAATCAAATGAGACTCAAAGAGAACAAGAACAAGAACTTTGAAAATTAATTATTGGAAGTAGTTTATTATGTAAAGGTATTAACTCTTCAATTTTTAGCAAATGCATAAAAGCTCAAATTATTTTTCATAATCTATCACTTGCATAAAAATGATTTTCATTCATATGAAATAGATTTTGAAAAATCTATTTAATAGAAAAAAGTCAAAGTCAAAGTTCGGTCAACCAACTTGGTCAACCGAAAGTCCAATGGCTAGTATTTTGCAACAGCTATATTTTCAAAAATTGGTCAACCGAATTTACCCGAGAGTGCCTCTTTTTGCTATATAAATATCAATCTCTTTTGTATTCAATTCTACCAACTTACAAGAGATTTTTTAGAAATTATTTATTGAGAAATCATTGAATTTACTTGAGTTTAAAGTCTATATCATTTACTACAAAAGAGTTTCTTGATTAATCTAACATATTTCATTCATTTTATCAAGAAATCATTTTTAGCAAAGAACTTTTCACAAAACTTCATCTACTCTTCATTCTTGATAAAAGTTTTCTTTGCTAACACTTTGATTTAAGTGTAAATCTCTCTCCATACTTAATTTGTATTATTTGTTAAGAGAGATCTTTGGTTTGAAAAACTTTGATACAAAAACTCAAGCTCCTTCATCATCATTTATTCATCAAAGTTTTCTTCATAAACACTCGAGTTATTACTTGCTATTTATTGAAGGTTATCCTAACTCTCTAAATACTTGACTTGATTATATCATTTGTTAAGAGAGTTCTTTCAAATGTAAAATTATCATTTATACTTTGGTGGTTTCGAGAGCCTTGTGAAAACTCGATCGTTGTTAAGGATATGTGCTCTTTGTTGTAAGTCACCTAAGGATAAGTGTTTCTTGTTGTAAGTCACTTAAGGATTGATACTCCTCGTTTGTAAGTTATCATTATAGTATTTTTGGCATTGCTCGTGATGGAGAGCTTGGTAATGAGGACGTAGAACACATTGTGTATCGAACCCCATTAAATTGGTTTGTTATCTTTACATTATCGCACTTTACTTCACATTGCTATTTAATTGAGCTATATCTATACTCAAATTTAATTATTGAACTTGCATATTTAATTCTCGTATCATACTTAGCATTTATATCTTGTGTGTTAGATTGTTTTGAGACTAAGTGTCGAAAAAGTTCCATAAACCAATTCATCCCCCTCTTGGTTAGTTATTCTTGGGTTATCAATTGGTATCAAAGCCTAGATGTACATTTTTAAAATTTCACTATCTTGTGTTATGACTAATCTTAATATTGAGGAGCATTCTATAAATCGTCCTCCTTTGTTTGATGGTGCACATTATAATTATTGAAAAATTAGAATGATGATTTACATTCAATCAATTGATTATAATGTTTGGGAAGTTATTGAATTTGGTTCTCATAAGCTTACTAAAGTTGTTAAACTTGATGGAAAATCGGACCAAACTATTCTCAAGCCTAGAGAAGAATATGACGATGATGATAAAAGAAAATTGTCATTGAATGCTAGAACCAAAAATCTTCTTTATTGTGCTTTGAACATAAATGAATTTAATCGTATTAGCACATGTGATTCCACATATGATATTTGGCATGCATTAGAAATTACACATATGGGCACAAATAAAGTAAAAGAAACTAAGATAAATTTCTTGTATAAAGACTTTGAATTTTTTTTTTATGAAATAAGATGAACCCATTGCTAGCATGATTACTCGATTCGCCGATATTGTTAATGGTCTAAAGGTTTTGATCGAAAATTTACTGATGGTGAACTTGTGAGCAAAATTCTTAGGTGTCTCTCGAAAGATTGGGATTCATTAAGAATATTAATAGAGAACACCAAAGATATCAACACTTATCCTTTGGAAGAGCTCTATGGAACCTTGATGACCTATGAGCTAAATCACGTCGAAACAAATGAGAAATCAAGAAAAGCAAAAGAGAAAGAAAAGAAGGATTCTCCTAGAAGGCAAATAGCTTGAAATCATCAAATGATGAAGAAACCTCAAACTTAAACAAGAATGATGAGGAACTTGATGATCTTGTTCTCCTTGTCAAAAAATGTAGAGGTTTTCGCAACAACCGTAGATTCCAAAAGAAAGAAGACAAAGGTGAGGAAAAGAACAAAAATGTTGTTTGCTATGATTGTGACAAACCTGATCACAAAAGAACTGAATATCCAAACAAAAGAAAAAATTTCAAGAAGAAAGCTCTACAAGCTACTTAGGATAATAGTGATGATGAGCAAGAAAAAGATGAATGTCAAGATGAAATTGCAAACATGTGCTTCATGGCCATGGAGGATGAGGTAAACATAAATGACACTCTTTCTTATGATGAATTATCTACTTCATATGATAAAATTATTAGTGCTTTCGAAAAATTTGCTCTCAAACACTCTACCCTAAAAAAACAACATATGTTATTGAAAAATGAGACCAAAAAGTTTTTAGAAACTCAAAAGATTTTTGAGAAAAAAAAATAATGATTATGAACTCCTAATTAAAGAAAATGTTTTCCTAAAAGAAAAGATTCTTGATTTAACCAACATTGTGCACAAATTTACACAAGGAAAGAAAAACTTTGATTTAATACTTGGGAAACAAAAATGTGTTTTTTATAGAAGTAGAATTGAATACAAACATTCTCTAAAACAAAAATCTCTTGAGAACATGTTTGTCAAAGCTTCTAACACTACATGTAGTTTTTGTAACAAATTCGAGCATATAGCTTTTCTATGATGGGTGACCCCCTGAAAAGTTTTCTCGGGGAGCCTGCGAGTGAGGACATAGTATGCTGAAAAGACATATGTTGGTACAGTGGGGACAGTACGTCATCGATCTAACGACCGGGACAGCCCGTTAAGTGGGACCCGGGTCGTTACAAATGGTATCAGTGCGGGTTGCCAGCCAAAAATCGAGAACTAAGTGCTATGCGGGACAAAGTGCTACGCCAGAGGACGGGAGCCACCTTTTGAACCCGTAGGAGCCACCTCTAGAATCCCAACGCTTGGCAACAGATCCTTAGATGAATCAAGCGCGACAAGGACGTCGCGAGTCTAACGGGTGGTGATTGTAATGCCCCTAGACCACGAAAGTTTAAGAGATTTGATAGGTACTACTCATACCAACAAGGTGCACCTTCTTTTTCGGAAGCCCATCGTTAGAAACTTCACAGTTAAGCGTGCTTGGCTTGGAGCAATTTCATGATGGGTGACCTCCTGAGAAGTTTTCTCGGGGAGCATGCGAGTGAGGACAAAGTATGCTGAAAAGACCAATGTTGGTATAGTGGGGACAGTACGTCGTCGATCTAACGGTCGGGATAGCCCGTTAAGTGGGACCCGAGTCGTTACATGGCCAGCTGATTTGGAGAAAAGGTGGGATGTTTTGCTGAAATATAATATATATATATATATATATATATATATATATATATATATATATATTTGTTTTGGGATTTGTTTGGTAAGTGAAAAATTCTATATGATTGTAACAATTTTTCATATAGTGGAAAAATTTTGACGGTCTGTTTAATTGTGCGTTATATTATTTATATTTTCTTTGTTTACTAATATTGTTCTGAACAACAAAAGATCCTGCGGGTAATAGAAATAGAGAAAATTGGTGTAAATTTCCCAACAAGTGGTATCAGAGCGTCAGGTGGTTCAGAGTATTGGAGCAACGGAAAATATGTCATTGAAATATGACGTTGAGATATTTGACGGGAGAATCAATTTTGGCTTGTGGCAAGTGCATGTCAGAGATTTATTGATTCAAGCTGGATTGCACAAGGCTTTGAAAGGAAAACCAACCTAGAGTTCTGACAAGGAAGTTGAACCTAGTATGAGCAATGATAAATGAGAGGAATTGGATTTGAAGGCTGCAAGCACGATACGTCTCTGTCTGGCTAAAAATGTTCTTGCAAATATTCATGGAATATCTGCTGCAAAGGAACTGTGGGAAAAGCTAGAAGAACTATATCAAACGAAGAGCATCTCAAATCAAATGTACCTGAAGGAGCAATTTCATTTATTGCACATGGAGATAGGTACGAAAAACTCAGATCATCTGAGTTCTCTCAATGGGATTGTTTCAAAACTAGAAGCTATTGGAGTGAAGATAGATGATGATGATAAGGCATTACGTCTCATTTGGTTTCTTCCGTCTACCTATGAGCACATCAAGCCAATCTTGATGTTTCGCAGAAGTGACAAGCAAATTGATCTCAGAAGAAAGGAGATTAGGCGGTCAGAATATTCCTTCTGACAATGCGGCGCTTGTGACTGAAATGGGGAAGAGGGGCAACTCCATGAAGAAGAAAGTAACTTGTTGGAACTGCGATCAGACTGGTCACGTGAAGAGAAATTGTCCAAAAGGTAGAGTAGGGTCGGCTAACTGCTTGGGTTCGGACAATGCGTCTCTCCTGGCGGAGGAGGACGCACTGTAAAGTAAGATGGGAACGTCCTCATGGCATGTCGCCAATTGCCATGATAGATGATGTGTTCTTATTGGCACGGGTCAGCATATCTGCACATAGCATTGGCTAGCATTTGATGTAAGGTGTGTAGGTATGTGGTGGTGTTGTAGCGTCGATGGTTGATGAGCTCTCTGGGAAAGCTAGTGGGAGAGTTGCACCATAACTATCAGCAGGGTTTCGACATGTAGCCGATGAAATGCTCGGAGGTTATTCTGAGTGGTTATACTCATATGGTGGAGTATGAGACCGTCAAAGTGTGTCAAAAGCTTACCTGGTTTTTCCAAAGTATTGTGATTCAAAGTTGTAGAAGAGATGGCAAGATCTTGACTCATTTTCGGCAATGTGGAGATTGTTAGGTAATTGCCTCAAAAGTCAAAAGTTGGAAGACTTCTATTGCAAATAATAAAAAATGTTTATTATATAGAAGACTTCTAGTTGAAGTTGAGTGTAGAATCCTGTTAGAATTTGGTCTCCAATTTATAGTCGATTTTGGAGTCATTATTTGAGGTTTAATTAAACTCTTCTACTTGATTATTTGGTCCTATAAATAATGGAAGTATTCCATTATTTTTGGGGCGTGACCTGTGAGAGAAAAAAATGAAGACACAGCGGCTAAAACTTTTCATACACGTCTCCAGAAAATTAGCTTGACAGGCAGCTTTGGGAAGACAAGACTTGGCCAGCTGATTTGGAGAAAAGGTGGGATGTTTTGCTGAAATATAATATATATATATATATATATATATATATACACGCACACCAGAGAAGAAAAGAAGGAGATTTGGTTTCTGATTTCTTTTGTAATATTTTGGGATTGGTTTGGTAAGTGAAAAATTTTATATGATTGTAACAATTTTTCATATAGTGGAAAAACTTTAACGGTCCGTTTAATTGTGCGTTATATTATTTATATTTTCTTTGTTTGCTAATATTGTTCTGAACAACAAAAGATCCTGCGGGTAATAGAAATAGAGGAAATTGGTGTAAATTTCCCAACACAAAGGTCCTTAGTAATGTCGCTATACTCAGAGAAAAGTACATCATCTGTTAGCAATCCATGTACAGAGGCGAGTTCTCGGAATTCATTAAATGATTATTTCCATCTTTATCGAGGAAAAAGTGTCCCACCAAATGGTTCTTCTATATTCTTGGATAACAGAGGAAACCAATCTGCTGTTGATGCAGACAGCGAGTTGGTTCAGGATCCCAAGATCACTTGTGAACCCATTGCTGGTCCTGTAAATGATGGAAACACCCTACGGGAAAAGAGATCAAGATGTCAATTTTCACAAGTCATTATCAGCAAAATCGCATTCCCAATCTCGATCAGAGATTGATAGCTCGAGGGCCAGCAGTCCAAAAGCCTGGTTTAGTCCTGTTAGAAAGATGTTCGATCCATTTGTTACAGACAAGTCTTTTAGAAGTCCGTTGAGTTCTGCTAATGAAGCTGGCCAGGAAACAGTAATCAGGATAAAACCTAACAAAACATTGCACGAGTCCCTGCCGCGTGATTTTGCAGAATTGCCAAATGATTTGGAATACAATTCTCGGTGTCAAAAGAAAGAGAACTGTTCATCTGTTTCGCATTCTCCAGTCCACCTACACGGCATTCTCAAGTTGGAAAATAAACATGAGGCTCCAATTTTTAAGTTTTCAGTTAAGTCACCGGAAGATGTTTATGTGGCAAAGACATGGAAACCAGAAAATGCTTTAACGTGGGTCTACACCTTCCATTCACTTCACCGTAGACGAAAGAGTACTGCTAGTGGATGGGGATTGAGAAATGACAATAAGGAATCGTCTATGGCGGGGGCAGATGCAAGTTTCATGTTATCTATGTACGGAATTAAAATGTGCTGGCGCCTTTGACAACTCTATGGTGACGGAGTTCGTGTTATATGACCTCGCAAATCCAATAAAAAGAATTTCCTCTCAAAGACAATTCCAATTCGTCCCCTGATGTTGCTAAAGCACCCTGGGCTTCTGATAAATTTTTGTCTTGTCTTAATTCTGAACTGGACGAGGTATCGACTAGGACGAAGACTCTACTTCAACTTAAGCATTCCCGCGACAGTGGCCACTTTGACTCATCAACTCCACTTCCTTTCCAGGCAGCAGAATTACATCTGGAGCTTGAAATTGCAGCTATAGCCATGCAAGCTCCATTTGAGAAGAGAGAGAGTCTGAAATTCAAGAGTCGGGATCGAGACAATGATAAGATGATTTCTCAGTTGCTTGGTGTTTGTGGGCTCAAGCAGAGAAAGGCGGGTATATCTGACTCTGCAAGTCCTGGAAAATGCACAATGTGATTCCATCTGGAAACCACAGTTTGCCAAGTTCTGGTGAAAGTTGCAGTGCCCTTCACCATTACTTGATAGATGGATGTTAGGAGGAGGATGCGATTGTGGTGGCTGGGGCATGGCGTGCCCCCTCAATATTTTCGGCAATCCAGATATTCAGACTGCTGAAGGCCATCCCCCTGTGGACAATCAGCATCCATTGGAACTTTTTGTTCAGGTAAACTCCCTCTCTCGCCCATGATCGTTCATTATCTATAGGCGATTTTACCCGCCTCTCATGTTGAAGACATAATTTAAGTTTTTTCCTTCTCTAACAGTTCAAACTTTTAGACGAGGTTGCTATCAGAGCAATCTCGCACCTATTTATGAAAATTGTGCACATGTAACGTGTCTAATGAAGATAAATGAATCTGGCTTGTATATGAGGGGATGTGTTGAGTACATAATTTGAATTAATAAATTATTCTCATTTTTAACAACTCAAGCTTCTAGATGAGGTGGCTCAACACCGAGTTAATGTGGATGCTTGGTGAATGGAATGCCAATTACGAGCTTATGAATGTTAATGAAAGATAGTATGATTTTATTTCACGTGCTGTTGGTAGGTATCAACTTCTTAATCTATGCAGTTTCCGGGATTTAAAAAATTGGAAGGCTATATATTAATTGATGTTGCTTGCTTTCTCTTTTAGTCTTGTATCTATGTTAACATAATTGTTTAGAGACAAACTATCTGCAAGTTACACTGACTCAATAAATCTCATTTCATCGATGTCTTTTGGTAATTCTCAAAGCAATAAAGTACTATGAATAATGTAACTGCCGCTTTGTCTCTAATCTCGTGTCTAACAAATTTTCTTGATCTATCTGTGTACAGGGTCGAAAAGATAATATACCAGCATTGACCACGAGGGCAACTGAAGATGGACAATACACCATTGATTTTCACGCGCAGTTATCTTCATTACAAGCATTCTCCATTTGTGTTGCTATTTTGCATACTGCAGAAGTCTCCACTTCTGCCGGTAATGAGAGAATCAAATAAGCGTTGCAATGCGATTCCATGAGGGTGTTCACAGAGGAGAAAATCACGGGTTTGATAGATGCAATAGCGGAGGAAGAGAAATGTGAAGTAAACAAGAAAATGAAAGTAGTTTTGCCATCTTTCGTACTCGATCCACCCTTCTCTCCAATTGCTCGAGTATAGTAGCCTAATTGAACAAGCTGAGATCAACGCTAAATTCAGGCAAGTTCTTTACCTCGACTGCTTTTAACACGGGGATCTTAGCGTTGGAGCCGGGGAAAAATGCAAGTCATGATATGTGATCTAAACATGTTATGAACATAATCAACACATTTAGATCGATTTAAGCGGAAGCATAAAACGGAACGTACATCTGGCCATTGCTATTTCTAGTTTCGGTTTCGAAAAGGGCTTCTAATCATTTATCTTCTCACTGATGGTGTAACTTTAGTTTGAAAATGAAGAGCAGGCTTAAGGACCTTCCGAAGAGATTCTCGGTCCTTTATAACGTCCTCATCAAAAGCCGTTTCCTTTTGAGCGGGGAAGTGGGAGAGCGGTTTTAATCCTTGCAGTTATGGAATATCATGGGTTGATGCAGTTATGGAAGTTATGGAATATCATGGACCATATAGAAGAAAAAATGAAAAACTAACAAAAACTATTTTTTTCTTGGTGTATTCAAATTTTTGGTCAAATTTTTTTCTACCAAAAATTTGAATAAAAAACTATGCTGCACACATAGTTAGATTGATAGGGATTAGGGAGGGAATATGGGCCAGTTAATTAGTGAGAGGTACTAGGTTCTTCCAGGCATTTTTTTTTTATTTTTTTTATGTTATTCATGTTAACGTTGTTAAAATGCTAGGGAGTCATTTTGGACACTTTTATATTGCTCATCGTACCTACACAAGAAAAGGAATATAACCCTTTTTTCCCGTCTCTAGTTAATATTATACTTTGGTTCTTTTGTAATATTGCAACAAGAAGCCAGTCGACGGACCGACCATGTAATCATGTTCAATGAAACACATAATTCGTACGCTATTAGGTTTAATATATGAGGTTGGAGAAGTACAATAACTTTAAAAGGTCTAAATTTAGATTATTTTGTCGAAAATAAGTGGGTAAAGAATCATAATTGGTCAAAATTAAGCAGAATGGAGAAAGAAGTATCTTCAACTTTATACATGCGTTCCACTATAGTTGCAAGGATCTGAGGGAACACTGTCACATTAGCAAAGTGAAATGACGTGGCTTGTGTTTTTGTTAAAAATAGAATTTAAACTAAAAACTGGTAGACGCCGTTGCCGGGGATCGAACCCGGGTCACCCGCGTGACAGGCGGGAATACTCACCACTATACTACAACGACGTGATGTTGATGGTTTTTAATATTCCATTTTTATAGATACCATCAATCTGGCTTTGGTATCAATAGCAAGAACATATATAGCCCCTGTTTGATAGGGACTAAATTTGATTTTTAATTTAAATCAAAATTAATAATTATTTTTTTATCATATATTTCATGAAATTCACAATTTTTTAACTACAGATTTCATCAGTTTTTATTAAAATTTACTAAAAAAATCAATTACCAAACATAGGCATAGCTTGGCAAATTAGTTATATACTTTTTGATAGTCATGGATGATATGTGTAAATTTAACATATATATACACACACACACTTATAAGAGTTAGATATAATCATGAGCGAACGTACATGAACAACCTAATTGGCTAATTATCCCTTACATAGTTAGCATGGAAATAAATGGTGGAAAGTTTTTACCCAATTTCATAGAAAAGGGAATAATTGATTTCCCAACAATTTAAAATGTCATTATCTATTGCCAAATCATTAATTATGTTTTAGAGACACCATTTAGAATTTTCAATGAGAATTAAAAAGCATTCTTTATATTTATGTCACTATCTTAATGACATTTAATTAAAAAAAAAAAAACTACTTGTCTCGTATATTCTTTAATTTTTTTTTTCTAAACACCTCTAGACAACTAAATCTTATATTTAGTGCGTGTTTGATAGAGATTAAAATTAGATTTTTAGTCGATTGTGATAGAAGTTCTTGAAATGTGTGGTTGGAAAGCTGTGGGACCCATGAAAGATGTGGTTAATATTGATTATTTGACTTTGACTTAGATTTTAATCTGAAACAAACAATGCCTTAATTTTTTGTTTCGACTATTTACTCTTACTTACCAAACATATTACCAAAGATTATGGTCGAGATCCTTAAAACTAATATCATATATCCGTTTGACACACTTTAATTTCTCTTTCTCTTTCTCATTCTTCATTTCAACCATACATTCTCCAAATAAAATAATATTACACACAAATCAAAAACTTTTCATCACTTTTTCACCACACATTCTCACATCGATCACTATTCCAAAATTTCTATTTTCATCACTTTTTATTTTTTTTCAAATAAAAATCGGTACATATTAATTTCTTTTGTTTTTCGAACAAAAACTTGGGAATAATTATTTGTACCACGTGTTAGCGAAAGCATAACAAAAGAGCAGTCTAGCACATGGTCACATTTACGTGGACACAACAGTGCCGTTCCTTTTCGTTCAGCGTCTGTGTGGTTTGGACAATCTGTACAGTAAATTTAGTACATAAAAAATAGAACTGCTTGCGTTCTAGGGGCCTGCTTCACATTCCCCAACCAGGTTAGAAACAAAGGAGGTGGGGTCACATTTTTTTTTAATACATTGGGGTGGGGCCGCGCTACAGTGAGGGGCCTGTAAAATCTCTAAGAAAACTTTTCACGTACACTAGTAGGGGTGGACGTGGGTTGGGTTGGATTTGGTCGATTTTTGCCCCAACCCAAACCCAACCCAACATCATCGATTTGTTAGAAATTTAACTCAACTCAACCCATGTAAATGTTAAAACCCAACCCAATCCAACCCAATTATGTGTCGGTCGGGTTGAGTTGGGTTGGTCGATTTGAGAAAAATTTATTACACAAAAATTAAAATCATCTAATTTTTTGATGTAAAATAACATTAATATAACCGTTAGTCATCCAATGTCAATAAACTTGAAAAATAAAATAGTACAATCCAATGATATGTTCATTCGTAACTTTTACAAAAAAATACTATCTCATTTTCAAAAAAATTTATTCACAAAGACGAGTTTGACTATTTATTCATGAGACGGGTTTGCTCAGTATTGCACCCACAATTTGACGGCAATTATCTCTGAAAATATAGTTGTTGAATGAAAATTGATTTGAGTGATGACTTGAAAATTAAAAATTAAAATTTATCGATTCATGCTTCTTCTTTTTCAATTAAGTGTGCCAATATTAGATTACAAAATTCACTTTTAAGGTTCGTGAAATTTTATTTCTGAATTATTTTCTCTATTCGAATTCTTTTCGCTGGAGTAATTACACGGTTTATGTGAATTTTGGTATCTTCTTAATATATTTTGTTTTGTCATGGAATTCAAGTAATTACTTTCGTGTAGATGGCATATTTTTGTTAACTGTATATCAACTTTCTTGAGTCTAGGCCGTGAACTATTTTTTGTCAATTTTTTGCGCTTGTGATTATATGTGTTAGTGTCGATTTTGGTATCTTAATTATGCTTTCCTTTTTTTGTTTTTTTCATGGAATACAAGTAATTAACTTTTGTGTGGTGGACATGTTGATATTAGTTGTATATCAACTTTCTTAAATTTACTCCATGAACTATTTTCTTATCGACATTTTTTATGTGTGATTATGTGGTGTTCAGGTCTACTATGATACCTTAATGATAATCCTCGTTGTTCAAACTTATTTCCTCTAGGCCTCCTTCGTTCCATCTCATCCCCTTCAAACGCATTTTCTTCCCATTCACTGCCAACCTCCTGTTCATCCATCCTAGGAACTCGCATACTCGCCCTTCTATTGTAAGGTACATTTGCTGGTTGTTCCCTACTGAGATTTACAATCGAAGCATTCAACTGCTCCATCTTTATTCCCATATCCCATCAACAACGTGTCAAACATATTCTCAATCATATACATCCCTGCAAAATTTGATTATGATTACCATGTCCTGCGGGGGGGGGGGGGGGGGGTGGCTGGATTTAAAGTCTTCCATGTCTGACATTCTCTCGATTTCTGTCTCACCAGATTTTACTCGGAATCACTCAATTAGCTTTTACCCTCTAATAATCTCACCCTCTACCTTTTACCACTCAATGCTTTTACCAAGTGTTTCCAAAGAAAACAATGAACTCACCGATCAAACTTGTGACTTCAAAAAAAGCCAAGTTGGTCCCTCACCTTTATTATAATTGCAAAAAAAAAATTTGGAAGGACAAAAACAATTTGGAAGACAATGAAAAGACACATGAAGGTTTCCAATATAAGTTGAACAAATTTGATGACATGTTCTAATTATTTGCAGTTTATTTTATTTTTCATTCTTTTTTAATTTAGCACTCTAATAATTTCTTCTTTTTTGCAAACAGGTTGAAGTATTATTATAATTGATAAAGGTTCCTCCAGTCAACTCTACTAACCATCACGTTTGATTTGCTTTACAAAATATGTAACTTTGTGTTACTTTCAAAAGTAAACTACTAATAAATTAATATATATTCTTGTCTGCCCATCCTTTTTGTCAGTCTTCCCTATTGTCAGGAGCCAACCTGTCTGCAGACACTGTTTTCTCTTTCATCTATATACACTATACATTACTTTATGCTGTCCACTGATGTGATTGTACTGTCTAATACATGTATAAAAATCTTTTCCACAGATTTTTGCTTCTTTTTTTGAGTACAAGACAGTATAATAATAGGTACTATATAATACTTATATAATTTCAAAGTTTGGTTATTACATACTATATAAAGCAGACCACACTCATCCAAGAAAATATTGCTTCTATCTACTTCTTCAGAGTTTTATCACTTCGAAAATCAGGTATGTAATTGTCATATTAGTATTCTTGAGTTCTTTTTTTATCAGTTCTTCTTCTATCCTATATTCATTCTACTGAAGTTATTTTATAATAGCTTATAGACACAAATAAATGAGTAAAACAGAACAAACTGCTGTTAAGTTTCTTCATTTTTTTCAATTTCTATATCAAGACTGAATGCTATGTTTCTCTTATTTGTTTTAGCTCGAAAACACTTCTGCTGTTGTTGAATTTCTTCATTTTTTTCGAAATCTATATCAAGACTCAATGCTATGTTTCTCTTATTTGTTTTAACTCAAAAACACTTCTATTTTTATTTTTACGAAAAAAATCATTCTAAGTACTAAGATTGATTGTAACATACTATGAAATTATCCACACACAACTTAACAAATATTGTTTTGTCTTCTTCCTTCATATTTCTATTTCAAATATCAAGTTTATAATTTTGTTCTAATTTAACTCCACTTACTTCCTTTAGTTTGCTTTCTTACTTAAGTTGTAGCTTATAGAAACATAAAGAATAAAAAATACGAAAATGCTGCCGTGTGGCTTCATAACCCTTTCTTCTTCGTCAAAATTCTATATCATATTTCTCTCATTTGTTGTAGCTAAGAAACACACACTTCTATTCGTTCCAAATCCAAAAAAGGTGCACTGGAAAACAATTTTTTTTTTCACTTACCAGCCACATGTTTTCTAACTTCTCTTTGCTTCTACAGAGTAAGATCATGGATCAGAAATCCAGTCTCATCACTGACATTAGCCCCGGCCAAAGAAACTGGACATCCAAAGTTGTAGTTGCTGAAAAGACACCCCCAAAATTATCACAGAATGGACAGACCAGATACCAACACATGATCCTCATGGATGAAAAAGTAAGTTTTCATACACATTGTCATTTAGTAATAAATGTATTCTTTTTTATGGTGGCAACATCACTCTGTACTCTCCATCACAACACATGTTATTACTATTACGTATACATATTTAGAGGCAAACGTATACCAAATCAGCAGTCTTTAAATTATTGCAGTTAATATAGCTTTCTGTTGATCTCTATATTTATATATATATAGTAAAGAAATCTGACTTACAGAGCATTAACTGCAGGGAAACAGGGTACAGGCCACCCTCTGGGACAATAGTATTGCAGCCTTCAAAGACGATCTAAGGATTGGAAAAACCTACTTCATTTCAAATGCAACTGTGAAACATACAAAAGTAGGATACAAAAGTGCATATGGAGACATTCAATGGACGATTTCAGGTACTACTCAAGTGGAAGAATCAAATGTAGATCACAGCACACAGCTATTCTCCACTTTTCAGTTCACTCCATTCCATGAATTCGAAACTCTGATGGATACAGACAAAGATTTAAGTAATGCTTTCTCTCTCTCATTTTTTAATGCCACCAAATTTCTGTTATTATATACATTTACAAGTCATTCTTTCCATCATAAAAACATGAATATTTGCTAAACATATCTATTTTTATTATTGCAAACATTACAGGCGTATTTGCAGTCGCAATAGACTTGCGCCCCAAACGTCTAATCCATACAAGGGATGGTTCGGAAACATATGTGCAAGATGTCGTGCTAATTGACAAAAAGTATATCACATCCTCTTTATTCATTTTTTTCACGTCACATTTCACACAAAACAATATTATATAGTGACTACTTCTCAAAATTTTCAGCTTCCAAACAATTTTACTGACGATGTGGGATACCTTTGTTGAGAAGGAATGCTCTACAATTGCACAGAACATATCTAAGAAGCCAGTTATCATAGGACTCCACTTAAAAGTATCTTCATTCAATGGTAATTGAACTTATCTGTCAATATCTTGCCACCTTCCTGCTGTACATAATGTTTACTGATGTAAGGAATTTTTTTTTTAGGGCTGACACTGTCTACAAGACCACATAGTTGTTTCTTCATTGATCATAAATTTAAGGAAGTGGATGAGATGAAATCATGGTAAGTAAAGCAATATCTTTCATTAGTATTCATTTTATAGAATCTCTGTCATGAAATAAGTCTCCAGAATTACACTTTCTTTAGATATACATTACTGTTTATTCCATTAGTGACTTCCAATGTTGAACATTAGCTTGCTCATCCTGTAAATAACATTCATACATCAGATTTGTTTTGTTTTGCTTATCTTTTAACTTTCACAACCCGTTCTCTTTAACTTTCACAACCCGTTCTTGACATTCGTATGATAGATTAGTTTTATTTTGCTACCTTATCTCATTCCATGCCACGTTCTGCTAACTAAACATCACAATTTAAAGTTTATGTAAGATCAGCTGCATCACTTAGTCTTTTCTCTTATCTCTTATCAAACATCACAATTTAAAGCTTCTGTTACAAAATAGCACACACAAACTAACTATTTTGTTTAACATGAGCTGCAGTACTTAGTCTCTTCTCTTATCTCATATCTTGTACTTATAATTCTTCTCGTAAAGGACTGTCGACAATAGTGGGAGATTGGATGAAATCACTGCAATGAAAGCCTATAATGTATTAAGTCCTTCAAAGTTGTCGCCTCCAGCTGCAAACAAATTTACTCAAATTCTGGAAATTCAATCTTCAGTTCTTACAGTAACGTTTTATTTCTTATGTTACAAATTCATTTCATTAATTTTTTTACTTCAATATGATCACATAGCTCCACTAAACTTTCCTTCATGTACTTTCACAGAACAAATATTTCTGGATAAAAGCAAAGGCACACATTCAGTCTAAGAACACAAGCTTCTGGTACTTGTCATGCAACAACTGCAACAGGGTTTCCAATGCAAACAAAGCTGGAGAAATCTACTCCTGTAGATTTTGTAAATCTAACAGCTCAATTGCATCTCCAAGGTACACATTTCATCCTTCAACACACGACACAATAATTTGAACTCCTTCATTTCCTTTGTTCGATTCAGAGCTCAAAGTAATGTCCATATCATGTCATTGTCCTCCATTAATTACAGTTTTGCTAACATCTTTATATGCTACAGGGCCAGAGCTGATGTAATCTTGGAAGATTCGACAGGAAACCTGAAAGCTTCAGTTATGGGTGAATGTGCTGAAAAAATGTTGGGCTGTCCTGCTAATGTACTCATGAAAAAAAATATCAGTGTACTAATTCTATTCAACTTTGTCAATTTCCTTTTCCTTCAAATATATATTCATTGCCATTTCAATGATGATCGATTCTACCATATTTGTAGGACATTACCCTGTCTAATGATGAGGACATTCGCATAGATATCGACAATGAACATATCTTCTACATCAAAGCACTCCCAATAGCTGCTGGCTCACCATCAACAAAATGCACTGGTTATTCGAACTTCAAATACGAAATAATATTCATGCTTGAATCATCTGAAACATTTCCTGCTCCAACGATGGCGTCTGATAGTAAAGGAAAGGATAAAATCTCTCTTGAAGGCGTCGCCACTTCCAACAAAATTGTGTTGCCGCAGTCTCCACCCGCTAAGCGATCTCTATTCGAGAATCATGATGAGCAGCCCAACACCACGAACAAGAAATCAGAAAAAATGGGAAACAAAGATGCAGCTGCAGCTGCCATGAAAAAACTTCTGTGATGCAGTTTGAATGATGATAAATAAAGTCTTTTTTGCCTGCAACTAAGTACAAGACACTGGATCATCTAGCTTTCAATTGAACACTTGTTGTGTTACATTTTGAGGATTAAACATTCAGAAAATGTATTCTCTTTTGCACTCCAGAACTTATTCCTGTATGGCTAAATGCATATGTTAACATCTCGAGTAGATGGATGAATGACAGGAAAATACTCAATGTGTAACATATATATTTTGTGTGTTCTATTGAAGTATATTTACTCACTTCCAGGATTTAACATTCAGAAATGTATTTTCTTTTCCACTCAAGAACTTATTCCTGTATAGCTAAATGCATATATTAACTTCTCAAGTAGGTGAATGAATGACAGGAAAATACTCAATGTGTAACATGTATATTTTGTATGTTTTATTGAAGTATATTTACTATGTTAGTTTCTTTCTTTCTACCAGAAATTTTCTGTTTAGCTTCACCTCTTTTTGCAAGCATTTCAATTTTAGGTACTTATAATATCAAATTTATTTCTTTTTCATTTTGTAACAGAAATTTCTTCTATCATTTACATGGCATTCGTGACTTCGCTTTCATCTATTTATTGTACTATATATGTGCAGTTCCAACGCTAGCATGTACAAGGAAAAAAATGCATGCACGTGCATCGCACGTGCCTTCACTAGTTTTCAAAAAAGTCACAAATTCAAAATAGCAACGAACATTCCAAAAAGTGAGGAACGCCAATGAAAATCCTAGCGGAGTTGCCAAAAATATAAACCAAACCCAACATTAGAAGAAGTCAATACCAAGTATAAAACATATAGAGACTACAATTGTCCAGAATGATTAAAAAAGAGTGGTCGATGAAACACACAAAGAGGACCCTCATGTTGACATATGATTTAATATAACTCAACTTGTTTTGATTACAACAAACAATAAACTTATATTTCTAATAAGTTTTTGTTTCTTGAGTTTTTCATGAATATATTCTCTTAAGCATTTAAAAAGTCAAATCGTTATCCGATGAACAAACAATCAAATGAGACTCGAAAAGAACAAGAACAAGAACTTTGAAAATTAATTATTGGAAGTAGTTTATTATGTAAAGGTATTCACTTGCATAAAAATGATTTTCATCCATATGAAATAGATTTTGAAAAAGCTATTTACAAAAAAAAAAAAAAAAAAAAAAAAGTCGAAGTCAAAGTAAAAGTTTGGTCAACCGAAAGTCCAATTGCTAATATTTTGCAACAGCTATATTTTCAAAAATTGGTCAACCGAACTTACCCAAGAGTGCCTCTTTTTGCTATATAAATATCAATCTCTTTTATATTCAATTCTACCAACTTACAAGAGATTTTTTAGAAATTATTTATTGAGAAATCATTGAATTTACTTGAGTTTAAAGTCTATATCATTTACTACAAAAGAGTTTCTTGATTAATCTAACATATTTCATTCATTTTATCAAAAAATCATTTTTAGCAAAGAACTTTTCACAAAACTTCATTTACTCTTCATTCTTGATAAAAGTTTTCTTTGCCAACACTTTGATTTAAGTGTAAATCTCTTTTCATACTTAACTTGTATTATTTGTTAAGAGAGATCTTTGGTTTGAAAAACTTTGATACAAAAACTCAAGCTACTTCTTCATCATTTATTCATCAAAGTTTTCTTCATAAACACTCGAGTTTTATTACTGGCTATTTATTGAAGGTTATCCTAACTCTCTAAATACTTGGCTTGATTATATCACTTGTTAAGAGAGTTCTTTCAATTGTAAAATTATCATTTATACTTTGGTGGTTTCGAGCGCCTTGTGAAAATTCGATTGTTGTTAAGGATATGTGCTCCTTGTTGTTAGTCACCTAAGGATAAGTGTTCCTTGTTGTAAGTCACTTAAGGATTGATATTCCTCGTTTGTAAGTTATCATTATAGTGCTTTTGGCATTGCTCGTGACGGAGAGTTTGGTAATGGGGTCGTAGAACACATTGTGTATCGAACCCCATTAAATTGGTTTGTTATCTTTATATTATCGCACTTTACTTCACATTGCTATTTAATTGAGCTATATCTATACTCAAATTTAATTATTGAACTTGCATATTTAATTCTCGTATCATACTTAGCATTTATATCTTGTGTGTTAAATTGTTTTGAGACTAAGTGTCGAAAAAGTTTCATAAACCAATTCACCCCCCTCTTGGTTAGTTATTCCTAGGTTATCAATTAGTATCAAAGTCTAGGTGTACATTTTTAAGATTTCACTATCTTGTGTTATGACTAATCTTAATATTGAGGGGCATTCTATAAATCGTCCTCCTTTGTTTGATGGTACACATTATAATTATTGGAAAACTAGAATGATGATTTACATTCAATCAATTGATTATAATGTTTGGGAAGTTACTAAATTTGGTCATCATAAGCTTACTAAAGTTGTTAAACTTGATGGAAAATCGGACCAAACTATTTTCAAGCCTAAAGAAGAATATGACGATGATGATAAAAGAAAATTGTCATTGAATGCTAGAACCAAAAATCTTCTTTATTGTGCTTTGAACATAAATGAATTTAATCGTATTAGCACATGTGATTCCACATATGATATTTGACATGCATTAGAAATTATACACATGGGCACAAATAAAGTAAAAGAAACTAAGATAAATTTCTTGTATAAAGACTATGAATTTTTTTTATGAAACAAGATGAAACCATTGCTAGTATGATTACTCGATTCACCGATATTGTTAATAGTCCGAAGGTTTTGATCGAAAATTTACTGATGGTGAACTTGTGAGCAAAATTCGTAGGTGTCTCTCGAAAGATTGGGATTCATTATAGAGAACACCAAAGATATCAACACATATCCTTTGGAAGAGCTCTATGGAACCTTGATGACCTATGAACTAAATCACGTCGAAACAAAGGAGAAATCAAGAAAAGCAAAAGAGAAAGAAAAGAAGGTTTCTCCTAGAAGGCGAATAGCTTTGAAATCATCAAATGATGAAGAAACCTCAAACTTAAACAAGAATGATGAGGAACTTGATGATCTTGTTCTCCTTGTCAAAAAATGGAAAGGTTTTCGCAACAACCGTAGATTCCAAAAGAAAGAAGACAAAGGTGAGGAAAAGAACAAAAATGTTGTTTGCTATGATTGTGACAAACCTAGTCACAAAAGAACCGAATATCCAAACAAAAGAAAATTTTTCAAGAAGAAAGCTCTACAAGCTACTTAGGATAATAGTGATGATGAGCAAGAAAAAGATGAATGTCAAGATGAAATTGCAAACATGTGCTTCATGGCCATGGAGGATGAGGTAAACATAAATGACACTCTTTCTTATGATGAATTATCTACTTCATATGATAAAATTATTAGTGCTTTCGAAAAATTTGCTCTCAAACACTCTACCCTCAAAAAGTAACATATGTTATTGAAAAATGAGACCAAAAAGTTTTTAGAAACTCAAAAGAATTTTGAAAAGAAAAATAATGATTATGAACTTCTAATTAAAGAAAATGTTTCCCTAAAAGAAAAGATTATTGATTTAACCAACATTGTGCGCAAATTTACACAAGGAAAGAAAAACTTTGATTTAATACTTGGGAAACAAAAATGTGTTTTTTATAGAAGTAGAATTGGATACAAACCTTCTCTAAAACAAAAATCTCTTGAGAACATGTTTGTCAAAGCTTCTAACACCACATGTAGTTTTTGTAACAAATTCGAGCATATAGCTTTTAATTGCTCAATAAAAAAGAAACTACATTTTCAAAGAGATAAGTGGGATCAAAGGTCCACTAGCACTAACTATGAAGGACCCAAAGTTAAATGGGTATCATGATCAAAACTTGAATCAACTCTTCTAGGTGCCTTAAAGATAAAGAGCAATTGGTTCTTGGATAGTGGTTGCTCAAAACACATGACCAGAGACAAAACATTATTGTCAAGCTTCAAAAGAAAAGATGGAGGTCGAGTCACATTTGAAGATAATACTAAAGGAAAAATCTTGGACATTGAAAATATAGATAACCCTTCATCTCCATCTATTGAAAATATTTTATTAGGAAATAATTTCAAACATAACTTGCTAAGTATTAGTCAATTATGTGATAAAGGTTATCATATTAAATTCGATTCTTCCAAATGCCTTATTAAGGATACTACATCGAAAGAGGTGTTGTTCATATGTAGCCGTTGTAAAGATGTTTTTGTTATCAATATTAAATTTGAAAAAGAATTAAAATGTTTGTCAAGTTTTGAAGATGATACTTGGTTATGGCATAGACGATTAGATCATGTTAGTATGGACCTAATTTCAAAAACTTCAAAAAATTGTTTTGTTAAAGGTCTACCAAATTTGAAATTTGAAAAGGACAAAATTTGTGATGCTTGTCAATTTGGAAAACAAACTAAAATCTCTTTCAAAACTAAGCAATTCTCTTCAACTACAAAACTGTTACAACTTCTTCACATGGATCTATTTGGACCTTCTAAAACTGCAAGTTTAAGTGGCAAGCACTATGCATTTGTCATCGTTGATGACTTCTCAAGATTCACTTGGGTCTTATTTTTGAACTTGAAAAATGAAGTTTTAAAAGTTTTAAATATTTTTGTAAAAATGTTCAAAATGAAAAATGGATATTCTATCACAACCATTAGAAGTGATCATGGTGGAGAATTTGATAGTATTGCTTTTGATGATTTTTGTAAAGAAAATGGATATGAACATCACTTTTCGGTTCCTAAAACTCCTCAACAAAATGGTGTAGTAGAAGGAAAAAATCGCACATTGCAAGAAATGGCTAGGACCATGTTAAATGAAAATAATTTACCCAAATATTTTTGGGTCGAAGCCGTTAACACCGCTTGCTATATTATGAATAGAGTTTTGGCTAGACGAAAGAACATCAAAACTCCATATAAGCTTCGGAAAAATAGAGTTCCCAACATTAGCTACTTTAAAGTTTTTGGTTGCAAATATTTTATACTTAACACAAAAGAAAACTTGAGAAAATTTGATTCAAAATCCGATATTGGAATCTTCCTTAGATATTCACCTACTAGCAAAGCTTATAGAATTTTTAACAAAAGAACTTTAGTAGTGGAAGAATCCATGCATGTTACTTTTGATGAAACTAATTCTGTTGATCAAGATAAATGTATTAATGTAGGTTTGAAAACCCCTTTTGAGCAAATGAAAATTCAAGATCAAAACAACGAAGATCTCAAAGAAGTTGAAGACAAAGAATTTGGAGAACAAAATCTTCAACAACAAGAAGAAGACACTTCCAAAAATCAAGACAATCAAACACTCCCTATCAAATGGAAGTTTGTTCCCTTACATCCAAAGGAGCTCATCATCAGAGATCCCTCCAAAGGTGTAAGTACTAAAATTCTACCAAACAATTTTTAAATAATTGTGCTTTCATTTATCAAATTGAACCAAAGAATTTTAAAGAGGCCGAATTTGATGAGTTTTGGATTCTTACTATGCAAGAAGAATTAAATCAATCTGAGAGGAATCATATTTGGGATTTAGTTGATAGACCAAATAATCAAACCATTATTGGTACAAAATAAGTTTTTCAAAATAAACGAGATGAAAATGGTATTGTTATACGTAACAAGGCTGGATTAGTGGCCCAAGGCTACAATCAAGAAGAATGTATAGATTTCGAAGAAATATTTGCACCGATAGCTAGATTGGAGTCTATTCGCATACTTCTCGCTTTTGCTTGTTATAAATGTTTTACTCTCTATCAAATGAATGTGAAGAATAGATTTATAAATGATTTCATTCAAGAAGAAGTTTATGTAGAACAACCTCCCGATTTCAAAAATCACATATTTTCGGAAAAAAACATTTAAACTCAGAAAAGTTTTATATGGCTTGAAACAAGCTCCTAGAGCTTAGTATGAAAAATTGAGTAAATTTCTTATCTTGAATGGTTTTCAAATGGGAAATACGGATACCATACTATTGATCAAAACCAAAAAAGATGACATGATTATTGTACAAATTTATTTTGATGATATTATCTTTGGTGCTACTAATATTTCCCTTTGTGAAGAGTTTTCTAAATGTATGAGCAAGGAATTTGAAATGAACATAATGGGAGAACTAAAGTTTTTCCTTGGACTTCAAATCAAACAAACTAATGAAGGTATATTCATTAGTCAAACAAAATACATCATAGACATGCTCAAAAAGTTCGATTTTGAAGACTTAAAATCGATGAATACTCCAATGAGTACATCAATCAAATTGGATAAAGATGAAAACGACACTTCAATTGACATAATAAAATATCGAGGTATGATCGGATCCCTTCTTTACTTAAGCGCTAGTAGACCCAATATCATGTTTATTGTATGCTTATGTGCTAGATTTCAATCAAATCTTAAAGAATCACATCTAGGCGCCGTAAAAAGAATATTTAGATATTTATGTGGTACTAGGACTTTAGGCCTTTGGTATCCAAAAGGCATGCACATTGACCTCATTAGCTATTCGGATGCCGATTGGACGGGTTGCACCATTGATCGAAAAAGCACAAGTGGAACTTGTCATTTTCTAGACTTTGCCCTTGTGTCATGGTTTAGCAAGAAACAAAACTCTGTTGCATTATCAACTGCCGAAGCCGAATACATATTTGCCGCTAGTTGATTGGAGGAGACGCGTCTGAAGTTTGCAGCGTCTAAAGTCGCGTCTACCTCAGCGCCGTAACAGTGGTCCGTAGAGGGAGAATTGAGAAGTGAAGACGGTTTTGGGCCTTTTAGGTTAATTAAAAATTAAAATAAACAAACAAAAAAGGATAACTTACAAAAATATTCTTAAATTTTGAGGTCTCTTGAAAAATCATATGAAATGTATTTTTGAAGTAAAAAATATTGTGTAAAATTATAAAAAAGTGACAATCTTACTTTTTAAATTTAAGTGTCACTTTTTTACATACAATATCACTTTTATTAAAAAATAATATTTTTCACTAAAGGAAGTTGTAGAAATTTAAAGAATGTGACATAAAGTAAAAATAAAAATAAAAAAATAGTGACAAATACTAAAAAAGTTACAGAATTTCAAAAGTGACAAACATTATAAAAAATGACAGTAAATAATGTGACAAACACTAGAAAAAAATGACAATTATTAAAAAAAGGTGACAAAACACCAATTAAAATATTGAAATCAATTCAATAAAGCAAATAAATTTTTCATTTAAATCAATTAAACCAACATTGTTGAGAGATTCTTAAATCTCGATTCAACAAAAAGAGTCACTAAAAAAAGTAACAAAAAAGTGACAAATACTAAAAAAAGTGACAAATACTAAAAAAGGCGAATAGCAAGAGAAACAAGGAAGGTCAAAATTGAAAGAAAGAAATTGAATAGAACAATTAAGAATAGTGTGTATAATAAGAATAAAAAATTGCAGAAATTTTTAGGAGGAAACCCTCCGTTAATTTAGATAGGACTGTCAAAGGGAGAAGACATATCTCAAAGCACATACTTTTAGAGAGAGAGAGAGAGAAAGTGAATCGAAATTCTTGATTCTCTAATGCAATAGAACGTATTTTTAACTGTTAATCTAAAATTTGAAACCTAGTGTACTTTTCAACTTTTTAGGAGGAAAGGAAGTAAAGAGCCTAATTTCCCCAACAAAAAAATGGGCTCTTAAAAATTCTGGCCCTGAGGTAGCAGCCTCTTGGACATCTCCTCAGGTCCGGCTCGATGGATTACATAATATTACATGATATTCTATCATTAGTCAATTTAAAATAAAATCAACCTTTTCATTCAATTTTCCCTCCATATCATATTATGTAATTCATTATATACAATTTTTATGTACGAATAGCAAAATTCAAAGGGAATTCATCATTTAAAGTTTTATTTCTTCTTATTTGAAATTTTCTATTTGATTCTCCATTTCAATTTCCACGTTCCTCTCCTTTGGAATATACGAGATCGAAAAGTATGTGCTCATTATATACTATTGATCTTATTATCAAGAAAAATGTAGCAAGTAAAGGGTTGATGAAAAATTTAAGTATCAAAAGAATTTTTGTTAAATTGAACTTTACAGTAGTAGATAGTGTTAAGAATAAATAAAAGCTAAAATTTTACTATCTGTCAAATTTTGGTCCACTATCAAGCATCAAGGTTCCTCTAAACAAGATTTTGATTCATCCATAAATGCTTGCCAAAAAAGCAATGGAAATTGACTGCGGTACTTCAACAATCAATCCTTTATTTTACTTGTCCTTTTCATACTCAAAGTCGAACAAACATCAAGAATTTGGAATGAATTATTTCTTAAAATTGAAAATATTACCCACCTTTTTTATTGAAAGGGTAGGTTGGTGGGATAATTATGCCTGATATTAATAAACATAATAATACTTAATTAAAAACTTGAATTGACTTCACATATTCAAGATGACATTTTGATAATTACATACATTTTAGATGAAACATAAAATGTAAATTGAATTGAGTTGAGTTGATTGACGCCATTTAAGTTGACTGAGCCACACAATCCATGCATGCCACTTTTATTCTTCACAGACAAGACAACTTCACATATTTGGACAATCCAACTCGCCAATTGAATCAGATCACACCATTTGATACCTTGACAATGACATTACAAAAAGGTATAAGAGAATTTAACAATTTGTCTACTTCGTTGTATAGAACTATAAAATCCAGCATACACGACTCACTCTTATCCTGTTATCTGCCTATTTAACATGGTACATACATACAAAATTCAAAGATAAGGTATCTTAATGTAAATTTCACCTATGGAGGGAGATGTGCATTGAACAAAACATTAAATATATTACAAATTTCGGGAGATCAAATATTTGTATGTGGGAATCCTAGCTAATAGTAAGTAGACAACATTAATTAGTATCAAAAGGCAAGAAATTTTAATCAAAATAAACCTGCATCTCCCAATAACATAAGAGAATAATCTGTGCAGGAATTCCTTATTTAATAATTGGGTTGTCCCCCCTTAGCTGGAAACCTCCAAATTGCCCCTGTTTAAGGAGCATAATGTGGTATTTAAGGGGCAGTGCTGTCTTTTTAGGATAGGTTACCAATCTTGAAGGTGACTAGAACTGTGCCCTAAAAAGTAACGTTAAAGATGGTCACACTAAGACCGTGTTTGGATAAATTGGATAGTAGCTTAAAGTTTACAAAAAAGTTATTTGTACATCCTATGTATACATTAAGGTTGATACTGTATGAGGTGTAAAAATCCGTGCCATGAATTATTTTAAGTGTTGTTGAGATCAAAGGTAAAAAGTGTCACATTGCGTATTGTAAAAAAAAAAACGTCAAACTTAATGTCACTATAGCGGGACTGCCTATTTTAAGGGTAAGGAAAAAGTCAGCATATTTGTCCCGATTACAATGCAGCGAATCAATGAGAGAGTGCTCCTCTAAGAGTTGTAAAGCACATCTAATCAATTGAGAGTCACCAACCCCTAAGGGTGGGAAAGGGGTGCAAGCGAACATGGTCCCATAATTATATGGGCACCATATATTTTTACGAGGTGCGATCTAACAAGTATGTTTCAATTAGTGCCCAAAAAAAATTTGTAGTACGCATACAAAATCTATAAGGTGTCATGGAACCAATTGTTAATTTGTTTATGGAACTAATTGTCAATTTGTTAACTTAAAATTTAAGAGTAAATGATTTAGTTAGATGAATTGAAGTATAACAACCACTAGGCAAATGAATTAGTTAAATGAACTTATAATCTTCTCCTAATTCTAGTATAGAGAGATGACAAAGTATCCAAATGACAAGATGGAGCACAATGCTCCATTCAAAAGGTCTTACCAACTTGTTCAACACCCAAACCTTAAGGAAAGAAAAAGAAAAACAAATTCGCTTAAAGTAAAGTAGAAGCAATGTAAATTCCATCTTTCTTACCCATTTCATCACGGGTTGATTACCCCAATAGTCGCTGAACTTTGGCCAAAGTTTTCACCAGGTCACTGAATTTTAAAAACTACGTGGTTAGTCACTGAACTTTCGAAAAATCACCACATTGGTCACTAAACTTTAAAAATCACCTCATTGGTCACTAAACTTTGCAAAACGTTTCTCATATGGTCACTGAACCCAGTGACTATTTGAGAAACTTTTTACAAAGTTCAGTGACCCCGTAAAAATCTTTTGCAAAGTTCAGTGACCAATGTGGTGATTTTTAAAGTTTCGTGACCAATGAGGTGATTTTTTGAAAGTTCAGTGACTAACCACGTAGTTTTAAAGTTCAGTGAGTTGGTGGAAACTTTTGGTAAAGTTCAGTGACTATTGAGGTAATTAACCCTTTCATCACTGAGGGCAAGATGTTCCGCATCTCTTTATAAGGAAAATTGACTTTTAAACCATTTGTCAAAAACTAGAAATGAAGCATAATATTCATTTTCAGCAATTGACATTTCATCAAACACCATAGTCTCAAATCAAACAACATTCCCTAGTAATCAAACAATATTACAAATTTACAGCACATGAAGTACACACACAAACATCATATAACTGGAAGAATTTGAAATTGCCAAAGTGCAACGTTAAAAAGTTTGAACGGACTTTACAAAAGAAGCAAGCATATGTATATCAAGTGGAAAACAGAATTATAAAGCAAGGGTATTGCTCATGACTCAACCTGATATAGGAGATTTGATGAGTGTTGAGACTTGAGGTAAGAGGCTGAGGAGTGTAGAAAGAGTTGTCTCCGATAGCTTCGGAGGTATTTATAATTTTATTAATTAAAATTTAAAAATATATTTAATTAATTAAATATATTAAGGTCACAATTTCATATAATTTGGTCACAAATTCCATACAATTGATCACATATTATTAATTGATCACAAATCATAATTTTTATATATCACAACTTATTTTATGGTCACAATTTGTTCATCATTTACAAATCAAAAATTTATACGTCACAATTTATTCATCGATCACAAATCTATCAAATTAATAATCACATATTATTTATTGGTCACAAATTTTATAAGTCTCGACTTATTTATGGTCACAAAACATCAAATTAATTGATCACAATTTATATTTAGGTCACAATTTATCAAAATATTGGTCACAAATTAATAAATATTTATGTCACACAATATTTATTGGTCATAATTTATTTATTTCATTGGTCACAAGTTGCTTAGCTTATTAATCACACAGTCACAATCAACCAAATCATGTGTGACCACCATCAACGCTTGTGACCACCACCACACTGTTGCAATAGCCCAAATCACCGTCGCCAGAACCACCAACACCATCTCCCGACAACAAAACTATCGTCTCGAATACCGCAACCAACATCACCACCAACTCCACAACCCACCCACCCACCCACCACCTAAACACTGCACCACTACCAAAATCAGATCCCCCACCACCTGTGGATGGCAAGTAGGACCAATATTGTGCTTCATACTATTTGATGGGTTATGCTTTATTGTCAATGGAAATAGATTATTTATTTTAAAATTAGCCTTTTTTTACTTAAGAAAAATGATTGAGAATTACCTTTATTCCTCAGTGTTTAAATATTCACCTTTTTTTTTTATTTTGTGTAAAAGATAATGAAAATGGATCCTTGCATGTTCGTTAAAGATGCTTCTATAGGAATATTGTAATGTTCAGTTTTTTACTCATATTTAGTACTTAAACCCATATTACCCCAAGAGAAAGCTAATGAGATGTTGCAAAAATCAGATTAGGGAAGAGTTCAAAAATCAAGCATTAAGTTTCACAGTTGCAAAAATCAGGTATTAAGTTTTAAAAAAAAAAAATACAAAATTCAGATATTTAGTTAATTAATTAAAAATAATTATTATTTAAATATAATAAATTCACAATTGTACTATTAATGGTCTGTCGTAACCCACCATCGAGCCAACATCACCGCAGCGCCAATAGCGAGCCAAAGGGTGTCCTTTGCCAAGGTCCCTAGAGCCCCTACTACCACCACTTTCACTACCGCCGCCGTCACCTATTCCATCACCGATGTCGCACCTCCGCCTACACAATCGACAAAAACTCCCAACAACACCAAAATCACCCCAAACCTCCATAAACAACATAATCACCAACAGCAATACCACCACACCCCAAGCAGACTCACCACCACCGTCAGCATCTCAACACCGTAGCACCTCACCATCACTATGGCGGCGGCATAAAAACAGCCGCAAAGTAGATCTATTATACCTCCACTGCTGAAAACCATGGCAGCATGAAAATCACCCCAAGTTGTTACGTCGGATGTTGGAGATGAAGCCACCGCTCTCAGGTCTGCAAACATGGGGTCTGGGGATGACGCTGTCGCTCGCTGCTGTGGTTGCGGGTGGTGACGGAGAGAAGACAAAGGATGACGCCATTGCTCGCTGCTATGGTTGTGGCGACGACGTTTGCTGTGTCACCTTTGGTGGTGACGAGGAGAAGAGAGAGTGAGAAGACGGAGATAAGAGAGTGAGGAGAGAGAAGATGGAGAGATGAAAGAAGATGAGGTAAATGTTTGCCAGTTTGGAATGAAAAGTGTATGATTAATATTTAATATTTAAAAATAAAATACCCGATTTATGAAAAATGAAACCTAATATCTCAAATTTGAAATTGAATTTTGAAAACTCTTTTTCTCTATAATTTCCTCTTTTTCCATTAAAAAATATGGGCCCCTTTTAAATTGGGCCTTGACTCTACTCCAATGGGTTCATCAGATAAAAGTGATTTTCAAAATAAATAACCCCCCCTGAGTGGAAATTCTGTCAAACACCTATTTAAAATAAAATATTCGAATTTTACATGGAAAAAGATTAGTATAATTGGTATTCTAAAAGTTTCAAATTAACTCTAGAATATTTACATCACAATTCTCAGTTTCAAGCACAAAATCTCGTCCTAATTTCTTCTCCTCTATTAAAGCCCTACAGTTTTCCTAATTCAAACATTCTTTAACCTCTATCAATCTTCTTCCATTCCAAACTTTTGTGATTTTCATACCCGATATGAAGCTTGAAAATCATATGTTCCCTCTATAACTGTTTCTATTTTTTTAAAATGCTTGTCCTAAAGATGTATTTCAGTCTAAATTCTTTGTATTGTTACGTGATTCATCAAAACCACATTTGAATTATAGCCAAAATCAACACCCCATAGTCAGTGAACACAATTCATGTTGATTGTTTGATTAGATTGATTGATTGATTGATTTATTTTTATGTTCGAACTAGATAACATTTAATACATCATATTATATGGTTACATGTCCTCTTTTTTGAAATCTGAAATGTATCTAATCATGCCATGTTCATTAGACTATTGACACTATACTTTCATGTGATTTCATTCTATGCAGTTTCACAACTAGTTTTCAGTATCTTCTACATGTGTGTTACATTAGGGATTGTGTTACGCTTCGCTTCCGATGCTCAAAGTAAAAGTGTCACGTAGGCAGAATGTCAACAAGAAAGTCAAACAAAGACCCATGAGAATGAATAAATCAAACAAAACCAAAGTCCTTGCATTACAAGGCTGAAGTCCATGTTGAGGCACTGCCTCAAGGACGAAACACTACAACTTAAGTTGAAACACTACCTAAGGAAGCAAAGAAAGGAGCTAAAGCCTCCACTTAAAGAACCACCTCAAAGATCTCTTCGAGACTCTCAAAACTCATCCGAAGCTCATGAAGCTGACGCTATCTCTTGTAATAGATTTGAAGATATCTTAAAAGTGATTGATGTAACACTCACAAAGTTTGTCAGCGTGTCAGCCTATTATATATGGTGGTTGACCCCTTATCAATGTATTAATTGTATGAATAGATAGTGATGTGAAGCATCAATTAGGGAGATGAGGCCACCTGGTTCAATTCCAACGATCATCACGTTGGTCAAGGCAGTATAAATATGTTCTTTTTGTAACTAAAAGGGATTATTAGTTGGAAAATTGACAATTAAAACTCGACATACACTTGAACTCTTGAGTGAAAGATACAAAACACCCTGCTTATTTTTTTTTTATCTTCTTTACATGTTTATGAGCTACAAATCTCAACATACAAGACAACAACTTATATACGCATTTCATCTATCATTCTACATATTCTTGTTTGTCACTACATTGCTTTTGTTTCACCAGCCGGAGCCCGAACGAACATTTTCGTCTCTCACCTCAAAGTACCCCCTGCTTCCATTTCCTCCTTGCTACCGCCTTTACTCCGGTAGGAACGCGTCGGAATAGTGCTTGACTTGGTGTGAGTGGACTCAATATCTATTGACACGTTTTTTGGGGTCAATAAATTGGTGTCTCGCTGTCTTTTCTCGGAAACGTGCCACGCCAGCAAATCATTTGGGCACCATAATTAAGAACGCCTCGTGTTTCTCAAATTTATTAAAATGAAGCGTCTCGTAATTATCAACTCTGAAGCCCTATGAGAGTCTGACTCTCTTTACTTCGACCAATTCAGCTAGTGCTTCAGATATGTAAAGGCACTTTAGAAGATACAACTTCAAAATTACTCTACTTCAATAACCTTTCCCATAATTGCCCCAAAATGTGAAATATTACTAAGTAAACCACTTCGGGCAACACTTGTAGAGGGTCTGTACAAGTCAGGTATATTTTAAATTCTAACCATAACATGAATGATTATACTTAGTCTTGGGGGCTATTGTGGTGTGGTAAAAACCACCCCTACAAATTTTTTATTTTACATTCAAGTCCATGCATTATATAAATAATCATGTCTAGATTTAAGGGACTATTGTTATGCCTCGTCTCCGAGGATCAAAGTAAAAGTGATACATAGCAAGCTACGTAGGCAGAAGGTCAACAAAAAAGTCAAACAGAGACCCATCAGGTCAAAATATGAAGAAATCAAACAAAACCAAAGTCCTTGCACTTCAAGGTTGAAGTCCATGTTGAGGCCCTTCCTCAAGGATAGCTTCGACTGAAACGCTGCCTAACGAAGCAAAGAAATGAGCTGAAGCCTCCACTTAGAGAACCACCTCAAAGATCTCTTCGAGGCTCTCAAAACTCATTCGAAGCTCATGAAGCCGACGTTATCTCTTGTAATAGATTTGAAGATACCTTAGAAGTGATTGTTATAACACTTGTCACAAAGTTTGTCAGCCTATTGAATAGGGCAGCTGACCCTTTATTGATGTATTAATTGTATGAATAGACAGAGATGTGAAGCATCAATCAAGGAGATGAGGTCACATGGTTTTGATCCAACGGTCACAACGTCGGCCAATGCAGTATAACTAGGTTCTCTTTGTAACTAAAAGGAGGTTGTTGGTTGGAAGATTGACAATTAAAACCCGAAACACACTTGAACTCTTGAGTGAAAGATACAAAACACCTTGCTTATTTTCTATCTTCTTTACATGTTTATGAGTTACAAATCTCAACATACAAGACAACAACTCATATACGCATTTCATCTATACTTCAACATATTTCTGTTTGTCACTACAAATATTAGCTTGGTTTCCATCCGATGATTGTTGTTAGCGAGATCGCTTTTGTTTCACCCGTCTTTACTCGGTAGTAACGCGCCACAATAGTGCTTGACTTGGCTGAGTGAGCCCGACATTTGTTGGCACATTTCTTGAGGTCAACAGATTGCATCAGACCTCTATTTTGTGTTTTTTGCTTAATGAATCTTATTCTATTTGAGTATAACCTAATATTCCATTATTTGTTTTCCAAGCATATCTTGCTATGTTCACTGGACGCGTAACATTACATAGTCACATGATGCCTATTTAACAACAAAGGATATGCAGCAGCCAAGTGCATTCAATAATTGTGGATCATCAATCCCGTCTTGTGTGTAAAAGAACTCTTAATGTATATGGTCAGGGCAGAAAGACAAGCGTTTCATCAAACTTGATCTTGGGTCGATGTTCAAGCAACAAATGGGAAGATTGTCAAAATAGAAGCTTGTCGTGGCAAATTCCATGCACTTTAATATTCTCAAGAAATTCATCAACTTGATCAAAAACTAATAACAATACACGAAACATAGCATTTAATGAGGGAATAACATGTGCACTAGTCCAGTAATTTCCCCGTGTAACATACTAATATGTAAATCAACATAAATGCATGAAAACCATCTAATTTACAATACGATTGATTATATAACATAAAATGGTAAAGATTGGCAGATTCGGCAATGTAAATTAATAGTCGCTGGTGGATATTTTTTTACATGTACCTATGATTTTTTCCCATAACTCAAACCTTGACCAATAAGAAGAAATTACTTTAAAATTTGCTTATTTACTTATAATTAAATTTTGAAGCTAAGCCAAACATGGACTAACATAAAATAAGCACACGCCCCAACATGGAAAGCAGCAGCAGCATATGATGATCAGTCAAAGACGCTAACGTTTTTAGTGGACATTAGCAGTGCTTTGCAGCTCTTGAGTTAATTAAATCAATGCCGGTTAAACTTTATCAATAATTACTACTTGCTCACTTAAATATAAAAGATTACTCAATACTCACTAACATATTCATTAGATTACCCATCAATCACTAAAGCCAATTCGTCTATATAGTTGGACAAAAATTTCTACGTGGCGGATGGAAAAATTACGTGGCAATACACGATGTTAGTGAACCACACATAGAATGAAAACACAGTTAATTGATTAAAAATTTTAAGTCATTTAAGAAAAGCGTATTAAGGATGGGCAAACAAGTGGGTTTGGGAGTATTGCTGATTTGCAATGTCATTGGTATTTTTATGTTTTAAGTGAAGATTATGTAACAAAATTCTGTATTTTAGTTGCAGGTCGTTGTTTTTTGAAGGTCTTTCTTAAGGAAAATTATGTATTGTAGTTATGATGGTCTTGGTCTTTTGAAGGTGTAGTTGGTAGGTGGTGGTTGGTGTTTGATCCTCAAATATTAGTATTTACTTATGAGAATTTGAAGAGAACTTTGTTTTGTTGATGTCTTGAATATCATCATTTCTTAAATTTTTACGTTACAATAATAGTTTTGGAGTTAATTGTAAGGTTTGTGATTGAGAAATGAAATGAAGAAAAAGACCATGTTGATGGATGTCACTAGATATTCAATAATTATGTATGTTCTGTACCAAACTCATGGAGGAAGAACATAAAATGGAAATAGCTCAGGGAGCAAGTTCTGGAACCAAAATCTTTCCATTATTCCCAGCTAGTTAAAGCAACTTGAGGAATTGCGCCAACACCAGGAGTTGGCATCGAGGGTGCAACAACAGAGTCCCATCTATCAGTAACTACCCCTGCAATTGAATGGATGCACACACATTCAAACTATGAGAAAATGAGTTCTATACAGCAGAAGCTACCCCTGCAATTGAATGGATGCACGCAAATTCAAACTAAGATAAAAACGAATTCTACACAGCAGAAGTGAAAAGTAAAAACAAAGTTCACTTTTCCATTAGCTTACTGTGTCTTTGCAAGCATCCATTTAGTGCCTTTTGGTCTTCCTTAGCCATACCATTAATAGTTATCATAGTTATCAACCATCACTTTTCTGTACATAAGTTCTATAAATGAAGTCAAAACATCAGCTACACAAATCTTTTTTCTACCATATTTCTTCATGATTAATCATTAAAACATCAATTATATAAATACACAAAAGATCATGCCTATTACAAAATGATCATGTTTGATAGCATAAGCAACTGAAGCACCAGTTACACATTAACCTAAACTTATGGCTCCAAATATTTCCAGCAGCTTTACACAAAAGATAGCAAAAGAATATAAATATCTTCAATGACAAAATTACGTCACAACTGTCAAACTAAAATCTAAATCAATAGGTGGCTTGTGAAGTCTGCTGAGTTGCTACTGAGTGGCTACATTTTTCTTTGATCTTCGTGGTGTAAATGTAATTGACCCTTGAGCGACCCTTTTATTTTTTTTATCATGGTTGTCCTCTTCCTGCTTTTTCTTGGTTCTCTATATCTTGCAAATCCTCCACCAAGGATTCAATTGAAATACTTGTAGTTTGCATCTACGGAGGAGCTTTCCTCGTGTTGAACTGCCTGGCTGATTAAGTGGAGGGCCATAGTTCTTAAACTGGGTTGCACTTCACTTGTTGTATTATTCGGTGGCCTTCTAGGCACTAGTTTAACCTGAAGGGAAAAAAAGGGTTAGACATCATTTAAACAAAGCAAACTGTTTGAATAATTTGAAAAAAAAAAAAAAAATATTTGATTACTTTTGATTACCCTTAAGTTATCACTCACAACGTGGTTTGACCTATCTTCATTCACAAGATTTATAGCACTATCAAACCAAGCCTGAAATGAGCATAGATAGTGATTTCCATTATACCACATTAGTTGAACAAGAAAAGAACATAAACAACATATTTCAACTCCAAACAAACCGATAAATGTTTTCTTCACTAGAAGAATAATTGGTATGCAACTCCTTCTCACTTGGGCAATTTAACTCATGAGAACCTCTCTCTTCTTCACCTCCAACCTCAAGTTCGAGAGTAGGGTCTACATGTAGTCCAAACTCAATATTCTCGGATGCATTCTTATCATAGTGAAAATCATTGTCGTTAACTTCATCATCTAAATCAACCAACTGACTTTCAATCGACATCATGTCCTCTTCTTGAATTGTATCATCCGCATTGCAACAAAAAATAGGGTTATTGCTATTCTCCAATGAAAATTAGATGGGAAACTATAAAGGTATATACTAGCAAAATTGATCTAACATTAAAAAAAACAAAAAAAACTCCTTTATTGGAAGACCATGTTTTTGGTAAAATATCTTCAAACTTCAACGACTGTTTCAAATAAAAATAAACTTCATGAAAAAAAATAAATAAATAAATAAAACTCAGTGTTGATATTATTTGTATTGCAACAGTCACATGTTCTTTGTGAATAAATTAACTCAATCCAACAAACTCAAGATATGACTTCGACATACATAATATAAAACTGAAGAAAGCATCGAAATTATTGTAAATAATTTACATTGTGGCCCCTCATCCATGGTCTGCAAAAGAGATTCTTCCACTACTATACTTTTTCGATTTCTGTATGTCTTGGATCTCCCACGTTCCTTACAATCAAGATAGGAATCGTTCTACATTTTATGGCTAAATCTTTCGATTTCTGTTTGGCTATGTTTAAAGGGAAAAAAATATAGTGTTCAATATGGATTTGGGGGTAAACCGTGATTAGTGAAGATTTCAATTGATTGAAGATGTAGATAGAACTTACCTAGGATTGGAATTGGGGAAGAATGTGATTTTGAATGAACATTTGATCAATTGATGAGGAATGTGATTTTTAACTTTAGATTTGGGTGGATCAATTCAAGCTCCTCACTCCCACCCACACATCCTACAAAACACATACACGTATAAGAAATAAAAAATGGAAAAGAAAAATTAAGGCATGCAAGATCTCTCACCCTCCTTTTGTGCTTATTATATATCTTTATTGTTAGTGGGCTAGTCCTTGCTGGTTTTAACTCTCTTTTTTTCCCATCTACACTACTTTTCCCGATTCTCCGAGAAGGAGAAAACTCAAAGTACTTGTTTCGTTTCTCTAGTGGTGGTGCTTTGCATTTTTGTTTTGTAGAATAAATGGCCAAATGGGCGGCTTTCATCATATGAGCTTTTGAGATCAAGAGATTGGTGAAAATGATTGATTTTGCTTACAGTTTGTTGTGTTTTTCTTTGGCTTCACTTCTTGAGAGCAATTGTGCTTTTTCTTGGCTAGGAGTTCAAGTGTTTGTAAAAATGTCGCCTTTAATTATTCTTGCTTTCTTAATTATTATATGGGCCATGTTAGGTACTTAATAAAAGTATTAGAACGCTAATTTTTAAATTCTTGGATCAAATTGGATCTTCAGAAGGAGTTTTTACGTTTTCTAAAATTACAAGTTGGTTTCATGCATTTCTTGGCATTGTGGTATAAGATCCTTGAAGTGCCACAAAGTGAGAGAAATCTCGATTTTATGCCCTCTTTTTTTTTTTTTTTTTTTAAATCTCAAGAAATGGGTATGGCCTTCAATTATTTGTAGATTTCAGTTTTGTATTCAAGAATACATTAGAATTATTCATTTTGGTTTGGAGGTTTTTCTTTTAGATCTGATTTTATGAATGAACTTTGATTTATTCATCTTAAACAAAATTATAGAAGACGAACAATTTCTAAGTAGTAGCTACGATAAACTGTGTTCAAGTGGAATATTTTCTGTCATCATATCACATTGAAATAATATTGGTGTTGTAATTGCATGCTAATCTTGGTTGTGCTTATAAGTATTGTATTTGCAGATCATATTTTAATTTATTGTTAATGTTGTATCCCATTAGCTCTTGATTTGTATATGCTATTTACCTAGTTATGGGCGCGTCTTGGATAGAGATTCTAAGCTCAATATTGTTATCTATTTAGTTCATAATTAATTCTGGAATCCTGTCGTTTGATTTTATTATTTCTATATTTCTAGGTAGCATATTAATCGATGAAACTGCAGTGACTAATGGAGTTGGACTTCGACAAGTATTGTATTGTAAACTGAAGTCCTACAACTGTTCTCCAGGCTCCTAAGCCTCGATCAAAATTTGGAATTAGAAAATTAAATCGAAAGCTGAAATGTGGAAATGATATACAGATTATCAATGGAAACTTTGCTGAGATTAGGTTTACTTGCTACCGTAGTGCATCTTGTAGAGACGTTCCACGCAGAAGTGCCAAACGAGAAGGTAATGAGGTGCTGAGAAGGGTTCGGTTTACGAAAAAAACTCTTCCTGTTGAGGGGAGGAAAAAAATTTGAGTTTTCGAGAGGGGGTGCACCTGCACTGCCGTTTGGAATTATTGATTCCTTGTGTAGCTCAGAAGAAGATAGTTTACTAGTTGAACGGCAAAGTGTTAGGTAATTGCCTCAAAAGTCAAAAGTTGGAAGACTTGTATTGCAAATAATAAAAGATGTTTATTATATAGAAGACTTCTAATTGAAGTTGAGTGTAGAATCCTGTTAGAATTTGATCTCCAATTTATAGTCGATTTTGGAGTCATTATTTGAGGTTTAATTAAACTCTTCTACATGATTATTTGGTCCTATAAATAATGGAAGTATTCCATTATTTTTGGGGCGTGACCTGTGAGAGAAAAAAAGGAAGAGACAGCGGCTAAAACTTTTCATACACGTCTCCAGAAAATTAGCTTGGCAGGCAGCTTTGGGAAGACAAGACTTGGCCAGCTGATTTGGAGAAAAGGTGGGATGTTTTGCTGAAATATAATATATATATACACGCACATCATAGAAGAAAAGAATGAGATTTGGTTGCTGATTTCTTTTGTAATATTTTGGGATTTGTTTGGTAAGTGAAAAATTCTATATGATTGTAACAATTTTTCATATAGCGGAAAAATTTTGACGGTCCGTTTAATTGTGCGTTATATTATTTATATTTTCTTTGTTTACTAATATTGTTCTGAACAACAAAAGATCATGCGGGTAATAAAAATAGATGAAATTTGTGTAAATTTCCCAACACAAAGGTCCTTAGTAATGTCGCTATACTCAGAGAAAAGTACATCATCTGTTAGCAATCCCTGTACAGAGGCGAGTTCTCGGAATTCATTAAATGATTATTTCCATCTTTATCGAGGAAAAAGTGTCCCACCAAATGGTTCTTCTATATTTTTGGATAACAGAGGAAACCAATCTGTTGTTGATGCAAACAGCGAGTTGGTTCAGGATCCCAAGATCACTTGTGAACCCATTGCTAGTCCTGTAAATGATGGAAACACCCTACGGGAAAGAGATCAAGATGTCAATTTTCACAAGTCATTATCAGCAAAATCGCATTCCCAATCTCGATCAGAGATTGATAGCTCGAGGGCCAGCAGTCCAAAAGCCTGGTTTAGTCCTGTTAGAAAGATGTTCGATCCATTTGTTACAGACAAGTCTTTTAGAAGTCCGTTGAGTTCTGCTAATGAAGCTGGCCAGGAAACAGTAATCAGGATAAAACCTAACAAAACATTGCACGAGTCCCTGCCGCGTGATTTTGCAGAATTGCCAAGTGATTTGGAATACAATTCTCAGTGTCAAAAGAAAGAGAACTGTTCATCTGTTTCGCATTCTCCAGTCCACCTACACGGCATTCTCAAGTTGGAAAATAAACATGAGGCTCCAATTTTTAAGTTTTCAGTTAAGTCACCGGAAGATGTTTATGTGGCAAAGACATGGAAACCAGAAAATGCTTTAACGTGGGTCTACACCTTCCATTCACTTCACCGTAGACGAAAGAGTACTGCTAGTGGATAGGGATTGAGAAATGACAATAAGGAATCGTCTATGGCGGGGGCAGATGCAAGTTTCATGTTATCTATGTACGGAATTAAAATGTGCAGGCGCCTTTGACAACTCTATGGTGACGGAGTTCGTGTTATATGACCTCGCAAATCCAATAAAAAGAATTTCCTCTCAAAGACAATTCCAATTCGTCCCCTGATGTTGCTAAAGCACCCTGGGCTTCTGATAAATTTTTGTCTTGTCTTAATTCTGAACTGGACGAGGTATCGACTAGGACGAAGACTCTACTTCAACTTAAGCATTCCCGCGACAGTGGCCACTTTGACTCATCAACTCCACTTCCTTTCCAGGCAGCAGAATTACATCTGGAGCTTGAAATTGCAGCTATAGTCATGCAAGCTCCATTTGAGAAGAGAGAGAGTCTGAAATTCAAGAGTCGGGATCGAGAGAATGATAAGATGATTTCTCAGTTGCTTGGTGTTTGTGGGCTCAAGCAGAGAAAGGCGGGTATATCTGACTCTGCAAGTCCTGGAAAATGCACAATGTGATTCCATCTGGAAACCACAGTTTGCCAAGTTGTGGTGAAAGTTGCAGCGCCCTTCACCATTACTTGATAGATGGATGTTAGGAGGAGGATGCGATTGTGGTGGCTGGGGCATGGCGTGCCCCCTCTATATTTTCGGCAATCCAGATATTCAGACTGCTGAAGACCATCCCCCTGTGGACAATCAGCATCCATTAGAACTTTTTGTTCAGGTAAACTCCCTCTCTCGCCCATGATCTTTCATTATCTATAGGCGATTTTACCCGCCTCTCATGTTGAAGACATAATTTAAGTTTTTTCCTTCTCTAACAGTTCAAACTTTTAGACGAGGTTGCTATCAGAGCAATCTCGCACCTATTTATGAAAATTGTGCACATGTAACGTCTCTAATGAAGATAAATGAATCTGGCTTGTATATGAGGGGATGTGTTGAGTACATAATTTGAATTAATAAATTATTCTCATTTTTAACAACTCAAGCTTCTAGATGAGGTGGCTCAACACCGAGTTAATGTGGATGCTTGGTGAATGGAATGCCAATTACGAGCTTATGAATGTTAATGAAAGATAGTATGATTTTATTTCACGTGCTGTTGGTAGGTATCAACTTCTTAATCTATGCAGTTTCCGGGATTTAAAAAATTGGAAGGCTATATATTAATTGATGTTGCTTGCTTTCTCTTTTAGTCTTGTATCTATGTTAACATAATTGTTTAGAGACAAACTATCTGCAAGTTACACTGACTCAATAAATCTCATTTCATCGATGTCTTTTGGTAATTCTCAAAGCAATAAAGTACTATGAATAATGTAACTGCCGCTTTGTCTCTAATCTCGTGTCTAACAAATTTTCTTGATCTATCTGTGTACATGGTCGAAAAGATAATATACCAGCATTGACCACGAGGGCAACTGAAGATGGACAATACACCATTGATTTTCACGCGCAGTTATCTTCAATACAAGCATTCTCCATTTGTGTTGCTATTTTGCATACTGCAGAAGTCTCCACTTCTGCCGGTAATGAGAGAATCAAATAAGCGTTGCAATGCGATTCCATGAGGGTGTTCACAGAGGAGAAAATCACGGGTTTGATAGATGCAATAGCGGAGGAAGAGAAATGTGAAGTAAACAAGAAAATGAAAGTAGTTTTGCCATCTTTCGTACTCGATCCACCCTTCTCTCCAATTGCTCGAGTATAGTAGCTAATTGAACAAGCTGAGATCAACGCTAAATTCAGGCAAGTTCTTTACCGAGACTGCTTTTAATACGGGTATCTTAGCGTTGGAGCCGGGGAAAAATGCAAGTCATGATATGTGATCTAAACATGTTATGAACATAATCAACACATTTAGATCGATTTAAGCGGAAGCATAAAACGGAACGTACCTCTGGCCATTGCTATTTCTAGTTTCGGTTTCGAAAAGGGCTTCTAATCATTTATCTTCTCACTGATGGTGTAACTTTAGTTTGAAAATGAAGAGCAGGCTTAAGGACCTTCCGAAGAGATTCTCGGTCCTTTATAACGTCCTCATCAAAAGCCGTTTCCTTTTGAGCGGGGAAGTGGGAGAGCGGTTTTAATCCTTGCAGTTATGGAATATCATGGGTTGATGCAGTTATGGAAGTTATGGAATATCATGGACCATATAGAAGAAAAAATGAAAAACTAACAAAAACTATTTTTTTCTTGGTGTATTCAAATTTTTGGTCAAATTTTTTTCTACCAAAAATTTGAATAAAAAACTATGCTGCACACATAGTTAGATTGATAGGGATTAGGGAGGGAATATGGGCCAGTTAATTAGTGAGAGGTACTAGGTTCTTCCAGGCATTTTTATTTTTATTTTTTTTATGTTATTCATGTTAACGTTGTTAAAATGCTAGGGAGTCATTTTGGACACTTTTATATTGCTCATCGTACCTACACAAGAAAAGGAATATAACCCTTTTTTCCCGTCTCTAGTTAATATTATACTTTGGTTCTTTTGTAATATTGCAACAAGAAGCCAGTCGACGGACCGACCATGTAACCATGTTCAATGAAACACATAATTCGTACGCTATTAGGTTTAATATATGAGGTTGGAGAAGTACAATAACTTTAAAAGGTCTAAATTTAGATTATTTTGTCGAAAATAAGTGGGTAAATAATCATAATTGGTCAAAATTAAGCAGAATGGAGAAAGAAGTATCTTCAACTTTATACATGCGTTCCACAATAGTTGCAAGGATCTGAGGGAACACTGTCACATTAGCAAAGTGAAATGACGTGGCTTGTGTTTTTGTTAAAAATAGAATTTAAACTAAAAACTGGTAGACGCCGTTGCCGGGGATCGAACCCGGGTCACCCGCGTGACAGGCGGGAATACTCACCACTATACTACAACGACGTGATGTTGATGGTTTTTAATATTCCATTTTTATAGATACCATCAATCTGGCTTTGGTATCAATAGCAAGAACATATATAGCCCCTGTTTGATAGGGACTAAATTTGATTTTTAATTTAAATCAAAATTAATAATTATTTTTTTATCATATATTTCATGAAATTCACAATTTTTTAACTACAGATTTCATCAGTTTTTATTAAAATTTACTAAAAAATCAATTACCAAACATAGGCATAGCTTGGCAAATTAGTTATATACTTTTTGATAGTCATGGATGATATGTGTAAATTTAACATATATACACACACACACACTTATAAGAGTTAGATATAATCATGAGCGAACGTACATGAACAACCTAATTGGCTAATTATCCCTTACATAGTTAGCATGGAAATAAATGGTGGAAAGTTTTTACCCAATTTCATAGAAAAGGGAATAATTGATTTCCCAACAATTTAAAATGTCATTATCTATTGCCAAATCATTAATTATGTTTTAGAGACACCATTTAGAATTTTCAATGAGAATTAAAAAGCATTCTTTATATTTATGTCACTATCTTAATGACATTTAATTAAAAAAAAAAAAACTACTTGTCTCGTATATTCTTTAATTTTTTTTTTTTTCTAAACACCTCTAGACAACTAAATCTTATATTTAGTGCGTGTTTGATAGAGATTAAAATTAGATTTTTAGTCGATTGTGATAGAAGTTCTTGAAATGTGTGGTTGGAAAGCTGTGGGACCCATGAAAGATGTGGTTAATATCGATTATTTGACTTTGACTTAGATTTTAATCTGAAACAAACAATGCATTAATTTTTTGTTTCGACTATTTACTCTTACTTACCAAACATATTACCAAAGATTATGGTCGAGATCCTTAAAACTAATATCACATATCCGTTTGACACCCTTTAATTTCTCATTCTTCATTCTCATTATTCATTTCAACCATACATTCTCCAAATAAAATAATATTACACAGAAATCAAAAAAATTTCATCACTTTTTCACCACACATTCTCACATCGATCACTATTCCAAAATTTCTATTTTCATCACTTTTTATTTTTTTTCAAATAAAAATCGGTACATATTAATTTCTTTTGTTTTTCGAACAAAAACTTGGGAATAATTATTTGTACCACGTGTTAGCGAAAGCATAACAAAAGAGCAGTCTAGCACATGGTCACATTTACGTGGACACAACAGTGCCGTTCCTTTTCGTTCAGCGTCTGTGTGGTTTGGACAATCTGTACAGTAAATTTAGTACATAAAAAATAGAACTGCTTGCGTTCTAGGGGCCTGCTTCACATTCCCCAACCAGGTTAGAAACAAAGGAGGTGGGGTCACATTTTTTTTAATACATTGGGGTGGGGCCGCGTTACAGTGAGGGGCCTGTAAAATCTCTAAGAAAACTTTTCACGTACACTAGTAGGGGTGGACGTGGGTTGGGTTGGATTTGGTCGATTTTTGCCCAACCCAAACCCAACCCAACATCATCGATTTGTTAGAAATTCAACTCAACTCAACCCATGTAAATGTTAAAACCCAACCCAATTATGTGTCGGTCGGGTTGAGTTGGGTTGGTCGATTTGAGAAAAATTTATTACACAAAAATTAAAATCATCTAATTTTTTGATGTAAAATAACATTAATATAACCGTTAGTCATCCAATGTCAATAAACTTGAAAAATAAAATAGTACAATCCAATGATATGTTCATTCGTAACTTTTACAAAAAAATACTATCTCATTTTCAAAAAAATTTATTCACAAAGACGAGTTTGACTATTTATTCATGAGACGGGTTTGCTCAGTATTGCACCCACAATTTGACGGCAATTATCTCTGAAAATATAGTTGTTGAATGAAAATTGATTTGAGTGATGACTTGAAAATTAAAAATTAAAATTTATCGATTCATGCTTCTTCTTTTTCAATTAAGTGTGCCAATATTAGATTACAAAATTCACTTTTAATTACACGGTTTATGTGAATTTTGGTATTTTCTTAATATATTTTGTTTTGTCATGGAATTCAAGTAATTACTTTCGTGTAGAGGGCATATTTTTGTTAACTGTATATCAACTTTCTTGAGTCTAGGCCGTGAACTATTTTTTGTCAATTTTTTGCGCTTGTGATTATATGTGTTAGTGTCGATTTTGGTATCTTAATTATGCTTTCCTTTTTTCGTAATACAAGTAATTAACTTTTGTGTGGTGGACATGTTGATATTAGTTGTATATCAACTTTCTTAAATTTACTCCATGAACTATTTTCCTTATCGACATTTTTTTATGTGTGATTATGTGGTGTTCAGGTCTACTATGATACCTTAATGATAATATTCTTCCATGGAATACAAGAACTCTAAACTTTTGTGTCGTGGGCATGTGGATATTAGCTGTATATTAACTTTCTTGAGCTTGGGTATCTATCGATTTGGCATCTTAATTGTAGTTTATTTTTGTATTGCGATACAAGAAGTTAACTTTTGTGTAGTGATAATGTTGATATTATCAGTATACCAACTATTTTAAATCCACTAACATTTTTTTCTATTCGAGTTCTTTTGTACATATAATTATATAGTCGTGTTGATTTTGGTATCTTATGGATTGATTTTTTTTATGTAGAGTTTTTTTTTGGTCGGGTTGGATTGGGTTGGGTTGTGTCGGGTTTGGGTTGCTAACCCGTGACCCGACCCAACCCGACCTGGTTACCCGACCCAACCCGCCCAAAAATTACAAAAAATCGATCCAAACTGGTCGGTTTGGGTCGGGTTGGTCGATTTTCTCGGACTGGTTTGGGTTTTGCCCACCCCTATACACTAGGAATTATTCCATAAAAAATGACAATTCGTATGATGAACGAAACAAAAACAATTAATTGTACTCGGGGGCAGATCCAGGAATTTTTCGCGCACGGACTAAAATTTAAAATTCGATGTAATAAATTCATATATAAATTAAAAGTCAAATTCATTTAATTTGAAAATGGTCCTGACGAGATTTTGAAACATAAAATTCATCTACAACAAAATCTGTATCTATCTTTTGAGCAAGTTCTCGTTCGATGAAGAGTGTCATACAATCACCAAGAAAGTCATCCATGATTGTACTTCAATCCATTTACAATATTGTTCCCCATTGAAATAATTTCAAAAATCACTATCCCTTTTATTTATTTATTTATTTTCACAAATGTGATATAGCCGGGATAATATTTATTAAAGTTGAAGGCTCGAAAGATTAAAGAAGCACATAATTTTTTTAACATAAGTAACTTACAGATTCACGGGTCTCTTCTGTTATAGATGCTTATAGATGCTTATCTGTTATCACGTTCAACTTATCATAGAATTGTCAAATGATTTTTACGTATACTTTTCTAAAGAGCGACTATTCACTTGAGCATCGACCAGGTACCATTATGAATCATGCTTTGGGGTCGATATGTCACCACTAATCACGATGAAAAAGTTGAGTCTTTTAGATTGATGATTTGTTGAATCGATATGTCACCACTAATCGGTATGTCAATGGAATCAACCACATGATCCACAAGGACCGTACTGTTAAATAGTATACTCATTATTAGAAAAACTTTACGTGTAACATGTGCAATGAACACAATAATTATTCCTATTATTTTTCTCATATTTCCTTTAAATTTGATTAAAGACTTACATGATCCCAATGGATTGCAGTGTTAGAATATTATCTCAATAAGAAAAACTATACGCGTAACATGTGCAATCACCATTTTTTTTTTTTCGTATTTCCTTTAAATATGATTAAAGACTTACATGGGATGTCACACATATCCCTCTTTACTCTCTCTCCTCACGTGACAATATCGAATGGTCAATCATCTACTTTAAAAGTGTTCTTTATTCAAATTGCCGAAAAAAATTCATAAACAAAGAGAAGTGAAACTTGATTTAAGGATTTTGTTTCTCGCTCGTTGAAATGGTCGATCTAAAAGCTTCAAATGTTAGAAAGTAAAACATTTGATTATTTAAACTTAAAAATGTGCGACCTTTTCAAAGTTCGAATCAAGTCAGTCATCTCCGACGTTCTTACCTAGTATGCAAAATACAATACTTAAATTCCAAACATTATGAAAGAAACAAAACAAGAGTGCCATAAAGCAACAAACAAAACAAAAATGCCATTACTTCTCATTCACTATTTCATTTAACAAACCAATACCATATTACCTGTCCAAAATTAATATGCGGTGTGCTCCATCATGGAACCCAAAATATGGCTCTATTTATTGGTTTTGTTGCCTAACTTTTGACTTCCTCAGCCATTCGCCAGGTCGGGAAGGTCATGCCCTTCCTCGATTACTGCGAGCAGTTGTTTTTTTATATAATAGTATACAAATTCATTTCAAGAATTATGCTGTTTTGCCAGAAGAATTTAATGCCTTGTTCGAAGTTGTAGCAAAAAATGATTGGATAACACTGTTAACTTCTTTTTAAAAGTCCAATAAAATTCTGCCACGTGGTGTTTCTGTCATTCGAAAAGTAAGTGTACCGTGATTGTCATTTCAAAGCATTGGCACAACAATCTATACATCAGTATATGTCATGCACGGGAGCAAGTTTTGAACTGAATCTGTAACACTAAACATTGTTTCTGTCATTCGAAATGTTAGTGTATTGTACGAGGGCTAAAGAAGATACCCTCACTCTACAGGTACATGATATTTACCTTGTTTCGATTCTTTCGAAATTATTGGAACGTTTTTCATGTTCAAGAATATCCTCCTTTTAGCTTGGACTGTGACTACTCTGGGGTCTTGACTCTTGGCACTATATAGAACCGGACATGATATTTTCACCTCACAACGCTCCTTTTTCAATTCTTTTGATCTTGTTGGACCATTTTTCGGGTTCAATAATCCCCTCCCTTTTAGCTTGGATTGTGAACACTGCCTGATTTATTGGTATTAAGAGTTCTAGTTAACAATAAACTCTTTTGGCGTCTTTGGTTCTGGTATGTGCAGCAGCAGCCTTGGAACTAAGAATCTGACTTTTTTTTTTTTTTTTAATTAAAAGTAGAGAATTTTTCACATTATTGTATATAATTGTATGTATAGGGAAACCAGAAGCAAGAAGTACCAGAAAATATGACGAGGCTACAGCTTGATGTTGCTGTTAGAAGCATTCAGTGGAGCTATGCAATCTACTGGTCCATTTCATCAACAAAACCTGGGTAAAGTTTCACTTCCACCCCACCCACTACCCTGATTTTTCTTCTTGCTTTATTATATAATTGAGAAAATTACAAGAAATGTCTACTTTCACTCTTGTCATTTGTAAAAATGTGCAAAATTTGTTCAATATCAATTTTGCAATATTTTAGACCAAAATATCCTTGTTAATAATTTTTAATTCCACACTAAAAACAAATATGTGCATACAATTAGCCCCTGTTTGAAATCCATTTTGAGAGAAATAGAAATTTTGGAATAGTGATTGATGTGAGAATGTGTAGTGAAAAAGTGATGAATTTTTTTTATTTGTGTGTAATATTATTTTATTTGAAGAATGTGTGGTTGAAATGAAGAATGAGAATGAGAATGAAAAGAGAAAGAAAAATTAATGGGTGTCAAACAGGGGCTAATATTTTGTTGGCCAATAAACTTTTGGCACATAACCTACTCTACTTATTACAAAAGTATACATATCAAATTACAATAGATGTTATATTTCTCATTGACATGATATAAAATATCGAGAATTGCATTTTAAATGTCAAGAACTTTATGAAATATAGAGAATTCTCATTTTTGGAATGAAATCTCATTCTAGATAAATGAAATATCAATATGAATATGATTCAATCATCAATAACTTTTAAAATAACGAGAACGTCATTTTAATGTAGCTTCTCATGAAAACTATTTATTCTTCTCGAAATTCGTGACAAATTGAGAAAAAAATTGCTTCATTTTTCATTAAGAGTATAATAGACAATTTAATACTAAATTTAACCATTTTTACAAGAATTATCAAAATTAGACACTTTTTAATTGATAATCGTGGAATTAGACATTTTTGTAAATTCTCCTTATCCATTTTGTTGCTTAAGAAATGAGAATATATGTCAATAAGTAGAGGCATCATTGATTGAGGATGTATTAAATGAAAAATGACTTATTTGTTTGGTGCACATTTTGGAAATAAGAATACATTTTTACTGTTGATGTGATGAAAAATATATGGTTGAAAATGAAGGAAAAGTTATTGATGTGATGAAAAATGTTATTTTATTGAAGAATGTGTGGTTGAAAATGAGTGAAAGAATAATAATGAGAAAATTAATGTGGCTCAAACATGGGCTTAAGTGGTCTAGAAATTTAAGTATATAGTATAATTAGGCTCTATATGGTTCAACATTTTAGAGCAAAATTTTAGATTCCTTTTTAATTGTTGTCTAGTCTAATCTATCTTGTCAAATATGGCATTAATGTTCTTACATGTGCCCATGAAATTTTTCAGCACGTTGGAATGGAATGATGGGTATTACAATGGAGAAATTAAAGCCTGGAAATCGGTTCAGGGCAGAGAGTCACCGGCCGACCAGCCTGGCTTACAGAGGAGTGAGCGACTGAGGGAACTATACGAGTCCCTCTATGGTGGTGAGACCAAAACACAAATATCCAAAAGGCTATCAGCCGCATTATCCCCTGAAGATCTCACAGATACAGAGTGGTATTACTTGGTTTGCATGTCTTTTGTCTTCAATATTGGCCAAGGGTAATTCTTCTTTTCCAATTTATAATAGTCGACTTGATCATCAGATTATAAGTTTCTATATGTACTAATTCTTCAATTATCCTAGTAGCTAAAATGGGGTGATGTCCTTTTCATTGTAGATTTACGCATGAAATTTTTTGTGACCGTATTCTGACAATATTTTTTGTTGATTACGTTGACTCCACTTGGAGTCCTATGTCGCTAAGTTGAGGCTCGACTTGTGGGTTTATAAGTACTTAGTCACATCACCCTTAAGGTCGGTTTTTTACCACGAGGATGTCCAATGTGATCATAAGCCTGTAGTTCAGGCCTTCCACGAGCAATGTGGGACTCAAGTGTAACTGTTATATTGATTTTACATAGGCATGGATCTTTTTTTTTTCCTCTTTGCTGAGACCATGAGTTGTTTTCTTTACTGCAGAATGAACAAGCGTTTCACTTATGTTTGTAGAAATCAAAATGTACCAAACATATGTATTGATTTTGTTAAGGTTGCCGGGAAAGACATTAGCAAAGAACGAAGCTATCTGGCTATGCAATGCTCATCATGCAGACACCAAAGTTTTCTCTCGTTCTATTCTTGCGAAGGCAAGTAAAGAATAGTCTTTATCTTCATTCCACATAAGATTATCTTACATAGGATGGTTGTCTTAAAATCTGACGTCTCTTTGCTTTTTAATCTCAAAATGATGACTGGCTGGACTTGAATTGCCTTCTTCAGAGTGCATTAATCAAGGTATTTATCTATTTTGTTCTTGCCCAACTTTGTATTACTCGTGCTCTTAATATAAAAGTTGAGTTTTGTGCACATTCCAGTAAATTAAAATCGACTACATAAATTCCTTTTCATCACCATGTTTCATCGTCATGTTTGAAAGAAGTATGGAGCTAATTTTTTGCTTGCAGACAGTAGTATGCTTTCCACACTTTGGAGGTGTAGTAGAGCTGGGAGTAACTGATCTTGTAAGCAACTCTCAATTCATTTCTTCATTTTCATAGATCTAGTATGGTTGGTTAATTTACTTGCCAGCCTAATTTTGATGTGTATTTTGAAGGTCCTAGAAGATCAGAATCTCATTCAGAACGTAAAAACCCGTTTCTTGAGTATCCCGGTTCCCGTTGTTTCCGAGATTCCTAATGAGCAAGTTTGTGTAGAGCTTGATCATGCTCATATGGCGGAAACTGGCTGTGATCCACCTGTGGATAGTCGAGAAGTATACATCCGTTCTCCCGACAACTGTTCTGATAGTTTTGGAGCCACTCGACTGAGAAACGAAACTGATGTAGAAGGGATTGAGGGGAAGCAAAGCTGGCAATTTATGGGTGACAAAATCAGCAGTTGGGTTAACGCTTCGATGAGCGATTCTGTATCTCAAACCTACAAAAATTCTGAAAGTATTCCCCCCGCCTCAAAGGAAACTCAAGGATGCAATCAGCAGAAAGACGACAAGATTCACTATCAGAGTGTTCTTTCGACTCTTTTGAAGGGTTCGAATCAGTTCATTCTGGGGCCGTACTTCAAACGCGGTAAGAGAGAGTCCAGCTTTGTTAACTGGACGAAGGACGGGTTGCTAAAGGCCAATACTGTTCAAACTCGAACTCCACAAAAGTTGTTAAAGAAAGTACTCATAGAAGTGGCAAGCATGCATGAAAATTGTCAGCTAACATCGAGTAAAAACAATGAAAAAAGAGAGAGCTTTTCGACTCCCGAAGTTGACGAAACTGATAGAAACCACATCTTGTCTGAAAGAAAACGCCGAGAGAAACTCAACGAGTGTTATTCGATTCTTGTATCACTAATTCCATCTGGTGGCAAGGTACTTAAAACTCATCTTTTGTTCAGCATGTTCAACACTGGCCAATTTTCAAGACATATCTTCATTTTCGACATTGCAGGTTGACAAAGTATCGGTACTTCATAAAACAATAGAGTACCTGAGAGCGCTCGAGAGAAGAGTGAAAGAGCTAGAACAGAACGAACAAGTCGTCGAGCCAGAGTTGAGAACGAGAAGTAAACCTCATGATGACATTGAGAGGACCTCGGATAATTATGGAACTAACCAAATTAATAATATCAAGAAACCATTGACAAACAAGAGGAAGGCTCGTAATATGGATGGGTTGAGAGTTGGAAATAGTCGATGCCTGTCGAGAAATTCCGCGACTAATAACATCACAATCGATGTTGACGATAAGGATGTGTTGATTGAGATTAAGTGTTCTTGGAGGGAGTCTGCGCTGATTGAAATCATGGAAGCCATAAACAAACTGCAAATGGATTCTTTGAGTGTTCAATCGTTCAACACTGATGGAATACTCTCCTTGACTGTAAAAGCTCAGGTTTGCTCGCATAACACCACACCGAAAAAAGATTGTAGTGACATGTTTGGTAGGGATGATTAGATAGTACTCGACAGTTCTAATATTCAAAAATAAACTATAAGCTAAAATTTTATTAATTATACCGTCGAATTCTATTTAATATTGCGTATAAAACATGCACTTAAACAATCCCATCTTCATATTTTATAATTTACATTAACTGATAAATGAATTTCAGTTTACGGGATCAAAAGTTGCATCAGAAGGTGTGATCAGACGAGCAATTCAGAAAGTTATAAGTAAGGCTTAAGGATTATCCTCGTGCCAAGATTATATGTTGCCCTATAGCTTCATGTGTGATGAATACAAGAATTTGTATTTTGTAACTTCACTAGGTATGTTGTAATTTTACTATGAACTTCTTTTTGCTCAAATAAAATTTTGTTTGTCAACGTATTATGGACTCGTATATGTTTCAAGTTTCAACACGGTCGATTATAGAAAAAAAATGTTTGTTAGTGACGTAGTGGTACTAGATACTGGATAAAATTATAACTTTGTTCATTTTTAACAATATGTAGTCTTATTTAACGAATTGCATGGAGTCAAATCGAATGTTTTTTTTTTTCTAGTCGGATGTATTTCATTTTTTGATCGAACTCTACGCAAATTGAGCTTAAATCAAGTTTGAACTAGTCGTATGTGTTCGAAATATGCTATTAAATTTCTATTAGTCGAGGGAGAAAAAAACTATTACGATAGAATAACATATTAAGAATTTATCATTTCAACATTTTACAAAAGTTGTGAAAAAGGAAAAGAACAATTAAGAAATAAAATTAAAATTTGTCAATGAAACGACAACGTTTTACAAATCTTCGGACATACGTCGTCGTATCTATCTACTTCCAATTTCGAACTCATCTGACATCGTCTTTCTAAACCTCCCTACCCTTTACCATTGCAACACTAAAACCTCTATCAGTCTATCTCTCTGTCTCTCACACACACACACAGAAAATTATGCCTTTAACCATTCTCTCACTACCACTTCCTCCGCCAGTTTCTCTCTCTAACAAACTCAAACTTGCCGCCCCATTCCCATTGCTACACCACCACCAACTTTGCTTCAAACCACCACTTTTGACCACCACCACCAGTGTCTCCGCCATTGGCCCTGACGGAAAATATTATCCAACGCCATCAGATGATGATCCTCCTGAAGCCCCGGAGGATTCCATGCACGGTGTCAACAAGTTCCAGCAAATTCACCTCCAGGCAGCCCGGGCCCGCAAGATTCAAGAAGAAGATTTCAAGAAAAACCAGCCCGTTTTCCTCAAAGCCCTCGAAGAAACTGAGGATAATCCCAATGCTCTTAACAATGAAGATTCTGGGGACGATCTTTTCGGTGAAATCGACAAGGCCATTGCTTTAAAACGCCAAGAGTTTATTAAGAAGGGACTGATTAAGCCGGGTCCTAATGGGAAGCCTAAGCCGGAGCTTGAGGGAATTGAGGAATTAGAGCCCGAAGAAGTGGTTGATTTAGACGAAATTAAAGAGCTTCAAAGGTTGACTGAGATTTCTGATGATGAAAATGAGAATGAAAGTGAGGAGGAAAGCTTCGAAAGGTCTGATTTTGAGGTTAGTGATGGCGAATTATCGAGCAAGTTATCTTCGTTTGATATTGATTTTGATGAATTTGGTAAAACCAAGGCTCGAGTTGTGGAACCCAAGTTCAAAATGAGCTTAGTGGAGCTTTTAGATGAGAGTAAAGTAGTCCCCATAGCAGTATATGGTAATTTAGAGGTCGAAATCAGTGGAATTTCACACGATTCACGAGTTGTTGAGAGTGGCGATTTGTTCGTGTGTTGTGTAGGGAGGAAAACTGATGGGCATCTGTTTTTATCCGAGGCGGATAAGAGAGGGGCTGTTGCAGTTGTGGCTAGTAAGGAGGTTGATATAGAGGAGACGTTGGGGTGCAAGGCTTTGGTTATTGTAGAGGATACTAATGCAGTGCTTGCTGCATTGGCGGCTTCCTTTTATAGATATCCCTCTAATAGTATGTCAGTCATCGGTATAACGGGGACAAATGGAAAGACAACAACGGCATATTTGATCAAGGGTATGTATGAGGCGATGGGGTTGAGGACTGGGATGTTGAGTACTGTGGCGTATTATGTTCATGGGGATAACAAGTTGGAGTCACCTAACACAACCCCAGACGCTGTTTTGGTTCAGAAGTTGATGGCGAAGATGGTGCATAATGGCACAGAAGCATTGGTTATGGAGGCTTCTTCTCATGGATTGGCATTAGGAAGGTGTGATGAGGTTGATTTTGATATTGCAGTTTTCACAAATTTAACTAGGGATCATTTGGATTTTCACGGGACTGAGGAGGAGTATAGGGATGCCAAAGCTAAACTCTTTTCGAAGATGGTGGATCCAGAACGCCATCGCAAAGTTGTTAATATTGATGACCTCAATGCAGCTTTCTTTATTGCACAAGGGAATCCTGATGTACCTGTTGTGACCTTTGCAATGGAGAATAAGAAGGCTGATGTTCATCCTTTGAAGTTTGAATTGTCTCTATTCGAGACACAGGTTTTGGTCAATACACCACAAGGTATACTAGAAATTTCATCGGGCCTGCTTGGGAGGCACAATATTTACAACATTTTGGCTGCTGTAGCTGTTGGAATTGCAGTTGGGGCCCCGTTGGAGGACATTGTTAGAGGAATTGAAGAGGTTGATGCTGTGCCAGGTAGGTGTGAGTTGATAGATGAGGAACAGGCTTTTGGAGTAATAGTGGACTATGCTCATACACCTGATGCATTGTCCAGACTTCTTGATTACGCGAGGGAACTTGGCCCAAGGAGGGTCATCACCGGTATGTGTTTTATAAGCTGTGCCCTTTCCTTTCATCTTTCGATCATTTTTTTTTTTTCTGATTTATTCTACTACTAAAAGGTGCCATGGTTGCTTGTTGCTGATTATTCCTTTTCTTTATACTAGTTTTGGCCCATGCAATGCATGGGCTGTCATATTTTTAGAGGTTATATTAGCGTATATATAATAGATGAAATTAAGAAATGAGCTTAATTGAGCCAGAATTTTAAAAAACTAAATTATGAAATCTTTATAATAGAAAAAAGAAAAACAAAGAACCATGGCAGGTATATTAATTAAGGCAATATAGTAGAATTGAAAAAAGGGTAGGCGTCGTGGGGGTTCGGAGGGGCAGCGCCCTCGATGGGGATCGACCTGCGCGGGGGTCGAGGGTTGCCCCCGAAAGAAATTTTGATTTTCATGTATGTATGGAATTGAATATTTTCTATTGTTTTTGTGAAATGTAAATAAGTAGAAGTAAAAAAAAAGGCGTGGGTGCGAAGACACGAAAGAAATTCTAATTTTATGTAGGTATGTAATGATGAAAGAAACTTAAAAAAAAATGGAGAATGATATTATATTTAAAAATAAATCGGAGACACGGGAACGTGCGTGCACGGAGGGTGCACCTCCGTGCGCGCACGGAGAGCAAGACACCCTCCATGCGCGCACGGAGAGGCATTGTCTCTCCGTGCGGGCACAACACGGAGAGAAATAATACTCTCCGTGCGCGCACGGAGAAAGCGAATTTTTTTTTTCCAATTGAAACTATGTCTTGGGTTCTTCTATCACAGGAAAAACAGATCAAATGAAGTCTCTTCAAATGGTAGATGGAAAAAAAGCTGTGGAAACTATATGAGCATATTCTAAATGAAGTTGCATGTTCATCATGGGGTTCTTCGTGGAAAATCAGTTAAATGGGAATTAACTATTACTTAACTACTTATAAAATCTTAAACATGGGAACATAATTGTATTGAAAAAAATATACTAAACATGCAAAAGTAATTATAAGGAAAAATAACTTGTACACAAAATAAATACTTATGCTGGAAAGCAATATAGGGTGAAGGAAATCTCAAGTTTTTCTGCTGCAAGACGAAGCTGAGGGGGTTGCAAGACCAAACAATATAGGGTGAAGGAAATCGCAAGTTTTTTACACTGGAATGGAAATATATTTTTCATCCTACATATATATATACATTTACTTCTCTAATAGCACAAAAAATAAGCCATCGCCTTTCACCACCGCCTTTCAACACCGCCTACATTCTTGACAATTTGTCCATGATGAACAGTTAAGGAATGATACAATGGGAAAATAAAATACTTCACAAATGAACAGTATTTAGCGGATTGATAAGCCACCGCCTACATTCTTGACAATTTGTCCATGATAGAACAGTTAAGGAAGGATACAATGGGAAAACAAAATACTTCACAAATGAACAGTATTTGGCGGATTGACTCTTTTATATAAGTAGGGATTTATGGTGTGTCGAAAGCTACTATTGCCATAAAGAAGTATCTACAATTTATATACATTTAAAGCAAGCATTTTATTTGTCATGGATTAATTGAATAATCCCATTTTATTTGTCATGGATTAAATGAATAATCCATATTACTGAGAGCAATTAATAACACGAAATAAGAAAACAAAAGTAAGAAAATACGCCATTTAAGGTTTTTCTATCAATGCGTGAGCTCCGTGCACATAGTTCGCTAAAGAATTGCACCTATTAAAGAAGATAACTAATGTATTCTAGACTCATGCCTCTTCGTGTTTCTCTCTACTATAACAAACAAATAGGGCTTGCCCAAATACCTTTTATGTAGTATGAAAATATTAGGGTGACCTAATGCATGTGCAAATTCCAAAAGTACCCCTTAGGTCGAACTAGGGCTGGGCATGGTTAGAACCGAACAGAACCCGAATTTTTGGGTATTTAGTAAATGGAACCGTCGGGTCCAAAAATTAATTATGGAACCGTTCGGGTTTGGCTCCATTCGGTTCCTAAGTTCTGTACAATAATTAATTTTTTTTTAATATTACAACACTATATTAATTCGACTATCACGTGTTCAATCTTACCTCTCCCAAAATAACGTTGTCCAATCTCATGATATCTTTTACACTTCTTTGTTGAGTTCTTCGTAGATTTAATTGTTAAAATCACAGGAAGAAGATGACGAGTCTACAATAATAGAACAACAGAAATGACCTCTGTAGCACAGACAGTTCAATTAGGACAGTGTGTCCGTGTCTGACACGTGTCGAACACGAGTAAATACCGACACTTCTCGAACGCTCCACGTTAATCATTTTTCTTTTTATATTAAAAATATTATATATTGTTAATTCAAATTATTAGCAAGTAACAAATATGTACTCATAGTGGTAGCAATCGAGCCGGCTCGTCAAAACGAGCCACTAGCCGCTCGGGCTTGTCAAAAAGACGAGCCCGAGCCGAGCAGGTCTGCTCGTTTTTTGACTAGCGGCTCGTCCAAAATCAATATTTTTTTATATAAAAAGACGTGTATCTTATATATATATATATATAAGCGACCGATTACCCATTTTGGGCGAGCTCGCCCAAAATGGCACGAGCTCGACTCGGTCCATTGCCACCCATAGGTACTCATGTTTAAAAAAGTTTCACAAAAAAAATTAATAAAAAGTATAAAACTAAATTTATGCTATATAAATGAAAAAATTTTAAAAATTTTATCAACATGCCGATGACGTGTCGTGTCTGTACTTTTTTATAAAATCACGAGTCGACGTATCCGACACGTATCGTGTCGGACACACGTGTCCGTGTCAGTGCATCATAGGTAACGACACTACAGTAGAATAGAGATTCGAGTAAAATTTATTTCAATTTGATTAAATTGAGCTTGACGGGAAATTAGAAGTAGTAAAATCATACTTTGGGTTTGGACGAAATTAATTAGTTAGCAAATTTATTTTAAAAATAAATTTTTTTTCACTTATTTAAGATTAAAAAAAATTTAGAGAGATTCGATTCTTCGGTTCATGGTTTAGAACCGAGAATCGAACCAAACCCATCGGTTCTCGATTCAAATAGTCGTTTAGGTATTTAACTTAAGAAGAACCACTCGGTTCGGTTCGGAAGTTTTGTCCAGTCCTAAGTCAAACTGCAGTGAAGGAGAGAAGTGTACAGTATATTAGGCTTCTCACATATATCATTATCCAAATTATATTCACCAGCTATTAGCTAATCTCCTCTCTCTCGCTAGTTAATAAACTACTAATGTCCATAGTTTTGGAAACACAATCATGTGCCATTTACTGTCTATTTGTCAACTCCACTATTAAGTCTACTTTTCTTGTAATCCACCACTTCCTATATATGTTTTGTGATGTTAGATATACTTAATTTTTCAGACCCCTTGGTGGATAAGGAAGTTACGACTACTGAAATACAATACAACCTCTATAAAATAATAATATTGGGACCGAAAAATATTATTATTTTAGATAAGTTATTAATTTATCGATAAATGAATATTTACTAATTTATAGAGTATTTTATATTTTTATAACTTGTATTATATTTTTACTATAATACATGTAGGAAATTTGAAAAAAAAAATATTGAATGTGGTGAAATTCAAAATTTAATTTGTAAGCACACAAAAAGGCAAATACATACATGCATTAAAGAGGATACATTAATGTACATGCATCGACTTCAAAGTTTAATATCTTGAAAGATTAATTGGTCAAGTAATTTTGGTCTACACTATAGAAATATAATGGATGTCGTGCATCTTTTAAACTATCCTATTGAAAATGAGCAATGATGGAATCTCCTACTGATGAAGATATTATTCAAGGAGTACCCAACCTATCAATGGTGATCATGATTCAGATGATAATTGTGTTTTACCAACTGTTTCTTCAAAAAACAAAAAACAAAAAAAAAAACATTTCAAGCAGTCGTAACTTTAAATAATTATTTATACAAAATAAATAAAATATGCCAAACGTACATAGTATGTGCATTGCAAAAAATTATGGATGGAGTTAAGTTTGATTCGGGTGCAAAGAAAAAACAAAAGATTTTAGATACATATTTTGAAAAAGCGGCGAATTGAAAAAAAATGATGCCAAATTAAAAGTTTGTTAATTTGTATTAGTATGAACCTTTATGAATTTAAGTAGTTATTATTTTATATATTCGTTGGGTCTTAACGGATCTCAAAAAAAAATATTATCTTATGCATTTAGCGTGGTTATTAATTTAGTACATTGGCCCAAGTCGGGACCGAAGAATTTTATTATCTAATCGAGATTACTAATTTATTGAACATTTATTTATCGAGGTTTTACTGTAGGAGCAGGAGGATGATCTTAATTCCTGAAGTTTAAATATTGAAGTTCCTTGCAAATGTACTACATGGGTGAAGCATGGTGATAAACATATAAAAGCATATTCATCAGTGCAAGTGCTTATGGGCATTTACAATAATTTAATTGAGTCTACGGGTGTTTGCTAAAGGTGGTTATTAGGCTGTCTTATCTTTCTTTAGGAAGTGAAAGCCACCTTTTATTCTTGGGGGGTAGAGTTGGACACTGACCTGTACATGTTTAGTTGAATAATAGATAAAATTATTGTGGGGGGCTAGACGTGGATCCTACTCATTAACTAAAGAATATGTAAACACCGTGAAATGAGGGAATATTATGCCTTACCTCTGGAAACCAAGGCAGGAGAAAGAAAGAAAAGATGTTCTATTACGAAGACAACAAGTCTTCCCTATTCAGGATTTACTGCATTTGTGCCATTACTCTTTTGTTTTATGTTGAGCTCTATCCTATAAAGGTACTCAAATTCGGTCAATCTTGACTCTAGGGATATTTTTTTTTTTTTGCTCTCGTTTTGTGAACTGCCTAAATAGTTGAAATGATTTTTCATTATCTCAGCATTAGCAATGAGCCTCCCATAGTTGGAGGCTCATCACTTCAACTAGTCCCCATGTTCTTGGAATGGATCTGTTAGTAGGTTGCCCAAGAGCAATATATAATAGATCTGAAAGAAGGGTACCTCAAATGGTGGTCACTATCAACGTAATAAATTTTGTCAATACAGAATATAAGACTATGCAAATGAGCGGACCCTTATCTGGATTTTAAATCCTCAGGTTGAATCGAATACAAAATCTGTTGCAGAAGGAATAGAACAATAACAAAACTTGTTAAAGATTTTGAAAATATATTTCATCACCGGCAGAGGATAGTAGCCAGTGATTTCCAGATTGCTGTTCATTCAGAAGTTTTCGCAAAATAGATTGTTTATCAAAAGCAGTTTTCCTTCATGATGTGTTAGTGGATTTCTTTTTTGCTATTTGGAGCATTTTTATTCTAAATGTGACATTACTAGAAACACAAACTTAGGACCATTATTATTGCTCATATATTAGCTCAAGTTTTTTGTGGAGAATTATCTATTTCGTCTTTGACTTGATTCTTATGTGCCTTCTGAAGTTTTTGGATGCGCTGGAGAGAGTGACAGAGGGAAGAGGCCCACGATGACAAAAATTGCAACTGATAAAAGTGACATTACAATCTTGACATCAGACAACCCAAAAAATGAAGATCCTCGTAAGTATTTCAGGATATGTTCTCTCATGTCACTGAATCCAGTAATATATTTTCGTCAACTCTCTAGAAATTTTCAACTAAGGTTCAATCTTTTTTGACATATTTTATAATCTGATAAATTATGGCTGTGCACCATTTGAATTGTTTTTCTTGATGTGTATCACACACTTGACCCAAAATTTTAGAAAACAGAAATTACTTGACGAGTTTACTCATATTGGACTGTTGTCACTCTGTATACTATCCCACCAAAAATTAAAAAAGAGGTGTAGACTATCCTTATCCTCATTTTTTTTTCTCTTTTGTACAATGATATCATCAGTGCTCGTGTAAAAACTGAAATTAGTGTTTTCTTCTTTGAATGCTGAAGAAGTATATTACTGATCCCAAGTCATTTTATTTTCACCAGTGGACATACTGGACGACATGTTAGCCGGTGTAGGATGGACAATGCAGGATTATTTGAAACATGGAGAGAATGATTACTATCCACCTCTCTCTAATGGGCATAGGCTTTTTCTGCATGATATAAGACGAGTTGCGGTACGGTGTGCTGTTGCTATGGGTGAGGAAGGCGATATGGTTGTAAGTTCTCAATGACCATAATGCTTTTCTCATTTTTATTCAAACATTTAGAAGGTGGTGATGATTATCTGCTAAAAATCTTGTCACTCCAATCCTGTCATTTCTGTTGACGATTGCCGCAGGTTGTTGCTGGTAAAGGCCATGAAACATATCAAATAGAAGGTGACAAGAAGGAGTTCTTTGATGATAGGGAGGAATGCCGAGAAGCACTTCAGTATGTTGACGAGCTTCACCAAGCTGGGATTGATACCAGTGAATTTCCATGGCGGTACGTTGTTTTAGTTTTCCTTATCTATTTAAATTTCACTTTGCTTTTGTAAGTTTTGTGAATCAATCTTCTTAAATGAAGTAATAATTCTAATGGAACATATGAAGCTGTGATATTCATAGTGCATGTTGGATTGACTGCACAGTACTCGACAGGGCTGGACAATATGATTAAAATGATTTTAACTTCTTTTTCTTCTTTAAGATGATCTAATCCTCACTGCCAAACATAAACTTGAAAGGGTCAAGAAATGTGATTAAGAAAGAAAAAATAGTTTTATGATTTGTGGTTCCATGAATTGGTTTGATGATGAGCTTGTTTGGCAAAATAAATTGCTATCTTATGAGCTGGGACCCACAAATTGTGCGGAACAAAATTGACATGATTTGTGGGTCCCCAACTTATAAAATAGAGATTTTTTTGTCAAACATGCTCGATATCCGGTTCTTTTCGTGAGAACATGCACTTAGGAAGTAGCCTAAAAATGAAATTATCTATGCTGAATGTCGATTTTGCTTTCTATAACTGCTTGCCTTCTTGTGTTGCTGTAGGTTGCCAGAAAGTCATTAATGTAACTCTAGGAAATCCTCTGCGTAAGCTGAAGGTATCTTTTGGTGGTATGTAATTTTTTTTTTTTCGGATATCTCTTTGTTGTTTCTTTTTGTACATAAGATTCTCAGTTTTGAGATTGGGCTCAATCTTTTTTGTAGGATGAACATAAGATATGTGTGGCGAGGTGGATTTGGAATTAAAAAAAAAAAGGTTGAGGTCTCGTCTAGTCTACCGTTTAATTCCGTTCAATATTGCTGCCAACCATGTCAACGTTGTCTCTTTTGTATAATGTAAATCGATTTTGTCACGTATAGGTTAGTTTTTCGAAGTTCATCTTGTATTGAATTATATGTTGTAGATCAATACAAGATTGATTGAGTCTTAGATAAATCGATTTCTAGTTAAGGTAGTTGGGATTCTCATGTTAATCAATTATTTGTACCTTAAATAAAAAGAAACTAATATTAGATATCATGTGACATTATGAATCAAAATTATGTCATTTTTTAATCCAATACCTTAATTTATATTCAAGACGAATAAAGTGATAAGCAATGTGTTAACATTTAGATTGGATTTTTTATTTAAAAAAAAAAAAAAAATCTGTTTAAAATGGTATGGTAAATTGTCATTATTTTGATTGAGTGAATATTACATTTTAACAACACTATTCTTCATTTAAAAATGTATTGCATCGTGTTTACACCAGGAAGAATCATTAATCCATCAATGGCTTTTTATTCACAAAAAAAAAAAAATAAATAAATAAAATTTCAAAAAGATCAAATTCATAGTTAAAAAATATTATAACAGTTCAAATGTAGAAAAAAAAGAAGCTAATAATGGCTTTACTTACTGAATATGAAATCTATAAACTATAAAACATGAATTATTAGATTCAAAATTCAAAAATTATTCACCTGCACAATTTACTCGACCATCAATATAGTAAATGAAAAATAGTATGTTGTTATAAGGGAAAATTTCATAATTAAGAGGTCAAGTTTTACCCATTTCAAATTTAAGAGAGAATGTTTAAAATTTAAAATTTCATATTTTTAAAGGCTTAAAATTTCAAATCTTGGATTTTCTAAATCTTATTTATAAACTAATTAATTAAAAATATATTAAGGTCACAATTTCTTATAATTTGGTTACTATTCTATATAATTGGTCATATATTATTAATTGATCACAAATCAAAAAATTTACATATCACAAATTATTTTACGGTCATAATTCAAAAATTTTATAGGTCATAATTTGATCACCATTAACAAATAAAAAATTGAAACATCACAAATTATTTTACGGTCACAATTCAAAAAATTTATATGTCACAATTTGTTTATCGGTCACAAATAAGAAATTTTATAAAACACAAATTATTTTACGGTCACAATTTTAGAAATTTTATAAGTCAAAATTTGCTCATCGGTCACAAATAAAAAAATGTATATGTCACAACTTATTTATCAGTCATAAATCACATATATTATAAGTCATGGTTTAGTTGACCGACATAAATTGTCAAATTATCGATCACAAATTAACATTTTTTTATGTCACACATTATTTATTGGTCACAATTTATATTTTTTATTGGTCACATATTGTTTATCGGTAATAAATTAATGGATTTAATGGTCACAAACGACCAAATAATATGTGACCATTACCAAAACTTGTGACCATCACATCACCATTGTCACCAACAACATGACAATCGAACCCCCGTCGCTGGAACCACCACCACCACCACCACCTCTTGGTAACAAACCATCATCTAAAAATTCCGACATCGCAACGACCACCACTATCGACCCACCACCACCGTCTCCTCAAATCCATTATCGTCAACGCCACAAACCATCTCCATTACAGTCGCCACCACTAATTAATCGATCACAACCACCACCATATATGAATGTCTCCGTCGCCACAGGCACATGCACCGCCACACCACCGCCAACACAAACACTAAACCCACCACCATCGCTCACTGCCAGAAGAAGAAGCCACAACGGTACTTGACAATCCACGTGGCATCGATGATCTGGCGCTGCGTACTACGACACTCAGTTCGCCGCCAGATGTCGCTTCCACCGGTGAAGAGGAAGAAGAGAGAAGATGGTAGAGAAGAGAGAGTGCGGAGAGGAGACGGAGACCGCCTTGCCACGCCACCGCCAACACAAACACCAAACCCATTGCCACCGCCCACTGCCAAAAGAAGAAGCCACATTGATGAGAGAAGAGAGAGTAAGAGAGAGAAGCCAATAGAGAAGAGAGGAGACCGAGAGAAGAGAGGAGGAAGAAAATTGGATTGTGATGAAATTGATTAGGGCTTGGGATGAAATATCTTATCTTTGAAAAGTGAAACCTTATATCTGAAATTTGAAGTTGAATCTTAAAAATTCTGATTTTGTATAATTTCCATTTGTTATAATTAGATTAAAAAAATCAGAAATATTTACGTTTGTGGGTATTTCTTTCACCATAGTCTATACACATATGCTTCCCAACATTTGACATTCATAGCTGATGAAAGAATCCACCAAAATCGGTCTCCTCAAACCTATTGGCGATCGATTTTAATTCTGCACGGGTTAGTTTCCTCTTTTATTTTTGTTTCCAATAATTTTAAATACTCACGACAAGTCAGGTACGATGTGTCAACACCGTGTCGAACATGTTCGACAATAAAAAATGTACATATCACATAACATGTTAGTAAAATGTGCAATACAAATCAAACATGGAACACGCGATGATACTTTCTAGCACAAGACTTTCCTACGACCCCAGGCTATAATCTCACTAGAGCAAATGGAGCTTTTCTACCATTTCCGTGGCTTCTATGGGCATTTCTTTTCTCTATTGGATGTTATGGGTCATTGACGTAGCGGAAGATTATAGGAAAGATGAAAATACACACAAAGTGAGAGAAAACTCACGAAAATTTTATTCAACTCAATAATCATCTTCCTCAAAGGGCTTACAAGACTTTAAATAGTAAAACCCTAGCAAAATTCGGAAAATAAATAATAAAAAAAAGAAGATATTTTTCCATAAATGGAAAAATTCGAGCTAACAACTGAAATGGAAACTCCCAAGATTCAGGATCGTCATCCAACAAATGGAATACGAATCCGAATTTTATTGAATGAGATATTACCAAAATAAAAATTACCATAAACGGCAAAAACGCTTGATCGAGGGCCTAAATGATGGAATCTGCTCAAAATCCGACGTACGTCATAGCCAGAGGCGATGAGTTGTGATCATTGGCCCGTTTCCAATCGAATTAGGCTAGTAATTCGTCAAAAATGGACAAACCCGAAGTTATCATGAAATCATTTTTTCCTTTGCGATCCCACTTTATCATAAACTCTAACTCTTTATACACTTCATCATTCTCCCCAGGGCGAGAAAAATTCGCCCTCGAATTTGACGTGGAAGAAGGCTCATCATCATCAGAATTATCACCATGAAATGGTACCAAATGCTTGACATGAAACACGTCGGATGTACGAATATGACTGGCAGCTTCAAACGATAAGCATTCGGATTAATCTTCTCAATGATCTCTAACGGACCAATCTTTCTAGCAGTAAGTTTGTTGTACTCATGAGCAGGAATACGATCTTTAGTTAACACTGCCCAAACAAAGTCACCTACCTCAAATTCAACATGCCGGCGCTTAATATCCTCATCATGCTTATACTTAGTGACATCATCCTCTAACTGATCATGAGCCTGTGAGTGAACCTGTTGCAACTGCTGAATGAAGTCCTCGGCCTTGCCATGCATTCTAACAATATGAGAAACTGGGATCAAGTCAAGGGAGCCACGAGGAGCAAGACCATACACCACTTGAAATGGACTAAAACCTGTACTCCGGTTGACAGCATGATTATAAGCAAATTCTGCCTGACATAACTTTTGATCCCAAGACTTGATGTGATCGCCAACCAAGCAACGTAGTAAATCACCCAGGGAACGGTTAACCGCCTCTGTCTATCCATCTGTCTGAGGGTGATATGCACTGCTGAAGTCCAACTGTGTATTGACCGAACGCCATAAACTGCGCCAGAAGTGACTAAGGAAGCGAGTGTCCCGGTCAGACACAATAGATGTAGGCAGTCCATGTAGGCGATAGACCTCACGAAAGTACAGCAAAGCCACATTGACAGCGTCCGTAGTTTTCTTGCAAGGGATGAAGTGAACCATTTTGGAGAACCGATTGACCACTACAAAGATAGAGTCAAAACCACGCTAGGTCCTAGGAAGCCCCACAACGAAATCCATACTAACGTCCGTCCAATGTTGGGTTGGGATAGGCAGGGGCATATACAAGCTAGCATTCGTTGCCTTGCCTTTGGCCAAATAACAAGTCCGACAACGTTCCACAAATTTGCCAACATCCTTGCGCAATGATGGCCAAAAGTAAGAAGCAGCAACAAGCTGCAATGTTCTATCATGACCCACATGGCCCTCGTTGTGCAATTCCTGAACAATCTTCAACCTCAAACTACCTTTTGAAATACATAACTGGGTGCCACGAAAAAGGAAACCATCAACCCATGCAAACTCCGACCGCTCACCTTCCTGCAACTGCCGACAAACATGGGAGAAATATGGATCAGTGGCATATAAGTCACAAAGGCTATCAAAACCTGGAACCTCCACTCGCATTTCCGTTAGGAGAGTCTGACGCCTACTCAATGCATCTGCCACCTTGTTAAGGGCTCCTGCTTTGTGCTTAATCACGAAAGTAAACTGTTGCAGGTAAGCAATCCAAGAAGCATGCCGAGCAGATACCTTATCCTGAGTACTAAGGTGCTTGAGGGCATCATGATCAGTATACAAAATGAACTCCTTTTGGAACAGGTAGTGACGCCAATGTCGAACTGCCTGGACTATTGCATAGAACTCCACATCATAAGTACTGTACCGAGACTTTGGACCAGAAAGCTTCTCACTGAAGTATGCAACATGACGATTGTTTTGACTCAGCACACCACCAATACCCACCTTCGAAGCATCACAATGCAGCTCAAATGGCTGGGTAAAGTCAGGCAACACCAAAACTGGAGCAGTAGTCAACTTCTGCTTAATCAACTGAAGAGATGCCTCTGCCTCGGGAGTCCAGTGAAACTTGATATCCTTCATACACTCTGTAATTGGAGCCATGATACTGCTGAAATGTGGTATAAACCTTCGATAAAATGAAGCAAGGCCATGGAAGCTGCGCACTTATGTAACAGTCTTAGGCTGTGGCCACTGGCTTATTGTATCCACCTTTGATGTGTCCACTGTTAATCCCTCATTCGACACCACATAACCCAGGATCACCACACGATCAGTTAAGAACGAGCATTTTTTCACTGCAACATAAAAGTTATCCCTGCGAAGAACTGAAAGGACTTCTCGAAGGTGCTGGACATGATCATCATCGTTAGCACTATAAATCAGAATATCATCAAAGTAGACGACAACAAATTTACCGATGAATGGACGAAGAGCCTGATTCATGATCCGCATAAATGTACTAGGTGCATTTGAAAGGCCGAAAGGCATGACTAACCACTCGTACAACCCTTCCCTCGTCTTAAAGGCTGTCTTCCACTCATCTCCAGGTCTAATCCGAATCTGATGGTACCCACTCTTCAAATCAAGCTTGCTGAACACGCAAGCACCAGTAAGCTGGTCTAATAGATCATCCAAGCGAGGAATAGGAAAACGATAACTCACCGTAATCTTATTGATCGCCCTACTATCTACGCACATGCGCCACGTCACATCCTTCTTCGGCGTAAGGAGAGCAGGAACATCACAAAGACTAAGACTCTCCCTGATGTGCCCCTTTGCCAGAAGCTCCTCCACTTGTCTGTGCAACTCCTCATGTTCAGTGGGACTAATCTTGTAATGCGCTCGGTTAGTAAGAGAAGCATCAGGCACCAAGTCAATCTGGTGATGAATATCCCGCAGTGGTGGCAATCCATCTGGAAGCTCTTCTGGGAAGACCTCATGAAATTCCTTTAGCAATGGTTGAACCCTGCAAGGGACCTCCTGCTCGCTGGCAATTGATTTTCCCACTAGCACATACACTACCCCAGATTCCTCCAGCTCCGTTTTAAACTTCGCTCTGGTCAACAAATTTTTAATTTTCCCAACTGCTTTTACCGAACCCTTATCTGGCAGTAGCACAATCTTCTTTCCCCCCAAATAAAAAACTGTACGTATTAGTGTATCCATCATGGACCGAACGTCGATCAAACTGCCACGGTCTCCCTAACAGCAAGTGGCACGCATCCATCTCTACTACATCACATAAAACCTGATCTTTGTAGGTAGGTCCAATGGACAAACTGATTCGAGCACGCTTAGACACCTCTACATCATTACCCCTCTTCAGCCAAGCCAATTTATATGGTTTATGATGTTTTTCAGTCTACAAACCCAGCTTCTTAACGACCTCTTCAGCCACCACATTTTTGCAACTACCAGAGTCAATAACAAATTTACAGACCTTCCCCCCAACAGTACACGTTGATTGAAAGATATTATTTTGCAGCCAGTCAGTTTTATTCTCCAAGGGAGTCAGAAAGCAACGCCTGACCCACATCACCAACTACAAATTCTTCTTCCTCTGTGACTTCTTCGGTGTCTTCACCGTCAAATACAGGCGGACCTTCATAATCTTCATACCTCTCATCAACAAAGAGTCCTCTGTGAGGATTCTTAGGACATTCAGACTGCCTATGGCCTGTACCCCCACATGAAAAACAACGAATACCACCTCCAGGATGTACTGGTGGTTGAACATGATTAGTTCTAGGAGGGCCAGAATGAGTAGGATTACCAGGGCGTGTCATCTGCTGCTGTGGGTTATTAGCAGAATTGCCCGCAGTGAAAGGAACTGTATTTCTCCTGGACTGCTGTTTCTCTATCTGTATTGCCCTCTGATGTACCTCAGAAACTATCACAGGATCAAACATATTCAGCTTGTCCTGTATTTGGGGACGAAGACCACCCACATATCGTGACACCAACTGCTCCTCCGTCTCCATCACCTCATTCCTCGTAATCAACATGTAAAATTATGTGGTATAGTCACTAACCGTCTTTACACCTTAACGCAGATTCTGCAGTTGCTGGTACATGGTCCGAACATAGTTGTAGGGCAGAAACTGCTTCTTCATATGTTTTTTCAATTTATCCCATGATGCAAACTTCGATTTTCCTAACCTGGATCTCGTCACCTTGGTCTGCTGCCACCACGCCGCTGCTCGTTCACAAAATCTCGTTGCAACGAGAGGCACACATTTATTAGCAAAAACCTCTTTAAATTCCAAGATCTCCTCCACTGCAGTCATCCAATCCAAGAACTCTTCTGGACTTAATCCACCATGAAACTCAAGAATATCAACCTTGAATCCTGATTCCCAAAGCCTGTTTTCATCCTGACCACCCCCCATCTGTCGGACTGGCAGATCTAGTGGATGCTCAGGTTGTGCAAACGGATTCTCATCATCAGAATCCTCAACTGGTTGGGCCACATGCGCATGTTGTTGTGGAATGAGTGCAGCGATTTGCTGTGTCAGCAACTCCATTTGTTGACTCAGCCGTGCGATGTCATCACGTCTATGTACCTCCTCTACCGGGACTTCACGGGCTTCTGGACGTCTCCTGGCTGCATGGTGAAGGAACGACTTCGCTCTGATACCAACTGACGTAGCGAAAGATTATAAGAAAGATGAAAATACACACAAAGTGAGAGAAAACTCACTAAAATTTTATTCAACTCAATAATCATCTGCCTCAAAGGGCTTACAAGGCTTTAAATAGTAAAACTCTAGCAAAATTCGAAAAATAAATAATAAAAATTAAAAAAAACGATATTTTTCCATAAATGAAAAAATTCGAGCTAACAACTAAAATGGAAACTCCTAAGATTCAGGATCGTCCTCCAACAAACGGAATACGAATCCGAATTTTATTGGATGAGATATTACCAAAATAAAAATTATCATAAACGGCAAAAACGCTTAATCGAGGACCTAAATGATGGAATCTGCCCAAAATTCGACGTACGTCATGGCCAGAGGCGATGAGTTGTGATCGTTGGCCCATTTCCAATCGAATTAGGCTAGTAATTCGTCAAAAACGGACAAACCCGAAGTTATCATGAAATCATTTTTTTCATTTGCGATCCCACTTCATCATAAACTCTAACTCCTTATGCACTTCATCAGTCATTCTGCTCAATATGTTTTGGGCTCTTATGCCTAATATGAAGGGGTACTTACAAAAATACCCTTAAAATTAGGAATGTTTTGAAAAATCATATGAAATGTTTTTATGAAGTAAAAAATACTGTGTAAAATGAAAAAGTGACACAATGTCACTTTTTTTTAAAATAAAAATTGTCATTTTTTTACTTTTTTAAAAAAGTGACAAAACTAAAAAAAATGACTCTAAAAAAGTGATACAAACTCAAAAAGTGACAAATATCAAAATAGCACCGATCCACATGTTGATTAAAAAGTGATGTTTGTTACTAAAAAAAAGTGACAAATTTTTTAAAAGTGATAGGAAAAAAGTGACACAATAAAAAAAAGGTGATAAAAAAAAAGTAACAAAACACTAAAAAAGTAACATGAATTAAAAAAAAAAAGTGACAAAACGTTTTAAAAAGTGACAAAAGTTTTTAAAAAAATAAATTGCAAACATTCGAAAAAGTGACAAACCATTCATTCACAACTCTTCTTCTCACATAACCCCTAGTTCTCTCTCTAATTTCCAATCAAAATTGCTAGAAACAAAAATAAATGCTTCTCTCTTCAAAAATCTTGATTACCAAACCATTCTTCAAATGTTGATTTACTAGAAATCACAATGTATAAATGCTCATATTCTAAAATAAACAATGCATCAAATCCATTCATTTTCTTTAGTTAGCATACAATAACTTTACAACCGATAAACTATTATGATACTACAAGGAGATTTACTCATTGAAAACATATATATGCAAGCACCCCATACAAGATTCGTTAGATGATAACTACAAATTGCATTTCACTTTCATAATTCTTGCACATTTAAAACATAAATATAGAAATGTGACAAAAGTTAAAAGACATGGCAATTCCCCAATCCAAGAGATGCAGAAAATTGCAAACTATGCCTAAGAAATAATGCTGAAAATCTGGCAGACAAGATCACGTAAATTCTTCAACATTCAACGCAAGAACCTTGGATATTGGCTATCCTAATAACATTAATAGAATAAACCCATCTTTTGGAACTAATTACTACCAACAAAGTCAAATATTAATTAAGCACAAATTCCAAAACATCAATTAATGTACAAGCAATGAAACATTGGATAAATGTTGAGCCAGAATTGAAGGGATGATGGACTCCAAGAACCTCTCTAGATTACAAGACGGTGACGGCTCGGTTGCCGCCACCATCGGCACATCATCAACCAGCTTAGCTTTTTCTAGAGGCTCGTATGCTTGGCTTGGGGAGTGACTGGATGTGACGTCACTTTGGGGTCTCTGCAGGTGATCTCGACTCCGGAGAGCCCTTGCTACACTGTAAAATCGATCTTCCCCATTTCTACCCCCATTAATCTTCAATCCTGCCACTAGCATTTCCTATTATATATTAAAAAAATCCCAAAACCCTAATCTATGGATATATCTTTATAGCCCTAAACCCTCTATATATAAAAACCTTTCTGTTCATATATATCTGTTATATATGGTTCTATGTTGGATTATTTGATCAAATTAGTTATTTCAAACTCAATGCAATTGATTCATATATAATTTTTTGTGTTTAAAGAAAATAATTTAAGTCCGCGGATTAGTGTCGACAAATTCGGGGAATTGGACCCGAGCTAAGTTTGTTAATGTAATAAATAGATTATGTTAAGGGTAGATTTGTCATTCTATTTGTTTACTTGTAAGACTATTTAAAGTTTCCCTTTCTTTGTATTTTTCATCAATTCAATCAATGTTGAAACCTTAGCCTCCCTTTGTTTTCCCTCTCTGTCTTTTGTATTGTTAGTTTTCACATGGTATTAGAGCCTTGATTGGGGGGGGGAGAGCTATTGATTTTGTTGGCTCTCCATTTTGCTGCGTGTTTCATTTTGCTCGGTGGTTTTGCTGAGTTGTGTAGTGCTGCTTGGGTTTTCGTTTTGGGTTGGGTTTGGTGCCGACTGTCCTATTCACAGCCGCACGATTTTCATCACTCTCTGCTCAGTTGGTTATCTGGTTTGCTGGTGGTTTTTCGGCCAGACTCGTGGACGGTTGTGGGTGGCATATAATTGTTGATGGGTGGTGGTTGTTGGCGGAGGCAGTGGCGACGAAAATAGAGGTGGAGATGGGCAGAATCAGTGGCGGTGGATGGTGGATTGTGCGACGGAAGTGGAGGTGTGGCTGAGTGGTTATTGTAACTAGCGACGGTGATGCAGGTACAAGTTGGGTAGGGTTATAGTTTGGGGTAGGTTGTATGGAAGTCTGAGATTGTATGTTGGTTGTAGACAGGAAGATGTTGTGGCGGAGCTCATGGACGGTGGCAATTTGGGCTAGGGATTGGGATTAGACTTTAGAGAAGATGATGAATAGGCTACGGATTTATTGGGCTGATGGGTAGTTGGATTGGTTATTGGGTTTTGGGTTATAATATGGGATGTTTGGGTTAGTTTATGTGACCTGTTTGGTATTTGTTATGGGGCTGGTTTTGGTAGTGGGTTTTGGAACTGTTTGTTGGTGAGATTGAAAATTTGGCTCAGTTGATGGGATTTGAAATTTGGTTTGCAGTTTGTAGGTAATCTGGAATTTGTTTTGCATATTTGTATTGTTAGTTTTCACAGTTCGAAATAAACTTTTTCACAAGTTCTTTAGGGAGAGAGATGCTAACTTTAAGTCCGCGGCCCTTGCATCACGATGCTGCCGGCTGAGCTCTACCTGTTACTATAATGAAAATGGGAAAAAGTTGAAGAAACCATTGGTTCTCTCTCTTTACTTTTTGGGGGGTTTGGGACTTTTAGACATATTGATTACGTTTTAAATTGCTTAATTTGTGTAAGTGCGTATTATTCAATTTTGTTGCTTTTGGGCCGTACTGGGCCTAATTTCCCCTTTATTTAATCATGTGTCAATTTCTCTTGAAAAAGAAATCACATACATAGAAAAATATTGAAATAATAATTAAATGAGATTTATCACTCAACTCAAGTTTTATACTTTTTTGAAACCAAAAAAATGGTAAATAAATCAAGATATAACAAAGACCTAACTTACTTTAATTACGTCTGAAATTTTTCTTGAAATGAAAATAATATGATATGATATGATATCATAATTAAATGAGATTTATAGTTATTAACTTATTACATTTTCTCAAACTTTCTTGAATAACCAAAAAAAAAAAAGTTAAACAATGTTCATCACTAAATTAGATACAAAATCACACCCAAATAGTGACCAGATTGAAAGCTTCCATAAACATACATAAAAATTAAATGTTTTTATTCCATTTAGAGAGTGGAACCCAAGAAATAAAAAACTGACTCAAAGCTGTATTAGCCACTGAATTACAGAAATAGAAGTTGGGGTTAAGTATTTTTGTGCGAACTATTTCTTCTGCTGAGATATGGTATGACTACTCCATAATCAAATAATTATGTTAACAGAAAAAATAGTTTATTTTGATATTTAATATTTTCTGTTGCATTATTATAATGAGTTGCTGATAATGCTTGTGTTGTTAACTGTTGTATTGTAGTTTTCTGGGTTTCAAGATTCTGGGATTGTTTGATTTTGGTTTTCTTTTATGGTTTATTTTTTAATCAAGACTGGAGTGTATTGGATAGTATTAAGAGTAGAAAAAACTATAATGAATTAAATTATTTTTTATTTATTTTTCTGAGAAGTATCAGTCATATTCTTAAGTTGTAGTTTACATTGATATGATTATCAACAAAAATTGAACTGATATTGATGGCTTCAGCTTGATTCTTGAGAAAGATTTCATCTTGTGATAACATCATTTTTACAGTTTCGGTTTCAAATAATGTTTTATAGTTGTGATTTGGCGAAGCGCAAGGTTGGAAAGTTTTTGGTGTGACTTTCTCCAAAAATCAATTACAAGAGCTTAAATTTTGGGTCGGAGCTCCCTGCAAGAGACTGGCTTTATCTTTGAAACTAATGCAGATTTCATTGAGGGCATACGTAATTCTCTCCAGCATTTTTCAGGTAGCAAGGGGCCAGGCAAAAACTAACTCAAGAACTCAAAGAAGCGCTTCTGACAAGAATATTGTGGTATGATCCCTTGTCCCAATTGTCCCTTCGGAGGAATAACATTGATGTAGTTTGAATTTTCGTTTAATCACTAGTTTGTGAAGTTTTATATTTGGCAGTCGGTGCCTGCACAATTATGAATCCCGACAAGAAATTTCAGCAGATATGGGAGTTTAGGAGTCGAGAGGATGATGTTGACTCGTCAAGTGATGATTCCAAATCAAATTCGAGTCGGGAGCCAGTTCACAAGAAGTTAGTTCTTGATATTGTTTTGCCTGAAAAAGATGAAGTAAATGATACTTCAACATCTCAAGGAAATAATAAGCCCCATACGACCCAGTATGTGGAAGGTATAAAAAAGAAAGCAACATCGAAAAGGAAGAAAAACGTCGTGCAAAACAAGATAAGGGGACATTCTGTCAAAGAAAAGAAGGGGGATGGAAATGTCAGGACCGAAGAGATGGTAATGTTGGATGATTTTAAGAACTTCACGGATTCCTTAATAGGCGAACTTAAAGTTGCAAGAGAGAAAATGTTTGCACGGATGAGGGTCGAGATGAGAAAGTTGATGCCTACTTCGAGGCCAAAAAAGAAGGATATTGAATGTTCTCGGAAGAATGAATACCGGCCTAAGCGTCGATCTGAGTCACGTAAAAAGAGTAAAACTAATGTGGCTTCTAATACAAATGAATTTCCGAAAGTTGTTGAAGAGGGCGTAAACCACAACCAAGTTCTTGAAGTGACTTCAACAAAGGAGCCGAACAAAGGCAAAGGTTCAGGATTACCTACAAAAAAGGCAGAGGATTCAGATCAAATAGTGTCTTCATCGTACTTGAGTTTGCCTTCAAATGATCATATTCAGCCAGCAACAGCCTCGAATAAACCAAGCTCACAAATAGAGGCAGGAGAATTATTAAATGGAAAAAATCACGTTGGATTTCCGGGATTCCAACAAGAAGCACAAATCAGAAGTTTTTCTCACCTATGTTCCAAAACTATGGGTTTCCGTGGCCTACATTACTCTCAAACATCGAGCGTTGACACTGGCTTCCCATTTCCACTTCATCAGGGTGGTCTGGACAATAGTTCGAATATATCGAATCAGACTTTTTCCGAGAATTCATTCATGGATAACAGCATAGTCTCCACTCGGTCGAACAATGGCATCGGGAAATTTTCTGGAGGAAGTCATGCAATGCCAGACTGCTCTTTGGTCAACAGCATTAACTGCAATGGGAAATATAAAGCCGATGGAGAACTTGTGTCGATGAGAACTCAAGATCTAAAAGATGGCCGATTTTACATGAATTAAATCGAGGAACGAACAATATTTAGCAATCAATGACTACATTTGACGACTTGAATGATCCGTCTAGTTTTTTTTTCGTCTAAGAGATCATCGGCGTATGAATCCCGGGCCTATTTTCTGGTTCAATCCTATCAATTTTCCCAGTTAAAGCAGGTTTTGCGCATATATCTATGTAAAAATTCATATGCAATTTTAGTTATATAATCATCGATTTAAGCGAATTCTTGTTGTCGGATTTCATTTGTAGGGTGGTTTGAGCAATGAAAATGTTCCATCTATGCTTAAAAAGTTACTTTTAAGTAACATTTCTTTGTATAGAAACTTTCTTCGTTAAGCTTAGCCGAACATGCTGTTAATCCGTAATGCAGTTGTCATCACTTTTTTATACGAGTTAATCTGCAATACTTGCTAACACCTTAATCTTTACCTTTGTGTATAGTTCTTTCAATTTATTGTTAAGGGTGACACTTAAATTAGTGTTTTATCTTTTAAATTTAGCTTTCGAGCAGTTGAATATTCAGTATTTTATGAATGTTACATTTTTTTTTTTCCTTTGTGGATTAAGTTCCAAGTTTTAGCAGTTATTGTCACATGTTTTTGTCTGATATAAGGGCATACAATTTGGCTTGAAGTATCTATCATGTCTAGTTAGTCGTAGATGTTGGGCACATATGTGCACTCTTGTACGTGGCGTTGTCGACTTAAAAGCATAATATTTATCATGACCGAATACTTTAAGAAGTAAATATCGAGCCCATTTGGAAAAGATCTTTAAAAGGTCAAAAATTGCTTGAATAATTTTTTTGAAAATGATTTTGTTTGACTAAAAGAGTTTTTAGAGGAAACTGAATCAACGTAACTTCTTCAAAAAATAAAGAAAAAAAAAAACCCTGTGTGAGCATAATGCAGCTTCTTCAAGCTAAAAGCCTTGTCCGACTAAAGGGTTAATTACCTCAATAGTCACTGAACTTTACCGAAAATTTCCACCAAGTCACTGAACTTTAAAAACTACGTGATTAGTCACTGAACTTTCGAAAAATCACCTCATTGGTCACTGAACTTTGCAAAAGATTTCTACGGGGTCACTGGACTTTGCAAAAAGTTTCCCAGATAGTCACTGGGTTTAGTTACCATCTGGAAAATATTTTGCAAAGTTTAGTGACCAATGAGATGATTTTTCAAAAGTTCAGTGACTAACCACATAGTTTTTAAAGTTCAGTGACCTGGTGAAAACTTTGGCCAAAGTTCAGTGACTATTGGGGTAATTGACCCCGACTAAAAGAAGTAGAAGAAAGTGCAAAAACTCTGCCAAAAGAGCTCTATAACAATGTGAGCATATACACGTATACGTAAAAAAACCTTGTTATATATTTTAAAATTGAATAAAATAATAATTCCATCTCTTGACACTACTCTCTTTATTAATATAATAATATACAATTTGATTTTTAATTCCATATAGATTATAAAAAAAAATATGATTCACTATGGACAAAATATACATATATATTATATATAAAAAAAAGTTCGCTGCATTTATTGCCAAACGGTCCTTGTGCTCCAGGCACACGAAACTAAACAGAGTTTTGTTTTCAACTGAAATTCATCAAATAATAATAATAATAATAATAATAATAATAATAAAGTGAACATGTTAATTTAATTTGTCGGTGGCTGAACATTGACTTAATTTTCAATTGAGTTATTATACTAATTTGTTATTGGATAATTAGCCCATAACGTCATTACCTTTCATTATTATTGTAAAATGTCCACACCTTTCTTTTTTTGATATTTTCACCCTTATTTTCATATTTCATTGCGCAAAAGGTCATTTTTACATATTTTTTTAATTAAAAATTATGAAATGACAAATATACCACTCTCTTTAAATAAAAGAAAAAAATTAATAGCAATCACGATCCCAAATTTTTTTAAAAAGCGCAAATAAGTCATAAATAAATTATTAAAATGGTAATTAGTACATAATGTCCCTATCTTTCACCGTTATTGCGAAAAACATTCATACCTTTTTTTTTAATATATTTTTACCCTTAATTACATATTTGATTGTGTAAACCATCATTTCCTTCCATTTTCATCCAATTTTCAATAAAGAACTATGAAATAATGAATATACCCTCCTATTTAAATAAAAAGGTGAAAATAGGAGATTATATTCGTTATATAAATAGGAGATTATATTCATTGTTTCACAATTTTTTATTGAGAAATTGGATGAAAATAGATAAAAATGGTGGTTTGCGCAATCAAATGTGTAATTAAGGGTGAAAATGTCAAAAATGAAAGGTATGGACGTTTTTCGCAATAATGGTGAAAGATAGTGACATGATGTATTAATTACCCTTTTAATAATTTGTTTGTGACTTATTTGCACTTTTTTAAAAAATTGGGACTATGGTTGCAATTAATTTTTCTTTTTTTGTTTTATTTAAATAGAGGGTTATGTTCGTCGTTTCATAATTTTGAATTGCGAAAATAGGTGAAAATGACGTTTTGAGCAATGAAATGAAGAAATAAGGGTGAAAATGCCAAAAAAAATGAAAAATATGGACATTTTCCATAATAACAATGAAAGATAGGGACGTTATGTGCTAATTACTCATTTGGTATTTGTCATATTATACTTTCATTTTGTGTCAATTGAGTAACTAACTTTAATTTTAGGGAAAATTGTAGTTACGGTACCAAACCTCACTTTTTTGCAGACTTTGCCCAAATCTTTAATTTGTGCCAATCACGATACCAAGTCTTTCAAAATGTAGCAGCTGGAGTCCAAATGGATGGTTAACCGTTAGTTGACCGGAGTAGTAAAAATTGAACAAATGCAATAAGGGCAAAATAGTAAATTTACCATTTTAATATAAAATAATTATAATAATTAGAAGAAAAAAAAACAAAAGATTCCTCTTCTTCTTCCTCAACCCCCACCCCCACCCCCACCTCCGGTGGCGTCGGAAGGATCCCTAAATTGCACTTGAAGCTGTAGCGAGGGCTTCAGGAGGATTTGACGTACAAATTGCACACATAAGGTTTGCCCAAATTCCTCATCTACCAACAACAAATGGAAATCTGCCTAGGAAAAATTCAAGAATGCTTGTAACTCAATTCCTACATCGACCTCATGTTATCATGCACCTTCGACATGTTGGCGTTTCTATCTAGCGGTTGTTTATCTGGCGACGGCGAGGAAATACAATTGCTGTCGGGAAAGGAACCTTAGGCATTTTTGCTACGTGCCGAGCAAGAAATTTTCACACCCTTTTCAGCAGTATGTGCAAAAGTGTAGAAAAAACGAAATCTAAAATTGATTGCTTTTCGTCATTTTTTTTTTTCCAATCCTCGTGACATTCTTCATATCCTTGTCACAAGTGTCGTGGATGGTTTGAGGAAGAAGAAGAATCTTTTATTTTTGTTTTTGTTTTTAGTTTTTCTAATTATTATAATTATTTTATATTAAAATTGTAAACTTACTATTTTGCTCTTATATCATTTGTTCAATTTTTACTATTCCGGTCAACTAACAGTCAAAATGGATAGTTTCCATCCATTTAAACTCTAGCTGCTACATTTTGAAAGGTTTGGTGCCGTGGGTGGTACAAAATGATGCGGAAAAAATGATGCGGAAGACAATGATACGGAAGAAAATTTTAAAATTATTTTTCCCTATTAAATTTGTGGATTGAAATTAATTGTATTTTGTTGTATAATTTCTTCTAGGTATTTTTTTAATGACTAGGTGGGATGATCGCTAATATTTAAGACCCAAGTACGCGTCTAGCATAAACAATATGATGGAATAGTACAAAATTGCTAAATCAAAGGTCACAAGACCATATTCAAAGGTCACAAGGCCAAGTGGCCTAAATCGAGATAAAATAAAAGTACAGAGATTCAATTGATACAAATTAAAGTATGGTGGCTCAATTAAAAATCAAGTCACAGTACAGTAACCACGTACAGAATTAACCCGTGATCGAACACGAAATTACACGAAAATGTTATGACTTCATCAAGACCAGTGTCCGAGATTCCTCTCTAGAAAACCACACATTCCTGTCTCTGTCTAAATTCATCACTGTCCGTGGTGATGCAGTGAATAGAGAAGGAAAATAAAAAGAAAAGGGTCATCTATTTCTTAAAATTCCACCATGAAATTTCAGATAATTTGGATGTTGATTTGCATATACATATTTTTTCTACTGATCTCGACCAGTCCGGCTAAAGTGAGAGCTGGTGATATAGTTCATGATGATAATTCGGCTCCCAAAAAGCCCGGCTGTGAGAATGATTTTGTGCTGGTAATTCTATCATTTTCTTGCTCCTCCTTTCCGTATTTAATTTTCTCTGATTTATCAAAAATTTAGTTTTTATATTTACCTACCCAAGATTCAGTTTTAGCAAAAGCTAAGTTTAATTATGATTTGAGTGTTTTCTCCCAGTATATTTTGTGATTTCTTGTTTAATTAATTCTAGGTGATAAAATGTAATTTGGAGGCAGTTAAGATCTTTTACTATTTAATTTTTTTCATGGTTTTCATTTTTTTCTGTTATATGATAATATTTTCAAATACTTTTGTATGATTATTTCTGATTGGTTTATTTTTATATGGTAATTGGATGAAATGCATCTGGTTCTATAATTTCAATTTCTTTCATGCACTCTGGTACAAAATAATCTCTGTGGTAATTCCACTTTGATGATATCTGAGAAGACTTACTAATATTTTTTTTCTTAAATTTTGAATTGAGTTTACACTGAAGATAAATAATGATATGCACGTATATTTAACTTATAATGAGATGTCCAGTTAGCTGAATCGGATATTACTCAATAGCATTAAGGAAGAACAATCAGCTAAATTTTTGTACATCGTAATATCGAGCCTTGTCCCAACTGCATATCAAACATGTGTTCAACATAGTTGTGAGACTGCAACTGAAGCTTCTTTTGCTGGACTTTGTTTGTCTATTCTTGATTGTTGTCCTAATCTTGTTTAGATAACAGTTGTTATATCTTTTGCTAGGTAAAAGTTCAAACTTGGGTTGATGGCATAGAGGATGAGGAATTTGTTGGTGTTGGTGCTAGATTTGGCAGGGCCATAGTATCAAAGGAGAAAAATGCGAACCAAACACGCCTTACTCTCTCGGATCCTCGGGATTGTTGCAGTTCTTCTAAGAAAAATGTCCTTATTTCGACCTGACACCCTGTTTTTGTTATCGAAAACCGTCTTTTCATTAATGGGATTATTTTTTTCTTTGTTGGTAACATTGGATTTTCTTGGCTGCTTTAGTTTGTAGGAGATGTCATCATGGTGGATCGAGGCAACTGCAAATTTACAGCGAAGGCAAATTTTGCAGAAGCGGCTGGTGCTTCAGCTGTCCTCATTATAAATAACCAGAAAGGTAACGACAGTTTCATTTATTGGTATAGTATATGATGTGAGTGCAATTTTAAACTATTTTCTGCATAGTGCTCATGAAATTCTAAACAAGTTAAATGTGCCATTCTTTACCCTCTGAGATTTTCTGCACTGCTGATTTCTAAGAATTTCTAAGAAGGGGGAAAGACAAGCTAAGATTATTCATGTAGCCACTTTTTTAGTGCTATTGCACAACTCAACATTTTTACATTTAACATTTGAATTACGGCTAAGCAAACTTTTTATCTTTAGCCAAATGTGCATTCTACCAGTGGGTTCAGATGCACAGATGCACAATGTTGTTTATCTTTAACATTGAAAGGCCTATATCATCATATGAACTTTGAACTCACAGTTGAATAATTGGATTGTATGCCTTCTGCAAGTATGGTCCAGCATGTGAAATCACGATCTGATTATTTTGCAAGTTCTGCTTATTTTGTGACAGAAATGACTCAATCTTGCAGAACTTTACAAGATGGTTTGTGATGCTGATGAAACTGATCTAGATATACACATACCTGCTGTCATGCTTCCCCAAGATGCTGGTGCTACATTAGAGAAAATGTTGTCAAATGGTTCATCAGGTAAGATTTTATTTTTCATTCATAATTACATTTCAGATATTGAATTTTTTCTGGTTCATAGTTCATCTTTTGTTCTTCGGTAAATAGGAAAGTGGCACTCAAGTGTCCTGTCTAGTTTCCAATGATAAATTCAACAAAATAAGCCTTACTGTCAATAAATTTGGGATTGTTTGAATATTTTTCACCATTTTGCTCTGGTAATTGCTGAGTCTACTAGGAGATATAAGCTATTAGGTCCTTAAAAACTACGACTGAATATTTTAACTTGCGTTACACCTCCCTCTTTTAACTTGCCCTGTCAAAATCCCATCATTCTTGTGTATGAAAAATGTCACAATTAAATTACTATATCTGTTTTGAAAGGACTACATCTGTTTATGACATGAAGTCATGAACTATAAATTGTTGCACCTTGTCAAGTCCTAGACAAACTGGGGAGTGACTGTGTGGGAGACTTGTGTATTGGGCTCTGAGCTACTACTTGACCCATTGTCCTCAAATAGTGAAATTGGGAAGTAAAAGATTCATTTAGAAACCCACTGTATATTTTTAAAAGAGATTCAGTTTGTATCATGAAGCCAAATTGGGGTACTAGATAAGTTCTAAACGTCATTTTTCAATCTGCTTTTTAAGTGACAAACTCATAATGTATCTGAGGGGTTGAACAGGTAGTTTATATATAAGACTGTCTTGTGAAATTCTATATGGGGCGAGCTGAACAACTTTCTCGATCATTATGCCATTAAGTTTGAGGATGAATGATAGAGAGTACACTTTTAGCATCCTTTCTTCCTTTTGACTTTCTTTTTTGTTGAAGGCATTTCTCTTTCTTTAGTTTCTGTGCAGCTTTACTCTCCGCGTAGACCCGTGGTTGATATAGCAGAAGTGTTTTTATGGCTGATGGCAGTCGGTACCATCCTATGTGCCTCTTATTGGTCTGCATGGAGTGCCAGAGAAGCAGCCATAGAAGAAGATAAGTTGTTAAAGGTCAGCCATATTTTGCCAGGCCTATCTTGATTTTGGCTTTGTTTTACTTAATAGTATCTAGTAGTGTCTAATCCATCTTAATGTGCGAGTAGGGTTTAAATCTTTCGGCACCTTTACATTCACTGTTAAAAGAATGTATCATATTCTTGTAGGATGCTTCTGATGAAATTCCAAATGCTAAAAGCCTTGGTGGAGGAAGCAATGTCGTGGATATCAATATGATCTCTGCAGTCTTATTCGTCGTTGTTGCATCGTGCTTCTTAATTTTACTCTACAAGTTAATGTCGTTCTGGTTCATCGAACTCTTGGTGGTTCTCTTTTGCATTGGTGGTGTAGAGGTGCAAGTCATCACTTTCTACTTAATATATATTCCCGTATTTCTCTTCAGCATATTTGCCTAAGTTTAAAATTTTAACTCATTAGTAAATAAGTAAGTTTTAAAATAAACAATAGTAAGGTAAGAGTTACTTACAAAACAACTAACCTTTTTTCTTAAACATTAGATAAAAGTAAAATTTCCAAGCATGGCTTCAAAAAGTAACTGAAAAGTAGCTTCTACTATTTTAAAGCCTAGCCAAACATGATCGTGGTATCTAACATTTGTACCTTTGTTGTCTGACACTGTCTCTATTGTTTGTGATCTGTCCTGTAGAAACTTGTTCTGAATTTCTAGATTTTTGTTCTTACAGGGCTTGCAGACTTGTTTAGTTGCATTGCTGTCAAGGTATACGAATTCAGCTAATGGCCTTTCCCATGTTTATCAAACATCAATACAAAGAGGAAATTGATTAAACATTTCTTCTCATTTGATGCTAGACAAACAATGTAGCTAATATCGAAAAATATAAGATTATGAAGTTGACTGGAAACAAGTGTTCGTTGTTGCTGCAGAGAAAGATTTGAATTGAAAAATCAACAAACTAATGCACATCTTCTGTGAAAATTAAGTCATTATCATTGTACTTCACCATGATTTCATGAGAAAAGAATAATTAAGCTCTCAAACTTCATTGATAAATCAATTTTTTCAGATGGTTCAAGCGTGTGGGAGAATCATTCATCAAAGTACCTATCTTTGGAGCTGTCTCATACCTTACTTTGGCGGTTTCTCCATTCTGCATAGCTTTTGCTGTGGTTTGGGCTGTGAAAAGAGACGTCTCTTTTGCTTGGATAGGTCAAGATATCCTTGTAAGTTTCCTGGAATATCCGAAATCTTCATTCCCGTTTCTATTTTTCCGTGCCTTCCTAATTATTAGGATAGTATTTTCTACTGAATTACTATTTATCTTGAGTTATGCTTCCTTGAACGAAAACTTTCTTATCATTCAGGGAATTGCGCTGATAATTACTGTTCTTCAGATAGTGCGAATCCCTAATCTCAAGGTAATCAGTCAGCTTATCAGTATTTTATTATGAGGGCCGTATATAAGACTTACATGGAGCTTTTCTTGATTCTTCTCTTATCACCTTTAAGCATCTACAATTGTCACATGTTTATGGCTACCATATTGCTCTTATGTACTAGATATGAATTCTATGACATTAAAAAAATCTTGATTAACATCTTCATTTAATTTGTGCTTCCGGTAAAATTATTTTTGAATGAGCAGTATTAAAACTAGTGTCTTGACATTGACAATTGCTTGCTTGACACCATTTAAATGAATTCCTCGGTAGATGCTTTACTAAAGAAGATTTTTTTTTTTTTTTTTTTTTTTTCTGTTTCTTTGAAGAAAATGTTAAGAGTTCCCTGAATTTTTTCCTCCTCGGCTGGTAAGAATCCTAGACCCGTGCAACCATTGTTAAGAAGCTGTTTTTCGTCCTGCTTGGAAGTGGCAGTGTAGTAGGAAAAAAAGAAAAAAGAAAAAAGAAAATGGTTGAATCTTTGGACATCTTGAAAATACTATGAGGTGCTTGAAAATTGTCAAAATACTTGAATAGAAAGATCTTCATGAATATATTCCTTATTATACTATTCAGTGAAGCTTTACTTGGATGCATATTCAATAAATTAATATTTAGAGCACATTATGTTACGGTAAAAAATTGCTCCCTCTTTTTTTTGGTCCTTTCACCCTCCTTTCTAGTGATAACTGCAACATGGGGTGTGGAGTATCTTATAGTACCTCTCTAATGCACAAGCCAGTATATGATTATAGGATCTTGAATACAATTAAATGAAGAAATTTAGGAGTGTATAGTTAGTATGTAATTTACATGTACTTGAAGAGCATGTTGAAGGCTCTATTAATGATAATTATAGGTGTTCCATGTGATTGAGTTGTATAGCTAGTCCTGTTTGAACCACCCTATTTGAATTGTGTATATCTAAGAGAGTAAAAACTAATTTTCGCCTTTATATTGATGGAGTCTATCTTGCTCTTAGCTATCTCAATGTATACTCCACAAAAATATCTCGAGATTTGGTCTGTGAAATTTTTATCCCTAATACATGGCTGTCCATTTTCTATTAATGTATACACTTTGATTTAATAATACTTCCTTTTGCATTTCAGGTGGGTACTGTCCTTTTAAGTTGTGCTTTCATGTATGATATCTTTTGGGTGTTTGTTTCCAAGAAACTGTTCCACGAAAGCGTGATGATAGTGGTAAGTAATCATTGAACTTCGAAATATGGTGCTTATATGAACCAAATTGTTTTCATGGAGATGATGTAATTTCAACTGTTGATGTTATATCAGGTAGCTCGTGGTGATAGAAGTGGCGAGGATGGTATACCAATGCTTCTGAAGATTCCACGCTTGTTTGATCCATGGGGTGGCTACAGTATCATAGGCTTCGGTGACATCCTCTTGCCTGGGCTTCTAGTAGCATTTTCACTTAGGTTTGAGTTCTTAATCCTTTGAAGTATTTGCAATCTTTTTGGTCACTCAATTCTCGCAATATCATTCCTGTGTGAAGTTTTACAAAGTTATTAATTTACCACAACCCTCATTTACCTGGGCCTAGGATTGGCCAAGGAAGAACATAGCCAGAGATCCAAACTTTTTCTTACTAATGTATGTTATTACTTGAAGGTATGATTGGCTAGCAAACAAGAGTCTACGTGCGGGATACTTTTTGTGGGCAATGTTTGCCTATGGATTAGGTAAACAAAATATAAAAGTTAACCGAGCCACTAGAACTTACTGATTTGTTGTTTAGTAGTGAGGCCACTTTCAGGATATTAACTTTTTGAAATATATGGCAGGTCTTCTTATTACATACGTAGCGTTGAACTTGATGGATGGCCATGGCCAACCAGCGCTGCTTTACATTGTCCCTTTTACACTTGGTAACTTTTACAACCCTATTAAACGGGAATCGTCTGCCTTTGTTGTTTACCTGATGGCTGATGGCTGATAGCACTCTTTTTTATTTGACGCAGGCACATTTCTGGCACTGGGGAAAAAACGAGGCGATCTGAAGATTCTGTGGACAAGAGGGGAACCGGAAAGGGTCTGTCCGCATGTTCGTCTTGAATCTACTTAAGAATCACCTTGATAAGATGAGAAAATTTCATTGTGTAATCATGTAATCCTAGTTATAGCATTCACATATCATATTAATGATGACGTGAAAATCAGCAGTATATAGTCCTGGCAAGGCTTGTTAGTGTGATTTGAAATGTTCTTAATGGTATGTTTGGTAGGATGGTTCAAATAGCAATAAGAAATTATATTGTCCACTACCACATACCAAACATGCCCTTTAATGTAATGCAGATTTAATGAGTAGCAGAGCAAATGTGCACTCTTTTGGCAAGTATGATGTATGTTTACCCAAACAGAACACGAGAATGATACGTGCAACATTCAATACTTAGTAGTGTAAGCAGAGCTGGACAAAACTCCTGATTCGGACCGGATCGAATCGAACCGAGTGATTCTTCATAAATTAAATACCTGAAAGGGTATCTGAATTGAGAATCGATGGGGTTGGATCGGTTTTCAGTTCTAGACCAAGAGCCGAATCTAAATAAATTTTTTATATTGAATTAATTAATTTTTTTTCTAAACAAATTATAAAATTAATTAAACAAATCAGCCAGTCCAGTCCAGCCAAATTAATTTTTGGGGTAATTATAAAAATCAGGTGTATAATTTACACCAATTCAAAAATCAAGTTGCAAATTTAATTATTCAAAAGTCATGTATTTTATTTTAAATATCAAACCCTAAATCTACCCAAATCCTAATCCATCTCCCAACTCTCTCTTCACCATTTCTCTCCATAGTCTCCACCGGCCGCTGCCTCCATCCCCTCCCCTCCCCCTTCACCTCCATGTCATTAATTGTATTTATGTAGTGCTACTGTAAATGTTAAAAAAATTAATTATGGTACGAAATCGAACTGAACCGAACCGAACCGAACCGAATCATTCTATAATTATATTTGGACCCGACGATTCCATTTAATAAATACTTGAAAATTTTAGATCGATTCGGTTCTTTTCAAAATTGAACCGAACCGAACTGACCCATGTTCATCCCTAAGTGTAAGAAGCTAGTCACTTAAACACGCCTTGCTGCATCCTATTCCATGTCGCCCTTAGGCAATGCGATAGAGCATGTTTGGCAAGTTTGTAATTGCTGATAATTGGTCAAATTTCATTTTTATTTACACGATTCGTAGGAATCACAACTTGTCCTTATTTTTACAATCATGCTACATGTACATCATTCTTCCACATGGCATCATCACATCATTTGATTTCCTCAACAATTTTTCACATCACTACATGTACATTTAGCTTTATCCTTATTTTTATTCATTTTATTTACACATTTTATAGAAATCCATGGATTATAATTTAATAAAAGTTTTGTCAAACACGGTTTGATGCGTACTGGTGTACATCAAGATCCTATGACAATTTATCGGTAGGTTTCGATTTCATTGTAATTACTAACATGAGAATTGTATTCATACTTTGTAACTTTGTAATGGTTAAAAAGATGGTATCTTTTCAATAAAAAATAAGAATCGTATAAAATTAATAGGTTAGGATGGCGTTAAAATAAATAAGTTATAAGCAGGGACAGATGTAGGGGGCTGGATACATAATTTTTTTGATGTAATTTTTTTTTATGTAAAAATGTTTTTTCATGTGTAATTTTTTTTTTTTGTTTTATATTAGTTCGGCTTGTAATCCAATCATGGATCCGTTCTTGATTATAAGTGAACTAATTGACCAATGTGCAATTTTGCCATTATAAAAGTAAATGGTTCCCATTGTACCAATATTCGAAATCGACAAGAAACCATCAATGAGAATAAAAGGGTGTCTTCAACTGAGATTTTGATGAATTTTAAAAGTCTTTCTAAATCTATGTGTCATCGATTAAGATTTTAATGAATTTCAACGAAACCTTTTAAAATTTAGATATCCTCCATAACTAGTGAATTTATGAGGATTTCATTAATAAATAAATTTTAAAAGATTTGGAGGTATTTCAAATTTAAAAATACACTTGATCTTCATTTATTTCAAAATACATTTTTTATCTTTTATTTTTAACTACACATTCGTTAATAAAATAATATTACACGCAAATCCAAATTATTTACTTATTTTTTAACCACACAAATTGTATAGTAGTGTGATGTCACGTGTCACAACTTAGAAGATGAATAATGTTGTTTGAACAAGCTCAATGACACATTTTTTGACATACTGATTTGGTAGTTTTTGATTGATAGCTCTTTGTTAATTTTTTATTTTTTTATCTTTTTATAGCAGCAAATGAAAATTTATGAAGTGTCACTAGACCCGTCATTGAGCCTGTTTTTCTAACACAGCACGATTGATCCCATAAAACGCCCAAGCACACTATACGTAGAGTTCAGTTTGAGATATACATCCAAGACACATTTCCAAGTGATAAAAGGGAAAGGTGGAAAAATTCCAATTTTGGTTGAGACTGTGGCGTTAAGAATTCGAATCCTGATATATGAATTTGACCCTTGAGTAAGTACAAGTGTACAAACAACATTTTACCATATGACGTACGATTTACCTCTTCGTCAAAGCCAGGCAGGGCAGGAGGGACTGTTTTCAGTTTGACATATAATTAAAGTCATATAGTTTTGTTTCATAAATCGATCACAATTCGATCCAATAACAAGGAAAAAATGTGGATTTTTGGAAGAAAAGGGCCAACAGGATTCTCAGCGTCCTCAACAGCAGAGGAAGTTACACAAGGAATTAATGGCTCTGGCCACACTGCCATTATCACAGATCCTTCTATCACGGGTTTTTCTTATAATCTTTTTTCACTTTTTGTTAATATATTTAATATTGATCTTCTTTCATCTGTCTGATTATGATATAAAGTTGCTGTTTTGATTATTTTATTTTGTGGGTTTTTTTTATTAATCAATGTTTTGTTAATTAGTTTTTTTTTTTTTTTGCCTTTTAATCTCAATTTGTAATCTGATTGTTTTTCTTGGTTAGAAAATAGTTTTGTGATTATTGGTTTCTGGAAATGGTATTTAATGATTCTTGAATGAACTGTAGATTTCACAAATTCCTTTTTTTTTTCACAGTTTAGTCTGTACGAATTGTAATGCAAAATCATTATTTTATTTTATTTTTTTATTTTTTTGTGAAATTTGATATTGATGGTGAGATGTGGAGTATTAACAATTGATCAAATGGTATTTTATTATTCTTGGATGAATTCTGTGTTGTGCGGATTCCTATCTTTCCGAATTCAGTTGGTATGGAGTGTAATTGTCATTGATTAAATTCAGAATTAATTCTTTGTGGGCTTTGGGATGTGAATATCAATATCTTATGGTGTCAACTGATCAAGTGATGGTGAAGTTTTAGCCCATTTGACAACCATTATTTAAAAACTCTTCTATCTACGTATTCATTTTCAACCATATTCATACAATAAAATATTCTATACGTAAATCCAAAATTTTTCCCTACTTTTTAATCACACGTCCTCTTAAAAATATCTATTCAAAACATTGTTTTTCCCAAATAATGGTTCTCAAACAAGGGCTTACTATGTTTCGGAGAGTATTATTTTATGTTTTTTGGGTTCATTGGCCATTAATCGGGATCTTGTTAAAGATTACACGAAAGCATCTCCATGATACCAACTTGTGGTTTAATTTATTAAGAGAACTATATATTGGTAAATGACTTGATATCGGTGACTTATTTAGGTATCTATGGTATTTTCAACTGCATTTGGTCGCTCTATCTATTGCTTGAATTTGGAAGACGAAAACTAAAACATGAGACTAAGAGGCTAAGCTTAAAAAGAATAAAAGTACTTTTTCCTAAAGTAAGTAAAGACTTCTAAAAATGCTCAAACATATTTGGCAGAAAAAGTTAGTAAACTTGCACAAACTTGCTCTATTTTTTTGTCCATGATTTTGTAAAATGTACTGTCAACTCTTCTTATTATTAGCACATGAGGTGACGGCCTTATCTTCTTTTTTCCTTCTAGATCTACGGTTCAACACTATGTCGTTGCATTTAGAAATTTTGAAGTTGACAAGATTAGATTAACCTTGAGAGATGGATAATTAGCTATTATTTATTTAATTGTTCCGCTCATCCTCACCATCATACATTTCTTAATTATCCCATACGCCGCCAGCTTCAAAAATGTAATATAGTAGCATTGCTTCTTGATCATAGACATAAAGTTGCTTGTAAGTTTTTTAGTATTCTCCGCATTCATAAGTAGTTAATATGCCAGTCATCTTGGTTTTTCCCCTTCTATGTTTACAAAATTCATAGCACTGGATATTTATGCTCTTATGGCTTGTAAAAAGAATCCAAGTGCACTTTTCCTTACTTTTGGTGTTTATCTTCTGCATAATTCAGGAGCATCCAGTGGTATTGGCACAGAGACTACCCGGGTCCTTGCCTTGCGTGGCGTTCATGTAATTATGGCAGTATGCAATATGGACAGTGGTAGACAAGTTAAAGAAGCTATAATTAAGGAAATCCCGGATGCTAAAATTGATGTTATGGAGCTAGATATTAGTTCTATGTCGTCTGTTAGGAAATTTGCATCAGAATATAACTTGTCAGCTCTTCCTTTGAACATTCTCATGTGAGATTACTTGTTCACTTACGTACTAGTATCTAAACAGTCCTCGATGCACGCTATTTCTTATGGTTACCTGTCCACTATTACATTCTTGCTCGGTTGAAAGTAATAATGCAGGGGTTATGGCTCTACCTTTCATGGAATCTGAAGATAAGACCGAAATGCAATTTGCAACTAATCATCTAGGTGCTTTTTCTATTAGTTTTCTCCATATTTTTTAATGTTTGAAATCTTTCGATGTAGACCTGGATTCTATGTTTCTTTTTCTTTTTTTACTTATTTGCGGAGATGGTTGGTCACTTCAAATATCCAATGCTTGATGTTTTACTGTTACTTTTACGTCTCTCTTTGTTTTCAAACATGTTTTAATGTGCTATTTTTTCTTATTTTTGAAGTAAGACTTATCTTCCTGTCAAAATGAATAAGTTATTTATTTTCAACTCTAACCAATAAAAATATTATTTATTTAAAAATTAAAACTTACTTATATAAAAACTAATTAGCTCAGCCAAACATGCTCTTATTCAATATGCATTTCTATCATCGCATAGCTATACCTCTCTTTGAAACTCTTATTAACCTCCTTTTATTTGGTAAAAATAATCTTCTATGCTTCTTGTACTTCTTCTTGTGAATCAATATGGGCATGTTTGGAATGTGATACTAGATAGGAGTTGTGACAATTCTACAGACAAGATTTAACTTTGTTTTCTTCTTTAATGTTGTGTACATTAGAATCCAACCTTACCAGACAAGCCATATGGGTTTAAGATTTTTTCACTTTAATGAGCTGAACTTCAAAAACAAGGTGCAAATGAGAAAATTCTTTACATTCTGGTGCAGGGCACTTTCTTTTAACAAATCTTTTATTGGACAACATGAAAAAAAACTGCTCGTGAGAGTCAGAACGAAGGAAGGATTGTCATTGTTGCATCAGAGAGTCACCAGGTAGTTTATCGTGAAGGAATTTGTTATGATAAAATCAATGATAGATCAAGGTAAGTAGTGATTAAACTTTTATCTTACTTTTCTCAAGATTAACCGTGTTATTTAGTCCCATGCAATGACCAATTTATAATTAAAAGAATTTTAATTTTTCTTGTATTATTGGAGCTCAAACAGTTATAATCAAATAAAAGTATAGTTCAAAGCTGTGAAAATTAGTTAAGTATAACATAAATCATGAGAGGAAGAAATCTAAGAAAAATGGAATAATAGGGTTAGTTAGAATTTAGAAAATGGTGCTATTGTTCTCTCTTTCATGGTTTTGTGTGTGAAGTCCAAGTTGTGGGTTAAGGAGTTTGCTTCCTGTTAATCGACATATCCATTTGTGAAAATTGAAGAAAAGGTTGCTACTAGAAAATATGTATTGTTTAGATTCTTTGACATTCCATATTTAATTTAGGTTTGGCTGTTAAATCATCAGCAGGACAGAATAAGACAGAATATGCATACCTTTTAGTGATTTCTACATCTAGTCCCAGTTTTCATAGAATAAATGTTGTCAACTATTGATTTTGGATAATATGTATATACTCAAACTTTATTAATTAATATTTGACTTTTAGCTGATAAATTAATATATTCAGCCATGAAAACTGAAAGAAAAGTGTAATATATATCTATACAGATACTTTGATAATTCATCCATGTTTCGCTGGTAATAAGTTCTAGTGGACATAATATGCAAACCTCTTCTTGGTGTCTTTTATAGTCGTAGTCTTTGTAAATTCAAAAATATTGATCTGAACTTTTGCCACCTGTACAACGTTCAGTAAACGCCTCCACCTTGTTATTGAACATGTTTGGCTAAGCTTAAAAAGTTCTCTTATCAGTAAATAAGATTTTTAAAAATTATTTATTTCATTGGTTAAAATTGGAAACATGCAAGTTACTTATCTTGACAAAATTATGAGAGTTACTTTCGAAATAGGTAATTTTTGTTACTTGAGTAAGAAAATATAAACATATCCTAACATTTTGGAAATAAAAAGTTACTTAACCGAAGTTGCTGCTTAATGTATATTACATGGTTAGCATTATCTGACCTCAGGTAAGCATGATATATGGCTTCTTACACTAAAATCTTATATTTCTAGTTTTCTATATTTCCTTTTGCCACTTTGATATTACTTATTGCTCGTATTATTTCTTTCCAGTTATTACAGCATACTTGCTTATATATTGCATGCTAAAGAGCTTGCAAGGCGCCTGAAGGTAATTTTCGTGACTTAGAAATCGGAAAATGTATAATATTATCACATGACTTTGTATAATTGGTTTAATGTCGCGGCTAGTAATCCTATAGAGGGGTTGCTTAACTTCATGTCTTTTCTTTTTTTGTTTAAATTATTAATGCACTTCCTGTGTATTCTTTTTTTATTAATAAAATTACCTGATTACCTATCAAAAAAAATCTTCCAAAGTCTGGAGAAGATTAATAAGATACCTTTTCAATTTTCTACATGCATGGTTTTCTTTGATATATTTTCTTGTTTAAAATAAGTAAATTTGCTAAATAAGATGGTTCTAAATGCTGGAGAAATTTTTTTATAAACATATTTGAATAAGTTACTCTTCTATTCTTACTTAAAGTAAGAAGAGTTACTTATTATGATTGACCTATAAAAAAATTATTTTATTTTGAAACTCATATACTTAGAAGTAAATTTTTAAGCTTAACGTGCTCGTAGTACTGAGAGTTGGTCATAGCAGCATCTGTAGGTACTTAAAATATGTTGTTAAAATTTGTATGAGAATCCAAGCTGTGTATGTCTTGATGAAACTAGCATTATCTTTTCCGAGATTGGTGAAATTTCTCGTATGAGTCTTGCTAATAAGACGCATCTTGTTGATAGAAGTACCTACTTGTCTTTTGATGCATTGTTTTAGTGAACATTCTCTGCTAGTAGAAGTGTAACATTTGATTTCTGCTATAACAGGAGGAAGGAGGTTATATAACTGCTAATTCACTTCTTCCCGGGGCAATTGCCACTAACCTTCTGCACCATCACAGTTTCATTGATGGTAAAGTTCTGGCCATCCTGACCATTTTATAAATATTAGAGCACCTTACTTTTAAGTAAATTTATTTTTGCCAAACATGTTTGTGCTTAGAAGTTACTTTTTTGTTTTAGATTTTAGTTTCATCATTGGTTGTCTATTGTAATTTGGAAAACTGTATGCATTTTATTGCACTATAAAGGCACAAGAACCAAAATTGGTTGGGGTTTTTGGTCGTTCGTGTTCACAGCTCAGCAAACTGCTTTAAGCATGTTTGGCTAAGCTTAAAAATTTTATGTACAAGTTTCAAAATAAATAATTTTATTTATTAGTTAAAGCTAGAAGTGAGTGATATTACTTATTTCATCAGTAAGGTTAAGATTTATTTGCAAAATAGTAATTTTTTACTTAAAAGTAAGAAAAAAGTAACATATTCAAACATGTATGGGAACACAAAACTCACTTAAAATTAACTTCTACATTTGTTTTCCTTTAAAGCTTAGCGAAACATACTGTAACATACCTCCATACTGCATAATGAAAAACATGGGTAGAATTAGGGGTGTCCGTGGGTCGGTTCGGTTCGGTTCTGCTCGGTTCCAGAATTTTCGGGTATTTAATAAATGGACCCGTCGGGTCCAAATATAATTATGGAACTGTTCGGGTTCCGTTCGGTTTCATACCATAATTAAATTTTTTAACATTTACAGCAACACTACATAAATATAACTAATGACATTTCATTTGTAACTTTTACAAATTAACGTAACCAAATTTAAAAATATAAAAATAACTAGCTGTCGAATAACATTAATTCAATGCATACAAATACTAAAAAATAGATATTAATACTTACCAACTATTTGATTTAATCATCAACTGCTACTGCTTGACTTGTCATGGCAAAAAACTCTACAAGAATTGAAAAAGCACAATTAACAAACAAATAACCTAAAAAATGTTCAATTAATAAGATTTGATAAAAAAATATAATATATATCTATTACATGTTTCAATGCTCTCATAGAACTCTGTTTTTTCAATGCAAATTCCATCTTGGGAAACGTTCAAGAGTCTAGAATATTTTCTTAGCCAGTTTTGTGTACAAATTAAGGCTTCAACTGTTTTAGGAGTTAAAGAACTCATAAATGGATCAAGAATGCGCCCTCCAATACTAAATGCTGACTCATAAGCAACTGTAGATACAGGAATGGCAAGAACATCCCATGCAACCTCAGATAAAAATTCAAATCTTGATTTATTAATCTTCCACCAATGTAAAATGTTAGAAAAAATAATTTAATTTAATTAATTCAATAAAAAAATATAAAAAAATTATTTAGTTTCGGGTCTCATTCGGTTCTTTGGTTCTTGGTTGAGACCCGAGATCCGACCCAAACCTTTCGGTTCTCGATTCGGGTACCCGTTCAGGTCTTTAACTTATGAAGAAACCACTCGGTTCGTTTCGGATATTTTGGACACCCCTAGGTAGAATCAGAATTAACATCTGTCCTTGAAGGATTGTCTTTTGCATTATTTTACTGTATATCATTAGATAATTTCAAATCAAGGAGTAATGTAATTTTGGCGCATGCATTATTTTACTGTATATCATTATTTTTTCATAAGGATTCTACTAACTATTTTCTCATCGAACCCATTCTTTATTTGTTCTAGGGAGCAGCAACAACATTCTATGTTGAGTTGCATCCACAGGTGAAGGGAGTGAGTGGTGAGTATTTTGTAATAGCAATATATGTAAACCCCAAGTTCACTGGGGGCAGTGAAGCAGAATTGGCTAAGAAATTGTAGGAATTCAGCTTCAGTAAGACAGAATCCAAGTAGTTTCATATTCTGTTACCAAACTTTATAGTTGGGAAATGATGCAAAAAATTGTTCTTCGTCATCTTATTTTGCCTTTTTAATTCGCCTTGTGCAAAAAAAAAAAAAAAATTGACATCTGAACTCGAATATTTATTTTTCCGATTTACTTTAGTTGTGAGCTTGATATATGCTTCCCTGTTCTTCTCCGGGCTACAAGTACAACTGTACCAGAAGTCTTTAGCAGGTTATCAAAAAATAAAAAAAAAAAAATTCAGTTGCTTGATGAGTTCTCGACCTTCTGGTTGTTGCAAATGTCGGAGAGAATCCCATGTGTGAACGAAAATCCATTCGAACTTGGGAGCGCGAGTAAGGGAGCAAACTCGTAACGATAAGAATAGTAGGTAAGCTTTAGAACCTTGTCAAGCAATACACGAAAAAACTCTTTTGTAAGTATGAAATTCACCAATGAATAACTCATAGGAACACTTTTAAAGAAAAGAGAGAAGAATACTATAAGAACTAATTTACATAACCGTGAAACCTCCTCCGAGTACCAAATATAGAAAGATAAACTATTGAATGCTACATCGACAACAGACTAAGCTTTTTTATGGTCGACTGCAAAGATGCATTCACGCCACTGTCAGTTAATTAGAACCTGTGAAATCATAAGCCCCTCAATGAACTCCAAACTTCAAATCGAAAGAAATCACAAGCCCCTCGAAGAACCCCAAACTTCAACGCAGTGCTGATCCTTTCTTGTCACGAACATTTTATTCCCTCCAAAATCCAAGTTGGTTATACGGCTCCCTCCAATATCTTTTGCACGTCCCATCATGTTCTTCCGGAAGACTCTCTCCGGTAAATGACCTTCCTTGTTTTGCGTAGAACCAATTTGAACCTCAGACCACAGCTCGATGTTTCCTCCTTTACAGCAGAAGACATGGTTTCCATGGATTCCAACTTTACATCCAAAACCTTCTTTCTTCCCATTTGCCACCTTTCGGCCATCACCAAGACAAACCCAAGAATTATCAGCACCTATACTCCTCAAATCGGCAAAGAACACTTCACCTGTATTCACACCAATTTTAAATATCGACGAAAGTGAATTTGATACTGCTACATCTGCAAAACAATCAACTCTCTCCTTAAGTTCCCAAACTACATTCCTCGACCTTATGTCCCAAAACCTTATATTGCCTAGTACACCAGACGGTCCACTGTGAGAACCCAAGGCCATCAACAAATTATGACTAGAAACCCATTGCAGTTTAGTGGCTGGAATCGCAGAATCTAAATCAGCGCCGAAAATTTCATAATGACCTATCTTGGTTACTGGTCTTAAACTATCATTAAGATCATATAACATGATGCAATTTGAATTTCTCCGGACGGATTCAAAGCTTGTGAATAAGTACTCGTGCGACACCCCAATGGCTTGCACCGTAGAACCAGACCTTGTGACATTCTCCCAATTCAACGTTTGTTTAACAAAACCATTATCAAGATCTATAATTTGTAACCCTAAAAAGTCTGTGGCCCCGGCTGCAGCAACTTTATCCGATAATGCTAATAACGAATCAATGGCTGTGAAATGAGTCAATATGGTGGATTTTCTTTGCAATGACCAATCAAAGGAAGTGATTTTACTACCATGAGCAACATGAAGTGACTCATACTCTGTAGTCGAGATAGCCGATGGCGAATCCCGGCCACTCATAGGTAAAACCAATGATTTTTCAAGGTTAAATGCATCAAATTGAGAAGAGTTTGATTTGGAATTTACTAATAGGTTTTCAATTCCATAAAACCGAGCCTCAAAAATCAGGTCTTGAATATCAAAAGATCTAGCTTTTGAGGGAAGATTCCCAGTTCTAAGGAGGGAAAGTATAATTGAAAAAAGTTCAGGGTCTCTATCAATAAAAGGGATTTTATTATCAGAATTGGCAATCCTGGATAATAATGATTTTGAGCCAGCTAAAACTAGGGTCTGTTTTGAAGTTTGAAAAATCTGACCACCCACATCAATTGTAATTATATTAAAATTTGATTCTTGAGGAACCCTATTTGGCCGGGATTTTGACCCTGCTAAAGGGAGCATTTTCTTGTAATCTCCCAAAACAAAATCCCCAATGTTTATGCCCAAAATCTAATATCAATTTTGAAATAAAGAATCTCAAGAGCCCTAGAAATCAATACCTGGGAGGTAAGTTCCTCAAGAAACTTGAAATCCTTTAATCAATACAAAATAATACCCTAGAAATCAATAACTGCTCAGATTTGGGAGGTGGGTTCCGCAAGAATATTGAAACCCTTTAATGTATCCTCGATAAAACAGTCAGTACCGGAGATCGAGGTTCATACTTATTTGGTCATGTTCTTCTTAGGTCAGGAGGCGGTCGGACCGTGGCTAACGTAGGCATATATTTCGGATACAGAGGCGATCAGAGGTGCAACTCGGCTACCAACCAAGCAGGTCAGGGGCAGATCGAGACTTTTTACGAGTATTGAACGTGCAAGAAAATTTGTGTTACGAGCATTGAACGTGCAAGAAAATTTGTGCAGCTAATCAAAATTCAAAGGTGAAAAAAGAGGATTAAAGGGTTGGCTATTTAAGGGTGTGCTAGAAAGGTGGTGGGTGGTACAGTAGGCGGGGTAGGGTGGGTCCTAAAAGGTAGTCAAAGTTTCTTCTTGTCAATGGAGGCTAGAAAATTAAGCCCCCATTTGGGCGCCGTCATCTTCGTTGAATTATAATTTATTTTTTCATCTCTTTTGTACTTTTTTTTAATAAAATAATATTACACATAATTCAAAAAAAATTTCTTTCGCTTTTGATGATGTCATACGCGTTATACCCGAGCACGAGGATGGCCAAAGGTCCATGCTCTGAATTATGGGCCTATAGTCCTCGGATTTATATGTACTCGGAGTATCTCGAGGATGGTCTTACTGGATCGCCCGAAAAGTCACGACGGGAGTCCTCGGTTGTGCAGGTGATTGGGATCTCTACTTGGCCAATTCCATGCGATCCGTGGTCAAACATCGCCTATCCTCGTGCAAGAGGATTCCTAACCCTACAAGGACACCACATCCAAGGAATCCTAGATCACGAAGGAGTCCTATCTTGGGAACACTCCTAACAAGGTAAGACTCCTACTTGGGTTCCAATGTCTGTTCCTACAATCGCTCCGGAATATAAGGATATGAGTCCTACTTGAACTCCACTCCCTACCACTATAATTATATCACCATCGTTCTACGTTTTTACATATATTTTCCGGCATACATATTCTCAATTCTCTCTCTGACTTAAGTATCGGAGGGGCGATGAGGCTAACCATCAATGCCTTTGTTTCGGGTACCGGAAGATCTCATTCGTGCTCGTACTCAGTCGTCAAGTTCGGGAAATCAAAAGGTGTGATTTTTGGTAACATAAGCTTTTATCCTACATTCTCCAAAAAATTATTATCTCTCATTATAATATGGAATAATGGGAGCCAAATGAGCAGTGATAGGGTTGGTTTCCGATCACCCCGAGCCCGACGTCTTGGAAAGTGACTATTACCCGGTTTTGAGGCATTAGACCTCGGGGTAATTGCAGTCCTCGGGAACAGTATGGTCGGGCCTCACAACATGTCGCTCGAGGTCACATTACTAGTCGTTGGTATATACGCATATGCACAGTGTCCTAACTCGAACAATCTTAGTATGCTCCTTAGTCAAGCATCAATAGCCCTTGTCCGGAAAGAGTCCTAGTTCTTCCTAACCACCCCACCCTGGGAGTCCTAAGTCGTAAGGGAGTATAGAGTATTTCCAACAAGGAAAGTTTGGTCTCCTAGTTAGGACCTAACACTTAGCGATTGCACCCAAAAATAAGGAGACGAATCCTAATTAAACCACACTACCTACCTCTATAAATATGGCCCTTCCATCCATGACCCAGGTACGCTTTACATATATTTTCCAGCATAAATATTCTCCCTAATCTCTCTCTGACTTAAGCATCGGAGGGGCGACGAGGCCAACCCTCGACGCCTTTGTTTCAGGTACCGGAAGATCTCGTTCGTACTCGTTCTCAGTCATCAAGCTCGAGAAGTCAACAGGTACGATTTTTGACAGCATCATTTTGGCGCCGTCTGTGGGAAACGCTACCAAAAGTCATGGTGAATACACGTTCGGGTCTTCCTCTCGCGAGTTCATCCGCTCCAAAACAGCCACCAGTCGCGGATCCTCAAGCTCACCAAGAAGAATCACCAGGGTCGTCTGGTCCCTCGCCCGCAATTGTTACCGTTGGAGCATTCGAAGAGCTACGTTAACAAGTGGCGGCCTTGACCCAGCTACTAAGCCAAGGAAACACTCCCCAAGCTCGGGAACCAGGGGACGCACAAATACCGGCATCAGATGGAGGTATCGTGGCTGATGCTCGAGCTCGGGACATCCGTGATGCCCACGATAATGGTGGGTCGAGGGCCTCAGACATCCCCCCACGTGCCTCGGCCTCGAAATTGGTTACCATGGACTCAAGCGAACTCGCGCGGATCATACAAGATGGAATTAGGGCAGGATTACAACAGAATACCAAGGGAGTGGCGGGGTTCACCCCTAATACTCCATTCACATCCGAAGTTCTTTCATACCCGCTCCTAGACAGGTTAAAATTCCCCCGCATAAAAGAGTACGATGGGACGACCGACCCCATCAACCATCTAAATGTCTATACAGACGTCATCAACCTGCAGGTTGCACCGGATCAAGTAATGTGCAAGGCCTTTCCTCAAACGTTGACCAATGCGGCTAGGGATTGGTTCGCCACATTGGAACCCAACTCCATATCGTCATTCTCTGACCTTGCTGAAAAGTTCTCTGCCTTTTTCGCCAGCAGCAAGGGCATCAGGAAAACAGCGACCACCCTCATGCAGCTCCGTCAGGGGCCTAACGAGACCTTACGTAACTTCATGACGAGATTCAACAAAGAAAGGTTACAGATACCCGACCTTCATATCACAGCAGCGGTTTCGGCTCTGACATATGCAGTAAAGTGTGAGGCCTTTAGGATGTCTTTGTCTAAGACACCCCCTAAGTCGGTGACGGAACTCCTAACCTGAGGTGAGAAATATATCAACATGGAGGAGGCCATGAAGGCCACCCCGAGCTCTGAGAAATCACAACTTAAGAGGTCACACGAGCCCAGTGTGCGACAAGATTATGCTCGGGAAAAGCCGAGGCAGGAAGGAACACCTAGGCCGTTTACTCATTTGAACACTTCTAAGTCCAACATACTCATGGAGATCAGAGACATAAAAGATCTTAACTGGCCTCCTAGGTTGCGATCTCCCCCGGAGACGAGAGACAAGAGCAAGTACTGCGACTTTCACAGGGACCATGGACATACCACAGAAGAATGTATAATGTTGCAACGGGAGATCGAGGCGTGAGGGGATTTTTGAGGACATACGTCGGAAACGACAAGCGTCCGAGGAATGATCACAACAAGGGTAAGGCGTCGATCTCAGGAGGAGATAACAAACCCATTGCAGGTACGATCAACATCATAGTTGGAGGGATATCGTCAGGGAGAGATTCGAACAATAGAAGAAAACAATATGTCCGACAGCATAAATTGGGACACGAAACCACACCTTCCAGAACCGAGGACATCACCTTCGGAACAGAGGACCTGGAAGGCATAACATTTCCTCATGACGATGCTTTGGTCATATCCGCCATAATAGCCAATTTCGAAGTCAAGAGGATACTCATAGACAATGGGAGTGCCGCCAATGTATTGTCCCGAGAAGCCTTCGAGAAGATGGGAATCTCCGCCAACCAACTTAAGATGGTCAGGACCCCGCTCCAGGGGTTCGGGGGTGGAACAATCATTCCGGAAGGGATTGTTGACCTTCCGCTGACTTTAGGCGTAGGCCAGAAGCAAGTGACGGAGATGACGCCTTTCCATGTGGCACAGACCTCCGTACCATACAACGCCATTTTGGGAAGACCGTTACTCAACAAGATCAGGGCCATTGTATCCACATTCCACCTTGCTATGAAGTTCCCGACGAATCACGGCATAGGGGTTGTACGGGACGACCAAGCAGCAGCCGAAAGTGTTACATCTCAAGCATTCAAGGGTTGAGCACTGACGTCATGCAACTGGCAACTCCAGAGCTCGAGATCGGGCATCATGATAGACTTGCCCCGGTAGAAGATTTGATAGAGGTCGAGCTCGGGTGTGGTAAGAAAGTAACCATTGGTCGGGATCTTGACGTCGAGCTCAGGAACGAACTCATCAGTTGCTTATCCCGTAACATTTACTTATTCGCTTGGAATGTAGAGGACATGCCAGGGATAGACCTCGAAGTCGTGGTCCATAGACTTAATGTGAGGCCCGATGCAAAGCCAGTAAAGCAAAGGAAGAGACAATTTGCGCCTGAGAGACGGGAGGTAATACGTAAGGAGATTAACAAACTCGCCAGTGCTCAGCTTATTAGGGAGGTCCAATATCTAGACTGGCTTGCCAACGTCGTCCTTGTAAAGAAGGCTAATGGTAAGTGGAGAGTGTGTATTGATTTCACGGATCTCAACAAAGCATGCCCAAAGGATAGTTACCCTCTACCTCGGATCGACAATCTAGTGGACAGCACCTCAGGTCACAAGTTGTATAGCTTTCTTGATGCTTTCTCATGATATCACCAGATCCTCATGGCCGAAGAGGATCAAGAGAAGACGTCATTCGTAGCAGACTCTGACATCTACTGTTATAAGGTCATGCCTTTCGGTTTGAAGAATGCAGGGGCAACATACCAGAGGCTCATCAACAAAGTCTTCGCTGATCTAATCGGAAAGAGCATTGAGGCTTACGTTGACGACATGGTGGTTAAAAGTAAGCAAGAGAATGAGCATATTGCGACCTAGAAGAAGTGTTCTTTATTCTCCGAAAATACAAGATGAAGTTAAACCCTACCAAGTGTGCTTTTGGGGTGGCATCAGGGAAGTTCTTGGGTTTCATGATCACTCACAGAGGAATTGAGGCCAACCCCGACAATAGGAAGGAGGTCCAGAAATTGACAGGTCGGGTTGCGGCTTTGAATAGGTTCATGTCTAGGGCAGCCGACATGTGTTTTCCTTTCTTCAAAGCGTTAAGAGGGAATCAGAGCTTCAATTGGAATGAGGATTGCGAGAGAGCTTTCCAGGAGCTCAAACAGGCTCTGGCTACCCCCCGGTGCTCACGAAACCCGAACCTGGGGACACACTATACTTATACATGGCCGTATCTCAGAATGCAGTGAGTGGTGTGCTGGTAAAAGAGGTGAAGAAGGCTCAACAACCCATCTACTATGTAAGCAAAGTATTGTCGGACGCAGAGACAAGGTACACACTGGCCAAGCAGCTTGCCTTAGCGCTAATTGTGGCAGCTCGGAAGCTGCGTTAATATTTCCAGGCGTACCCTATCGTTGTTCTTACAGACCAACCACTCAATCAAATACTTTAAAAACCAGACGTTTCAGGAAGATTGTTGAAATGGGCAATTGAACTCGGAGAATTTGACATAGAATTCAGACCCCGACCTTCCATTAAAGGACAAGTCCTAGCAGATTTCATCGCAGAGCTCACTCCCAGGCCTCGGGGGCCAGAGGATGACCCGACCATCATCAGAGACGTATGGGAAATATTCGTTGATGGAGCTTCCAACTCCTCGGGTTCGGGTGCAGGTGTCATCATCAGCAGCCCCGACAAACTAACTGAGATTCAATGTGCTCTTAGGTTCGAATTTGAGGCTACCAACAATGAAGCAGAATACGAGGCTGTGGTCATTGCTCTTGAACTCGCATACAACTTGGGAATCGAGCACGTCAAGCTGTTTAACGATTCACAACTCGTGGTAGGACAGATCGAAGGAACATTCGAGAGGAAGGACGGGAAAATGAGCATGTACTGTTTGAAGGTACATGATCTACAAAGAAGATTTAAGGATTGTCAAATTCTGAAGATCGCCCGGGCTGACAACCGAAAGGCCGACGCGTTATCCAGACTTGTGTTCATGGGAGTGGATGGCTTCGACAGGATAGTCCACATCAAAATCGTGACAGAACCAAGCATCGGCCAAGAACTAGCAGTCATGGACATCGATAATGAGCTTTCCTGGATGGACCCCATAGTCGAATTCATTATTAATGGAAGCCTCCCCCAGGACCCTAAAGAAGCTAGGAACATCCGATCTAGAGCACCGAGGTACTACATAATTCAAGGAGTCCTCTTTCGCAGAAGCTTTACGCTTCCCTATCTCAGGTGCCTCAGACCCTCCGAATCCGCACATGCTCTGACAGAAGTCCATGAAGGAATATGTGGAAATCATCAAGGAGCTAGAGCTCTAGCCTTCAAACTCATAAGGTATGGGTACTACTGGCCGACCATGAAGAAGGACGCCTCAGAATATGTAAGAAAGTGTGATAAGTGTCAAAGGTTTGGTAACCTCATTCATGCCCCCGCGGAGGAGCTCACGCCTATACACTGTTCGGCTCCCTTCGAACAATGGGGGGTGGACATCCTCGGGCCCTTCTCTATGGCAAGAGGACAATTGAAGTTTGTGGCTGTAGCTGTGGAGTACTTTACAAAGTGGGCGGAAACAGAGCACCTAGCAACTATTTCAGAACCCAAGCTAAGAGCATTCATCTGGAAGTCTGTCATATGTAGGTTCGGGATACCTAAGGTGCTCATAACCGATAATGGAAGAAAATTTGATAATGTACAGTTCAAGAATTTCTGTATCGACCTTGGGATAAATCATCGTCTAACATCGGTCGCACACCCTCAGAGCAATGGCTTGGCCGAAGTTACTAACACGATTATATTGCAAGATCTCCGTACAAGGATCGAAAGCGCCCATGGCAACTGGCCCGACGAGTTACCCTCTATACTATGGACTTACAGGACTTCGCACAGGACAACGACCGGGGAAACCCCGTTCATGCTAGCCTTTGGGTTGGAGGCTACTTTACCCATTGAAGTTAACCTACCATCACTGAGGCGTTTGGGGCTTGAAGCCGGGGATCATACCACCGAACATCTCGACATGTTGGAAGAAGTACGAACACAAGCTGCACTACGAGTGGCCTCCTACCAAAATAGAACGGCCAAGTACTTCAATAGCAAAGTCAGACCCCGAAGATTCAAGACAGGAGACCTCGTGCTCAGAAAGGCCGAGGCCGCAGGCCATCCCCCGGGAAAGCTCGAACCAGCTTAGAAAGGGCCGTATGAAGTCATTCGACAAGTTCAGGGTGGAGCATACATCTTGAGAGATATGTCGGGAAAACCACTCCCGAGGCCTTGGAATGTCGACAACCTCAAGGTCTATCACAAGTAGAAGCCATGACCTTGTCCATTTTATCATAAATATTAGTTTACTTTTAATTTTTGGCTTGCATGCCTTACGCATTTTCTCCCTCTCAGTTCGCTTAGTTTAATTTGTCATCGGGCTCGCACGCTCTACACACTGTTACTTTCAACAATTCATTCATCAAGGCCTATGAGCCATTTCTTGTTCCAGAATATGAGCAAAATTTATAAAGTTAACTATGGGGAATGCCCTAACGGAAGCTGTCTTTTTCAAAGCCCTGTCACGCGCAGGCACCCTCGAGACATGTCACGGGCATGATCTCACCAAAAGCCCTGTCACGCGCAGGTACCATCGAGACATGCTACGGGCATGATCTCACCAAAAGCCCTGTTACGCGCAGGCACCCTCGAGACATGCTACGGGCATGATCTCATCAAAGCCCTGTTACGCGCAGGCACCCTCGAGACATGTTATGGGCATGATCTCACCAAAAGCCCTGTCACGCGCAGGCACCATCGAGACATGCTACGGGCATGATCTCATCAAAGCCATGTTACGTGCAGGCACCCTCGAGACATGCTATGGCACGACCGCGCGCCTGAGGAATGAACCATACCCGAGATAAGCGACGAACATGAACGCATTAGAGAGGCCCAGAGCTCGACCATCCAAAGTGACTCGCACACGATTTTGGGTATTAAAGCTCGGGAATGGAGAAGTCCGAGATTCGATACACGTCGGGTTCGACACATATTCTGAGCATAATGCCATCATCGGGCTCGGGATCAATTTCCTTGACCGACTTATCATCAAGCCCGATGCTCAAGGAGCTCGGGTTCGTGTCATAAAGGAAAGTTAAAATATTTAAGTCCTCGAGTTTCACCAAGCTCGATGCTTTTTCAAATAGTTAATTATCCATGTTATTCCCGAGTTTCAGACATGTTATAGGTGCTCGATTTAACAAAACATCCTCGGTCTTATGAGTTGATAAAATTTGTAATAAAACATCAAGAGCATAATGACCTCGGCATCCAAACACTATACATTCACAAAAATAACTTGTTCTAACACCTTCGGGCAACATAAATTCAAAAAAAAAAAACATGTTCGGTCATCTTCGGGCAATATACAGCACAAAACAATGTTCGACCATCCTCGGGCAATATACATATAAAAGAACTAATCTAAGTCATCATGATCGGGCCTATCGACGACATCCTCATCCTCAGCTTCGGCGTCATCCACGAAGGTCGCTTCTTCGGACGCAGAAAGCTCGAGCCCGTTGGTCAGTTCGGGTAGAGGGCGCAAGGATTCCGGGTGTCGTCAGGAAGGGAGGATCGAAGGTATGCTCGGGCCTGCTTAAAGGCGTAGTTGTAAGACCCGAGCGCTTAGTCTCCCTTAATCATCTTCAGCTCGTCGGACTTCTTGAAGTCCTCAACCGCGCTGGCACGAGCCTCTCCCAACTTGGATTCAAATTCATTCATCCTCTGCTCGAGCTCAATTTTGGCATCCTCAGCCTCGTCCTTCGCAACCCTGAGCGCGTCGTGAACCTTCTTCAGTTCGGCCTCGAGAGCAGCCAATTTCTCGTCCTTCTCCCGACGATCAGCCTCCAGTTCGGTGATTCGTCGATCTCGGTGCTCCACGGCCTCTACGAGGTCGACTGTTTTGTGGGCCTCGTCCATGCCCTTAAGCGCCAGTCCCCGGGCAATGCTCAAGGTCTGAGAATTAAACCCGAAAAAAAAAAATAGTAAATGATAAAAGGTTACCTTCAAAGTCATTGCCTCGAGCGTGCTGATTCCGGCGTCGGTGTCTATGTCTGTCCTATACCGACCAACAATCGACGGGATAAGGGTGCACCTCCTATAATCCTCGAGCATCGAGCTTGTTGGTGGTACAGGCTCGTCCTCAAGGTCAACGACCTCGGCGGACCCCTTGGCACTGACGGCCCTTTCTCGGTCGTCGGGGGAGGCGGAGGCGATGGCGCCGGTGTTTGGGAGCGACGACCGGAGGGTTCCCCGGGTCCCATCACCGCGATCGTGGGCACTTGCTCCCGAAGCCTCTTATTACCCTTCTTCAGGCCTGATGCCCGAGCCTGAGGCCCTTGTGGTTTCCTCGAGGCAGCAGCATTGAGGGCAGCAGGATCGAACGTCATCTCAAGCTCTGCAAAAACACAAAAACCAAAGTTAGTCTCCCGACAATTCGTTAATCGAACGAACACTCTAATTGCTCGAGCACCGTACCCTCGACGCCCTTCACATTGGCAAGGTCGAAGATATCATCACCGAGGAGGTGATCCAAATCGAAGGCCAAAGGCTCGAGGTCTTCTAGCATTTGCCTATCTCTCTCGAGCACCTCAAAGTATGCCTGCCCCTCATTAAACCGAGCTGTATCAGGCACCACCCACCTCGGGCGAAAGGGACGGTCGGGATCCTGAGGGGATATAAAGAAGTACCTCGCCTTCCACCCTTTTTGGGAGCTCGGCATTTTGGGGATCCTAAACCTACCTCGGGTCAATAAATATACAAAGCAGTTGAAGCCGGGAAGGTACTTAAGCTCGAAAACCATCCTAAGGAGGTCAAGCCTCGGGGTTATGGAAAGTGCCCGGCAAGCTATGAAAAAATATGTTATCATCCTCCACCCGTTCGGTACGAGCTGCCCAGGGCACATCTCATGCTCGACCAAAAATGGGTGGAGGGGCCACCTCATCCCCCATTTCAAACTATCTTTGAAAACCACCAACTCCCTATCCCGGACACTAGAAACCCTATCATCGGGACCCGGGGTCCTAACGTCGCACGAGGGCATCAGGCCATACTCCTTCGCAATTTTTACAACCTCGTGCTCCTTGTACCGAGAACAAAGGTCGGGAATACCTATGGGTGGCCTACTACTCAGGGGAATGGCGACGGGGACTATTGAGTGAACATCGCCAGGGGTCGGGCTAGACCTCGAGGATCCACTAGACATTTTTAATTATGAAATAAAGAAACTTAAATTATCTACAAGTCGCGAGGTCTTACCTTAAGACTAAACCCGAGGTGGTCCGAGGTATCTTGTGATGGTGTAAAGTGCCAAATGTTGTGGGGTAGGGGGGTATTTATAGGAAGCCAATGAAGTTGAAAGGCCATCCAGTCTCCACCGTTCGCTCCCTGACACATGGCGTTCATCAAGCAAACCAGACATGTGGCATACCAAATTGTGCCACGTGGCATCACTCCGTAGGCCTCATCCCACATGGGCCAACTCGACACGTGTCCGGACGATCAGATTTTTTCTTTTTTAAGGCTGATCATGCCTATGCCTTATGCTGATCATCCATTCCACAAGGCTGATCATGCCTTTTTTAAGGCTGATCATGCCTAGTCCTTGGACAGATCATGCCTTTCACATGGCTGATCATGCCTTTTTTAAGGCTGATCATGTCTATTCCTTGGACAGATCATGCCTTTCACATTGCCTGATCATACATTTTTTAAGGCTAATCATGCCTATGCCTTAGGCTGATCATCCATTCCACAAGGCTGATCATGCCTTTTTTAAGGCTGATCATGCATATTCCTTGGACATATCATGCCTTTCACATTGTCTGATCATACCTTTTTTAAGGCTGATCATGCCTATGCCTTAGGCTGATCATCCCTTCCACAAGGCTGATCATGCCTTTTTTAAGGCTAATCATGCCTATTCCTTGGACAGATCATGCCCTTCACATTGCCTGATCATACCTTTTTTAAGGCTGATCATGCCTATGCCTTAGGCTGATCATCCCTTCCACAAGGCTGATCATGCCTTTTTTAAGGCCGATCATGCCTATTCCTTGGACAGATCATGCCTTTCACATGGTCGATCTACCTTTTTTTTTTTAAAAAAGGCTAATCATGCCTAATGATCACGAAAGCATGATCAACCCTTTTCAATAGGCATGATCATGCCCATCTCAGTGATGATCTAGCTTCTCCCCCATGAATCATTGACTTTCATGCTAAGCTCATCAACAAAGTGCATCACATCCTAGAATCTCGAGCATTATACTCTGGCACGGATGCACGGGGGCCAGTGATAGGGTTGGTTTCCGATCACCCCGAGCCCGACGTCTTGGAAAGTGACTATTACCCGGTTTTAAGGCATTAGACCTCGGGAACAGTATGGTCGGGCCTCACAACATGTCCCCCGAGGTCACATTACTAGTCGTTGGTATATACGCATATGCCCAGTGTCCTAACTCGAACAATCTTAGTATGCTCCTTAGTCAAGCATCAATAGCCCTTGTCCGGAAAGAGTCCAGTTCTTCCTAACCACCCCACCCTGGGAGTCCTAAGTCGTAAGGGAGTATAGAGTATTTCCAACAAGGAAAGTTTGGTCTCCTAGTTAGGACCTAACACTTAGCGATTGCACCCAAAAATAAGGAGACGAATCCTAATTAAACCACACTATCTACCTCTATAAATATGGCCCTTCCATCCATGACCCAAGTACGCTTTACATATATTTTCCAGCATAAATATTCTCCCTAATCTCTCTCTGACTTAAGCATCGGAGGGGCGACGAGGCCAACCCTCGACGCCTTTGTTTCAGATACCGAAAGATCTCGTTCGTGCTCGTTCTCAGTCATCAAGCTCGGGAAGTCAACAAGTACGATTTTTGGCAGCATAAAGCACTAAAGGTCTTAGCCCCCGTTTGACCCTCATTATTTGAAATTATAATTTTTGAAATTATGTTTTTTTTGAAGAAAAAAAAAATGAATAGTTAAAGAAGTTCTTTTTTAAAAAAAAATTTACATAAATGTCATTTTATTGAAAAATATGTAATTGACAAAAAAATAAATTGTAATTTTAATAAGCCGGGGGCTTAGGTTAGTTTACAGGTCATATGACATCGCTATTAGAGAAGTCCGACGTGGGACTGAATTTTGCAAAATGACAGAAAAAAAAACTAGAATTAGGGTGTGACTCGGTTAATTTTTAATTTCACGAAGAATCCCTTATGAATATTGGTACAATTGCCTACTTAAATTAAGTTATTTTGGATAATGTATGGAATAAATGTTCTGAACAAATCAATTAAGAATAATATATTTATAGTCAAAATCAATCATTTGTTATAAAGGAGAAAAAGGAGAATAGAGAATAAAAGTCAATAGATTTTTCTGTGTATTATAATGAGAACTAAAGTCCTATATTTATAGGACAGCAATATGGATACATATGATGATAATATCTATGGTTGCATGGGTATAAATGTCATTCACATTAAACTCTAATTTACTTTCTTTTTACAACGCTCCCCCTTGAATGACACATTTCAAAATATCAGACTCGTTAAAACTTTGTTTGATAAAAATCTAATGGGACAAAAAGAACAAACGAAGGAAAAAGAGTACAGTTATTTCGGAGTATTAAATATAAATGCTGCCCATTAAAACCTTGTTAGGAAAATCCAGTGGGATAAAACCTAAGCGAAGGAGAAAAAAAAGTACAGCTACTCCCCTTGATATTGATCACTGAAAATTTTTGAGTCGGCACATTCCAATCTCATGAACCAGTTTCTTGAATGTAGATGTTGGCAGTGCTTTTGTAAATAAATCGGACACATTGTCACTTGAACGAATTTGTTGAATATTGATGTCGTCATTTTTCTGAAGCTCGTGTGTAAGAAAGAATTTTGGAGAAATATGGTTCGTCAGGTCACCTTTGATATAGCCTCATTTTAGTTGTGTAATACAAGCAGCATTATCTTTATACAAAATTGTTGGACTATCTTTTGTTGAAACTAATCCGCGCGACTCTTGGATATGATGGGTCATGTTCCTCAGCCATATATATTCTTGGTGTGCTTCATAAATTACAATGATTTCAGAATGATTTGAGGATGTTGCTGTCAATGATTGCTTCACGGATCTCCATGATATAGCTGTTCCTCCACGTGTAAACACATATCATGTTTGTGATTTAGTTTTATGTGGGTCAGAGAGATAACATGATATGCATAACCCACTAAAGCAGATCCTGACTTTTGAGAATAAAATAATCTCAAGTCAATAATACACTTTAGGTAACAAAAAATATGTTTAACACTATTCCAATGTCTTTGTGTTGGTGTAGAGCTATATTTTGCAAGGAGATTTACAGAAAAAACTATGTTGGTCGAGTACAATTTGCAAGATAAGTTAATGCTCCAATTGCACTAAGATATGGTACTTCATGACCAAGAATGTTTTCTCCATCTTTAGGTGGACGAAAATGATCATTTTTTACATCAAGTGATCGAACAATAGGTGATGTCGATGGATATGCATTATCTATATAAAATCATTTTAAGATTTTTTCTGTATATGTATATTGATGAACAAATAATTTTTATGGGAAATGTTCAATTTGCAATCCGAAACAGAATTTGATTTTTCCCAAATCTTTCATCTCAATTCATTTTTCAAATAATTTGCAGTTTTGTTGAGTTCCTCAGAAGTTCCAATTAAATTTAAATCATCAACATAAACTGCTACAATTGCAAATCCAATATTTATTTTCTTTATAAAAACACATGGGCAGACATCATCATTTTTATAGCATTCATTCAACAAATATTCGTTAAGACGATTATACCACATGCGTCTGGATTTTTTCAATCCATACAATGATCTTTGCAATTTAATTGAGAACATGGTTCTCGGGCATGTATCATTTGTTTCATGCACTTTAAGTCTTTCAGGGACTTTCATATGTTTCCTCATAATCAATTCCTAGTCTTTGTGAGAAACCTTGAGCTACAAGTCGAGTCTTGTATCTTGTAATTTCATTACTTTCATTTCATTTTCGTACAAAAACTCATTTGTATCCAACATGGATTACATTTTCAGGTGTTCGAACTACATGTACAAACACTTTCTGTTTATCTAAGAAATTCAATTCCACCCGTATGACTTCTTTCCACTTTGGCCAATCATTTCTATTTTGACAATCTTCAACAAACAGTGGTTCAGGATCATCATTTTACATAATATCAAGAGTCATGTTAAAGGCGAAAATATTGTTTATAATAACATTATTTCGTTTCCATAATTTATTAGATAACATATAATTTATTGAAATCTCATTATTTTCGGGCACTTGTGATTCTTCAGGAATCATATTTTCAATTTTCGATTAATCAATTCTCTCTTCAATCGATATATTTCAACGAATTTATCTCGATTCCTCATTATTCATAATATGATGCAGTACATCATGTGTAAAAGTGTTGTCGACAAATTTTTCTTGTATTTTTCGATTCTATTTCTTTTTCCATGATGACATAACTTATTGAGATATCTCAATTTTCATTATTTTAGGTGCTTGAACCTCTTGAGGTTTTATATTATGTAATGTCTAAATACTCATTAAAAGTATATACATCCTAAGACAATCTTTACAAATTGCTCAAATTTCATTTGGAGGACTTTGTAATAGAATCGAATATCATCACGCTTCAAGCATGCCATAAATTTATGAAATATAATATTAGAGTCAATTCGAGTTGGAGCATTTAAAACTGATGTGTGAGATATATTTGGTCAGTTGTATAATCTGAAAATTATGCTCATAATTTGAATAGTACTTTCGCAAACTTCAGGTTGCGAACACCATGCAATCATCTAATATTTGTATCAAATCTATTAGATACAAATGATATTTAGATGGTCAACATGGAGGGTGATGAGGCCCATATATCACCCTAATTAATTTTCAGAAATATAGGGAACTCAATCCTTATTTAACTAGTAACGATCAATAACCAATTTTCAATAAAGAGAACAAACATCAAATATTATTTCATTGGATTAAAGAATCTTTCGGTTCTTCATTGAATATCCACTTGAATATTTAATTTCGCATCATTATCGATCCAGTGATTGTACAATAGGTCATGCCAAACAATAAAGTCAAATTGAACTTCTGGTTCAATATAAGATATAATTCAATTATTTAATTTCGAAGAATATAGTTATATATATTATATAATCATATATCATTCAAGTAATCAAACTAATCAATATCTTCATGACGTTTCAGGGATAAACATGAAGTCAAAATGATTTATATTCTTGGAAACATGTATTATTTCGAGAGCATACTGTATTTCATTATTGTTTTTTCAAGAGTTATGTGTCAATATTTTTCTGAAATATTGAACATTATAATTCATGCTCTTCAGGAGCAGTCAAATATTACAATAATAAAATTACTTAAGGATTTACTCTTTTGAAGTAAAAACATAATTTATGCTCTTCAGGAACAAATAAAATATAATTAGAATATTAATAATAATGTGTTACTTAAGAAGCAATAATATTTGTAATAGACAAATCTACAAATAATATTCTTCTGGAATATTGAAATCGTAATGTCATGCTCTTCGAGAGCAAGTAATATTCTTCAAGAATATTAATTATAATATTGTGCTACTTCAGGAGCAACAACAAAATATTAATAATAGATAGATTTACGATTAATATTTTGTTGGAATATTAATTATAATGGTGTGCTACTTCAAGAACAACAAATTTTTTTTTTAGAATATTTATACATCTTATGAAATTGCTAATCAGATTTATATTATATTATTTAATAACTCAAATTTAAAATTGTGTTATACAGTAAAAAGAATCAACGAGTAAAAATTATAATAAATATATCAATGTTTAATTAAAACCATATAATATTAATCCTTCAGGAGCTACGTATTATTTAAAAGTTGTGCTTCTTCCGGAGCAACAATTAGATACACTATCACTTTAAAGTTTATACAAGAATAAAAAAAATTATTGGTGGAGTTAAAGCCAAAAAGTATTCAACAACAATAATAAATTAACACAATTTTGTGGTTTTATACGCTAAATATTCATGTGTGTTCACGAACATGATATATGAGCATACTACGTGCAGAATTGAAAAAAGCATACATAAATAATCATTAATTAAATATCATTACTGTGCAGAATTGAAGAATTAGCAAATTTTCTTTATGCAAGTATTGAAGTGTAGTAAAAGAAAATTGACCAAATACATCTAAGGTATTGAGATATTGTTAGCACACATTAGGTTTCTTCACGGGTTGATTATGTACAAGTCAAAAATGAATATGAAGAAAGTGGGCCCAATTCTTTGCAGCAGTGCTGAAGGTTTCCCTATGTCTTGCATCTGGGTTACCAACTTTGATACATTGGATCTCATCCATGATAAATCAGTTTTAAGTGAATGGCACTTCTTGTCGGTTCTTCAAGGCTTTTAATTAATTCATTTTGGTTTGGAGAGAATCGTGTTGATAACGTGTTATAAAAGAGAAAAAAGAAAAGAGAGAATAAAAGCCAATTGACTTTTCTCTGTATTATAATGAAAACCAAAATCATGTATTTATAGGACAGCAATAAGGATACATATGATAATAATATTTAGGGTTGCAAGAGTACAAGTGTCATTCACATTAAACCCTAATTAATTTTATTCACACAATCATAATTATTTACATATTTTTTTTTTTTTTTTTTTTTTTTTTTTTCTTTTCTTTAAAATGAAACTCTTCTAAAGTCTTATGAATTCTATAAAAAAAAATAGTTTTTATTTTCATGCCATTTAATATGTTCATAATGGAGTAGCCCAAGCTAGATGTCTAGCTTTGAATATAGAGACATTAACCCTTACCTAAAATGCTATTAATAAATGCAAAACGCGTTTACATTGTGTATGAAATTTTTAGTACGCCGGATTGAAATATTTTTTATCGTACTGTAAAATTCGTGACACTTTACTAACGTGTCCTTATTGTTATTAATTCATAGATACGTATTAATACCGTGACATATTTTAATTGAACACAAATATTTAATACACCCATTATTTGAACAATTAGGTATTGTGCACTTGTTGTCAACACCGAGACCTAAAAGTATAAATCGAATTGTGGCAGATCATTGACCTGGGGACGGATCTAATACTATGGCATCACTTAGGGTCCGTTTTATTGCCAGAGTTGAAAAAATGGGTGGGCAAAGAAATGAAATTCCAGGAAAAGTAATTGCTTAGAAATTATTTTGTAGAGAATTGTTAATTTAGGTGTTTGATTAATATACAACAATATTAAAAAAAAAAATTTTTTAAATTTGTGTGTTCGTTTTGATTTGTTTTACCATGTAAATTGTCCATTAAGTGATAATTTTTTCTACAATTAAGTTTATAAAATTTGTTTTCCATTGCAAAAAGTAAAAAACAAAAAAAAAACGATTTTTTTTTTTTTCTTCTAAAAAAAAAAATCATTTTTTTTTTTTTTTTTTTTTTTTTTTGCTTGATTTTGTTTTACATGAAAATGTCTATTAAAGCGAAAAAATTTTCACAACTAGTTCATGAAATTTTGTTTTCATTGAAAAAATAAAATTAAAATTTTTTTTTTTTTTTGAAAATCAATTTCACAAACGCCAAAAAAGAGGAAATCAAGGCGCGTGAAGCGAGAACCAAGAAAATTAATTCCCTTCAACTTTTAGCTTATCAAACATGACATTAGCATGGAAATGGAAAGAAATTTCCACTTCCATGGATTAAATGTCCATCAACATGGCCTTATTGAATTAAGATACGTATCACATTCACTAAAAAAGATTATAATAACTGAATTACTTAAAATAAAAAAATAATTTATTAATTTACTTATAAGTAGACGTTTTAAGCTTAACAAACGTGCTCTAAACTCAACTTATAATTCACCCAAATGCACCTGTTCCAGAGTAACGACAATAAAAAGCACTAGCAAATGCCTGATTCACACAGCAAAATCATGAACCTCCTGCTTTTTGAAAATTGAAATATTTCTTGGACCTGATATTCACACGACCAAAATGACCAGAACAAAGCTAGAGTTTCCGGGTAACAAACTAACAAGACTCGATGCGACTAGGGATTAGATCGATCATCAGGGGCGGAGTCAGAAAATGATTTTTAAGGATTTAAAAAAAATTTTAAAAAAAAAAATTAGAAATTAAATTCACCGACCATAGAGAAATTAAGTTTTGGAGGCTATTCTCGTACCATTTAGGGCTGGGCAAAACTCTTGAACTAAACCGAACCGAATCGAGCGGTTCTTCATAAGTTAAATACCCGAACGGGTATTCGAATCGAAAATCGATGGGTTTAGGTCGTTTCTCGGTTCTAAACCAAAAACCGAAAAAAAAAAAAAAAAAAAAACCTGATTTTTTTTTTAATAAACAAATTACCAAATTAATTAAAGAAACCAACTAAGTCCAACAAAATTTATTTTTTTGTTAGCCAAGTTGCCCAACATTTGGGTCTTGTCATTGGTAAGTTCACTAGTAAAATACAAACCCAATCAAATCATTTGATAATTGTAATTTGTAAAACCTACATCTCGATCTCCATTCATTAGGTCACCCGACGACGGTAGCTCATTAATCAATTTTGAAGCTCCTCAATCTTTTCAATTATGTTTGTAGAGTTTTTTACTATGACAAGTCAAGTAATTGATGATTAAATCAAATTGTCAGTAAGTATTACCAATACTTAAAAATATTTTATTTTTATAACTTTTAATTTATATTTCATTTTCTCTATGCAGGCTGCTTGAAGCAAATGAACTATTGATATAAATCAGCGATGTTTTGAAGTATTTTATCTACTTTTTGGCGTTTGTATAAATTGAATTAATCTACTTTTAATATTTTATTTTTGTGTAGTATTTTTGTAAATGTTAAAAAATTTAATTATGGTACCGAACCCGAACGGTTCCATAATTATATTTGGACCCAACGGTTCCATTTATTAAATACCCGAAAGTTTTGGGTCGGTTCGATTCTCTTTAGAACCGAATCGAACCGATCCACGCCCAGCCCTCACGATAAAAAAAATATACGGAACTCAATGAAATAAAAAAAAGTTTAGATGTTTTACATTAAGATATTCCACTAAATCTTTGTATTTTTTTTTTTTTTTTTTTACCAAATAGAAAATTGATGCTTGCCTTAAAAAATATAAATTGACCGAATCATGATAGAAATAAGCAAAAATACATATTCACCAATGAAAATTTAAAAAAATTACTTAACGAGTACGCTTCAAATAACTTTGACAACCAACCTTCCAAACAATTGAAAGTTTGATCAAAACATGCGGTCCATAATATATCACTATTATCCATATGTTATTGTCTCGAAATATTATTTGGTGTATTTATCAATTTTTTATATTACCACAATTCAAAGTGAGTCAAAAATCTCAATCAAATTGAGAAAAATCAACTAAGAATATTGAGGGTCCAAGAAATTAAATTAAATTTACATCCGTTTTTTGCTCAATTTCAAGAATATACATATATATAGATTAAATAAATAATTTTTAACAAATATTATTTTTATTGTCAATCGAATCTAGAGTAAATTATTTATTTTGATTATAATATCTTTTTTATGGTCAAAATAAGTAATTTTTTTTTTTATAAATATGAATAAGTAATATATGAAAACATACGCAGAAATAAAAATTAATTTATTACTTTTAAATTTAGCAAAATATGTAGTGTCTCTAAGTACTAAAATAAGTAATTTACTTCTAGATCTAATCAATACAAATTATGTATAATAAAATTTAATTAATAATTAAAAGTAAATTTAGTCAATTCGTGCATTAAATATAATATCTAATTTGACAATAAAAAACATGCATTAAATAGAATATCTAATTTGACAATAAAATATTCACGTTTCATGAATGTCATGAAAATAGTAATTAATAATTGTAGCATTACAATTTGAATAATTGAGCATTGGACTTGAGTTGAGATTCAAACTAGAATATTTGGGCCAAAATTTACAATTTCTCATTAAGGATTTTATATGGGCTGTGACAATGCTATAACTAATGCTAATATTTGGACAAAAATTACAATTTCTTCTTAAAATTTATATGGGCAAGGGGACAATGGTGGGCTACAGTCCAACAATGCCCCCCACTACCTCCGCCCATGTTGATCATACAAGCTAGTAGTTGGTCAAAGATTTCACAAGAATACAATGTAAGTCCAAAAACTCGAAAACATAATATCCTCTACGCTCCAAATTGACTGCCTTAATTTACAAGAGTCGATAAGATGAGCATGAATATGAAATATATTGTTAACCGGACTAAGGTTATATGTTACGTTCTGAAGTTTGATAACAAGTCGCATAACAGCCAGCCTCTCCATTAGCAGTCAATAACTAGAGCTAAGCTAAGGGTTCATATGTATGTACTGTACATATTACAGGCACACACAACTACGACTTTCTGTTATCAAATCTCAGCGTCCGTCCAATGATTTTAATCTTTTGGCTGCACGAATGAACTCTGCAATAACTTGTATCTCGTCCACCTGCTGATGCATCAAATGAGGCAAGATATTAGAGTTTTTCCTTCATCTGGTACACAAACTTTGTGCATTTAGTTGAGTGCATGCATGTGCGATTTTTCTTCGAGAAAATTGCATCTGTTGGGAAGTTTTGGACTTTCCCTCAGCTCCAAGATCAATCTAGAATTGCAAAGTTTACCGAGAAGAAAAGTTGCACCATCAGAAGAAGAAGAAATACATAACAACTGCAAGAAGAAATCAGCAGAAAACGTAGCAGAGACAGGAATAAACTAGCAGGAAATGAAGCAGCAGAGAAACAGAGGCAGAATTGGTAACAGGAAGAGTTCTTCTTCCTCAATCTTTATTGACAAAAGATTACATTCAATTACAAGAATCAGTAGAAAGAATTTCCAGATTAATTTCTCCCGAATCTACACTTTCTACTACAAAATTCTCTCAATCCAGAGAATTTTTCTTTCCAAAGAAATAATATCCTATTTCTCTACAGATTTTTACCAGTCTCAAGCTCTCTATTCAGAGCTCCTTTTTTTCTTATTTTCGAGCTCCTATTTATAGACCTAAAAGGAGCATCTAATCAATTAAAACTAACCAACTAACATAGGCTCCCTTTAGCTTGAGATTCCAACCGAAAAACAGCAATTGAGGCTCCTCTTTCAACTGATTTTTATTCCTACAGCTTTTGTGCAAGCTAAGGTTGTTCAAGACTTCTTCATGAATCAATTTTCCTTACAGCATCGTTAATCATCTAGCAAGTTGGCCGTCAGCGTTTCATCATAGATTGAAGACCAACTTGCTACTCAAGCAATACGTTAAAGACCAATGGTGAAACTTTCCTATTTTCTTTTGGTGGTTGGTGAGGAGGGCAGGGTAGCGTAGGGGTGTGGTTAAGAGAGGAACCTGTGAAGAAAAATGTTGTTGCACAGCCTTAATTAGTTCCTCCATTATAGGATTAGCACTTGCCTGAACATGGAAATCCAAAAATGGCATTAAGCAAAATATGTAAAATGTTCGATAAATTGAAAAGGTGAAGGAAAGAAAAATGATGAAAGGTATATAACACCGACAAGGTTGAAGCGTCGCCAATATCTCCACAACGATCTGGTTCCTAGTTTTGCCAAATTCACTCGCCGATCAGCACATTAAAGAAGCAAAAGTCAAGTTGTTAACAAAAATATATTACCATGTAAAAATCGCTACAAATGGCATAATATCAATGGAGCATGTGCGTTTTGGTAAAGAGTCAACTAAACAAGTCCATATTGTGTTGGTAAAGAGCTAATCTTAATTACGAAAAAAATATAAAGCAAACAAAATAAGGAATCCACATGAGCAAACAAGCAGATTTATAGTGGTTCACCGTTAATATGAGAGTGACGTGCAGTCGCCAATTTACCCTATGAAGAAGAAAATGGATCAGCATGGTGAACTCACGCCTCTTAATCTCTCAATGAAAACAGCTTTTCGAATAACCCTTTATGTATGTAGATATAGTGGCGCAACATAGGAATTTAACGAGACATAATACATATACAAAAAGCCTAATATACCTTCCATTAAGCATACAGAAAGAGTAACACAGAGCCTATTTCCCTCTTCAGTAGAAAAATGAATTGAAGAGATTGACAGCAAGTTCGCCACGCGCATCCACAATTACAGAAAACCAACGAAAGGAATTAAGTAGCCAAAACTGCCATATTAATTTGTGCTTACGAGTTTTGGTGCATGACATTTCAATTCAACCTTTCTGCAAATGCTCCGATTCATCGATTTTACAGATGCAGACGGAGATAAATGGTGACTATATCGTAGTCGAGACTTGCTTAGTTTGCCAAAGAAGTCAGTAGCTGTCCGAAAATAAAATACAGAAATCTTAGCAAGGGCAATTTTGAAAATAATAGTTCACAGAGGTCAGAATATAAACATCAAATTGAATTATAAGGATGTCCAAGAAACAAGTGTTTTCTAATGTAGGCTAGGTTTCGAAATTGCAGTCTACCGTGGCCACTTTTACGACAGAGGCAGAATACGTGGCAGCTACACACAGGGGCGAATCCGGGGTTCGAGTTCAGCTAGGGCGGACCGCGAACATTGAACGCTTACTGTCAACGGTCAACTTTCGTGATAACGGTGTTGTTTATTAATATTTAATTAAATGATATTCAAAAAATCGTCTGGACTAGAATTAGAAGAACTAAATACACCACTAGAACTAGAACTAGGTACCAACTTCCATTTCGGATGAAAAAATCGTTATATAATCTATAAAACATTCTAAATTATTTTTCAATCAAACATGCAATATATATTAACAAAATGTCAATATTCAGTTTACAATTAAAATTAATTAAACAACCATTATTATATTAACAAAGTTGAAATTATTTATGTGCTTATATCAATTTTATGTGCTTATGTGATTTCACTTTTCCGCAATCGATTTTTTTGTGAAAGAAAAGTGGAACTTTCTATTAATTAAATAAGTTTTGTTGAAAGTCTCATCATGACACTAAGGCCAATTTTTTTACAAATTCATTCGTCATTAATTGACCAAACTCTCAAATAAATTGATTAGAGAAAAAAAAAATCAAGAAAAGGGACAAATCACCGGTTAAAATGTTTCTATTTGCATTAAAACCGGTAAAATGAACATATATTATGTTGTTTCATTGAGTGTCACAAATTAGTGCTTGCCATGATTGTAAACCTATCAATATACTTTAGCAAAAAGCCACAGGTTCAAATCCACTTTGCACTTATTTTTGGTAAAAATTGTTTCCAAAAATTACAACATATTGGGCATTGGAAGGTTTCGAACCCAGGACCTCTGATTTAAAAAAGAAAGCGTCAACCAACTGAGCTACCAATGATGATTGTAAATAAGATGAAGTACCAGATATATAATATAAATCTTTTATCTATTCTCAACAAAAAAAAATTCTTTTCGGCGAATCCAGCTAGGGCAGCCGCCCTAGCTGGCCACCCCCTAGATCCGCCACTGGCTACACAGGATAGCAAAGAGGCAATCTTGTTGCAAATATTAATGGAGAAGCTTGAACACAAACAAGATAATATTGTTCAATTTTGTGATGCCCAGAGCGCTTTGCACGTGGCAAGAATCCAGGATTTCACCCGAAGACAAAGTACATTCGAGTTCAGTATCACTTTATTCAAGACAAGGTGAAAGAAGGAAGTGTGGATATAAAAAAAACCGATACAGAGCGAACAACGACCTTCCACAAAACCTAGCTCTAATAGTTAGGGAAAATGTGGGTCAAAATTGGCTAGCAACTAAAGTGAACTCGAGAAAAATGCAGCTAAAAATTGGACATAGATATTTATGTGGTTTGCCCAATATAGGCTACGTCAACACATAAGTATAAGAGGATTTGGCGATAAAAGAAAAATTGCAATAACCTTTTATCTGTATAAAAGGAGATAACGACAACTAATCTCTCTTGTAATAAAACAAACTAAGTAGTAAACACTCGAGAGAAATCAATATATTTCTCTCTATAATTTTACATATCCATATTCACTATTTCTCTCTATGTTTCGATTAAAAATTGAAAATTTTCAATCTTTCAATTTTAGCATTAAATGCAAACTAACTCATTCTTAACAATTTATTTATTTGAAAACAATATTTATTTATTTTACAATGACATAATTACTAAATAAATAATCACGTTAAATTAGCCTAAATATTAAATTCATTTTTTTAAAAAAAAAATATAGTAAAATTAATGGAAACACACCACAAATAAGAAAACATTAAACAATGTCATTAAAAAATAGGGAAATGCATTTCGAATTTCGATATCGTTGATATTGTGAAATACTATTGCAATTTAATTCTCGAAATTCATATATTCATCCTATAAATGATTAATTAATGCGTTTTGAAGTGCAATGTGAGCCTATTTATCCTTGATTAATTTCAAACAATCGTGTTTGTTAATCTCCCAAATTAATGTGTTTCGTGTTAACTTCAAATAATCGTATTTGTTAATCTTCCAAATTAATGCATTTCGAAGTGCAATGTGAGCCTATTTTTCCTTGATTTTGTATTAACTTCAAATAATTGTGTTTATTAATCTCCCAATTTTTCTTGATTATTCTTATTTTAATTAATTCCTTAACTATTTATTGTTACAATATTAAAATTTATTAAAACGATCAAAATAATAATAATAATAATAATAATAATAATAATTTTATTTTTATTAAAAATGTATAAAGAAAATGGACACAAGTACGCTTAACCAATTTTTTTTTTTATAAAATGAACAGCAAAATTATACTAAACCATTTTGGTGTAAAATAGTGCAAAATTTGGTGCACATTAGAATGACCGGTGCAAAATGGTGTTTTGGTGCACACATTGGAGATGACCTTAAGAACTTTGTTTCTCCCTTCTGATTCTATAACGATTCGGAAATAAAGTAATTAAATAAAAAAATTCCGTCATTCAATTGGGACATAAAAACGAACATGCATAACTCGACTAAATGGTTCAAGACAAGCCAGTAAATTCGATTTCCCATCACAAGAATTACTACTATAAATAACTCGGAGCCATAATTGAATTTCCAACTGTTCCCACCAAAGGGATTCTATACTCCTCTTTCTTCATAGAGTACTCCTCATTTCCCAAATGGGATAATGATAGATTCTCAAGATTGATAGTATTGAAATGCGAAGATGAAAGAAGGGTAGATGAATTATGGTATTGGTATAATTGTTTTGATTTACACGAATGAACTGAATGGTATAAAGCCCTGTCACGAGCAGGCACCTTCGAGACATGCTACGGGCATGATCTCCCCAAAAGCCCTGTCACGAGCAGGCACCTTAGAGACATACGGGCATGATCTCCACAAAAGCCCTGTCACGAGCAGGCACCTTCGAGACATGCTACGGGCATGATCTCCCCAAAAGCCCTGTCACGAGCAGGCACCTTCGAGACATGCTACGGGCATGATCTCCCCAAAAGCCCTGTCACGAGCAGGCACCTTCGAGACATGCTACGGGCATGATCTCCACAAAAGCCCTGTCGAGCCCGGGCACTTCGCCCTTAAGCTCGACCAGTACGACGCAAGTCTGGTGAAATTCCACCAGAACTAGTCCTCGAGCTATACACTCCTCGGGCTATTCATCAATATCTAGTGGTACGATATCGTCGATCGCACACGTGGTTTAACCCATTTGATCTGTCCTCGACCTTACTTTCAAATAGTAATTATTATTGTCGAACTTGATTAAGTGAAGTGTCATATCCTCGAGATATTGCCTTGCATGATTTAATCCTATTCGGGTTATCCTCGAGCTTATTATTGAATAAAGTGTCATACCCTCGAGATATTGACTTACATGATTTATTCCTACGTGGATTATCCTCGAGCTCATTATTCAATCGATGAATACAATATCGTCGATCTCACACCTTGCCGATTAGTGGTCTATCCTCGAGATTATTATTAAAATTAATAATTATGTTATCGTCGAGATATTGACGTACATGATTGAAATTGACCGAGTCCGACCACAACATCGAGACAAGCAACAAAATAAAACTAGGTTTGCATTGATCGGGAAAATTACATAACAAAAAAAAAACATTGTTGAAACCCAGGTCGGGCAACGAAATACAAAACGAGAACTAATCTAAATCGACCCCAGGGTCGTTGGCCGAGGTAGGCTCGTCATCCTCGTCTTCGTCTCCCTCGACGTCGACGTCTTCAGTAGCTTCCTCGGACTCTGAGAGCTCGAGGTCCCCAGCCACATTGGGAATCCCTTTCAAGTCCTCGGGTTTAGCCTCCCGCCTCGAGCGCAGAAAGGATCGAGCCTCCTTGAGGGCATGAAAGTACGAGCCCATAGCATATTCGCCCCTCAAGGTCTTGAACTCCTCGGACAGTTTGAAGTCCTCGATGGCAAGATCCCGGGCTTCCATGAGCTTTCCCTCGAAGTCCTTTTGGGAGTGCTCGAGCTCGAGCTTCAGCTCTTCGGCCTCATCTCGAAAAGAGCCCGCCTCATCCCGAGCTTTAAGGAGGTCCCCTTTGGCCTCGTCCCTCTGTTTCACGAGGAATTCACGCTCGGCCTTCAGTTTGACAATTTCTTGTTCTCGAGCTTTGGATTCCTCCTGAAGGCGCGACCACCTCCTAGACTTATCGGCCCCTTTCAAGGCGAGTCCTCGAGCAATGCTCATGGCCTGCAAATATCAAATGCGCGGGCTGTTAGTCGAGCATATAAGTTGAAATCTCTTCAAAACCGACGAAAAATATCGAGCTCACCTTGGTCAGCAGGGACTCGAGCATACCATCCTCGGGGCCGGAATCCCCACAGTATCGGTCTATGATGCCCGAGATGAGGTGGCATCGTTCTCGGTCTCCGGACGTCCCGGATGGTTGAGGAACGCCCTCTTCGTCAAGGTCGACGACTACAGTAGCTCGAGGCGTCGGGGGTGGCTAGGAGCTCGAGCCATTGCCGCAGCCGGCGGACTTACAGGAGCCCTCGAGGATTCACCAGGGCCACTGGCAGGATGCTCGTACCTAGAGTCTCGAGGTCTCTTTTTGCCTTTCTTCTGACCCGGAGCCCGAGCCTGAGGGGTCTTGTTCTTCTTGCTCACTGCTCGATGAAGGTCGCTCGGGTCAAAAGCCATACCTGCACAAATAATCACAAGGCATAAGCTCGAGCACGAGGAAACGAACATAATCAAAATAGTTCACAGAGAGCAAAGTCCTACCCTCGAGGCCCTTCAACCCGGCCAGGTCGAGGATATCATCCCCGAGGATATCATCCATATCATACACGAGAGGCTCGAGATCCTCTAGCATCTGCCTATCTCTCTCTAGGGACTCGAAATAAGCCTGACCCTCGCAAAAACTCGACGTATCAGGAAACCCCCACCGAGGACCGACGTATCAGGAAACCCCCACCGAGGACTAAATGGGAGATCGACATCCCGAGGAATGACAAAAAACCACTTATCCTTCCACCCTTTTAACGAACTGGGCATCCTCGGGACCCTGAACCCCCCTCGGGTTGAAAGATAAGCAAAGCATGTGAATTGGGGGAGTTGCTTCAGGTCGAAGACCATCCTACAGAGGTCGATGTATGGTTCTATTCCTAGGTATCTACACGCGATAAAAAAATAAGTCAACATCCTCCACCCATTCGGCACTAGCTGGCCCGGGCACATATTGTACTCGACCATAAGTGCCAGGAAGAAAGGATGAAGAGGCCACCTAAAACCCCCCTTCAAAGAATCCCTAAAAACAACAAACTCCCCGTCCCGAGCTAGTACCATTCTATCCTCTTGCTCGGGCGACCTAATGTCACAGCCCGGCATAATCCCAAATTCCCGAGCACAAGCCACCGCCAGGTGCTCCCTAAACCTACAGGGTTGGTCGGGATGGGTGAACGGGATCGGTGTCCCCTGAGCTCGAGGCTGAGCACTTATGGGAATGGCCACGGGTATTATCGGTCCTGCCTGGACCTCAGGAGTTGTTCCTGAGGACGAGGAGGAGCTATCACTACTACTGCTCGACATCCTATCTGGGAATTAAAACTACCTAAATTAATAACTTAAATGCTCGAGCTCGTACCTTAATACTCGATCTCGAGGAGGACCAGAAGAAGTTACTGAGAGTGAAAAGTGAAAAATGAAAGGGAAAGGTGATATTTATAGCCCTCCAGGGAGGAAGGCCAAGAATCGCCTCCTCAACCCTCGGATCAAGACACTTGTCGCACATCCAAGGGGTGGAATTTTAACCGCCCTTTTTCACCAGGGCTGACGTCATCATGAGGTGTGTCCTCGAGCACGAAAGAAAGTCTTTACGGTACGACGCCATACATCCCAACGACGTTGCACCCATCCTCGAAGCTCGAGCATGGTCGCACGGGGGCCAGTGATGTGGTCATTATGTTATACCCGAGCATGAGGACTTAGAAATGGATGTGCTCTGGATTATGAGGCTGCAGTCCTCGGGTTTTGAGATGTGATCGGGATACATGTCCCGAGGACTCGAGGACATACTCACCGGATCGGCCTAGAATACACAACGGCAGTCCTCGGGTTCATATGTGGTCGGGGTATACACTTGTTCTGCCCGTGATCAAACATCACCTATCCTCATTCACCAGAATTCCTCACCCTACAACAACGCCCCATCAAAGGAATCCTAAGTCGCAAAGGAGTTATTTCTTTGGAATCAATCCTAACAATACAAGACTCCTACCGGGTTTCTAATACCGCTCCGGAAAGTAAGGAGAAGAGTCCCACTTGAACTCCACTACCTACTACTATAAATATGTTACCCCTATTCATTATTCAGGTACGTTTTTACACACAATTTTCAGCATATATTTATTCTCTCTCTGACTTAAGCATCGGAGGGGCGACGAGGCCAACCCTCGACGCCTTTGTTTCAGGTACCGGAAGATCTCGTCCGTGCTGGTTCTCGGTCATCAAGCTCGGGAAGTCAACAGGTACGATTTTTGGCAGCATCAGTGGTAATGATTGGTGGTGTTTTGTGGTGCTTGTTCATAGTGTAAGTGGATTTGTTTGTAGTGATCATTTTGGGATCAAATGTGTGTACTGTGATTGGTTGCGACCAATTTTGTGTTAATTGTGACCGATTGTGACTTGATCACATGCAGTCACAATTAAGATTCAACTGGTCACAGACAGTCACGCTGAATACAAATTTGGTCACATTTAGTCACATTGAATATACATTTGGTCACAATTAGTCACGGACAGTCACGCTGCACAAATTTTTTTCTGTAAATTTTTAGGAGGTGAAAGTAGGGGTGGGGTTGGTGGATCCATGGGGTGGGGGTGTGATTTTCAATTTTTTATTTTCTGAAAATTTTTAAGTCGTCGGAGCGGCCGCCGGAATGATCGCCGGAAAATTCGCCGGACCATCGTTGGACGGGCGCCGGAGTGGTGCTGGAGTTGTCTGGGAGATGGAGGGAAGATGGTGTAGTGAAGTGATGGGGGTGGATGAGGTGTTTGGTTTGGGGTGTAAATAATTAATATATATTATATTATAATTTAATATTTAATAAATCTATTTAACACCTGATTTTTGAAATAATTAAACAAATTTTTTTTTTCGCAGAGATTTTTTTTATAATTAAGTCGGCAATTTTTTTTAGCAGTATATACGAAACCGATTTCAAACCAAAAATGAATATGAAAGAGGGATAAAACGGGAAGAGGTAAATACGTCCAAAATGAACAGTAAATGGGAGGATTCCCTCTTTTAATAGAAGAGGGAATAATTGCTCAATTAATTGGAAATTTTCTTTGAAAAAACTATGGGTTTTTCTTATTTGATCCTATAAGTCTGTAAAACTGCACATTCTACTTGATATTTAGATAGTTGACGTTAATTGATAGAACTTTTATCATTTTCTAAAAGCGATAAAATTAGTGTAATACTCAATTATATCAATGGATATCAAGTTATAAAATTTCTCAAGAAGCAATTAGCCATGTTGTATGTGCCAATGCTTTTTAACTTATAATTTTACAAAATTCTACGTCTCCATCACTTCGTTTAGCCTTTCCTTTAATGGTTGATCGGAAACAAAATGAGTTTATCACCCTTTTCACATACTACGCCTTCGCGATTGGAGAACCTCCACAACAATTTCCTAATACAATATTTGAAGATGCTAAAATTCCTATTAATCGTCCACAGTTAAAATTAGTGTTCATTCAAAACATGTATCTAAACCAATAAAAAATAAATTATTTACATAAATTTATATAATTTAATTATTTCTAGCTTTAATAGTACAAAATATTATTTGAACTTCATTTTTTATTTAATTTTTTTTTTTTAAATTTACAATGTTTTCTTCTTGCCCCGTAAATTTCCATTCATTTACTCGCCGTGGAAATCAAAAATTCCAGCGGCCTCCCACAGGTTTTCATTCAAAGAATCCTGCATATCCTCGGGAAAAACCCGCGTCCGGCAAAGTGGGCACGTCTTCTGGTCGTGATCCATCCAACGGTCCAGGCAGCTCCGGTGGAATAGATGCCGGCAATTCGTTAGCCATCGGATTTCATCACCACCTTCAAAATCATACAAACAAACCGCGCAATTCTCTGTAATTTCAGACTCACCTAAATCAGAAAACTTCACAACCGGTAGAAGCTCCAGTATCGACGCGGCGTATACGACCCCGTAATCCGCTCGGGTCGGGAACGTCATTTCCCGGTCCAGGAATTCACCGAAACCCAGTAGAGTAAACACTACTCGTATTAATTTACGAATAAATCCCAGAAATGTTAGAACAAAAACAAACACTTTTGGAAGAAAAAGATCAGTGTGTACAACTGGAAATCCCATTTCCTTCTTCAATTTGCTACGTATATATGTATATATGATGAAGGTGTTCGGTGTTCCTTAGGCTATTAGTGCGTGTAAAATGAGATGAAGAATAAGCTTTTTCATGGAGGGCAAGAGATGTTGGAGCGTTATATATATACAAGAGGAGTGGGGTGGTGATATCTGGAAAATGCTAATTGTACACTGAGGTGTGAGACTCCATCACAAGAGAGGTGGCTCATGATCAATAAAAAAAATTGTGGGCCCCATTTCTTGTGAGGATTCTGTACATCGGGGTGTCAACCCCGATGTACAAATAGTATGGTTGGGTGATATTTAGGGTTGGACCAAACTTTCTCATCGAACGTATCCAAACAAGTATCGAATAGTTCTTTTAAGTTAAATATCCAAACATGTATATGAATCGATAATCGACGGGTTCGGTTTGGTTCCCGATTCTAGATCGAAAAACCCAATATTCCTAATTTTTTTTTATCTTAAATAAGTCAAATTATTTTTTTTCTAAATAAATTTGCTAATTAATTAATTTAGCGCAAACCCAAAATAGGATTTACTTATTTCTAATTTCCAGCACAAGTCCAATTAATCATAGACTTAAATTTTATGAAATATCTTATTTTACCGTAGTGTCGTTTCTGTCTAGATAAATCGAATTGAAAGTCTCTCTTTATTATTGTAAAATAGATATATTTATCTTCCTGTGATTTTAACTGTCAAATTTATGGAGAACTCAACAAAAAGAAGCGTCAAAGATATCACGAGATTGGACTATGTTATTTCGTAAGAGCTGAAATTGAACGTGTTATTAGTTGAATTAATGTAGCATTGTTATAAGTATATAAAAAAAGTTATTGTACGAAACTCGAGATTCGAATGAAATCGAATCGAACCTTCCATAATTGAATTTGGACTCAACGGTTCTATTTACTAAATACATGAATCGGACCATGTCCCGTCCTAATGATCTCATTGGTATAAGCCATGTTTGGTTTAAATAAAAAAAATTAAATTAAAGTCAATAATTAATTTTACTCGCACATTTTTAGATCCAATAATTATTCAATTGTTTCATCATTTTTTTTATTAAAATCTAATTTTTTTTTAATAAAAAACTAATCATGGACTAGTCCAAAAAAATTTCAATTGTTTCATAATTTTTTATTAAAATCTATTAAAAGTTTGATTTTTTTTAATCAAAAACTAATCATGGACTAAGTCGGAATGAGTCTTATAATTCATTATTGAGAGGCCTAGCTAAAATGTCAAGAGCAACGCATTAGCAAGCCAACAATTTGAATTCGAGCATCGTTTTGAGGAAACGGTAAAAGTTAAGAAAATATATATTATTTAATGAAGTTGTAATGCAACTAACGATGAACAACGTTACTATTACTATTATGTATGCATCAAAGGTCAATAGTCGTTAGAAAGGGTGGCCGAAAGAGTCGTACGCGGGATCATTAATTAGAACCTACGAACGAGAATTAATTATCTAGGATTTAAGATAATAAAAGACCAAATTAGAGTTCTTGTATGGAGCCATATGACACGTGTGAAAGATAATTAATTAATTAGAAATAAAATAATGGACAAAGTTAAAGTTGTTATCTTATAATTATTTAAAGTTGAAATCAACAAAAAAAAAAGTACAAATCTTAGAGAGTGTTTGGTGTAAATTAAAATCAGATTTTTTTATTAGAGTGCGTTAGAAGTTTTTAAAATGTGTTGTTGAAAAGTTGTGGGACCCACGAAAGATGTAATTAAGGGCATGTTCGGTAGGGATTAAAATTGAAAAACTAGCCGTTATTATTGACTTTTATTAGATGAGTGAGACCCAATAACATCCATATTTTCAATTTTAATTGGATTTTAATCTCTACCTAACGGGGCCTAATGTTGATAGTTTGACTTTGATTTGGATTAAAATCTGATTTTCATCCGAACCAAACAATGGCTTAATATCCGGTTCCGGGAGGATCGTAACTCTTATATAACCTTTGTTTGAAAGTAGTAATTTCAAAATTACTTTTCTAAAAGACTCGTTGTTCAATCAATGATTCTGAAAAATAAATCATTTTTCACGTTTTATCATATCTTTTTCTTATTATTGATTAAAATATGCACCGTTACCAAAAGATCATATCATATCAAGTCGAATACTCCATGACTCGTTCTAACGATCCGTGCTATTACATTGAAAATTGCTTAATATATGACAACAAATTAAATCTTACTCTCAATAAATTCAGAATTTATAATTAGTAAACATATATTTTGAATTGTTAATATTTTTGAAATCCAAGAAATGGGTTTTTGTACAATTATTTTATTATTATTTAACAGTTAACAGCCCCGCTTGATTCCATTCAAACTAAAAGGCAAACTTTAAACAAAGGGGATTCATATTAAATTTGTTTAGTACTTATTTTTGTTAATTAAGTATGAGTTTGGTGTATTAGGATCAGATTACCAGCTAACACACTAAGACTTGTGCGACGGCCGAAAGAGATTTGTTCAAATAAGTATTGTTTCGAATTAATATACGGAGAGAAAGAACATATCTCTTTCTTAGAGTCTGTTTGTTTTCACTAATAATAAGAATTTTTACCGTTGGAATAGTAGACTAGCCGCAATAACTGACCCTTCTGTGTCATGGTGGGCCCCACTATTTTGAAAAAACAGTCAAAAAACTCTTTTTTGTTTGTTTGTTTGTTTCCAATGTGTTCTTCTTGATCAACAAATTAATAACTCCAAATTTCATTGAACTTTCGTCCTAGTTGTAATCGGGTCACTAAACTTTAAGTTTAACGAATAAGTAATCTAGAAAAAATATTTTATGGATCAATTTGAAATCTGCTTAAACTTTAGCGACCAATCGTAAAATTAACTCTGATATTATAATAATTATTACAAAACGCGCATATTCAATAAACGAAGTTGGGCATCTACGTTGGATTTCTCTTGTGACGTTTGAGTAATTGCTCTTTTTTATTTCAAACAAAATTATTTTATTATTAACTAAATTTGAAAAATTATTTGGTTTTTTACTAGTTATTATTGCAGTCTTGCAGATTTATCAACAAAGGCTAAAAAAAGTTTTTGATATGGTAAATATTTAAGAACTTATATCATAGCCTTTGAGTTGGAATTTCATGATGACTTGATTGCAATTAGGATGAAAGTATAATGACTTAAATGAAATTGGGGATAAAGTTCAAGACCTCCAACATCATTTTGCCGTGGAATCCAAGTTATTAATAAATGAAGAAATGGAGTGCCAAATTTCATTAATCAAACAGTTTAAAAATCAAGGATTGACTATAAAAAAGGAATTAATGTGGATTAGGAAAATAATTATTGTTTGTTTGGATATCAGCATGTTGATGTAACAAAATACGAGCAATCAAATCTATCTCTTTCTACTTCTACATTATAGACTTCTAAAAAAAATATTAAGTGTACACAATATTGAGTTGATGTCTAGCTCAACATAGGCTACGTCACATCAACCTGCGTTAGATCACATCAACCCACGTGAATCATTAAAAATAAACATCTCTGTCTAATTATTCGGTAACAACTTGAATGAAAAAGAGAGCAAGAATTGAAAATCTCAAAGTTTTGAACAATATCCCGATCCAACTTACTTTACACTTCAAATAAAATTAGACGAACTTTAAATTACAAAGTATTTTTGTCATTGCGATCAATTTGAAGTATCGATTGAACACAAAATTAGTAGACACGTAATTGCAGTTACACTAAATTACACATAAATAGAGAAAACTCGAAAAGTCACATTTTTTGGGTCCTAAAAGACCTAAGGATCTTTACAAATTGGGTCGGGTTTGTACGAATAGCACATTGCTCGACTCATATTGCGATTCTAGATAAGATCATACAATTAAAGAAGAAGGGAAAAAAAAAAAAAAATTGGATTTTTGTTTAAAGCAACTGTTTACATCAAATCTTGCTTTACCATGGTGCGATCAAGTTCCCAAGATTATTGATGTAACATGTCCTCAATTTTCCTCCATAAACTTAGCTTACTCTTGCAGCGTGTTTAATACATTAAAATAAATAGACACAACAATTTTATATATTTTATTTTTAATTCGTATTGTTCGATTTAAGAATCTGCTTTTAATATTTTTATTTATTATTTAATCATTAGTGCGAATGCTTGGGTTTGAAATGTTACTTTTCTAGAAATTAAAATTTGTTAGTGTAAGGAACAATATTTCTCTGCCAATTGAGAGACATCTATAATGGGCCAAAATCAATTAAATGGGATCATATGCAATAATTATTTTAGTGTATGACAATTATGAAAAATGCTGCAAGTATAGGGAATAACTCATAGATTTTTAACAAGAATTTGAACGGTAGCATCATGTCCGCCTGTGTGTTGTTTTCCTTCTTCCCATTTTGAATATATTCCCTCCATTTCAAATTCATATACTTATTCTGTATGATTTTCATGTACTTATAGCAAGATTTGACAATTATACATCTACAACCCAAATTTTTATTATCATTCTATCCCTAAATTTTTCCTTAAATATGGAATTTTGATTTTCAATATGATACACATAGTAGAGGTGGCAATGGGCTGAGCCGAACCGGCTCGACCCTTGCCCACACGAACTCGGCTTGTGCTCGCACGAGCCGAGCTTAAGCTCGCCGAGTACCCATTTTGAGCGAGCACGGCTCGTGCCCGGAGCTTGCTCAAAATGGGTACTCGGCGAGCTGGCTCGACTTTTTTTTTTATTAAGATATAAGTTTATTCTAGAAAAAAAAAATTTGTGCAAGCCCACGAGCCGTTCGTAAAGAAACGAGCCAAGCAGGCTCGGCTCGTGCTCGTGCTCGTTAAAACGAGTCGACTCGGCTCATTTGCCACCTCTAACACATATGTTTATTGACTTCTCTACTTTCTTCTCATTTTCTCTATATTTTATGAAATATTATTGGTACAGTCATTTCAAAATCAAAATGAATTAGTTAGTACGTAAATTTAGAAAAAAAAAAAAAAAGGAAATGGGGTAGGGGCACTTTGGAAGGTGGAAATTGATTGTCTGGTGGCTTGGAATGATGCTTCCGTTAATTAGTTGTAACTTGTAACCTTTAAATGGGTGAGTTATTATTCATGCAAGAATTATTTATTCTTTTCGTACTTCCATTAATTTCTCATGTAACTGACAGAGTCTTGTTTTTAAAACTGATTTTTAATTCTTCAAGAAATATTATCAAGATAAGGAGTTTCTCTAAAATGTCTGGTTCTGGAAAAAATATGAAAGAAAAGGGTTTCTTATTCTACTCATTTTTTTTTTTTAAAAAGGAAAAATAATTTATTTTCAGTACAAAACTATGCTTTCCACACCAATCTATTCTTGTGTCTTAAATTATTTTTTTTTCTTACTACATTTTCAGACTAATATTTCATATGTTATTCAATGAAACTCAATTGATTATGAAAAAAAAAAGTACAACATTATACTATTTTGAAATAATATTACATGCTTTTGAACAGTATGAAATTACGATTTTCAATATTTCAGAATGACACTAATTTATTACTCTTGACAAAATAATATTAAACTACAATGTGCTCTTGAAATAACACATTATAATTTTTATTATTCTAATTAAATTTTACTTGCTCTTGAATAACATAATAATATGAAATCTAACGTAAATTATATTTTACTCATGAGAAGTAAATCATTACATGATTTATTACTCTTAACAATAATATATTATTGCTCATGAAGAGTATGATATTATAGTTTTCAATAAGGATGGGCAAAACCCGATCGAACCATCCAAAACTGCCCAAACCAATACGAACTTCGTCGGGTCCGACGAGGAAACCAATCAATTCCTCCAACAATACCACATACACCTCCTCAATCCACCCAGGGCCGACGAGGAAATCAATCCTCCATCACAAACCCCTCCAGGACATCCAACCGTCGCACTTTTCCACGTATCCAGAAGCTCAACATGGATCGCAGTCTGTTCTCTGTGCCGCTTAATTATGTACTTCCTCAAACTCATCCCATCCATTTGCTCGCAAAATAACTTCGATTCAGCTCGGGCCGGAATCGGGTCCCCAGAGACCAAATCTTTCAGTTTCTTGCACTTAAATTTCTAGGTCTGGGCCTGCGACAATTCGAGCGATTGGAGAGTCGAAATTTTTTCCAACAAGTTCGATTGAATTGAAGAAAAATACGAGTCAAGGTGGAAGAGAAGGAGAATGTTGGGGTGGGGGTACAATATTTTAATTTTTTTTATTTTAATTTTTTTCATATGAAAAATGTATAATTACATTTTTTTCCATTTAAAAACTGGTCAACGCTTGGTTGGATTTTTGATTTTTGGTCAACTAACGGTCAAACTAATAGTTTTCATCCATTTGGGCTTCAACTGCAACATTTTGAAAGGTTTGGTACTATGAGTGTCACAAATGAAAGGTTTGTGCAAAGTCTGCTACTTAATGAAATGTTTGGTACCACTGTTGTAGTTTCCCATATTATTTTTATGTATATTACGTTTTATACATCTATTAGATGATTGCATTGTATTCACAACCTAAAATTTGCAAAATTACTAATAAGTGCATTTTATGTACATATTCGAACTATATTACTATACTTTTATTACGTCAAAATATTGATTTATACTTAACGCATGTTAATTTTCTTTTTGTTTTTGACCTGTTTCTAAGCAATTGAAAAATAGAAAAAAAAAAAAAAAAGATTGATCAATATTGGTTGGAAGTTTGGGGACTAGATTGCACTTGAATAGAAGTTGAAGGCCCAAAATAAGTGTGATTTAAAGTAGAGGATCAAATTCCACAAAGTAGAAATTGAAGAGGGCAAGGACTGCACAATTCATGAACTCAATGACTAAATTGCATTATTTGAGAAAGATAAGGCATTTGCAAAAATATTATTTTACTTGGACTCTTTTGTGGGCTGGGAAGCTGATGGCAGGAAGGAATTGAATTAGAATTAAATTTGGGCCATCAGCCAAGTATTTTGAAATAGGATTAATGTTGTGGATAAAAAGAAGTGGAAATTACATGAACCCAGATTTTTTAAGATTGGATTTCAAATATCAGATGTTATGTTTATTATTTCAGAATTCGGATATTTTATTAATTAATGTATTATTATTAAAATATAATTACATATCCATCATTCCTTCATAGTCTCTCTCTCTCCACACTCTTGCCCCCTCTCTGCACCCTAATTTGCCCTGTAATCTGCTCAAATTCTCCCATGCAAATGAATTCGTTGTGCGCGGCACACACCATAGCCCATCGACGAGGCGATGATTCAAGGAGTTATCGGTGAGAAAAACAACTATATGGCGGACAAAGGTATGATTATCGTTCTGTGGTTCTCTCTCTCTCTCTCTCTCTCTCTCTCTATAGCAGTGTTGGCGGCATGGATAAGGAGGCGGTGTTGTGGTTGTGGTGCCTGGTTGGGGATGGCGACGATGACGGGGCTATGGCGACGACGACAGAGTGATTCCAAGTGGTTCGACTTCTCTTTCTTTGATATTCATTTTTCGGTTTGAGGTGGTGCCGTGGTTGTTGTGACTGCTTGGATTTGGTGGTGGCGACGACGAGTGAGTGGTTTTGTTAGATCTAGTGGTGGCGGTAGTGGTCATTTAAGAGGTGATGTGTGCAGTGTTGGTGAGGTTGTGGGTTGTTGGATATAGTGGTAGATGTAGTTTTGTTGGCGGTGGCGAATTTGTGAGGTGTGGTGCGGTGTGGGCGTGGAGGTGATGGTGGATCTGTGCGGTGCAGTGCGGCGTGGCGGTGTGCGATGGTGGTGGAGGATCTGTGTTGCGATGGTGGCGGCGATGATGGTTGGGTTGGGAATTGTTTTTGGGTTGTAGGTTGGGGATGGTGAAGGTTATATGGTGGTGGTGATGCAGTGGTTGTTGGTGGGTAGTGGTGGTCGTGGTGATGTCGATATTTTTAAGATGATGGTTTGCTATCGGGAGGTGGTGGTGGTGGTTCCGACGACAGGGGTTCGGTTGTCATGCTGGTGGTGACAGTGGAGAGGTGATGGTCCCAAGTTTTGGTGGTGGTCACAAATTATTTGATTGTTTGTGACCATTAAATTCCTTAATTTGTGATCGATAAACAATATGTGATCAATGAAAAATATAAATTGTGGCTAAGAAATAATGTGTGACCTAGAAAATTGTTATCCGTGATCGATAATTTAATAATTTGTGAATATCTAATAAGTTCTGACTTATAATATTTGTGATCGATAAATAAATTGTGACGTATAAATTTTTTATTTGTGATCGATGAATAAATTGTGACCTATAAATTTTTTAAATTGTGACATATAAAATTTCTTATTTGTGACCGATGAACAAATTGTGACATATAAAATCTTTGAATTGTGATCGTAAAATAATTGATAACTTTTCGTTTTTATTTGTGACCGATGAACAAATTGTGACCTATAAATTTTTTGAATTGTGACCGTAAAATGATTTGTGACATGTAAAATTTGTGATTTGTAACCAATTATATAGAATTTGTAATCAAATTATATAGAATTGTGACATTCATATATTTAATTAATAAAATATATGTTTAATTAATTAATTTATAAATAAAATTTAAAAAGAAATCTAACATTTGAAATTTTAAACCATAAAAAATCTGAAATTTAAAATTTTAAACCTTTTCTCTTAAATTTGAAATGGGTAAAAGTAAATATCTTACTTATGAAATTTTCCCTAAAAAGAAACAGAATACGGCAGAGACAGAGAGGGGATGGACACACAAAATAGGAAAAAATGGCAGCAGCAATTGTGAATCATTCCAGATTATTATGATTATTATTTTTTTATCTTGTGATTAATCATCAATAATTGTTCAAGGAATTTGGAAAATTAATCATGTTCCGTCAATTTCTCAGTGATGTTGTTCCACTTTTATTTGTTTAATTTCGACATTGTGCAAGGTTAGATTATTTTAGTACTGGGATTTTCAAAGAACCTTGTAAAGTGAATGTTTTTTATTGATGTTCAAAGCACGATAATTTTTGAATGATTGGCATGAATTTAATTTTCTCTATAATTATATGCACAAAAGTTGTATGAGTTATGTGATTTATTTTACCTTTGAAAGATTGAAAATAAGTTAGACATAGTGTCAATTATCGTAGAGTCCAATAGGAAATAAAAATATCTCACTATACTTTACATGATCTTTAAGTATTCATAAATCTTTAATCAATTTTTATATGTTCGCATCCGTCATAAAAATATAGTCGGGTAACATATGAAAATATGTTTTACTATATTCGAGAGAGATTGTTAAACAAATTATGAATATTACTCTTCATAATTGAATCGTGTTGTCAAATTTATAAATTTCGAGATTAAGCCCATGTTTGGTACTCATTAAAATTCTCATTCTCGTTCTTTTACCCATTTTCAATCACACATTCTTCAATAAAATAATATTTTTCATCACATCAATAATTTTTTCTTCTTTTTAACCACACATTCTCCCTCAATTTACTATTCCAAAATACATTCTTCCAAAATAAAGTGTCTCAAACACACCCTAAAGGGGAATGATATGAGGGGATTCGGGGATCTTAGTAGGCATTTCATCATCATATTTTTATAAAACTTATATTTATTTTAGTTAAGTTAGGTTTTGCATTCATAAATAGATTATTAGATCACAATTTAGTATAAAAAAATCACAAATTTCTATTATTTCGGTTAAGGTTAAGTTAATTCGAATTTGAACTGGTACAATCTGTTTGTGAACGATACTTGGATTCAAGATCTATTTTAATACTTGTTAACGAACCATGCACTTGCGGTTGCTAATAAATCAACTAATAATTAGCATAAGCCAATCCATTGAGAACCAATTAACAGTGTTAACCAATTAACTATCAATTTCTCATGTTGTGAGTAGTATTCACATCAGTTCAATTTTTTTTTTTTTTTTGCTATTGTTTAACCCACAAAATAGGCAAGATTAATTCTTTTCCCAATGCCCATAAACCAAAACATAAAATGAAAAATATCAAGCCAATTATACCCGTAAAAAAAATGTTCTAACAGGAAAAAGAATCGACCAAGAATTATCCAAAAATAACTCATAAACTCTATCATTTGTCAATTAACTCATAAACATAAATCATAACAAATTAACAAATAATAAAAACCAAGGAAAAAAATGCCCAAGCAAGCAAATTAGGAAAGCAGCAGCCAGCAGCAAAACACACAAATTTGAGTCTGCAGTCTACACTACACGGTCTCACAGTCACAGTCACAGAATAAATCGAAAAAATACGCCCATCAACAAGTAATAATCAGCAAATTTCAAGTGTGCAACACAAAAATTACCCAAGCAAGTTAGCCAAGTGCTCATCGTCTCCAAGTCGAGATCGAGCGTCCCATGCTTCTGCTCCCTTTGACCCTTACCCTTCGCCTTCGGCCTTCGACTTTGTAGTTCACCCGTCGTCGAATCGTCTTGCAGCTCTTGTGGTCTTCAGTCTTCGACTCTTGAACTTTTCGTTTCCATTGTGAATTGTGTGAGGAAATGGATTGGTTTGTCATTTGTCAAACAGGTTGATATTAGATGGATTGATTTCGGTTTGGGCCAATTTTTTTTTTAAAAGGCCGAAAACCTTACCTCCTTCCCCAGATTGAAGCTTCATCCGCCGCGCTTCCACACACGATCGGACTGCACTTTCCGACGAAGGAGGCGCGCATGCTGGATCCGCCCCTGTGTGTAGGTTTTCAGTAATAACGCGAAAAAAGATTACAATTTTTTTCTTACATATCTAGAAATTTAAATTCTATTTTTCTGCTACATATACTAAGATTAAACATTGGATACTGTCAAAACAAAAAGATGGGTGGGTAGTCTGTAGGGTTTTTAAGAAAAAGAACCACACCAGGGGCTTCCAACCCGAATTGGACCAAGAAGATTCAGTATCATACAAGCAGGCGAGTAACTTTCTTTTGGATCCAAAACACCATTTTCAAGAACAATACGATTATATAATGGAACTCCAGCAGGCAGAAGATAAATGGGTACAAAGGGTGACTTAATTGCTACTTCACAGAATCAGTTAAAATTAACGGTGGAACAAGAAATTCTGTTAATCCTCCGTTTCATAGCCACTTTTAATATATAGAAGATATCCATCAAATACACCCTAAACGTTTGAAGAACTAAGTTTTTTTTTTTAATCAAAAGTTGAAAGTTTGTGATTCAGATCTGGTTACGAAATTGATTATTGAATTTGGGTAAATTCTAAATCTTTATTTCTTGAATATATGAACATCTTCAATTAAAGGAAAATTTTATTTTCTGCGTAATTCTTGCTACGCATTCCAACACCAATAATATGCATTGTTGGCAGTGATTGGGCATGTCATGAGGGATGGAAGTGGAGGACACCATGGCGTCGTATGAAGTGCAACTGCAAGACCATGGGTGTGAGGTATTGTTGGTGCAGTCAGCTAGTCACTGTGTACATGGCATCACCACAATGGGACGACTATGCATTCCATCTAGATGGCGTGATGATCTTGTTATGTTAGATAGGGGCTCACATACCAAAACCAACTTGTTTGCTCATTTCAATCATGAAAAACTAGGGGTTGAAGATTGGACATACGACATTTATGATGATCCTCCAAATTTTTACGAAGAACCCGCCATCAAGTGGATTTCGAGAAGGCATGGTTAACTAAGGAGATGGAGTTGGTTGCTATGGTTATCCTTGCTACCGTCGCCAAATGTTTACCTTAGTAAACCACTTAGTGAAGTTATTGAAGTAAATCAAACAAACAAAATGCAATGTTTAATCCGCAGGAGCGTGACTAAACTATAAAATGAATTGAAAATGTAGTACGTAAACTACAAACGAAAACAAAATCAAGAATGGAAGAAGAAGAATAATAATTTGAGGTAAGTGATTTTTACTCTTTCCTTAAGATAAATTTGTCCCCCAACGGTGTTCACGGTTCACGCCACTTGTCTCCTAAGATACAACAGATTTAACTTGTGGTAGAAGCACTTCAAACCACAAGTTACGACGAAATTTCGATGAAATTCCTCTCTACAAAGAAGGAAAATGTTTTGATGAATATGGAAGTGATTTGCAAGAGTTTTAATGCAATGCTCAATATAAATATGGTATGAGATGCAAAAGGGACGTCAAAGGGGACCTAAATATAGAGAATGAGGGATGTGAATGAAGTATCGCACCCCAAGCTCAACAACACTTGCCAAAGGTCATGTCGCCATCGCCTCGCTCGAGCTATAAAAATAGAGACTTTTTCGCTAGCTTATCGCTAGCCTGTCCTTCGAGCAACAGTCTTAGTCAAATTTTCAAATAGCTTCCTCTATTTTCTTCCCAACTTTGAATCACAATTTTTCATTCGTACAGAATTTATTTTAAGATTCCAAATATACCACGACGATCTACTCGACTAGTAGAATAAGTTGGTCTATTTACATTTGTAATTTGACCATCGGATCAAGTTTGAATATTTGACCGAAGTTGACACGAAAGTCATTTTTCCAAAAATTTTTTATTTTAACACTTAACCAAAATTCTCAATCTTCTAAACCAATTTCCAATAATCTCTTACATGAATAAAAATTCGAACATGCATATGAAATGAGAAATTATGATTTATTGTAGAGAGAGTGTGTGTGAAAAAAACACTGCATCAACTAAGGTAGCTTTCTACTTTGAACCTCCCTTAGTGAAATATTATCGGACTTACTTGGCTAATTGGTGAACGTGATATCTTGAACCATTCAACCGTTAGTGTAAGCTAATACAACAATACTTACACAAATGTCTTTCCTAATCCGTTCATAGTTCTCATGACTTGGTTCATTTTGGCCTTGAACCACCATTGGGTTTCATAAGTGTTCAGAAAATTTAATGACTATGAATTTCTTTGTTCCGACGTCCTCGGTCTTATACTTCTTTTTCAATGAATCTTATAAATCCTTGGTCAAGTCCTTCGAACTATATACTACATATAGTGTATTGTCCAATCCATTAAGGAAGTAGTTCCTGCACAGAAAGTTCGAGTGCTTTCATGCATCCAACGCAATAATTGATTCACGATTATTGTCTCTTTCTTGTACCGAGGGTGCAGTTTCCTTCAGAAACTTTGTCAAGTTTAGTGTGGTAAGATAGAACAACATCTTTTGTTGCCGTCACTTGAAATCCACACCTCCAAATTTTTCATGTCTCTCTCCATGTGGGATTGCAGTATTTAGAAGTGGTATATCCAATGACGGAACCACATTGTTAGAACCATTTTGACTCGAAGTAACCTCAATGATAGCTATTTCTGTTTCATAAACAGAAGTTTAACGTAAACAAAACAAAGAATGGAATATCACGCGAATGTGTATTCCAAAACATGAAGAGAAAAGAACAACAACCACAGATACAAAAATTTTGTCTTAAGATTGTTGGTGACTTGGTCTATATATATATATGATGAAAGGGTTGTTGTAAATCAAACAAACAAAAGGCAATGTTTAATCCGCAGGAGCGTGACTAAACTATAAAATGAATTGAAAATGTAGTACGTAAACTACAAACGAAAACAAAATCAAGAATGGAAAAAGAAGAATAATAATCCGAGACAAGTGATTTTCACTCTTTTCTTAAAACAAAATTTCCCCGCAACGGTGCTCACGGTTCACGGCACTTGTCTCCCAAGATATAACGGATTCAACTTGTGGGAGAAGCACTTTAAACCACAAGTTACGACGAACTTTCGACGGAGTTTCTCCCTACAAAGAAGGAAAATGTTTTGATGAATATGGAAGTGATTTACAAGAGTTTTAATGCAATGCTCAATGCAATTATAGCATGGGATGCAAAAGGGACGTCCAATGGGTCCTATATATAGAGAATGAGGTGTTGTGAATGAAATGTCGTGCCCCAAGCTCAACAACACTTGCCAAAGGTCGCATCATTCACTTGTCGTTAGCCTGTCGCCATCACCTCGCTCGAACTATAAAAACAGAGACTTTTTCGCTGGCATATCGCTCGAGTGACAGTCCAGCAATAAGTTAGTAACAGCTTTAATCAAATTTTCAGACAGCTTCCTCTATTTTCTTCCCAACTTTGGATCGCAATTTCTCATTCATCCGAAATTGATTTTGAGGTTCCAAATATACTACGACGATATACTCGACGAGTAGAATAAGTTGATCTATTTACATTTGTTATTTGATCATCAAATCAAGTCCGTATATTTGGCCGAAGTTGACACGAAAGTCATTCTTCCAAGTTTTTTGATTTTGACACCTAACGAAAATTTTCAATCTTACAAACCAATTTCAAACAATAAAAATAGACACAACCGGCATTGAGGACACAAATATAAACCAAAAAAAAAAAAAAAAGAACACAAGATTGTTTAAGCTTTTAAACAAAAATCAAAATTTTGAGATTATACAAACAATAATCAACGTATAAAAACTCAAAAACATCTTAAGAATACTACATGAAAATCACATAATTGGCGGCTTATTTTCCAAAATTATTAGTCAAGTTCATTAAAGGAATAACATTTTTCCAAGCCCAACTTTTTTTTTTCCTTATATCAAACTAGTCAGGTTTCACTTCCTTTAACATAAAACAATTTATTTCTCACACATATTTTTAACTATATATTTATATAATAAAATATTTTATACGTAAATGCTAAATTTTTCTCATTTTTTAACCACACATTCTCCAAAAAATCACTATTTAAAACATAATTTTTTTCAAAATAATGACTATGAGGGCGAAACTTAACATGTCCAATCTAATTGATTAATCTATTATCAATTCCTTGAATAACTTTTTATTAACTAAATTGTGTGAATACGACAATTTTATATTACAAACGTATTTTAAGGAAAAAGATGATAGTTTTGATCCATTTGACAAGACTTGTGCTTCTACATCTTGTAGAAGAAATTTTTGAGACAACCACTTCAATTAGTTTTTAAAATTCTTTTCTAAAAAATCTATCTTTGAAAGAGCTTTTAGAAGAAGCTATATCGAAAAGGTTTCCTCTAAAAAAATTTATAACTAGAAAAAGCACTTTATAAAATTAAATAAATGGGTCTAAAAATAATTTTTGAGTTTCGAAAATTTCTTTTGACTTCTCAAAAGTAATACCAACGAATCCTTTATATAAAATACAAGAAGATGTAAATGTGGATTTGGAAAGTAAAAGGGCGTGTGGAGTAATTTTCCTCGATTAAAACCCGATAGAAGCCCAATTCTAGTTTTCTTTTGGGAAGAATTCAAAAGTCAGGTGTTAACTTTCAATTCATTTTTCAGGTGTCAAGTTTCAAAATGCAAAATTCATGTATTTATTTATTAATTAAAAATATTTTTATTAATTAATTATTAAATAATATAATTAACTCACCCCACCTCCACCACCCTCTACCGTTTCGAGGACTATTCCGGTAACCGTTCCGACCACCACCCTTCTCCGGCGATAGTTCCGACGATTATTCCGACGACCGTTCCGACGACTGCTCCAATTCCGACAATTATTCCGGCGGTCACAGTTCAAAAATTTTATAGGTCACATTTAATTCGTTGGTCACAGATTTCAAAATTAGTTGGTTACAGATCAAAATTTAAATGTCACAATTTATTTATTGGTCACATATCTTTAAATTGATTGATCATATATTATTTTTGAGTCACATATTATTAAATTTTGTAGGTCACAGTTGAGTAACTGGTTACAGATTACCAAATATTTAGTCACATACAATCAAAAATTAGATCACATACCACCGTCACCAAACACTACCACCACAGCCAGTTGCAACCACCCTCACCCACCACCACCGCCATAGCACTACAACACTACCAACAACAAAGCCACCGACGCCATCGTCATTTTTGCAACACCAACAACAGATCCACCCAACACCCACAAACCATCCACCAACACACCACAGCCACACACCACAGTCGACCAACCACCACAGCCGACCCACACACCAACACACCACAGCCACAATCGACCCACCACAGCCACAGCAGTGCCTTGTCGACACTGCTGTAAATCGCAGCAACAGCGATATGCGAATTGCTGCTGCGATTCCCAGCAACGTCGAAAGTAGCGCCTCGACGCTGCTAGGGAAGAGAAGGGAGGGGAGGAGAGGAGATGAGAGGAGAAGCAGATGGTGGCGGCTGCCAGTGGAGAAGGTGGAGAGAGAGAGAGAGAGATGGATTAGGGTTTGGATAGATTTAGGGTTTGATATTTAAAATAAAATACCTGATTTTTGAATAATTAAATTTTCAACCCGATTTTTGAATTGGGGTAAATTATACACTTGATTTTTTATAATTTTCCTTTTCTTTTCTCTTAAGCAATGTAAAGCCCAATGAAAGGCCCATCTGCTTTTTTAATCCACAATATCCAATATATGTAACTTGCAAACATGCCCTTGCATTGATAGGGAAAACAGTGGGGGCAAGAGGCTACGCGTTTCCCCTCGACACCAATTCATCTTGCGGTGCAGTGATTTCTTCTCAACTTCTTCATCACCAAAATTGGAAGGTAGTTTTAGATTTGTTTGTGTATAACGGGCTTTATAGTTTAATTTCGCACTTGATCTGTTTGTTGTGAATGATTTAATTTCAATACAATCTCGATCTAAGATTCCGGCCAACCTTATCGCCAATCTCATCTTCTAGCACCTTGGATTCCACCCACCCTAAAATTGTTGTTTCTTGATGGTAATCTTCCTCTAGAAACAGCGTTTTTCTCTTGAATACTTGATGTAGTTGTTTCTGATTTTCTCATTGCCGTTAGAACCGGCAGCCCCTCAAGTGTAACCGGTGAAATACCCAGTACCAAAATCAAGTGGCGCATAGGATTTGATCACTTTTCAATCATCAAAACAATACTATCAAATCTCTTACAAATTTTCGAGTTTTCGAATTTCGTGCTTCATTTCTGCCTCCAGAGCTACATAATTTCGTGTCTTCATTATAATCATATTAATTTATGGAATTTTTGTTTGTAATTGGAGTATGAAGTAGGATGTAAGTTTTGATTCAGGTTATCCGAGTTTCAAGTTTATGTAATGTTAAAATTGGGGCTTTGATTGTTGAATTTATATACATGAGGAGGAACTGGTGGAGTTTGTATGAATTCGTTGTTGAAGAATGATCTCATTATTAAAAATAGTTTTATACCCACTCCTGTAATGTGCATTGAGCTTTTTTTACTTCAGCAATTTTGGGTACTAAGTGAATGCTTTTGTTGTCTTCAGATGGCATCACTGCAAGAAAGTTTGACTAAATTCAAGAAACAGCAAGAGAAGTGCCAATCAACTCTTACTGGTATTGCAGCTAAAGCAGGATCTTCTAAGGCAGCTTCTTTAAAATCCACCCCCTCAAGCACGACATCTTCAGCGAATGCAAAATCTCCAACTCCTGTTAAATTCTCAAATGATACAGAACGGCTTCAACATATAAATAGCATTAGGAAAGCTCCTGTCGGGGCTCAAATCAAACGTGTTATTCATTTACTTTTTGAGGTACAGGAATCCGTGTTTTCTTTTTTGTATACCATCTTGCCTTTCAGAGTAAAATTCATGTTAATTTTTTTTCTTCTTTCCCCTCTCTTTTTTGACGATGAAGGTATGCTAATGTTCTGGCTGTGCCTTTTGACATAGCTTGGTAAATGTATCAACAAGTCCCAGGATCAAAATACTAACTTAATGATCAGATTCAAATCTTCTTCAATAACATCATTGCGTTATAAACGAAAAGGGTTTGATTGCACTAATCAGTTCTCCTAATTGAAGTATAATGGAATTTTTTTTTTTTTGATGGACAATTTTTTTTTAGGCATTTAGGTCAATGCCGTAACAAGGTAGGTTTTATGTTTTGGCCATGTGGAACACTGTTTTTGTGTGTCAACAAATGCCCAGCCCTGTTAAATGATGTTAATTTCTACTATAGGATATTTGAGCATAAACTCTCGTATAATCGTGAAATATTTGTTTTATGTTTCAACATAAGTACCTGAATAAACAAAATATTAGTTAGTTTAAAAAAATTGTTGTTTCCGAACATCGAGAAGGATTAGAGGAAGCATCTCAATATATTGAGACGAAACCATGTTTAGTTGAATGATTCATTCTGCTTCGTACCTAACTGCAATTTTCTTTCTGCTTCTTTGTGATTATAGGTATCATTATGATTTATTTGCTATTATAATCTGGGCACAACAGCTATCCATTGAGCAGCCCCTGATTTATTGAACTATCTTGTTTCCAGACGAGGCAAGCCTTGACGTCCGAGCAAATAAATGAGGCGTGCTATGTGGATACAAATGCTAACAAAGCTGTCTTTGACAGTTTAAGAAACAATCCAAAAGTGAGCTATGATGGGAAGCGATTCTCTTACAAGGTATTTCTACTAGCTTCTAGTCCATTTTGCTGTCAAATCTTTCTCTTGCTTTTTAAACCTTTTCTTCTAGGATAATCACTTCAATAATTTGCTTGCAGTCTAAACATGACTTGAAAGATAAGAACCAGCTTCTTGTCCTGATACGAAAATTTCCCGAGGGTATTGCTGTTATCGATCTCAAGGATTCATATCCCAATGTCATGGAAGATTTACAGGTAATATGATTTTTCGAACGGTTGGCTGTGTTTCAATGGAATTAGCGCAAATGGATGTAAAATTATCCTTGCAACAAGTTAAAACACGCACGGAGATGAGGAGTGGGGGCACACGCACAGATGTTGTCATATCCCTCTTTTTTTAAAAAGCAGTGTAGGGAAGAAAAAGAAGCTAATATCTTGTCATCGTATTCTTTAATCCTGTTCAGTACCAAATATGGTCCAAAATCTCTCTGGTCCATAACAAATTATAGAAATGCCTCGTGAAATCACTGACTATTACAGAGATGACCCATCTCGTTTCAAAAATTTACCTCTCCTGAGGGTTTTTCCTATAACAAAACCCCCCTATAAATCAAAATCATGTATTTATTTCAATTTTACCCCTTTGCTTCTTACCATAAAATATAATTAAAATACAAAAATAAAATCTTAAGAAAGAAGAAAAACAATAAATCCTTAAATAACTATTTCAAGCTTAACTTGAAGCATGAGGGTAAAAGTGGAAATGCGTATTTTATTTTTTCCTTACAGAGGGAACTTATAGAAAATAAACTCTAGGTGAAGTTTATATAATTTTTGAAACAAGAGGGGGTGTCTGTAGTATTGACTAATTTCAAGAGGTGTTTCTGTATTTCGCTATTCATTCGATGATATCTTGACCTTTGATAATTATTTTCTCATGTATTTGCGTAGTCTTTGAAAGCTTCGGGCCAAATTTGGCTGCTATCGAACTTTGACTCACAGGAGGACATAGCATATCCCAATGATCCCCGAGCAGTTATTAAAGTTGATGACGATCTGAAACAATTATTCCGGGGGATTGAACTCCCACGTGATATGATTGACATTGAAAAAGATCTTCAAAAGAATGGAATGAAGCCGGCTACAAACACGGCCAAGAGGAGGGCCAAGGCACAGGTCCATGGCATTACGCCCAAAACCAAGACGAAGAAAAAGAAGCACGAAATCAGCAAAAGGACCAAACTTACCAATGCCCATCTTCCGGAACTCTTCAAGCACCTCAACGTCCCTGGCTCTTGATACTGGATCGAGGTATAGGATTTACAGTGTGCATATTGTTGGGATACTATTACTGTGATGAGTTCTTCGATATCTTTCTCAGTGATCGACATCCCTCTTTTCGATGTTCAACTACTTTGATATGGTAATACACATCCTACGGGTTTAGATCCGGAGGCAAGGCTCACCAGATGCATGACCTTATTGCATTGTAAGAACTTGTTTTGAGTTTCCTGGGTACTATGAATTGATTCAATTGTGTAACCAGTTCCCTTTTCTGGAGAATGTGTTTTGTACATTATTTGAACGTTTCCATAAAGCTGCATCAGTTACCAATGAGTAAATTGGGGTTTCAAAGAATACGGGTCTATTTGTTACAAGCACTTCAAGTACATCTTGATATCGACTTGTAAGAAGATGAATAATGGTATGTAAGATGCATAGAAGTCGTACGTTCATATTATCACGTTTAACATTTTTGTTAAATACCAGACATAATTTTTTCATTCGAACACACAGGAGTAGGAACATAATTTTTTCATAGAAAAAGCATTTCCTATTTTCTTAGAACTGAAAATCAGAAATACTACATAAGATAAAGACTATCCAAACAACCACCCAAGGTTGAAAATACATTTAACAAAATGACTTGTTTTTCCATTAATTCAATAAAAACCCCGTCACTTGATCTGGTCAATAATTTCAGCAATGACATTGTCCATGTCCAGTTCCTTCATGGGTTTAAAGGGCCTTTTCATATCCAACAAACTGACGAAAATACATCCACTTTCTGCACGAATTTCAAAGCAACCCCTCCTGGGCTTCTCAGGGTTGACCACCACGTTGACTCCCATCACCCCTTTTTCCAACCCATTTTTCACCTGAATAGCTCGAGTCTTGAACGAGTTGCACTGCTTGCAGTGTTCAATGATGATAGTCTTCCGTCCTTCCTCCGCTGCCGGAGGTTCGGGTTCTTCTGGTGGTGCTTCGATTGTTTGTTTGGTGATGGTTTTGGCCTTCTTTTTCTTGGGTAGGTCAGGCTCAAAAACAGGTGGTGGTGGTCGTTTCGTGGTGTTGGCTAGGCGAGTGGACTTCCGGGTCACCCCTGTTGTGGCAGAGACGGCGGTATCAATTATTTGTTTCTTGGGTGCCATTGAAAATCAAATTTTTTCACTCTTGAAATTGGAACTGACTAGAATGTGACTGCTCAGCTTTTTTATGGATGACGATTTGTTTACGGCTGGTCATGACTTGATCTGGTTCGTTCAGTGTTATTTCTCCCGCATCTTTGGACGGTCAGATCAAGACTATGCCCCTCTGGGTTTTTGTAATGAAATATTGTATTTAAACATTTTTCTGATATTTTTCTTTTCATATTTAGCCCCTGTTTAGTAAAAATTAAAATCAGATTTTTGTAAATTTTGATAAAAATTGATGAAACGTGCAATTGAAAAATTGTGAATCCTATAAAATATATGGTTAAAATTAATTACCGACTTTAATTTAAAATTTTAATCAAATTTTTTAAAGGTACCAAACAATGGTATATTGTACACAAGAATTTAATTCTTTTTTTTAATATATATATATAAATAATAATTTAATTTAGCAACTAAACGCATAGTACAATTGAAACGTGAGAGCTAGTATCTAGCAAGTGCTAAGCTAAGCTACAGAGGATGGAACAACCAACTTTACCTCTGCAAAAAACCAATTCAAGCTTCAAATTCAATATTATGAACGAATTTGAACATAGATGAATGTGTTTTTTGTTCTTTTTTTTTTTTTTTTGCCATTAAAATGTCATGGATTCAAATCTTGAATTTAGTGTATCACATTTGAAGTTATATGTACATATTTACGGTAATTCATTATATTTCAGATGGTTTTAGTCCATCAAGACGAACTTTGTCAAAATTTTCATAAAAATGTCACAGTCAAAGCAGGTCTATGTTGCCTTGGTAGTGGGTCCGACATTTAGCCGGTATTTACCATCGGCGCGCAACACGTGTCGGGTCCATTAGGGTGATTCAAAACGGGTCGTGACAGTTGCTCGATAAAAAGAATGTCGATTTTGACATTCATAGGAGTTATGAGTCTTGTGATAAGTTGATAACGCTTTACACAAATGACAAGATACAGATGCATATTTCTCATCAGCAAACTTTCTAGGGTCTGCAATTTTAATTTAAATTCTACTCACACTAAAGATAGGAGATGATAACAACGTCGATCGTTCTCAAGATGCCCGCAGATGGATCCCCTCTTTTACACTTTAGAGTGGCTCCTGGCAGCATTTCGTCTTGCGCAGCATCCCACAAAGTAGATAATCGACTGAAAGAACAAAAAATTGGTAAGAAATGAGGTAAAAAAAAAAAAAAAAAAAGAGGATGGGATGGAGCATTCAATTCAAATAGATGCAGAAGGCATAATATACAAGAGAGACGTAATACAAAGGAATTTACATAGGTCGGCATTTGGCCTATATCCCGGTACGAGGAGAACTTCATTAAACAGAAGTGAATAACCGAGAAGAGTAACATATAGTCAAATCCCACCTCACAGGAAAACTAAGGTGCCGTTCTCTTTGGCGTTTTCTGATCGTTTTCTGTTTTCGGTTTTCCAAAACAGTAAAAACGTGTTCTCTTTCCTATTTTCGAAAACACGTTTTTGAAAACGAAAAATTTTTTGTACACAAAACGATAAAAACATCGTTTTGGCCGTTTTCAAGCCAAATCCATCCAAAAATCCAAAACACGGGAAACAATTTTGCACACTGTTCAATCTTCAGCCTTACATTTTTTTCATTCTTCAGCCGGGATCAATGGAGCAGCCAAAATCTGCTCCAGAAATCTCCAACCACCACTGCACCACCACCGCACCACCACCACCAAAAGCGCCACCGGAAACCCCCACCACCATAGCCAAAATCGGCATCCCAGAAATACCCCACCGCCACAGCCAAAATGCCACAAGAAAGACCACAATCGCCCTGCCAAAATGGTGACCCAACCATCGCAAAATCGCTACCAGAAGACCCAACCACAGCCACAGCCACCGCCTGCACCAACCACCGCCAAGCCACGACGCTCGCCTGCAACAAAACCACCACTCGTTTTCAGTTACAACATCGTCTGCAGCAGAACCGCCGCCGCCAAGTCGCAACCCAACCACCATCGCCGTTCGCGACCCAACCATCTCCGTTTGCAACCCAACCATCCCCCTACGCACCCAACCAACCACCGCATCAAAGAACGAAAAAAATAAAGCTGAAGAAGGAGATGGCAGGGAGCGCCCAAACCCAAACCACCACCGCGCCGTTTGCAGGGAGATCGCCGGGAGCGCCGTTCGCAGGGAGAGGACAGAGAGAGATAGAGACACGACGGAAATGAAGAGAGAGAGGGATGAAATGAAATGAAAATAAAGGGAAAGAGAGAACACGTTTTCGGTTTTTTATTTTCGAAAATAATTTTTCAAAATGCCAAAAAGAACACATTTTCAACAATTAGAAAATGAACACCCAAAACACAAAACGCAAAATGAATTCAAAACTCAAAACACAAAACTAAAACACGAAGAGAACAGCCCCTAAGAGTTTGTTCTCTTTATCATTTTCAAGTTTCTGTTTTCGATTTTTCAAAACAGTGAAAACGCGCTCTTTCCTATTTTCGAAAATATGTTTTTGAAAACAAGTTAAAAATTTACAAAAAAAAAACCCAAAACGACACGTTTTGGGTGTTTTCAGTTATAATCAAACCAAAATTTTCGAAACGTTTTTTGAGTGTTTTCAAAACAATTTTTCAAAATGTCAAAAAGAACACATTTTCAATAATCTCAAAATGGACACTCAAAACACAAAATCCAAAATGAATTCAAAACTCAAAACTCAAAATTGAAACACAAAGAGAATAATCCCTAAGTGATAATACATAAGCACAACGTACATAAATTGAATCCCCAACAATGTAACCAATTGACTCTATTAAGGATTTCAAAATTACAAGATAGTCCATGAGGGATACTCCAAAATAATGAGAAGCTCCTATATATAGGAGAACAAAGGGGACTGCTTCTAGTTTCCACTCGACGTAGGATTCAAACTAAATCTTAATATGTGCGGGAAAATAGAAGACCGATCATTGTGCTATTTAGGATTGTCTTCAAAGCAACAAAACAACATCTTACATCAACATTAACAAACAAGGAAGAGCATCTCCAAACAACTCTTTAAAAGTGAAATGCTCTCTACTTTAAAGAGCCAACCTTGAAATTATGCTCCAAAAGACTTCAAATTAATATTTTGAAATAGAGAGTCACGTGTATTCAAAATGTTCCAGTTTTCAATGCTCCATATATTGCCCCAACTAAATAGTACAAGAAAAGAAAATGGAGGAAAATAATATCATTATTTTGAGGGAACTCGGTGAAAATAAAAGATAAAGAAAAATAATAAATATGTATTAGGAGTAATAAAATTAAGTGTTAAAGATAAAGAGACTCTTGGAGTATTTAAAAATTTTGACTCTAAATTATAGATACTCTATAAATTTCAAAACACACTCTTTAAAAATAGGGAGTCTCTTGGATATGTTTTAATGCTACTCATATAGAATGATTGTGACATCATTCTATGTTGTAGTGGGGCAAATGTCACATTGTCCAATGAAATTGTAATGCATTTTTTCTCATTAAACAATGTGACAGTGATCCAACTACCCACATATAATGATGATTATCATCACCCTAGATGAATGACATTATTCTGAACAAATTATGCCTTACGCTGACCAAGAAATTTAGAATTCCATGCTATGATCTTCAGATGATATGTGCAAGGGAGGATATTGAGAGAGGGTGCTTTACCAAGACAACAAAGAGAACAACATTAAAAATTGCAACCACCCGCCATTCAGTTTTCATGTATTGTGCGACTCCAGCCCTGGGTAACAACGTTAAAGAAACCGATTCAGCAGTAAGAATTACCCAAAAACTGACATAAAGAGGGAAAGTGATGTTTACTTGCAGGAATCACAATTGTAGCACTTGACAGCCTTTGCGTTTTTGTAAAGTCTGCAATCCTTGTTGGAACTTATTGGACGAAAGCTCAAGTCATAGAACGAGGCATTCACAACAGGATAATCACACCTAATAATATTCAAATGTTAGGGATGAACCTCGAATCCCAATTAGGAGAGCAATATAAAGCAAACCGAAATAAGAAACACACATTGTTGTAGTTCACCTTCGATGTGAGTCAGAGCTTGAGGGTATCACTACGAAAGAAAAAAATTATCATGGTGACTCACGCCCTCAATACGTGTTTCTACTAAAACAACTCTCTAAATAATTCTTTATATGGATGAAATATTTGGGTGACCTAATAAATGTGTAATGCCCAATATACCCCTATACCCAAAATACACCAAAAAGTTGAACAATAATCATCAAATGGATTAAATCCGTTAATTAATAGTTTCCTAGCATTATGGTACATATTTGGGTAACTACATGTAAGAAATGCATGTATTAGCAGGTTTGCCTAAGATTAAAATGTTTACCTAGACGTAAAAAAGTTATTTAATGGACAGCAAGGTAAGAGTTACTTTCACAATAAATAACGTGTTTATAACATAACCAAACATGATTGGAAATACTTTTTGACGATTAACCAAACACAGGACATTGTGAAAGGCAAGAAGACACTTATCATTAAAGGAATCATATGAAAAGTACAAGGCACCTACTCAGATGGTGGTCGACAGCAACCAGCTTCTATGGGGCTTAGTTTTGCGGATTTGAATTGCTTCAGAGTCTGCAATAAACATGCAAAAATGTTAGACATATTCATTTTTAAATAGAACATAAAGGACGATGAATGCATTTGCAGACCTTATATTTTCTTGACAGGTTATTGCAATCATCAGACTTGACAAAACAACTCTTTAGGTGATTCCAGTTATGGGAATTATTAAGCTGAAAAATAAGGGCAAATGATAAAGAAAGACGATTTTCATGTTGATACTCTAAATTGTTGAGTGTAAAAAGCGGATGCTTACTTGTTTGAGAAACCATGAGCTGTAATCTTGCAGTTGATATTCTTTATACCTGAGCAGAAAAAAATAATAAATTGCTTGCATTGAACCAAGCCAAAAGCCGTGAATCGAGATTATCTTGGGCTAAAGGAAGATAATTTTCTTGAAATTCATGTGCATCATTCCCAGTAAAACATAAATCATACATCAGTCTCAAGGGGGACAATTTCTATATAAACACCTAAAGGTTGGTTATGTGAATAATTTTTCGTTATTCCTTATTTAGTGAAAGATCCAAAGAAATCAATGATGAACCACTTCATTTAAAAACTCAAGTTGTTAGAGAAGGAAAAAATATATTTATCAATATTATGCCTTGCCTTCTACATGCTCCATTTCCAACCACACCAGGCCACATTAATTTAAGTCTACCTCTCCCTTTTCTAATCTGTTCTATTGGGATCGAATCACTCTTGTGAAAAGGGGCTTCTTCGGGTATATATAAGACATGCTTCAACTACCTAATTTGCCCTTCATTCAATATAGCCTTACGGGCATTTCGTCTTTTAACAGGCCAACAGTTGGACCATCAAGAACAACTTCTATATTACAAGCAAAGTTCAACTCTTTTCCCTTTTTAGTGGGGGGTTGGGGTGAGAGAGAGGAGAAAAGTGTGTGAGGAGGTAATGATGTCGTATGCCTACAAAATGTGAAACAAAAATGAAATGGAAAAGTAATTATAGGCAGTCTTACCTCAAACCAGTTACACTATGACCAGAGCCATTATTTGTTATAATAAACCTGAAAAGGAGAAGACAAGACGATGTAGTGATAAAATGCATACATTACACAAACCCCTTTGAATGAGCTATAGTAATAATGTTGAAATAAAAATTGGAATTTTGTACGTAAATTTCGCTTATAAGTGATGCTCGATCAGTAGAATCTATTCTGGAAAAAAGATTTGTGTAATATTAGAGCAAAGATCATTGTTAATAATTGGTGGCAATTTGTCAAGTAACAGAGCAAGAGATGTTGTTAGTTGATGGTAGACTTGTGAGTTGTGAATGAAGAAAGATTCTTGGATTTATGATGGACAAACCAACATTATGGTTTTGAGGATAATACGAGCTTGTCAACTCTAAGAGGTTTCAACAAACAATTTAAAATTATAAAAAACTAATACTCGTACAATCCGTATTATGCATTAACCATTTTGATAAAGATCTTTATTTCAATGATTGAATCTTCTTAAAAGACTAGATCATTAGTACCCATATCTATTTCCTCTATTTTAATGAGTTATCCAGCATGATACGCAGTTAGTAACTAAAGTTAGTGTTACAGTAATGTCAAAAACAAATTCTCTTCTAGCGTACTTGTTTTCAAAATGCATCTCAGCTTTGAGCCCCAGCAACAGGATCTTAAGCCATCTTAAGAACCCGATATTCATGACATAGCTAATTTAAATTATACTGTTATTAGAACAACCACGATACAGCCCTAATAATTATGGGATATACTCATGGAGAATACCTTCCTTGTCTTTTCTTGTATTTAAATAAGGTTGTATCAAGAGATCATATACAGCATTTTTAGCTGAGCTCAAAAAGGAAAAATAAAAATCACTTTTAATTAACTTTTTAACTCTAAACATATTAGGATAACTCACCTTTTTTCTTAAATTTTAAAAAAGTAAATTTTTCATGAAGACTCTTACCTTTCTGTCAACACAAGCATGTTATTTATTTCAAACTCAAGTACTCTAGCCTCACAAAAAAGGCAAAAGCAATTTGGATGCAGAAAAATAAAATAAAAGAGCTTGAAATAAAGTAATGACCTCCAGAAGGCAACTAAAGAGAATGCAGAAGTTTGCATTAACGGGGATGGGAGGAGAAGGATTATTCCACGAAGTTCAAATTGGTAAACAATAATGAATAAATTAAAAATAAAAATTTTCCGCAAAAGATACTTACGCCAAAACTGTGAAGACCAATATAGCTACCAAAACAGCGCATAGCAAGATGAGATACTGCAAGTTACAAGCTAAGGAAAATCCTTGTAGAAATAACTATTTCATACACGTTCTAATCAATCTGATAAGGATACAATCCACAACAGGATGGAGTTGTTTTCGCGCGCACCCATAAATCAAATTATGGATCTGAAAATCATTTAAAAAGAAAAGGGCAATGGTCTATGTTTCATTAATGTTCTAAACAATCCGGTAAGGATACAATCCACAACAGGATGGAGTTGTTCTTCCACGCACCCATAAATCCAATTATCGATCTGAAAATCATAAAAAAGATTTTTTTTTTCCAACTTAGCGACGATATCAGGTAAACAAAATTCAGAATATTCAAGAAGCATATAGAAGAAAAGTTCACATTAGAAAGATTACGGCACCAAGGCCGAGAACGGGGATTGTGAGAGCTTTCCTACATCCGTCGTGGTGAGTGCTCATCCACACTCCGAAACCTATTACTGTAATAGATAATAACTGCACGGAAAATTTAAAGTGAGCATGCATATGTCTAAAATAATTTCAACCAAGTGTAGGAGACGATTCCCAAAATTTTCACCCAATACTTGAATTGGCGACCAGCATTGTCAATAACAATAGTAAAATTTCACCACTAAATTTATATTGAACTACCTCATCCAAAATTTTAAGAAGTAGAGAAGCAGCATTTATAAATGAACCACATAATCTAAAGCTTAATTTATTTATATTGCATTTTCAACTATTTCAACCGGTAACATATAATCAGATGAACTATTACACCATTAAGCAACAGACCGAGGAACTGAACTTGAAATTCCATATAATAAAAAAATAGACATTTAATTCTGAAAATTTCTGAAAAATATGAGCTGATGTTAAAACATAGAGAGGTAAATCCATAAGAAAATAAATAAACCCATTTAGTGGCAATTAATATTTAACAAGAAACAGTAAATTACCAAAGCTAAGATAAAGGGTCATTCATTAAAACAAATGAAAACAAAAAGAAGGTCTCAAGCAACATTCTTGTAGCAAAAATCAGCTCATATATTCAATAAAATCAAGAAAAGAATACAGAAAAAAGCACATACCATTGTAAGAAAATTGATCCATCTGATTACGAAAGTGCTTGTAGCTGTATTCATGCTTTTTTGTCGATAATTTCACACAGTGAGTGTGTAAGAAAAACTTCACTAGCACTTGAAGAATGAGGAGAGAGAAACAAGCGAGAGAGAGGGGGGTTTTTCTTAAAATGGTGTTTAAAGTGAAGGGTAGTTTCGGAAGAATAAAAGACATACCAACATGATTTTCTGTTCTGAATGAGCATGCCTTTGAACAGAACACGAGAATCGGGGTACACTGTTTGGATCCGAATAAATGCCTGGTCACTGAATGTGATGTGAAAACAAGTCCTAAACGTTCAAAAATGAGGTTTTAGATCCTCAATTTATTTAAATTTGTGAATTTGAGTTTTTCGGTGATTGAAATCGTCATTATGAACGTTAAAATTGTATATGACTTTTAGTTGAATAACAGAGAAATGTTATGTGGTTTAATGATTTCGCGTTCCATTTTTATAAGTCAAGTGAAATATTGTCTGACTTCAACACTTACTTTGACAGTTATAGTGATATGTTGATCCAAATTTATAAATTTAAATATAAGTTAATGTTTTGTTTGGTACAGATTAAAATCAGATTTTAATTTAAGTCAAACAATCAATATTAATCACATATTTTATGGGTATCATAACTTTTTAATCACATTTTTCAAAAATTCCTATCATAATCTACTAAAAATCTAATTTTAATCCCCAACAAACACACCCTAAGTGTTAAAAAATGGTTGGGGAGCTCAACCTTAATTTTCCTTTAATAAAAATAGTTTTTACTAGGAAAGGAATGAATTGATTTTTATGCAGTGTGAAAAAAAAAAAAAAGGGTAGATCTTGATTAAGCAATAAGAACAAATTCCGACCTTTAACAAAAATAAGCATGGGTTACATGAAGTCTACCGATACCTAGACAATAAACTTAAAACGTGATTACACGATAATGTCAAACATTTTAAGAACAATAATATTATGATTGGAAGGGTAGGGCAAATTTGGAAGAAAAAGGACATGGCCACAAGGATTTCCGTTCAAAACGAGAATATCTTTAGACAAGACACGACAAATTGGATAAATAAAAGGTTTTCATTGGCATAGATTCTAATAGAATTGATCTCTTGCCTCAAATGGGCATGACAAAAATTTGTCACTCCTGATATGGTAAGAGAACTTTAGTTATAGTTCGTTGAATTTATGACCGTCTTGAAGAACAGTAACTAAAATTCTCTTGTCGCGTCAGCAGTGTGTAGTATTTATCTTGTCCATTGGGGACATGAGATCATGATTGTATATTCTAATACTAGATTTCTACTTTTCACAAGAGATGTATTTAATCTAGATTTTTAAACATTTTTAACAAATTTATAAAAATTTTGTGCTCCAAATCGAATTGACGGATCCAATCTTGAATCTTATTATATTGACTAGTGGGGTGAACGTGTGTTGCACGTTAATTGGATAATTGGACAATATTAAGAATAAGTGTGTAACCACGTACAAATTATATTTATAAACTCGACATACAAATAGAAACCAATTTGAGGATTCTTATCAGATGCAATCAATTCACGGGTTTATGTTTTGAAAAAAAATATTCAACCTTGAGAATAAGAAAAATTGTATTTGAGAACTCTCAATACATTATATGCAACATTAATCTAATCTGACATAATTCTTCACTAATTCAAAAAGGAAAATAACATTTTGACACATTTGTAATATTTCAATCATGAGATGTTTGAAGAGCTTTTTGCAGATTGAGTAAAACATCAAAACATGTTAATATCATTCACCAGTGAATATGTTAATAAAATGATGACATTAACTATTATTCGTACAATAACATTGGGTAGCCCTCATGGGGTTCGAGTGGCAGCGCAGGAGTCGAGGGGGGTAGCGCCCCTCGTGGGGGCTCGAGGGCAACGCCCCCAAAGGGAATTCTAATTTTCATATAAGGAATGAAGTTTTTTTTAGTGGAGTTAGAAAATGTGATAAGAGCATTATTAATCCACAGATATTTCTTAACCTAGTTTATATACATCTGATAGAACATGCTAATAAGCATGTCTATGTGAATAGTATGAATAAAGTATAAGGAGAAGAAATAATTGCATGCACAATTGTTGCCACGTACAGAAGAAAATAAATAGTCAGACCTTATCCATCTGATTAATGGAGTTTTCATCAGAACTTGATATTTTGCCAGGACCACTATGTAGCACTAAGAGTATTCAATTATTTAAAAATTAAAGCCACTGCATTAAACATATTCTAACTTGGACATAAACTGCAAGTTAACAACTTGTGATGATTAAAAAAAATGAAATTCATTTCTGAACATTAAAAATCACTTGTGTAAAAACTCAAGCTTCTGGCATTTGTCTTAATCAATTAAACCAGTGTACATGTTCTAAACTGGCCAAATTACCCAACAAGCGATTACTGTTTTACTGCTATGCATAGAGTACCTGAACACTAATCTTCTTGGTTGTGTGCACGCTGTCAAGGACCCACCTTTGGCCCATCCAGCTTCTTTCAGACACTAAACACCCAATTTCAACAAATACGACAACAATTTTAACTAAAATAATTCACTTCCGATACAAAACTGAAAAATTGCATTTATACACCGCACAACTTGAACTAAAGATAAATTATAGATATGCATATGTATACGTAGATAAAATCAGAAGTTTCGAAAGGGGATGTGGAATGTATGTGGTCTTACCACTGCCCATTTCGCCTACTACGATGGTGGCGGCGTGAGCTTCGACTAAATATAGAATGGGGATTTTGTACTTGTACACGGGAAGTCTCTACCTCTGCTTCTCTATGCTTGCAGACCCATATATGAAATTTTGTACACTCAATAAGCTCTGATATCATGTTAAGCTCAACGAGTGATTCGATCCGACTAAAACTCAAAAAATTGAGTACACCAATTTCAAGATTGCTCTGATCAAACGAGCCATCATCTTGCGGTGGCATGTTAAATGATAGAATCCTACATCGAATAAAGATGAAAACATAGACCAATTTATAAGAGTTTGGGATACTCCTTTTAATAAGGTTGACATTTTAAGAACATTAGATGGAAAGGTCTTCTAGATTCAACTACGGAGACACATATACATCAAACTCATCATCCTCAACAACATTATCGTGCTTCATCAAGTCGGGTTTCTTACCTGAATTCAGGCAATTGAAATCTTCATTTTCATGGTTTTGAGGTATTGACACCTGCTTCCACTAAGCTCTCTATATATTCAATTTGTATCTTTCCCTATTATTTTTGTCATGATCGATCTGTCACCTCTACCCTTTCACGAAAATATTGCACATGCCATGAGGGGCATGTTGAAAAATAAATTCACATAAAATCAATGTATCTGTTCCTAACCGTTTAAGCTTGTAGATGAGGTTGTTCTATATACTTGGAGATCCAAGTCTGCACATAAGGTGCAAGTAACTGGATTTGTGAAAAATCTACGTTTGATTTAATTATCACTTCATGGGCAAGGATATGGAATTGCAAAGCGTGCCCAATCAATTTGGGATGCTTGGTTTTATTAAAAATCATAAAAAGAAAAATCCAGCTATGACCTCACTTTCCTCGGGAACTGATTCGACAATGCTCGGTCTAAATTTGAACTCAACAGAGCTTCTCCACAAGACGTTCAATAATGATGATTGAACAAGCTCAAAGACTGAAAAAACAGACTGATTTGGCCGCACTTGTTTGTGTGTGTATTTTTTTTTTCAAACTGTCTAATAATGTATCGACATGTGTCTGCCCTACTTTTGAGCCTATTTTTTAGCCTTTTGTGTAGCATGGTTGCAAGACGTTTGCCTCTCCCTTGGCTGACAACCCAGCCAAACTAGAGCCAGGGTACAATATTCGTGAGTGCTGAAATGCCAGACAATCTTGATTTTTTAAGGTTTCATCATCCCAATATATCTTTATACCACAAATTATATAATCAATCAATCCTTTTACTAATGCAGCAAAGTGAATTTAAAAACTTCCAGCTGGACACCTTGTTATATATTTTTTGCAGGTTATTTTTTGCTAGTACTCTCACATAATTTTTTTTTAATTTCAGTGGGATTTATTGTTCTATCAATCTTATTTCCACTCTTGCAGCGTGCCAAAAGACGAGGCACGACTCTTTTCAGCAAATGAGTTGTAAGTCTGTCGCTATTTCTTTGTGATTTGGTTCTAGGCTTCTCGTCCAAGGTCACGTAGAATATTTTTTTCTTCAGGAAACATAGTGTTAAGGGATAAAATCCCACATCGAATAAAAATTAAAATATAAATCAACTTGTAAAGTCTTAGGCTTCTCCTCTTAATAACGTTGATCGTTTAAGATGGAACTTCAAATCTTAATACATAGTACATCTAGCCAATAGAAATGTTATACGGGCTATAGTGCTCTGTGCATGTTGATGTAGAAGCTGAAGATCAATTGTTTTTTTTTTTTTTTTTTTTTTTAATTGTAAACTTACATTATATATAGATGATGGATTGTAGTAGAATGTCTTCTAGGTAGACAATGATCACTATCATATGCTCAAGTGAACAACTGAGGGCCAGAGGCTCCCTTTTTCACTTAATAATTTAAGAGCATGTTTGACACACAGTGTTAGAAATGATTTGACAATACAATTGATAAGATTTTTAGTTTCTTTTTTCTTCTTTAATATGTTATGTATAATTTATCTTACCAAATAAGTCATAGATTCATAAATATGTATACTTTTACATAGATTTTATGTCATTATGATGCATGTATAGGATGTACTCAATGTGTCCGAGCAATTCCTACCAAGCATCCTCTCGATCATGAGACATGGTGCCTTTTGTGAAAACAAGCACTTACAAGAGAGGTTTCTACTTTGTTTCGAGCACAACACCGTGCGGTTGACGAGAAAGATTTTAGTACATAACTTTTGTACAATCTATTCTGTAGGTATATCAATCTTTTCCGTATGTATACTAATATTTTCTGTAGGGTTTCTAATTTGTCGAGTTATTTTCTTGATTGAACGTGTCATCCTTGAGCAAGGGCCATGCTAATCTCTCATTCCATGCGACTGCACAACATCTGTCTTATACTATGAGAAGATCGAGAGGCCCCTGGTCCCTCAAGAGTAGCCGTGGACTTCATCTCTTGTATCCTTCAGGAGTAGTCATAGACGCTCTCTACAATATGCAATGGTGTTTGAAGTTTTAACATCTCGTTGATTGGGACTTCATGGAGGTCTTATGTTTGACTGGTAGGAAATGTTCTTCATGTGGAATGATTTTTTCCTTGTAATTTGAGCAAAGTTTGTGTTCAAATAATATTGCATAGCTTGGCTTGATTGTTTATGGAAATTTGAAAAGGAGCTATCTTTCTTGTTTTAGGCATTTAAATCTAACTGATTTTTGGCTCCATTTTAAGGGCCCGTTCGGTAGGGATCAAAATTAGATTAAAATTGAAAAACTAACCGTTATTATTGACTTTTATTAGACGAGTGAGACTCAATAACAATCATATTTTCAATTTTAATTGGATTTTAATCCCTACCAAACGGGGCCTTAACTTTAATACATTTTTCACTTTCTTCTTTTCAATCACATATTCTTCGATAAAATAATATTACAAATAAATCGAAAACTTTTACTTCCTTTTTATTCACACGTTCTCCAAAAAATTACTATTCCAAAATACATTTTTTTTTCAAAATCTCTTTAAAATGGAACCCAAACAAGGGCTAAGGAATGAAATAGCCCCGTGGATTTTGCCCTCATGATCGGGATTCAGGCTCCCGCCTCACTCCCAAAAATCTCAAACAGGGCTGAGATAGGGATGGCCAGACCAACCCCACACAAGTTGAGTAGGATCATATTAAGCCCCTGTTTGATTAATTTTATTTCAAGCGCACTCATTTTCGATCACACATCCATACAATAAAATATTTTGCATGAAAACACAACACTTTTCCGTACTTTCAAACCACACATTCTCCAAAAATTCACTATTCAAAACATTGTTTTTACTAAATAATAGCCATCAAGGAGGGGCGAAGTACAATTTTCAATAGAAATGAGAGAATTATCTAATAGCTGCACTATTTATCATTTTAACTGAAATCCATTATATCATAGAGCAAAATCAACGATAACTTTTTTGCACTAATATATGATTCATATAAGAAGTTTGAATCCCAAGTAATCTTTCTTGCAATTAAACGTGCAATCAAGAAAAGAACATCAAATACATAAAGATCGATACATGAAATGGTAGTGAAAATCACAACCACAACAAGAAGGTCATGCAACTCAGATCAATGGTTGGAAGATAGCATCAATACGGATGATCTTTACTAAGTTTTTTCCTCCTCATGGTAAATCTACCCAAACTACTTTTCTACCAAGTGTATTGTGTTTAGGTACAACACATTCGAAGGATAAAGTAAGAATATAAATCGAGGGGGGTTACACTCCAAAAACTTCGAAGAAAGCGAATCCCAACCAGAAAAGATATCCAGGTACCTGTTGCAAATGAAGTTCCGGCAGTTCATCATGCAATGAGGTGATGTCTTTAAAGCACCAGGACCAGAGAAGGGGCCAGAAATACTCGATACATCGGCAAAAGATCTTTTATTTTGTTATCATTAGAAAGCAGTAGACACCTCAACCTTCCATAGTTGTACATTGTTTTCTGATCTTTCTGTCATGATTAAGCATGGCGCTAACGCTCTCAACTATCAATATAATCTGCAGGCAAAAAGAAAACAAGTGAGTAAACCAGCATGAGTAAAAAGAGAATATGAAAGCTTAAAGATTCTAACTAGTACACAGCGTGTTCGGTTAAGCTAAAGAAAGTTTACTCGAGTACAAAGTATTAGAATAAACAAGTTTACTTGTTTTGATAGTAAGGTAAGCATTACCTTCAAAATAAGTAACTTTTTTTACTTAGAAATTAGAAAATATAGGGATTGTTCAAGCCTCATTTTTTTCAAAAAATGCATTTTGCAATAGTGTTATGATCATGTGTGGTTAAAAAATAAGAAAAAATTTTAGGTTTGCATGTAATATTATTTTATTAAAAAATGTGTGATTGAAATGAGGTCAAATCACTGTTCAAGAATGCATTTTGATGAAAAAATGAGGCTCAAACAAGAGCATAATGTATCCAAACATGTTTGAAAACGCAAGGTTGCTCAAAATAAAGTTTCAACTTTTTCTTGAAAAGCTCAACCAAATGCTCATAGGATAATTTATATCGTTTGCAATCCACCTTTCTTGATTGTGAGATCCCATGTTACAAATAAACTGACGCCGTACTTGCTTAAAACAGTAATATGCAATGAATAGTTCCCCAGGTACAATGAATCGAAGAACTAGCATCATATAAATAATTTTGAAAGGGTTCAATCTTATAGAATTTTAATTAAAACATACCAAAGAACAAGGCCATTTCAAAAGGCCAACATCACTTTTGAGACATTGGTATTTAAAAAATTAAACAGCTTTTCCAAACAGAAAGAGGTTATTTACAAAATTAAAATTTTATGAATTGTTTCTCAATGTCCACAGGTTAAACACAATATTTTCCATAAGATGGGCAATTTGAGGAAATAACAAGAGCATCGACATATTTCTACGAAGGTTGAAATCAAGATACAGATTCATACAAGTAATAATAGGTTAATAATCAAAGAATAACTGAAAAGAAAGAAACCTGAAAGCAAGCATATGCCATAGCAGTTGCATAGTAAAAGTTTGCATTCCCAGTACCCTGCAAAATTCCGTCGAGTTAAGATATCCAGCAAGGATTATTATCAGCTACATTATATATTATGCATAACTTCGGAAGAAAGCCCATGCCTATGTATGTATAACTGTCACAAACATACCCTCCATATCCAAAGGTTGTGCATCACAGGGCTCAGAAGCGATACTCCAACATATCCACAAAAGAGGAAGAACGAAAATTGCATTTCTGCATAACAAATAATTTATAAGATATCAGAATCTTCATCTGGGAAAGAGTATAATAATATAGTAGTAATATACCCAAAAAACAAAAAAGCAGCAGAATTACCTGCTAACTCATTAACAAAAAGTGCCATCAAACCCAAGTATAGAGCTGAGTCCCCGACCTGATGATTGAAGCAAATGATTAATGAGCCAACATGGCCAATTATTTGAGAGATGCAATTCCAAGCCAATCAAAATTTCTGTAGTTGCCAAGAAAAATTTCAAAAGTGAGTTCAAGAGATTTCTGCTAGCCAAGTTGAGCTACCACTACCAGCATAGCCTCAAGAGGAAATCTAGATAATTTTCCCTCCACACCCCACGGGAAAAAAAATATTTCTATATAAAGTAATCCTTGCTCGGATTCGGGTACGGATACGTATCTAAGTGTCGGATCTTTTATTTTCTAAAATGTATGATACGGGGACATGGCTAAAAAAAGTCCAAATTTCGAACATGAGTATGTGGGTACGTCTTTCAAACTTCAATTTTTTCACTAATCCAGGATGTCATTTTGAATAGACCAAAATTAATTATTCCCAATGAAGGAAATGGGTATTTAATAAGCGGTTAAGACGAATAAAATAGAATTTTGGGGTTTAGTTTTCAATAATGAGAATTACTAAATGTTATATAAAATAGAAAATGAGGAACTTGATTGTAATTTGGACTTAGTGGAGTACTAAGTAGTACTATATGGACCTCATTTTCATTTTATACAAACAAAACCCTAAATCACCGATATAGAGAGAGAGAAGGAAAAAATAAGAAAATGGAAAGAAAAAAAAAAGGAAAACATAATGTCGCCATCTTTCTCCACCCTCTCGATGACGAAGCTAGGTTTATAGAAAGCAAAAGTGGGAAAGAAGAAAATGGAAAGAAAAGGAAAAGGAGAAAAATGAATGAAGACAAAACAAAAACGACGAAGTGTCCGGTTGAAACTTGGAGGATCCGACACATATCCCATACTCATACCCGTGCCGTGTCGGACAAGGGTACTCCAACTATTTCGAAGAGTCCGAGCATCAGATGAAGTAATTGTACTAGATGATTATATCATATGCAAAACAAATTTCATGCCCACACTTCTTCGAGGAGTCAATCATTTTGGGTTGCAGTGATTAATAATTATCAGAGTTAACATAAAATCTATTCCAATTACAACACTAGCTAAAATATAAATATTTTTCCTATTTCTCCTCTTTACTGAGCAAACAAGGGCATGAAATCAAGAGTTCTACATTACCAAGAGCTTCACTAATCCACTAAATGTCAGCGTCCTGTAAGAGGAAGCCCCTCATTTCAAGTTGCAATTTGTAATACTAAGCCCATGCACATCCTTTAAGCTGATTTAATAATTCATATGACTAAAGATGCCTGTATGTGAACATGTGCATCAGATCTCAACTTACATAGGTTGAAGTTTCCTTAATTATCTCCGTCAAATCCATAACACATATAAATATGTTATTTACTAAAGATGCCTGTATGTGAACATGTGCATCAGATCTCAACTTACATAGGTTGAAGTTTCCTTAATTATCTCCGTCAAATCCATAACACATATAAATATGTTATTTACTAAAGATGCCTGTATGTGAACATGTGCATCAGATCTCAACTTACATAGGTTGAAGTTTCCTTAATTATCTCCGTCAAATCCATAACACATATAAATATGTTATTTGATCATTTGTTAAAGAGATTTGGACAGATACAAATATTTAAAATAATATTGATCATCTCCTATCCACTCCCCTATTCTTTCTATGGGAATGTCCCATATGAGATAAAGAGGAATAGAGCATTCTTTTTTTAAAATTTTGCTGACCGAAAGAGCATTAAAACATTCCTCCTAGAGTAGATGTTAATACAAATAAAAGAAACTCTGTTATTTCTTACTCATACAACCATTTTAATTTCAAAAACTAAGTCAATATTCCTTCAATTAATAACAAATCAGATTTGTACAATCATGGGCTCATGAGAAGGTTTAAAGAGATTACTAAGTAAAAGCTTAGATTCGCTTAGAAGGTGTTTTTTCAACCAAAAATTAATATAAAAGAAGCAAGATTTATAAGCAGATTCTTTCTCCTCCATCCCATCCCATCCAAAAAAAAAAAAAGAGAAGAAGAAGAAGAAGAATTGTCATGGACTCCACGCCTCCACCCCTGCTTTCACGTTATTGTTCTATTTTAAACAGATCAATATGTTGTAACAGACAACATTAAATTAATTTGTTACATACTTACATACTAGGAACAGAAGAAACTAAATGAGTGTCAAAAAAAGAACTATGGTTCAATAATAGAAAACAACACATGATGGGATTAGAGACAGATGAAAACTCACCGAAGGATAAGATTTAAGCATTGAAGAGATAGCCAAGTAAACAAAAGCAAGAAAGCAAGGCCGATGGTTTAGCCGTATGGCTAATGGCAATATCATGAAAAGGATGTTCACATGGAAAACTATCAGGAAAAAATTCCTGAAAAAATCAAAGACTTCCGCAAAAAAGTACCTGCAATGAAGTTAGTGAATATGTTTAAAGTTAATAGAGTTGAACAGACAGACAAACATATCTACATTCAATGGACAATAAAGTTACTTGATACTAACCATAAGACACCTATATTTGGAGATAAATCTTTCACAGTGAGAATAAATCCATAGGTCCTGAAAAAGGAGTAATGGTATACACATATGAAGCAGCACATTCTTACTCGCTTTAGATGGACTATATAGAACAATAATATGTTGAAATTCTTAGATATTTGTCATCGTTTAAGTTATATAACATGGCATATGAACTCAAGTATCATATAAACGCAGCTGAATGCTACAAAAGAATTAGGCAAATATCTAGTGAGATGTCTAAAGCGTGTGATTCTCTGGGCAAGTATACAAGAAAATCATGCTTTAAGGGATGAACCCCTGATCTAAAAATATAATAACATTCGAGAAGGCAAGAAGAAGGCACAAACATCAATACAAGAAGGGATGGAGCTAGAATCAAATTTTAGGGTGGGCCAAAATCTAGAAAACGTTAATGATGTGTCAAAACCAAGGATTTACACAATATAAAATATTACCTTTTAAAATTGCCTCGGCAAGATTTTACAGAACAAAATTATTCTTTATCATAGAGTCTAAATTTACTTTTCAGTAAGATCTCGTTAAATATAGTGGTTCGTTCAGTCAACAAGAAATTCATCATCTATTTTGCTGTATGACCATCTTTGCTTGCTCAATAGTTGTGATTACGGATAATGATGATCAACTATGATCTGCTCACGTTATCAATACATCAGAACGACCTTATAAAATAATCTAGATTAACTTTTTTATTCTTTTAGGTTCTAAGTAAAGAGTTGTCATACAAGACAACTTTATGGAAGATAATTTTATGCATTGCATGGAATTGTTTGTAGAGTGGAGGGTGGGAAAAATTAAGCCCAAAAGTCCATACATTTTTAGTATTACTCTACGTTTTTAAAACCAGACTGCTATTGAACTAAAAAATGACAAGGGTCAAACTGCTCAACAACGATGAACCGGAATAGAACTGAAAGTAAAAATTCAATAATCAACTAAATACATATACTATACACCGTAAAAAAATTCAAACATAAATTAATTTTAATCTTTATGAAAATAAAAAAGTATGTTATCAAACTTCAAGTTATCAACAATAAATGAATGATCAAAATCTCTCTTCAAGCAGCTTCTGGTTAATTCAATCCTTAAAATGAATAAAAAATATATATATCTGGGTTGAAAATGGATCATAAATTTCTTCTTTTGCCAATTTTGTCATGAGCCAGACATAAGGAGGCTCTGTCTCTAAATACAAGAGCACTGGGTTGAGTATTGCCATTCAGAATAGCAAAGGGAAAAAGTAACTCGCCTAATTATTCCTTTTAAAGTGAAAATTAAGTGTAAAAAAGTAGTTTGAAGATAATGAATGTATATTTAGAATCACCTAATTTGTTTTATTTGTCAATGGAAATATGTATACATTAGAATTAACAATTCAAATCAGCATATGCAATGATTTTCATACCTTGCTATTACAAAATAATGTGAAATGAATTCTTTAAATAAGCAATTTAATTAATAGCTAACTGGATGGCAAGGAAAAGCACCATACTTCGATATGTTAAAATTTTATTATTGTTATTATCAGTAGAGCGCATATAAATACTGAAGAGTAATCTTGAAACAATTATTATGCCTATGGATATTGGAGTGACATGGGAAATAAATAATTGTGTTACAATATAGAAACATACCTCTTAAACATCTCCGGAAGACCTCCATACTCTTTTACAGAGATTGCACACAAAATTAGGATGTAGGCTATCCATATGGATGCCCACAAAAAGAAGAGAATGACTCGCCACCAGAAAAATGTTGCTTCTGCTGGTTTATTTGTCAATGGCCTGTGTTGGACATGATTCTTGGTTGATCTCTCGGCTCCAGTTTTTTGGAAATCCCTTTGCAGAAACAGTTTTCTTGGAGGCATATCAGGACAATAACCTAATAAAAGGATCACCTGAATCTACATTGGTTAACCAGCATTACCCAATATCCAGTAGAAATGTTATTTGGCATAATTTTTTTATTATGCACAACATTTTTGATGAAAACATACCGGAATGACCAAAACCACTGGATAAAGAGACAAATGAGATGCTATAACCCACCCAAAAGCTGCTAGTGGCACTATTCCTGTGTCATCAGAATCAAATGACTAGGTTGCACATAAAATCAACCGTGATAGGTTATGATTCAATGTGTCATTATCTTATATGACTCTGCTCATTAATTTTTATATGGAAATGTGTTTAGACCTAAAAATAAATGGAAATTGATGCTGATCAAATATTTGAGAAAATGACCTGTGGAAGTCATTCCTGACAGAACGGAGACAGGCTATGAACCTCAATTATGGTATTCAATTTTCACTGAAGTTTTAATGTATATTCAATAATGTCATCATAATACATAATATTACAGCGTTTTCAAAGATATAGTACCTCGGTTTCATTGAGAACAGGATATATAAGATAGCATGCAAGGGGAAAGGAAGCAATGTTTACCCAAAGTATCATTCAAGCAAATCCATCTCTAATAGCTTCTCCCCCTCAAGTGTTACTAGGTTCAAATTGATTAGTGATACATAGACATGGTATTAGGTTATTACTTCATATGCAGCTCAAGGGCAGTATAAAATCCCTAAAACCTTTGGATTTAATTAGGTTGAAAACGGTAAAAGCTGTTTCATTTACATTTTTCCTATTCTACTTTCTAAGAGTTTAAAGATTAAATATACCTCACGGATGGAAAATGAAATCATTTGCAAGGCAACTCAACAATAAATTTACTTTCCAACTCTCCTAGCCTTGATTATGAATTATGATGACAAGGCTTTCAGTGCACATAGTAGACATTTCCACTCAAGTAGATTGTGTGAAACACTCAACAGTCAGTGCGCCCCTAAGCAGAATTCAATTGGATATATTAAGTGAAAGAATCATAGGTCACGTGACTTCCTAAATAGATTCATACATGAGTTTGACGCAAACTACCTCATGCTCATGAGTTAAGTAGCAATCTCGCCCAGAAGTGGAATATTATAAGACTTGACAAAGATCAGCAGACAAATTGGAAATACTGTATATAGTATATATAGAATACTAAACAAACTTCAAAAATAAATAAACTGGATGCTGTGTGGCAATAATCAGATCTAGTTTGCAACCAGAGAAGCTTTAAAGTGATTGGGAAAAAATCAAGTTGACATTTCAGTCCAATTATCGTGAATGATACCAGGAACAATAAAAGAGGGAGAATTTTCTTTACCTGCAGATGCTCCATAAAGAGACAAGACAACGAACAGATTTTCAACAGGTGATGTATTAAAACCAACACAGGTGAATATGGTGAAAGGGTTCCATAAATACACAAGAGCAGCAATGTCACCAGATGGCATAATCTCTAGAAACAATCGCAAAATAACTTCATCAGTTTCCTATACGAAGAATGCAGGATGGGAAATCATAAAAGTACAGGCGCAATAACAACGATAAAAAGATAATTTCAAATTACCAATGTCTTTCAGCATTATCTCAAGGCCTAAAGATTTCAAATTCTGACCATGTGCTGTTTGAAGTATACATCCAGTGGCACGGATCAGAAGTGCACAGATAAAATCTGCAATCACAGAAACCAAACTATTTCCAAACATGTGTTGATACTTCGTCTAAATGATTCTCCAAAGAATGTAGTAACAGATCAAATTTAAATAATAGCATCTCATGATGCTAGTAGTGGTTTTCCAGCAAAATAGGTATTTAATTTCTTTCCAATGATAAAATGCCATGGTACCTGCATAAAAGATGATTAGGCTGTCCTTCAATCCTGCATTATCACATTTTATTATTCATCAATACTCAGAAACCACGTACAAAAACCATTGCTACTAACATCAATTTAAAACTAAAAGGATGCTAATTGAAACTTAAATTGTTACTTTATTGCAGTAAGAGGCCCAAGAACTGATAGCAATAAAGGTGATCCGTGGTACATTGAACCTGCACTTTTCACTCCAAAATAATCAATAAACCGTATAGAACTCGAATAAAATCGTGTTTCTCAGTGTTAAAAATAAGTGAAAATCAAAGTTTTAAGTTAATTATTTTGCCAAACGTGATTTTTAAAGCAAGGCCAATAGACAATTTCCAAAAGAAAAACTTATAATCAAGGCCAGACATGATCAAAATTAAGGCACTAAAAATGCAAACTATACGAACCAGCATAAGGCGACATTGATAGCTGCTTTAACCAGTATCCCTCCGCCACTGCAAGCAAATAAACAAAAACAAATATAATTTATAAACTGCACAAACAAAAATGCAAATACATACTTACGTATGTATGTATTTAGAGAGAGAGAGAGAGTAATTACGACGGCGAAGGCTGGTGACCGGAGTGGAGACTTCCGGGCGAGATGAGAGATTGAGGTTTTGGGGGAAGTAAATCAGAATTAATCTGAAAATTACGGATGCAATTGCCCATTTCCAAAACCCTAATTTCTTTTCATTAATCTTGTTCTTTGTTTCCTCCTCCATTTTGTTCGTTCCAGATCTCAGAGAAGAGTGTGTTTTTCAGATTTCAGAGGACGACCGGCCGTGTTTGCTAAGCTGAATTTTTCTTGAAGTAAGTCCTTGTTTGCGCCCCATCCTTTGGGAAAAAAAAAAAAAAAAAAAAAAAAACTCATTTTCAATACTAAATTACTCAATAAAATAATTTTCTACGTAAATTGAAAATTTCTTTTGTTTTTAACCACGCATTCTTTCAAAAATCACTATTCTAAAATGCCTTTTTTCTCAACGTCTGACCCCTCTGTTGCATCTAGAGAGCTCGAATTTGATCAAAGTCCATTGTACATTCTAAGCAAAGTAAGGTAAGAATGATAGTACACAAATCTCACACATCCAGAGTTTCAACCCAAATCATAATCATCTAATTTGAAGGATGCAGAGTTCGCCCCAACACGCTCGCCGTTGTCCTAAAACGAGAAAAAGAAGTCGATCCATCTTCATTCAGTCGCAATAATGTCAAACATAGGTATTTTCGATTTAGGAAAGTGTTGACTTATTAAGCTTAAAAAGTTGAAATTGTTGAAATCAACTGCAAGTTTAACCTGAGAAGTTTTAATGTCATAAACCTAAGAAGTTGTAATGTTAACTTAGAAGTAGCCTGAAACCCATAGATTCGTGGCCGGTGACTAAAATGTATAGTCTAACAATTATTCCACTACGTAGTTCAATTTGAAATAAGCTTTTGTGAATACAAATTGGTGACCTCATAATTTGTTCTTTTTTTGTTGCAGAGAAACAAATTATTGAAACGGTGGATGACAAAATTTTGATAGAATCCGATAATGAGAACTTCATGGACAATTTGAACATAATGGATGACGAAATTGTAAGTGTGAATGGTGCAATGATGGTGCCTGAGATGGGTATAAAGTTCAGGGACGAAAAAAATTTGTTTGATTTCTAAATTCGAAATGCTTACCACATAGGTTTTCTAGTTCAAAAAAGGATGATTAAGGAGTTGTGAGATATGTTACATTGACTAGTAGTCGTGAAAGCCGAAGAACCAATAATACAAGAACTTCTTCAAAGTCGCAACCAACCATTCAGACAGTTTGTAAAGTCAGGCTATAGGGGTTGGCATGAGTTGGATTGGGTTGGTTTTTACCTTAACCCAAATTCAACCCAACCCAATCAAGTATCGATGGAGTTGAATTGGGTTGGTTGGTTTGGAACAACTTGCCAACAAAGATTAGGCGAGTCAGGTTGGGCGGATTTATAATTGAATCACGACTTATATAATATCAGGTCTCTATAGTTGCAATGATCAAAAAATCTGAATTATTTTGACATTTCATGCCCAAAAATGTTATATGGACATATTGATATTAAATTATATGAAGCCAAGAAATGTTTTTTACCATTAAAATATTTTTGTATTGAATGTATATTTGCTTATACTATTTTTCGTAAAATGCATTCTATACAAGTTTTATATTAATATTCTAGGTGTTTCCATGTCTTGTGACATTCAAGACTTATCGTGTATCGCGTTTATATATATAGAGCGTGTTTGGCAGAGATTAAAATCGGATTAAAATTGAAAAATTAGTCGTTTTTGTTGACTTTTATTAGACAAGTGGGACCTAATAACGACCACATTTTCAATTTTAATTGTTACCAAACAGGCTTATAGTGTATTATATAATTCGTGTATGGTTTCCTCAAACTTTTGAACTATTGCACAAAATTTTGCCAACAAAAACTGACATTGAATATTATAACTCTTGAAGTTGTGTAAAGAAATGGAGTGACTTAATTTCGTCCAAGCAATATCATAACACTTGTAAAGTTCATTAATATAATTGGGTTGAGCTGATTTATTCGATTTTCATGAGTTAACTCATAACTCGATTCAACCCAACTCAACCCACCTACACAACCAACTCATCCAACTCAGGTAAAAACAACAAAAAAAAACTACCCAAACCGGTCAGGTTGGTTCAGTTTGGACGATTTTGGCGGGTTCGGTCAGATTTTGTCCACCCCTAACTAGGACTGTAAATGGATTGGATATGGACCGAATCTATTTATATATGATCTGATCCGATAAGAATAATTATCCGATCCGATAATCCAACAGATATTTGATTGTTAAATCCATATCCGTTTTGTTATATTATCGGATATTCGATCTGATAATCCGATCCAAAATTAAAAGAAATTGAGGAAAATAATGTTGGAATTCAATTCTTTTTTTCCAATTTTTATACGGGTTTAATAATTATAAAATTTTCAACTTTTTTATATTTTGAATTTGATGACTTTTTCAAATTTATTTATTTTAGTCACAAATAACATGACATAAACATATTTTATCGACTCAATTATTTATAACAAATTGGATTGAATTGTTATCAGATTGGATTGACATATATCCGATTTGGTCCATTTAATTAACGGATTATCGGATTTGGATCTTAATCGGGTTATCGGACTAAAACTCTGAATCCATCTCCCATTAGTTTTATCGAATTCGGATCAAAATCCAATTCATTGACAGTCATACCCTTACTAAGCTAACTGCATCTTCAGATATGTGTGGAATAATGAGAATTAACACATCCTATCATGAATACAACCATAAGACAATTCCTTTGAATTCTAGGAAAGAGACCAAAGGCACGTCGGACTAATCTGGGAGATGGTGCACCCATAGCCCCGTTTGGGCTCTATTTTTCAAAAATTTATTTTTAATCAAATATTCTCTTATAAAATAATGTTAGATGTAATTTCAAAAATCCTCTTTATTTTTTAACTATACATTTTCCAAAAAATCAATATTCCAAAACAAGTTTTCCCTCAAAATCTCATTTTAATGGAGTCCAAATAGGAGCTTAATATTTAGTGAGGATCAAAGTTCATTAAATTAAAATAATCAATTCGGATTTTATGATTGGCATATTCAAACAAGCAACCAGCATATCAATGGTCAAGTTTCATGTCGATTAAGTATAAAAATATTAATCGATATATAAGGGCTTGAGTCATTCCTCTAAATAAAGTGGTTCTTTTAAATGAAACTCAAAATCCTAATAGGAACGAGGCAGTACAAAGTAAAGAACCATCTTGACATAATTAATATAAAGCCGAGAACCTTTGTGCTTAACTCAGTAGAACAACTCGTTTGAAGGTCTAGTTACTCGTAGCCACTCCAAATCGAGTACGTCATGTTTAATCGTCTCCCAATACCCTTCAAAAATTTCTAGTTTGTATACTGAATTGGATTAAATTGCACCATAAATAATATTTGAATTTTTATTTTACTTATACATTTTTAGTATCACACATTCTATCCTGCCAAAGTAGTAATCTAGTTCTCAAAATTAGGATCGCACATGGGTCAGTTCGGTTCAGAAGAAAATCGAATAGACCCAAAATTTTCGGGTATTTAATAAATGGAAACGTCGGTCCAAATATAATTATGAAACCGTTCGAGTTCAATTCGGTTCCGTACCATAATTAATTTTTTTAACATTTACAACAATACTTCGTAAATATAATCAATGACATTTTCATTCGTAACTTTTATAAATTAACGTAACCCAGTTTAAAAACACATAAATAATAAGCATTAAGTTGTTCAATAAGATTAATTCAATTAACACTAATACCAAAAAAGTAGATATTAATATTAAAATATCGATGATCCATATCAATAATTCCTTTATTTCAAGCAGTCTGTATAAAGAAAATGAAATATAGATTAAAAGTTATCAAAATAAAATATTTTTTAAGCATGGGTAATACTTATCAACTATTTGATTTAATCATCAACTGTTTGACTTGTCATAGTAAGAAACTCCACAAGCACAATTGACAAACTCAAGTAAACTAAAAATCGTTCAACTAAAAAGATGTAATAATAATGCTCAAATGTTGAGCTAGCAAAGTTACAAAAAATTAATTTGGCTGGATTAATTTGTTTAAAAAAATTAAAAAAATTTAATTAATTCAATATGAAAAAACTATTTAGATTTTGGTCTTATTCGGTTCTTCGGTTCTCGGTCTAGAACCGAGAACCAACCTAAACCCATCGATTCTCCATTCGGGTACTTGTTCAGATATTTAATTTATGAAGAATCGCTTGATTCTATTCAATTTTAGTTCAGTTCGATCTGATCCAATTCAGGACTTTTGTCCAATCCTACTCAAAATATAGCAAGTTGGGATGAACAATCTAGCCACTAATATAGATAACTCAACCGTTAAAACAAACGGAACGGGATCGTCCAAGGAAAAAGCTATTTAAAATATTTTTAAATATTTGTGGCCTTAATAAATTCTCATTTGTTTTGAAGTTGGTGGGCTTGAGAAATCCTCATTAATTCTTTTGTCCCCGTTTGAGACTCATTTTCTAAGAATTTATTTTTTTTCAAACACATTTTCAATCAAATGTTCTTCCATTTAATTAATTTATAAGCAAACTCTAAATTTTTCTTTTTGCATTTTAAACAAATATTCTTCAAAAAATTATTATTACAAAACTCATTTTTTACACAAAACGAGGCTCAAACATAATCTTAAAGTTGATCTTTAATTTGTTAAGGGAACAATACATTTCTGAGGTATTTACTTTACCCTATTTCAAAAATACAAAAATAAGTTTCAACTTTCAAAAATCAGGTTTTTTTCAAATTTTTATTTATAAAATAATAATTATTAAATCAATTTATTATTAGTATTTAAGGTCACAGATCTGTGCATTTTTGTCACAATTCAATAAATTTTAGGTCACAATGTAAAAACTTCATAGGTCACAATTTGTTCATCGGTCACGACTTAGCCCCTGTTTGAAACCCATTTTTGGGAGAATAGAAATTTTAAAATAGTGATTGATGTGAGAATGTGTGGTGGAAAAGTGATAAAAAGTTTTTGATTTGTGTGTAATATTATTTTATTTGGAGAATGTGTAGTTGAAATGAAGAATAAGAATGAGAATGAGAAATAGAAAGAGAAATTAATGGGTGTCAAACGGGGGCTTAAACTTTTAAAAGTCACAATTTGTTAATCGGTCACAAATTATAAAATTTATAAGTCACGCTACTTATTTTATGGTCACAAACATCAAATCAATTAAACACATTATATTTAAGTCACAATGTATCAAATTATTGGTCACGCGTTAATAATTTTTAGGTCACACAACACTCATTGGTCACAATTTATCTATTTCATTGGTACATTTTGTTTATTGGTCACACATCGACCAAATTATTGGTCACAATCAACCAAATCACTTGTGACCACCACCACCACACCGTAGAGATTCGCCTCTGCACACCAAACAGATCTACCACTGCACAAGCCGCATCGCACACCCAGATTCACCCCCACGCCCATGCCCACACCGCACCACCACATCGCCACTGCCTCTACCATTCGCACCGCCACCATCGCCACCCAATAGCGGTGTCAACATCTCATACAAACCAAGACTACAACCTCCCTCACCACCACAGTCACCACCACCAACACGCACCACCACAAAAACCAACATCGACCGCCCAAATAGCAACATCTTAATTTCATTTTGTAAATGGAGGTTGTTTCCTTACCAGTTGCAGTGCCAGTAACAGTTCCCATACCAATATTCTCGCCGGAGACTCGAGCCGTGATTTTCGCGGCGATTTGGGAAACCCTAGACTGCAGCGAACGGTATCTACACACACCCAACTGCAGCACGCACACACAACATACCAGTTCACGTCCACACACACCATTCGCGAGGGTGCCGTACACAGCATCGTCCATCGCAGCCGCACCCACACACACACCCACTGGATCTGCCTCCACACAGATTGGCGTTTCAGCATCACAGAATAGAGAAAAGAGAAGCCGGCAGATATGGAATGGGTTACGAGCGCCGTCGTCGCCGGTGAGGGAGAAGAGCGTCGTCTCGCCGCCGGTGAGGGAAGATGGAGATGGGAAGAGAGGATAGGAGACGGCGAGGAAAAAAATGAAATTAGATTTTTGATTTTGGGATGAAATTATTAATTAGTATTTAATTAGATATAAAAAATATTTTTAAATTATTAATTAAAACCTGATTTTTGTAAAATGAAACTTGATTCAAGACTTATGAAATTGGTAATTTAAAAGTAGGGCTGGGTGTAATTTCCTCATTTGTTAATGTAAATTTTCTTAATTTGCAAATAAGAGCCCGTTCGAGCCCCATTTTCTTCAAAAAAATGCATTTTGTAATAGTGTTATGATGGAGAATATTCGGTTAAAAAATAAGAAAAAAGTTTCGAATTTACGTGTACTTTTAATTTATTAAAAAATATGTGATTTAAACGAGATCAAATCACTGTTCAAAAATGCATTTTGATGGAAAAAAATGGGACTCAAACAATAGCCAAAGTATAAAGCTTACTTGATTTCCAAGATATTCAAAGTCTACCTAAAAGCCCAAAAGCGCACGCAAGAGAAGAACTCGAAAGTAAAAGCGTGAATAGAACATTACAGAAGATACCTCCATTATCAGTAATATTTACCAAACCAACCACCCTTGTAATTGAAAGACAATTCAGTCCTCACCCCTATATATATTCTTATTCCTAGAACTCTCCCCATCACATTTTACACAGCGCACAAAATTCTTCTCAGAGAAAAAATTTCGAACCCTCTTTGATTAGGCAAAAAATAAAATTTCATTAATTTGAAAATGTCTAGACCTGATCAAGAAGCAATTGATACTTTCATGAGCATCACTGGTGTATCCGAGGCCGCTGCTATTCAGAAAATCGAGGTAATTTTTACTGTAAAATTGCCGCTCAAAAATACTGGGTTAATGTTAATTTTTTTTAAATTCAGTTTTATTTTATTTATTTTTAGGGTTTGGATGTAATTTGCGGGCGTTAGTTGATTGTACTATAGTGTAATAACTTAGCTGATTAGGGGGGGAAAATCTGATGAGGAATTTTTTTTCTTAGAGTTGGAGGAAGTTGCTTCATATTTTTTAAGGGTAAATAAATGCCGTGTGGTCAGTTATTCAATTGGTGTTTGTTATATAGATTAGATTGGATATAAGGAATTAAAATAGCTATTATGCACAATTTGAGCTATGCTTATTGTTATAAAAAAGTGCAAATTATAGTAGAATGGATGACCTGAAAGCATGAAATCCGAAATTCACATTGAATTAATCTCTTTCAATTCACTCCATTGTGCTCATATTTTATTCTTTCAATTACAAATTTAGTTCATGCTTTAGCAATTGTGGTGAGCATGTCATGTTTAATGAAATGCATAGAGTGAGACACTAGAAGCAAGAAAATTTTGGATATGTTTTGTGACACTACTTGGAATTTCCCAGTTGTACCTTCTTGATAATTTCTGTATTGTAAGTTGTTGGTGTCTAATATTGTTAACAACATTCTCTAAAAGCTTAAGTTGTTATCGATGGGCCACATACCCCCTCACATGCAAACCATATTTTCTTGATCAAAAGTCACGTGTATTTAATTTTTTTTGTAAACGGGCAGCAGTTTCCTGTTTCTAATTCCATTATTATTTCATCTAAAATCTCTTATTTCATCTAAAAACTTAAGAGAGTTTAGAGAGGAGTTATGTATATTCATTTGAATCTTGTCTTCAATAATTATCAACAATTCAAATTTCAACACCAACAAACTACCCGAAGATCTGCTTGTCAAAATGTGCATAGTATGTTTGTTGTTGTGGTGGTGCCTAGTTTGTGCCTTGAAGACAAAAGGAATTCATAGAGGAAGGAGAGAAGTCCATCGACCTATATCATTCTGCCAGATTAGGGTTACGCATGCGTGCTATAGTTATTATCTTTTATTTGATTTCTCTGCAGTTTCTAAAGAAGAGGGAAAATGCAAAAAAATTACATTGAAATTACCACATTTTTCCTTCATATCTTGCTCCACGGTTATTTTAGTTTTTAATGACTTAAAGTAATTTCAGATGGTTGCGGTGGAACACCATTCCTTGTTAAAATACTCTATCATTGATAAACTCTTATCCAATCAATAGCTAAATGTGTTGGTATTGATGCAGACGGTGAAAAATATTTAATAGTAATTTTTATTGGACCTGGGTATCAAACATAGATGCTATTACATGACCCAGAAGAAAGAAAGTCATGTCTATCATTTGTCTAGTTAACTATGCAACTGTCGAATTTACAAACTTTCAAGATCAGCACTTGAGGAACTTAACATCTGAAACTACTGCTTCTGACTTCTTTAATATTTATCCACGTCCTTCTTTCTGCTTCTTTCCATCTGCTCCTAACGAGGTAATGATACCTGTTGTGTTGAACAGGAGCATCTTGGCAACCTGAATGAGGCTGTCAATTCACATTTCACTGAAGGAGATAGAAACATGTTGGCATTTTTCCAGTCCTTTTGGATCTTTCTTTTCTCTTCTTCATTGTACATACAATTACTTTTATATCTGAACATCTTCCATTACGTTATTGTTTCTGTTTTCAGAACGCAAGAAGCAACTTTTGCTGCTCCTCGGGATGATGTTATGGATATAGATGACCCCATTCTGGCTGAATCTCGCAGACCTTTTTCACTATTACCCTCTGCTGGAGATTTGAATCCATTTTCTTTACCTGATCCCCACTTCACCAGAACTGTAAATGATAGTGGTTCTGGTTTTGGTAGTCGTGCATCTTTTGTTTCACATCCAAGAGAGGTGAGGGAGATCCCAGTTGAAGTGAAGGATGGGAATGGACCTTCTGATCAGTCTGGTTCTGCTCCTGTAATTGAAGATGTCACTGAAACGGCACATCATAGACCAGAAATCCGTGGGACTGTCACAGTAGTTGATGATGACGACGATGACGACGATGAAGATTATGTACCAGATGAACCAATTACACGTGCTTCTAGGCATAGAGAACGAAATAGCTCAACTCGTCGTGGACCAAATACTCCCACTATTGTTGATGTTCCCGACTACAACAATGATATAGAAGAAGAAATGATCCGAGCTGCCATTGAGGCTTCCAAACGGGATGCTGGAATGTTAAATCAACAATATGATGATCGACTTGTATGTGATACAGTTTCATTGTACAAGTCGTTTTTGGCCTGGACTGTGATTTTTAACTATTGAAACATGTTGATCTGATACAGGATATTAGGAATCCCACTCATCAGCCTAGGCAGTCTCACCTAGAAGATCCTGAGCTTGCACGTGCAGTTTCTTTATCATTGAAGGTATGCTTCTCTGCTCTTTGGCAACAATCGTGAATCTTTGTTGTTGCTTCAATTAACATGAAGTGAATTCAGGCAGCAGAGCAGGAGAAAGTGCAGCTAGAACTTGAAGGAAAAGTTGGAGGGTCAAAACGGGAAGATCAGAAATCAGCTGAGGTGGAGGAATTGGGCAAATTAACATCCTCAACTCCAAGGTATATTGCTCTCTTTGACGGCAATGTCTTGATAATATTCTCTCACTTGTAATTATTCTGAGTATCTCTTCCCCTCCTATATTCCCATTTCTCATGGACGTTCAAACATACCTGTTGGGTATCTCGATTATATTCTGACAAAATATCTGCAGGCAACCTTGGTTGGAGGTTGGAAGTTCATCCATTCAAGAGGAAGCAGAAGATGCAGATGAGCATCCACTAGTTAGGCATGGGAGGAGACAATCACATGCATCTTCAGGTTCTTCTGACACTACTACCCAAAATATCAAAGAAATAGATGTTAGCCCACCATCAAGTCCTCGACAGCATGATAGCATTCGTCATATGCAGCACAATGGAAGTGACTTCCCCTCTGATGAGGTAACATCTTTTTTCTTGATTCACATATTTAACTGTATATGATCTTCGAGAAATTAAATTGACTGTTCTATGCATTTCAAATACTGATAATGGTTCCTATGTACCTTTGTTTAAAGTGGGGTGGCATCTCATCCGAGGAACATGATGAAGCAGTAATGCTCGAGGCTGCAATGTTTGGTGGCATTCCTGAAGGAAGCAGATATCATGTCCCTTATGCACCTCAACAACTCATGCAGAATGGTTTAGATAGACCTATGGGTCCTTACCCGAGGCATATGCCTCGTCCTCCATCACCTTCTCTTACTGCTCAGCGATTGATACGGGAACAGCAGGTTCACATTATGTGCTTGCAGTAGAGGTAGATCAGTTTCTCCTTGATTTTAACCTACGATTGCATGCAGGATGATGAGTATCTTGCTTCATTACAAGTTGACAGAGAGAAGGAATTGAAGGCCCTGGAAGAAGCTGAAGCTGCTCTTGCAGAAGAGAAGCGCAAGGAGGGGGAATTGCTAAGAAAAATGGAAGAGGAACAGGTAACTGCTCAGAAAATTTAGAACGCGTATAGGGGGCACCTATCCTTGTCTTTGATTGAACTGTGTCTCATGAATAAATTTTATATCTGGTCAGCATTTTTCTTGCGAAGTTAGGTTATTTATTGGCCATAGCTCTTGATGCTATGTTTTGTCTTTATGGAGTTAGTTTGAGACGAACAAAAACACATTGGAGGAACTTTATCCAGAGACTCCTAACGGATTGGACTATTGCTTATAACTAATTTAAGAAGACCAAAATACATGGATTATGGAAAGTACTCGTGTCCTGCCGTACCAAGAAGACCAAAATAACCATAACTCGGAAAACATAAGACATCCCAATTAAAAAAAATTCACTAGGTTACTAGCATAACTGAAAGTATAAAATTCAGCCTGAACTTGTTTCAGATTGCTACAAATCCTGCCATATATTAAGTACCTAATTCCTCTTCTTATTAAAGCAAACATATCTTATTATTCTTACATTTGATAAAACTTGCCCTTGGGTCTTTTGAGTTTTGCAAAATTTCAAGTCGTAACTGTTTATGCTTCCTTGCATGACGCACAGGACTTTCAATCTTGGGATTTTATTTTCATTTCAAAAAGTCCATAAGGAACAAGCAAATAAACAATGACCCGATCTCAATTAAGATTCTGTAGCTTGCATTCAATCTCTTCTATTAGGGTTGTGATTCCATCTGCATGTTTCTTACTGAAAATTCTTCAAAATGACATGAAATTGGATCACGTATTTCAATACACACGATTTATCACTTGCCAGGAAATTGAGAGAGAATTAGCAGCAAAAGAAGCTTCCTTCCCTCAGGAACCAACATCAGATGATGAGAATGCTGTTACTCTTCTCGTGCGAATGCCTGATGGCAGTAGGAGAGGTCGGAGATTTCTCAAGTCAGACAAGCTACAGGTATATATGTGTTCAACATTTGATTTGCAACGATCCAGTGGTTTATGATCTGACTTGAGTTGATTGTTGTTTATTTGCAGTATCTTTTTGACTTCATTGATGTTGGCAGAGGGATCAAACCTGGCAGTTACAGATTGGTAAAATTCTTTCATTCCCTTCTTATCCTGCACCATCTGGTATGCTTTCTGTTAATTCTTAAGCAAACTGCCTTGTGCTGATATCCTTAGGTGCCAAAATCTCTTGACGAAGCGGCCCCTACCTCCCACCCCAAAACAAAGAGAGAGAAAAAGAGTAGCACAAGCATGTTTGGCTAAGTTTTAAAACTTTACTTATAAGCAAATAAGTAAATTTTAAATGACCTTAATTTTGGTGATCTAAATTTGAATGACTAAGCCCTTGTTAGGCCCCCATTATAATGAGAATTTGGGAAAAATGTATTTTGAAATAGTAATTTTTTGAAGAATGTGGTTAAAAAGGAAGAAACAATTTTGGATTTACGTATAATAATATTTTATTGGAGAATGTGTGGTTGATAAAAAGAGAGAAAAATGAATTATAATTTTAATGGGGCTAAACATGGGCTAAGTTACTTCTTCGACCGTGAGATAAGAGTTAATTTCAAAATTAAGTAAATTCTTTATTATGAGAACTAATTAATCTAAAATTCTTTAGGAAAAAAAAAGGTTGCTTAAATGCTTGTGATTGTGTTTATGAATGACTTGTGTTGTGGAAAGCCCCTCTTGAAATCTGTAGATAATTAATCTTAATTTACCAAATGCCCGGTCTCTTCCCCTTTTCCTAACAGAAAATCAGTACTTCAATGCCATTCCCCTTTCGCTCCACATTTATTTGCATTTGCTACTACAAGACTATTACGCTTCCCTACTAACTAACTAACTATTGAACCTTCTAGACTAACAAATGACGTGGCAGCAACTATGTGAACCGGATTGGGATCTATCACTTATTTGATGAGAATGTTTAGATAGTGTGAAATTCGTGCAAAAGGGGAGAATTTGGCAACACTTTTGAAGGCAGAAGGGGAAATTTTCTCTGAATTTCTTTTATTTATTAGAGATAAACATAAATATGGGTAAATGAAATATGGTGAATACCATATAGTGATGTGCATGATTCAGCAATTCTGACTGTTCAAAACGGTTTTCCCATGTTCAGGTGAGGCCATACCCTCGACGTGCTTTTAGTGATGGAGAGCGCAACTCGACTCTCAGCGAATTGGGTTTGACCAGCAAGCAAGAAGCCTTGTATCTGGAGTCAATATAGCATTGTTTATTTTGTGAACTTGTTAGAAAACCATAGGTTAAAATCTTCTATTCTAAGGTTGGGATTGTGGGTTTGTTGCTTTGATCAGGATGGACTATGACATGATTGATGAAGATAATTGGGCATACTTATCACTACCAAAAATTGTGTCCATGGCGTCCCGATGTTTCTGGGGGAATGATCTTTATATCAAGAAAATATTCGATTGGTACATTGGAAACCTATTACACTGCACTTGAAAGTTCCGCTTCTCCTAAATTGGATTCATTTTAATGCGTATGCCTGGAAAAGTGATCAAAAGGTTGTTTAGCACATTTTGTTGCGTTCTATTGTATTCTGCACTTTTTGAGTAGTGGTTTGCTTGTGATTTTGCCTCTATTGAAATACTCAATTAGTTTCAATAGGTGTTAGAAAGTTATCTCTAATACAAAACGACACATTTGGTATTTCTATTTCAACAGTCTCGATTTCTAAATTCTCAGTGGGCATATCTTGAGTTCTTTGAGTTACAATGAAAAAGGTTTAGTGCATAATAGTCCATAGGATTGGAAAGTATGGTTAACGAGGTTTTAGTTTTTTAATTTTTTCAGTATTGTTCATTTTACATTGTCAAGCGTGTCACTAGGTTAAGGGAAAAAAGGTATACTGAAGATGATTTTTTTCTTATTATAGAGTTCGCTTTGTTCACATTTTATGAGATACAGTATATTTTTCGTAAAAAGTTATTAATAATTTTAAACTCAGAGGCTTCTTATTACGCAAGGGTTAAATTTGCCAATTATCATTCAATTTTATGCTTAGTGTCATTGTGGTCACCCAGTTCGATTTAGTTTTACTATGATCACCAAATTTTATATTTAGTGTCATCATGACCATTCAATTTAAATTTATTTTACCATGATCACCCAATTTCATATAATGTTTCACTATGATCGTCTAATTTCATATAATATTTTACGTCATCTAAATTTTCTTGTTATTTTCCCTAATTTTAAAAGGGGTAAAATGGTAACTTTGTATTATATATATATAATAAATTTTAAAAAGAAAACAAATCTTTTTTATTTTAAAAAAATTTTAAATAAGTTTTTATTTTATTTTATTTTTTAAGTAATGTCTTTTTTGAAATCACTTTTTATTTTATTTTATAACTTTTTTTTAAATAAATTTTTATTTTATTTTTCTAAGTAAATTTTTTAAAATATTTATTTTATTTTATTGGGTAATATTTTTAAAAAATAAGTTTTTTTTTTTTTATTAAGTAACATTTTTTTAATAAGTTTTTTTTTTTAATTTCTTAAAATTTATTTTATATATATAATGCAAAGTTACCTGTTTTACCTCTTTTAAAATTAATGAAAATTATGCAAAGAAGTTGGATGACCATAATGAAATATTATATGAATTTGAGTAGTCATGGTGAAATAAAATCAAATTAGGTGGTCATGTGACACTAAGTATAAAATTGGGTGATCATGATAAAACAAAATCAAATTGAGCGACCATGGTGACACCAATTATAAAGTAAGGTGGTCATTCATGGATTTAACCCTACATCTGCAGATATGTTTGTTTAGGACTCAAATCTTGATATCAATCCATAACGATCAAAGTCTAAATGCATCCACAACTGTCAAAGTCTAATTGTGATCTTATTAATATCGTATTCAGAAAATTAGAATGTTAATAAGCCATATTTTGTCAAAAATCAATTTTTTTTCGAATCTCATTTTCAACCACGCATTCCTCAATAGAACATTTTTTTCATGTAAATCGAAAAAATGTCTTATTTTTTTAATCACATATTCTTAAATAAAAAAAAAATAGAAAAGAAAAACACACTTTCAAAATAATACATGCCCTTAATGGGCTCAAACAAGGGCTAACTCTTTATTTGGTGGGAATTAAAATCAAAATTTTAATCTAAGTCAAGTCAATAATTAATTTCAATCACATATTTTAATGGATGCACAACTTTTCAACCTTACATTACATCAATTTTTTATTTATTAAAATCTATTAAAATTTGATTTTAATATTCACCAAATAAAGGCTAGCAATCTTTTTGGTGTAAAATCATTATTTCATCATTTTGGTTGAATTCTGTGACTTCTGTCTCTAGCTAGAATTCAACTTTCTAATGGATTCTTGATTGTATATTAGTCCTACAAAGCATGTTATGTTACCATAATCTCTCCGAATATGCAATTGAGTACAGTAGCTAAATCTCCCTTTTCTATAAAATTGATTTACTTTTATTCTTTTCACCCGGCTTATGAGCACAAGGGCGCTCCTGCATCGCCATGTAATTATAGGAACAACTGTATGAGGTGCGAAAGACGTATGACATTACCAAGAATTGCAGATGGTATGATTGCACATCGACATGACACAGACGAGGCGTTGAAGATGATAGCAATTGTGATCGAGTTGCTTTCCCTACTTCAATAGAAAGGGAGAATCGCCCAACTAATACCCGTTTTTTTTTTTTTTTTTTTTTTTTTTTTTGTAAATGATCTTTCAAACGCAAGATGCATTTCTCACTGACTTTCATCAAAATTAAGTACCAGATAGAAGAAACCATTAACAAGGAGTACCATTTATTCCTACACGAAAAAACCACTCACTGTATTTGATACTATACATGCTTGTAATCACAATCAAATTAATTTACCGCGAAAATCATCGTTATTGGCATAATCTCAAATAAATTAGACGTACGATATGCCATTTTTTTACCAAATGCAATCCTAATCAGTTTAATTCCATTAACCAATAACAATAGTACACTTGACCACGAATGACCTACCCCACCAGAAGCATAACTTTTTATTTGATTGAAAATGATATAAAGCAAATGATATTTTAATCATTTGTGTAATAAAACATGCATTATGAATTTTATAAATTCTCAAATCAAATAAAATAAATTTTATCATCGCATAAAATAGGGATAAAAATCATAATCAGAATCAGTACAATTAAAATATTCAGACTTTCAGACCTGTTCATTATTAAACACAAAACTGGCAACCTAATTCTCTTGCCTTTCCAAATTCAAACTCGATGTGTGTACATGCCCACCAGGACTACAGGAAAAGTGGTAGAGATGTGATGTTTGCACCAATAAGCCAACCAAAATATGCTTGTACAGTTGCAAATAAAACTAACGTTACTCGCTTCATTGCTCTGCAGGACGTCGATATGGCATGTATCTGTGGTCTTTTGCAGCATTCTTCCTCCTCCTTTTGTCAAGAAAAGACTCTAGTTTGCCAGCCCCCTAACAGATCACACAAGTATATGTTATTTGATATGAACATTATAATTACATACAGCATTTATAAGCATATAGTGAGAATAGCTACTACCTTGAGTTCCTCATACTTCTGTATAAGCTTTTGCTTCCTAATATCAGCTGCAAGGCAGAAAGATTATGCATTTTAATCAACGCATGATTGGACTGTTCTCAGGTTATTTGTGTATTTGTATTGTCTTCTTCCAATTTGCTATTTGTTAGTGTGTTTTGAATACTTTATCAGATTACAATGAAAACAGATGGATGATGATCAGGAAAAAAAGGAATGGCGATTTATTCAAGAAGTCAAAACAAGAGCAACTGAAAAAATGTGAACATAATCGACTGATGCGTGTTTATCAATTGAGAGCAGAAGCAGGATGAGATAAAAATAGGGAGGGGAACAGTTTACATTTTTTCAGATAATAAGGTCGTTTCCCTTTCTTTGCAGCTTCTCTCTCTTTCTTCTTGTGCTCGGCTATAATTTCCTTATCGGTACACTTTGTTCCTCTAGACTTCAATTCTCTATCCTGGCAAGTGATAGAATTTAGAAGAATCGTGAACACAATAATCACATAAGGCACGAGCATACGCATTAAGGAATATGAATCTGTGCAGCAATAACAATGGCTTTGACTAGATAAAGCACCAAATTGTCTCGTTTTAGAACAAGTCAAAATTTCATTAGGGAAATTGTATCACCCGACCTTTCATTAATCAGTCCACATTGACAGAAACGGTCTAATCTAAACCTTCTTCAAATCGTAATGTAGCCCTCATGGAAACATGCCACGCGTCAAATTTTTGGATACCAGTCCACTCAGTCCAAGCCAGGAAACAAACCTGGCTTCTTAAAGTCAGACATGTGAAGCCCATATGACAATTCAACAACGATGTGGATAGCATCTATCATAGAGGATTGATGAACAGTCATAGGGAAAGATTGAGGACCAACTTGCTACTAGGGCAATAAGTTAGGGACCAATGGAACAATTTCCCCAGTTGATTAAGGTCAAAAGGGAGTTACAAACATATACACACTATCTCTCAGAGTCTAAAGGAATCCAGCTGAATATCTGGTTTTGGAAGCCATTCATAGTAAAAGCACTTACCATCTGAGCTATACGATTCTTAAGCTCATTTATGATTTCTGGGTCTTTTTCTTCTTTCATCTTTTTCTTTAGTGCCTACAGATGCAAAAAAGAGTAATCAATATGGTAGAAGCAGACATAAAAGTGATATTATATAATTTAAATTACCGATGTGCTACCTCTTTCTCAGCAGGCAATTCATTCTTATAGATAAAATCATATCTCTTCTTAAACCTGCACATCCAGGGCATAAGTCATACAATAAAAACCCGAGCTGTACCACAGGATAAATACTTTGAAAATCAGGTGGTATTAAGAAATTCTTCTTTTCCAAGTCCAGCAAAGCTCACAGACACTAATGGCATACTAAGCAACCAGACAGCAGAAACAGCTCCCTTGTGCATTTACCTTTGCCTGTCAACTATTGTAAAATGTTTGCTGGACGGGAAAAACATTGAAGTGGTGGCAGAAAGCAAATAGAAAGAAAAATAAATGAGCCCACTAATTTTAAACATCTATTCAGATAAGAATTTGCACTTTCGTCAGTATTTGAGGTATTACTGGAGGCAATGGCGAACGGATTCAATATGTTTGTCTACTTGTCTTACCCAACTAATCAAATTGAAGCTTTCACATAGGTACTATTCTTGAGTGATTAACAAAGAATGTAGGGACAATTGGCAGCATCAAAGCTCCTTAACGTGCCCAAGGCCATTGAACTTGAGAAACATTAACAAAAAGAGGATGTGTATCTTGTTGCTCTGCCGGCGCATGCCCATATATTAGGGACAAAGATCGTGAGGTTTGCACACTTGCTAGAGTTCATTATTGTCCATCCTTGTTAAGAACAAAAGATGATGTACAAGCCTCTACCTTTGAACGATCCTTTAGATTTGAAATAAATAAATTAAAAGGAAAAATGGAACAAACATTGATTTAAGAAGGTAGGAGAAAAAAGATCAGAAAAAAATTAACAAGATTTATGGATTAAGCTTTTAACGCAAACTACCATTCTTTTTCAAAAGGCAAAAGTTTCGTAGATCTATGCCTCTATTCTACTATCAATATCAAATATGGGTGAACCATCAAATATATATGGATCATAATCATATCAATCAAAGATTGTTATGTGTGCACAGATGTGCAAGTATGCATTGGCACACAGGTAGACAAAAGTAGGGGTCTGAGAAAGGAAGCTTACCCTTCTAAATCTATTTCGCCGCACAATAATTCAAAACGAGGATCACGCGCCACCTGAAATAAAGTGCAAAGCAATTTAAAGCAGAGCAATCTTGCCAAGACAGGATAAAAGAATTCAGAAAATGATGAAGCCACAGCATAAGTAATTCTTGCTTTGCTAATTTCATCTAAAGATGATTAGAATGTGCATTAAACAAAGTTGTTGATCAATATCATAGCATACAAACTTAAAAGTTTAGCCAAAAGAGAATATTTGCAAATCCACATCATACTCATTTAACTCGTAAGCTGAGAATTCTAGACAACAAGATCTTTAGCAAGAACAAGTGCCAATGTAACTATAAAATAAACAAATCAGTAAATAAATAAAATACAACAAGATACATAATTTTTATCAATATGCAAGTAAAACTACCAACAGGGCCTAAAGTGGTTCTGGTATAGAGCAAGTAGATTCTAGGTTCTCAAGAAAGTCACACAAAAAACCGTAAAGCCACAATATTCCGCTTTTACATTCTCAAGTGTCTGTGATATAGAATACAAACGTTTAAGTTGCGAGGTTCTACCAATTGCATGACAAATCAAAATACTAAAATTCTACCAGTTGCATGTTGGTCTAGTGGCATCCGTGGGCTTTTCCCACATTCATGGTGACTGTTCAAATCCCACCCAACCCATTCCCCCCTCCCCCCATTGTACTCAAAAATAATAATAAAAGAAAATAAAACCCACTTTTTTAGGAACTTGGACGACTTCTCTTAATCTGCTCACCGGCTTCTTACTGCTCATCTCCATAGGCCTTGACAATTAAAGTAATAAAAATTTAGCAAATCATATCACGAAAGTCAAAATATTTCAAACAATCATGACAAAACCTGTTCTTATTTGCTCGGCTGCTCTTTTTCTCTGAGTTGGGCTTCCTGTACACCATCTCTGATCCATCAGACCTTGCTCTCAGCAGCTCTTCGAATGTCACATCAGCAAGCTCCCTCTCAATCTCCTCCTCCTATTCAAATTAAATGATAAGAACATTATAAGCTACACTTAATAGGAAATACATGGAGGTTCTATATAGGAATCACTAGAAAATCCAAAGTTTCAGAAAAATGGTATAAATTTTAGGTCAATTATTAAATAATTTGATAAATAAAGATTTTATATCCACTCTTCTGAATATCAAATAGAAAATATAGTAACTTGAGTTTAATCTTTAGAGGGAATATGAAATATTATTTTGTTCAAAATAGGTAATGTAAACAGAAGAATCCTCATTCGATATATAAAGTAGGTTGACTTCAATTCATATTATTAACGCCACAGGAAACCGAAATCATTAATTCGATATTCGAAAGGAGTCATGTTACGAAGTTGGTTCTGATCCTTCAAACTTGTGTGTACCAGTAGCATCCTTTACAAAAGGATCGTGTTGAGATGAACATTTAATGGCCATCAAAAAAAAAAAATTAAATTGAAATTTTCTATTTCTCAATCTTTATCCTTGCTAATATGGAACCATGGATGAAAAAAACTGAACCGCCATAAATTAATACATTTAGTTCATTATTGTAGGTAGTTCTAGCAATATTATTGATTACTACCAATTTCAGCTTCAAGCAAATGAAGATTTAAACAAAACAAACACACAAGATAAGCATGGAATGTACAGAACATGGACTTGCTAGCAACTGTACATGCACACAGATTTTCTAGTTATAATTTTGCGTGCACGCCCATACAAATAGCTAAATGGTTGAAATAACAAGATCTGTAGGCTACAAGACTAATAATAGAGTCACTCGAAACAATTGCAGGGGGGAGATATAGACAGATTGTTGCAAGAATACATACGCCTTCGGAAGATTCATGGCTGTCCGCATCATCGATTTTGATCGTATTCGAAGTTGCAATTGCAGGCTCAGGTTTCTTCATTTCAATTCTTCAAACCGAGAACTACAGGCCCTGAAATTAAAATAGTAATTTTTGCTCAAACAAAACTTGGCAAGGGGAAGAACTTAAAATAACAAACAGCTAGACTTTTCATGATAATTTATAGTTGTGGGCATGGTCCGGTTTCGTTTGATTTGCGGGCAAACTGGTTCAAAATGAGAATTATACCCATGGAACCAACAAGGGCAAGAGCCACCAGGGATCTAGTGGGATTGCCCCACAGGATTTTAGTCCTGTGTAATTCATCGATTACACTTGAGGAACAGCAGGTCCTAAAGGCAGGAAGAAAACCCTAAACAACCACTCCCATCAAGAAACAACAATTTTAGGGAAAAGTAGATAATTTTTAAGAAGCTAGAAGTGAGAATGGTGACAAGGCTGGACAGAATTTTAGGTTGTGCTGAAATTAAATCACTCACAACAATAAAATCGAATTTCCTTCCAAGTTCGGTGATGAATAAAATGAATTATTCTTGTAGAAATCACTGCAACACAAGATCGTTTGGTGCCTAGGGAAACCCTTAGGGCCTGCTTGCCAGTGTTTTTTCAGTGATTTTGATTGTTTTTGGAATAACACTCTTTATGAGAGGTTGGGAAAACCGGTGACGGTTAGTTTTCTAGGGCATTGTATGGTAATTTGAGTTGTATTTCTCAACCCATCAAATTGGTGGTTTGTGGCCTTCTTCAAATTTTATCTTCTATAACAATTATTTCCAAATTTACCCTAAAAAGGAATGAAGTTTGGTCAAATTTCTAGGACCAATGTTCTATAATCAAACAGCTTCCATAACAGTGTTCATAATTCATCATAAACTGGCACTTAATTAATTATTCATTTAGGCCAAATAACATGAAGACAGTGTGGGATTGAACGACATGAACCCAGCACCTCGTATACTTTTGTTTCTTTCACAGCCTCATAATGTGTTCTTGATATTTTATGAGTTTCAGTAACCATATCACGATTACTTTAAGCCAACGGAAAAGATGAGCAAATATCATTATAAAATAAAACAAAAATATAATTATATTTTAATAGATAATGTAAAAATAACAAGTTTCAGCAGATAATCTAATTGTACAATTCAGTGCTATAAAAATCATCAGTTCAAATTGCAAAAGCTCAATTCAATTGTACAACGAATAAACACCAAAAATCTTAAACTATTTGTAACTTTAGAATTTGATGTCAATACATATAGATTTTAAAATAGGGGTTAAGGTCTAAAAATAAAACAGAAAAATAGGATGACCCTGTCCTTCACAATATGAAGAAACCCTCTCCTTCCATGAACACAACACAATCAGCTAACCATTATAAGCTAGTAAACATTACACATATGTACATACTTACACAGAAGAAAAAAGATAATATATATAATTCACAAGTGCAGAATTAATTAACAACATCAAATTTGATTAATTAACTTACGAACGTCAATCTTCCACCCAACTCTCCACAATATTTCGACGAGGTTCCGATCAAGTGAATGAATGGAAGGTGCAGGGTTTATGTTTTGGCGATTTCTCTTTTCTGTCAAGATTAAAATTACAAGAGACCCCCTAATATTTAAAATATTATAAAAACCACCCATATTAGAATGAATTTTTTTATTTTGCTATTTTTTCTTATGCTAAGCCCTGTTTGGCTTAACCAAAAAAATGATAAGAATTTAAGTCAACTTTAATAATTAATTTTAATCACGCATTTTATAAAATTGCAGCTTTTATTAACTACAATTTTTTTCAGAATTTAATAGGAATATGATTTTTAGCAAACCAAGGGCAAAATATAAAACTCTATATAACATAATTGTATTCATTTTTCTTCACCTTATAATCCAACAAAAAATGGTATGTGAGAGATTATTTCAAGCAACAATAGTTGTAATCCAAAAGTTAGTCCATACAGAATAGAATGATTGGGTAAAATTTGGTCCTTATTTGACAAATGACCCTTGTTTGAACTTCATTTTTTTTAAAATTTGAATTTTTTTTCAGAGCACATTTTCAATCACATTCTTATTAAAAAAAAAAAATTACACATAAGTCGGATTTTTTTTCTTATTTTTTTAACCATTCATTCTCAAGAAAATCATTATTCCAAAACACGTTTTTTTTCCTTGAAAGGAGGCTTAAACAAGCGCTGAATTTTTGGGAAAAATGAATTTTAATAATGATTTTTTTAAGAATTTGTGGTTAGAATTTAGAAAGTAAAAAAAAATTAATTTCCGTTTAAAGTATTTTATTATTTTACTGTGGTTGAATATGAGTTTCAGTAAAAAAAAAATTCATTTTAATGATTTTTGAATATGTGCTTAAATATGTCTACATTGTTTTTATAGGAGTGTACTACACGACCATAGGGGGCACATTATGGATACCCTCGCGTGCCCCACTATGGTTACCAATCATTTTCCTTTTTTTTATATATGTGGACATATATGTAGTTTATTTTTATTTTTTATAAAATCAGAATGAACTTTCAAGGTCGCTAATATAATTGTACTATATTAAAAAAATATGATCATAAATTAAATGGGTTAATTTTACAAACGGTCACTAAAGTTACATCAAAATCACAAAACGGTGACTGAAGTTTAAAACTTGCACTAACGGTCACTAAAATATCATCATGTTTCAGTAATGGTCACTGAAAGATCTTTCTCATTTTAATTGGAACTTAATTGACCAAAATAGTTGAATCTTAATCATTGAGGACATAAATCGCAAATTTGACAATAAAAAAAAACTTATTCTCTAACGGTGGCAAAAAAGCTCGTCGGTTCGAGCTCGGCCCATAAAAAGCCCGAGCCGGGCTCGACTCGGGCTCGGTTACATCGAGCCGAGGCCCGAGTCGAGCCCCATTTTGGGGCATCGGCTCAAGCCCAGGCCAACTCGTGGCCCGGGCGAGCCGGCCAATTAAAAAAAAATTAGGAAAGCTTTCCAGGCAACTTTCAAAGTTACATGCAAAGGCAGCTTAAATTAAGTTGCCTCTGCAGGCAGTTTTTAAGATTTTTATTATATAAAAAAAAAACACGAGCCGGCTCGGTTCGTTTAGGTTCGGGTCTAAAGCTCGGGCCAAGCCTTATTTTTTGGCCGGGTTTTGCTCGGTTCGGCTCGGACTCGTTGTCATAGCTAATTCTCTCTAGCAAAAAGGGCGATTTTTTGCCCTTCCAAACCGCCAATTATGGCCCCATTTTTCGACAATGATCGACCACCTAAACCACCCGATATTGATAATGGTGGAAAGCCCTTATCTTCAGCTTCAATTACATCCCAACATCAAGCCATTTCACGCACAGAATTGGAAGAAATCGCAGCTCAAAAATCGCTATAAAAAACTTTGCAATATGCCGGAATCTCAACTTTCGGCCACACCTATGAAGTCGGACCTACACCGGCCAATCGTCCATGCTCAGACGACCTTAACCATGGCCACAATTTGTTCCAATCATCCATCCAGTTGCACGAATTTTCGCCAAGAAACTGTCTAGTTGCGACTGTCGCGAAGCAGCTTCAAAAAAATGGCGATTCCTCCTCCGTCCAGATGAACCTGGGTCGCGGACCACGTGGGCTTGGTTCACCCTCACCGTCGCACCTTGCCCAGGCATGGGTCATGGCTAATTGTACCCATGGATCGATCAATTTGTGGTTGTTGCGAGAGCTTTGAACAAAAAAATCAAGACTAACTAAATTGATGAATCTATGCTGTTGAAAATGTTTAATTCGATTAGGGGAACATCAATTGAGGTTAGTAACACCATGGGTAAGCATCCAATTGTTCCAATTAACACCCATAAGTTCGAATTGATTCTTCCAAATGAGGCTACGCGTGATGAAGGTTTTGATACTGCAATTGATGAGGTTATTGATGCAAATTCAATTCACAAAATTTCTTCCAGCGATTTTTGAGCTACTATTTCTTCCAATTCTGTAGGTGAAATGGCTTGATGTTGGGATGTAATTGAAGCTGAAGATAAGGACTTTCCACCATTATCAATATCTGATGGTTTAGGTGGTCGATTGCTGCCGGAAAATGGGCCATAAGTGGCGGTTTGGAAGGGCAAAAAATCGCCCTTTTTTACTAGAGAGAAAACGTTTTGTTTGTTTTATTGTCAAATTTGTGATTTAGGTCCCCCAAAGTTCAAGATTCAACTATTTTGGTCCATTAAGTTCCAATTAAAATGAAAAATGTCATTTAGTGACAATTACTGAAATCGAATGATACTTCAGTGACCGTTTTGTAATTTTGACGTAATTTTAGTGATCGTTGGTGAAATTAACCCTAAATTAAATTAGGTTGAAATGGGTGCATTTCAGATGATTTTATATAAGTATGGTGAGATAATCATTTGTGTTGTATCAATACTAGTTTATTTCTAATAACATATTTTTTTCTCTAAAGAAGAAAGGCCTTTAAAACTTCATTTAGAAATTCGTTTTTCTGTGAAGAACGAGTTTTATAAAAGTGGTTTTTAGAGAATTTGTGGTTGAAAGAAAGAAAAATTTTGAATTTACGTGTAAAAATATTTTTATTGGGAGAATGTATTGTTAAAAATGAAAAAGGGTGAAATAAATTTTCAGATAATGGTGATTAAATACAGGTTTAGTAACGTCAATTTTTCCATTATAATTTGGAATAACGAAGACCAAACGATCGCAAAAAGTACACCATACTATAGAACCTCATGATTTCTCCTGCAGTCAAATGAATCTCCTAATCATTATATATCTCAAAGAAGTCATAATTCTATATTTATGAATATTTTTTTCAATTATTTAAATTCCCGTGGGTGACACTCTCTTTGAATATACTTTGTAGCAACGTAAAAAATATATTATTAAATAGTTAATAATGAAATAATTGTATAGTGCTATAAATGTATAAATTAATGCCCGAACTTTCACATGTTAAATTTTGATTTATTTTGTAAATCACTATCAACTTTTAATATGTCCAATTCCAAAATGGTTAAATATTCAACATATTATATTAAAAATGATCGAATAATAATTTCATATTTTATACACTTTTTAAAATTATATTTCTTTGATGAAGAACATATTATCTTTCTTTTTTTTTTTACATTTTTTTTCTAAAATTACTCATACTTTTACCGCCAAATAAATAAATCAAATATAGTTAGTTTTCAGTGATAAAATTTTATGGGGAAATTAACCAAAATCCTACATATAAAGACTACTATTCATAATAAAGTGGATTAGCTATAATTTCACATATTAGATGGTAATTAAATTATAATAAATTAATTAATAAAAATTTAATACAATAACGGTATACCACCCAAATCTAATAAACGTGGCCAACCCATCCACCTCTCAAACCCTAGTCCCTACACATCCCCCTCCCCTCCCCTTTTCTATCTCTATCACAACGGAGCAGGGGCGCCATTATAAGATAATCGACGTCGTTGTAAGAGGACCGATGTCGCTGCGAGAGAAGCGACGCCATTGTGAGACTCTGCCTAGGAGCTAGCGACCTCTACACAGTAGCGTCAGCGTTGTTGAGGGCAAACACCATTTTCCACCTTCCTCTTCGCGCCGCAACTCTCAAATGTCATTCTCCACCTTCGGAAAAGTCATGGAAAAGTGGTAGTGATGTTGGTGTCGCAGTGTTTATGGTGGCGGTGGTGGTATTGGTGGTGATTGTAGTAGTGGCGGCCACGGGTGTGACCAATATGTCTTCACCATAACTGTCTGTAACCCATGTTGCTTGTGATTGTATATGATCAAATTAAAAGTAATTTGGTTACATACGGTTACAAGTTAGACTAATCTAATCAGAAACAGTCACATGGAAGACAAATTTGATTACAGTTAATTATGTATAACACGTGTTAGTGACTTGGTTACATACTGTTACAAATTAGACTGACATGATTCCAAACAATCACACTAGAGACAAGTTTGATCACAATTAGGGTCCGTTTGATAGCTTAGAAAATTGGTGGAAAATGAAAATATTTTCTAACTTTAGCCAATTAAGGGTGTTTGATAGTACAATTTTTCTTGACAAAATGTTTTCTACCTTTTTCTAGGTACAATCTTTTGATACACAAAAGCTTGATTTTGTTTTTCTACATTTTTTGAGTTTTTTTTTTATTTTTTTTTCAATGGGAACAAATTCTAAATACAATGGTAAAAAAAATTTCACTTTTATTGACAACTTCCATGCAAAACAAAGTCAAACGAATGATATTCAGTATGATAATTTTTTTTTATAATTGGAACAAATTTTAGACCCAATGGTAGAAAAAATTATCACTTTAATGGACAAATTCCATAAAAAATGAAGTTAAATGGACACCAAACTTTCAACATTTTCCATGAAAAATTATATCAATCAAACACAATTAATTACAATTTCCAATAAAACAATTTCTAGGAAAATCAATTCCTTATAAAACATTTTATTTCCACCCATTTTCCATTCTTGCAATCAAACGACCCTTAGTCACATATAACATATGTTTGGTCACAAACAATAAATATGGTCATAGATAAAATAGTTGGTTATAAATCTAGTCACATACAATGCACCACTACCACCACGCATCATCCAAAATGTTGCTACCACCTCACCACCACACAGATCAACTTCAATGCACTATCATCACATGTAATGCACCATCACTATCACCACAGTATCTATTTCCTAAACATGATTGTGACCTTATAATCACCAACACAATCACCACCTACGAACTTATTCGTATTTGTAAACGTATATAGAGGGAAAAAATTTGTAGAAAGAGACCGTTTTGAATTTCTGAAGGTTTCAATTTTTTTTTTTGGTTAAAGGAAGGCGGTACCTCTGAGATTTTATTAATATACACTCACTTATAGTGGAGAAATATCGTGGTTACATGAAAATAAAGAAAGCATTAAAAGAGGAAGTACTACTTACCTTACAATGAAAATAAATGACGAAAAATAAAGCATTAGACAAGGAAATACTATTTTCTTCTTTACAATAAGAACTAGTGTAAAAGAAAAGACAAAGAAAAAGTATTGAAAGTTAAAATAAAATTCAGACTATGATACTTGGTAATCTATGTCTATCAATTTATGCTAGTGCCCTAATATGTCATGGTAGGTCAAGTGGTCCATATACCTGATATCGTCGATGATTCCAACCTTCTACAGTAAGAGCATCTGCAACCTGGTTTCCTTCTCTATAAATGTGAGAGACTGTATTTTGTCGAAGGATGTGATGTTTGTGATACGTCTAAGTATGCCCTGAATAGCCCATGATCCTCTTCATCTAGTGATACAGTGAGTAGCTACTGTAAAATCTGACTTAACCCAAATAACCGAATAACCCGGTCCTTGAGCTAGTAAAATCCCGTCAAGAAAACTTGGAGCTCTGTCTCTAATATCATGCATAGTCCATACAAAACCAAGAAAGTCCTGATACAGTGTCCTGCGTGATCTCTGATGAAACCTCCACCACTCACACAACCATCCTCGACGCATCCATCAGTATTGATCTTAACAGATCTGATTAATGGAGTGCGCCACCAAACCAGAATAGGGGAAGATGGGGAAGGGGGTCCAAAAAAATACCAAATACGGGTGCAAGTGTCAAATCTCCTCACCAATGCACAACTCTAAATAGTCCTCTCATATAAAGAAAAGAGATCGTGCGATATACTGTCCAAATGATACGTCTGTCTACCATGCAAATCTCTCTATGCTTCGCATCATTTCTCGTAGTACATAGATACTAAAATATTAGTAGATGAATGATAATGTGAATATGTCCACAACGAACATACTGTCCAGAGACCTACATTTCTGGAATCTCTGTCTAACTCCCTCTCCTGAACTCATGGGTATTTGGAAAATATCCTCAAAATGCTGTCATACCTGATTGAAGATGCTACTGCCAGTGAAAATATGACTAATAGTCTTAGTCTTGGAACAACTCTGGCAGGGAGAAGCCAACTGACATCCAATCCTCATTTGAATAACCACATCTACTGGAATGAGGCACTGTCGTAGTCTCCAGTGAAAAATAAAGCAATGACGGGTAAAATGGAGCTCCATAGTAACTGATACAAATCTTGACACTGACATCCCAAACATACGAGCTGCCATGCTGATTTGGTAACGAATCTACCATCCAATGTATTCCTCCAAAAAATTCGATCTGGAGCATCTGCACATAAATGTATAGCCCCTATCTGCTTCGCCATAAGAGGAGGGAGAATATGTAATAAATGTCCAATATCTTACCCAGTATCATCATAGAAATCACGTAATGTGTGCCTCTGTCCGAGGTCCAACTAATTTCAGCCTCTTTCAGATAGGAGAAGCTAAATAAGGAACTGATGTGAATAAAGGATGTGTCCCCATACAATACTTGCCCCGTAAGAACTGAGCTCAAAGAGATCTTTGAGAACGGAACAACCACCAGAGCTTCATAGAGAAGGTGTCCACCACATCTCGTAATCTTCTAAAGCCTAGACCACCCTCATCAATAGGAAGACAGATTTTCTTCCAGCTCCGCCAATGTAAACATTGTGCATGTTCTTTGGAATCCCATAGGAATCATACAAAGATGCTCTCAAGTTTCTTCATGATAACCTTAAGGGGGCTGCATGATCTGAAGAAGGTGTAATGATCTGAAGGTTTCAATATTCCCTAAAAAGGTCCCTAAAACTAGGGATTTCTATTTTTTGTAAATGTATCCTAAACAACAATATAAAAGAGCCATTTTTTGGGACATGTGTCACAATTTCCCATCGTCAACCATTACAACGTCGTTTCAGATTTTTCCATTTCTTTTCATTTACCCATTTCCATTTCATTCCCTAAATTCTCAATTTTCATTCTCAAAATTCAGCAATCAAATCACCAAACCGAAATAGGCCCCCGAAATCTTTGAGCTTCCCTTTCGCTTCTTCTCCAGCTATCTCGGAAATTTGAGTTCTTGAAACCGTAGCAATATAACCATCGGGAAATCGCGGGAAAAATAACAGCAATGGAGACGCCATAAATAAAGGAATAATAAGACATTATAAATCTCAGTCACTGGTGGAGATGACAATGACACTGTTGCCAAGGATGGGGTTTTTTTTTACTGTACTATATGTGTGTGGGGGTGTGTAAGAGCTCTGTAATTCAGTGGCCATGTAAATTTGAATTCGTAATTTCAGACTTTTGAGCTTTTAGTATATTTTTACAAATTTAGTATTGTGAATTGCGAATTGCTATGAATGAATAATGAAATTAATGATGAATTTTCAAGGAGTTGTTGAGAATTCTGTGAATTTGAGTGGGAATGGATTGTATGAAGACCGTGGGTTTGAGTTGGTTTTGACTCAAAATGTTAAAAAATAAAACAACTTGTTACGGAGACAATTTTTTATTTTTTTTATTTTTATACATTGAGATACATGATACATATTCTTTTATTAGCCTAAAATTGTCTCGAAATGGTAGAAAAATGAAATAAGATGGGTAAATTCAAAAGGGGTGTCTACATTTTTTTTTCTCTTTTTTTTTTTTTAATTGGATTAGATTATAACTGTAAATTTGTTGCAACGTGGTAATTGATAACTATATTGTAATAAGATGTATGTAAAAATATTTTTCTATATTTCATCACTACAATATAAAAGAGCACTGCCCCATCGACCGCAACCCCCGGTGTTGTCCCCACTGCCCATGTGTGCTTTAATGTCGTTGTACTAATGTTTTCCTTCTTATTAACATATTTATTAACATATTCACTGTTGAGCCGATATTCATCTGTTTTGATTTATATTGATTGTTTATGATGAATAATTTCTCATTTTGTTTCTCACTTTTATTTGTGTATTTTTCGTTGAAACTTTTAAGTTTTCTATTGAAAAAGTTTTGCTAAATGAAATTTAATTAGTGATGTCTCAAAAAATAACAAAAAATTAGTCAACATTATTACGTAGTCAATTATATTTCTTCTGGCACGTGCCTTGCAAGTGCATCTCACTAGTATATATAGAAAGAAAGCTTTTGAATTTTTGGAGATAGATACGGTCCCTAAAAAGTTCTGTAAATTATAATATATGGAAAGAGAAAAATATAGTGGACATATTATCACCCTGTTTGATTCACATTATTCTTCCAAAAATGTATTTTAAATAGTGATTTGATGGAAAATATATGGTTAAAAAACAAGATTTTTTTTTTGAATTTGTATGTAATATTAATTTATTGAAAAATGTGTTGTTGAAAATAAGAGAAAAATATATTTTTAAAAGGATGTGTATCAAACATGGTGTATATATATTATTAATTGGAATTATCATGTGATTTATAAAAATATTTTGTAAGATTATTGGTTATGAAACATGATTCTTATGGTGCAGTAGTTGTGTATTGTTCCCAAATTTGATTCATTTTAAAATCAATTATTCTACATTTACACTTTAATTTATACACTACCAAGTGACATGTTCTGTACCACTAATTTTAAAAACACACAACACATCATTGTACATATTGTCTCTAATGTCAATAGGATGTACATTTAGCATCTCTTTTAAAATTTCCCAAAAATGATTAGAGGCCCACTGAGACAAAAGCCGAACTGACTTTTCCCCATTACCCACTTCCCATCAGTCCCCACAGCACAAAAAATCAGGCCATTAAAAAATATATTTTTAAACTAATGAAAACGGTGATTGTATTTGTGGCTCTATGCTACCTACCCTGTACCAGAGAGTCTCAGATTTCAAACCCACAAACCAAACCGGGATTTTTTCAAATATGACCCTCTGGCGAGGATAACATACAAAAATGACTAGTTTTCCATTTTTAAAAACTTTTATATGTTAACTTTAATTCATAGCTAAAAATTCAGTCATTACAAACATTTTTTCAAAATACATTTTTTTTAAAACTAATTTTCAACCACAATTCTTCAATAAAATAATATTTTTCACCACATCGATAATTTTTCCTTACTTTTTAACAACATATTTAAAATACATTCATACATCAATAATATCCATCAAACACACCCTCAAATGGTCGGCGTTTCAAATTTTAATTTTGAATAACAGAAAGTGGATGGCCTATTTGAATCCAGTTTTTTTGGTGTAAAATATATTTTAAAATAGTAGATTGACGAAAAATGTGTGATTAAAAATAAAGGAAAATTTTTTAGATTGCGTGTAATATTATTTTATTGAAAAATTTATGGTTGAAAAAAAAATAAGTTAAATGTATTTTAAAAAAATTGGGGATCAAACAAGGGTTAAAAAACAATTTTAATTTTAATTTTTTATAAATTATGTTAAACCAATTTTTTTATGGTGTGTTTGATTGATTTTATTTTTCATGAAAATTATCATTTTTTCATCAAAGTTTCTACTTTTTAAGTGTTTGATTAACTTTTTTTTTTTTTCATGAAAGTAGTTTCCAAAATTTGTCATGTAATTAGATATTTCTCAAAATTAAGGAAAACATTTTATTTAGGGAGTGGTTGATTTTGACTCTCTCTCACTCTCTCTCATTTATCTATCAATAATAAATAGACAAATATAATGTTTTTCAGGTTAAAAATTAAATTAGTCAAACATATTTAATTAATAATTTTCATGCAAATAATAACTAGACAATTCAATTACTTATAACTTATTTTCTTTCTATGCAAAATCCTTATTTGCAATAAAACACGTCCTTGGTGAAATAGAGTAATTTTATGCTAGTATATTATCAAACAATATATATTTTAAAGTCGGTGAATCTTACAAAAATCGACTACAAAATAAAATACAAATAGATAATAAATTATCTTGACAAAATATGAAAAAAAAAAATAAAAATTAATGAAGTGAAGTAAGAATTGCAAAATGTGGCGTGAATGATAGGATTGTATCAAACAATTCAATAATAAGTGTACTAAGATTACATGATTAGATATTGTTAACCAAAATAAGCACAATTGAAAATAAATCTAAATAATCATGTATGAGCCATTGAACCGTCATTCCATAATTGTGTAGCAATTTGATCATTGATTTGTTGTAGGCATGTTTGGATGGACAAAATAAACAAGGTAAAATTGATATGTAAGGATCCGTTTGATTGCAAAGGTGGAAAGAAAATGAATTAAAGGAAATTGAATTGTATAGAATTTGTTTAACTGAAAATTGTAATTAATTGTGCTTGATTGGTATAATTTTTCACCTGAAAAATGTTGAAAGTTTTGTGTCCGTTTGACTTTATTTTTTATGAAAATTGTTCATTAAACTGATAATTCTTTTTACCATGGGTATATAATTTGTTTCAATTAAAAAAAAAAAACACAATACCGAATACCTTTCGTTTGACTTTGTTTTGTATGGAAATTATTAATAAAAGTGATAATTTTTTTTACAATTGTGTTTATAATTTTTTTCAATTGCAAAAAAAAAAAAAAAAAGGCAGGAAAACCAAAACCCACCTAAAGGTTGGAAATGAAATTCATCAAAAAGCAGAAAAAGTGCATGTGTGAAGGAAAGTTGGAAAATGATTTCTATGGAAAATTTCTCTCATCAAACAAGGCAAAATTTAGAAAATGGAAAATAAATTCTTAGTTCTAGGGAAAACAAATGCTGTCAAACAGGGCCTAAATGAACTATAGTTTAAAAAAAAAAAAATTATCTTTTAGCTATATTTCTCCTTTAATATTGAATGAAGTGATAAGTGTATTTTACATATTTATTTATACTTAGAAACTTGAATTTTATTTGCGAAGTATAGTCTTTTACTGTAAATATTATTGTTACGCCTCATTTTTTGAGGCTCCAGGAAAGATTTTCATGTAAGCATAAGGTCAACAGGAAAGTCAAGATAAAGACCCATGAGGTCAAAACATGAAGAAATTCAAGGTCCTTGCCTTGCAAGGCTGAAGTCCACTTTGAAGCACGAAGCACTACTACTTGGGTTGCACCACTGCATAAGGAAACAAAAAAAGGAATTGAAACTCTCCACTTAGAGAACCACCACAAAGGTCTCCCCCATGCTCTCAAACTCGTCCGAAACTCATGAAGTCGACGCTATCTCTTGTAGTAGATTCGAGGATCTCTTAGAAGTGATTGATATAACATCCGTGTAAAGTTTGTCAAAGTGTCAGTCTACTACATAGAACAGCTAAAGGGATCAATGTATTAATTGTATGAATATACAGTGATGTTAAACCTGAATTCAGGAGATGAAGCCACGTGGTTCTGATCCAACGATCACTGTGTCAGCCATGATAGTATAAATAGGTCTTCTTTGTAAGAAAGATGAGTTGATATCTTGATAATAAAAAGATCAAATACATGTACTAGAAAATTTAACGTGTATTTTTGCATCCATTTGGATGTAATTTATAAATTGATTTATAAATTTAACCAAAATAATACATTAATTTTAAATCTATAACTACTCATTTATGGATTAATCTATGTTTACTTCCTTTCTTACTTAAAGGATTACTACATGACCACATGGCCGCCAGCCGCCCCTCCAATAGGGGGCGGCCATATGACCATGTAGTAATCCTTTAAGTAAGCTAGAAAGTACTTCTAGCATTGTCCATCATTTATTATCTACACATCTTGTAGATCCACTTGTTTTTATAAATTGATTTATAATTTTTGCGAAACAGATGAATCATGTTTGATGTAACTAAAAAAGTTGATAAAAATTTAAATCAGAATTAACAATTAATTTTAGTCACATATATAGCTAAATTCACAATTTTACCAATTTTTCATTCACATATTTCATTAACTTTTATTAAATTTTAATATATGTGGGCTTAGTTTCTCACACGATTACTTGTTCGTGGAGAATGAAATAAAGTTAGGAGTCCTCTTCAGAATAAACTAGTAAATGGGCTAATTTTCATTTTATTCTCTCAACTTAACCCTTCTTGAATAAATTCTTCAAATCAGAATAAAAATCCAAATCTCTGTCTTCCGCTTTACAGACCCTTTCTTCAAACAGTTCTTCCAGTGGAGTCGTCGGTTCTACATCCTCAATTCGCCGTCTGATCGTTCACTTTTCTCGATTCTATTTTTCAATTAAACTCCAAATAATCGGATAATTTTTTTGCTTGGAAAGGGAAGTAATGGCTTCGAGTGCTGACGGCGGAGTAGCGGCGTGGCAGCCGCAGGAGCAGGGGCTAAGGGAGATCTGTGGTCTTCTAGAGCAGCAGATGGCTCCCACTTCCGACGATAAGTCTCTGATTTGGCAGAAGCTTCAACACTATACTCAGTTCCCCGATTTCAATAATTACCTCGCCTTTATTTTTGCCCGCGCCGAGGTTTGATTGGTTTACATATTTTATTTAACTTAATTTGGTTTAGTTTTGAGCCATTGAAATGGTTTGGCTGGTTCCAGTAGTATTTGATTGTTATTAGAGTTTGATTTTTGTTTATGATTTATGAGCATGTTAAATGCTTTGTATGGTATGCCGTGAAGAAGTCAGCGATGTTCTTAAGAGATGAAAGAACATAGAGAATTGTATTTGCACGTTTTCTTCGGGTTCAATGGGATTGTTTGAATTTAGGATAATGTAGGTTAAATCTAGTTACTTAAATATAAGTTTTTTTATTTTGCTGCACATGAATGCAGCTAAATATCTAGTGCATGTTTGACAAACTAATGACAGTCCTTCTAAAATTAGGGTTGGCAAAATGATTTTTTTCCTTTGCCACATCATCTACTTTTCCACAATATCCAAAAGATCTAGTGCATGTTTGACAAAGCTTAAGTTATAATCGAAACCAGTCAAATATACATTTTATCACATATTCTATGGATCATAAGAAAACTAAGACGCTAAACTAAAATAATGAACCTTCAAATACCTATTCGAATTAATTTCTATTCATCCATTTGAATCTTTCCTAAAAAATATTGCAACCAATTGTATTTTTAAATTTAGACGATTGCTTATTCATAGGCTATTATGAGTTCAAGACAAGCTGCTATAGTGAAATTGGTAGACACATTGCTCTTAGGAAGCTCGCACAAATTATTACCCATTTTATATCCACACATTCAAGGTGGACCCGTTGCTTAGATTTTAATTTAAGCACTTCCAAACAAGCACATAATATAATCAAAGTTTTGCAACCACGTGAATCTAGATTATTCCAAGTTGTTCTATTACTACAATTGAACAAGAGCTTCTTTAGGTCTACACAAGATGTGACACATCCATGCAATTCTCTTTTCTTGATTTATCCTCAATTATATCATCTTTACCTCTTGGCACTTGGCATATATACTTATTTTATGCAGGCTAGTATGCTCACCTATTCATCTCAACATTCTTATTTGTTTTACTTCCATATTGACACTTTTATATTTTACTGTCGAAATGCTTAATACCCCAATGGCCCAAAGTATAGTCGTTCTAATAACCACTCTTTAGAATTTGTCTTTTAGCCTTATAGGTGTCTTCTGATACCGCTCTATTATCCGTTTCAAATCCTTGTATCTATTGCATAATTGAATCTAAGCACCTAAACAAATCTATTTTTTAGGACAATCCCTTATTAACAGTATCTTATACGACTAAACTGACGTTTTGTATGTTCCTACTTCTATTTAATCTACGGCCTTTAGATTCCACAACCTTCATTTGAAGTGTCCCTCAAAAGATCTGACTACAAGTTATTCCCCTCTTGGTTTTATCAATTAAAGCTATTTCATATGTAAATAATATGCCTGAAGGACCATCTTTGGCATGCCTTGGAATCTTATTTATGAAATAAAAAAGGACTAAACAGAAAATGTTAAAGCAAGCCCATAGAAATAGGAAACTCTCTAATACTATTCCCATTGGATATAACATGGTGACTACTTAATTGCATGTATCCTTAATAATATTAGTATATAATAAAAGTTCCTTCTCTAGAGCCAACCTCATCACTTCTGTGGACAAATTATCCTAGGCATTTTCTTCATCAATGCAAAAACATGTGCAAAAATCTTGTTTCTTGCTTCTATACTTCTCTATCATTCTATCAATATTTGAATTAGTTAGATGACCTCAACAGTAGATCTCCATATGATGGAACCAAACTGGTTTTCTGAGACCTTTTTGAATCGCATCTCTTAACCTGTTTAATCATGCTCTCATATAGTGTAATAGTATGTTTTCAGGGGTTCAGTAACTCTATATTTATATAATATTGAGCATCTCTTTTAATTCTTAAATAGGAACTGTAACACTCTTTTATGGAAAAGCTTCAAATCTTTTCTTTTGCATGTGAGTAGATAGGAATACTGACTGAATCATGTTGCAAATAATTTGTACCTCAAACATGTGTCTGTCAACAAATAATATAGTGGAATATTTTTAAGTAAATAAATTGAGAGTGAATGTTATATGACAGGGAAAATCAGTGGAGGTTAGGCAAGCCGCTGGGTTGCTTCTGAAAAATAACCTTAGAAGTGCATTCGAAACCATGCCACCTGCAAACAAACTTTATATAAAATCAGAGTTGTTACCTTGTATGGGGGCCTCAGATAGGCAAATCAGGTCTACAGCTGGTACCATCATTAGTACTTTTGTTCAGATTGGCGGAGTTTCAGGATGGCCTGAATTGCTGCACGCACTTGTAAAGTGCTTAGATAGTAATGACCCCAGTCACATGGAAGGTGCTATGGATGCATTGTCTAAGGTATAAATATTTTGCCTCTTTGAATTATATGTAAATTGCAAATATTTTATATATTATCGTAGGTTATTTCACGTGACAACTTCTTTATGCATAATCTAGATTATCTGAACTATAGGTCTGTTACTGCCTGTTGCCTCCTTTTGCTCGGCCACAAACCATTTTGTGAAGGCAGCTGGCTATTTTGGTGATATAATTACTACCAAATCTAGTCGAATCTGGATAACACTTTTAAAAATTTGATTTGTCACAGATTTGTGAAGATGTACCACAACTACTAGATGCTGATATTTCTGGATTATCTGAGCGACCTATCAATGTTTTTCTTCCAAGATTTCTCCAGGTTCTCACATTTTTTTCATTTTCCCCTTTCCTCTTTACCCAACCACTCCCACAAAATAGTTTGTATTTGTTGGTTGGGCTAATTAAATATTATAAGCTTTCTTTGGTCAATCTTCATCCGAATACGTTGTAACATTTTCTGCTGTTTATCTTCTTTATCTGCGAACAGCTTTTCCAATCACCGCAGGCTACACTAAGAAAGCTTTCCTTAGGTTCGGTGAACCATTTCATCATGCTGATGCCTACAGTAAGTACAACACAGTTAGACTTTAAACCGTTCCATGTCTTCATTTAGGACTTATTTCAGTCTGACAGAGCTGAAATATCATCTTTTATCAGGTATTATACATGTCCATGGATAAATATCTGCAAGGTTTGTTTCTTCTTGCTAATGATCCTGCTCCAGAGGTGCGGAAGTTGGTAAGGAATTTTTTCCATTCTCATTTTTAAATCTGCAGTAGTCAAAATGCTTCATACTTTTGAATCAATGTTTAAGGATGTACCGAATAATTACATGTCCACTCTTGCTTCCCCTGTATCTGTTGTTACAAGTGTTGTTTTTTTTAATTTAGGGTATAGTGCCAATAACTTGGCGGGTTGTACTGGTTCTTCGTTTTTGCTGAATTATTATTCACTGCTTCATGAGCGGTCTTTGTTTTACCTTGCAAGATTTTAGATAATTATTGCTGAATCTAGGCACATATTAATCATCCAATAAATGAGCGTGTTGCGAAGATTAGTAACTTGGACGACCACAATTTGTAATGCTGAAGTTGGATGACTGTGTCAACTTGTATTTATCTAGTGAAGAGGGACATGAAGCTGTTGGTGTTATTCTATACATGCCTCTGGGGGAAGGCATCCAAGTTTTTTGAATGCTAATTTTGTTAGTGACAAAGTATTGTTGAGTTCATGAATTTTGTATTAAGAGTTCATACTTTTACCATGACTTGCATTTTGGCTTTGTTCCCTGACTGATTTTTGACCTGCAAGTCTGATTTTGAGTGTACTGCTCACGAGCCTTAGTTTTGTACTCACCTGTTTCGTTTGCAGATTGACCTTAGTTTCTTCTGTCATAAATCTTGTCATCCTTAGTTATCTATGATTCTATAATTTTTTGACTTTTCCAATTCTAATTCAGCTGTATCTAACTATTTGATTGGGATGGCTTCATTTAGCTTTCTGCCGTTGTTTGAACAGGTGTGCTCAGCATTTGTTCAACTCATTGAAATTCGTTCTGCTGTCTTGGAGGTGGGCATTTTCTTCTTGTCAAAATCTGTATCAAATGTAGCATGTCAAGTAGTTTCAAATGTTACTAGTCCTCACGTTTTATATTATATTCAAAAATTAGCAAAATGCTGATGACAATTCACAATTTTTTTTCTTCACCAATATTCCTATTTTCACCTACTGCTGTTCCCTTATGTAATTTCAATTTAATTATGCAGCCACATTTAAGGAATGTAATAGAATATATGTTGCTAGTTAACAAGGATTCTGACGAGGAAGTAGCTCTAGAAGCTTGTGAATTCTGGTAACAATTTTTTTCTCTATCTCTGCTCTAGATGTCTAAATATCTTGGTAGCTGCCTTCCAAACTGGGTGAAAGTCTATGCTATTCTTTCACCTTTCCCATTTGAGCTAACTATTGGATTGCATAATATTATCGGTGTGAAAAGTGAAGTTGATTTACTTTCTAAAATTGAGAATGCTTCAAGTTCCAGAAATTATTTTATGACGTCATCTTTGTGCCATGAATTGTATATCATGTGAGGTTCTCCTCAAATAGTAGTTAAGGTTGTTATTTTTGCTATTCTTAATTTTCATTGGACTATGGTGTCAATATTTTGACTGAATCATTGGCTGAATTCCCCTTCCTTAGGACATCATCGAATTATATAGTTACAATATATAATCTAAATATGGTAAGAGAAATCTATCTATATATGGTACAATTATAATGATAATATAGATGTCATGCCGCAATCTTCGACAATCTTCATAATCTTATTCAATCTCATTGAAACCCCCCCTTCAAATTGATGCGGGTAAAAAAATCTATTTGCAATCATTAACTGGCGACGGTGACAATGCTCGTGTCCACAAAGAGGAGACCCAAGAACAAAAATAATATAGAAACAATCCAAAACCACTCCAGAGCCACTTTAGAGAGCTCACACTCCAAGAAGAATTTCCAAAAGAAATTCACGAAGTGTGCTGACCACACGTAGTGAGTTTTATTAGTCGGGAGAACTCAGTTGAACACATAATTCATGTTCCGACAAAAGTATTAACAGCTAATGCACAGGCCAAAAATCCAGAATAGCCAAGATGCTATAGTTGGAAGAAATCCCGCGAAATAGCTTACACCAAAAAAGGACGATCCTCCTCCGAGAATCCAAAAGTCTAGTTGATCACGTGAGCAACCAAAACTTGACGGTCTGCTCTCCTATGTCTATTTATTTATTTTTTATTTTTTAAAGTAATATCATATTATAACTGCAAAACCTACTAAAAAGTATTCAAATCTGCTTCTCCCTAATTTTAGCGAAGAAATTTTAGCCCACAATAAAATCAATCAGCCCAATTATCCACAACCCAATTGAAATGGAGAGCTTACTAAACAAAGCCCAATTAAACACCTAACTGATCTATTGGATGAAATAGATCGCCCACAATTTCTTACAGACATGACACAATAGACCCGTAATCAGTAGACCCAATGGCAATTCACGGCACTAAAATCATAAATTACCTATCGCCGATACAGGTCGTCGAAAGCACTAGATTGTCAAACAGGGTACTGATTTCTCCGACCAAAATCACCTACAGCCCACAAGATTTCTATTGACCAGAATTGTTGGACAGAGATTCCACAAGATGGAATCACAATTGGATACGCCAACGGCCAAGAACCGATGATGTTGTACCAATAAATCAAAGTAAGGTTAGTTTTTCAACCAACACCTACTACTATACTATTCTGCTTGGGAAAATTTGAAGAAAGCAAGGGGGGAAGAAGACTGGACACCTCCTCCCGTCGTGAGAAAATCCAACCAAGAAAACGAGAGAATTTTAAGGAAGAGGCTCTGATACCATGTCAATATTTTGATTGAATCATTGGTTGAATTCCCCTCCCTTAGGACATCATTGAATTATATAGTTATAATATATAATCTAAATATGGTTAAAACAATCTATCTATATATGGTACAATTATTATGGTAATATAGATGTCAAGTCGTAATATTCGATGATCTCCATAATCGTTAATTCAATTTTGACAAAAAGAAAACAAAGAATAAACACTTTATAGTCTAATGCACTATTTTTTAGTTTTTATCGCTGAGGCATTCTTTTTTTTTTTTTTTTTTTGAAAGGTAATCAAAATTTTATTAATCAAAGCATAATACATAGGGAGTGTATAATCATTTTAAGTCAGAAAAGAACGACATGAAATTAGGCAGCCCATCTGTATGCCTAATAGCCGCACTATTGAACCAAGTATACAATGTCAGGTAAAACAATTCCTTAATCTGTGTTTTTGTCCGTAATTGGTCTTCAAAGCAGCGGTTGTTTCTTTCTCTCCACAAACACCAACGATGCACCCCATAATAAAATTCCAAATGAGTTTACTATCGTTATCCCGAATTTTTCTCCTTCATGCCTTTAACATATCTTCCACGCGCCTAGGCAATACTCAATCCATGTGTTGTGACGCCAAAATATCGTTCCACAGTAGGCGAGCAACATCACAGTGAAGAAACATGTGGTCAATCGTCTCACCGTCCCTCTTACACATATAACACCACTTTGTAACATAGAAACCCCCAGTACGAAAATTGTCCACCGTTAACATTTGTCCTCTGACCACCGTCCAAAGTAAAAATGCCACTCGAGGGGGCAGTTTGCATTTCCAAACCATCTTCCAGGGAAATGAACTCTCTTCAATTCCCAATAAGGATCTAAAATAGGTGCGAACTGAGAAGATACCATCACATGTCAATTTCCACCCGCCACAGTCACCATCTCCCACCCTGATATGGACCTCATATAAAGATGTCAAGAACCGCGCATAGTCATCCAATTCCCAGTCCTGCAAACCCCGACCAAAAACAATGTTCCAACTAAAGCTCCCATTATGAAAATCTAAAACATCATACACCATGGCAGACAGTTCCAACGCAATTCGGTACAAAGTAAGGAATCCAAATTTAAGCGGTTGATGTCCACACCAATAATCATCCCAAAGGCCAAAAGCTGATGGAATTACCGTTCCCCACTATAAAAGTCAAACGGTCCCGAAAGTCACTCCACCCTCGCCAAATATATCGCCACAAACTTACCCCGTAAGAGTCACGCCTCTCACCAGAACACCAGCCCCCCTCCATGACGTTATATTTAGTCCCTAAAATTTCTCTCCAAAAACTATCCCTCTTAATTCCGAATCGCCAAAGCCACATCTCCAAATAAGAATTTTGTGGGAAAGTTCTCTTGTTGGTGGTTTTATAGATAATTACTCTGTCTCCATTCAATTGAAGTATTAGGATATATATCCACACTGCCTCAATTTGCGTCTTCTTGCGCCGTGTTCTCTCTGTCTCCGTGTGTTTGTTTATATATATATATATATCTTCCCAAAGCCGTGTCCTTTTCTTCTCCCCTTTTCCTCAATTTCAATGCGAACAATTATATATTCTAGCCCTGCTTTTTTTCTTCTTTTTGCGTCTCTCCTCTTTTCTTCTGGCTGCGTGTGTATACATGTATAAATACATATAACCTAGCCACCAATGTTTTGGATCTAATTTTAAGTCCAAGTTGAGGCCCAATTAAGTTTATATTTGCTTCCAAGTCCTCGATTCTTTCATGTAATGCAAGTGAGTCATTGTACTTTATATTTTGCCATTTTTCGTCATCTTTTGCATCATTCCTTCAATTCCTTTTTCATTCAAAGAATTTCACCCATTAAATATAAAATACAACAATTTAGAATATGTTTTGTCAAAAGAATTATCAAATATCGTTATTTTAGGTCCCGAATAAGTGTAAAAAATTACACTTATCAGTTGTCGAGGATTAGGAAGGACCTTTTTAACAACTTATTTTAAGAATGTATTAGATGGTTCTGAATTGTAACTGCTACTGAAGAGTACTTATATTTGAGTTTATGTATAGACATAGACATGTATTGTTTCAAATTGTAAACACATACATTAAGATGTGATACCTAGCCCCTATTTGAAACCCATTTTGGGGAAAAGAAAATTTTTGGAATAGTGATTGATGTGAGAATGAGTGGTGAAAAAGTGATGAAAAGTTTTTGATTTGTGTGTAATATTATTTTATTTGGATAATGTGTGGTTGAAATGAAGAATGAGAAATTAATGGGTGTCAAACGAGGGCCTAATAGTTTTTGAATTTTTTCTTTTGATGAAGAAGATTCCCTAGAATGTGATTCTTAATCTTATGTAGGCTTCTTATATTTCTTTTCATTGTTTCCTAGTTGATTGAACACTATTTTCCTGTCTATATGTATTTGATTAATGAGGATAATGGAGTTGTGAATTTTGTGTGCTTGAATGATATGAGCCAGTTCTGATGGGGGAGCTGAGATTATTCACCTTTGTATAAGCAATGTGATTTTGTTGTCTCGGAATTAAAATTTCATTTTCTGAAACTCTTTTGGCTTTACTGAGTAAATTAAGCACTCAAAAGTTGACCTTCTAGTTCCTAGGTTTCTGTAGCTATAATATAATCAAAAGATGGTGAACTTATCATTCTATTACAAATTGTCATATAACCTATTGAATCAATGTCTTAGTTGTACCAGTTAAAAGCATAATTAATTAGTTACCTTGCTTATGGACATAAGATATTTAGCTTGTGTTACTCTAGTTATTCATGTATTGCTTTTGGCCCGTTCACTTAACTGAGACATTTATTATTTTTGGTTAATGCCATCTTTGTACTCTTAAATTAGGAGTTCTCTTGATTTTGATTTTGCTTTTCGCTATTTAGCAGCTCACTTGTTAATTGACAGGTCTGCTTATTGTGAAGCTGATTTGCCTCCTGAGAACTTGAGAGAGTTCTTGCCACGTCTTATTCCAGTACGATTTATGATGTGATCAGCTTTTCATTGTGAGAATTTTCTTCATATTTTCTGGTAAATTTACCCCTATTTGTGCAGGTATTGCTGTCGAACATGGCTTATGCTGATGATGATGAATCGCTTGTTGATGCTGAGGTTTATTACCAGTTTCTTTTTCTGAATTTACTTCTTTATTTAGCCTCTGTTTGGTAGAAATATTTTGAGAATAGATTTTGTGGAAATGAGTTTTTTTTTTTTTTTTTTTGGAGAATATGTAGTTAAAAAGTAAGCAAAAGTTATTGGTCCATGTGCAAAATTATTTTATTGGGAGAGTGCGGTTGAAAATGAGTTTGGAAAAAAAATGGTTTAGATAATGGGGGCCCAACAGTGAACAGGGTGGATGACAATTTATGCTCTTTGATTTTTCGTTGCTACTTTGTCATTGCAGGTGGATGGATCTCTTCCAGATAGGGATCAGGTTCGGTTGTTATTTTTTAATACACCTTTATAATATCTTTCTGATTTTAGTTTCCTTCAAAATATTTCTCATTAGCAATTATGTTGGGCAGGATCTGAAGCCTCGTTTTCATTCATCACGTTTTCATGGGTCAGAGGATGCAGAAGATGAGGTAACTTCATCTTGAAATTAACTTGATCTTGAAATTGCAATGACCTGTATCCCTTATTTCTTGGCCAACTTTCCTCCTTTTGTTGATCAGGATGATGACATTGTCAATATCTGGAATTTACGGAAGTGCAGTGCAGCTGCTCTGGATTTTCTATCTAACGTGTTTGGGGATGAGATTCTACCCGCTTTGATGCCAATTATACAGGTAGGTAGTTAATTTACATGTCAATTAATATAGAGGCGTAGGCAATTGTTTTTCTATTTTCCCTTCTCTATCCTGAATATTCCAATTTATAATACTTAGTTGAAGGTTGATTGATAACCACAGATCTTTTCTGTTTGAGTTTACCTGAGAAGCATGGCACAGACAAGCCGACGTGATATTTTGAAAAAGTAGGACACGGGCACGTTGTTTAAACTATTTAAAACTGTACATGCATGTAGTCTTTGTTTTTATAATCAACAAATTTTTACCTTTGTTTTTTCTTTTTTGTTGAAATCTTTTAAACAAGTGTTGCTATTTGTCATATTGACGTAACTTTGAGTTAAACAATATATTACTACTGTCAAAAATATAAAAAAACATTACTATAGCAGATTGTCCAAGGAGTGTCGAGCACAACGTGTTAGACACAAATACGCCACCCTAGTAAGAGTGTCCACGCTTCATAGGAGTCTGAGTCTGCATTGGTGTAATCCTGTGCATTTTTCTCCAGAGTGTATCAAACTACAAATTCTCCTGCTCGTCTGAGAAAATCTCATGTTTTACATGCATGAAGCTGTGGAACTTGAATTATACTTGTTCAGTGATTTGACATAAGTTCCTGTAGATTCAGTGATATTGGATAGGAACCCAACTTGTTTTGTTGTGATTGACGTAAGTTCTCTGAAATTGATAAAAAATTGCATCACAAATGTCTTTGACAAACAAATAAAATAACACTTTTAAATTAAATCATAAGAGGGGTGTAAACTTGTTTTATATAGCAAAAATTGCAATTCCTTATTGCTCCATTGATATTGAAGATGGCTGGAAAATTTTCATGTCATTTAGTGATGAATGAAAATATTTTATAGTGGATACCTATAACGTATACACTTTTGTTGGATGAAAATGACTCAAGAAAGTAATTCTTTTGTTGGTACGTCTATAGCAGACAGGTCGATGATTCTCTGACTTCTGTACATGGGTTGTGTACTCCCTTGGTGCATCATTAGTGAACTACTGATTATCTATGGAAGCTAGTAAAAAAAGAATGTAGAATCATACTTTGGAAAGACTGAATATCTTACTACTCCTATTGATACGTTGTAACAAAAAATCCGAGCTTCGTTTGTTTTCATCAGGAATGAAACGTTGGGCATTTACCATTTTTCGCAGGCCAATTTATCCACAACAGGCGATGCAACTTGGAAAGACAGGGAAGCTGCAGTTTTAGCTCTTGGTGCCATAGCTGAGGGTTGCATAAATGGTCTCTATCCTCATTTGCCTGAGGTAAATTTGTGATAAGATTGATTAGATAATTTTATGTTACTTTTATATTCAGTTTAGCCAATGAAGTTGTCAAATGAGACTTTAAACGCCTTTGTATGCAATATAAATGTTTTAGATCTCGAGCCAGTTACACTTGTGTTGTCCGTGTTCTTGTTTTATTTTTGCTCATCAACTCTCATATTACCATTCAGTTATGTATGTCCTCCTATATCTTTTGTGACCGACTGGCTTAAAATGGGCAGTCTCATGTCAAGCATTTGTAAAACGGGCATACTGCACACCTCTTCATCATGTACATTTGTTTTGGTTGGAGTGCTCTGTGTTGGGAAGATTTCAACTCTTGGACAAATAGCTCATTCATTGTTATGGTCACTCCTCTGTGAACAGAGTAAAGTCAAAGTGTCAATTTTTTTCTGAAACTATGGAATTTTAGAATGATAGTACTTGTTACGAAGCGTAATGGTTTCAACTGTCAATAAGATTAAGTGAATTGCTTATATTTCCAAAAAAGTCTGACTAGTCGACCACGACAATATGATTTGAATTATGGGATAGAGGTTTTGACCTGTATAGTATGTTTGAAGATCTGATGTTTTTATATATGAGATCCTGGATGATTCAACATATTTTAGGATAACAATTGGTTTGTCCATTACCATCTTGTACATATTATTGAGTCCCTTTTCTTCTTTTAATAAAATTCCCTGAACTTAGCCCCTGTTTGGTGTAGCTTAAAAGGTTATAAAAATTGAACTCATATTCAACAATTAATTTTAACCACGTATTCGCTAATGAGATAGATATCTATTACTCTGACGTGGAGATCACTCTATAGTGCTCTCGTACTTCTTCATAGAAAATATTTCAAGTGGGAAAGTATCCTGAATGAAATGTTAGATTCCTAGGACCACACATGGCGCAGAAGCGTTTGTAATGAGAATTATGTAATAAATTAAGAACATTGGAATAACTTGCTTTGTTGTTGATTGAATAATGATTGATGTTGAAAAAATGTACAATGTCTTTGTATTTATAGGCAAAACTATACCCTAATCATATTGATATAAGGAAACTAAATTCTAAAAGGAAATAAACTAAAATCCTAATCTAAAAGAAATTAGAAATCCTATTCTAATCAATAAAGAAAAGAAATCCTATTCTAAGCAAAATATTAGAATAAAAAGATAAAATTTATTACAACTAGACATCTTATTATAAATATCTAATCTTAATCCTATTTACGATAGGATTGTCCTACATCAACAAATTTCATTGACTTTTATCAAAATTAATAAAAATATGATTTTTAGATAGACCTAGCAGGGGCTAAATAATAATTGCTTGGGCTTTTTCCATGTTAAGCTACCGTGAAAACACTGAGTGAAGTGTCTTGACATTTTGATTTCAAGACTTGGCAATGTTATCTCCACCATAGGTTTTCTCGTCTTCGATGGTTCCCGACGACACCTAACCTTGAAATTTCTTTTCTTCATAATGATGTTTGGTTTATGCATTCACTATTTCAGTGGGAATTGCGTTCTATTCTTTTATTTGTCCATTTTTCTTATGTTCATGGATTTTATTATTATTATTTTTCAAAATTTTGATCTAGTTTATCTGGAGAGTCATTTGCCATTTTCTATTCTGCAGATCATTACATTTCTCATCCCACTTTTAGATGACAATTTTCCTCTGATTCGAAGCATCTCTTGTTGGACACTATCCCGGTTCAGCAAATACATTGTTCAGGTAAGATATCGCAACTGCTTATTGCTTTTCAAATGAAACTTGAGGGTAACTTGTAAATTTTTCTTACAATGTATTAATAACGAGTTGTGTCCAGTAACTGCCACTGTTTTTCCAGAAACTGTTTACTGCATCATGATATTTGAAAGTGTTATATTTGACTAACAAATTTAGCTTTACTAAAAATAAGGCCAGACTCAGTAAATAGACATTATCCAGAATAAAGCCAAATATGTCTGTGGAAGCATTGATATGTGAAAGAGCAAAATGGGAGAGGATTTCACATGAATTTTGCTGACTCTCGCCTATGTGAGTTTTGTTGAATTAGATTCATTGCTGAATGAGTTGTTGGTAACAACTAACACATCATAAGACTCTTAGTTGATACAGATCCAGTTCTCATTTCAATTTATTGTTTTGTCTAAAAGGTCATTATAGAATTATATTAATTTATTTTGAATAAAATAAGCCGTAACCAGCATTTTGCCACTAAGTGGGATTGAATCTAGTTTCCTCAAGAATACACCATATCGGTGCTACTCCTTGGAGGATATCACTTCGAGAACGGTTTCACGGCTTTGCAGATTATCAAGCACGGATCAGGTTCAATATGATTGGAAAGTGCAGTGTTTACTTTGGGCTTTCTACCTGTCAATATTAAATGTCACATGCTATCGTAAATCCAACTAGATAAGAAATGGTCAAAAGTGTAAATTGTGAATCTGTTATTTTGCCACGGTGATTGGATATCACAATAAACTGTTGGGTGATTATGCCTCTTATGGTGGTCTGGGATACTGCCAGATGCAAAAGAGGCTTTCGTGCTTTAATGAAGTAAGATGACTCGTTTATGGTTTCTTGCTTTATTAGTTTTTTTTCTATTTTATAGCTGCAAAGGCTCCTTGAATAACCAATAGAGCCATGTGTGTGATTGTTTCTAAAGATTGCAGCATTTCTATCTGTCTGTTCTAGGGTATTGCTCATCAACAAGGCCGTGAGCAATTCGACAAAGCTCTTTTGGGCCTTCTAAGAAGAATACTGGATGACAACAAGCGGGTGCAAGAGGCTGCGTGTTCAGCTTTTGCAACGCTTGAAGAGGTATCTTAAGATGGCTATATGTAATTGGATCCTCATCTTCATTTATGTTGATACCAACATACTTCCATATATGCAGGAGGCTGCAGAAGAGTTAGCACCACGATTGGATATCATTTTGCAACACTTAATGTCTGCCTTTGGAAAATATCAGGTTGGGAACATGTTCCTTTTGTTGTCTGTTCTGGCTTTATATAATTGGTTATTAGGTTATACCTTTTAATGCATATTAAAAATTCCCATCACAGTTCCCGGTGTCTATTTTTCCTTTTGTGTTTCTTTTTTCTTTCTTACAATATAGTGTCATTCTTACAGAGACGGAACATCAGGATTGTATATGATGCTATTGGAACATTAGCGGATGCTGTTGGCGGGGAACTGAATCAGGTATAATTGATCAACTGTGCTTGCATGTAATATATCTATTTTCGGGAGGCAAATTGTTGTATAAAGAGCTTTTTCCACCTTCAGCCTTTGTTCTAAAAGGCCTGTTTAGTCGCTGATTGGGCACGCCTAAGCGTGGGACATGGAGAAAAATGGCCTGCCTAGTCCCTAGGCAGAAAAGGTGCTAAGCTCTATGTTAACCTCCTAAGGTGTGCCTAAGCGGTGACGAGTGGTATTTTCTCCTTTCAAAGTCCCACCCAACAAAATGTTCAACCGTTGGCGAAACTTTAAAAGAAACTAAGTCCCACAAAAAACCCACCTTAACCTAAACCTGGCCCGCTAAAATAGCTTTCTTTGCCCATGAATAAAACATTCTGGATTTGGGGTATTTATGATTTTGAGAATTATGCTCGTGTTGGAAATTTGAAAAATATGCATGAAGTTATAATTTTCGACATATGCGTTAATTCATCTATTTATTTGTCTAAAATAATTGAAAAAATATTAAAATAAGAAACACCTTATTACGCCAAGACTTCACCTAGGCATGCTTAGGCTTGAGGTTTGACATCCACTCCTTGCGCCTTTTTGAACCTCGACATTGTATCCACTAATCATAATGCTGATTTTATTGTGTTGATACTGCAGCCCAAACATCTTGAAATCTTGATGCCTCCACTGATTGCAAAGTGGCAACAACTTTCGAACTCGGACAAAGATCTTTTCCCACTCCTAGAATGCTTTACATCAATAGCACAGGTACTTAATTGTCTTGTGTGTCATGTTCGGTTCATTTAAGTTATCTGGTCATCAACCTGAAGGTAATAGTATGTGTATCTTTTGATAGTTTTGGTGACCTTGTGGCTTAATTACTGCTTTAAATAGTTTCCAATTCATCATTTTTCAGAACTTTTTTCTTAGTTTGGATACGTCGATCAATTTGACACTATGATTAATCAGAATACAGAAAAAATATTGTCAAGTATTTACATGGTAAAGCCCGATAAAGTTTTATAAATCAATCGTTGATTGAAAGTTTAAGGTAAGTCCCACAATTTGTGTTAGTGGAGTCCATGGAGAAGGGGTGGGGTGGAGGTCACGAAGTATACTGAAACTTTTGGTTGACTTCTATGATCTAGTCTTATCTGTGCACTTAATAACTTCACCTTTGATAGAGGACACACTTTTCATGTTTCTAGTTCTCCAATTATATAGTGGAAAATGCATAATTGGTCTTTTTTCAGGCACTGGGTCCCGGATTTACACAGTTTGCCCAGCCAGTGTTTCAGAGGTGCACAAGCATTATACAGACTCAACAATTGGCAAAGGTTTTAATTTGACTTGACATCTGTTCACTAAGTGGCATTAGTTCTATTCATTTGCAGAATTGGAACTTTTACGAAACTGTTCAACATTAACATTTTATTTTTGTTGACGCCCACCACGTTACAGTATTGGCACTGGTAGTTCTGAATCTTACTGAACCTGTTCCTCAGTTTCCTTAATATGCAGACAAGCATGTGCACACACAAAAACAGTCAGTAGGTCCTTGTTGAGTACGATCAAGTGTTCTTCCTTAGATATCCACAGAAACAGTTTTAGTGTGGCCGTGATGAATATATAATTCTCAATTTGAAACTTTGAACAAGATCCAACTATGTTTTCTTTACCTTATACCATTTTCTTGTCTTACTTGCCACTGTTTTACGTACTGTTACCTTCAGGCTTCAGCTTTGTGATTAATTTTTCCCCTTCGTTTGATGTTCTATTTTCTCTGTCCAGTAATTATCTAGTGTTCATCAAGCAGATCAAATTCTTCAAGATCCAACTATGTTTTCTTTACCTTATACCATTTTTCTTGTCTTACTTGCCACTGTTTTACGTACTGTTACCTTCAGGCTTCAGCTTTGTGATTAATTTTTGCCCTTCGTTTGATGTTCTATTTTCTCTGTCCAGTAATTATCTAGTGTTCTTCAAGCAGATCAAATTCTGCTGTGTCAGTTGCATACCATATAGGGCAGCTAGAGCAATTCTCCAGAATTTATTTATTTACCTTTTTTAAAAACTTGGCTGACTGATCAAGAGTTTGCTTTTAGGTTGATCCTGTTTCAGCCGGTGCACAGTATGATAGAGAGTTCATTGTTTGTTCCTTGGATCTTCTCTCTGGACTTGTTGAAGGTCTTGGTGCTGGGATAGAGAGTTTGGTACTTACTTTTACTTCATTATCTTATTTAGACATAACGTACCATATATTATTAATATGTCTACAGGAGCGTTCTTCAACTGATGTAAATTATTAAAAACAAAATTATTAAGTAAAGCTCTTTTTCTGAAGTAAATTATTGAAACACGAGAAAATGAAAGGGGATGACCTTTTATTTTTCTGAAGTAAATTATTGAAACACGAGAAAATGAAAGGGGATGACCTTTTATTGGATAGTGGGTGCTCCCAGAAGCCATTGAATATTTGAAGTCCTTGTTCATTATGTGTTCTTACCAAGGAAATATAAATTGGCATCTTGGTCATGGTGAACGCCAGTTGCTGTTTACATAGTTCTTCATTGAAGTCCTCGTGATTTTGACAATGCTATAATGTATGCCACTTTGTTTAGTCTTGAGATTTTCTTTAGGATCAACATGTAAAATAACTTGAAAAGCATTCAGCTTTTAATATTTCTATGAGATTTCTTCCTTATTGTCCTTTGCTGCAGGTTTCACAAAGTAATTTAAGGGACTTGCTTCTGCAATGTTGCAAGGATGATAGTCCTGATGTCCGCCAAAGTGCTTTTGCATTGCTTGGCGACCTTGCTAGAGTAAGTTGAGAACTATGTTACTCCACTTCATTTATAATCTTACATGACAGGACGCTGGACATGTCATGACTAACGTGTCCGAAGCTTCAGAAACTGACATGACTCTCAAGCACCTGATTCAAGTCCAATCACTGATCCATAACTAAATGTTTCTTACGATATAACCATATTGATCTATAACTATAATATTAACAAAGTTGAGCTTGAATTCAATGTTAAATTTTATAGAGAGCATCGCTGGGATATAATAATATCATCTTACTACTAATAGCATCTTTGAAACAATAATCACCATGTTTGATCCGTATAATTCTCCTTACTGGTATCAGTTACCATTATTTTCCCTTATCCTGTCCTAGCAAGACCATGAAGAAATGAAAAAAACGATATTCATCATGAAGAAACGGCGAGGTTACATGTCTCTAGTTTTTACGGTCTTGTGTTTATAATATCCAAAATGGCCTTTCAGCTTAACTGACCCAAAATATCAGTAATAAAATGTCTAGAAAAATTAAGACAAACAGGTTGGCACCTCAGCCTCTGTGAGTCGAGATGTAGGCTATGACAAATGACACTGACAGCATAAGCCCTGAGGCTTTCAAAGAAAACACGCATGAGGCTCATTCCTGATTTTGCTATTTTATAAGTAGAGCCTTGTAGTTCCTCCCCACTCTCAATCAAGTGTATTTTGTTTGTTGAATCTTAATGCAGTCAGACTCATTCACAGTTCTTCTTTGTAATGATTTTATTAGGTCTGTCCTGTTCATCTGCATTCTCGATTACCTGAATTTCTTGATGTTGCTGCCAAGCAATTGGTAAGTAAATCATCTCTCCTGAATTCTGATGGCAATCATTTCAGTAGCCTCAAAACTCATTGTCTAATCAATATATGCTTTATCAGAACTCCCCAAAGCTGAAGGAAACTTTGTCTGTTGCCAACAATGCATGCTGGGCTATTGGAGAACTAGCAATAAAGGTATGGTTCTTTGTTATGCATCTTGATGTATTAATCAAATAGAGGAAATGGCTCACTATTTTAGCATGATTATCAATTCAATAGACAAACAGTCCTTTCTGTATACATTGACGCGCTTTGTTTTTGGCCCCTTAATTCTTCATGCTTTAACCCTTTACCTGGAACACAGCCGTTGAGATGATTGGATCGTGATATGTGCAAATGAACACCCCTTTATGTTCTATTTACAGGATAGTGTAAAGATTGTAATCCAAGTTCTTATCATGTTCTATCTAGTTGCATCTATTTGAATCGTTTCTCTTGGTTTCTGATCATAATGTGTGTTTGAACACTGCCTTTATTGTCTGGCCTCTGGCAAGCTATCCCTCTGTTTCAGATAGTATCTTATTATGATTTTATCTATTGCACGGAATTCATTTTATTAGCTTGACAATCTGCTATTTGATATTTCAAATTTCAGGTTCACAAGGAGATGTCGTCAATAGTGTTGACCGTAATCTCATACCTAGTCCCAATTCTTCAACGTCCTGAGGTGATCATTCAGCCTTGGTGTTTGCTCGCATTTTATGGTTTTTATTCCTCTCTTGATAAGATACTGTGGCATATATGTAACTATTTGCCTATTCCTGTGGCAAATCTTAATTACTTCAATTTTCCATGATGCTATAATTAATAAATTCTGTTTGACAATTAAAAAAATTGGTCACTCTCTTTGGGAAAGTAGTAAGTTAATTCTGTAGTCTTATTATTATTAATTTTTTTGAAAACAAAATTTCCGTGGCAAAGTTGAAGATAGTAATCAAGTGTGACTTCTGCTTTTTTCTGCTGGAGGCACTTGTCACTGTTTGTCATTTAATCCACCACCCAACACTGATTATATTCATACAGTGTCTCATGCTTGGGTAGATGGTTCTGGTATGTAAGTTGGTTGTGCTTGCTCTTTAAGCACACAGGAAATTGTTCAAGAAAGTTCTTAACTATGAATGGAAGAACTTGTTAATTATCACTTAATTAAACTAATTTTAGGAGTGTTTCAACAACAGTTATATCAATTTCTGAGTAGGAAACATTAGAAGAAAAATGTTCTGAATAATAGTTTTTGCTTAGTTCCTAGGACTTGCATTTTGTGTTGTAGAGTTGCACCTGTTTATGAAAGAACCAATCACATCTTTTTGCGCCTTTTGGACACGTTGACTTGGGAACGAAAGAATCAAGACTAACACTGTATTCTTGTTTAGTTGCGGCGTGTGTGCATCTGTGTCATCTAAAATATTGGTAAAAGAGTAGTCTATGTTCCCACTTATTCTTATTGTGTTGACTTACATTGCATAGGGGCTCAACAAATCACTCGTAGAAAATTGTGCCATTACACTTGGAAGAATTGCGTGGGTGTGTCCAGAGCTTGTTTCACCACACATGGAGCATTTCATGCAGTCATGGTGTCTTGCTTTGTCCATGTAAGTACTTGCCCTGTACTGATTAGGAAATAGATTTCCAATGTATAGAAAGGTTATGATTTTTCAACCCTATGGTAAGATGTGGAAAAGAGGTAGAAGCATTCAGTATCTTCTGATGTGCCTAAAACCACGTTGAGCAAAATTTGGAACAAATCTAGAGAACTCGTGTATGCATGTTTTCAGCGGACTAAAACTTCTGTCTCTTATCAATGTTGTCAATAATTTTTTGGCGTTTGTTGTATGCTGCCAAATAGCATTTTTTCAACCCAAAACAGAGCTTTCATATTATGAAAATGGCGTATATATTTTGAATGATTAACTACAGCACCTCTGTATCAGCTATGCAACACGTCATACTTAATTGTTTCTCAGGTTTTAGATCGTGAGCGCTATATACTTGATATTAAAATTAGCATTTTCCAAAGTAACCAAAATGTCGATTTAGTAATCTATCTTCTTATCATCAACTTGTGACAGGATACGGGACGATGTCGAGAAGGAAGATGCTTTCAGAGGTTTATGTGCAATGGTATGCACTTGTTTTCATGTATGACGGGATTTCGACCATAATATTGGCATTCATTTCATGTTATAAATGTCTTGCAGGTTAGAGCAAACCCATCTGGAGCTTTGAGTTCACTCGTTTTCATGTGCAAAGCTATTGCTAGTTGGCATGTAAGTGACATGCTGTCACTTTTTTCATTAAAACCTTCTTAAGAAAGACGAATTAAGAATACTTATCTTATGCTTCTTAATAGGAAATAAGGAGTGAGGATCTACACAATGAAGTATGCCAGGTTTTACATGGCTATAAACAAGTAAGCATCTTTTTCCTGATATATTCTGTTTTCTATGACTTAGAACATTTATAAGAAAATAATTAGCTTTAAAATAAATATTTTTTATTGGTTAGAGTTGAAGACAAGTTACTTATTTTGACGGTAAGATAAGAGTTACATCGAATTAAAGGTAATTTGTATAGCTTAAAAATTAAGAAGCAAGTAGGTCTTCCAAACATGTTTGGAGACAAACAATTACTTCTTTTAAGGCTTAGTCATAGTATCTCAGTATCTCTAGCTCGTGCCTGGTTGCGATAATGATAGCTATGAACCAAATTACTTTGCAAAAGATAGTCTACTTGAACACTGTTTTTGAACATCTTCACCTGTTATACCTCGCAAAGGAAAATGAAAAAAAATGCACTCAACCATACCTACGCCAAAATTGCAAGAGGGACAGAGGAAGTGAAAATAAGGAACCAATATTTGAAGCTAGTTATTCTTTGCGGGGGAGCATATATTTGATGATCAAGTGTTCGAAAGATGCTAATCACACAATCAAACTCCACTCATAGGGGGAGTGTGGGAGTTCAAATCACCTACATGCACCCTAGGATGCTGTTCACTATTTGAGGAGATACATAATTAAAATATTTTTAAATCAATGACATTCTTTCCAGATGCTAAAGAACGGAGCATGGGAACAATGTATGTCTACCTTGGAGCCACCCGTCAAGGACAAGCTATTGAAGTATCAAGTATAATATTCCTTCAGTAGTACCTGTTTCTGCTGATCAAGTGCATCTCCAATGAATAGCCTCTTCAAAATTTCCATCATCAGCACTTGTATTGTTGTCATTTTGAGTTAGTTGTGAGGAGCCCATGTTTCACATAGGATGCTTTTTCGATAGTGTTTACCAACATATATACTCTCATTACAGCTTGAAGCTTTTTATACCTCCCGTCCTGTCAATGGATTGATTTCGTGAAATACAATTTTATCGGGAACAAAGGAGAAGGCACAGCCCAAGAAATCAATTTGCTGTATAGGGGCGTGCTATATAAAATTTCAGATTCTTTTCTCCACAGGCTGAGCGTGGAAGAGAAGGATATTCTTCTTATTCGATGAGTTTGTTTCATGTTTTTGCCTTGTACCAGTGGTTTAAATGTGACCTTTTTAAGGTTCCGTGGGTAGGTTACGGTCCAATAGATCCTCGAAGTTTTGATAGAAAAGGTGTCGATGTTTCCTGATTAGTCTCTTCTATTTTATCCCTGAACCCCCGGAAGTGTAATCTTTTATTTGAAGGCAGGGCAAAATAGATGGTGTTGCTTAGTGTTCAATTCTATAGAACAATAAGTATGCTGTTAGCCTTTGTGAGTTTTGATTCTAAACGAATTTTATTGTTTTGGAATTGAGGACTTAAAATTGAAGTCGAGTGATTTTTATGGTTTTTATTATTATCACTGCCTACTTTGTTGGTAGACTTTTGCGTTTTTATTATTAATTTATTTGGTGAATATTTTCCTTTTCTATTTACGTTCTTTTGAGCAAGCGATGCCATTTTTTAATGAATTTGGCATATTTTCATTGGTCGAGTTGCCTAATTTATAAGTTCAAGTAAAAAGAGGCCAGTTGATATATAGTATTTCTACTTGAATCCCTAGAATGGTTTTTATCAGAGGATTTTTTTGGGTCAAATTGCCAAGATTGAGTTTTAAATATATTTTGAAGAATGTTTTGCCTTTTCCATTAGTTATCATGTAAAACTTAATTTAAATCTATAAAATTCTTATACTTAAAGCCTGTTTGATCTTCATTTTTATCAAAATACATTTTTCTCCCTTTTTTGTTCAACCACACATTCTTCAATAAAATAATATTACATACAATTCAATTTTTTTTTTCATTTTTAATTGTGCATTTTTACCAATCTACTATTCTAAAATATATTATACACAAACAAAATGTGGCTCAAACAGACTTGTGAAGCAAAGTGTGTTGGTCTAGAGAGATTTGGGAAGGATGTTTTACATTTTGAAGAATGTTCGGAACAATTCTAAAGCAAAAGGGTTTCAATAAATAGTTAAATGGACAAAAAATATGACATTTTTGGTAATGCTTTGTAAGGAGGATTGTATAGTATTGTGTTGTATTAAAGGGATAAACCCAAATTAAAATCTCATCTATCATTCTCAAGTTTATTTGAATTAATTCATTTTTTGTCGTTTCTCTTTCTTGTTTTCCATTTTTCGATATGAACAATTTTGTTTTCCATTGGTGGATGGTTATGAACAATTTAGCCCCTGTTTGAAACCCATTTTGAGGAGAATAGAAATTTTAGAATAGTGATTGATGTTAGAATGTGTGTAGTTGAAATGAAGAATGAGAAAGAGAAAGAGAAAGAAATTAATGGGTGTTAAACGAGAGCTTAATATTATCATAAAATGAAAAATTAGATGGCATGTGATTGGACGTTGATAGAGAAGGCCATTGTTTTTTATTTATCTAAATTAATATTCCTAAGAGGACCATGACCTAATTGCAAACATTTCTACACTCAAAAAGCTTACTTATAAAAATAATTACTTATATACAAGCACGTTTGAAAATAAAAAATATTACTTAGAACCTATTTGTGTGTTTTTTTTAAAAAAAAATTAATAATAATTTTATTTTTTAATTAAGTCAAAGTTATACATTAATTGTAACTATCCCTTTGTTATTCACACATTTCGTGATAATTTTAGATGAATGGATGCTTAAACGTAATGTGTACAATTTTTAAGTTAGCCAAACATGATCTTTTGCTCCGAATTTTAGGTAGATAACTAGATATATTATCAACATAAAGGGGAATAAATTATAATCGTGAAAATATTATTGGTAGGTAAGTTGAAAGAGAAAACTCCAATTAATTTCTCCACAACCAAATCGATCATGAGGGATTCCTTGTGATTGTGAATGGTGCTTTAGGACAACTTTTTCTCTTCAATTGAGTTTAAAGAATTGTCAAATTTATTGCAATATTATAATCAGGGCGAATCAATTGTTCATTAATTAGTTACAAATCTGAGATAGATTTAGGTTTAAATTCAAGGGTTTCAAAAGATTGGACGAAAGAATCTAGTGTTGGCCATCGATATAATTTGATATTTGTTGGTATTATATTAGCCAAATACCATGCGTAGACGTATATATTACACTCAAGAACTCATACTGTAGAATGTAAATAACACAAGAAATTGTTCACCCAATTCGGCCAACCCAAATCTGGGGGGGTTAAGAGATAATTAGAGCTCGTCACTATGCAAGAATCATCAAGAGAGATTTATAAGAGTTTACAACCAAGACTCATATAATCGGACTACTTCTAAATGATTATCGATCCACCACGGATCTCCCTATTAATCTACACACAATCAGCCACTTCACTGCCTTCACAATGACTACAGATTTACCGATTTAATTGGAGTTCTAATGAAACTCTAATTAAACTTAAAACACTGTAATCAACTACACAAATCACATAAATAAAAAAGGCTCAACATTGCTTAAACTAAACAACAACATCAGACTAATTACACTTCAAGAACAGAATGGAAACTCTTGAAGAACACTGCACAATCGCCTCAACTAGAGGGAAATAGAGAACAGATGAAGGCCAAAGAGAAATAGAATGATTGTGACTGTACGGTGACCACAAATGGTCTTTTATACCCTTATCCTCAGCCATGGATCAAGATCAACGGTCCAAGTGAATCCCAACAAACACAAGTTCAAGTGATAGCAAATGAACTAATCCAATCACGCTAAGTGGACAAAGCCAAGTAAAGGAAAAAAGGATTTCCACTTAAGAAGTCGGGTTTTGAAGAACCACAACTCACAGCTGAATTATTCAATTCATCATTATTGTGATCATTATGTTTATTTTTTCCATTCAAAGCAATCTCTCTTAAAGTAATCTAATTTTTCACAATGGTAACACTTCTTATTACTTTTATCTGTTGATTTTGATCTGATTTTAGATTTGGATTTGAATCTTCGGTTGTTGAAGTTATGTTCTTTCTTCTCAGTTCTCACTCTCACAAACATGCATTCCTCTCTTGTACTTGTTTTAGATTCTTTCTTGATCTCCAATTCCCGAGATCTTAAGGCATTAGTGACAATAGTTTGTGTTAGAACATCTCTTGAGTATTGTATAACATTCTTTATATCCTTAAATGAATTAGGTAAGGAATTAAGAAGAATCACTGCAATGTCTTCATCATCAAATTTCTTTCCATTATGAGCAATGCTCTTAACAAGGATACTAAAGTCACTCAGATTTGCTTCCAAGTTCTTTCCACTATCCATCTTAAAGCTAAACAGTTTCTCTAAGATGTAGATCTTATTAGACAATGTCTTAATTAGAAACAAAGAATCTAAAGCAATCCACAAGTCCCTAGGAGTGGTATGTTCTTCAACTTGTCTTACTATATCATCATATATGTACAATATAATAGAACTGTATGTTATTTCATTCATATCTAGAATTTCGTCGGGCTTAGCTTTCAATTTATCAGAAAATATTGCAGGATCATCAAGGGTTTTATCAACTCTTTGTTGACCAATATGGCCCTCATTTTCTACTTCCAAATCGAGTAATCTCCATTTCCATCAAATTGTGATAATTTGACATTTGAACCCATCACAGATTTTGTAAAAGAGTGGCTATTACTCGTGGACATAAGTGGTTTTCAATCTGAAAAATCACTTGATTTGCAGAAAAAATTTTGATGTTTTTTTTTTCGTGCAATGTATGACAAGTAGGGCTGTCAATGGATCGGATATGGACTGGATCTACCCATATCCGATCAGACCCGATAAGAATGATTCACGAATCCAATCCGATCCGATAATTTAACAAATATTTGATTGTTAAATCCATATCCGATTTGCTATATTATCAGATATCTGATCCGATAATTCGATCTGAAATATTTTGCATATTCATTTTTATTGCAATATAAGGAAATAATAATATTAACATGTTGGTAATTGACTAATTGGTGATCTATAACAAGGGTAAATTTTACAAAATTGTCATGTCAAAATTACAAAGAGAAGAGACCCGACATAAACACAGTAAATCAAGTCAAAATTTCACATTCCAGGAAAATGGGTTTTTGAGTTCAAATAATACTAACAAATCATACCCAACATTTTTGAATCATCAAGAACCTTAGCTAATCAAATACAGACTTAATAGGAAATCACCTACAAGATAAACAAATAAGATGTATTTTCCCCAGAATATTAAATAACAAATCGCAAAAGCATATGCCAAATCTAAAAGAAACTCTTCAAAATAGGGCAGAATCTATGTGCAGCACATGCGTAAGAACTCTACCCTATGGGCTTGCCTACTATCAGTTTTTTTCTGCAAAGCACATGCGTAAGAACTCTACCCTATGGGTTTGCCTTCTATCAGTTTTTTCTGCAAATGCCTGTTCGTATGCCTTGGGTATTGTTTTTTGGATTTGGAGGAGAAATGAAGTGGGTATTTGATTTGGAGGAGAAATGAAGTTTTGAGATTTTTTTTTTGAGGAAATTACACCAAATGTCATTTTGCCATTATGTAATTACCAAAATGTCATATTTTTAAACTAGTTGTAAGAATGTCAAAATTGGACATTTTTACCCTTCTGCATAATTTAAATACCTAACATGTTTTGCATTTATTGGGATTTGACATGTAAAGATTGTACAATTTGTCAATCAAAGTACCACCTAAACATCTCTCCCCAATTTTCTCTCTCACACATCACTCACTTTTCTTCACTCTCTTTACACGCATTCTCTCCACTTTCCCACTATTTCTCTCACTATTTCCCTTCACCCACTCTATCTCTTCTTGCTCTCTTCACTTTCATGAACAAAGAGATATACATACAGCAACAGATACACAAATATAAGCAACAATGTCGGTGGTTTCTCCCTCTACATAACTCTAGAATAATCCTTTAATGGCGGTGGACAACAACATTCCACTTTCTTCTACTATGTCGGCAGTTTAATTTGTGTGAAATTTTCTATGGATGTAAGCTTCAATTCCAGCAACTTCCAGGTTCCTCTTTAAAGTCGGTGCTATTTCTTCAGACCCACTACCAGTCCTGGGCAAAGATAGAGTCAACGCAGTGAAAAGATCATCAGCATACTCATTATCAGTCGGCGACGGATGTAATTCCACCGGCGGAGCCGTTATCTCATTTTTCATGTACGAAAAATAACAATTCATCTTCGCTGGAATATTATCATTTTTCTTTTCCATTTTATATTTTCACGTTCCTGAAATTGGAAACTTTGATAAATTTGGAGAAAATTGAGGAGATTTATAATAGGTCTTCTGTGAATTTGGAGAAAGATGGGGGAAAGGTAGTGGAGTGTGGCGGAGTTACTAAAGAAGTTAACAATGAATCGGGGGAAGTTAGGCTGATGGAAGGTGATAGCTGAGGTGACATACTGGTTGGTCGTTCTAGTGGAGTGTACAGGGAGCGGAGGAGAGGATTCCGGCCAATTTTTTTTTTTTTTGGATAAAGGATGAGAAAAATTAGAGTAATATTAGAGGTGATGAGTGCACCACATTTTTTTAATTTTTAGTTTTTATTAGATTAGGAGTATAATTGTAATTTTATTGTGGTGTATTTATTGAAAATATATTTTAATTGTGGTGTAGTATAATGTTGTGTAGTTAGTAAATTTTGTAGTGGTCATTTTAATCTCTAAAACGTTTCTCTTGCCCAAGCCCAGAGATCTTAGATTTTAAATTGGAGTTTTTTTTAATGTAAATAGCATCTGTTTGTGAACCTTCTACCATCTTGGTATGTGTTACCACTTCGTGTGCAATGGTTTACCTCATAAATTATCTACATATGGGTGACTTATGAACACGAGTCATGTCGTTCCCGACAGTTAGCTGCATTCGACGGTAAAATAGGGATAGGCGAACTGCCATTCCCGTTAGTTAGCCTCAGAATTCTCGGCAGTTGAGTAAATTTGGTACAAGTCAACTGTCGATCTCGATAGTTAGACGCAGTAATTCTCAACAGATGACTGCCTTATGAAATAATGTGAAGCACATATGTTCCATTTATTGTTAAATCTTTGTCACATGTCCTTTTACATATTGTTCATGTTGCATTGTGTAGTAGTTTCATGTCATTATATGGTTAACATACATATGTTGATTGTTATTTGTTTGCATTCGTGTGTATTGGCTTCGACATTGATGATGTGTGATTAGCTGACCTTTTTTCGTCTTCTTATTCATTGCAAAGTCCATGAAGTTCGAATTCTTGGTTCCGAAAGACGCAAGGTTGCGTGCATGCATATCCCAACGAAGAAACCTCAAGTACGTGCAAAGGGTGTTGGAGCACTTTGATGAACGACAGCGCCACGACTTCCACGAGTCGTCCCTTGACTTCGATTTTTTGGTTTTGTGAACATTTCATTTCATTTCATTCTTCATGAATCTACGTGGAAGGTTGTTTTGTAATGTTGATCATGGTTAATGGCACATTAAATGTTGTGTTTTAGTAAATTTAATTTTTTAGTAATTTTATGAATTGTTGTAAACATTTCGTCGCATATGGCAAACAGTGCATTATCTGTACAGTGATGTACAATGAGTCATTTGTGTTGCAACGATTGCTTTATGTCCACTTAGAAAACTATAGATTGTTCGAATTGCGAGTCATAAAGGATAGGGCAACCCTTAATTACGGCAATGACAATTCAATCGTATATTATCTTGCACATTTAACAATACCAAGTTTTTCCTTCAACCGTAAAGTAAGTCCGGCTACCGTAATATTTGTCGGCACCAAAATGGAAGTGGTTTTGTTCCCTTTTCACTTCCATTCGTCGTCTACATTTGCGAAATTTCCCCCGTAAGAGATAATGAATCTCAAATCATCACTCATACCTGAAATGTTGGGATTGCAACTATAAGAAGTCGGCACAATCAATATACCATAAAATGTGAAAAAACAGTTAATCAAGGTTTTCAACAACTCTCAAGTGACGAAAGCGACAGTTGAATTGTGTATCCCGACAGTTTGTAAACTGTCGAGTTCGACAGTTTAGCTGTTAGGACCCGACGGTTTGAAACACTATATTCGACTATTTTAGTATGAACTGTCGGGTTGGTTTCCCAATAGTGATTTCAGACATTTTTAGGAGGACATTATTGTAGAACATTAATGGTGATAATCAATTCACATTTAACATAGCAATGTATTTTTTTTTTTAAAAAAGTCAATGATTTATTAAATATGGAATCGATCACATTTAATGAATGATTCCAAATATCTTTACCGTCAAAATAAAATTCAAAAATCAAATAAATCAATGAGTAATAATTGGAATTTATTATCATCATGTTGTATTAAATATTTACGAAATAATGAGTTAAGAGATGAAAATATAAACAATTTGTAATAGCTAACCTCTCGAAATGGATGATCAATGAAGTATGTATTCTTGATGAAGGAATGAATGAAGATGATGTTCTTGGAAGAAAATGTGTTCATGGAAGTCTATTTAGGACTTATGGTTTGTTTATGTTAGATTTTGAATTTCTTTTATTTATTTTTTCGAAGAAAATACATTTTATTCAATATAATATACATATATACAATGAATAAAATAATAAAAATTTAACCATCAAATCAAATCATTAATGACATTCCAATCAAGCATTAATTGCTCTTACAAAGGTGACCCATGGGTAATTTGGACATTTCAAGCCAAAAAAATAACATTTTTGAACAAATTTAGTGCACATCCAAATTTTTTGTGCATTTTCAAATTTAGTGACATTTATGAAAATCTCCCTTTTTTTTTATTCTTCAATGGATGATCAATGAAGTATGTATTCTTGATGAAGGAATGAATGAAGATGATGTTCTTGGAAGAAAATGTGTTCATGGAAGTCTATTTAGGACTTATGGTTTGTTTATGTTAGATTTTGAATTTCTTTTATTTATCTTTTCGAAGAAAATACATTTTATTCAATATAATATACATATATACAATGAATAAAATAATAAAAATTTAACCATCAAATCAAATCATTAATGACATTCCAATCAAGCATTAATTGCTCTTACAAAGGTGACCCATGGGTAATTTGGACATTTCAAGTCAAAAAAATGACATTTTTGAACAAATTTAGTGCACATCCAAATTTTTTGTGCATTTTCAAATTTAGTGACATTTATGAAAATCTCCCTTTTTTTTTATTCTTCAAATGCCTGTTCGTATGCCTTCCCGCCTGGGATTAACTTGTTTGGAAGGCTTTCTCAATTTTCAAAGTCTCTTTATATTCTTTTTTTAATAAATCATTTAGCAGTTAAAAAAAGTAAAAACAATAAAATAAAATAAGAAGCGTGCTTTTATAAAATATATTATATTATCATAAAAAACCGGATCGGTTTTTTATCGGATTAGATTGACCTATATCCATATTTGATCCATTTAATTAACAGATTATTGGATTCGAATTTTAATCGGATTGAGACTCTAAATCCATCTCCTATTAATTTCATCGGATTCGGATCAAAATCCAATCAATTGACAGCCCTAATGACAAGTAGGACATTTAATGAAAAACAACTTTACTAAAGTATGTACAGACTGAAGCAAGATCAAACAAAGCAATAACAATTGGTACCAAACACTCAGATTGAAAAACAATAGATAATAAACCTACACATGCTCCTATTGCATACAATCAATTTAATCTAATTATGAAAGAACTAAAGCACTGCATTAACAGATTTACAGATTTACAGATTTCTAATAAAATTGTAAATCAATTACTAAAAGGGGATTTATTGAAGTGATTTCACCAAAATATTGTATTTAATAGTATTAAAGACTCCAATGTCAATATCCAGAACAATGCAGTCCCCACGTGTATCCTAGTACCTCAGCTAAAATAGCATTTGCAGTGACAAAAAAATGCACTGTTGAATACACACATTAATACGAACAAGAAATTGGAAAAATTAAATTGGAAAACCTTACTCACTTACGAGGCTCTGATGCCAATTGTTGGTATTATATTAGCCAAATAACATGCGCAGGCACAGAAATTATACCTAAGAACTCACACTGCAGAATGTAACACATGAAATTGTTCACCCGGTTCGGCCAAGCCTAATCTGGGGGGCTTATAGGTAATTAGAGCCCGTCACTATGCAAGAATCATCATGAGAGATTTATAAGAGTTTACAACCAAGACTTAGAACCGGACTGCCTCTAAATGATCATCGATCCACCACGGATCTCCCTATTAATCTACACACAATCAGCCATTTCACTGCATTCACAATAACTACAGATTTACCGATTTAATTGGAGTTCTAATGAAACTCTAATTAAACATAAAACATTGTAATCAGCTACACAAATCACACAATCTAAAAAGGCTCGGTACTAATTAAACTAGACAACAACAACGGACTAATTACACTTCAAGAACAGAATGGAAACTCTCAAAGAACATTGCACAATTGTCTCAGCTAGAGGGAAAATAGAGAACAGACGAAGACCAAAGAGAAATAGAATAATCGCGACTGTACAGTGACCACAAAGGGTCTTTTATACCCTTATCCTCAGCCATGGATCAAGATCAACGGTTCAGGTGAATCCCAACAAACACAAGTCCAAGTGATAGCAAATGAACCAATCCAGTCACGCCAAGTGGACAAATCCAAGTAAAGGAAAACGTATTTCCACTTAACAAGTCGGGTTTTAAAGAACCACAACTCACAATATTCATCTTTGTTCAATGGTTCTAAAGTCTTTAGTCTAGGTTTTTCTTTTTTGTATTATGTTCATATGTAAAGTTTAGAACTAGAATTAGATTTTATGGAGTGATAAAATTTATATTTGGGTTGAATTGGAATTCATTTATCAGATTGATGAATCATTAGGAGATAGTTACCATTCACCGAGGAGCAGCCTTAACTCAAAGAGAAGTGCAATGTGTCTTGAAACTTGGGATTAGACCCAATTCCAGTTGCAGTTCCTCTACCGCTATATGTAAACGAGAAGAAATAGGTTGTTAACGCTTTGACTGCAAATATTGCTTTGTCTATTAAAAAATTCTTAAATTTTAAAAATATTTCTGGTACGCTCTATTAAAATTGCGAATAAAAAAATGCGGATACACTTTGAACTTGGCTTTATAATAAAACTAGTGGGATAATTTTACATTGAGTGGGGGTACCATGACGAAATAGTGGCGTAGATACTATAGAGTTGATGGCTAGACCATAGAATCTATGCAGACAATGTTAGAAAACAGCTAGCGTTTAGCTTACTTCTAATGCGTGTGTGCTCCATATTTCTCATTTTCACACATCATATATATATATACAAGAACCAGCCCCATCCCATCCCACCCTACCCCACCTCAAGTAACCTACGAATCCCCCACGGCTTCACTTTTTGTAGACATATAACTTGTTATATATCAATCAATTATATGTTTCTGTCCTTCACCTATCCACCCTTGTATCGATAGATACATACACTAAACATACAATTGATATCTATATCAATATATATACTTACACCTATTTGTACACACACATATATGGCTGACCCTCCACGTGATCCCAACATTAGTCAAAAAGATCAACCTCCTCAACCTGTCCAAACTGCTCCTGCTCCTGCTCCTGCTCCTGCTCCTTCTCCACCTCCACCAATACAATCACCGCCACCACATACTATATTGCACAAAGCAGATGAAAAACTAGAATCTCCAAGAAAGGTTCAAAAAACCTCCACCTCTAGTGGCTCACCTAGCAGCCGGCCCACAGGTGGAAAACACCCTCAATACCGCGGAATAAGGAGCCGGAGTGGCAAATGGGTGTCGGAGATTCGTGAGCCAAAAAAGACTACACGCATATGGCTAGGGACTTACCCTTCACCGGAGATGGCCGCAGCAGCCTATGATGTGGCGGCTCTAGCCCTAAAGGGCAGTGATCATGCTGTATTAAACTTCCCCGATCGAGTTAGTACATATCCAGTTCCGGGTTCTCCTTCACCTGCTGATATTCGACGAGCAGCCGCAGCTGCAGCAGCCTTGATGAAGCCGGTAAACAGCGTGGAAGTGGTGGTTGAACCGCCGGGAGATGGTGGCTCAGCCAATGCACAAGTGGAGCATGAATTTATAGATGAAGAGGCACTTTTTGATATGCCAAATTTGCTGGTAGACATGGCGGAGGGAATGCTTGTTAGCCCACCAAGAATGACTTCGCCACCATCAGATGACTCGCCAGAAAATTCTGATGCTGAAAGCCTGTGGAGTTACTAAAAAAAATTTCATTGAGAAAAATTTAAAAAAACGTATTAATTGTTGCTCAATTCGAATTTGGGGTTCTTAGCACAAAAGGATGAATGTTATGCAATTATATCTTTGTGAGAAAGAAAATCGTTATTTTGTCAATCAAATGTTCTGTTTTTGGGAAGACAGAATAGTGAAAACCTAAAACCTAATGGGATTTTTTAGGGTTCCAAATACAGTATTTTGTAATAGTTGGATTTTGAAATCTCTCTATATATCTATCTGAATTCTTTAATATATATATATATATATATGTGTGTGTGTAATGAACTATGCTGTTTTCAACCCAAGGGACAAAACGAAGTATAGTTTCTTTAATTTTTGTGTGCTCCCGTTTGGGATGGGGCAATTTTTTTTTTTCACCTTTATGTAGACATGACTCCTAAGAGTAATGTTTTATGTTATAAATTACTTATTAATAAAACAATTCTAGTGGTTTAATAAATAAAAAAAAAGACGAGGGACAAGCAAGAACACTTTGTAACTTGCCATCCTCTTGCCTAGCTCGGAAGATGTACCTATGGCGAAATAGGTCTTCTTAGTTCCTTAATCGGCTTCGTCTATCTTCCTTTCTATTGTGCCTAAAAACTTTATTATTTTCCTCAATACTGCCATCGAGGATCAAATCTCGCGCTAATATGTCCTTGACTAATGACCTATTCAACGATGATTTTTTTTTCTTTTTTGATTTCTATATATTTCACTAGTGTATAGAGCGTGTCAATGTGTTTGTGTGATGATGGTGGATTCATTGATTATACAACTGAAATCATTTACACTAAAACCCTCTTGATTGAAATCTTGTTATTATTATTATTTCCTTTCCTTGTTTATATCTAGAGCAACCTTCCTTTTTTTTTTAATAATCTATTCGAAATTTGACAAAAAAAAAAAAAAAAACCCTACATTAACGAGTATAAAACTTAAGTCAATTTTAATTTAAGTATTGATCGAAAGGTTACAACTCTGGTAACATGAATCCTTACACAAATTTTTCGGTTGTGACATGCCTCGAATTTTAGTTGTTTTTAGATCTTCTAGTATATCTAGCAAAGAACTAAATGGATGGTGAAATTGATTTTACTCTCTATGTCTACAAGCTAAGAAGGTTTACTTTTATTTGTGTAGAAAATTCTTTATTTTGATAATTAATTAGAATGAATTGATTTTTGGAGCCATTGAATTTAAAATTAACATGACTTGAACTGCCAAACCGAATATCAAATAATGAGAAAAGGGGGTGGCGTGGGGGGGACAAAAAGGTGGTTTATATAAATGATTTTACCAACACAAATCTTGGGTCTTTCCGAAATCTTAGAAATTTTTTTTGGTCAAAACAAATCGTCCTTGGAGTTGCTTTTAATTGAAGAAAAATTCAAGATCGAGTATGTAATTATAATTTGTCATAATTGATCACTATTATAACCATTTGACATAGAATATATAATCATTAACTAGGTTGGTTATAAGTTAAAATTATTAGAGAAAAAAATGTATATTTAAAATTTATAAATGTGCAATTCGAATTTATTTTTAATTCAATGTGTATATTATGCTAAAAAAAAAGAAGGAAAATAAGGCTTTAAATTATGGAGGCGTGTATTTAATACGTAATAATAGAAAATACATGATAACGAGTAGAATTTAACTTATTTCCTTATGAGATAATGTTTTTGGATTGAATTTCTGCTGGTTAAAAAATATTGGTCTCAATGAAAGTTCAATAAGATACTTTATATTTTGTTTTAGGTCATGAAACGTATGTTACAATTTGGTAAATCGGTTTTCAATCTTCATTATAGATGTGATAGTCTCTTAGTCGCAGTTTCATCATCAACGTACATGTCTTTAGACGATCGTTCTTGTAAGTTTACAGATCGAAAGTCGATTTGTGGGAGGCTTTTCGACGAAAAAGTGGGATTCCCAACTTATGGAGCACCTAAAATTATAAAATTTAAGGAGGATCATTTTGCCAAGAAACATATGTCAAGGATAAAAACGCAATGAAGTCGATAGATCGAGACCCAATGTTGCAATTTCCTCAAAAAAAAAAAAAATTGTTGATTAAGACAGAGAAAATCTCGAGGATTTGGTAGAGACCGTTGGGGGTGGGGGTGGGGGGTAGAAGTCGGCCATGAGACATTTGATATTAAAAGTTGATCTTTTGTTGTTTCTAATTAGTCTATTTGGTCACATTTTTGTTTCATCACCAAAAAGAAAAGTTGCATATTTGGTGGGTGCGCTTTTTGTCTCATACAGAATCTTACAAACCGAAGAATCGCCTTTATTTGAATGATTAGAGGGCATAACTTTGACTTAAAAACGTTGTCATGGCCGACATTAATCTATTTTGCGATTTCTCTCCCCCATCTTCATACTGATAGTTGGTGGGATGTCATTTTCCAAAACACTAAGAGCAGTTCTCTTTACCGTTTTCATCCCGTTTTCTATTTTCAATTTTCTAAAATAGTGAAAACACACTTACTTAACTATTTTTGAAAACGAATTTCTGAAAACGAGTTTAAAATTTACAAAGCAAAGAGAAAAAGAGAAAAATGTCGTTTTGAGTATTTTAAGTTTAAACCATTTCAAAACGCGTTTTGGGACAACTTATTCGCAATTTGTTTAACTTTTACTCATCTAAACTTCTTTAATGATTCTTCACAAGTCAATTTCAAGCAAAAGAACATCTTGACCGACATACTATGGAACATGCAAGGCTTATTTTTGAGTAAAAATATCCTTAAATACTCCCAAACAAGCTCTTATTTAACTTCTAACTTTTATTGATTAAAATATTATTTTATATCAAAACTCATTTACTTATGTGTGGACCGTGAAAAATCTTCTATCGATCAAAATTTGAAAGTTTGTATGAGACCTTATTGGTTAATTACAAGCTTGTCAACCCGTCATGATAACCAAAATGACTCGAAGTTGCAAAGGACTCGAAATTTTCAACTCGAATAGCGCTTAGGTAATTTAGTTCACATTTGATTTGGGCTATTTATACTATCTTAAAAATTCAAATAACTCCACTTGGACTTAATATACGTACATAGATAGATCAATCATGTTACGTGTACAAGATATTTTACATCTTCCTTTACACTGTGCTACATGACAAAACATCATTAGACAATTTAAGGTGTGTTTGAGCCACATTATTTTGGAAGAATGTATTCTGAAATAGTAAATTGATGAAGAATGTATGGTTGAAAAAGAAGGAAAAATTATTGATGTGATGAAAAATATTATTTTATTAAAGAATGTGTGATTGAAAACGAGTAGACGAATGAAAATGAATTTTTTTTAATATGTACCAAACACGGGCTCCCCCCACCCACACCCACACCCACACCCACACCCACACCCACACACAATTTTCAAAAAACAAAGGCAATGTAAAAAACAATGTCAATCAAATAATGTATATTTAACATCATTCATATATAGATACATGTATGTATGTGTATGTACATATTGGAGTGGTTGCACTGGAAGGCTTGAGGAACATATTCTCCTAATATAAAACTAACTACCCAAATCTTGATTCCCTAATTATGGGCATAGACCATAGACCAGATGGTGAAAACAAAACAAATTTTATATTACAAATATTCTGTTTCTGGAAGTTGAGAACATGATTAACCACCTAATGGAAAATAAAAATCATTGATCCTAACAGAAATTGGATGAGAGAATAAGTTATGATATTAGCAAGTACATTTGAATTTTCAAAATTATCTCTAAGTAGGAGGAATCAATTAACAAATGTGGTTGACATATTATAATTGGTAATTGTATAAGATTAAAGAAAATAATAAATGCTATGCATTCATAGTCCATATGATAATTGTTTTATGGAGCATTGACTCCTGTTACTCCCCTGACACATGATAGTTATTTGACGGCTTTAGATGAATAACATTATTCGAAAGAAAAATGCGATCACATAGATCGATGATGATATGGACTCTAGAAGAATAACATTAATTGAAAGAAAAAGAGACATGCGGTAAGTCGTTATCATGTTTAATTTAGGGGCAATTATATTATTGTTGGATTTTGATATCCAATAAATCTTGGACGATGATGTTAAATGATTTAGATTATATTTCACAAGCCTCGGCCGATGTGTGAATCGGTTATCAAAAACCAAGTTTAAAAGCTCACCTGAAAACTAGGGGTGGGCGCGGGTCGGTTCGGTTCGATTTTTTTGGTTCCAGAAATTTTCGGGTATTTAGTAAATGGAATCGTCGGTTCCAGATATAATTCTGGAACCGTTCGGGTTCGGGTTCGGTTCGGTTCTGTTTGGTTCCTACTATAATTAATTTTTTTAACATTTATAATAACACTATATAAATATATTTAGAAAACTTTGTCAGTGCGTCTTAAATAATTAATCCATAATATATTAGAAAGTTTTCACAAAATACTAACACTTTAGTACTAGACAATATAGATCACAATTTTTTTTGTTGCTTCCCTCAAACAGTTACTACTCCACTGCTTACATACCAAAAGGTAACATATAAAAGCATCTAACTATGTTCTCCATTTTGAGAAGTGGTACCAAAATCATTCCTATTTTCTGAAAACATTGTGAGAAGTGAGGCAATCCCAACGTGCTCAGTACTTTCACCGAGTGAATCTGGGTGTGAATATTGACCAGGTTCAATCTTAACTTTTACAAATGAACGTAATATTTTAAAGTATTAAAAATACTTACCAACTATGTAATGTAATCATCGATTGTTTGACTTGCCATATACTATTAAAATGTTAACAATTTCTTGAGTACCATGTAAAGAAAAAGAATCCAGTAACTAGAGCTGGAAATCTCTGTGCAAAGCTCTTGGAATGCTTAAAAAATTTGTCATTGTAAACACGATAAAAGAACGAAAGCACTGTTAGCGTTAAGAGGGTAAAATCTCACGTCTCTTAAATATGAAAAGAATAATTACGAGAGTACTCCAGCTTAGTGTGAGAACTAGAAAAGGAGGAGGACTTCTTCAAGTTGAGAGAAAATGACTAATGACTGGACGAGAAACATGTTGTGCGGCAGGAATGGACTGGAGAGAGAAGAAGAAGAGAAGACCGAAAATTCTAGGGCTCTTTCCCTTTTATATTTAGTGGCTTTTTTTTGCAATTTTTTTTATGTTGATCGGTTTGGGTTATATTCAATATACTTAAAGCCCAAATGCTCAATTGTAAAAAAAAAATCGGTTCTTATTCGGTTCTTCGGTTCTTGGTCTAGAACCGAGAATCGAACCAAACCCGTCGGTTCTCGATTCGGATACCCGTTCGGGTTTTTAATTTAAGAAAACCCGTTCGGTTCGGTTCGGTTCGGTTCGGTTCGGTTCGGTTCGGTTCGGACATTTTGCCCAGCCCTACTGAAAACAACATGGACCTTTGAAAGTAATTTAAGAAATTAATGTTGCTCACGACCCATATATTCACTTATTGGACGACTCTTGAGTCTTGTCCCATTTATCCATTCCTGGGCCCAAATTGGTAACCTAACCTGGTATTATATAAGAGCTTCCTTTTGTATTGTTGAAACTGTGCGTGGGTTTGTTAAAGGAGGGAAAACGTGTGCTTTGCTTTGTGCTTGTAAATAGTGGCCGCCATCTTGATTTCTTCAATTTTCCTTGCCTTGGTGATTGAAAATCAACATCATTTATCTTGTCCTTTGTGGATGAGATTAAGAAGCAACCGAGATGAATATATTAGTTGTAGGTTGAGCCGTTTGGATTGATTGTTGGTAGTAGAGAAATGTAACGTAAAATTGAGCTCGAAAATCACCGAATCGAAAATCTTAGAGCGAGCTTCCGCAACAATGGTATCAGAGCTCCTAGTTGTTGGATTTCAAAATCCATAAATGACAAAATTTTCATCGATTTGACAAAAGTACAAAAACTTGCTTACACTTCAATTATTTTTCACATGTCCAATGTTGTTTTAAGAAAAATTGAAAAACTTGATTCTACAAAAGAATTTTGAAAAAAAGTTGGAGGACATATATTTGTTTAAATCTACTCTTAATAAGTTACACTTGTTCGAAAGATATTTTAGTATAAAATGGATCCTTCAAAAGATCTTGATGACAATTTAATTTTTTTTTACAAGCTTGTTCAAGATAATGTTAATTGTGATGAAAATGTGTTTAAAATCTATAAGACAATTATCTTGCTTGATTCATATAGGGAGGTTAGGAATGCACGTAAGTATGGTAATGACACCTTGATATCCGAGATTGTCATAAATTCTCTTAAAAGTAAGGAGATTGAGATTAAAGCTAAAAAAGACGATAAGAGAAGTGGTGAAATACATATGATGATAAGTAGAATGAAGTTTGAACAAATGAGTCTGGGTAGGGCTCACGACAGTAGTGACGAAAGTGGTAAGAAGAAAGGTAGAGGTTGGGACAAGTCAGTTGATAAGCGGTGTTACAGCTATGGTAAAATTGGACACTTTGCGAGGTATCATTAGAAGAAGTATAAGCAAAAAGGTAATGTGAGAGGGGAAGCGAATGTATCTATTGGGTCGAGTGATGACCCTAGTGAGGTTTATTGAGAGTAAATCTAGTTACTGTATGTGCATCTGTGTGTAATCCTTTCTGCATGTGTGTGATTAATTTCTTAATTCCGTTACATGGTTATATGTTATGTTTGATAAGAAAGTGCAAACTACAAGTGTACGGGTCGTGTTCAAGTAATAAATTTGACTTTTTTTAGTCTGAGTTGTTGATCCCTCAATGAATGTTTTCTTTCGATTACACAACTTTAATTAATTTAATACTAACAATCAAAAGAAACACACACATTGAAGGTTCTGATTTTGAAAATAAGAAAAAATAACTAAAATTCTACAGAATAGGAAAATATAAACACTTGAAAATTTCGGAGGAAAACGTGTTAATTTGAGATTTATGGTTTTGCTTAATCGTCGCCTAATTAGTTTCTCCACAAGCCAATTAACAAATTATAAATTATGTTATACTTGATTTTCCACTTTTAGTTATTACCTCTCTCGAGCGAAATTAACCATAATTAATTTGTTTAACCTACTATTAAAATCTCTATGTCTATTAAAATCAAATGATTGCATTAATTTGGTTTTTTGTAAAAATAGCTCAATGAATCACTAGGATTAGGGGTACATCTCTATCCCCTACAAAAACCTAGGGTATTTACTATTTAGTTTAAAATTTACAATCTTCTCTCGAACGATGTACAAATCATTAAACTCATTTATTTAATGGCCAAACAAATAAAAGGCATTGAATACAACAATAAATATACATAAAAATAATCATTTTAACATTAAAAAAACAAATCTTAAAATTAATTAAATTTAGGTTAAACTACTACCATAAATCCCAAACACAAATAATTGGCCCATGTTAAACAATTTATATAAAGGAGAATACTTCATACAATGCATTGCAAGTTTGTCAAAATAATGGAGAAAATACAAGATTATAGATAAATCACTTGTTTGGTTGACTTCTTGAAGATAATAGCAGCTTGCTCTTGAATTCTCTAAATATTTCTCCAAATGTTTAGATGTATTCTCTTTGTACTCCTGTTTTCCCCTTCAAAATACTAAGAAAAAGAAGAGAAAAATAAAGAAGAAAGAAAAATAAAAGAAAACAAAAGAAAATGAAAAGAAAAAAAAGGAAGAAGGATCTCGACCCCCTTTTTATTATAAACTAGTCGTTGACACGCGCATTGCACGAATTTTGTATTTGTTGTGCTTTTATTAGTGTAAAAATTGTAGATATTCGAAAAAAAAAGTAGTTTAAGATTTATTGGATTGTTCAAGAGTTTTGTGAGTATATTATTGTGTTATTTAATCAAGTAAAATGAATTTAATTTATTATTTAATCAAGTAAAATGAGTTTTTCAAATTTACATTGATCATAACTAAATAATTGACAACATAATTCATGATAATATTGTTCAAATAATTAAATAAATCAAATACATATTGAAAAATGACGTGTCAAATGTACATTCATCATAACTAAATAATTGACAAAATAACTAATGATAATATTGTTCAAATTACTCAAATGATTAATAAATTAAATACCTATTGAAAAACGAAAAATAGTGAATTATTGAAATAATTAAATGTATGTTGAAAAATGAAAAGTAAGGCAGTAGTTAAATTATTGAATTATAATAAAGATAGAATCGTTAAAAAAAAAAAAATTATCCACTTCCGGTAAGTTTAACAAATACTGTATTTACAACATATACTGGATATGCAACTTAATGAATATACAACTAACATACCGTATCGGAATTGCAACATATTGCATAAGCAACTTACTGAAAAAGTTTTTTAATGAATTTAATTTACCATTTAATCAAGTAGAATGAATTTGTCAAATGTACATTGATTGTAACTAAATAATTGACATTATAATTCATGATAATATTATTCAAATAATTAAATAAATCAAATACATATTGAAAAATGACGTATCAAATGTACATTCCTCATAACTAAATAATTGAAAAAATAATTAATGATAATATTTTTCAAATTGCTTAAATGATTAATAAATTAAATACATATTGAAAAACAAAAAGTAGTGTATTATTGAAATGGGTAATTTGCGCAAAACGTCCATACCTTTTATGATTTTGTGGAAAACATCCCTATATTTCGTTTTTGGCGCAGAACGTCTCTACCTTTCACATTTTTTGTGCTGAACATCATTTTTAACATTTTTTAACATAAAAATGACTATTATACCATCATATATAAATAAAACAAGAATAAAGAATAAATTGCAATCTTACTCCTAATTTTTTTCTAAAAAAGTGCAAATGAATCCAAATAAATTTTTAAAATATAAAAAATGACCACCTCCTCTTTGAAGTAAATAGACTTCCATAAATCCATCCACAACGTATACCATATATACAATAATTATTATCATAAATTCACGGATGAATGTGATCCACATGAATATATACATCATTATTCACATTAATTTGTCAAGCTATGAAAAATAAAAGGCCGTAAATCTTACAAATCAAGATCAGATCTTATTTTGGAGTAATCAATTTTTACCATTTAGCAGAAAGATTCAATTGAATCAGAACCATTTCCCTAGCTGAATTACCCAAACTATGAGCCAACACCCACTATCCTTACCATTTTCTTGAACCCAAAATGCAAGCAATTTGACAGTGCAATCCCACTACCCCCAACATCTTATCCTAAACCCACTGGTCATTTGATTTACCATTTCCGAGACAACAAAATACAGAGTGAAATCAATGAAAATTTATCAAATTTAAGGGCGCAAAAGTAAATATGCTTCAGTGAGGGCGTTATCGGCAGAAGTTGACGGGGACGATGCCGGAGCGGTACTCAGCAATTTTGAGGAACATGGGCATGGCGAGATCGAAATGGGTTCTCGGAGGGTTGCACCACCCGCCATTATTACTAGGCAAAGCAAAGTTAGGAGAGCAAAAATTAGTGGCGGTAACAAAAATTGATGGGCTGCCTGGGTTGCACCACTCGAGGTCCTGCCGAGCATCACATTTTATCTCAAAGCAAGCCCCACAGCTTAGTCCATTGTTGAACAGAGCCGTGCTTAGTGCTGTGGTGTTCACTCTATAGCCTTGGCTGTACAGATTCCCATACCCACAAGCACCACCTGAGGAAATATTATAAACAAAAAGTTAATAAAAAGGTTTATCCGTCGGGCTAGGAGCTCCGGTGGTTTTGGCCGAGACTTCTTGTGGTGGAGGGAGAGGGAGAGGGAGAGGGAGAGGGAGGAGAAGAAGAGTGATAAATCGTTTTTATTTTTATTTTTGATTATTTTTAATATTTTAATAATTTATTTGGACTCATTTTCACTTTTAAAAAAAAATTAGGAGTAAGATTGCAATTTATTCTTTATTTTTCTTTTCTTTTCTGTTTTATTTATATACGAGGGTATATGGTCATTTTATGTTAAAGATTGTTGAAAAGGATGTTCAGCTCAAAAAAATGTGAAAGGTACGGACGTTCTGCGCTAAAAAACGAAAGGTACGAACGTTTTTCACAAAAAAATCATCAAAGGTAGGGACGTTTTGCTCCAATTACCCTATTGAAATAATTAAATGTATATTGAAAAATGAAAAGTAGGGTATTATTGAAATTATTGAATTATAATAAAGATAAAATCGTTTAAAAAATAATTATCCACTTCCGGTAAGTTTAACAAATACCGTATTTACAACATATATTGGATATGCAACTTACCAGATATACAACTAGCATACAGTATTGGATGTGCAACATACTGCATATGCAACTCACCGAAAAAGTTTTTTAATTAATTTAATTTACTATTCAATCAAGTAGAATGAATTTGTCAAATGTACATTGATCATAACTAAATAATTGACAACATAATTAATGATAATATTGTTCAAATAATTAAATAAATCAAATACATATTGAAAAATGATGTGTCAAATGTACAATATTCATAATAACTAAATAATTGACAAAATAACTAATGATAATATTGCTTAAATGATTAATAAATTAAATACATATTGAAAAACAAAAAGTAGTGTATTATTGAAATAATTAAATGTATATTAAAAAATGAAAAGTAAGATATTATTAAAATTATTGAATTATAATAAAGATATAATTGTTCAAAAAATAATTTTCCACATAACGTATATGCAACTAACATAGCGTATATGCAACTAACATACCGTATATCCAACATACTGGATATGCAACTAACATATCAGATATGCAAATAACATATTAGATTAAACTGGAGGGCTTGATGAGTAAAAATTGAAAATTGCATTTCAAAAATTGCAAACCCAGGTCCTCGAACTTTATGCCATTGTGTAATTTGGTCCCCAATTTCATATATATATATTTTTTTATGCTTTTGGTCACTTTTCATTTCCTTTTGCCTTGTTTTCTTTCCATTTGGGGTTTATGATCTACCAAAGTCAAAATTACCCAATTGTGAGTCGATATCCGCTATTTTCATCAATAATAAGTATATTTAGGTATTAAATAAGTGTACAAAAATAAACTTATCATATTACATTTCAATATGTTTGATTTGTGAATTCGCATGAATTTGAGAGCAATGTGGTTACCCTTTGTAATGTGTGTATATGTATAGAGGTTTGGGATGCATTATCAGTAAGTGTGTTGTGTGTTTTTTGGTAATGTGAAGTATAGATGCCTGAGAGTGCATTGGTGATATGTACCGATGGATGTGGAAAGTGATATTTGGATCACAAGTAGAGTAGTGATCAAAAGTTGGAATCTTTTATTTGTTAAGACTCTGATTAGGTGGAGTGTGAGAGTGACACTTCTATCAATTTTGTTAGATGGATATCTATTATTCACCTAGATTAAGAGAAGTGAGGTAGTGATCATAGATGCTTATCTCGTGAACTCAGGATTTATTGTAGTTTACTAGTTATACATGAGTTAGTGATCTGTCTAGTGAGGTATATTTGAAAACTCAAATTCCGCCTTATTACGATAACTAGAGGTTTCTTAGATTTTTTTTAGTTTTTTTTATTGATTTTAGGAAAAAAGAAAGTTCGTTGTGACTTCTCCGTTCGTCTTTTTTTTTTTGAACATCCATTTTGATTTCTCTTAGAATTCCACATGAGTAAAGTTTTATTATAGTCTAATTCAACTTCTCAACTATTTCATTTTTATTTCTCTTTTTGAGGCTAACGTTCTGCTATTTTTAGGGTCTTTTTGTTAAATTTGCTCTCAGCATTCAAAAAAGAATATTGGGTAATTTTAGAGAAACTCGATCCCAACCAACGGACTGTGTTTTTGAAGGGTTTCCTTTATTCATCTGGATAGATAAAGTAAGTAATTTTATGGTGTTTGAATGCCAGCAAACTGGAATAATTGACTGGAACTGGAAGACACTCCAATATAAATCATCTTGACTGTGGTGTCTTTAAAAATAAAAAAAATTATATAAAACTATGGGTAATTAAGTAATTCTACTTAGGGTCATGTAAGAAAACAAAAGATTAATCAATATTCGAAATTCGAAACTATAAAATTTACAATTTTTATCAATCGAATTAACAAATTCTCCACTAAAATTTATACTTTTATTTGGATAATACTTATACTTTTTTTTTTTTTTAAATTTAAGATTGATCAGAATCTATCCAAAAATTTGATTAAGAAATGAAATTCAAACTTTTGAATCTTATTCACAGCAACTTTGTTATCCTTTCAGTATCATGATATCAAGAATATTTGCATTTTCTACATTTAAATAGTATAAATGTCATGAGTATTGAAAAAATAAATAAATAAAAAATACTTTTCACCACACCACTCTTCCCACCTCATCAAATCAAAAACCATCAAATCTCTTCCACCCCCAAAACTGGTATCCGAGATTTTTTTTTTAAACCCAAAATTACGTAGTTTGTGAAAAGAGTATACTATTTAAATTTAGCTTCTCCGAAATCTTAAATGAAAAGATAGTTCATATATATACGTGGAATTGATCTCCTAAGTACAAATGCTTAGCTTATGTTAAACACTAAGTGATGTGACACACTATAATAAGTGGTGTAACGAGTTTAATAACTAATCATTATCTCTCTCTCTCTCTCACACACACACACTCATATATATATATATATATATATATATATATATATTCTTTTTAATTTTCTTATTAAACTATTTTAGAACATGTATATAATGTGTTCATTTCTTCAATATTGTACGACTCAATTCCTCATAAAGCATTATATATTTTCTCAATGCCTTCACCTTAATGGTACAACACCGATCAAAATTTGTTTGAACATTGCTAGAAAGTGTTCAATGTGGAACCCAGAGATGATATAAACTGGGCTGAAATAGTGATGACAACGGAAAAAATATGATATTCATGTTACTTCGTCGAATTAAAAGTTTGCAGGCAAGGACAAAATACGATCTTTCCTCCTTTGCAAGAAACCTACGAGATGGGGACAATGTCATTCCGCTTTGGGGGAAAATCCCCGAAGGGTCATTTTGAGAATAATCACTACAAAAAAATGGGCTCCTCCGACCAAAGGTTTAGCAACCAATAGATTTTGGTTGCTATAAGACATGATCAATGACCAACTATTGGTTGATAGAGATTTTGGTGGACTAATTTTGTTATGCTCTATTGTGACCAATCCTTGGTCATAGATTTAGAGAATCAAGAACCATACATTTGATTGATCGGTAAAGATAGTAAGAGAAAAGAGCCAAAATCTTCCAGCGTAGGAGAACCACTACAGCGACTGCGGAATGATCACCGAACCTAGTCTTCTGCAACCATATCTCGGTCACTATAATAGTTGGCACAATAAAAATCTCGGTTTTTTTTTTTTCAATTGGTTTTGATATTTTATGGCGACCAATAGCGATGTTTCTGGATACTACGCCACCCCAGCAACCATATAGTGGTCAATGGTACTAGCTTTCCGCATCCATCCATAGTGTGCTCGTTAAAGCACTTGGTGCGTTTAAAATCCTACATTGCTTTTCAACTGGATTTTCTAGCGACCAACAATGATGAATTGGTAATATTCATTGGTACTAATTGTCAGGAACCAACCATTATAATAAACCGATGACATTTTCGAGTAGTTGTGACGATGTTGTAGGAGAAATCTTGAGGTGTAATTTTCGAAAGATAGCTTGACCAATTTAATTTGAGGGCTAAGATTGTATTTCATCTTCCTTCTGAAGAGAGGCGGGGACTTTATTTTCAGTTTTTTGATTCTGTAATCGTGTTTATTTAATCAAGTTAAATATTAAAGTTTAAATAAATTTTTTGCCCGGACTTTGCTCGGCTCGGGCCCAAAAAAGTTCAAGCTGAACCCGCCCCATTATCATCTCTATAATGAATCCTACATAAATGGAATTAAAAATTGAATTTATTAAACCCCTGTTTGGTATTGATTAAAATCTTGATTTTAATTTAAGTCAAAGTCAACAATTACGGGCTAGGCGAGGAGATTCTTGAACTAAATTACATTTTTGATCATAAAGTTGAACTTTTTAAATGCACGTAGTATGACACAAATGTAAGTTGAAAAAAAAAAGTTGCCTAATTAATTACTCTACGATATTGTTATTGGTTTTTAGAAACGGTCTGCAGCAGGAAAACTCAATCGAGCCAGGATTTCATAAAATCACCATGGTGGGACTAGATCGTTCACTGCAACTAGGGAAGCACCGGTAATCCAATTGACTTCAACTCTGAATTTTAATAGTCTGTCATCAGTGTTACATTTTCAAGTGTTTTCTGGCCTGTCTTTATTGTTTGCATTTGAAGTTATTTGACTACATAGAAAAGTAGAAACGACAAATAGAATTACTCAATTAGGGGGTGTCTGGTTCTGATTTTCCTCCCAAATAATTGATTTTCCTGCCATTGGGGTCTGACGCACAGACACAAGAATTCAGCAGTTTTCCCCATTTATTTGACCGTTACTCTGCTCAACGGACAAAAAATCAGTTCTTTTGCAAATTCAAATCCCTCCCAAACAGCCCCTTACTATGCTTTTGCTACCTCTTCAAACTCTTCTTTCCCTTGGTTCACAAGCATTTTCACTTCCACTACCACTTCAAAGTTGTCAATTTTAATCTGATGATTCTTATAGATCTCACTTTTCTTCACTCTTCTCTTATTTTTTCCCAAATTTCCTCAACCCAGGTTCACAATCCTGAAAACAGATCTAAAACACCAATTTTCGACCTCCGAATTTGAATATAAAACCAAAAGTTGTCAAAAACCAGACACAAAATCAAGAAATAAAAGATAAAAGTTAGGAGTTTTGAAGAAAAACAATACTATAGTTTTGCCCAAGGAGCCTACTGCTAAGCAGATTGTTAATAGTTCTTCACCATCCAAGTCTTCTTCTGAGTTAAATAAAGGATATTCAATTTTCAAGAATCAGACTCAAAGTAAATTGTTAAATGGCAAAACTGAAGAGTGATCGTTCAATTAGTGTAGCGAAATGCTTGTCATTGACAAGAAAATAGCAACATGAGAACTATTCTATCCTTGCCTTTTGATTTGGCAATTGGGATTTGCATATTATTGGATAAATAAATGAGTGATTAACTTTTATTTTTAACAATTTTATCAACGTACACAAGGAGAATCAGTTGGTCACATTGAATGATTTAGGAGGATACATTCCACAACAAAAGTACGGGATGACCAACTTGATGAGTCGCGATATGTAAGTTATTACACAAACATATTTTATAATAAATATAATTTATTTCAACGACTTTTTGATATTGCATGACAGAAAGAGATGGTGGAGTTGCAACAATCACAAGCAGGGATAAAAGATGAAGCATCTGTCATCGATGAAGCGGAAACATGTGATCAAGTTCTTGGTAAGAGCGTTAGGACTATTTCTGGGATTGGACTTGCTCTGCACAAATCGTACACCAAAATAGTCACAACTCCTCCTAAATTTATGCAAGAGTTGGAAATTTTTTATTCAACGAGATACTAAATATGATAACGCTATTAGAGATCTTATATAGCATCTTGAATAACAGACGTTACTTATCCAAAGCTTTGTTGCACGAATGGATATGAGTCACGATCCTTTTATAGGACTAACCAATGATCCGCCTCCGCCGTCCCCATCGGTTGGTGCTGCAGCACTATGATTATATTATTCAAATTGCATACAAAATATGAAAATGTTAAATATTAAATATTTAGGGTTCGGTATTGACTATTAGTACATGTTATGTGCAGACAATTTACTTTTATAGAGACGTGTTTATTATTAATTTTCTTATTGTTCTTATTTTTGATATTTCTAAATTCAATTTTATGGTTGTTGGAAGTCTAATAGAAACATTGGACAAAAAATTAGCAGAGACAAAAAAATATTGGTTGCTTATTGTATTTACTGATATGGGTAGTAGTATATGACTTTTTGCAAGCAAATTTTGTTTGATGTTAGAGAAGAAATTTTTTCGTTGACGTTCACCGACCAAGATTTTAGTTGGTGATTACTAACACTTGGTTGTCGAAGAAGTACATTTAGCGACCACGAATTGGTCCATGAAAGGTATCAATGTTCACCAACCGAAGATTGGTCCGTGAAGGGTAATATTGTACATCGATCAAACGTTGGTCGTCGTTGAAGCTGGATTAGCAACCAATTATTGGTTGGTCAATGCTAAGATTTAACCAGCAATAGTGAGTTGGTCGCTAAACTTACAGTGTATTCATACAATCCATTTGGTAGCTGATGGTTAACACGTACCAACCAATATTTGATCCCTGAATGTTATGGATGTAGCGACCAAACCAAGACCAAATAGTGGTAGTTGATTGCATCTAAATTTACTGACCAATATTGAGTTGGACGCTAAAGATGTTCCGCGACGGTGAATTAGCGACCAACCAGCGACTAGGGGTGGGCGCGGGTCAGTTCGGTTCGATTTTTTCGGTTCCAAAATTTTTCGGGTATTTAGTAAATGGAACCGTCGGTTCCAGATATAATTCTGGAACCGTTCGAGTTCGGTTCAGTTCGGTTCGGTTCCTACTATAATTAATTTTTTAACATTTATAATAACACTATATAAATACATTTAGAAAACTTTGTCAGTGCGTATTGAATAATTAATCCATAACATATTAGAAAGTTTTCACAAAATGCTAACACTTTAGTACTAGACAATATAGATCACAATTTTTTTTGCTGCTTCCCTCAAACAGTTACTGCTTCACTGCTTACCCACCAAAATGTAACATATAAAAGTATCTAATTATGTTCTCCATTTTGAGAAGTGGTACCAAAATCATTCCTGTTTTCTGAAAACATTGTGAGAAGTGAGGCAATCCCAACGTGCTCAGTACTTTCACCGAGTGAATCTGTATGTGAATATTGACCAGGTTCAATCTTAACTTTTACAAATGAACGCAATATTTTAAAGTATTAAAAATACTTATCAACTATGTAATGTAATCATCGATTGCTTGACTTGCCATGTACCATTAAAATGTTAACAATTTCTTGAGTACTATATAAAGAAAAAGAATCCAGTAACTAGAGCTGGAAATCTATGTGCAAAGCTTTTGGAAGGCTTAAAAAATTTGTCATTGTAAACACGATAAAAGAACGAAAGCACTGTCAGCGTTAAGAGAGTAAAATCTCACGTCTCTTAAATATGAAAAGAATAAATACGAGAGTACTCCAACTTAGTGTGGGAACTAGAAGGAGGAGGACTTCTTCAAGTTGAGAGAAAATGAATCATGACTGAACGAGAAACATGTTGTGCGGCGGGAATGGACTGGAGAGAAGAAGAAGAGAAAACCGAAAATTCTAGGGCTCTTTCCCTTTTATATTTAGTGGGGGTTTTTTTTTTTTGCAATTTTTTTTATGTTGGTCGGTTTTAAAGAAGAGAAGACTGAAAATTCTAGGGCTCTGTCACTTTTATATTTAGTGGTTTTTTTTCAATTTTTTTTATGTTGGTCGGTTTGAGTTATATTCAATATACTTGAAGCCCAAATGCCTAATTGTCAAAAAAAAAAAAAAATCGGTTCTTATTCGGTTCTTGGTCTAGAACCGAGAACCGAACCAAACCCGTCGGTTCTTGATTCGGATACCTGTTCGGATTTTTAATTTAAGAAAATCCGTTCGGTTCGGTTTGGATATTTTGCCCAACCCTACCAGCGACCACCGTTTTTGGTCGGTTAAGGTCCTTAGCGATCAATATTGTTGGTATCCGGAATGCTATTTTTTTGTAGCAAATAATGAAAATAGTTAAATAAGTAGATGGCTAAATGGTGAAAATTTGTTGGCTTTGGATAGAAATCAATATTTTTTTATTCTTTTATTAGTTATCGATGAATATTTTACTTTTTTTTAAAATCATTATGTTATAACTGATGATTTTTTTTTGCTAGTATTTGATTTTTTTTATTTGGAAATTTGTTAGTAAAATGAGCTTATTAATTGAACTTTTTTCCCTATGTTCCTAAATTTAAATCACATTTATACTTTGAAGATTATGGAATTATTTTTATAAATCAAGCAATTCGTGCACCAGGGTGAAACAAATGAATTGTATGCAATGAATTAAACTATAAATCAAGCAATTCGTGCACCAGGGTGAAACAAATGAATTGTATGCAATGAGAAACTCGAAGCCCAGCTAACCATTCTTTAGTCATTTTCTTTGGTTATTTTTGTTTTCTTCCATATGGGTTTAATTTGTTATTTATTGCCTGGCAAAAGAAATCTCCAGGCTGATCAAACAAGGGTTCTAAACTTTAATGATTGAATGGTAATGCTAACCATATATCATTATCTGTGGACCATTAGTTTGAATTACCAATAACCATATGTGGTGATAAACGAACCACCTTCTATGCATTTTTCAAAGACGAAAATGATTTATTTGATATTATGGATGACTGGTTACAGAGGGGCTATTTCATTTTTGTAGGCTGGAAGGTATGATTGTGATATTCAAGAATAGGTTTGACTTTCTATAATATCGACGACTTTCATTTGTTGATACTAATAGTCATCCGTCAATATTACTGAGAAGATTTTACCGACAAAAAAATTGACTCGAAAATTCAGTCGGTAAGTTTCATTGGAATGAATTTCTTTTTTTAGAAAAAATAAAAAAATAGGAGACTCACTTAAATGAGCCTTAGGTCGCCGTCCTAGCTGTGAGTAACTTTATGTAAAAATATACTTTTAAAAATCTCTCCAAAACATACCCTAAATTTTGCATCCTAACTTGAACAAATGTCTAAAAATTTGAAGTGAAAATATTCCATGGGATCACATGATAAATTTAGAAAGATTTGGAGGATTCATGTCATTAAAGGTCACGCCGTAATTAATAAAATGTTAGATACTAATTTATTCATTTTTAAAGGTCAACATCGAACTTGTTATATTAGGACTGAGCAACAGGGTCGAACCGGTTCGATTTTGGATCAAATCCGACCCGGCTTGAAATGGTCGGTTATGACCTATTTTTTGAAACTGACCCAAATGAGGGGTCGAGGCCCGAACTAACCTAACCTGAATCGGGTCTCTTCGGGCCGATTTTCCTTTTTTTTTTCTTTCCCTTTTTTTTTTTGCACAAAAATATTTCCATCTTTCAAATAAAATTTTAATTGGCTGAAATAAAATAATACTTTTCCATTTCAATAAACAAATTTTCAATGAAGTGTTTTTTTCATTCATACACAATCAACTAAAATTGAATAAATCACAAATTTTTACTAAGAATGGATTTATAATTCAAACAATTTCAATGAAATGATATTTATCATTTATAAACAATAAATTAAAATTGAATAAATCACAATCTTTTACTAAGACTGGGTTTATAAGACAGTCTAGTACCAATTATACATATTTCCCAACAAATATTAAAAAGTAAAAAATAAAATTCCGTTTTAGATATTTACATATTGCTCTCCGTCATGTAAAACAACAAGGTGTGTCCATTTCTTCAATATTGGATAAATTTGATAGAACTTTTTCACGAATTAGGGTTCAATAAAGGTGTTGGATGGATTTTATTTGATTTATTGGTAATTTTGAAGTGATTTTAGGGAGGTTTTTGGAAATTCTATTTTGAAGAACAACGATACTACATTTTCAAAAAATCTTACCATATTGATTGACATAATGACATATGACAGTCTATCGTTGCCCAGTTTCAAAAAACAAACAGTTTTTCCATCAATCATTCAATGCCACCAATGTATATGTCATCGAAGGTGGTAAATTCATCTGGCAAGAAAGTAGAATATTGCTGAATGTACAGAAAATTAGTGTCAGATGTTATACAGAATACTCACATGATGTGTGTCCCACCTGATTTAAATATTATTTAAAAAAGTGGACCCCACATGTATTGTGTCTTCCTTATTTTTCTACCTTTCTGTAGGTCAAGGAAGGTTCAAGAAAGTATTATGTCAATCAAGATGGTAAGATTTTATGACAAAATGTAGCATAGTTGCTTTGAAGGGTGATTGACACTATTTTGAAATAAAATAAAGTGAACTGTATGTTTCACAGATGGAGGCTCATTTATAAGCCCAACACTGGGCCCAAAACCTTTCCAGCCGTCCATCTAGCACGTGGCCCATGTGACACTTGCTACACGTATCCGACGGTTTGAAATCAAATCTTCATAACCTCACCTGATCTAACGGCTATATACTAATATAAAATACAACAATAGTCACACGCTAATTTCCAAAAAGAAATAAAAAATAAAAAGGAGAAAACATTCTCCCCCTTGTCCTCTTCTATTTCTCCTCGTCCAAAAACCCTAATTTTTCAAATTAAAAACCAGGAAATTTCAATCTCTTTCTGCAAATAAATAAGCAAAAAAATTTTGAAACAATCATATATAAGTGATAATGAGAGGAACGAAACGTTTTGCTTCTTCTGATTCAACTCCTATCTTCAATTCCAACGACTCTATTGTAAGTTTTTGTGTGATTCTGTGTACTGGTACATGTATTTAATGGATTTTAATTGTTGTTTATATTCAACTGTTTCTTCTTTAGTTTGTCTTGAGATTTGGGTATTGTGCAGATGCAGAGCAAGAGAGTAATAATGGGGTCACCTTTTGATGCGCAGAGATCAGAACAGTCAATTCAGCAGAAGCAGCTGCCACCATTGGATATGCAGAGGGCTGAATCATCAAGACAGCATGTGAGAGCTCTTAACACCCAGTTTGCAAGGTCCATTTCCATTTTTTTCCTTTATTTTTCTCGAGCATCTTTTGTGCTTCGTTGATAGTTTTCTTTACTTAATAATTGCTAATAATGCTCAAAACGGTAAGCATGTTTGGTTAACCCTCGAAAAAGGTAAGCATGTTCTAGATTTTTATTTTTATTTTTAATGAGAGTTCGGATAACTGAGTTACTTTACTTCAACAAAAGTATCTTTTTGTAGTTAGAAGTAGGTTATCTAAATATGTTTGGAGGCAAATTGGTAACTGAAAGTAGCTTTACATTTTTTCTTTAACCTTAGAACATTACTTTGAACTTTGAAGGAGAAGGCCTTGTATTAAGGTTCGTACTTTGTGAGCTTTAATGCATCATAAAGGAAATTGAAGATTCAAGCTTTCCCAACAAGAAGTGAAAGTTATGTTTTGGGTTGGGTTGTATCTTGCCACGATGTGCGGCGCATTGGCTTCATTACTACTCTGTTAATATTGATGATTATGTAACTTTGATCAGTTTAGTGTTCAGGCACAGAGTAGTAAATACAAGTTCTATTTATTTATATGTTTTTCTTTCGTTTGAACAGCAGGATAAACTACTCTGTGATATAATAATTTTTCCTTGGTTCATCTAGCTAGCTCTAAAATTTTGTGTATCATGACCGCATGTTTGCGTTTTAGTTGCTTTGAAATTTTGGATGTCCTTAAATTTACTATTTTTTGAATGCTTTATAATGCACATTCCTTAGAGATTGTTTTAATTTTGAGCAGCTGGGTACAATCTCAGTTACAAGACCATCCGGATGAGCTCTGGGATGATGGTGTGCAGGACTATCTAAATCATGCTAAAAACATCATGGTAAAATTTCAGTTTCTTTTAAATGGATTATGGGGTCCTTTGTAACTCTTGGAGACTTGAATTGTAATATATGCACCATTAATTCTCTGACATCATCTTTTTGGGTGCTATTCTTATTATTAGACTTTATATGTTTAAATGCTTCAAGTATGTCCAGGTAGTGATTAATTTCATGCCGTAATTCCCAGCCTTTAATTTTGGGTGTAACATTGAATGAAGGCACATAAAATCAGATGCGTGATCCTTCTACAAGCTTTAACTCCTATTCATGCTACACCTGTCATTACACGCCAAAAGTATAAATACAATTGAGCTGGCATATTCATGCAACTTACAAATATTAATGAATACAATCTGCGAAATCCTGATTAGCCTAATTTGCTGTTTGATTGTTAGAATCTTTTGGTATCCAAGCACGCTCATCCACCACAAACCATATTCTGCCAGTTTTATTCCTAGTGAATAACCTTTTGAATCAATCCACATGCAAATAATTTGAAATCAGGCATTGTTTTCTCCTTACTTTTAATATGCGAACACCTTATGTTATCTTAATATATTCGAATTACAAACAAGATATGAAACTCCATGAAATAAGATAACTAATCTCCTTTGGCCTCCAAATCTTTTGTCTAGAATGTTCATGGCAGTCTCCTATATACAATGAACTGTATGGCTTTTATTTCATGAAACTGTCACTTGTGAATTAGAACATAACCTATTCGCTTGCAGAAGTTCTTTTTAGACTATGAAACGATTCAACTTTCTGTTAAATTTTGTATTTCTACTTGATCAGAAGAGAAATTGCATTCTGTACGAAGAAACATTGGCTTTAAAATTGCCTCTTCTTTCAATATACTGCTGGAAAGAATTTATTGATTTTTTCTTTGATTGCAGGAAAAATTTAGTGACGTAGTCAACTGGCTGAGAGCAAATGCTGGTAAAGGAGATAGTTTATCTGAGTTGGGATCTAATGATGCTCAAAAGAAACCTGGTTTTGAAACCGAAAGTAAGGAAAACAATAATAAATTATTACCGGACAAACCTGTGTTTCCTCCTGCTGCCACAACAGCAAACTTTGGAACTTCGTGGAGCTCAGGACTGCTCTTTAGCAATAACAAGCCTTTCACTTTTGGAGGTACTATTCTGGATAAATATTTTAAGAAATTTAATTGTTAAAACTTCTAAGTACCTTGGTAGGGATATGGAACTCTGTAGCTGTTCAAATTTGATAAGCTTATTGATAATACATTACTTGAATTTTTATTGCCTTGTCTTCGCTGCAATTTTATTTTTATTACTTTTGCCCATATTAGTTGTTAAATGAAATTATAGTATGTATACAGTGAGTGCATTATTCATTTGGTCCTTGTAAGTTCGTAACTACTGCTTAATTGGTTATTGAATAGTAAATGAAAGAATTGTTCATAATGATAATTTCTGCTTTTGAAATCCTTATTTGTCCAGGAAGCCAAGTTTCAGTTCCTGAAAATCAAAATTCAGTTCTCCCAAGCCATGACACTACAAATGATGGAGATGCTGGTAAGAGACAGAAAGTTCTTTATTAAAATGATAGTGAAAATTAACTATCATTCAAGAACAATTTGTTATGCTATATATTCTTGAAATTTTTATCTCGGTGAATCATGGTGATTTAGTAGGCATAGATACTGATTTGATATTTACAGTAAACCATCTAATGGAAATTAATACCAGAAAAATCTGTACTGATGGAGTTAGCATTACTGAGAACCTAATTCGACAGCCTGAATCTCCCCCATCTGAGATAAAACTTCCTTATTATGGTGTCGTGCACTTCACTTATAGGAAAATGCTTGCTTCCTCATGGGCTATAAATCAATTGAATCATTCTGGAGGGTTTTATTTTGTGACAATTAATATATACCATTTATTTACATGTCTTATAACTTCTAGCACAGTTTTCCTTAGGAATTGTTTTTTCAAAGGACTTTTGAAGATGGTGGCTAAAGTTAGTAGAACCAAGAACATTTTTCATTTTTATGACCTTATCATGTCAATCAACAAAGTTCTCTGTTACGAGTAAAATTGCCTCATATATGTTCCTCAATTGGTGGAAAATATGATTTCTATGAAGCGTATCATGCTGTAATCTATTAATGCATTCTTTCTGTACCATGCAAAATTGATAATTTCACATACTAGTTAACAATTTTAGACTTGAAGAAAATGAAGATGCTATTTATTAGGGCAGCGGACATGGGTCGGTTCGGTTCTCTTCATAACTAAACCGAGCTAAAATTTTTGGGTATTTAATAAATGGAACCGTCAGGTCCAAATATAATTATGGAACCGTTCGAGTTCGGTTCGGTTCCTACCATAATTAAATTTTTTTAACATTTACAGTAACACAATATAAATACAACTAATGATATGTTCATTCATAATTTTTACAAATTAACGTAGCCTAATTTTTTAATGCTTATATTGCACTCAGAGATCTAATCCGTAGTTACCGCCGCCAGTGAAATGAAGGAACTTTAAAATCGATTTGGGTATGGGGATGTAGGTTTTAAAATTAACAAATGATTTGAGCTTATATGGGAGTGGGCGTACTGCTTACCAAATGAAATTGGAATGGAAGGGGGAAGGATAAGGCCCAAATGTTGGGCTAACAAAAAATTAATTTGGCTGTACTTGGCTGTTTTGTTTAATTAATTTGCTAATTTATTTAGATTAAAATAATTTAATATAAAAAATTTAAAAAATTATTTAAATTCGATTCTTATTCGATTTTTCGATTCTTAGGTTAGAACCGAGAACCGACCCAAACCCATCAGTTCTCGATTCAGATACTTGTTCGGGTATTTAACTTATGAAGAACCACTCGTTTCGGTTCGGTTCGGGAGTTTCTTCCGGCCCTACTATTTATAGATATTTTTGGTCAATCTTATCATGTAAGATGAGTTGTCTTGGATGTTTCCAATTGTTTGGGGTTTTATTTTGTGACAATTAATCTATACCCTTTACATGTCTTATAACTTGTAGCATAGTTTTCCTTAGCAATTGGTCTTTCAAAGGACCTCTGAAGATGGTGGTTAAAGTTAGAAGAACTCAGAACATTTTTCATTTTATGACCTTGTCATGTCAAAAACAAAATTCTCTGTTACGAGTAAAATTACCTTATATATATTCCTCAATTGGTGGAAAATATGTTCTATGAAGCATATCATGCTGTAATCTATTAATGCATTCCTTCTGCACCATGCAAAATGGATAATTTCACATACTAGTTATTAGTTAACAATTTTAGACTTGAAGAAAATGAAGATGCTATTTATATATATTTTTTGTCAATCTTATCATGTAACGAGTCATCTTGGATGTTTTCAACTGTTTCAGTAAGAAGACCTTATCTGCAGAATGTTTGAAACTTGCACTGATTTGGGATCAGAACATTTCCAATAAACGTTTTCTGTACTATCAACAATGCCTATTTCTTGTTTCTCAGTCAAAAATTGCAATTATCGTTTTAATGTGCAAATTATTATGCTTTTTATATATGAAATAATAATGCCTATTTCTTGTTTCTCAGTCAAAAATTGCAATTATCGTTTTAATGTGCAAATTATTATGCTTTTTATATATGAAATAATAAAAGTGATTTTTGCAATTCATACTTTTTTTTAATCTGAGTGTGTGTTTTTGTGTTCTTATTAATTTCTTGCTACATAGAAGGCGACGCTGAGCAACCCAGCAGCCCTTCTGTGAAAAAGAGCGAAGAAAAGGGAATTAATGTAGTACACGAGGTGAAATGCAAACTTTACGTGAAGGTAATTATCAATCTGACAAAATATTGAGCAGATGCCATCATTAGATTTCAAATAGAACTGATAAATTGATGTAAATTGTGTTGCCTACATTCAGTTTTACTAGACTTTCATTTGAGGAAGCAATACTTACCTCACAGTCCTTACTCTTTATCTTATCAGCAACTTTTACATGCTTTCATTCTGATTCCACATGCTATTGGTGGGGGAGCTTTGGACCTGAGTAGTAATATGAAATGCATGAACGCTCTTTAGGCATGGACATATCCAATCACATCTCGACGCTCGTCAGTACTGACAAATGAAATCGTGCACTATCAATCGATGAGCAAACAAAAAGCTCTTTAACCTTTTCGTTCATGATTGCTATTTGCTAACAATAGCAAGATCTCATTTTACTGAACTAGGTTATGTGCATTGGTCAAGGCTTTTGATGCATTATATGCTACGGATTAAACAATTAATTCGTACCACTGAGAGCAATTAGTAATACACCTCTGTATTTCTCTCTACCACGAAAATAGGCTTGCCTGATACCCTTTTATGTAGGACTAAGGCGACCTAATACATGTGAAAATTTTGCTTCAGGGGTTCTCGGCGTCAAACCCTCACACTGGGGGGTGGGTTAGGTAGTACTGCAAAGGTTGAACAGTTGTCAAAGGGCAAGTTTGCAGTATAATTAGGCTCCACATATCCTAAGTTCCAATCTATGGGAATAGATATTTTAGGTATAACATGGTGCATTTGATATTTCGAATTCATGGCGATTGGTTGTTGAAGTTGTATTGTGTAATTAATGTCTTTAGACACTCAACACGTTTCATCGTGTTTATGCTTTTTAGTGCATTAATCTTATACTTACTTTTTCCACGTGTCCAGTCCAGTGATCCAGCAGACAAAGATGCTTGGAAAGACAAAGGTACAGGTCAACTTTGTATCAAATGTAAGGAAGGCGTGAGCCAGGGGACTAGAGAATCTAAACCAACCATCGTTATACGAAATGATGTAGGTCTCTTGATGATACATTCAGTTCCCACACTTGACTTTTGCTCACATTATATGTTATGGAATGTTTTTTGCTTTATCCTTCGGTTATTGGGTCTTGTATCTTTGTGATGGATAGCAGATTAATTGGATCTTTCCCAGCGGAAATAAATTTTCGGCTGAAGACAAATGTTTTTGGGATTTTCTTGCACATTTTATGCATGTTAAGGAAAAAAGTAATGCAACTCTTGGGGTTCATTTTAATAAGTTTTTGTGTCGTTCACTTGTTGCAGGTCGGAAAAGTGTTGCTCAATGCATTGTTATATCCAGGCATCAAGACGAACATGCAAAAGAATGCAGTTGTTGCAATATTTCATACGGTATACATCCTCTCTCTGTTTTGTTTTTGCTTCTTTTATTTCTTTGAATAATGGAAGCACTTCTGCTTATCTCTAGAGCAAAGGATATGTTTGGTTAAGCTTAAAATGAAGTTGAAGTTATTTTCAAGCAACTTTTATATTTTAAATCTTTTTAACATGTTTGGACAATAAAAAAACTTCGTTATTTCTGAAGTAATTCTGACATTGCCGTCACTTCTTTAAAACTTTGTCCAATTTAAAATTAAATTTTGTAACTTAGCCCTTGTTTGAGCCCAAATTTTTGAAAAAAAAAAAAAAAAAAGCATTTTTGAATAATGTTTTGACTTCATTTCAACTGCACATTCTTCAATAAAATAATATTACATCAAATCCAAAAATTTTCCTTATTTCTTAACCACACATTTCCCAATACATTATTCAAAAATGCATTTTTTTTTTTTGACAAAAATGGGACTCACATATTAATGATGTATAAGGATCATATTTCTCATTTTTAGTAAATTTGTATGAGAAACAAACGGAGGCTAAATTTAATTAAGTCAAATATTGATTTCAACCAACATTCATGACTAGTATTTATTATTTTCAAGAGATTCACTACTGTTATTATTTGTAAACCATTTTTAAATTTGCCCAACGGAAGCTTAAGCTTTGCCAGACTGGCGCATTTCTATTAGCAACTTTTTCTAAAGCATTTTTGATCTACTTATGATTTGTTTCTGAGGGATGAGTTTACTTGGATTTTACAGAGTGATGGTGATAACAACAACGAAGTTGTTGCACGGACCTTCTTGATGAGAACTAAGACCGAGGATGATCGGAATAAATTGGCAGCTATAATACAGGAATACGCCCCTAGTGCCTGAGTATGATGAAGTGCACGCGCGATACCCATTTTGTTGTGTTGGACTGCTTGAATGCGCGAATTAGGAATTTGAATTCGTGAAAGTTCTCGTGTTTTTTCCGAAGTGTAAGGACAATCTTTTTTTCCTTTTTAAGCCCTGGTTTGGTACACATTTTTTTTTTTTTCGTTCTCATTTTTTTGCTCATTTTCAACCACATATTCTTCAATAAAATAATATTTTTCATCATATCAATAATTTTTTCTTCTTTTTTAACCAAAAATTTTCATCAATTTACTATTCCATGATACATTCTTCCAAAATAATGTAGTTCAAATACACCCTAAGTTTCAAATTTTTTATCTTCCCCACTTCGGCTGCTAAGCGTTCTCCATATATTCTCGTTTCCATGTTTTCCGAATGTTTTTCGCGTCAGTGGTTTGTTTGGTATGGTAAATTATACAACACTTATTTAAAAAGTTAATTTTTTAATGGTTTCTAAAAAGTTTGTTTGACAATAGTATATGCCAAACAAGCTTTATCATCCAACATATGTTTTCGTTAATTTATTTCCATTTGAAAGTAAAATAATAGAACTAACTCAAAAGGACAAAATATTATATTTTTTCATGTTCTAGTATTAAATTTTTGTTTAAAAATATGATTGATCTATGAACAAAATAAAATAATACCAATATCCAAAGGTTTTTGTCAAGGAAAAAAAAAAAAAAAGACCCAATGTGCCAAAAGTTGAGTCCTCATGACGTTACTACATTCTTAAATTGAATAATCATTTTGTCCGAAATCAATATGTTTTCTTTATATATTTTGACATTAAAATATTATTGATATTTTGGACAGTTATGCATGTGACAACAACACGCAGATTTGGCAATCTCACCAACTAAATCTTATCACATAAATACATAGGGTTGATGTAATTTCTTTTAAGAATAAATTTTCCGAAAAAATAAGTAGAGAAAAATTATGGATTCACGTACAAAATTATTTTATCGCGATAATTTATGGTTGAAATTGTGTTTGAAGAAAAACTAAGTTTTAAAGAACTTGTATCAAATGTGAGTTTAGCTGTAAATTGACGAGTGAGTTGTGACATCACTATTATTTAGCTCGTATTTGATAGTGATTAAAATTAAAATTTTTATCTAAGTCAAAGTCAACAATTTGTTTAGTGAGCCATAAAGAGTAGTGGATTTCGATACTAATACACTTGCTGAGTGATTATAAGATGGTCATCCGCAAATTTTATCTACTTTTAATCGCACATTTTTTATAGCCTACAACTTGTAAACGCTTATTATTTCAACTTAATTATTTTAAACCACACATCTTCCAAGTTATTTACCTGAAAACAACTTTACATAAAAGTTGCCAAACATGCACAAGATTTTGCAATTCCCGAAAATCATTGATGATTATCGTACTATACTCAAAAGAACTCCTCCCAAGCCCACCCCCACCCTCGAACCCGCCGCCGCGTATAGGCTGTTCGCGAATCACTTTATATTCTCAATCTTCTTCCCTCTGCCATTACGTACACACGCACATATAGATACAAGGCACCGCCAATGGAATTACAGTGATTACTTCATCATTGACGAAAAAATTTTGGGTCAGAAATTCTTGATTTTAGGATTCAGAATTTTTTGTTTGTTTGAAAAAAAAAAAAAACTTACTATTTTTAGCTGTTTTGTGGAGTTAATGCTCATTCAGTAGCTAGCCTTCGTGTTTCTACAGGCCTCAAATCTTTGGGTAACGCTTTTCTTTTAATAACGCACTGGTGCTGCACGCTTTTTGTATATGCATGTTTTTATAATCGTGTATCAGAATGTGTATCTGCGCTTGAGTGTGATTGCATTTATATGTGTATATATGCGAGCGTATAATTTTAATAGGGCTTTAGTTTTAGTGTGAATCAGTATGTTCTATTTTAGTTGAAATTTCCCAGCTGTGTTCTGACTCTGATATTTGTTGGAAAACTAATTTTGAGCATGCTTGACTATGCTTAAAAAGTTTACCTATAATTAGATAAGTGAACTTGATAATTCTTTTAATTGGTGAAAGTTGGTAGTAAATAACTTGTTTTGACAGCCAAATTTACTTTCGAAAAAGTAACTTCTTTTATTGGAAGTATAATAAGTAAGTTATGTGAACATATTGGGGACAAAACCTTACTAAAAGTAAGTTCCAAACATGCTCTTGTAGTATAGAATTGGTGTTTTCACTTTGTGTGTTCACCTTTGGGACAAAAAGTTACGTCAAACTAATTTCAAACATGCTCTCTGTAGTATAGAATTGGTGTTTTCACTCTGTATTTGTGTAACTGTGTAAGTTATGTGAGCATGTTTGGGGACCAAAAGTTACCTAAATGTAACTTCCAAACATGCTCTCTGCAGTATAGAATTGGTGTTTTCACTCTGTATTTGTGTAGCTGTGTAAGTTTTGTGAGTATTTTTGGGGACAAAAGTTACTTAAAAGTAAATTCCAAACATGCTCATTGTAGTGTAGAATTGGTGTTTTCACTCTGTCTGAACATGTTCGGGGATGAAAAATTACTCAACAGTAACTTCCAAACATGCTCCTTGTCATATGGAATTGGTGTTTTCACTATGCATTCTTGATTGTACTAGTAAGCGTAGCTGATCTTTATCGAAACTGTAAAAGTAGTGAAATATTTAAACAATTGATTTAATAGAGTTTTTGGATTTCTAATTTTATTTCTAAAATCACGAAGAACAAATCTTTTGATAGTGATTTATTGACATTTGGACTTGGCAGTTGCTTGGTATGAGTAGATGTTTGTCTTGAACAAGGAACCTAGCTAATTAATTTACTTTTGGATAAATTGAGCAAAATTCTGACAAAGTGCTTAAATGGCCGTTACTGGATTCTATGTCCATGACCACTTCAATGTGCATATATATGTTACCTAATGATTTGGATACAGGAAAGTTTTATTTATTTTTTTCTAATAAAAATCTTTTGACTTCTTTTAATTTTGGATAACAATTGGTTGTGGCGGTGCATAGTGGGTGTACGAAGAGAATTCATACAAGTGAAAATCTGAAGAAGTCTTGTCGTACTTCAAAAACGCATCTTCATTTTCCCATTTGAATATAACAAATTCAGAGAGGGATCTTTATTCAGTAAAATCGCTGGCACATATATCAATCAAAATTAATTAGTTCTTTCTCTAGTACCTAGCACTCAAATAATGTGTTTCAGTGCATTTATTAATTTTCACAAGTTGTAGAATGAATCGTCCATTTGGATTTTTATGTATCTTCTAAGCTTGAATTGTCTCATCTTTTCTATTCTGATTTTGTTTATGTACTGCAGATTAAGATGGTAGCTTTTGGGAAAAAGTTGAAGGAAATACAAATTCAAGAATGGAAAGGGTATGCATAATATACTTGTTTCCTGTTCAATTTTATAGCGTTTTATTTTTCTCTCTTGGCAACATATTCTGCACCTGAACAAGTCAGGATTCATTACAGTTGAAGTTTCTCAGTTGATAACTACAAAATGGTCAAATAAAATAATAGATTGACACGTTTTTTAGTTGGGAGAGAGTAGAAATCTCTTTTAAGTTAGGACAGTGTGTGTTACTGCTGTATATGTTTGCCCAAGTGCAAGTAGAAAGGTGACTTTATGAGTAAGGAATGAAGTTTAAATATAATTACCGAGCAAGTATAGAAACACGAGAGAAGTTATATACAATCACACTATATTAGAATGTTCATGACCTCATTACTCATGCACACATTCTCCTCATACATTTTTGTACATTTAGATACTACATCAACTACAAGTTAATGAAGAAAAAAGTGAAGCGGTATGCTAATCAAATTGAAGCTGGAGCACTAGATCAGCAACAAGTTCTCAAGGATTTCTCGCGAATGCTAGATAATCAGGTATGTTAAAGATGTACAAAAAGTCAAAAAAATAATGGATTTATTATCTTCAAACCCAAAAATAAGTTTCTTTATTACTATTGCAGATTGAGAAAATTGTTCTTTTTATCTTGGAACAACAAGGACTACTTGCGAGCAGGATTGCCCAGCTTAATGAACAGCAAAACTTTCTTCCGGAACATCCTGACATATCAAAAATATCCGAGCTTCAAGAAGCTTATAGAGCAGTTGGACTTGATCTTTTAAAGCTTCTCCATTTTGTTGAAATGAACGCCATTGGTCTGAGAAAGATCCTTAAGAAGTTTGATAAGCGGTTTGGATACAGATTCACTGATTACTATGTCAAAACTCGTGCTAATCATCCTTATTCTCAGCTTCAGCAAGTATTCAAACACGTGGTAATATGCTTAAATGGGGACAGATTCCCCTTCCGTTTCTTGTCCTTATTATGATACCACTTTTATCTCACCATCATTGATTACACGGTCAAGCTTATCAATTAGAATACCAACTAATAGGAAAAGTGCAAAAGATAATAGCTGACAAGACTGGTGCTTGCAGGGATTAGGAGCTGTTGTTGGAGCAATATCTCGCAATCTTGCAGACCTCCAGGACCGACATGGAAGCTACTTATCAATTTATGACCATCCCGCTCTTCCCCTACAGGTATTTTTCTATTATAATATTTTAATTAGCTTATCTCTATCTTTATACATCTTTCAAGATTTTTTTTTTTTTTCAGTTTTCTTTAGATAAATTCAAATTACTTGAAAGTACTCTATGCTTATCATTTTTGAGTTGGCCTGCAGGATCCTGTTGTTGACTCAATAAAGTCAGCCGTCGACAGACTAACCCATTCAACAAACTTCCTTCACTTTTTGGGACAACATGCATTTACAATGCAAAAAGAGTTGCCTACTACTGCTGAGGAACACATCGATGATCATAGATATCATTTTATGTCACTTCTTTTGAACTTGGCAAGCACATTTCTATATATGGTCAATACATATATTATTGTTCCAACTGCGGATGACTATTCTATGAGCCTTGGGGCAGCTGCAACAGTTTGTGGTATTGTAATTGGGGTGATGGCTGTAGCACAGATATTTTCTTCTGTATATTTCAGTGCTTGGTCCAACAAGTCATACTTCAGACCTCTGGTATTTAGCAGTATGGTTCTTTTCGTGGGAAATGTCACGTATGCATTGGCATATGATCTCAACTCACTAGCAATTCTTTTGATTGGTCGACTGTTATGTGGGTAGGTAACTATCTCCCTCCTTGCCTTTATGTGTATGCATTAGTGCATTTCCATGCCTGATCAGACGTGTAAGGGAAATTTTCCCAGGTCTTGATAATGAAACTTAGCAGAAAATTTCCTAACATTTATATTGTTGTTGCTCTTTGACTTGTTGAGAAATATTGGTGCTTCTGGAGCTATTGTAGAAAGATCTAGTTGGGGATAAATTAATTTGTTTTTTTATAGATGACTTATTCTATTTAATTTATTGTGTCAACTTGTTGACATTCTTATACCTGAAATCATAGGAACGAAATGCTTGTTTTGATTATTCAAATAGTTAACTATTGTTTTAAAGAATCAAATTTCCTTGTAGAATCGTACTTGACTATTTTCCACGAAGTGATAGACAAAACGTGTTACTTGATTTGGTCTCAAAATTATAATAGAGGTGGAGGGTTTCAGAATTCTATGCCTAAAAACTCTATTTCTTTGTACTTTTTATAATTACTGACTTGCAGATATAGTATTAGAGTTGATGCAATCATACTGTTTTCAAGCTATGCAAGCTACTACAAGTTAAAGGGGGCATGCTTAGCTTTATTTGTTACAGTTAAATAGAGTCAAATTAAATTCTGAGTTAGAATGAAGATATTCAATTTTGATTAAGAAGCTTTTATATTATTGTTTCTATATGCATTATCTGTTTACTTAGACGTACATGCACACACATCTATGCGCAGGCATGCTGGAAGCAGTTCCTTGTCTTGAAAATATGATTGCACTTGGATATGCTCTGACTGTATGGGTTTCCCCTTTTTATGCACTCGCAGTTTTGGTTCTGCCAGAGCAGTTAACAGGCGTTATATTAGCGATTGTGTACCAATTAAAATCCGCATGCAGGCTTCAGCTGGTTTTGTTAGTGCTAGCGCTCTTGGAATGGCATGTGGTCCTGCACTTGCTGGGCTACTTCAGACAAAGTTCAGGATTTACAATATCACATTTAACCAAGACACTTTGCCAGGCTGGGTAATGGCCCTGGCATGGTTATTCTATTTAATATGGTTGTGGATCTCATTTAGAGAACCTGCTCATGAGGCTGTAGTTATCAACGTTCCAGAGGAAGCTCATGCTGGTATTTTTATCTTTCTGTTGTCTACTTTTTCTTAAATATGAATAATAGATGGTATATTATTTGTGGTTGAATTGTGTTCGAGAAACTGGAGATGTAGAAAAAGAAGTAATCGAAAATTCAGTTGCAGATAATGTAAAATAAAATTTGTATTTAAGGCAAACGATAGACTATATTATAATTGGATGAATAGTACAAAGCCCATTCATATACAATATGAAATAATATTTGTATTCAGTGAGTGATTTAACTGATAAATGATATACGATATAATGTACAATGTGGTTGCATAGAAATTAGATAGACCCCTTATTATTCAGTTAGTTAGCAATTAGTTAGCAGGGGTACTGTGGGGAATTTGTATGAGTGAGGAAGTTTGTTAATAAATATGAGAGGAGGGGGAGGGTTAATTCATTCAGAGAATTGTTTAGAAAAGAGTGGAGAGATCAGGCCTCTCGAATAACCTGAAACTTGTTATTTCCATTCTGTTGAATATCAATACATCATTCAGTTTTCCATTGATCTTTGCCTTACAAATATTTGCTTCTATCTATCCATACTACGTCTCTTATATTACATTACCCAATACTCAATCATTAACTCCTTCAATCACCATGTTACAGACTCTAATTACCAGCAGGAGGCAGCCACATCAGTAACAGCAACTCAGGCAACATCAGCAAGGTCAGCAGCAGCTTCAGGTTCCTATCAAAACTTTTGCTTCTAAGCCCCTGTTTGGGCTCCATTTTATTATAACACGTCTTTATCTCTCTTCTTTTCAACCCTACATTCTCCAATAAAATAATATTACACATAAATCCCAAACTTTTCGACTTTTTTTATTAACCACACATTCTTCAAAAAAGGACTATTCCAATTTTTTTTTTCCAAAAATATGATTTTAATAGAACCCAAACAAGGGCTAAATTAATATCGTAATCTAGTATCATAGTGCTGGTGTCACCATTGTGTTGATCTATGATCAAGTGATTTAGAGACGAACATTCATATCTATTTTGACATTTGTTTTGACTTTCGATACCCCATGCGCAGATACATAAAGTTAGCATGTATTGACACTGTTGGTTTTTTGATGTAGATATGCACCAGCATCATTAATCTTACCAAGATTACTTGTACATAGTTCTTGAAATATTCAGGCTTCATTTATCAATATTAAATCTACATATTGCAATTTCACAAATCAGATTGGAATTTGATGTCGTATCTGTGGATGACAGTAGGAAATGATAATCTTGAGAAGGGTCTTGCGCAGCCATTGCTTTTACCTCCTGCCAAGAATGAACAAGATGAGGAAGATGATCGAGAATGTGACGAGAGTGAAGAGGCTTCAGAGGAATCTAGTCGACGAGCAAACTCCCTAGCATCAGCCTACCGGTTACTTACACCTTCTATAAAGGTATGCCTTTTCAAATTTTACTCGCGTTTTTGAAGTTGGAAATAGTAGTGGTGGGAAGTTTAAAAATAAAAAAATAAAAAAATAAAATAGTGACTTCATAATCAAAGTCTGTGCAGCATGGACATTTCAACTAGGATAACGTGTCTGTGTTTGACACGTGTCGGATACGACACTCCTTGGACACTCTGTCATGGTCATTTTTTTCTTTATTAGAAATATTATATATTTTTAACTTAAAATTATTATTAAATAATAAATATGTACTCATATTTAAAAGATTTCAACAAGAAAAATTAATAATAAGTATAAAACTAAATTTATACTATATAGATAAAGAATTTTAAAGTATTTAATTAACGTGTCGACGATGTTTCGTGTTAGTAGTTTTTTGAAAAATCGGTGTTGGCATCGGTGCTTCATAGATCAAAGGCCATTCTTCGCATTTATGTTTGTAGATATCTGTTTTCTTTCTATGGCTTGGAATTTGAACTATTTGATTCATAGGCCAGGCTGTCTTTTAGAGATGGAAGAGGGTAAAAAGCTGGGGATGATCTAATTTATCTTGAATCACCATAAATATAGAGAAAGATTTCCACATGCACTTGTGCTGCTACTAAATTATCCCCTCTTAGTTGATATTCACGAGATTGTGTTTTTAACGAGTGCATAATATAAGTGTCGTATGTGCACATTGATTAGGTCGTACCAGTTTGTTAAGGACAAGAAATTTCTACTTACTATACAATAATATTATCTATTTGCCAAATTAGGCTCTACAAGGCTATATTCACCTAACCTCGTGAAGTATTCTACGGTGTTTTCAGGTTCAATTGTTGATATACTTTATGCTTAAATACGCAATGGAGATTCTACTTTCAGAATCAAGTGTTGTCACAACGTACTATTTTGGTTGGACTACAAGCAGGGTGTCAATTTTTCTTGCATGCCTTGGCCTAACGGTTCTCCCAATAAATGTTGTTGTTGGAAGCTACATAAGCAATATGTTCGAGGACAGGTAATTTCTTTTTGATTTTTCCAGGCTTAGAAACATCTAATATATAGACAGAGAATTGATCAGAGCTTGGCTTTCTTGTGCCATGAGTATCCCCAAACATGTTTTCTTGTGCTTATAAGTATTTTTCTTACGTGTAACTAAGAAAGTTGCTTAGACTTTACTGTCAAAATACTTATTTTCTGCTTTGACCAATGAATGGCTTTAGTCCGCTGCTAAAATTTGATAACATTATAATGCCATTTGATCCTTTCCCGCTTCTTGCTTGAGGAAAAAACTATAAAATACTCAAGATTACAACTCAACCTTATGGACTGCCAGCAATCCTTTCATCTGGAATCTCTTTTGTCTCAACATACTGATCAATTTTATCATTTCATCTGTTTTACAGGCAGATTTTACTGGCATCAGAAATTATGGTCTTGTTGGGGATACTCCTCAGCTTTCACATATTTATCCCATACTCCGTGCCACAATACGTCTCCTCAGGGCTCATAATGTTCGTATCGGCTGAAGTATTGGAAGGTAACCTTCCTATGTTGTGTGACTGAGACTTGCATGTTTATACACTATATAGAAGTATCAATGGAAGCAATAGCTCTGCTAGTGTTGAAGAGATGTCTCTGATGGAAATACACAGATATTCGTGTGTATAGATAACTTTGTGGATTGATTCTTTTGGTTCTGGAATTGCTCATGAATTTTTGGCTCAAACATAGTTCACAATCTTAGCGTAGGTCAACTTCCTTCGATAGAGTACTGTTTCTCAATCTTCATGTAAAAAACAACTATTTTGATTATTGAGCAAGAAGAATATGATAATCTGTTGCATTATGAGTGGCTAGCAGTTTCTGGGGTTGGTAGGATTATTAAGTCACATGTTTGTAGGTTGCCCTGATTGTACTACCTTTGACCTTAATGATTCATTTAGTGACTATTTTATTTCCGTTGAGTGATTGAACTGGTAAAGTATGTCATTTGCATAAGCTTGCAATCTATTTCACTTTGACTTCTGATAAAAGGCCTTTTACAAAAATTAGCAAAATTTTTCCACGTGAACAATAGTTGACCATAAGGTTGTAGTAATCATTCAAGGTTCGATTCTTGAAATTAATTATCTAAATACATTTATTTGGGCTGCGGGATTGGTTGTATAGTGTCTCAATAATTTTGATTTCGCGATCTGATATGCTTATCATTCTGGGGGTCAGTTTGTCACTCGTCTCCCACAAGTAAAGTTTGGTTGTTAAGTGATCTTACTGATGATTTCTGTGCAAATTGATTCATGAATTTGGTACGAAAAAATGACAAATTGTGATTGACACTGATCTGTATGTCGTTTTGATTTCATGAAGTAATCGTTTTTTCATTCCAGGGGTCAATTTGTCACTCCTATCCCGAGTAATGTCGTCCACGCTTTCTCGTGGGACGTACAATGGTGGGCTTCTGTCCACTGAAGCTGGTACACTTGCTCGAGTGGTTGCAGACGGAACAATCACCCTAGCTGGGTACCTGGGGGAGAGCAAGCTCTTGAATGCCACCCTTCTTCCATCCCTCCTGATTTGTGTCGCGTCTATCATCGCCACCTGCTGCACTTACAATTCTCTCTACTGATTCCTACTCTAATCTTAGACAATGTCCTAAACTTCATGTCAGAAATGTTGCTAGTTGCAATACAGTAAAGTGCAGAAAAACTTATCGACTGATCGAGTCTCGTGACAGTACGATATCCTAAAGCGAAATTGTCCGTTGATAACTGCTGCGACCTCCGTGGACAATCACCTGTAGGATACAACGATCAAATAAACCAATTGTGCAGCAATCACAAATGGTTTTCAGAACTTTCAAGTGTACTCCAAAATATATATAAATCTGAGAATAATATTTTTTTACTGAATAGGAAGATATACTTTCATTTTTGTTGTGTTTTCTCCAATGCTCAGATGTGTTTTTATATAGACAGAAAACTGAAGTAACTGCTCACACCATGATCCAGTATTAGTTTCAATTTTAATGGTTAGTGCTGATGAAATTGTTAATACTGGACAGTTAAAACAGTCATATTTTATTGGCTAGTTAACTCATTAAATAATTTCTAAAATAATTAAAAATAAAATAATTATTAGAATCGAGAAAACCCAAGGCCCAATCAAATACCCTTTAATATAATGCGTGAGGCATCATCTAATGATTATGTGATAAATGAAGCTGATAAATGCATATATAGCTGATACAAGTACAACATTATTACTTCCAACGTATTAACTTTCTTGGAGTTCGTTTTGTAATCGGATTGAAGTGGTGTGGATATTGTTATATATTTTGGCCTCAAAAGCTTATGTTGCAGATACGAGGGTCGATGTGTAAATCCATGTTGGACTGTCCATGGTGGTGCAGCGGGCTTGGATTTGGGACAGCCGAGGCAAATGCTACAGCTGGCCGGAACTAGAGACCATGCTTTGCGAAGCGGGACTTATGTTTGACTTGAAAATGAAGAAGATGAGCGCCGGAACAATTTGAATCATTGCTGAGATCGTTAGATGGAAAAATGTGACATTCTATGTGATAAGCTAGTACATGAATACTACTCTTTTAAATTGTTAAAAAGTTCGTTTGAGTTAGTATATCTGTATAGTCGACGTCGACGTCGATAATCTTTGACTATAACAAGATATTGTTCTATTGCCAATGATAATCATATCAGAATTATACCGATTAGTCATATCTAGTTGCGTACAATTAATGTATTGAATACTCCCTCGAAATCTAACCTAGACGAATTTATGGTCTTGTTGGGTCCCAAAATTAAATAAATACGATTCAACTCTAGTAGTTGAATGTCACTAATTTCCACTTCTGTCCACATGATTGCCAGCAGATTCAATTAAAATTGTTGAAAAAATGCAAAAGAATAATTTGTGGGTTTGAAAATCCAGCCGATGTTACTTGAGGTAGGAGGTATAATAGGAATTATGAGTTCAAAATCTAAAACTACAAGTGAAAGCAATAGAGCTATGACGGAGAATATGAGAAGAATTTTGATATGAAGGAATTACTTCCATCAGTTTTTTATTTTTCACACAAAGTAATTAATATATTTGAAAACTTAATTGTTTATTTTATTATCAAATATGAGTTATTCGTATCTTAACAATTATTTATTTTCGTATCTTAACAATTATTTATTTTAGGGGTATATTAAACAACTAAAAAATTAACTATACTATCAAAAAGGAAAGTGACTTATAATTTGGGACAAAAGAAAAAGGAAAGTAAGTCTCTTTTTACGAGACAGAGAGTAATACTGGATATGGGTCGGTTTGGTTCGTTCGATTTCATATCATACTTAAATTTTTTAACATTTACAGCAATACTACATAAATACAACTAGTAAGTGACCAACTGCAATGCAACAAGAACCAAAATAAACATTCAATACCAAATTCAAAGAAGTGAAATTAAAAGAGAATGGAAGTCGAAACCCCGAAAAGAAATATCAATATAACCAAGTAACTGATCAAAATGAAGAGAATACATGAGTCTTAACTCAAATAGAAATGAAAAAAAATACCAAAATCAGTAACTACCGCCGCGGGTAAAATGAAAGAGCTTCAAAATCGGTTTAGGAATGATGATGTAGGTTTTAAAATTATCAAATGATTTGGTTTAAACGGGAGTGAGCGCACTGCTTACCAAATGAGATTAGAATGAAAAGGAGAAGGATAAAGTCCAAATGTTGGGCTAACAAAAAATTAATTTGGCTGGACTTAATTGATTTGTCTAATTATTTTGCTAATTTGTTTAGAAAAATTTAAAATAACTTAATTAATTCAATATAAAAAATTATTTAGATTCGATTTTTATTCGGTTCTTTGGTTCTTAATCTAGAACCGAGAACTGATGGACCAACTCAAACCCGTTGGTTCTCGATTCAGATATCCGTTCGGGTATTTAACTTATGAAGAGCTGTTCGATTCAGTTCAAGAGTTTTTTCCAGCCCTAGGAGATAGTATAAATTAAAGGGAAAAAAAGTTAAAATAAATGAAGTTTTTGAAAAATTCAAAATAACACACGAACTTTCAAAGTCCAAACACGCAACATCAAACAGACACACACGTATTAATGCACAATTAGACGTTGAAAATATAAACGAATGATTACAATAATAAATCCAAACACGTAACATCGAACAGAAATGCACAATTAGCGTTGAAAATATAAACATATTATTACAAAAATAAATGAATGCTTATTCTTGTTGTCGACATTCGACAACCTCATTTTTGTTTCGTTGCTCACTCCATCTCTAAATGATTTATTTATACATATCGACCACTTAAAAAGTTTTTTTCTACTTACGCTATTTCTATCTGATTTATTGCTACGTCTCTCTTGAAAAACATTCGAAGTAGGTTAAATATATTCACATCACAGTTTTTAATATCAAGATTACATTTAATTCCGTGAAAGGTTCATAACCTTTACAGATTATCACATTTACGTATCAAACTTTTTTCAACACGTTCTTATTCTTAAATCAACCTAAATTGTTACTAATTGTGCTGTCTCTACCAAATTTTCTTTAAGATAAAGAGTAAAAAGGCTTATTTTGCATTGTATTTTTAAATGAGCAAAACAATTAATAATTCAAAAACGCGATTAAATATTTGACTCTCATTTTAAAGCACATTAACAATAATGTTATTTATAATCAGCGACTGCAATAATCATCATATGTGACAGCTTTTTATTCTAGACATCAATTTTCTGTAATTCTATTATATCAAGTAACGAGCTAATAAACAATCTGGCAATTTTCTTGACAAGGCTTGTTTCATATCCTTAAATTCGGACAACTTTAGCCTCATATCACAACATTTGCATTTTCTTGAATTACTTCTGTTTTTCAGACACGTTTACATCACTTGTGCACGTCGTGTTCATCGCCCCGCCTAAAAACCCCAGAAATAATCTTTTTGCTGTCAAAATTTATAGACGTCTGAATCGTTGGCCCCTTCAAGAATCTTCTATATAAGATTAAGTTGAATTAGCCATTTTCTTGCAGGATTTAATTAATTTTTGTATTGCATAAAAAAAGTGCTCCTTTTTTTTTCGCAGATTATAAGTGCATGAGGATTATGAGAAAAATGATGGGTTTTGGGCTCTGGAGATTGTTTACTGCTGCAATTCTCCTGTTTCATGGCTTCTGTATATCTGAAAAAGGTACCAAATTAATTATTTTTCCTGGCTATTTTTTTTTTCTTATTTCAAATGCAGTTTCTTCTTTCAGTTTCTGCATTTTTGTTGGCTAATTTCCTTCCGCTCATAGCATGCAAATTATACTAAAAATTTGATTATATGTAAGAACCCCTATAATCTGATATTTCGTTTTGTTTATCCATTTTTTTTGCATTTCTCTTACATACTTTCTTAATTGAATTAAGTGTTTGTCTAGAAAATCTTAAAAAGTTGAGGTTAATATACAGTTCAAGAGATTTACAAATTTTATCATAATTTGTTAAACGTCCCTGGTCGACTATATGAATATTCCTTCCGTCTCATTCTTTTGTGTTCATTACTTGTGATATATTGAGAGAAAAATGCACAAATTAGCATAATTTATCTAAAAGTTTAAACTCTAAGTGATCTTAAATCATTATTAATTCACCCTTGACAATAATCTTACTTCAGCATCAAATATGACTTTGAATTATTCTACATAAACCTTCCAATAGGGGGTCGCCACTTGTCAATTTCGATAAAAAATTAGGTACAAATAGAATTTTACTTATGAAATTATGACACACCTCTTCTGCCAAAATGTTTTGTCCCGTTACAAATCTTTTAGTGGGAGTTGACATTTTCTAAAAGTTATTTCATAATTTATAACAAACGAGTCTTAAATATTTTCCGAACAATTTCAATAAATACATTCAGAAAGTACATTCGATATGGCGCAAAAAAGTTCATAAAGTAGAGACTTCAAATTTATCGAGAGTAAAACTAATTTCAGTGTTTCCACTTGTTTACAGAACCAAACTACACTTTCATGCACGAAGCAACCTCAGCTCCAGAAGTGTCCTATTATGACTACATTATAGTTGGTGGAGGTACCGCCGGCTGCCCATTGGCCGCCACTCTCTCGCAAAACTCCACCGTACTCCTCCTCGAACGAGGCGGTTCTCCATACGGCAACCCTAACATCACCAATCTAGATGCATTTGGTGAAGCCCTTTCTGACCTCTCTCCATCATCTCCTTCTCAACGCTTCATCTCCGAGGACGGCGTTATAAGCGCCCGAGCCCGGGTGTTAGGAGGCGGAAGCTGCCTGAATGCTGGGTTTTACACACGCGCCTCCCCACTGTACGTGGATGACGCCGGCTGGGATAGGCTGCTGGTGAATGAATCCTATAGGTGGGTGGAAAAGAAAGTGGCATTTGAGCCTACCATGAGACAGTGGCAATCTGCTGTAAGAAATGGATTGTTGGAGGTTGGTGTCACTCCTTACAATGGATTTACGTATGATCATTTGATTGGTACAAAGGTTGGTGGAACAATTTTTGATGTTGAAGGGCATAGACACACTGCAGCTGATCTTCTTGAATATGCAAACCCTAATGGACTCACTGTCTTATTACATGCTTCTGTTCATAAAATCATGTTCGGAATCAAAGGTGAGTATTAATCCCTTTGCTGTTTTAAAAGTTGACAAAACTTGCGGATCCTATGAAATATGTAATTGAAATAAGTTTGAGGAAAAATAAGTTTTAAAAAACGGAGGCCAAACAGGGGTTAAATATATGTTGTACGTTTGATACACAATACTGAACATAATTCACAAGTATATTCTAGTAATTTTCTTTTCATCATATCAAACACGTGAGTAGTGTTCACTCTCGATTGATTGAAATTCGTGATCATCAACGAGATATGCTCGTGTGCACCTATATATATTGTGAGTTTACATTACTTACGAGCTTGATAGGGAACATATAAGTTAAAATTTTGTTCAGATCTTGTATAGTACTACATGCCAAAAACATGCACTTCAAGTTTCGATCAAACATGAATGGAATGCTAATGATTGGTCTAACTACGTACACAGGAAAAGAGAGGCCAACAGCTCAAGGAGTGGTCTTTAGAGATGCGTCAGGAATTAAGCACAGAGCATATTTGAAGAATGGACCAAAGAATGAGATTATTGTATCATCTGGGGCACTTGGAAGCCCACAACTTTTAATGTTGAGTGGTATAGGCCCAAAAGAGCACCTCGAGGCCCATAACATTTCAGTTGTTTTGGACCTGCCCTTGGTGGGCCAAGGAATGTCAGATAACCCAATGAATGCAATATTTGTACCATCTCCAAATCCCGTTGAGGTGTCCCTCATTGAGGTTGTTGGGATCACAAGATATGGAAGCTACATCGAAGCCGCTAGTGGGAAGAATTTTAATAGCGTCTCTCTTCGGAGAGACTTCGGGATGTTCTCTCCCAGGGTAATCCGCTTACTCCCTTATGTCATCATTTGTTAAAATGCTTTTCCTTTTTTAGGTGTTTGTCGGCCCAATGTTTGGCCCAACTCTGTAGATACAGTTATTGTTGGGCCTAGCCAGACCTATAAACTTCATGCATTGATTTCTTCTTTTTCTCGATACTAGTTAGTAATTACTTAGCCCATATTCGGTAGTTCAACAACATAAACAAAAGAGATACTTATATCAATTCATCACACTCAAGACCGTACATTTTGTATGCTAAACTAGAGAATAAGCAGTTGGGCTTGGAACTAAAGTCTTAAGGCCTCTAAGGGAAATAAGTTTAGACCATGCCACTAGATTGTACTGCCACCATAGCATGGGATTGATATGAGAAATGCTACACTAACAAAAGAGGATGACAAAATTGGGTGACAAAATGCTATTTGACGGCCCCTATTGGGGGCGCTTGCTGCAACGATAGGGGGCACCAAGTGGCATTTTGTCATCCATTTTTGTACAATGAGCATTATTGGATCGATATTTGTATTTCAATCGAGTCTAGTCTTGTCAAACATATTGTCTAAATGAATCTAAGATTTCATTTGAAACTTTTGTCAAAAACCATCCATGCACAATAATTTAAAATTCTCCTTTCATGCATAGAGCTATATTAATGTCTAATTCTTTGAACCATAATTTATAGATTGGGCAATTATCAACAGTTCCACCGAAGCAAAGAACCCCAGAAGCTCTAGCCAAAGCCATTGATGCAATGCAACAACTTGAGCCAGCAGCATTTAGAGGTGGATTCATCTTAGAAAAAATCATGGGCCCAATCTCCACAGGCAATTTACTCCTCAGAAACAAGAACCCTAATGACAATCCATCAGTCACGTTCAATTACTTCAAAGAACCACAAGATTTGCAAAGATGTGTAGATGGGCTCAAAATAATAGAAAATGTGATTGAATCAAAGTCGTTTTCTCAGTTCAGATATGATTATCTTTCACTGCCTGTTCTTCTTAACATGACAGCCAATGCACCTGTGAATTTGCTTCCCAAACATGCCAATGTTTCAATTTCATTGGAGCAGTTTTGTAAGGATACTGTAATGACGATATGGCATTATCATGGTGGGTGTCAAGTTGGGAGAGTGGTTGATACAGATTATAGGGTTCTTGGAGTGGATGCTTTGAGGGTTATTGATGGATCCACCTTTAATTACTCTCCAGGAACAAATCCTCAAGCTACTGTTATGATGCTCGCAAGGTAATGTCAGTTAATACGTACATTGCATGTTTAGTATGCAATACTGCACGATACCATATTCACGACAACGGGTGGTAACTGAATTTCAATTGCTACCTTAATCTTGTCCACTGTGCCTCACCAAACAAGCTAATAAGGCACTATGTGGTATGCACGACTCCATTTACAAGATTGTAACTTTTTTTTTTTGCTTTCTTTCGTATCACTCGGAGAGAGCTATAAATGTTGCTAAAAATCTAAGTCAAAGTCACCAACTAATTTTCACCACACATTACATAGAACATACAATTACTACCCACTTTTTAACCACTCATTTAGTGGGGCCCATTACTTTTTTTTTTTTTTTTTTTTATCAAATCAGCTTTTTTTAACTCTCCCAAACAAGCACTTGATCATATAAATATGCCTTATGAAATAAGCCAATAGGGTATTGTTTGGTACGTCACAAGACAATAACAAACATATTTTAAACTTTTTTTTTCTTCGTTAATCACGACGAACCCTACTCAGTCTAGTATGGGAATCCTTTACGGTACTTTTTTTTTCTTTTAGTTTAAAGTATGTGTAAAAATCCTTAGAGGTGTTTCAATGTTTGTTACCATTTTTTTATTTTTTTTGGCAGGTATATGGGAGTAAAGATATTGAAGGAAAGACTTGAAGGACAATAAAGAGATTGATAGTTTTTTTTTCTATATTTTTAAGGTGGAGCAATATTGTCATGAAGTAAATTGTCAAGAAATTGGTTGTAAAGCAATTTCTTAGAATTATTGTCTATTTTTGAACTAATTACAAAATGACATTTTTACTAGTTTTTATTTGTTTCAATTTCATTTTGCCGTTAAACTCTTCTAGTAACATTCGAAACCATTTTTAAAGAATAAATATAAATTAGTAAATAAATTTATCTACATTTTAACTGTTTGATATGTAAATGAAATTATTTCTATATTAAATAAATAGGTTCATTAGTGCAATTGTTGAGATGGCCGAGTTGGTCTAAGGCGCCAGATTAAGGTTCTGGTCCGAAAGGGCGTGGGTTCAAATCCCACTCTCAACAGTCGTACCATTTTTGTCCCTTTTGCTTTTGGTATCAACTCTAGCCTGTTTGGCCGTACCTAAAAAAGTTTTACTTATAATTAAATAAGTTTAAGAACAATTTTTTTTTTTTAATTTGTATAAGCTAAAAAATAAAGTTACTTGCACTGTTACACACCTCAATCGATTAACCTTATAATTGAAACTATTGGGTTATGCAACAGAAATACTGTCAAAAGTTCAAAAAAACATTGGGTTAACAAAAATACATACGCAAACCCGTATATAAGTAGATATGAATGTATGTATCTATATGCACTACATTCTGAAATGGTTCGAGTGAGGGACAAAGAAGACCAACAAAATCTAATTCACATTCTTATACAGAAACAGAAAGTAGAGAAACGAATTTGAATTCGAGACCATACAATACATTCTTACCAAATCTACCACTTATCTATTCGTTAGTTTCCATTAGCTTACTGAACTTTGAATTCGAAGTTATGTAGCAGTTATATCAAGAAATTTTCAATATTAGTCCTCAATCTATTGATGCAATTTCAAGATAATCTCAAACTTTTTTTTCTTTTTTCCAGTACCCAAAATATAGCACAATTTCTCTATCTCTTGCGTTTGGACTTTAAAGAAGAAGCAGTCTGTGAATTACTGTGCCAATTCCTCTTCCTTTGGTTTATGAACCAATTGTTTATTTGTTTGAGCTGCAACCCTGTTTGCTCTACAAGCTTTGTTTTGTCATCTTCCTGCAATTTCATAAAATTGAATGGTTAGAAAGAAGAAAAAGTTGGTTATTTCGAAAATGGCTTTTACTTTAATGTCGAAATAAGCATTCTACTTATAAGTAAACGTTCTAATGTTTTGCAAAGCTTTGACTTTTTACGTTGGTCAAATATTTTTTTTATCAACACGTTTCATAAGACCCACAACTTAGTACCCACTTAGCATCTGCTTGGCCCCCATTAAATTATAATCTGCCAAAATTGGCTCATAACCGTCTCGGTTCGAATTTGAACTGAACAGCTAAAATTTTGTTTAGCACGAATCAAACCACCACAAGAGTTCGTGTTTTCACATTCATGAGATTAAGATATTACATAAGCTTAGACAACACAAAAAATTAATTAGTATACTTTTTTTCCTTAATTTTGTCAAATTCTATCGAATTTGATGTATTAAACGAGGTCGATAAAGATGGGACGTACAGTTGGATAAGGCCACTTTGAGTGTTGCTGCCACCAGTCCTTGAGCACTGTAGTTGTGTTACCTGGTAATTTTCCTGCCCTTCTTTTTCTTAATATTTCTTCCCTAACATCTTCGATTTTCGACTTAAATCCCTACAAAGGCACATTCGATAAGATTTTTAGACGAGAAGATTCAACCATGAATGAAAATTTTGCACATTACAGGAAGAAATTCACCTGTTTAAGTTCAATTTTGAGTTCTTGCCGAACTCTTTCCATCAGAGACCTCTCTGATTCTGTTGGAATCAACGGTCCAAAACCCATCAAATCATGTCCATCAGCTCCTGATTGATCTAATGAGAAATCCATTTGGAGCTCATCCTCATCATCCGACATGGTTGCACCGGTTCCGGTTCCTTCACCTAATGTTGTTCCTGTAACATACTCGAAAATATTAAATAACAAAAATAATTACGATTTCTTCACAATACTATCCTATATATCCAACATTATAGACCAAATATGACACATGCTTTTCTTTTAGTTCATTTTGATCCAAACTTTTCGGCTTACCCCTAGTTTATATGTTACAACGTCAAAGGCAAAGCCATTCACCTTCGATATATGACAATCTACACTGTAATCTAGATACCGAATACTTCAAAGCTAAAGACTATAATAAAATCGAATCAAATCAATCGTACACGAAAGTACGCGTGAAAATATATTATCAACGACAAATATTTGTATGTTCAAGTCCAATATATCGACAATCATGAAACATATTATCGACAAACTTTTAGTAAGTATTAAAGTCGATAAGGGTTTTTATTTATTTATTTATTTTTTATTTTTTTAAATGTGGCATGCCTATTCAAACTTTCTTGGCTTGTTCAATTAGCATTCAAGTTAAGTTGTTAGTAACTTACTATTTTATTGGTTTGTTGCCATTTATGGTACTCCTAACTATAAAAAAAAAAAACTACTCCTGTCGGTGGGTCCCACTTTACCCACCTCTTGTTATTAGGTCACACAAGCCTCCAAAAGCCCAAATTTACTTTCTTATCCTCCTGCCTACCAATGGAATTACCAAATTATCCCAACCCTAGTGGAGCATATATATCATCTTGATTAATCATATTTTAGATTTATCATTGCATATATTATGTATATCTATATATATATGTTCTCATATAGTAAAAAATGAAAAAAAATTACTAATCGATAACTACATTTTCTTTTTCGTAGGGCTTTACAAAATGTAGGTCTCAACTACGGGGGGCAATTGAAAATAATTTTCGATCAGCAATAGACGTGCATTGCACCGAACCTAACTAGTTACGTCATTGCCCTTGAGTGCAAAGATATTTTGATAATTATGTATATATATATATTCCATAAAAGAAATTAAATAATAAATAAATACCTGTCAAAATTTGTAAATTGTGCTCAATTTCACGGCAAGCCATGACAGCCTCAACAGCATGGATTCTGACATGTTGCTGCAGCTCTTCTCTAAATGAACACAATACTAACAAGTACTGTGTCTGTTTCTTACATAAATATACATAAACATCAATTTCATATTAATTTAACGTTAAACAAAAAAAAAAAAAAAAAAAAAAAAAAAAAAAAGAGGGACAATTATAAAAATTAAATACTAAACGATTATGATATTGTAACCCTAAAATCATATTTTCATAGATGTATTTATAAATGTTTCTTGTCCTATTTTTTTTTTTTTTTTTTCTTGAAAATATAATCGTGTCTTGTCGCGTTTCCTAGTTCCACCCATCCTATGATCCAAACCAAAAAGAATTCAAAATGAAGAATTTAAGAAAAAAAATCAATAATAGAAAAAGAGATAAGAATTTGAAGAAAGAACCTACCATGAAATTGTCAAGTTCTTGCCTTTGATGTATAGATAGAGACTGAGAAGCATTGTACTGAGCATAAGACCTAAACAGATTTTGAGACTGTGAGAGTTGAGAATCAATAAGTGGCAACTGATCAATTGGTGTCGCCACCCTTAGACACGCTACATGGGCGGAGAGCAGCTGCTCGTACAGCGGATGGCTGGCGATCTCCGCCTTGAGCTGGTGGTTCTGCTCGCCGACACCACCAGAACCCATGATGGTTATGCCTTGTTCTTGCATATTAGCACCAAAACAAAATGCTTTTAACTATTCCCCTTTTACTTTAAACGGTATTACAGTAAAGTGGGGTTCAAGATTTCAGGACCACTTAAAGATATTATAATTATATATATATATTTGGGATCTGCGATGACACAACTTTCTGTATATAGGGTGGAGAATTACAGAGCTTAACATACACAGAGAAAAAGAGAAAGGCTAGAGAGAGGAATGATTTTATTTTCTTTCTTTAGTTTGATTACTTCAAAATGCACAGACGAGGGAGAGAGGGAGGGTGAAAAGGAGCCATAGAATCATTGCCAAAAGAGGGACAAAGAGAGGAGAGAGATGCATACACACATATATAGATGTATATACATGCAGAGAAATGATTTATTAAGCACCGTTGTTTAGCTTATACTTTATACCTTGGGATGTGTTTGAGCCACGTTATTTTAGAAGAATGTATTTTGAAATAATTGATTGATGGAGAATGTATGATTGAAAAATAAGGAAAAGTTTTTGATGTGATGGAAAATATTATTTTATTGAAAAATGTGTGGTTGAAAATGAGTAGAAGAATGAAAATAAAAATGAAAATTTTAACATGTACCAAACAGGGCCAAGTAAGACGATATGACACATCAATGAATTGGTAGATAAGTTTACTATGGGTATCGTGAACTAAATTTGATTTGTTAAATTCACGGTAAATAATGGTGCTAAGTAACATCTTATAAAAAAAGAAAAAAAAATTGTAGAATTTTTATGGGTTTTTAATTTTCTATTGTGATTGTTTAATCAATAGACTTTTTAAATGAATCGAAATGTGTAACCCGTAGTTTTGGGTAAGGTTAGGTGGCATTTATTATTGGTCTTTCATAATAAAATTAAACTGCATTTAGTTGTTTTTAATAAATGGTGAGTACATAGTTGAGTTGGACCTTACATATGTCAGAAAAAATTTAATTGTAAATTGGAATATTATAAATTGACGTCTAAGAATAAAATCATAACATCTTATACAAATCGTGAGGTATAATGCATGTTAATACATAAAGTCTTACGTCTCGATAGTCTCTATTTGAAAAGAATAAATATAAGTGTACAACATTAGTTGACAATCATGTGTTGTCAAAATCGTAATATGTGATGTAGAAATTTTTTTTTAAAAAAAATGAATGGATATGATGATGTCAACCAATGTTGTACATGTAGCATGGTTTATTTGAAAAAGGGAGATAGAGTGCGAAAATAAGTGTGTGCGCACGCGAATTCCAAAGGTAAAGTACGGAGAATAGGTGTCCGATATTTTGGACTAAAGAAATTACGTACTAGATATGAATATCCTTAGCATGTATTCGTTAGAAAACGGATATTCTATGGAGATGTTTTAGACAACTATCAAGAAAGGTGAAATAGGTTTGACATTTATTGTAGGTATATATACGTTTAGTTCTGAGGACACATCATGTTCGATCTTCGTTTGAGATCGATTACCTTTAATCATCGATCTGTAGGTGAAGTGTGCTCGATTTTTACTTGAGGTTGAACCACTTTGGGAGCTTTAAGGCAAGCACCCGGACAAGTAAAAAACGAGCGGTCCAACTTAGGTCCTTGATTGTTGGCTTTAGCGATCGAACGATTGGGGCTCCATCTAGGGTTTCATAATCGAGTTGTATCACTACCTAGAATTTTTAATTATACTACCATAACAAATACACGATGATCAATTGTTTGAAATGAAGAAAAATAATTCTTTAAAACCAATCATTTCAATTTCTTTGAGATTTATTTTATTTTGTTATATATAATTTGTTGTTATACTTCAATTATTTCAAGCATTTACAAGTATTTTGTAGTTTAAGAAATTTGGTAGCTGTTGAGCTGTCACTATTATGCTTCCTTGGCTAAGAATTAGAACTGTGTTTGTTAGTCTACCAATGACTACCTACCGGCTACCATATGCATATATGATTATTTTTAAGATTAATGAGCATTTTCGAATTTGGTTATGCTTAAAATTATGCATTTTTTCCTACTTATTTTTCAATCACATATTTAAAAAAAAAAAAAATCATTTTTCACGTTTTTTCATAAATCTATATATTTTACAAAAAAAAAAATATTACTTTCAATGAATTTCTCCCTTACAAGTACAAGGGCTAAATGTGTGACTTAGTTTTTAATTTGGGTTCACCTATTTTCAAAATATGTCACATATTCGGATTTTATTTTTTTAGCACAAGCCATCCCAAATATGCTACATAATCAATGGAAGAGAATTGGGGGTGGACAAAATTACCGTCGGCCGGTTATATTTGGTTATGCTTAAGTTTTAAATTATATTGCGCCCGTAGCTTTCACTTTTATTTTTGCTTCCTGTATAAGAGCTTTTGAAGGAAATTGCCTTAATTTTTGTTTGAAAACTATTTTTTAAAAGAGCTTTCTATTCCGAAAGTTCTTTTGGGTGAAGTCGCATTGGACCAACTTTCTCTAAAAGTTCTTCTGATTAGAAGAAGTACTTTCATAAAATTAGTCAAATGAGTCCAAAAGCTGCTTTTGACTTTTTAAAAGTAATGCCAAGCGAACTCTTTATTGAATTGGCATGAAAATATTTATCCATTTGAAACGATTGGTCATTGGTTATAGTGATACTTGATTGATCTTGCTAAAATTCTCACAACGGGGTTTTCGAAAATGGAACGACTTGTTAACATCAAGAATTAAAGTAGGTTTTGTAATTGTGAAACCCCAACCAAAATCATACGGTTCGATTATGTTTCTAATCACTTTTGAAACCAATGATTTCATTTAATTCTCGTTTGGTTTTGTTATCTTTGAAATCGGACCACGACTATCCCCAATTGGCTATCTATCTATTTGAGTGAATAGTAGTGGTAGGCAAGGAAATATCAGAAACTATATTGAAATATAATCAGACACAAGGTAGATGAAAAACTATCATTTCGTAACCCCTTCGAAGTGGTCGAGTTAGTGGAACAAGTGAACGCGGAGATCGAATATTACGATTTCGAATCCTCTGCCAATACTTTCTCGGTCGAGTCTGTCGCACCGGACTTGCCTAGCGCAGTTTATCTCTCCTGTGTGGTTTACGAATTACTATATATGGAGCGATATTTACTCAGTGCGCACTCATGAGTAGCGACTGCGAGTTCCTACGTCAACCAAAAAAAAAATCATTTCATAATAGCAAGACTATTCATCAACGACAACAATCAACAACAGACCATATGACAATGGGGTCACGTCATGTAAAACACGACTAATGAATACCACTACCCTTTTTTTTTTTTTTTTTTTATTTAGAAAATAGCATTACTCTTTTTTATAAGGGGAAAAAAAAAGAGAATAAGAGGAGTAAACATTTTCCTAGTATTGTGGCATTTGTTATGTGGAAATGTTGTTGCTTGTGAACAAAGTAAGAATAATTTTTAAAAGAGATGGTTAGGTAGCAACCAGAAGTTTGATAAAGTTAAAATAATAGTGTTAATTATTTCAAAATCATGATTAAGTTATCTTTTATTGATAGTAGGTGAAACTCATTTTAAATGTGAACAAATGTAATATCTTATACACGCACATAATGATTTTCTCGATCATGATAATACATCGAAAGACTTCAAATGTGTCATTTCTCATTTCTTTAGCAATAAATTTTGGAGTTACTCAACGTTGTTCTGTCTCTAAACTCTTCAATTTTAGTCACGATAAAATTGAATAGTTAATTTATGTCACGCTTCTTCATTTATATATATCCATGATTTTAATAGGTAATTGAATTCCATATCTTGAAACACTATAATATTTAGAGGGTGTTAGGTGGGAATTAAAATTAAATTTTTAATAAATTGTAATAAAAGTTTTTGAAATGTACAGTTGAAAAGTTGTGGGATCATGAAAGATGTGATTAATATTGATTGTTTGACTTTGACTTGAATTAAAATCAGATTTTAATACGGACAAAACAGGGCCCTAGCATGCTTCGTAAGCACGCGTTTGGCAACTACATATTTTAACAATTGAGAATTCAAGAAAAAATAATTTTAACAATTATTTTACCTAAAATCGAAAAAATAAAAAATCTAAATCTAAATTTTGAGCTATTAGGATATTTTATTGATAATTTTGATGTAGGGTAGGGTCATTGTCATAGCATTAAGAGTTGATATATTTCTATGGTCTAAACAAGGGATAAGAGTGGTCCCAAGCTAAATACCATAAAAAGGAGAAAACTTTAATCAGAGAAACTTCATAGAAAGTTAAGAATTGTCATTTTCATAATTACACTTTAGTTTATTTTGGCATTCTCCTACTCGTGGACACCACAAAATCAACATTATTGAAACATTTCATCGTCACCAATTTATTAAAATTTATCAACGAGTTGGACCTTCAATAGAAACATGAACAAAGATCAAAATAAGTTAAAATTTATGAAGGAATACAAACAAATTTTGAAGTTTATACCTTCGAGAGGAGTCGATAAGGCAGCTATCGCCCCCTCGAAAATCTACAATTTGCAAGATAATCCCCGACTAAGCGTATAGAGCAGTGTGTCCAAAAAATTTGGTCCACATCCTCAACAGGTTTTCACTAGTGTGTATATATATGCATCCAGTTCCTTTTCAATGGCAGGGGAGAACAACATAATCATGAAAACCGTAGACAAACACAGAATTAGTTCACTGCCAAATGACTAAACTGAGAAACATCGACAAATGGAAAGAAACAGGTCTAATATTGTAGAGCCCAAAACTGAGGTTTTATTAATATGTACAGCAACTTGGATGAGAGTATTACTCGAATGGATATTAGAATTCATTAGAAACCATCAAACATTTACAGAATTATATCGTAATCACATCACATTACACTTGTCTTTCGATGGTTTCGGGTCCTGTTTGGAAGACGAAGATTTATATTTGGTGCTACTCGGAACCTGCAAAAAACATTGGGAACAGTTGATGATTCCACTAACTAATAGTATTCCCATCTTCTGCCGTATAAACATTTAGTACGTGTTTGGCAACACTTGCTAAATTTTGAACTGCTTTTTATCCAAATGTACTACACATTTATTTATCACTCATATCTATTCATGAACACAACTGTTTATAAACACTTGCCAAACATATGCATAACAATCATAAGAACAATCTCTTCCTCTCCGTACTAGCTCAACTTAACCTTTACACCATGTTAAGCAATACAGGAAGGGGCTGGACGGTACTAAGAACAAGATTTTAGCTTCTTCCTGTCCGCACATTTTAATGAGAAGTTGAGGAAAAATGTGTTTTGGAATAGTGATGTTTTTTGAGAATGTGCGGTTAAAAATTACGAAAAAGTTGTGAGAATGGGTGGTTGAAAAGATGAGAAACAAATGTATTTTGAAATTAATGGAGCCCAAACAGGGGCTTAGTAGTGTCCAATTCTGTCCATCAATGTGTTCCAAACATGTGCGTTTGTCAATATAACTTGACTTGTCAAACCCAAACAAAAATTGTAACACAGCACAAACAGATACGAAACCTACCGGAGGACCAGTGATCAGCCTTGAACCACCAGTGATGGCAGGTTGCTGTGCATTAAGCTGCGGTTGCTGTTGCTGAGAACTATGCTGTGGTTGCTGTTGCTCAAATTCCTGTTGTTGAAGAGCTATTGCTAATTGCAAATCAGAACTGTCAAAAAAACAGCAGCAAAGTTACTCAGAAGGCATTGCTCGTCATATAATGTTGAATGTGAGTAAATTATGGACAAGACTGAATGAAATGTTAATTTTTAGCAAAAAACAAAAAATAATAAAATATTACACTGAAAAAAAGAAGTTGAATAAAATTCCTTCGGATGAGATTGCTCTAAAATAATTATTTTAACAAAGACAATCAACAAGCTGAGTAAACAAGTTTGTTGCAAACAACAAATTAAATAGACCTCAATGAAAAGCTGACATTCGAAAACATATACTTCCTTTCAGGGAACAGAAAGTAAACATGATGAATCTGACTGTCACGTTGAAAGTTAAAGTAGTCATAGATTCATTCCAATCAAAATCATACTAAAGAAAAATTAAAATAAAAAGTAAATATATGTAACAACAGATTTAATAAATCAGCTTCTTGAAATTGGATGTAGTAATGAAGACAATGGAATAAATGCGAAGAATAGGAAGAAGAAATGATCATCAGAATGAAATCATGTTGTGTTATCATCTAATTATTCGACAATGATGAATCAATCAGGCTTTAGAGAAATTAAACAATTACTTGAAAGTCGAGTTTTCTTGAGAACCACCATCAATGCTAGGCCAATAGTCCTGCAAAACAAAATTTAGTTAGGTTATACTTGGTTTTTTCAAAATACCAACATATTTGGAGTCCTTAGAAGTTACATACTGCAGAACTTTCGATGGCATTCTGTTCATGCCATGTGCTGTTCGAATGATCTTCCACTTTGAATTCCTTAAAGTTGCCGGTCATATACAAGGTGTCCCCATTCACCTAATCATCAAATAAAAATCAACCAGATGAAGTTATAAAGGAATATTTAGGAGATCTCTTTCCCCAAAAAAAAGAAAATAAATTCGAGGAAGGGAAAAGGAGACACACACTTACTACAAAACTCATTATTACCATAGAGTATGCTGTAGAACTTTCCCATAATACAAAGCATGTAGGAAAAGAAAATAAAGATTTCACTTTTTATGGAAGGAGACTTGCAGCACCTTGCTAGATGGCTCTGGATTAATTTATGGCAAAACAAAGAACTTGCTAATTCCTACATTAAAACAAGTAGTGCTTTCTAACTTAGAGCTTTATTATACTGAAATAGAATTTATTCAAACTAAAATATTAAATTAGGCCTCCCAATCAATTAGATATGGGAAGATTTCACTGGAAATTACCCAACTTAGGGTTTGTTTCATTTTGGTCACCCACCTATAATTTGTTTCAATTTCATCACCAAGTTATATTTTGGTCCAGTTTGACCATTCCATCCCAAGTGGCAGACAAAATGTTTACACATGGACCATTGCTCAGCCAGTTCATCACACTCATCTTTCAAAACTTTACGTTCCATCTTTTATGCAGACAGAATCTAAGCACGTGGACTATTGCTCCATAGGAGTGTCAGTTCATCGAACTCAGCTTTTAAAACTTAAAATCGCATTTTATAACAAGACTCTATGGATCAAATATTCATTCCAACTATAAAATGCTACTTTAACAAGACTGTCTATGGATTAATATTCATTCCAACAGCTACTAAGATCAATTGAAAAACAAAGGAAGCATGGAACATTCCAACTGCAACTATGATCAACTGAAAAACAAAGGAAATATGGTGCTTCCATGCTACAATCTCACCTCATTCAGCTTTTCCCAGACCAGATCAGACTGATTTATGTATCCTTGATCGGTAGCAAGGATATATAATTCACCTTCATACTGCAAATAAAAATATTACATGGTGATTAAAGAAACTGATGTCAAGAACCATAACAAGCACACTTAACAATCGAATGATAGATAATATAACTGAAAATTTATAAAAATTACACCAGGAAATTTTTTGCTGCTCAAAAATGGAACTGTGAATACTTGACTCCATATCTCTTCTAGTGCAAGGCTACTATTCATGGGTTCAGTATCATTACCATTTGTTGTTAAGTAGAGGACCACCTTCATGTATAGCGGTAGAAATAACATCTAAACTTTCTATTATAATAATGAAGTTCCATATTATATGTGAAATTCTATGTTCCTGTGCACAAGTATGTTGTGATGCCATCTATTACTAAAAAATAGTATTTTAGGTCCCTTTTCATTCTTCGCATGACCGAAATGATACTCCAGTATAAGTCAATGTGTCTTTATGCAACATGACATATCAACGAGAGAAGTTTCTTAATAAAAGAAAAAGGAGGCAATGTAATCACTAATACATCAAATTAGCTATATTTAATAATTTATTAATCTCCTGATGTTAATTATTACAGGTAGCACAATCAGACGTCAGTCATACACAAAATGCAGCAACTCATTTAGTTCCCATCAGAGTAATTGGCAACAAAAAACATGCATCGTCAACTAAGATAGAGCTATCTAGGCTGCACACCAACCTTAAACATTGTATTGAAATGATTATTTCTGAAAAAAACACACAACTCCCGTTCTTTCACTTTATCCTGTAAGCAAAATAAGCTGCCAAAAAAAAAATGGTCAGAATCTCCTTTTTCTACATACTAAGTCTTCTCAATCACATCATGTAGTAAAACCAAAAAACAACATACCCATATATGGTCAACTGACTGGCACTGTTCCTCGCGAAGTTTCTTATCAATTCCCCTAAAAAGAATTAAGATAGGGAATCAAGTGTTTGTGCTTATAGTGGAGAAGAAAACCATAAGCAAAAAATCCTTTTATCTCCAAAATAAATAAATAAAAAGAAAGACAGCATCATTTCCCAAGTGACATAAAACAATTAATCATCTAGCAAAAAAAATTTCTCCATTTGTAGGCAGCTCTTTTACCTTGTTTTAAAGTCATTACATCCTTGCAAGTTTGGTCGCCATCATTAATGCTGCTTTGATCCAATTGTCCCGAAAGAATCACTTCACCTTCATAGACAGGCTCCCGATTTTCATAAATTGTAGTTCCTGACTCCAATATGCACTCCTCACCTTCATATATGGGTTCACTGCCAATGCTCGAACTGAAGGTTTCAGGATCATCAGTCTCAGGATTTTGACCACTTGATGGATTCAAATCTACAGATGGAGTCAGCAAATCAGAAGAATCTCTTGTCTCACAACTATTATGATGATTTCCAGACACATCTGCATCAGATGTGGAAGAAACTTCATTTTGAACATGCTCATCCCTCGTGGATTTATATAAGACACTATTAACAGCAATCGCAGGATCTTGGTCGGAAGACACAGGTTGCACATTTTCATTCTCAACATGCACATCAGAACTAGTTTTTTCAACTATATTTTTACAATTTTCTTTGGATTCTTCAGAGGTCGGTAGGACACGGTTGCTCTGCATTAGAGTATCATCCCCTGTAACTGTTTCATCCAATTTTGCATCATTGTTCTGATAGCTCAAAGCATTGCTATCAACACATTTCAATGTTCCATGCTCAAGAGTAGTTACAGTTTGATCAACAACCTTCTCTTCCACTGTTTCTGGACAAACTACCAATTCGGACTTTTTATTGCATGCACTTTCGGTAAAATTCACAATCGAGTTGAATCCATCATTAAGCACATTATCAGCTGATGAATTAGGCATTGCAGCCTCCGACAATTTCAAGGCTATCAAAAGCTCCACTTCTTCTTCAACATCCCCCTTTCTTGCTCTTGAGTGAGGGGAGTCTGAACAGGCAGAATCATCAAAGGATCGACCTCTTGAAAGAGAAGGTGAAGGTACTCCCAAAGCTGCAGTTGTTGCAGCAACAAAATCAACAGAATCATCTACAAGATTCTGTTTATATTCACTCTTAATAGTTTGAGCTTCCAAAGAAACAAGCTCCCCCATGAGAGTATTATATGATTTTGACCCAATGACATCCGCAGTTTCATAATCCTGGTAAGCATGCATGAAATGATAAGTACATTAAGCAAATGTGCAAGTCAACAAGCATTCTGCAGACACGGAAAGATATGTTAAGCACAACTTTTTTGGACAGGTGAGTTGTGAAATTCATACCTGGGGATCAACTATCCATCCATGATAGAGTGGAATGTCCAATAAATCAAATATTGCACACTCCCGCGTGAACTCGAAATCATCAATTCTGAAAAAATAATAGAGATCCTTTCATCAGAATTACAACTATAAAGATGTTCCCCACTAATTCACAATTATACTGCATGCCATAAGAGATTAATCGCGTGCATGCATTAAAGGGCATTGTGCAACACGCAAGCCATGTACCTTCACTAGCAATCACCAACACCTTATTTCTAGCATAAAATTATGATAGTAGCATAAAGCAAAATAAAAGCTAATCTACCTTCTAAATTTTACATTTACATCAATGCCAGTAGTAAGTCTAGGAAGCAAATCAATTGCATCAGCAATATTCTGTTGCTGATTTTCAGCATATCCAGCATCTTTGTCCTGGAACCCAATTAAGTCAGTTAAAAATATGATGAAAATAAGCAAGGAAAACTACAATTCTCAATTGTTAAAATTGAGTTATGAACAAAGAAGCTTAAACAAGATAGTGCAAAAGGCAGTTACATTGATGTTGCTGTTTGAATCAATTAACCGCTCAGCAATAAGTGAAAGCAATTTCTCCTGAGAAACCTCTACAATATCTGGACTCAAATTCAAGCTGTTCTTTAACGAAAGAACATTACCTATCACCGAATGCAACGAGCAATGAGTAAACCACAAAAAGAAGTCACTCGATCACAATGAAAAGAACATCTTAGACAACATAAGACCATGAAATGTCCCCAAATTTTTTACACCAAAACATTTGGATATGTGAAACACAAACTTTTTGAAACAATTACCAATCACGGGGCAAGCAATAGCTCTGTAATTTAAGAAAGAAAAATAAATCAACACATAGCTATTAAATGCAACATTTTAAATAAAGCACCAAAAAGTGAATTCATAGTAGTTATAAATGTATGATGACATGTATGAAAAATACCCATGCATAATTGTGGCGATAAAATCATTTTAATCTCTGCTTATATTTCATTTTCTTACAGAAGATTGATTCCTCCTTTTCTTTTACTACCACATACAATATTAATTAAGTTCATACATATGCGTATAAAAGAAATATTTAAAAAAAAAAAAAAAGTGAGCGTATAAATCCCTCGCAGAAGAAGGGAACTGGATTGTAATACCTAACCAAATCAAGGCCAGAAAATCTACGAATAAATAATCCAAATAATCAATCGTTTCAGTAGCCAAGTTCTTCGTTTGCTTGTTCTCAATTGATCAAATTATTTAATAATTTCCAATTATTAGAAACAAACATAAATAGCAGAAAAAATATGCAGTATACGCATTTCTTGTTTCTCATCTGATCAGATTATTAACTATTTACAATTATTGCACATTTCTTATTATTATTTCTTGTAAAAGCCCTAGAAGTGAGGGAAAATGAATTACAGATAGCGAGGAGAGGACATGGCCCATTATCATTTTGTAGAATAATTGGCGTTGTCCTTCCCAAGAATTGTATAACTTTGGTCTTGTGCACCATCTCCTTTTCCCTCTCTTCCTGCTTTTGCTCCGCTGGTGGCGCAGCGGAACTCGCTGGCGATGAAGAAGAATCGGAAGGCGGTGGAGGAGAAGAATCCATCATATTCATTTTGAATTCAAATTGATCAATCAAAGATTCTACTGCTTTATTCACTTCAATTTGGTAAAATGGATTTTTCCTTGTAGAAAACGCGCGCTCTAGAGCGAGAACTATCAACTAGCAAGTGTTCCTAGATCGAGAGAGAATTACTGATGACAGATTTTATATTTGGGGAAAGAGCTAGCTCTATTTTTAATTTTTTATTTAAAAAAAAAATTAAAAGTACTAAATACTTAATTTTTAAAATATAAAAATTTAATTTAATGAATTAATTTTTTTTTTTTCTTCTTTAATTTATTTTTATATTGTATCATCACCTTTAATATAAGTACATTCATAAAATAAAATATGAAAGTTTTAAAAATGAACATAAAATATCATCACCTTTATTTTTTAAGTTTCGGTAGGGGTCCGGTACTTACCCCTTTTCCGATTATGGACAACATAAGAAGGAAAATTATTGCAACAAATCGAGTAAAATTAACTAGTAGAGTAATGTTTTTATGTGTTTATCTCGACCCTCACATTAGGAATCTCTATTCCCTTGAAATTGTCGTTTGCTTAAATGTCGAATAATAATTATCCACAATTATTAACATATCCTTCAAAATTTTCGTACCATATTGGCATGTTAACTTTAGGATTAGATTTTTGGGCTATGTGTGACTTCTTTACTTGTCCTTGGTTGAGAAAATTTAGTCGTCAAAATATGAGTACAGAGTTCGATCAAGATTAATTACGAAATAGTACTCCACTCAAACTTAGAATTCATAAAACGAGTCCAAAATCCGTAGGTGGCCAATCTAAGTGACATTTATGTCAATTTTCGTAAATTGAACAAGGTGATCATTTCACATGACGTAAATCCACTCGAGACTTAATCACTAAGTATTTACATAATTAAATGACATAATCCTACTCAATATTGTGAAAATGGTAATGTTAATAACTATTGACTACGTAATTAGTTTGAAAATTGAATGACAAAAAGTCTTCTCCTTCCATTCGAAGGAACGAAATAGCAATCAATTTTTTTTTCATTAATAATCATCTCCCAACTACGGACGTGCCTTGCACTAGAAATCCCTGCGGTCAAGGAAGACCGTAACGATCTCGCTCAATTGATATTCCTATATTAGGCACGTTTGATTATTAAAATGTGGAATCTAATTATTGTTACTTTGAGGGGCCGATACGCAAATTGACCTAATTATTAAGAGCGATTTAGGAATTTGTATCTTTGTAAATTTCGCCAAAGGAATTTGAATCATTGTAAATTTCGATTTTGTCCTAATTTGTCAGATAAATAGGGGGCTATCATTAGGCTTTTTAATCACTATCATAAAAGAGAGAAATAAATGTTAGAGAAGATGGATGTGTGATTTTTGTAACTTATTTTCATCGTAATAAATTACTGCTACAGTGGAAGAGGACTTAGTCTCATATTGAGACGAATCTCTATAAATTGTCTTTTTTATTTATTTTTGCTAATTGATTGTTCTCGTTGAAATAGAGTCAGAGTTTCTAATTTTCAATACTAACAACATAATATACAAGATTTTAACGTCTTTAACTGAATATTGTCTAATTATGCACAGTGTCCTATCGAACATGCCACATGAGCAAAAACTAACATCAAGAGGAGTGGAATACTAATAAACAAAGGATTCTTAAATACTACTCAAACTATTAAGTGGAAATTGCATAAAATCAGGCATTTAGTTTGGCATTTTTAAAAATCAGCTTTACACTTTATTTATTTAATTTTCATGTTTTTATCATCTTAATTAATAATGATATTATAAAATTAAATTAACTTATATACCCACCATAATACCTACCTTTACCAAATTTCAATCCCAAACCCTAAATTATCATTACTGTCTCCTCCCATTCATTCTTATCTCCTCCCTTCTCCCTCCCATTCTCTCCCTTCGTGCACAACAGCGTCGCGTTGCCGTTCACAACGACACTATGAATGGTCGCGGGACGCTGATGTGGGTGTGCGATGGAGGTGATGTCGGTGTGCGTTGCGGTGTTGCGTGTGTGCGGTGGTCTTCGTTTCAGTGATGTGGGGTGGAGGTATTTGATGCGGTGATGTGGGGTGGAGGTCTTCGATGTTGTGTGTGCGGTGATGTCGTCGATGCAGTGTAGGTGTGGCTGAGGTTTCCAACTTGTTGGTGCAGGTGTCGATCTGTTGCGAACGAGACGCTGCTGCCATTCACAACATGTGGTGGAAATATTGTGTGTGTGGTTGTAGGAATCCGTGTGGTGGATCTTTGTGTGTATATGGGGGTCTGTATGGTGGAATTGTGGTAGCGGTCATTTTTTTGTTATTGTTGTGGCGATGGTTGTGGTGGTATTATGGTCTGTGACCAATTATTTGGTCAATCCATGACCAAGTGATGGTGGTGTACTAGGATTGGTGGACGGGTGTTTGGGTGTATGTAACCAACTATATCGATTTGTGACCAAATATTGGTGGTGTACTAGGATTGGGGGACATATGTTTAGGTGTATGTGACCAACTATATGGTTTTCTGTGGCTAATTATTTAACTGTGACCTTAAAATTCGTTAATCTGACTCAAAATATAATCTGTGACCAACAAATTTGGAAATATGTGATCTTTGTTATCTACAATTTTTTTAACTTATGGTCAATTAAAATTTTGTGACCTATGATTTTTTTTATCAGTGACCAATGAAGTCAATTGTAACCTATAAGTTTTTTGATTTGTGACATCTAGATAAGTTGTGACCGAAATTAAATTTTCTAACTACTTAATAATATATTTGTGACATCGGAATCAGTGCAGTAACCTAAATTAAGCGGTGGCGGAACGGTCACCGAAATTAAGCGCGGCCGGGAAACAGTTGTCGGAGTAGTCGACGGTCACCGGAATAGTCGTCGGAACAGTAAGAAGGTGGATGTGGGGTGTGTTAATTATATTATATTACAATTAAATATTTAATTTAATATAATAATTGTAAAATATAATTAATTAATTCATGGAAAACATGATTTTTGCAATTCTCAAACTTGGGGCTTGATTTTTGATTTTGTGATAGATAATACTTGATCTATGCATTTTTCCCAACTATTAAATATATATAACCCATGTCTAGTATGATTAAAATCAAGATTTTAACTCACAACTTTTTTTTTTATCAAGATATATTAAAAATATGATTTCAATTCCCACCAAATAGGAACACACATAGATTGAAAGAAGTTGAAAGACCAAATCACAAATATAAAGTATAAAACTTTCTTACTGATTTACAGTCTAGCATACATAAACAAAATGACGAACTATTGTAAAACAAACAAGATATCAGAATAGACCTGATACCACTTGTTGTGAAACAAACCACTAAATTGAGATGTTGAAGTTATATAATAAAAAATAATGCAGTGTATGATCAAGTAGAAAATAATAAAGACAAAAATATGATAGATGAATTAAGATATTTTACTGACTCAAGAATAACGGAGAAGAGAGAAAAATTACAATAGATCTTATAATTCTAGTAATCTATTTTCTCACACATATTAAGGGCATGTTCGATAACCCATTATTTTCCATGGAAATGGAATTGAAATTCCAATTCCCACTTTTACCATGTTAATGGCCAGAATTTTTCATAGAAAATGTTTTCCTCACACTCACCATGTGTCTCATTTTTCCATGTTTTTGTGGAATTGGTTTTCCCACCAAAGTGGTGGGGAAAAGGTTTACAGTTTTTTTTTATACAATGAAAACGAATTATATGGGCAATTGTAAAAAACTTTTTCCTTTTAATGGTCAATTTTCATGAAAAACAAAGCCAAACAGACATCAAAATATTCAAAATTTCAACATTTTTCAGGTGAAAAATTATACCGATCAAACACAATTAATTGACAATTTCCAGGAAAACAATTCTAGGTAATTCAATTCTCTAGAATTCATCTTCTTTCCACCCAAATTTTATTATTGCAATCAAACAGACCCTAAATTGAATAGAAGAGTCTAATATTTATAAGAAAGATGTAGGGGATATCCAAACCCTCTTAGTAGAGCTGTTGATGAAGTATGATATAAACAAATAGAGTCCAAAACGAAGTAGGAAAAGAAAATACGGAAAAAATCGAACATGTTAGTGGTGAGTGCCACGGCGTCGAGTGTTCTATCCGTAATTTTTTTACTCAAATTGTTTTCTTCATCCTAAATTCTTTTTCAAGTCCAATAGTAGTCCAAATTGAATTCTGCTTGACGTGCACTTCAATTGAAATTATTTAATTACTTTAAATAGGGAATTCAGGTCACACTCAAATTCTTAACACGAATAAACTAAGAAATCAATTCGAGGTAATCACTATCGAGACTCAAAACTGTCTAGAAATACTTCTCCCACCTCAGGGTGTCCAGAATATCCGAACCGAGTGGTTCTTCATAAGTTAAAGACCTGAACGGGTACCCGAATCGAAAATCGAAAGATTTGGGTCGGGTCTCGGGTCTAGACCGAAGAAGCGAATGAGACCCGAAACTAAATAATTTTTTTTATGTTTTTTTATTGAATTAATTAAATTATTTTATTTTTTCTAAATAAATTAACAAATTAATTAAATAAATAAAATCATTTCATAATTTTAAGAGGGAAAAAAAAAATCAACTCCATTGGGCCGAAAATATTTTATGTCTCAAACAAAAAAAATTCAGCCCAAAAGCCCAATACAAACCCTCAAAGTCAAATATTCAATTACCAATTTAACTCCTAAAACAATTGAAACCTTAATTTGTACACAAAACTGGCTAAGAGAAGATTCTGGACTCTTGAAAGTTTTTCAAGATGGAATTTGCATTGAAGAAACAGAGTTCTATGAGGGCATTAAGACATATAATAGATATATATTATATATATATTTTTTATCAAATCTTATTAGTTGAATATTTTTTAGTTTATTTGTTTATTAATTGTGCTTTTTCAATTCTTGTAGAGTTTTTTGCCATGGCAAGTCAAGCAGTAGCAGTTGATGATTAAATCAAATAGTTGGTAAGTATTAATATTTTACTTTTTGATATTTGTATGCATTGAATTAATGTTATTCGACAACTAGTTATTTTTATATTTTTGAATTTGGTTACGTTAATTTGTAAAAGTTACAAATGAAATGTCATTAGTTATATTTATGTAGTGTTACTGCAAATGTTAAAAAATTTAATTATGGTATGGAACCGAACCGAACCGAACCCGAACGGTTCCATAATTATATTTGGACCCGACGAATCCATTTATTAAATACCCAAAAATTCTGAAACCGAGAAGAATCGACCCACGAACACCCCTAATCGCACCTCTCCCCAATCACCACACTCCCCTTTTCATATTGTTCATGAAAAAGGGCTTTCCTTGGGCCCATCACACGCACATGTAGTCAGCCATTTTCTTATTTGATAGATATATTTTTTGTAACGTCCCAAGAATTTACTTTTCTTTGTATTAAATGCAAAACGATAAAAGAATATTTTTTAAATAAAATTAATTGAAATATTCATAATGAAAATATAATCACAAATTAAATAATCGTCTTTAAAAAAATTAAACCGACTAATAATTTAATGAAAAAAAATAAATTTAATGTTTTATCTTTTCGATTCCTCTTGATAGTTGCATCACCATCTCGTTACTGTTCCAATCAACCCAAACTAATCTGTAAATTTTTGTAAGAGTAGGTATTTAAAAATACACAGTAATATAGGTGCAGTTTTCATACACAAATATATAACAATAAAATAGACCTTTCATACCACTCTTCTCTTATGGAGTATATTAGTGACCAAACGACACACTCATCTTAGGTCATTTTAAATTCCCAAAGGATTTTTTATCTCTTAATAAAGAATCCAAAGGTCCACTGGAAATTTATGCATAAATTACTAAATATAGAAGTATAAGGAAACGAATCACTTGCACAAAAGTATCTTACCTTAATTGATCAAACGAACTTTTGATAAAAAAAAAAAAATATACTCGAAATTTTATAGCTGTTTTATACGAAAGCTGCCGTGTAAAATTTCTTTGGTGATTAATTATTGGACAATTGCACACTATTTATAGTAAAAATATATATATATAGTTGTTGAGTCATGTCATGTTACAATTGAGATGGTAAAATGTGTCTAACCAATTTGATAAGGATTGAATTTTTAATAAATCAATCATAATATAACATGTGTACTGAATTTGTATAATATAATATTATTTGCAATTTTATATACCATACACGTGTAACAACTAGCACCAGTGGATATCACTTGGAAGAAATAGAATTTGGAAACGATTAAATCTTTTTCAAAATTTAAGATAAACGTGATTAGATAATAAAATATTATATTCTTTTACTAATTATCTTAAAAGCGCATTATTAAGTAATAAAAAAATATATTAAATATGTTTCTTTGTATTGAAATAACTTGGGCTTAATTTATTCAAATTTACATTTTTTCGAGCCCAAAATACATTATTAAATACTTGTTATCCAACGAGTACAATATTGATGTACTTTTCAATTATCATCACTCTATCAAAATCCAAATATTTGACCCAAAAAGAAAAGAATTTAAAACATATTTAACTTTAGTCCCTCAACTTTCAAAATAATAAAATATAATATATAGAACAAATAAATTTTTATTCTGACGTTACATTTTCTCCATATGCCTCAGTCTCAAGGAAACTCTGCTGCAAAATTGTGTGGATTACCACTTCCAAGATTTTGTCTAACAAAACCTTGAAGGTAATACGATTCAAGTATATTGAAAAAAGTACGTTTCGAGAGCGTCGTATAACTTTTCTAGTCTCCAATGTCTAAGTGAACAAGGACTTAGATGGTTAAGGCAAGTCAATATTCGTATATATACACACGTAGTTAGGATACAACTACTTGTGCATGGGAATGTGAACATTTGGTATTGATACACAAAGTACGTTACTTATTTGAGAATTTTTGAATAAATTATTTCTTTTCACATTGAAAAAATAAGATTCAACGTGACATCTTTTGCCTTTCTAAGCTTAGCCAAACATGCTCGTATCAATGCTCTAGCTTCGAAAACAGATATATTAATTAATCTGAAAACACACAAATCAAAATACCCCAAAATCAAGAAGAAGAAAAAGATCCAGAAACGAAAAATACCATAATTTTGTCAATTCTTTTCACTAGCTGGAGATTGCATTCGAGATGGGTGATAGAGAAAGAAAAAATTACACGATTTTTTCACAAAAAAAAAAAAAAAGCACAACAGTGCGAATGACATAAAGGTGTAGCCTCATGGCTTTACATACAAAAAGACGATAGTCAACATTTTGTCCCGTACTTAAAAGTTACTTTTAAACTGCTTTGAAGCACCAATTGTCTACATATATTGTAATAAGTATCAATGGAAGTTGACATTGGAACTATAAGCCATTCCTACTTGCCAATTTGAAGGGGCTACATTCCATGCAATAATAGTCTCATGGGATGTGTATGAAGTTATCTTGAAAGAAAGGGCTTGCCCTCCGAGAGCTGCAAATGCTTGGTACGACGCTCCCCAATTGTGGCTCATGCTTATCCACCCTGTTTTGCTTCCCTTCACCCACATTTGGGCTATATCTCCGCCACCAGCAACGTTCATCACATACACAAGTAGCCAATATCCGTTCCCTTGAAAGGAGAACCGAAGGCCGCCTTTCCTAACACATGACACTCTACAGGCAAAAAGAGATAAAAGAACATTAGCAATTGACCATCATGGGCTATGAACTCGAACGGGTACATGGTAAAGGATCTAGTTCAAGCATCATCATATTGGAACTTAAAAATACTCTCAATATCTCATAAAGATATACTTGTGTACATTTTTTATTTTTTACGTGGATTAAGAAAATGTAATTGATATAGTTGGAAGCTTAAGTTTATCTTTCATTTGTCTAATATAACCCTAAATTAAATAATGAGTTAAATATGAATATTACATTTTTTTATATAACAAAACACATTAAATAGGTGAATATTACAAAAAAAAAAAAAAAAAAAAATCAACTATACCCCCACAAGAAAAGTAGTCTATAATTTGGGACTGACAAAGAAAGAAAGCAATATATCTTTTTGAGACGGATGAAGTAATTAATTTATAGAAATGTGTCGATGGAAAGACTGTAAGTCAGACTCATTTTTTAAGGATATCAATTCAAAGCGTCCTATAAAAACTTATGTACGTTGCTGTCCGAGTTGCGCGGGATAAATGAGTAGAAGGGGTTGAGTCCAACAAGGGAGGGCGATCCTTATGAGGTAATTGGTAAGGGAAGGATCCCTAGCCCTCCGATTATGTCATATGTACATACACGTGGTGAGATTTGATTGTGTTAGAATTTCTTCAATCAAGTTTCAAAAAAAAAAAAAAAAATACTCTCTCATTCTTTTTTGACACTGCATCTATATGTAAACCATAATGTGTAATTCATTATATACAAGTAGCATTATTCAAAAGGACTATGCCAGTGGTACATCAAGATTTACATCGGGGGTTACACTCCCCTCACATGGGGGTGGGGTCCACTCGAATAAAAAATATTATTTCAATGGGTCCCACCCTTCTTGTGAGGAGGGTGTAACCCTTGATGTATACCACTTGATGTACAAGTGGTATAACCCTATTCAAAAATCTTGGGGTAGATTTTTACCCCAAAAAAAAATTTGGGGTCTACACCTAGGAATTAGGATTAGGGGGTTGAACGTTACCAGTCTAAGTTATTTTTTATCAACCAAACAGTAAAGTCATTTTGTAATGTCAAGAAAAAAAGTTTAGTTGTAATATAAAAATGTAAGTAAAAATTGTCACGAAAAAAAGTCAGTGGTAACCAAAAAAAAAAGTTACCTGCGGAACATGACAGGTACAATCCCAGTCTTCCATTGAGCAATTCTCATGAATGCTGGCTTCGACATATCGAAGTGTGTTCGTGGCGGATTGCACCAGCCACCGTTGTTGGAGTCTTGAGCCCAGTTGGGCGGGCAAAGGTTGGTGGCGGTAACGGTGGTTATTGGTGATCCTTTGTAACACCCCTGCGATTGAACACAACGGATTTGAAAGCACTGTCCGCATCCATACCCATTGTTGAATAGAACCGAGCTTAGTGCCGCCGTGTCGGTGCCGTACCCACTGCTGAACAAGTTTCCATAACCACATGCTCCGCCTGCGTTACAAAACATCGTCATTAAACATGTTTGGTTAAGCTTAAAAGCAACTTATTGATAAGTAGATATATATATAGACATGTGATGAATTTGTAACAAATATTTAAGTTTGGTTAGTCAAATATAACTAATTTAAGTTCAATGATCTACTTAAATCAAACCATACCAATGTAAGATTTCACTAAAAAAATAGTGACTACTAGGGTTTCAACCCCATAAAAATAAGCTACAAAATTTTCTTATACGTTAGTTTTAGAGCTTGTTTGGTATTGATTAAAATTCAATTAAAATTAAAAATATAGTCGTTATTGGGTCATACTCGTCTAATAAAAATCAACAATAACGACTGATTTTTCAATTTTAATCCGATTTTAATCTTTATCGAACACGTCCTTAATATAAATTCAAATATGTTTGACATTAAATTATTTTATGAATGAAAATATATATTACAAAATGTTGTTTAGAATGAGGTCGAAATTTTTGAGGAACTCACCCATAGTTTCCGAAGCGGTTTCATCCCCATAGAATGTGGCATGGGCAAGTTGCCAAGCCGTAGGTCGGAATACAGGTGCGTAGTATCCCGCCCTTGCTTTCACGATCATTGCCAAAATCAAGAAGAAGAAGCTAAATCGCCACGAACGAAGTAAAGAAACCATGATTCTTCTACCTTAATTTGCTAAAATTGTTAGCTCTTCTTGATGAGTAGGATGCAAAATGCAATACCAAATTGACTTGAAATTGTAGTCTTTATATAGTTTGGGATCCCAATTAGTGGCTACGTGACCCTCACTAAATATTGCATTTTTATAAAGTCAACACATGAATTTTTAATAGGTTGGTTTAATTTGAGGCATATCCTATATAAGTTTGTGTCGTACCACGTAGTCTAGTCCTAGAACGTGCTGGCAGGTTTATGTTTGGATATATTAATATTGTTTTTGAGCATCCTAAATAATTTAATTAATGTGTAATGAATCAAACCTAATTTTTTAGTGTTAATAATATTTGTATTTCAACAATAATCACTGATAGAATTGTTTTATATGAGGATACAAATAAATTCAAGACAAGAAAGACATCAAGACCCCGTTCGGTAAGAATTAAAATTGCCGTTATTGGGTCACAGTCATCTAATAAAAGTCAACAATAACGAATATCTTTCAATTTTAATCTGATTTTAATCCCTACTGAACGAGCCCCAAATATTTAAGATGGGACCAATGGCAAGGTCATCCGAATCCCAGACCTAATTTTCATGATCAGAATTTTTGAACACAAAAAATAGTAGTGGTAAAAATAAAAGGTCAAAAAAAATAAATGCTTTTTTTTCTCAAATTTCAATGGGAGCCTAACGATCATCATATAGTGAAAATTAGGATCGCAGGATCCTTTTCTATTGAAATCCATTTTATTGAATAAATCTTTTACTGATTTATATACACAATACGAAGTAAATTGAAGTAAAATAAAAAATTAAAATTAAAAGGCTTCCCATCTATAATCCTTCGATATATATTTTTCCTCTACATTCATCCAAGAATATACATATGCTCACATATGCCCTTAACATAATGGTTTTAAGTGCAATTTGTATGCTAGAATTTGAAAGTTTAGGACATATTTTGCGCTCTATAAACTCAATGATTTTGCAGCTTATCCCTTGTTTATTTCCCATCAATTCCTCGAAATCCCACTGTTAGTGGACCCCATCCAACTGCAACATTTGACTTGCTCCTTGCATATTTTCAATGACAATGATCACATTTTTCTATTTTTCCATGTAACCAACTTCTTCCGTACCACGGTGCAAATCAACTAGTTCATACCATCCATGATTAAGGTGGTGATTGGCTGCTCATCTGCTCACGATAGCTCGACTCGTTCTACTACAAGCCCATTGGTCGGATCGAGTTCAGTAAGTAAAGATTGCCAGCTTCATGAGTCTGCCAATGGGCACGTCTTACTTTCATTCTTTATCATTTTCAACCACATATTTTCACAATAAAATATTTGCATATAGACTCAGACCCTGTTTGGTAGAGAATAAAATTTAATTAAAATTGAAAATTTGGCCGTTATTAAGTCTCACTCGTCTAATAAAAGTCAACAATAACGGCTAGTTTTTCAATTTTAATCCCTACCGAACAGGCCCTCAATACTTTTCCTACTTTTTAACCATACATTTTCCAAAAATTCACTATTTAAAAACTCACTTTTCTCCCGTAAGTGAAAGTGTTCTCTTAAAACTTGTGTTGCTTATTTCTTTGTATTGGTCGAAGACTTTTCAGCGTCATGTCTATAATGTGCTGACATTAAGGCCGTTGTGCTCAAGTTTGTGAACAAAAATTCTTTACTTGTGACGTATTTACCGATCATATTTATTTATTTAATATTATTAATAAACGTATTTTGCGATCACGTTTTTTAATATTATTAATAAGAGGGTGTTTGATTGACTTTATTTTTCATAAAAAATATCAAAATTCCTACTCTTGGGACGTTTGATTGACAATCTTTTTCAATGGAATATATTTTCCAATTTCTGATCACGTGACCATATTTTCATAAAAACAGGAAAACTTTTCTTTAGAGATGAGTGATTTTTATTTTCCATGTAAATCAGTTTTTCTTTCTCTTTCTTATCTATCTACTCTTTCTCATCTACTTACCAATAAAATAGACAAATATAATATTTATAGGTTGAAAAATAAATAAATCAAATACATTTAATTAATAATTTCCATACAAATAAGTTTTAAACAATTGAATTTCTTAAAATTTATTTTCTTGGGCAATTTTCGTGCTTGATATCAACCGTATCCTAAATGTATTGTTCGTTACGCGACAAAGAATTAGGGTAATTGGCGCAAAACGTCCCTACCTATGATGGTTGTTGTGAAAAATGTCCATACGTTCGATTTTTTGGTGCAGAACGTCCATATCTTTGTATTTTCTTGCGCAAAACGTCCTTTTGACCGATTTTTAACATAAAATGACCATTATACCCTCTTATATAAATAAAACAAAAAACAAAAGAAAAGAAAAATAAAGAATAAATTGCAATCTAATCCAAAACATTTTAAAAAGTGCAAATCAATCCAAATAAATTATTAAAATATTAAAAATAATCAAAAATAAAAATAAAAACTTTTCTATCCTATCCCTCTCCTCCACTCCGTCAGCCTCCTCCTACAACCACCAAAAATCAGACTATCATACTAGCGCCTCACACCATCTACAATCACACACACAAGCAACAACCCAAAAAATCAAAATCTGATCATCTCTCAAGGTCGCTCAATTTATGTTTGAAAACTCTCATGTCGCGAAGCTCGCGACTCCGCCAGCGAAAAAATCGATTTTCGACGTCGTCTGGTGCACTAATGGAGGGGGATCACCTGTTTTGGTTGAAGTTGGTCCATGGAATTTGTCGCCCTGATGAGGGGAACCTGATGATGGTGGGCGACGACCGGGAATGTCATCGGCATGGCCGTAAATTAGAGACAAACCTTGAGCAGCCCCTATTTTTGGAGCCAAATTTTGATCAGATTTTGGTTTTTTGGGTTGTTGCTTGTGTGGGATTGTAGATGGTGTGAGGCGCTGGTATGGTAGTCTGATTCTCGGTGGTGGTGGGAGGAGGCTAACTGAGTGGAGGAGAGGGATATGAGAGAAAAGTTTTTATTTTTATTTTTGATTATTTTGGTTATTTTAATAATTTATTTAGATTGATTTGCACTTTTAAAAATGTTTTGGACTAGATTGCAATTTATTCTTTATTTTTCTTTTCTTTTCTTTTTTGTTTTATTTATATAAGAGGGTATAATGATCATTTTATGTTAAAAATACAAAAGGACGTTTTGCACAAAAAAATGCAAAAGTAGGAACGTTTTGCACTAAAAAATCGAACATAGAAACGTTTTTCACAACAACCGTCATAGGTAAGGATGTTTTGCGCCAATTAGCTCAAAGAATTACGAAACAACTCCATTTCTTGCACAATTTTTCTGTTGGAATATGTGCCCAACATTGACCAAATTATTACCCAAAAATGAGGGAGTGCAGTGGCAAGGGTAATTTTGTCAATGTACAATGTTTCGAGAGTGGATAAGTCTATTGTAGTGTGGCACTAGTGATTCCCATTGCTGCTTCTCTCTCTTCTGGTTCAAATCTGCCTCGAAATTTTCTACTGCCTCCACATTCTCCACCGCCCGCCGCGACCTCAAATAATTTCCCCTAATGTGCAGAAGATAAGGGTACGTTACTTAACCAATTCGTTCCAACTGTTTGATGAAATGCTTAAGAGAGAAACTGTATTTATCGTGAACATGTTTGTCTAACCTAAAAAAGAAGTAAAACTGTCTAAATGTTTACATACTTTGTTTTGTAGCTTCTTTTTCAAATTTTGGAAAAGGGTTACATATTTTCAATTTTCACCGATGAAAAGATTATTTATTTACTTATAAGTAAACACTTTTTAAGCTTAGCCAAGTACGAAGCACTACTTCTCTCTTGTCGAAACGTTGTTGTCTTAACTTGGTGCAATCAAATTGTTGAATGAATTAATGGGTCTTTTTTGAGTATGAACTTTTAATAAATCTGCGCTGGGTTCATGAATATTCTGATAATTGACTCAGCAGGACGTTTTGCGTTTCTGTTTCTTGCATACTTTGTTAAAAAAAAAAGTGGAGATACTATGAACACGTTGTATTCAATATTATATGACTCTCGTTAATTCTTTTTGAGGGATTAGATAAATTTGATATAAATGTATTATTTTTCTCATGAGTGATTAAATTCAATTCCCATCAGTGTCGATGTCGTGGAAAAGAATTATTTGGTTGCTTGTTTGAGAAACATTAAATGGATAATCAGAGTAACTAAATGGAGACCTAAAAGCATACATGATGAAAACTGGATAATGGTGCTTATGTTACTTCTAGTGGGATTGCTCGAGGACAGCGTTACTATAATTGAGTTAGCATTTTATGATGGTGCACCAATTATTGTTACTTTTCTTTGGAGTTTTTAGTTATATAACCTTGGCTTTAGAATTAATTATTTTAGTAGTTTCCTAGGGATAAAATTACTGTTGGAATTGAGTGCTTGCAGTGTAAGCATATAGTAACATAGCTACTGAAAGTCAAATGTTGTTGTAATTTCTGAAATGAAAATGGGTCAGGGTGTAGGCAATTGCAGTTGAACGAAAAGGAAATGTTTAGGGATGTAAATTTTGTGTTGGAACTTCTTTTTTATATACATTTTTTTTTTCATTTCCATTTTTATCCAGCACTTTTTACGATCTAAATAAAGCAGAAATTCGAACAACCAATTTAATTGCTCTTTTTTTTTTTTCATCATATAAGTGCAAGAGCACCTATTCATGTCTATCAGCACTTGCATGGTGCTGCACTATAGCTGTAGTAATCAAGTCGATTGAAGTTGCTATAGGAAGTCAAAGATGATGCACCAATATATATATATATATATATATATATATATATATTTTTTTTTTTTTTTTTTTAAGATTAATATATATGTTTTGCAGTTGGAAAAAGGAAGATGGCGAAGCAAGCTCAATCTTTCTTTCTTGAAGAATGGTTGCGAAGCATGAATGGCAGCAGCAACAACAGTGCTTCAGTACCTTCTTCTTCCTCATCTGCTCGAGCCATCATCCAAGCTTGGGCTGATCTTAGAGACTCACTTCAAAATCACTCGTTCCACACACATCATCTCCAAGCTTTAAAGACCCTTGCTAATTCTCAAACCTCCCTTTTTGTTGCAGATCCACAAGCGAAACTTCTAGTTAGTATTCTATCTTCTCTGAACCTTTCTCTTCCACTGGAATCTTACCCATTATTTTTTAGGCTTCTGTATATCTGGGTTAGGAAATCATCTAGACTGACTGCTGCAGTTATTGATTCTGCTGTTGAGGTCCTCTTGCATATTTTCTCTAGGCAATTTGATTCTAACAAATGCCCTCTTATCTACTCAGAAGGAATTCTCCTTTTGGGTTCCTTTTCTTTCCAACTGTCTGCATCTGAGAAATCAAAAAAGGTCTGCTTGGAGTTACTCTCTAGGCTATTGGAAGAAGAATATAGTTCTATTTTATTGTCTGATGAACTAACTTCTAGTGTTCTCGCCGGGACTGGATATGCTCTATCTTCTTCCGTGACTGTTTATTTTGGAAAAATTGCAGATAATTTGTTTGGAATATGGGCCAAAGAAGATGGCCCCTCCAGTAGGTTGTCTCATGGGCTCATGATGCTGCATTTGTTTGAGTGGGTTATGTCTAATTTCTTCAATTTGCAATCCTTGGAACAAATAGATCTTGTAAGAGAGATTTTGGAAAATGTTAAACCAGCTCACGCTACATTTGCTGTAGTCATGGCTGCAGGGGGAATACTAAGGGCTCTTAATGGATCTGGCTCAAGTGGTTTCATGGAGCTTAGGAATTCTGCTGAGAAACGAATTGAGATCATTGGAAGATACGTGGTTTCTATAACTAAAGGCTTTGACTATTCTGGAAATGAACCTAGAAACAGCCTTCTCTTACAGAGCATAGCATTAGCTTTGGCTCGAAGTGGTTCAATTTCGTACCGGACTTCTCTGTTAGAGTGCCTTGCTTCATCACTATTGACTGAAATATTCCCTTTGCATCGCATCTATAATAAGGTCCTTAAATTACTCCAAGGAAGTTGGCAAGGGTATGTTCTTGATGAGGTAAAAGCACATCTAAACAGTGTCATTTTCAAGGAAGCAGGAGCCATAGCTGGTGCGTTTTGCAATCAGTATGTCTCAGCTAACGAAGAGAGCCAGGCAACAGTAGAGGACCTCATATGGCATTTCTGCCAGGATGTCTACTTGTGGCACCGTCGGGTAGCATTGTTGCTTCAGGGCAGGGAGGATGAGCTTATCAGGGAGATAGAGAAAATTGCCGAGTCTGCGTTCCTTATGGTTGTGGTTTTTGCGTTGGCAGTCACAAAATGCAGGTTAGACTCTAGAACCAATCAAGGAACTAAATTACAAATTTCAGTAAGAATCTTGGTGTCATTTTCTTGTATAGAGTATTTCCGCCGGATGCGTTTGCCTGAGTATATGGATACAATTAGAGCAGTCGTTGTAAGCGTTCAGGAGAATGAATCTGCTTGTGTTTCATTTGTAGAATCAATACCTACTTATGATGATTTGACCAATAAACATGGTATTGACTTGATCTCTGTGCATTTCTTAATTGTCAGTTGTATGCAGTCCTCTCACCTAATTCAGCATTTGCCTTGCAGGTTGGTCCAACTTGCCAAAAGTGGTATATCTGTGGTCCACTGATGAGGTGCAGACTGCTCGAATCTTATTTTACATGCGTGTTATTTCGACTTGTGTTGAACAACTACCAGCCTCTGTGTTTAGGAAGATGGTGGCTCCCACTATGTTCCTGTATCCTAAATTGAAATTTATCAAAAGCAAAACAACTTATATTGATTAGTATTGATAGTTTTCTGTTCCTTAATATGTATATAATTAGATACATGGGACACCCGAATGGAAAAGTTGCGAGATACTCACATTCGATGTTTGTGGCTTTCATGTCTTCTGGGAAAGATATTAATCAGGATGAAAGAGTTCAGCTTAAGGAGCAACTGGTTTTTTATTACATACAAAGATCTCTAGAGGTATCTGAATTCTTGAAATATTTCGCGTATCAAATTTGAATTTGGTCAATGACTGAGAAGTTCTGTTTGGTCTACTAAATTGGATATACAGGGATATCCAGGGAGTACCCCATTCGAGGGGGTGACTTCTGGTGTTGCTGCACTTGTTAGGCATCTTCCTGCTGGAAGTCCATCTATATTTTATTGCATTCACTGTCTAGCTGAAAAAGCTAGTAGCCTTTGCAGCTTAGTCAGCACTCGTGAAACTGATCTGTGGAAGAACTGGGATGGAGAGTTGGAACCTGCTAAGAAAGTGCTAGATTTGCTTTTGCGACTCCTTTCCCTAGTTGATATACAGGTATATAAATATTTGAATTTTTTTTGTCTTTTGACTGGAGGGGGCAGGGGGCAAGGGCGAATCCAGGATTTTAAGTCAGCCCGGACAGCCGTTGATCGTCCTATCGGCCGCAATACAATATTAAGAACCCGTTTGATGCCCATTTTTGCAAAAAATACATTTTGAAATAGTGATTTGATGGAGAATGTGTAGTTTAAAAAAAAAATTGTGTGTAATATTATTTTTTTGGAGAATACGTGGTTAAAAAAAAGAGAAATGTATTTTGAAAAAAATGGGAATCAACAAGGCCTAAAATTTAAATATAACAATTATTTTGTTCAAACTAAACAAATAAAATTATGTGATAAAAATTAGCTGCCCTCACCAAATTACATCATGGTCAAGTTTTGAATAATTCAAAGGAAGAGCATGTGTGTGAAATTTTACAATTCCAATTGCATTAAAACCGTAGAAACTTAACATATATTATTTTATGAAATTTCTTGTTAAAGCTTCAACAACTGCCATATGGTCCAAGATTCAAAATAATAAATGTAGGTCGCAAGTTCGAAACTTCAAATACCCTCCTTATTAATCAATTTTGGCAAATATTGTATAGAACTAAAAATATTTCATAATAAATTAATCGGAATGGATTCGAACCCAAGACATGAAGCTACATGAGAAATTTGAAAATAAAATGAATGACCAGTTATATAACTAAAACATATATCTATTATCAACAAAAAGAAAATTACTTTCGGTGGGTCCAGCATAGGCGGCCACGAGGGCTGGCCAGGTGCTGGATCCGCCCCTGGGAGGGGGACTGCAGAATGGTTGGTGATAGTAGGGAAGAGCTGTAATCTTTCACCAATGTACATCCCTGAGGATAAATAAAAATGGCCACCTGGTGTTTGTTTATGTGCTCATGACTTCCTGTTTTTTCGTGTTTACCCTGTTATAATATTATTTGGTTTCATAGATTAGATGCAGTATATATGGCCCATTTGTAGAGGTGTCAAAGCATGCAGGTCAGCCATGCAGCTGTAGACCCGCGCCCCATGTGCACCAATATTTATAGGAAAAAAAATAAAAAATAAAAGAGAGAACTTGTACCAAATAAGGTAAAAGTCCATGGCATGGGAAAATACCCGGCATGCCAAAATAAAAGGGCTGTGCCAGTTGACACCTCTAAAAGTAGTGTCGGGAGCATTTACTCCTTTAGCCTGATGATAAAAGGAGTTAAAATTAAGAGTGTTTTTTGCAGGTTCTACCAAGTTTGATGAAGTTATTGGCTCAGGAGATTGTCCAATTACCTGCTGATGGACAGAACACAATTCTTAATCAGTTATATCAGCATGTTGCAGAATCCGATGATGTTACTAGGAAACCAACACTTGTTTCATGGCTGCAGTCTCTGTCTTACCTTTGTGCTCAAGGTACTCGTAAAAAGTCATCCACATTTGTGGGAGAAGCATTATCACGGCTATAATGCGTCAAGATGCAATTTTTAACAATATACTCTTCATTATGATGCATTTTGTTAGAAGTTTATCTAACCATTTGTTACTAACAATTTTTGAAATAAGTTGACAATGCAATAAAACTTAGGAAGTATACTAGTTACCAAGCATCCGTACTGATGTAAATTATGTTATAGAGGAATGTTTGTGTTATTACTAGTAAAGTTCTTTTTTTTTTTTTTTCCTAGATCTGTTGGTTTTTTCTAATTTTTAAATTTTTGCTTGAACTGCCCCCCCACCCCACCTCCACACACACACAAAAAGTTAGAAAGATTAAAGGATGAGTACTTGGAAATTTGGTTAGAAAAACTGAATTCAGGTGAGGTGATGTGTTAAAGATAAATACAAAGAACTAGTTTAATCTCTCTTTCATACTTTTTAACTGTTGACTGAGTCGATTCAACATTCTTTATATTGATAAAACATACCATTAGCAAAATAGAATAAGAAAATGCAAGGATAAAAAAAAAATAATGAAAACAAACAAAAATATGAAGAACAGTCTCCCTCCAATACACTAGCATCTTAATCAGATTCTGAAGCATGACAATATTCAAATTTCATCAGCTTGCAATTGTTACTGGAATTGCAACAAGTGGTTCAGTTTTCTGAAGTGTTATCCCAAATTTGTCCTTCATGTCCATGTCCTTTTGCTCCACCCCATTTGCCAATTTCCACTCAAATTTATGAACAAGATTAGCCAATATTAAGCTCACCATTCTCACCCCAAGATTCAGTCCGGGGCAAATTCGTCTTCCAGCACTAAATGGTATAAATGAGAAGTCTTTGCCTCTGAAATCAATAGCTGAATTCAAGAATCTTTCTGGCTTAAATTTTGTTGGCTCATACCAGTAAGTTGTGTCCCTTGAAATGCACCATGTATTCACAAGAATTTGGGTGTGTTTTGGGATGGTGTATCCACAGATTTGTACATCTGTCTCGGCCAGATGAGGCAGGAGGAGGGGTGCAGTAGGATGAAGCCTCATTGTTTCTTTTATTACTGCTTCTAAATAGGAAAGCTGCAAAAGATCTTGTTCTTTAACATCTTTTGAACCGAGTTCTACGGATAGTTCTTGTTTTACCTTCGCCAGTATGGGTGGATTGTGGAGGAGCTCCGCCATTGCCCACTCAATGGTGGTGGTGGTCGTATCCGTACCTCCAATGAACAAATCCTGGCATTATATATAGGGACGTGTTATGGAGTATGACAGGAGAAATGTGTTGGGAGTCTTTAAATAAATAAATTTCTCTCTCTTGATAATTTGAGCTTTTATTTAAAAAAAAAAAAAAACAAAACAAAATTTTACATTGAGATCAATGCCTATTTCAAGTGGTAATAGGAAAGCTTTACAAAATTATTGACATGCGTTCGAGTCTCTTTTGCAAGGTAAGTGTGAGAACCCAAAAAGGAGCGGGAAGGGTGGGGGTGGTATGTGTTAAAAAGATAAATTCGTCCCTGCTCTAATGAAATGGTTCAACAAGTAAAAAGCAGTGACTACTTGGGTCAATATTAGGCAATTCTTTGGGATATCTTAGGGTCCGTTTGATTTCAAAGGTGAAAAATAAGTGAAAAGAAAATGAATTCTAGATAATTGAATTGTCTAAAAATTATTTTACTGAAAATTGTAATTAATCATTACCTGAAAAATGTTGAAAGTTAAAGTGATAATTTCTTTTACCATTGGGTCTAAAATTTGTTTCACTTACTAAAAAAAATATCATACTGAATACCATTCATTTGACTTTGTTTTACAAGAAAATTGTCAATAAAAGTAATAATTTTTTTTACCATTCGGTTTAGAATTTTTTCCAATTGCCAAAAATAAAATAAAATGAAATGAAACGAAGTTGAAAAATGAAAACCCACCTGAAAAAAAATTTCATGAAAAATTTCTACTATCAAACTAGGTAAAAGCTAAAAAATAGTAAAAGAATTCCTAGTTCTAAGAAAAATTGAGAGTATCAAACAGCCCTTTATGAAACTTCAATGCAATTTGGGAAGAAGTCAAATGCCGTCTCGTCCATAAATATCTCATATATGAATATAGTACTGAACGAAATCTTGTCTACAAAGAGAAGACTTTCAGATAAATTAAAAAAATGAAAGTCAAACAGATCTCATGGTGCATGTGGAGTGTTGCTGATTTGTTACATTAAATCATGATTTTGCTACATAATCTTGAAGGCTTTTCATTCCTCGATATGTTTTTGTGTAGTATTTTCATAATTTAAACTATGGAGTCTAATTAGGGCTGGGACCCGGACCACCCCCCCCCCGCCCCCCCAATTTTTTTTAAAAAAATTATTATTATTATTTTTTATTTTTTGCATTCTCCATTTTTTATGGTGTTGGATTAGAACCTTACTAATCGTGCTACATTAATCCTAATTATAGAGCAGAATATCTAGTGGAAATAATTGATAAATTAACAAAGTTGTATCCGTAGATTTCGAATCATGATTTTGCTGAAGAAGCTGTAGTTTATCCTTTGTAACGTTTCTTTATCATAGCCATTTTATTCTTTTTTTGAGCTGACATTCTATATTGTAGGCTTATCCCGGGGAAACATGAACATGGATTTCATGTTGCTGCTTTTACACAGCAATGTTGTCATACTACGTTATAAAAGTATGAGAACTTCGAAGAAACGCTTGTAATAATGTATGATTTTGCTAAATTAAAGATTAGTACTTTCTTTTACACGTTTCTTGATTTTATTTATTTTTATTAATAATGTATCCAAAATTTTTTTTTCAACCCCCGTAGCCTCCCCACCCCTTCACCTTTGGGACCCCCCTAGTCCAACGGGCTGGCTCCGCCCCTAAGTCTAATCATATTATAAACTTATCTTTTTCATTGCAATCTTTCTCATGTTTCTACCGTAGTATCTTCTTTATATTGAAAACCTTACGATGTTAAGCGGAAATATCTCTAGTATTCAGGTTGAACCACTATATATGTACGAGTATCTATTTGTTATCATATTTTCATTCCGTTTATTATTTTCTATCCTATATCATTAACCTGGATGGTCATCGTTTCTTTTTCCTATGCACATGCATTAGTTTAGAGCTGTTTGTGTCTATGAGAAACAAAAAGGAAAAACTTACCATAAGCAAAAGATTGACATCAAGAGGATCAAGTTTATCAGGCCCATATTCATCAGTGTGATCAAGCAGAACATCCAAGAAATCCCCAATCCACCTTGATCCAGAAATCCTACGTTTTAGCCGTCGATCAATCATCTCATCGATCAGATCATGCAACCGATCGTATGATACCTTGATCTCACGCCTTATTCCTTGAAGATCAAATGGTTTTAGAATAGGAAAATAATCTGAAATATTAGGCTTCCCTGCAAGCTCCATTATTTTTGCTATAAGCTCTTTCAACTCTTTCATTGCATCTGATTTTGGATCAAGCATGTCATCAGAAAACATGGTGTTTGACAACAAATTCAACGTCGTCCCGAATACCAACCTGTTAGAAATTACGTTGTCTAAGAACTACGAAGAGAGACTCTAGCTACAAAGTGAAAAAAATTGGAACTATTTACAGCATCGAACTTATTGAAGTCACCTCGAGAAAATATCCTTGTTGGGACTTTGTACCCGCTCTCATACCAAGTCGTTAGATGGTACACCAGAAGCATTTCCAGTTAATTTCTCACTTGATAGTCAGAGGGTTCTGGCAATACTACCTAAGGTTTGGTTGTGAGCTCAAGTACAAATTTCTAACAAGGATATTTTCTCGGAATTATTCTACTTGTACACATGATTTTGTGCACATAGATCAACATACATTTGTCAACCTATTTGTACTAAAATTCTGTACATGTAGCAGAATTCATTTGCTTGAGGTCGTTAACGTTCTAGAAAAATACATCAATAAAACTATATATTAAGAAAGAGTCGGTATAATATCACGAACCTCCCTACATGAATGGCTTCTTGTGTTTCCCGGGCTTCGTCTACTCTTGCAACCATGTTTTTCATCATCATATGCCTCAAGTCTTGCAATGCATCCAATCTTTGTATTGTAAAAATCTGACTTTGGCAGATTTTTCGAAGTTTTTTCCACTGCGGGCCACCCGACAACCACGCCATCGACAGTTCATAGCCCTTTTCTGCAGTAACAGAATCTGGAATAGGCCTTCCCAAGAAGTTTTGATCATTCTTCTGAAGAATTTCTTTAGCCATTTCTCTTGAAGAAGCAACTACAATATTGACATAGCCAAGTTTTACTGTCATTAGAGGGCCATAGATTTTTGCTAAATTGGCTAAGGATTCATGGGGTCTGTCCCCAACTGTGAGAAGATTTCCGATTATTGGGAGGCCTATTGGCCCTGGTGGGAGATTCTTGTTTTTGAACAATTTTTTGGCAGTGGCATGAATGCATATCATTAGGAGAGGGAGAAGAAGAAAAACATAGAATTCCATGTTAAAATTTGAGTGATTTCTTTTAAGAGCAATGCCTTATTATATAGAGAAGGGAGAGTTGAGAAAAGATTTGATGACCTCTCATAGTTTGACAATCAAAATTATTTTAATATATAATCTTTTAATGTTCGTAAGCATCGCACTTGTTTTGCGCTGAATACATCGAGAAAAGAGATGGGCGATATGATTATGTAAAAATGCAAAATTGTTATTGATTTTTTTCGATTGATGATTTCTGTTTTTTTTTTTTTTTTGCACACTTATTTAATACTTAAATATACTTATTATTGATAAAATTAACGAATTTCTACTCACAATTATGTAATTATTGTTTTGTAGGTAAAAAAAATATCCCAAGGAAATAGAATTAAGCAAAAAACGAGGAGAAAAAGATCAAAATTGCGCAAAATTGTGAATGTGGGGACCAAAATGAACATGTACAGAACGTTGAAGGACCTTTTATGCAGTTTATGGAGAGCGTAAACGAAAGAAAAGTCAAAATGAGGATCAAATTGTACAGAATCAAAGTTGAGGGACCTGACTAACAGTTATCTAGGGGACTTAGCTGCAAAAATAAACTAAATTCATTTTTTTGGCAAATAACTGGCACTCGGTTCAAAATCCTAGGGACCGTCTTGCCTTTACTTTTTAAAATCAGGGGCTTTTGCTACAATTTATGGGATAAGGTTTTAAAACCTTTAAAACGGAACGTATGGACAGCTTCTGGAGGATTCCTTTCTTTTCATTTTTTCTTTTATTTTTATTTTTCTATTCTTTCCATTTTCTTTTTCTTTTAATCTACTTTTTAGTTTAGGAGCAAAATCAAGAACAAGGGAATACATCTAAGGATTCGGATAAATATTTGCGGATGTCAAAGTCAAGCTTCAAAAAGAGATTTTATCTATAACTTTGTATTTTTTCGATTATTTTATTACTAAGTTTAAGCAACGTGCAATGCACGTTTACTTAGTTTATGTATAATTTTTTTGGTTAAGTATTAAGTTTTTATTAATAAAGATGTAATTTTTTTGGTTAATTAAATAATTAATGATGTAATGTTTATATAATTGATAAATAATTACACATTGTGATATATTAAAAAAAAGCATTAATAGAATCTATAGCATGTTCCTATAACCTTACCAAATAAATTATTAGCATTTTTAAATTGATAATCTCCACATCCATTTTGCTTTTTTAATTTTATTTTTTCCTAGTGACTAAAATGTAGTATTACAAAGTCTTTTGCATTTTCCATTCATTTATTATTAGATAATGGAATTCCAACAGACATGATATCAATGGCCACAAACGGTGGCTTAATTGCTATTTGATGGAAATAATAAAACTAACGGTGAAAAAAGATTTTCCGTTAAAACAACAAATTCCGTTAAATTTTCCGTTAAAACAAGAATTTCCGTTTCATATGCACTTTATATATATACTAGGTGTAAGCAACGTGCAATGCACGTTTGCTTAGTTTATATTTAATAGTTTTGTTTAAGAATTAATTTGTTATTAATAAAGATATAATGTTTTTGGTTAATTAAATAATTAATGATGTAATGTTTATATAATTGATAAATAATTAAATAAAGTACTTCTCGCTGTCATTTCCAACCCAAAATCACAAACAGAAAACTCAAGGTATGTTAATGAGTAAGAAGATGAGTTTACTTAGACTCCATTTGATTCTCATTAATGTAGAATGAGAATGAAAAATATAGCCGTTATTGGACCCCACACAAGAGATAGAAATTCAAAATTGATAGATTGATGTGATGGATAACGGTCATATTTTTCATTTTTATGGGTTTTTAATGAGAAACAAACGGAGGCTTAAACTTTTTACATGACTTAAGTCTTTACTATTTTTTAAGTAATAATGCAATTCATTTTATCGTTAAAGTATATATATATATATATATATATTACGATAATATATGTATATCATGTGTTAGACTTAGTATTGGTAAGTGACGGGTAAATTTTCGAGGACGAAAATATTTGAAGGGGGTGAGAATGTAATACCACAAAAAATTTCATAAAATATAATTCAATTTTTATATACTATATTTTAATATTTTGAAAGTTAGGAACAAAATGATACATTTATCAAATTATATTTTATTTGTGTCAAATATTTAGATATTGATGGAGTTATCATAAATATATGAATATTGGTCTCGTTGGATAAATCGTAATTAGATATATAAATCAGATTCGAGAAAAAGTCGATTCGAATAAGTTAGCTCCAAAATATTTTAGTTTGAAGGAATTATCAAAAGTTAATTTATTATTATTATTATTTAATTATAATTTTGAAAGTAGAGGGTGGTGAAAAAAAAAATTCCATTAAAAACAAGAAATTCCGTTAGTTTTTCCGTTAAACCAACAAATTCCGTTAAATAGACACTTTTTATATATAGAAAGATAGAAGATATTTGTAATGTATTGCGTAAAATATTCCCCTTTTAACATTTAAATAAGGGAAATGATGGTTGTACACCATGCTCTACCTCATGGTGTGCAGTTAGGGGGCCCACCATGAATAAAAAATTCATGGGCGGTTGTACTTCACGCTGGTGTACATATAATATTTTTTTTTATATAATATTGACAAAGTGTTTTTTGTTGGGATTTATGATTGAAGTTAATTTAGCTTTAATTAATTTTAATATTTGCATTTTAGGGCGTGTTTGAGTCACATTATTTTGGAAGAATGTATTTTGAAATAGTAGATTGATGGAGAATGTGTGGTTGAAAAAGAAAGAAAAGTTATTAATGGATGGAAAATATTATTTTATTGAAGAATGAGTAGAAGAATGAAAATAAAAATTTTAATGTGTACCAAACTTGAGCTTAATGTTGAAATGCTTATTTTCATGTGTATTTATTATTGTATTGAATGACATTCATTTATTTGGTCATTAATTTTTTTTCAATTTTTTATTTTTTTGGAACAAATTCTAGATCCAACGATAGAAAAATTATCACTTTAACGGACGATTTTCATAAAAAAACGAAATCAAACGGACACCAAACTTCCAACACTTTTCATAGAAAATCATACCAATCAAATACAATTAATTACAATTCTAAGTAAAATAATTTTTAGACAAATCAATTCATTGTAAAATATTTTCTTTTCATCAATTTTCCACATTTACAATCAAACGGATCTTAAGAGACACCAAACTCTCTTATTTAATGATAGAGTAATTAAACTATGTCAAACTAATATAGACACGTTTCTTCTTGTATTTAATGAGAATGATTCTATTATCGTTGAATAACATAACATCTCAAAGTCCAAAGCAAAAGGTACCAATTTAAGCAAATTGATGTCATCTTGATGTATGTATCATCCTAGTTTAAGTTTAATTATAATGGTATGTGATAACTTTAAAAAAAAAAAAATGAATTAATTAAGAGTGAAAATTATATAGCTCTAAAACTTAAAAAAAAGTTTGTTTTTAAAAAAAAAAAAAATCTTAAACTAAAACTAATTTGAACAAATTAACTTTTTATCCTTATTTTCACTTATTTTAAGTAAAAATTAGAGCTTTAAACATACTTAAATAATCTACCCATTTCTTACTTAAAAGGTGAAGAAAGACTTTTGAATCCCCTTTTAGGAAGAGAAAAAATGTGAAAAAAAAAAACTAGAAAGTGCATATTCTGGTAGTTTCTAAAGAATAATAATGCAGTTTTAAAATATATAATACATTTGTTGATAAAAAGTTCAAAAGAAGTATTATTTATTATCTCAAACATGAAATTTAGTTAGCAAATTACTTTATGGACAATTTTAATTTTTGAAAAAGTAACTTAGGTATCTTTCTATAAAAAGAATCTATTAAACGGAATATGTTGGTTTAACGGAAAAACTAACGGAATTTCTTGATTTAACGGAAAAAACTAACGGAATTTTTTTAGTTTAAAAATCTTTTAACTCCATAATTGGACTTCAAAATTTACAATTCTAAAGCCCATGTAGAAGTATTGGATGTCATGCTCATTTTATAGATACACTTCTCTCCAAATGTTTCATAAACTTCCAATGTGGGATTGTGCATTTTATACATGCTCTTAACTCCAATAGTTTTATAAATTTCCAATGTGGGATAGTAAAAAAAAAAATGTTAAAATGCTCATCAAAATCATTTTCAAATATATGTCTAATTGACTAATTCGATTTTGAATTACAACTAATTAAATTGTAATATTCACTTTCATTTATTTAATTTTCAAATTTAATTTAAATTGCACTTGATTATTAATATATTAATGTTAGATATTATTTTCTATAAGTTTAAAATATTTTAATTTAACAAAGTAAATTATATAATGAATTTTATTAGTAAAGATAGATTTACTTTGATTTTTTTTTATTGCATTCGGTTCGACCCCAGTTGAATTCCCAAGAACTTCACGTTGGAATCATTCTCGATTGTGAATCAAAATCCTTCATCTCCATTTTCAGATATCGGAATTATCAAATCCTCAGACTTTTCGTATAAATCCTATGATTAATGCTCATATTTAGTTCCTTAATTAATAAAAAAATTAAAATTCTTCTAACATTATTTAGCAATATTATAGTATTATATTAAATGTTTAGTAATTATTATTTTTAAATATTAGATGATTTTATGATATAGTAAAAAATCTATTTTTTTATAATATAGAAAAAAACTATTTTTTAAAATAAAAATATATTTAATGTCCTAAAAATAATTAAAATAATATTAAAAATACGAAACGTATTATGACGTTTATTCTTCGTATTGATACGTCTAAACTTGTGATTCTTGATTCTTAACATCGACATCTCGCAACGCATTACGCCTTTTAAAACATTATTAATAAATGAATGGAAAATGCAAAAAGTTTTATACTACTACATTTTAGTCACTAGGAAAAAATGAAACTAAAAAAATAAAATGGATGTGGAGATTATCAATTTAAAAATGCTAATAATTTATTTGGTAAAGTACATTGAACTCAATGAAGAAAAAATATTTATTTATTTAGTTTTGTATTTTAATGTTATCTATTATTTTTTTATGTACAAAAAGTTCATGATTAAATACAAAATTTAATATAATATAATAGTACGAAACACAAACTTATACATTTTAATTTAGAATTTAACACTATTCAAATTAAAATTAATATATCACAATGTGTAATTATTTATCAACTACATAAACATTACATCATTAATTATTTAATGAACCAAAAAAATTATATATAAACTAAGCAAACGTGCATTGCACGTTGCTTAAACCTAGTAATAAAAAATGCCTTGAAAGTTACTTACAAATAAAAAATTATGTACGAGATAAGTTGATGGCTTAGTGATTAGTGTTTAAGGTAGTTCAAAAAATATTACGATGGCGGGAGCTATTTCTTCCTCCTTCAATCAAGAAAGTATTGAGATAGCTTGAGAATAGTTGGCAACATATGAGTTTAATCTCAACTCTCGAACTTTTTATCCTCGACTTAGTGGCTATTCTAATGATACTTGAGATCGTTGAGATGTAAAATTTTCCTATTGAATTTAATTAGTTCGAACGTTCTCTTCAATCTTTGAATTTAATTTAAATGATGATCCACACAAGTATATAAGATATAACTAGATGTGTGAAATTTCAGGCACTTTTACTTGAAATTGATAAATTAAAGCCACTTAGTTTGGTTTTGAAAAAAAAAAAAAAAAAGTTAGGACTGTTTTCTTTGTGTTTCAATTTTGAGTTTTGAATTTTGTATTTTGAGCGTCTATTTTAAGATTGTTTAAAAAAAAAGAATTGAAATCACTCAAAATTGTTAAGATTTGTGGTTCCATCTTAAAATGTCAACCTTATTAAGAGGAGTAGCTCAAGATCTTTATTAATTGGTCTTTGTCAGCATCATTCATCGATGTGAGATATATATCCCTTAACACGCTCCCATAAGATGGTAGCTCATTTGAGCATACCAATCTTGAAATCCACGTGCTCATTTTAAAGTTTTAACGGGATCGAATCGCTCGTTCGAACATAATGAGCTCTGATACCATGTTAAAATTTATGATTCCATCTTAAAAGGTCAATCTTATTAAAAGGAGTAGTCCAAGATCTTTATTAATTGGTCTTTGTCAGCATCATTTATCGATGTGGGATATATATCCCTTAACAAAAATGCGTTTTGAAAATTTTGGTTTGATTATAACTGAAAATCCCAAAAATAACAAATTAATTTTAATTTATTTTTAAAAATGCACTTTCGAAAATAGAGAGAAAACGCATTTTTACTATTTTAAAAAATGAAAACTTTTTGGAAAACAATGTTGGTTTTTTTTCTTTTAGCAGTCCCAGAAATTTCACCGGATCCATAAACGATGACGTGTCTTGTTCCAATTTCCAGGCTCTGTCCTCGTCTCAAATTCTCAAATTGGCTCACAAATTCCCCCTTTGGCTCTAGTACTCCCGTTCGAACAATTCGAGCTTCGTCTACAAAAATGGCTGCCGAGTCATCCACACTCACCCGTACCATCCACCTCCCGCGTCAACCCGGCCAACCAGTCACCGTCGTTGCCGCAGCTGGTGTGTCCAGCTCCGATTTCAGGTGCGCCGTTCGCCTCTCTCGCTCACGTGCCATTTTCATTTGTTATTTTATACTGCAAATTGTGCAATTGGAGTTAATGCTGTACACTCAATTTTGCGATGTTAAAAGCTTGGGTGAGTAGACAAAATTGACCATCTTTGAAAATGTCAGGTTTATCTTTAGACGATTGCGGAAAAACCATTTCAATCTTAGGTTTTTGTTTCCCATTTTATTGCTAAAAACTAATCAAATATTTTTGGTTTTGCAATATCGGATTGATTTCAGCCAAACAATGTAGTTAATATTGTGTTGTAGATACTCACTGATGATTGTTAATTGAGACACAACGCTGCAGCATGGAATCTTTGTGGCGTGGAAACAAAAAACTGGTTTATGAGGTTCCCCATTGACGGTTTATTACTAAAAAATAACTCTGTTGTGCCCCTGATTTGGTGGTGTACTCGATTTATATATCATAACAAATATGACTGCGGAGTACATAAACCTAGTTCTTTTTTACCATATAGCCTCAACTATTTAAGAAGTGGACACTTAGGTCATGATTGTTAAGCAGATGGGATCATTAAAACATGTACATGCTTTTTCAATGTGAAGTTTTATGAGTAGCGTGTAACATTATAAACTAAGCCTGTTCTTGCTAGATTTTAGATTTGGCATTGGTTTGGGTAAATTGAATTTACTGCTGTTGCAGAAATGCCATCGAATCCTCGTTGTTCAAACAGTGGTTGAAGAATATACAAACAGAAACAGGCATGCTAACCAATGGAGCCATGTCTTTAAGCCAAATACTTATTCAGGTTGCTTTTGCAAATTTCCAATTGATTTTTTAGATTGGAGCAATCTTTGTAGTTTTTATAATCCAATGGACTTTAAGGTTTTAATTTGGTGCCAATGATTGAAATCAGACCATTTTATTAGCATTTTGGTTTTGAAGAGGATGAGATTTTCATTAATAAGAACTGTAAAGTATAGATCTAGAGAGACCGAGTAAATGTAATTCGAAGGATATGTTACTTGTTTTCAGGAGTAAACAACAGGAAATATTTGGACATTGATAAAAAGATTTATTATTTTAATAAGTTTAGTATTGTGTCTGGCGATCAGAACACAGTGTGGATATGGCAGGTGATGTATTGGTGCGACTTCTCATACCTTTTGAATGCATCACATGGACGAGTTTTCATTTTGCTGAACAGGGTGTAGATATGTTTGGCAAGCGTGTTGGGTTTCTCAAATTCAAAGCAGATGTGGTCGATAATGAAACAGGGCAAAAGGTATCTAATATACCTGCATTTGGGTTGCTTTGAACTTTATTGATTGAATGATATCAGCATGAAAATAATTGTTTTCTTGCTTTGCCGCTTCATTCCTTGAGTCATATTCCTTTCCCTTGAGTGTTTCATCTCAATTCCATGGTTCTATATGGATATTGTGACAATGAGGACAGCCAAGGTGAAGCATAGTGTTTTATTTGTGAAACCTGCTACTGGTCTTGCATCTGTTAATAATTTTTGTGCATATGTTCCCGCCTTGAAGTTATGGAGCATGCTACTCCAAAGAGATTAAAAGATAATAAAGGAAGTCGCATGAATAATGGTTTTACCTTGTGGTATGGCATTCTTGTTTTGGCACGCTATGGTAGGTTTCGAAATGATGTGTCCATTTACGGGAGATCATGTTTTGCTATACTCATTTCGTTGATCACGATTGAAATAAGATACTTAATTTGACAGCAAAGTAGGACTCACTTTTCAAAATAAGTTTTTCTTACTTCAAATAGGACAAAAGAGAATATCCAAATAGGTTTTGCAAACAAAAAATTATTTAAAAATAAGTTTTTTACTTATTTTAAAGCTTATCCAAAATTTCATATATCTAAATGTGTTTTAAGACGTATAGGTTCCAGGTATTGTTTTTGCACGAGGACCAGCTGTTGGAATGCTAATCCTTTTAGACTTTAATGGAGAGACGTATGCTGTTCTCACAGAACAGGTAGTTTTTTCCTTTATTATGATGTACTTAATGAACTGTCCTAGGATGTAATGTTCAGTAAAATGCACATTTTAACTACTATGATTATTTTGAAATTAATTAAGAATCCTACCTTATTACACCTCTAACGGACTAACTTGAATGTGGAAGGTTAGGGTTCCTGTTGGAAAGCTTATTTTGGAATTGCCAGCTGGAATGTTGGATGATGACAAGGGTGATATAGTTGGAACAGCCATTCGAGAGGTCTCTCTTTCCCTCCTTTCTCATTTAGGCACCACCCCTTATTTCTTGAAATGTTTCTTAGTTACCAGTTCTTCTGTAGTCAGGAATGATTCCCATAAATACTTCAGTACTATTTGATCCTTGATTTGGCCTTAAAGATGTTAGCTTCAATTGTCTTAAAAAATTGGTGAAATAAACTTACCCTGATAGAAAATAGCTGAACTCAAGGAAAGAACTTCAAAATCACCACAGATACTTTTCTTTCATCAAAAAACAATTCTCAGTGGTCGTAGGCAATAATTGTTGCGTGGCCAGTTAAGGGCTTTTATGGCGATGCTCATCACTGAAAACAACTCAACTGTGGCAAGTTAGATGCACATCCTGAAATGTCATTGGGTGGATAAGTTCAGTGAATGAGAGTAATTATTGGTCCAATTATATCATTGGATACTGATCTTAAAGAATTTGTAAGTGATTAAATTATATACCATATCAAAGACATGCTTGGTCCATTCTATTTCTAATACTTTATCAGAATTCCCTTCCTGGCATTTTAAATCGTACATCCAGCTTGCAGTTTTGATTATTTTTTCCATTGTTGTCTTATAGTGGTTGTTTATCCAATCATTTGTTCTTTACACACACCATTGTTTAGGCACCTTTATTTGAATAAAGTCAAACTTTTTGTAGCTTTGAAATTCATTCTTTGATCAGACATTCAACAGGTTGAAGAGGAGACTGGCATACACTTGAATCTAGATGATGTGATTGACCTTACTGCCTTTCTGGACCCATCAACCGGATGCAAAGCTTTTCCTTCTCCTGTATGTCACCAACCTTTTTATGAGCTCCTACATTTTATTGTTGAAGTTATTTCGCTTATTTTTGAAAATTAGTTTTGTAAATTAATCGATTGATTAAAGAAATTTCCTCTGCAAGTAAGATATATACAATAGCAGTGCATCTATGCCAGACATCCAACGTGGTTTCATAGATATGGAGAAGTGAATCACAGCAACTAGCTAAATTATCCTAAGCACTGAACTTATGTACTGCATTGTGAATGTGCCAAGGGAGTTCTAGAAAATATGAAAAGATGAACAAGCGATTGCATATTTGACCATTTGAACTGCTGACCTGGCATTTCGATTAGAATGGGATCCTGTTTCTCTTGCATTATTATGTTAAGTTGCGTTTTCTGATTCTGCTTGAAATAGTGAATTGATAAAATGGAAATCTGCTTGCATTTCGGAACATTCACGAGTAAAATGAACGCTATTCATTAACATGTTTGGCTAAGCTTAAAAGCATGTATAAGTTGCTTTTTTAACTACATTCGGTTTCAAAACATTTCCAGTCAGACAAGTTAAGTTTTTTGAAAATAACTCTTTCCTTATTATCAATTTTGATCAATAAAACCAATTATTTATATTAAAAATGACCCATCTCTAATTAAAACTTTTTAAGCTTAGCCAAAGCATGCTCTTAGTAAATGGAAGATTTTCACCAGTATAATTATTTACTCGATTCACGTTTTGGTTACTTGGTTCTCTTTATTTTGTTGGTAAAGAAAAATTTTGTCCTTTTGATAATAGGGTGGGTGTGATGAGGATATTAGTCTATTTCTGTACAGAACAGAAGTCGATAAAGGGATCATCCAACAGCTGCAAGGAAAAGAAACAGGTCTTCGAGATCATGGTGAGTTTATCAAGGTTCATGTAGTTCCCTACAAAAATCTCTGGCGTATGACAGCCGATGCAAAAGCACTGATGGCTATTGCTCTGTATGAAATGGCCAAGAGAGATGGACTCCTCCCTCCCCTACGAGATTGATGTGCCATCTTCTTTACATCATTCTGTTCTCCAACTATATTTTCTCACTACATTCGAAGTTAGTTTAGTCTTCTGCGAATAATGTGCGACAGCTTCCATTGAAATTATGTTTTGGGGAAGTAATGACTAAGGACGAATTTAAACTATATTTCATTGAAGTATGTTGATATTTTGTCCAAAATGCACCGCATTTATTCTTGTTATTTGTCTGAATTTTGTAGCTGCCTTATTTTATTTTTTCAACAGAAGGGGTGGTAACATGATCAATGTGTTTTGGCATGTATTAAGGAGATTGTATGCCGAAAAAATCCCACTGTTTTGGCACTGGATGAGCCCTTAGCATGACAAGTTAAAAAAAAGGATTTGATGATTTTGCTTTTTCTTTTTCTTCGCTAGACTCTATTTGAATCCAAAACTATAAAGCTTGCGATATATTTCCACTGCTTTTGTGGCTATTGCAATAGCTGTTTTCCATGGTTGATCGATAAGGTGAATTGTATAGTATTGGACAATATCAAGGAACAAAGTAAATTCACCGTTGAATTTTATATAATACTGCATTCTAAACACACACTATACAACAACATAGAATGATGGTATTGGGCATTGAATTTGCAAGAAGAATAATTCAAATGGAACCGTAGACATTATAAATACATCCTCCACTGTAATGTTTATCAAGAAACATTTTGACGAAAGATTATATAAATATTTGAATGAGCAGAATAGCATAAATCTAGAATATGGGCATAAATTTAGCAAGTAGATTTGGATGGTACTTAAACTTTGCTGCACGCAGAATCTGAATTGGTTGCTTCCCAAATAGTGCTACCATCACATGAGCAAAGCTTTTTGCAGCTATTACCAACTCCTGCACTTCTAGCTATCACTGCAGCAGCAAGACCTTCATCTGATTTATCCTCAGTGCCGTACACAGCTATGGATCGTCCGATGAGATCAGTAACTCTCAGCTTTTCTTTCATGCCGGAAAAGAAAGCCTCGCCTTTCTCATCAACATCCAGTGTCCCCAAGTCACCAACAGGCTGAGAATCCGGGATATAGAATCTTAGATTAGCAGATGCACACAATATCCGAATCATAATAACAAATAAATCAACAAACTAAGCCGTGTTCTCAATAAATTTGCGATATGCCGGAATAAATAATGATTTTCAAGAATTGGCAGAGCATCAAAATAGTTAAACCCAATAAAAAATTTATTCTTCATTCGGTAGCATACTAAGGGTCCATTTGGGGTAGCTTTTTGCTTCTTCATTTCGTAGAAAGCTTTCCAAATATGTTACATTGGGTAAGCTTCCTGTAAAACTACTTTAACCAGACAAAAAGCTACCAGAGAAGTATCAAAACAGACCAAAAGCAGCTTCATTGTCCCAGAAGCAATTTTTGCTTTTTAAAAGTACTGCGAAACGTGCTGTAAAACATGGGAAATGGGAAGGGAAGGAGAACGGGGAAATAATTATTCTTTTTGTTAGCAAAGAACTGCATAATGAAGCAGAAAAAATGGAAAACGGAAAAAATAAAGAATGAGAAGGTATTTTGCATATAAGAACCTCTTTTGCATCATTTATCGGGTTGAACACTTTACCGGTACTTGCTGCGCCCCGTGTCAAATCACCGAACTCATTGATGGACCAACCATGTTTTCCAGGTGGCAAACCACTGAAATCCGCTTCAATTCTAGCCAATTCCATATTCACTAGAGCTAAGCGAACTATTCCGAAAATAGAAGGACCTTTAAATTCAGCAACAGCAGTTGAAATAAGAAAGTCTGTAGTCATGTGGCAACCATCAATACTCTTTAATTATAAAATTGAATGCCAACTAAAATATATACAAGTTCAAGATAATGAAGCATCTATTGGAGAAGACCAAAATGAAATTGCACAAGTAACAACATCAGACCTCTCTGTAACAGAATTTTGTTCTTTCATAAGTTATGAACAAGCCCACAACACCAGCAGCAGAAAACTAAGCCTTGTTCCAATAAACCTAATCCATTTTCGTCTCTGTTCATTTCACTTGTAAATCTACTTGATATTTTAAAACAACTAAATCATTAGCAAGCACAAGTTCTAACATGGTCTACTGAAATTGCATCACTTTCTACAAAAACAGAAATCCCTTCAGGTTTATGTAGAACATGTCCTATTAACCTAAGCAACCATTCCCTCAATTTTTTTATTGATCGGTGCCAACTCCGCTCGGTGTGCATTTTCGTTTCTTATTTCAACCATTTTATTGTATCCACACATTCATCTTTGAGCATTGCCTGAGCTTAAAAAAATTACTTAGAAGTAAACAAGTATGTTTAAAAATAAATAGAATTTTTGTTGGAAAAATTTAAAAGTATTTATTTATTTTGATGGTAAAGTAATACTTAAAGAGTTACTTTTAAATAAGCAATTTTTTTACTTAAAAGAAGGAAAAAGTAACATATCCAACTCTTGGCATCCTCGTTTCTGCTGCATTCATATTGCCCTAACTTATGAACATGTTCACAAAGGTGAAAATTCAAGACAAGGAAGATCTTTGAACTACTGAAAAATCATTCACATTCAACTGAGATTAAGACCAGTAGACAGCTGAAATGCAGAATTCTAGCCTACCTTCAGGCACCCCTTGTTCGATTAACCGGGCTTTTTGACCAGTCTGCTCCAATGCTTCAGCCAAAATCTTCTCTGCTGAGGTTCCAAGAACCCTCACAACTTGACTGCTCAAGTCCACATCCACATTTTTAACACCTAAAAAGTAAAGACAAACAGATACTTAAAAGTTGATGGAAGATAGAAAGAAACAACAAAGTAAACAGCTTTTTCACACCCTTACCATCAAGCGTTCTTAATTTATTCTTGACAGAACTAACACAGTCCTCACCCTTCCTATCCACCATAAATTCCGTCTGTCACGACAATGACACAAAGAAGTAAGATATCAGTGATTCATGGTTTAAGTCACTAATGACACAAGTTGATTAAGAAGCTAGCAATTCCCGTTTTAATATATCACATCAAACTTCACTCAAGCCCCTCTCATCCCTTACCCCGACTCAAAAAGAAAAAAAAAAAAAAAAAAGGCACCAAAGCAGCAGAATTGTATTCCTGTGCATATAAAACATTTCGAGGAACCAATAAAGACAAACAATGTACAATATGTTTGCAAATTGAAGTTTTAATACAAGATAAACCTGTATATTATCTCCCAACAATAAGACTAATCAAAGATAAAACTGTTCCCTAAAATACTTGAATAAAAAATGCAGAAAACATAGAAAGAAAAGAAAATAAATAGAGCACACGCAAACCTGTAATTTAATCACATAAACTCACCAGTAACTCCCGCAAACCTGTACAGTTCTGCGCATCAAAATCAAGAAAATAACCAGCAAAGCTTTACTATTTTGATGAACAAACATGAACAAAATGGGAACAAAAAATGGTGAAAAAAACACATTTTTTTACCTGGGCTGGTGGTTTCTGATTCGATGATGGAGGGTCCATTGAACTGAAGCCAGTGATGGGTTAGCAAGACTCGGAGAGATACGAACGGATAGAGTTTTTAGAGAAAAAGATGGAAGGGAGTGAGAAGGCAACTTGAATTGCAGTGGCTAATGGCAGTTTTATATGTCACCAAGGGCAATTACCAAAAACATGTCATCCAAATGACGACACTTCAACCTTTTTATACGGAAAATGGCGTCAAATGATCGTTACCACGCAAAAAGTGTTCTCACTAAATTTTAAAAAATGTCTTCAGTGGCTCACTCAACTTTGAAAGTGGTCGAATTTTGCCCCCACGAAATTTATGATGATTAAGTTAGCTTAGGTAGAAAATTTTGAGATAGACTAGCTTCATTTTCATAAGTTTGTGATCAAAATTCGACCACGTTCAAGTTCAGTGAGTATTCGAAGACGTTTTTGAAAATATAGTGAGTAATCAAAGATATTTTTTAAAGTTTAATAAGCAACGAAAGACATTTTTTTAAGTGGTAATGGTGACATAGCGTCATCTAAACATTCCACAAGCAAAAGTCACCATTTTCGTTAGAGGTTATAAATGGAAGTTAAGCCAATGAATAACTTCCAATGTTTGGATAAGTTCATTGGTTAAATCTCAACATTTTAAAGTTCAGTGACAATCAAAGAGATTGACATAAGTTTAGTGATTATTGAGACAATTAACTCACAAATAATGTGATATTACTTGATTGACATAAGTGTCAAATCTTTAATTTACTCGCAGCATAATGACAAACTCACGTAATCTGTCAAATTTAGTTGATCAAAAACTTGACTTTAACCAAATCTGATCAATTTTAAGAAGAGTAAAATAATGACTTTAATATATATATATATATGAAACAAGGGTAATTGGCGCAAAACGTCCATACCTATGACGGTTGTTGTGGAAAACGTCCCTACGTTCGATTTTTTGGTGCAGAACGTCCCTACCTTTGCATTTTCTTGCGCAAAACGTCCTTTTGACCAATTTTTAACATAAAATGACCATTATACCCTCTTATATAAATAAAACAAAAAACAAAAGAAAAGAAAAATAAAGAATAAATTGCAATCTAATCCAAAACAATTTTAAAAGTGCAAATCAATCCAAATAAATTATTAAAATATTAAAAATAATCAAAAATAAAAATAAAAACTTTTCTATCCTATCCCTCTCCTCCACTCCGTCAGCCTCCTCCTACAACCACCAAAAATCAGACTATCATACTAGCGCCTCACACCATCTACAATCACACACACAAGCAACAACCCAAAAAATCAAAATCTGATCATCTCTCAAGGTCGCTCAATTTATGTTTGAAAACTCTCATGTCGCGAAGCTCGCGACTCCGCCAGCGAAAAAATCGATTTTCGACGTCGTCTGGTGCACTAATGGAGGGGGATCACCTGTTTTGGTTGAAGTTGGTCCATGGAATTTGTCGCCCTGATGAGGGGAACCTGATGATGGTGGGCGACGACCGGGAATGTCATCGGCATGGCCGTAAATTAGAGACAAACCTTGAGCAGCCCCTATTTTTGGAGCCAAATTTTGATCAGATTTTGGTTTTTTGGGTTGTTGCTTGTGTGGGATTGTAGATGGTGTGAGGCGCTGGTATGGTAGTCTGATTCTCGGTGGTGGTGGGAGGAGGCTAACTGAGTGGAGGAGAGGGATATGAGAGAAAAGTTTTTATTTTTATTTTTGATTATTTTGGTTATTTTAATAATTTATTTAGATTGATTTGCACTTTTAAAAATGTTTTGGACTAGATTGCAATTTATTCTTTATTTTTCTTTTCTTTTCTTTTTTGTTTTATTTATATAAGAGGGTATAATGGTCATTTTATATTAAAAATTGGTCAAAAGGACGTTTTGCGCAAGAAAATGCAAAGGTAGGGACGTTCTGCACCAAAAAATCGAACGTAGGGATGTTTTCCACAACAACCATCATAGGTAGGAACGTTTTGCGCCAATTACCCATGAAACAATTAATCTTCTTCCTACACCCCCCCCCCCTCCACCTAGCCCCACCATACCTCACCCAACCCAACCAAAATCTACCCACCTCCACCACGCCCATGATCGCAATCTACCCACACACAGGCTGCAGCGACAGCCACAAACGCCCCCACAAATTAGCAGCAAGAAATGGATCTTAACATAAACTTGTTTAGACGTCATAAAGAAACTTGACAGCATGTTCTTTGCACGTGTCATGTGCCAGCCTCTAACACGGTATAAACGAATCATTTCCCTAAGCCATTTCAATCTCTTTTCTCTTCTTCTCCTCTTTCGTCAAGATAGTTTCTTCAACACTAGTTTAGCAGGAAATCCATATTTTTATCTAGAAGTTGCACGAAAATTCTAGAAAATATATCAGTTCCCTTTTAGCATTTGCCACTCAAGAAAATCATTTATTGTTGTCAGCCTTCTTTGTTAAAGAATTCAAGGAAGTCCCGAAAAGTGGCATTGAAGTGCCAGAAAATTGATTTCGTAATCCTTAAATGTTAAGAGTTTTCTTTGTTCGTTTGATAACTTGTTTTTTTTTTTTTTTTTTTATGGAAATGGCGAAATGCCTACATTTCCGGCAGCAGTGCCTAAATGTTCAAACTTGACTGCACAGATCTGCTCTTAGGATACTGTGTTTTGAAATCTCTTATCGATTATTAAGGTCCAAATCTCTAATCCAGCCTACATAGATCTACATAGTTAGGCAACAAGTTTTGAAATATTTGGTTGATTAATGCTTGAAGAACTAATCAGACCGAAATGCCTAATTTAAGGTGGCGCTTGTGGCAGGGGCGGAGGGGCGTGGGGGCTAGGCCCCCACACCATTTTTGACAAAAAAAAATTTTAATTTTTTAATTTTGTTTTTTTGTAATTACCACTTTCAACGCATTTTTCACATAGAAAACATTGAAATTTGGATATGGCTATTTCTAGAAGTATTGTAGCCCTTCGAGTTATCTTTCCAACGAAATTTGAATCATCGCAATCGGATATCGATAGAGAAAGTGATGATGAAAATACTGACGACTGCTCAACCCTCGTTCGACTTTCGCAAGAGGCTCACTCGAGCGACCAATGCAGTAACTTTTTGCCCCAGTCTCGCCGACATGATTGATGATCATGTAGTTATACAACGTTATCAAAGTATGATTTTGCTAAATTAAATATTGATACTTTCTTTTATACGTTTCTTAATTTTTTTTGTTAATAACGTATCTAAAAAAAAATTTCCCGTGGGCCCCACCCCTTCACCTCTACCTCTAGGCCCCCCTACTTTCGAGGTCTAGCTCCACCCCTGGCTTGTGGTGGAGGTAGGTGGGTGGGTGGATTTTGGTTCATTTGGTTGAGGTTAGGTGAGGTAAGGGTGGGTTTGGGTGGGGGTTGGGGAGTAGATGAACTGTGGCGTTTCTTCTTCTTCTTCTCACACACTCTCTCTCAATTATTTAATATGAAAATTTTAGAGTTATTATTTCAACCCTTCTTGATGTACAGAATTTTTTTTACAGAAATTGTACAGACACACGTGATAGGATTCGCACAATTTTTTTTGGCCCAGCCCCTTGTGAGGGGCCATAAAAGGAAGAATTATTCTTATTATTTGACTCCTTTAAAAGTTTGTCAGAGCTTGATCAAAGTCAAGTTTTCTTTTCTTTTCTATTCTTATTATTTGACCCCTTTAAAAGTTTGTCAGAACTTGATCAAAGTTAAGTTTTCTTTTCTTTTTTCGTTTTTGGCAACTAACGGTGCATTTAACAGATTTCGTGAATTTATCCTTGTGCCTTAAGTAAATTAAAAGTTTGGGAACGTGGATAATACAAATGAAAAGTTCAAATAAAATCTGCCGAAAAAAAAAAAAAAAAAAGAGGACATTTGGGACCTTATGAGTTATGACCACCCCACAAATTCTGCTGGAAGCGTCGCAAAGTCCCAATCGATTATAATATGTATTATCAATGCTTTAACAAATATATTCCAAATAGATCGAACTTTGAATCAGAACTATATCACAACCGTTCCCGATCATTTTAACCATGTTTTTATGTATAGTTTCGATTTGAAATTTTAATTTGAATTTCCATACCCAACCTACTTAATTTTTTTTTTAAAAAAAAAGTCAATAATGATGACATAATCAAGAATCGCTAAAATTATTAAAACCATCTTAAGATTCTAAAATTTTAAAAATAACACCATTTCAAAATCATAGAATAGCAAAATCCGAGTTTAACAACCATTTGAAACATTTTAAGTATTTCACTTGTCACTGTTCATAAGTGATTATTTTGTTTCTAAATATTTGAAAGGCACAACATGAGGAGACAAATCTACAAAATGTGCACAAACAGACCATAATTTTAAACTTTACTGCTGACGAAATCTGCATTGGTTGCTTCCCAGATGGTAGTGCCATCACACGTGCAAAGCTTTTTGTAGTTCTCCCCAACTCCTGCACTTCTAGCTATCACTGCAGCAGCAAGACCTTCATCTGATTTATCCTCACTTCCATACACCACTATGGATCGTCCGATCAGATCAGCAACTCTTAGCTTTTCTTTCACACCGGAAAAGAAAGCCTCACCTTTCTCATCGGCATCTAGTGTTCCCAGGTCACCAACAGGCTGAAAAATCTAAGATATAGATTAGCAGATGCACACAAATAAGAATCACAAGAAGAAGTTCTCAATAAATTTGGGGTCGGTTATTAAGAAAGATGGGAAAGGAAAGAGAATGCGAAAGAAATATTTTTTTTATTCAAAAAGAATTTCAATAAATGAAGCAGGAAAAATGAAAACAAAATAAGGTATTGCACGTACAACTTTACAAACCTCTTTTGCATCACTTATCGGGTTGAACACTTTCCCGGTACTTGCTGCACCCCGAGTCAAATCCCCGAATTCATTGATGGACCAACCATGTTTTCCAGGCGGCAAACCACTGAAGTTAGCTTCAATTCTAGACAATTCCATGTTCACTTGAGCTAAGCGAACTACTCCGAAAATAGAAGGACCTTTAAATTCAGTGACAGCAGCCGAAATAAGGAAATCTGCAGTCACGCATCAACCGTCAATACTCTTGTAACTAAAAAACTTAATGCCAAGTAAAAAATATATGAGTTCAAGATAGTGAAGCATCCACTGGAGAAGACCAAAACGAATTGCACAAGTAATGACAACATTGGGCCTCTGTGTAACAGTTTTTGTTCTCTCGAAACTTATGAACAAGCCCACAACAGCAGCAGCAAACGAAGAGTTGTTCTGAATAATCTAATCCATATTCGTCTCTATTTGGTTCATTGCTAGATCTACTAAAAGATTTGAAACAATTAAAACATTAACATTCGCGTCACTTTTTATAAAGAGAAGCCTCTTTAGGTTTATGTAGACAATATCCCAACAACTTAAAAGTCTTAAACCATCGTTCCATTAATTTATATATCGATCGGTGCCATCTCCACTTGGTGTACATTTTCATTTCTTATTTCATCCATTTTATTGTGTCCACATACCCATCTTAGAGCATTGACGAAGCTTAATAACAGTAATTTTTTTAAAAAAAAAAATAGGTTTTTTGATGATAAAAGTTGAGAATAAATAAGGAAAGAATTACCTACAAATAAGGAACTTTATTTACTTAAAAGAAAGAAAAAGTAACATATCCACAACTCTTAGGATACTTGTTTCCACTGCATTCATCTTTTGGACATCTTGTCCTTTGGAAACTCAACTTATGAACAAGTCCATAAAGGAGATAAATCAAGAAAAGGAAGGTCATTGAGGTTAAAACAAGACAGCCAAAACATCACATCCTAGCTTACCTTCAGGCACCCCTTGTCCGATTAACCGGGCTTTTCGACCAGTCTGCTCCAATGCTTCAGTCAAAATCTTCACTGGTGAAGTTCCAAGAACCCTCACAACTTGATTGCTCAAGTCCACATCCACATTTTTAACACCTAAAAAGTAAAGACAAACAGTTATTTATAGTTGCAGGAAAATAGCAAGAAACAAGAAAGTCATAAGTTTTTTTCACTCCCTTACCATAAAGAGTTTGTAACTTATCCTTGACTGAATTAACACAGCCCTCACACTTCATATCCACCATAAATTCTGTCTGCACGATGATGACACAAAAAAGTCAGATATCTGTGATGATTTATTTCTAAAGTTGATTTACAAGCCAATAATTTCTTTTATAACAGTTCACAACGAACTTCACATGAGCCCATCCCTGCCCATCTCATCCCCTTTCCCCACCAACTCTGAGAAAGGGGGAAAAAAGAAAATAAAAAAGAGCATATGCGAAGAAAAGCAATGCACATCCTATCCAAACTTAAGAAACTTAGTCTTGCACCAATGCAAAAGAACCGTATGCGTGTGTTTGTGGGCTCAGCGTATGTGTGTATAAAACACAACAATAATATGCACGTTAACATATGTAAAATGAAGCTATAATGAATAACTTCAACAACCCAATTAAATCTATGATCTCCCCATCTTGGCCTACTTCCCCCATCGACACTCAGAGCAAAACAGAAAGAAAAGAAATAAAGAGAGCGCACGTTAAGAAAAGAAATGAACATCATCCAAACTGAAGAAACTCGTTCTACACAATGCAAAAGGACTATACAGCTTTAACATACACATACCGGACAGAACAGCAATATATGCAAGTCAACATGCCTAAATGAAACCCTAATGAATAGCTTCACTAACTTAATAATTGAAGCAAAATTATATTTTATAAAGAATGCATGATGGAGCTAGATAAATAAACAGTCAATAAATTATTCCACTAAGAGTTGAAAATTGTGCACTTTCCATATCTTTGACAAAGAACGAATTCGCCCCAAGGGATGCGTCTTATCACTAATAGATTAAGTTTTGGACAGGGTCCTTCACAAGAAGAAAAATTATCACCACTCAAAAAGAAAAGGACAAGTTATCAAAATACATTGAGAAGAAATCCTTTATATCATAATTATTATACAATCATGGGCAAGCAGCTAAAAAAATAATCCCAGAACTCAAATGCCATACAGGACAAATAATTATTCAAGGGATCAATTCAACTGACTGAATAAAATCATTTAGGCAGGGGACCGCTTAAAATCAATTCTATTTTCATTAACGCTAGAAATTGCCAAAACGGGTCAAAAGCAGAAAAAATCAGTATTTCAAATTTCACTTCATATGGCATGCATAAAAATCATAATCAAACTTTAACTAAAGGTAATCAGCAATTTAATCATACGAACTCACCAGTAATTCTGGCAAAACTGCCCCGTTCTGCGAATCAAAATCAAGAAAAATAACCAATAAGCTTTACTTTATGAAGAACAAACATAAAAAAATTGGTGAAAACAAACAATTATTATTATTATTATTTATGTTTACCTGGGCAGGTGGGTTCTGATTCGATAGTGAAGCGTCCATTTGAACAGAAGCCTGTGCTAGGTTCCCAAGACTGTTGACAAGGCACAATTTTTCTGGGCTACGAATCGGAGAGATACGAACAGATAAGTTTTTAAAAACCCTTTGTGGAAAATTCAAAGGAGAAGAAGAAGAGAGAGAAGAGAGCGCAAAGGCAGCTGGAATTGCAGCGACGATAGCAGTTTTTGATGTCACCACTGACCTCAAAAATGCCATTTTCCTTACCTTATATCGATACTTTATCCTTCATCGTTTCATTAAGAGAGTCTATGTTCAATAATCTTGACTCTCGAAGCATCTCTCTCTCTCTCCCGCGTGGATGGGGTTGGTAGATAGTACTGTGTGGTTAAATATTCTTCTTTGTAACCACTGAATTTCTCAAATGTTTTCGAATTATCATTTATAAAATATTTTCAAGTAAACTCCCTTGAACAATGTGTTTGTTGTACACCATCTTTTACACCGTTTCTTACCTTTATTACATGACATCATTTAATTGAATGATTTTTTATAAAAAAAAAATCAATCAATTTTCTTTTGACAACACAACAAATGTCATTTATAGTTTAATTAGGGAGTGTACAAACAACATAATCCTATCTTAAATTCATTGTTAGGAAAAAATGTATTTTGAAATTGATGAATTGCAATGAGAAGACTCTAGAATAGAGACGAAAAGTGGTGGGAGAATTTGTTATTCAGCCAAAAATTGAAATGAAAGAAAGACACTGCAAGTGTATATATACAGAGTCCTCCAACTAACATAACCGAATGAAAATATGTACATGACTTAAATAATCATATACTAATGTTACTAAATACTCCTCCTCAAGACAGCAAATTTATGTTTAACATTCACATCTTGCTTAATAACGACTTGAATCTGGCTCATCCTAATAGCTTGGTTAACAAATTTGCCACTTGCTCTTGTGAAGCCATATGTAGCATTTTTACTTCTCCAGCCTGAACCTTATCCCTTATAAGATGGCAATCAATTTCTATGTGTTTCGTTCTTTCATGAAACATAGGGTTGCTAGCATAGAACAACAAAGCATGTCTGGTATGCTCAACGCTTAAATTCTTTAGTACATTCTTCAACCAACTCAACTCACAAACTGCGGCTGCCATGATCGATACTCTGCTTCAGCTGAAGACATTGACATTGTACGTTGCTTCTTAGACTTCTAGGACACTAATGAGTTTCCCAAAAATATGCAATAACCCGTAATGGATCTTCTTGTGTCCGAACATTCCCCTCAATCTGCATCACAGAAGCCTTTGAGATGAAAATTAGACTTGCTTTCAAAAAATGGGCCTTGTCCTGGTGTACCCTTCAAATACCATAACACATGATGAGCTACCTCTAGATGAGATTGTTTTTGTGATTGAAGAAACTGACTCAGAACTTGTATTGTATATGATAAACTCGGTCTAGTTATTGCAAGTATAGAATCCTCCCTATTAATATCAGGTCAACATTAGCATCTATAATTGGTCCACCTTCATTCTTACTCAACTTCAAGTTGTGTGGTAAAGGGCTATTCGTTGGTTTAGCTCCAAGGTAACTTGCATCAATTAGAATGTCCAGTGCATATTTCCTTTGACGAATAGATATCTCTGTTGAAGTCCTTGCCACTTCAAAACCTAGGAAATATTTCAATGTTCCCAAATCCTTCAATTTAAACTGGTCATTTAGCTCATTTTTAAACTACTCAATGTAGGACAAATCATTCCTACCAATAATAATATCATCGACATAGATGATTAGCACAGTGAATGAGTAGCCATCTCATTTGCTGAATAAGGAATAATCAGATTTGATTACTTGAAGTCTTGTGAAAGAATATATGAAGTTAACTTTGTACTCCATTGCCTCGAAACTTATTTGAGTCCATAAATGGACTTATTTAACTTGCAAACTAATTGTTCACAATTTTCCCCCTGCTACTCATAACCTGGAGGCATCAACATATACACATCCTCATCCAATTCATCATGAAGAAAAGCATTATTAATATCCGGCTGATGAAGGTACCACTGCTTTTAAGCTGCTACAGCAAGAAAGGTCTTTATTGTAACCAATTTGGCAACAGGGGAAAATGTTTCCTCATAATCCAAGTCGACTTGTTGAGTGAGACATTTAGCTACAAGACAAGCTTTCTAAATTTTCTCTGTGCAATATGAATTTAGCTTCACTTTGAAAACCCATTTACAAGTCACTAGTGTCTTATGTGCAGGCAACTTACCAACATCCCAAGTATTATTGGAAACAAGAGCTTGATACTCAACATCCTTGGCTTTACACCAATTTGGATGCTGAGATGCTTCAACAAATGATCGAGGTTCATAAATTGTGGATAAAGCTAGTGTGTAGCACCGTTGACCAGTAGACAACAAACCATAGCCCAAGTAATCCAAAATAGGATATTGATTTCCAAAGTCAGAACCTTTCTTCATAGAATCTGATTGGGGAACAGATTTTGAGGCACCAAACTACAATGGTAATCTTGAAAATAAGAAGGAACACGTTTTGGTCTACTGGACTTTCGTATAGGTGGAATATGAGGTGAAGAAGTGGGGTCTAATGTTGGATTGGGATTAGGAGAATTAGCAGTATTAGAGATATATGAAGTTGGGGAAAGATGTGAAGTGGGATCTAATGTTGGAAATGATTCATCAACATACTAATAAGGTTGTGCTGGAAAGAGGACCAAATCAAATTGCTGAAGAACCTCAGACTTTGACGAAGAAATAAGGAAAGAGGGATGATGAAAAGGGAATACAGTTTCATGGAAGGCAACATCTCTTGAGACAAAGGTTGTATGGGTTTGAAGATTGTACAACTTAAACGCTTTCATGCCATAAGGATGTCCAATGAAAATACAGGGTATGGTTTGGGATCAAACTTGGTTCGATGTCTTTTCAAAGTAGATGCATAACAAAGACAGATAAAAACCCTTAGATGAGTATAGGATGGTGTAGTCTGATAAAGCATTTCATAAGGAGATTTGTCTGCAACAACTTTAGTAGGTGTTCGATTGATAATGTGTGTAGCAGTTAAGATGCAATCTCCCCAAAATTGATGAGGTAAGTTAGCTTGAAATTTAATGGCTCTTGCAATGTTGAGTATGTGCTGATATTTTCTTTCAGCCACACCATTTTGTTGTGGTGTTTCAACACAGCTCAATTGATGCATGATTCCCTTGGAAAGATAAAAATCATTTATATGAAATTCTAAGCTATTATCAAATCTGAGGATTTTGATATTAAACTAAAATTGTATTTGTATGAGATAATAGAAGGATTGAATAAGGGATCTGGTTTGTGATTTATCTCACATGAGATATGTCCATGTCATGCAGCTATAATCATCAACAATAATCAAGAATATTTAGAACCATCTAAGGAAGGAATAGAGTATGTTCCCCAGGCATCACAATGAATAATATCAAACATTTTAGAAGCCTTTGTCTCACTGCTTGGAAAAGACAACATGTGTTGCTTGGCTAAAGGGAAAATAGTACAATGTGGATGTTTATTGATAGTAATAGTATGTACAGATTGACGTAAAAGCAATAGTTTAGAAATAGGAACATGTCCTAAACGACAATGCTACACATCGATATTAGCATTAACATCAGTAATGCTGATGGAATTACAAGTATAATCTGACTTATTACATTTCAAATAGAAAGCATGACTTGAACTAATACTGGAAGAAACAACATAATTACTAATGTAAGATATAACGGAAGTGTTTTGAGTTGATGAGATTGGTGTGAAGGGGATCAAATTATTGAAGGTCATACAGTCCATCCTCAAGTCGGTCTACCTTAATCATTTTCCATGTTGAAAAGTCCTGAATGAAACGAGAGTGATGTAAGAATATCAAGCAATATTTATTCTTAAATATTAAGTTGCTAGCAGAGATCAAATTGAACTTAAAACATGGCACAACTAGTACATTAGTCAAAATCAATGTAACATATGACTTCACTGTGCCAACATGTGTTACTACAACATTAACGCCATTAGGCAGCCTCACAGATGCACTAATAACTGAGGTCAAAGTGGTTAAATGTTTAATGGAGCAAACCATGTGTTTTGAAGCCTCTATATCTATGATCCATTTGTCTGCAAAAGTGGAATAGATATGACTACATGAGAAAGCAAAAGGATCGGGCAATGAAAGTGAGGAAGATGGTACATCTTGAGGCTAGATAAAATTTGTTGACATTGACTTGGAATGATGGTGAGATGTGACAGAGAGTATACGATCTCTGAATTGTCACCATGAGATGCATGTCCAACGACATTTGCAACTGGAGTTTTCCCTTTACCAAACTTGTGACTAGGAAGATAACCCATCAACTTGTAACACTTGCCTTTAAGATATCCAAGCATGATATCGTAACTGCATATATGTCTTTCCTTTTTCTGAGATTGAATGAATGAAATAGACCTTTGATTCCCAAAGGATTTATGCACCATTCTGCTAGCAAAAGATGATGCATCAAAGTTCTGTTATCTCTTGACAACTACCTCTTTCTGTCTCTCATCTTGCAGAATTAATGCAAAAACTTTATTCAGTGAAGGCAATGGATCCATTAACAAAATCTGACCTCTAACAATAGAAAAATTATCGTCTAACCCCATGAGAAATTGCATGACCCGATCTTCCCATTTGTAATCAGTGTTATTAACACTTGGCCTATAATTGTCCAATTCTTCCCAAAATCCTTTGAATCGATTGAAGTATGAGCTAACCGAACTGTTTTCTTGTGAAATCGAAGCTATCTGCTTCTTCAATTCATAGATGCGAGGACCATTACCTTGACTATAACGATCCTGAAGTTCGATCCAGATTTCTCTTGCACAATCTTTGTGTATCACACTTGCATATAGCTCTTTTGGAATAAAATTGATAATCCAAGAAGAAATCACATGATTATACCTCCTCCAAGCATTGTAAAGAGGATCATCGTGAAGCGATTTGACAATAGATCCATCAATGAATCCTTCCTTATTTTTGACACTGAGTACCTAGTGGCTACACGACTTCATGTCGTGTAATTATCCTCAGTAAGCATAACTGAGATGAGCTGCATTCATGTGTTTTCACCATAATGAAGGTAGTATGGACTACTCGGATCACCCATCAATCAATTGCATCTCCAACAATAGATTCTGCTAATGACTCGATAGATGAATTGACATGATTGAATTGGCTTTGAACCTCCGCTTGAACAATGGAATCCTTCAATTGCTAGGAAGCTTCAATGATCGGATACCATGATGAATTGCAATGAAAAGACTCTAGAATAGAGAAGAAAAGTGGCGGGAGAATTTGTTATTCAACTAAAAATTGAAATGAAAGAAAGATAGTGCGAGTGTATATATATAGAGTCCTCCAACTAATATAACCGAATGAAAATATGTACAATGACTTAAATGACCCTATATAAATAGTGATTTTTTGAAGAATAAGTGGTTAAAAAATAAAAATAAAAATAAAAATCGATTTACATATAAAATTATTTTATTGAAAAATGTGTGGTTGAAAATGAATTTTGAAAAAAATTGAAATCAAACAAGGGCTTAATAAAGTTACTAGAAAGTTATTTTATTCGTCATTTCATTAGTATGTGTGACAAATGAGATAACTATCATTTGATAAGTTTAATGACAACTCGAAAATTTCAAAAGTTGAATTACAATCGAAACACATGAGAAAGTTGTTAAGTCAACAATCAGCACATATCTCCGAACTAAAAGGGTAAAAATGACCCCTTTTTTTTTTTTTTCCTTTTTCATTTTTGTAAATGCCTTACCTAAGTAACCTTTTTGTAAAACTACTTTATTACATGTTATCGTTCATAAAATAATACAGCGACTCATGTACTCTTTCCATAGCTGAGGACCTGAATGTCACAAGTGGAAGGTTAGGAACACATCATCACAGTTGGCAAATGTTGGGGACCCCAGCTAGAAATTAGCCTATTTTCTTCTTCTTTGTTTTTTATGAAACAAGGCAATGCGCCAATGCTTCTTGTCCTGCTGAAAAATGAATTTTTTGTTGTGAAAAAGATGACAATAAAAGTAAAAGATAAACACACGGATTTGAAGAGGAATTTTTATTTTTTAAGGAATCAAAATACAGTAGTTGGACGACTACTAATTTCGCTTACAAGCCATATGTCATAAAATAACATATATATAGTCAGAAGAAGAAAAAACTCTAATACAATGAAAATACCCAAAATACCCTTGTGTGAATTTTCGCCTTGGGGGCGAAGCCCCACCTTACGAGGGCCCCCCTGCAACCCCCCGCGAGCTCTCAATGGAGCTCGACCCGCCAATTGTGGTTGGGTGTCCAGTATAGTCAGGCTCCACACAACTCAACATTTTTCAATTATTTTTCTAGATAAAGTTGTTTTTAAGCATGGCCAAACAGCACATTTGACTAAGCCTACAAATATCAACGTTCACTTTTAAAAAAATGTATAAAGATTATACTATATACTGTAAAGAATATTCATAATATAGTATGTCATGATTGAATTCTAACAATTATTTTGAACCAATTTCCGGACCTATTCTCACATTTTCGAGTCGAACTCACCAATTTGATCCAGTCTTCAAAAACATTGGACAAAACACGAGATACAAAATAGCATCTTAGTTTTGGGAGTGACCGCGGCAATTGTGTGAGTTTAAGGATTGATGTTGAATTTTTATTGCTCAAGGTAGTATATACTTGTCCTTTTTGGACAGATTATACCCAAATGACCTCTTTAAACCTTTCAGCCGTCTTGCCCTTTGTGGAATCAGAAGCAGATAGATGAATACAAGTTCAAGAAGCTTGAGAATGACATATTTTCAACATTGGTTTCTGTTTATGTAATATATGTCAAATACGCTTTCAGTACTCTTGTAGAGTTGAGATTTTTCAAAAATATTTAAAAATGACCCATGTTTGAAGGAAATGAAGAAAAAATCACTTTACATTCTTCTATTCATAGACACCTTATATTATCGACTAATCGTATTAGACTTTGTGGGTTAACTAAATGCAGATTGGGATACTTGGACGCATTGGGGTAGAGGCCTACTCGACGTTAAATCCACCCTACTCTAGCAATTTGCAAGAGATTAATTTGAAAGGGCCAATGGACATCCACCCTATACCAAACAAGAACTGCAATTTTAAAAAATAACCCATTTGTCCTTCTTTAGTAACATGCATGCATAAACTTCATTCAAATCCACTAGTATATGTGTAAACTGCCGCCTAAAGAGCATATAGAATATTACCTCTTTGTACCAACCCAGCCAGATTGAGTAATGGAGTTGAGGAAGAAAGGAGCTCACGGTGAAACCTGCTATTGGTTGTGCTCGGGTTGAGTTCGATTTTGACTATTTTATAAAAAGGTAGTTTTGGAAAATTTGTCCTAATGCAAATGATTGTACCAACAATTTGCCGGCCATGCCTTATTTGGGCATGTCCTGACCTTATATATATTGGTTCTTCAACCAGTTATCAGTACACAAAACTCCACATTTAACTTCAATGGAAGTTTTTACATTTTTTGCTCTTATTTTGCTCTTTATTTCCTTCCCTGTGCTTTCCAATGTCAATGCATTTCCATCTAGTGAGTTAAAAACATATATTGTCCATGTGAAAAAATCAGGTCACATTTTCGCCCTATCAGACGAAACAAAAAACTATCACAAGTCATTTCTTCCCAATACCTTTGCCGACTCTGATCACGATCAGGAGCGATTACTTTACTCGTACCAAAACGTGATCAGTGGTTTCTCGGCAAGACTAACCGAAAAGGAAATCGAAGCCATGAAACAAAAGGATGGTTTCATTTCAGCAAATCAAGAAAGGGTGTTGCATCCACTGACAACGCATACTCCTAGTTTCCTAGGATTACACCAAGAAACGGGATTTTGGAAACAATCAAATTTTGGCAAGGGAGTTATTATAGGAGTGCTGGATACTGGAATTTTCCCTGGTCATCCTTCATTTAGCGGCGAAGGGATGCCGCCTCCACCGTCTAAATGGAAGGGGAAATGTGAGTTTAAGGCATCAGAATGTAATAACAAACTAATTGGAGCGAAGTCTTTTAACGTTGCGGCTAACGCCTCGAAAATAAATGACGAGCCACCGCTCGATGATGATGGTCATGGGACCCATACAGCTAGTACCGCTGCAGGTGGATTTGTCAGTGGGGCTAGCGTTCTTGGTAATGCTTATGGAACTGCAGTTGGAATGGCACCTCAAGCTCACCTGGCAATATACAAGGTGAGCATGATTGGTACCCAGTACACGATAGGATTCAACACTATAATGAATAAGATTTAACTACTTTTACATCTTTAATGTCGTACATACCAGGTGTGTTTTGGCCCCGACTGCCCTGAAAGTGATATATTAGCTGGGCTTGATGCAGCTGTCGAGGATGGCGTTGATGTGCTCTCCATCTCCATCGGTCAGGAGTCAGTTCCATTTTTCCAAGATAACACGGCAGTAGCATCATTTGCAGCTATTCAGAAACGGATATTCGTAAGCTGTTCCGCAGGAAACTCCGGCCCTTTCATGGAAACTATGTCGAATGAGGCCCCATGGATTCTTACAGTTGGAGCGAGCAACATTGACAGAAGCATCAGAGCCACAGCAAAATTAGGAAATGGAGAAACTTTTGATGGTGAATCTGTTTTCCAGCCGAAGGAATTTCCTTCTACTCTGATGCCACTTGTTTACGCCGGTTCCAATGGTAAGCAAGACTCTGCATTTTGTGCAAATGGATCCTTGGCAGGTATTGATGTCAAAGGAAAGATTGTAATGTGTGACAGGAGAGGAGGTATAGCAAGATTGGACAAAGGACAGGTAGTGAAAAATGCAGGTGGGGCTGGAATGATACTAGCAAATCTAGAATCTGATGGATTCAGCACTTCAGCTGATGCTCATGTCCTCCCTGCAACACATGTGAGTTATGCTGCTGGATTGAAGATCAAAGCCTATATAAATTCGACGAATTCTCCAATGGCCGGACTCTTATTCAAAGGGACCATAATTGGAGACCCTTTGGCTCCAGCAGTCGCCTCATTTTCCTCACGGGGCCCGAGTTTAGCGAGTCCCGGAATTCTAAAACCCGATATCATTGGACCGGGAGTAAACATCCTCGCAGCATGGCCTTTTGCTCTAGATAGTAATACAAACACGAAATTGACCTTTAACATTGAATCAGGCACGTCAATGTCATGCCCTCACCTTAGTGGGATTGCGGCGTTGCTCAAAAGCTCACACCCCGACTGGTCTCCAGCTGCAATCAAATCTGCTATATTGACATCAGCTGATCGGATGAATCTTAAAGGTGCAGCAATAGTTGATGAAACTCTTCAACCAGCTGATGTTCTCTCAACTGGCGCTGGCCACGTGAATCCATCGAAGGCAAATTATCCAGGGCTCATTTATGACATTGAACCTGACGACTATATCCCATACTTATGCGGCTTAGGCTATACAGATGAACAAGTTGGGATAATTGCACATAGATCAGTCCATTGCACAGCAAAAATCCCTGAAGCACAGCTAAATTATCCAACATTTTCTGTTGCACTGGGACCATATCAAACTCTCACAAGGACAGTTACAAATGTTGGTGAGCCATATTCATCATATGCTGTCAAGGTTGTTGCACCACAAGGAGTGAGCATTACCGTAAAACCCAACCAGCTTTATTTTACAAAGGTGAACCAGAAACTGTCATATTCTGTGACATTCAGCAGCAGCAAAAAGAAGATGAACAACACATTTGCTCAAGGGTATTTGGAATGGGCATCCAAAAAATATAATGTTAGGAGTGTAATATCTATTAAATTTGTCTAAGTTATGGATGTGGATCAGGGCGCAATTATTGACTTAAATGGGTAATTGTAATTGTGCAATCATATAATTTTCAAGATTTTTTTAGCATGTTACGGAAATTATCAACATTTCTGCTTTGTTTTTATAATAGGAGAACCAAAAAGGTAATCAATCAACAGAATAAAGGTTATTGAAGCCAAATATTCAACGGATTATACTGCCAGTTGGCTCATGTCAATTACAGAACTTGAATGACAGTAAACTATTGAACCTGTGACCAACATAATAAGATCTATCTATATACGGAAAAAGGTTATTCTGCTATACGCGATTTTATTAATGAATCAACAGGATTGCATTGAACTGTATATTTCACTATTTAAAATTTCCCAACTAGATTAGCATCTAGGCATATAAGAAATGATTTGCAGTTAGTTGAGGATCAAAACCCTGTATCCATTCCACTGAGCATGACGATTTTTGAAATTTTTTTATGTACTTGGTCAATATCCAGTGTTTATCCGCCAAATGGCAGAAAATCGAAGTTTGATGGCTGTCTTGACCATCATTTGACAACATTTCTTCATTTGACTCGATGAATTCTCATAATCCTGTATCAATTTATGTCAGATATTAGTTAATGGAAGAGTACGTTTGGCTAAGCATAAAAATTAGTTGAATTTTATAACTATCTGCTACCAAACATTTAGATATGTTGTCAATTTCTTACCTTACTGTTACTATAGCTTATTTTCAACTATGACCAATAAAAAGATTATTTATCATAGAACATACTTAGAAGTAAAAAATTTAAGCTTAGATGAACATACTCTAAGATATAGGGGGAATAACTCTAGTTACCTGCTAATTCCGGAGTGGATCGATGTCGCTTTTTCCCCATCAGTGCCATGCTGAATCTGCCTCTTTCCAAGACGGGACTTATTTTTTTATCACTGCTTGTTTTGTCTATTAAAAAGAGAGAAAAATAGTTAGGTAATATGGCATAAATATAAGCAACAGACTGGCCACTTTTAAAAATTGGTGGTTGTTCATTAATCGTTTAAATTATAAATTAGAAAGAAATGAGTGGTGGTTAGTGGGTAGTACTTGTAGGTCACACGAAATATGTGGATAAAAAATTATTTAACTGATTATAAACAATAGCCAAACAAGGGCTGTCTAGAGGAAGAAAAAATTATTTAACTGATTATAAACAATAGCCAAACAAGGGCTGTCTAGAGGAAGGCTACGCCAGAAAGCAAGAAAGCAGACAAAGATTAATCATGACTGTTTAAATAAAAATAAAAAAACGCAGAGCCGTCCCTTACCTTTTCTTCTTGCTGAATGGAACCCCATCTATTCTCTTTTGAGTCCTCAAAACAAAAACAATTTCTTCCATTACTAAACATGAATTAACACGAATTACCTCCAAAGAGCACATTAATAACATGGATTATATTTGTAAAATGACGAGGAATTAATAAAGTTAAAAACAGGAGAATGTATGGAACCTTTGCCGATGTGTAGGTAGGCCGAGGAAATGTTGACACAGAACCAGTAATTGACGTGGTTTCAGATGCCAGAGAGAGCTAGTTTAAAACAAGAAGCCAGATGTGTCACAAAAAGCAGGATCATCTACGATTTAGTAGGTTAACGGTAATGTTAGGCTAAGTAAAAAATAAAAAAGTAACAATAATATTAAGTAGCTTTTTGCTTCCAAACATGGTTGTATACATTATTTTCCTTAGATACGAGAATTACAATTACTTGTTTGGAAAGTAACTCATACGTTATTGTCAAAATAAGTAATGTGCAACTTTTACCAATAAACCAAATATCATAAAGTTCACTTATTTGCTTATAAGTGAACTTGTTAAGCTTAGCCCAACATGCACCAAGTATTTAGAAGCAAACTAAAGATCTATAATGAAGAATGAATAAGAGCTCGTTTGGAGTCTGTTAGTCAAAAATTACAAAACTCAAGCAGTTAATAATTGGTTCCTCAAAACAGCTAGGTGTACTAGAATCCAAAAGAGCATCATAATTATCTAGAAAGTAAATACTTATTATGCACCTTGTTGAAAAGTTCAACAGGAGGATTATGATGAAACCTCTTCTCTGTTTGGAAATTAAATTCCTGTGGCATAGGCAAAGCATTACAAGTTATGGTAATCCTAGAATTATCAATTGTAGTAAATAACTACCATAAAAGAATTAAAATTTAACATGCTAACTACCATTGGGACTGTAGTTTCCTTCTTACTGTTTATAGAAACTCCAATATCAACCCTACTCGACAATATCTGCATGATACAGAAGATTGATTTACTTTCTAGAAGATACAGCAGGTTTGGCTAAGCTAAGCTTAATAAAATGTAATGTTAACTTTTTGTTCCAAACATTTTGGACATGTTACTTTTTCTTTTCAGCCACAAAAAGTTACTTGAAAAATGACTCATATCTTAGTGTCAAAATAACTTATCTGGTTCCAACTTTGACCAATAAATAACATTTCCTTATATAAAGATTTATTTATTTAGCTTAGCTCCTCGCACTCTTAATAAAATTTCCAAGTGGTCTCAAATAGTCTACCTTCTTGTTGAGGGGAAGAGCTTTGAAGCAGTAAGATGGTTCAAACCCTTCCTGCCTTGAAGCACTTGAAACATTGAGTCTGACAAAGAAAGAACACGAGTCGAATAAGCACGTCCATATCAATTGGATACAAGGGTCCAATTTTAGTTATGAACTCTGTTTGTATGACCATTTACAACTTTGAGTGGAGCAGATATGAATGCGACCACTTACAACTTTGAGTTGTGCAGCTATGCATACCAGTTTTCTTAGCTTAAGCACGTGATAGCAGAAAACAAGGGAAGGTCTTTGTGCTTCTCCGTTTGTTCCAATTAAGAAAAAAATAGGATTTGCAGAATAAAAAAATAATAATCTACTTCAACCAATATGCCTTAGGCAAGACCGTCTTTTAGATGGATTTCCATGTTTAAAAAATGTACATTGCTTGGTGAGGTGATCTTGCTTAATATCAAGTATCAGTATTGAATCAAATTAATAACAATAACCAGAAGAGGTTCGATCAGCAAGCGAAACCAGAAAAAGAAAACAAAGGTTCAAGGTTTCTGTTGAAATCCCGAATGATATCATTAGAGACTTAATTGATTAAAGATGATTGATAGGGATTTTACTTACCAAAAATAATGTTGTAATTGATTTCTTATCTTATTTAGAAGATTAGTATTTGTTTCCTTTTTTACTCCTTTCATGTTTTATAAATAAGGTTGTTGGCTTGTACATTATTCAATGAAATAAAGATTATCACGTCTAATTTCATGGTATCAGAGCTAGGTTCGTCAAAACCTAGCAAACAATGACTGAAATCCCAATCAACAGTAAGGGGTCACTAACCCCTGAAACTCCAATCTCAGAAACAGAGGCCACCTCCCAAATAGAGGACGCCTCCATAATAGGTTCGAATGGCCCAGATACCTCCTCCTTCCAACTTTCAGTCGAGAAGCTAAACGGAAGAAATTATCGAGAATGGGCCCAGTCCATAAAACTTGTAATCGATGGAAAAGGGAAGATTGGTTACCTCACTGGCGAGATAGCGAAACCAACCGACGCTGCACTGCTGAAAAAATGGAACTCAGAGAACTCGATGGTTATGGCTTGGCTCGTAAACTCCATGAAGCCCACAATAGGAAAAACCTATATTTTCCTCCCTACAGCGAAGGATATTTGGGGTGCAGTGAAAGAAATGTATTCCGATTCGGAAGATTGTTCAAAAAATTTTGAAATCAAAACCCGTCTGTGGCAAACCAAGCAAGGTGAACAAGAAGTGACAGACTATTATGTGGAGATGACTTCGCTGTGGCAAGAACTCGATTTAAGTGTTGAAGAAGAGTGGGAGTGCTCCGGTGATAGCGTTCGGTACAAGAAGAGGCTGGAGAATGAACGAGTCTATGAATTCTTGGCTGGGCTCAATCGAGACTTGGATGACGTCAGGGGACGCATACTTGGCCGGCGACCCCTACCTTCAACGCGTGAGGTCTTCTCGGAGGTGAGAAGGGAAGAGAACCGGCGAAAGACAATGCTCAGGGATCTTGGGCCGATTGGTAGTGATGTCTCGGCCTTATCTACCAAAGGAATTGGGCCTAATGGAATTTCGGCCCTTTTGTCTAATAAAATTGGGCCTGCTGAAATCTCTGCCCTAATGTCTAAGGGAAGTGGGCCTGTTGAATTTTCAAGAAATGGGCCTATACGAGGATTTGCTACTGGGTCAGGCCCAAAATTACAAAAAGGACGACCCTGGTGTAAATACTGTCGTAAGCCAGGACACAAGGAAGACACGTGTTGGGACAAACATGGAAGGAAAGCCGATCGACTGGAAACCAAAGCAAAATAATAAAAGTCGTGGATACCAAGCATCTGTTGACTATCAAATAGAAAAGCCCAGGGAATCCACTAGTGCATTCAATTCCGAGCAGATAGAGCAAATTTACAAAAAAAATTCGAGTCTCCAACCACTAAATCAAACCTCGGAACATAGTCCTTCAACTTCCCTAGCCCACAAAGGTAATTTTTTGAGCGTTTTAAATTTAACAACTCAATCCAAAATTCCATGGATCATTGACTCTGGAGCATCTGATCACATGACGGACTCACACCAATTCTTTTCATCATATTCAACCTGTGCTGGTAATGTTAAAGTCAAAATTGCAGATGGATCATTCTCTACTGTCGCAGGAAAAGGGGGTATAAAAATCTCTGACTCTATAACTCTACAGTCTGTCCTTCATGTCCTAAATTTGTCTTGCAATTTAATATCTACAAGTCAGCTAACCAAAAATTCCAATTGTTCTGCTAAATTTCTTCCTTCTCATTGTGTTTTTCAGGACCTATTATCGGGGAAGACGATTGGCAGTGCTAAAGAGTGTGGAGGACTCTATTACTTTGAAGAGGCCGATGTGAGTAAACCATGTCAAATTTCACTTAGTAGTTCTGTGTCTGTTCCTAGAAGTAGCGAAATTCTATTATGGCATTTTAGGATGGGTCACCCTAATTTTCAGTACTTGAAACGTGTATTTCCTTCTATTTTCCTGAATAAACAGTATGTTGATTTTCAATGCGAAATTTGTGAACTTGCAAAACATACACGCACGTCATTTCCAAAATCTACATACAAACCATCAAAGCCATTTACTATGATACACAGTGACTTACGGGGACCTTCGCGAATCCTGAACCATACAAATTCGAGAAGGTTTGTTACATTTATTGACAACCACACTCGAATTTGTTGGGTTTACCTACTAAAAGACAAATCAGATGTTCGTTCGATATTTATCAACTTTTATACCATAGTTCAAACCCAATTCCATACACAAATTCAAATACTTCGCACTGATAACGACACAGAATACTTCAACAACATCATGAGAAATTTTCTTAAAACACATGGGATAATCCATCAAAGTTCTTGCGTCGACACTCCCCAACAAAATGGGATTGCCGAACGAAAAAACAGACATCTTCTAGAAGTTGCCCGTGCCTTGATGTTTACTACAAACATGCAAAAGATGTTCTGGGGAGATGCGATCCTCACAGCTACTTACCTTATCAATCGTATGCCTAGCCGTACTTTAAATTTTGAGTCACCCCTACAAATATTGCACCAGTTCTTTCCTACCTCCCGTCTCAACTCTAATCTAGCTCTAAAAGTGTTTGGATGCACTGCATTTGTCCATGTTTACTTACTCCCTTCACAGAAGTAAACTTGATCCTCGAGCTATTAAGTGTGTTTTGATTGGATACCCTCCTAACCAAAAGGGCTACAAGTGCTATGACCCTTCCACAAAATGAACATTTGTAAGCCTTGACGTCACCTTTTTTGAAAACACCCCATACTTCCAAAAGCCCTATCTTCAGGGGGAGAATATACGTGAAGATCGTTTTTTGAATTTCGATATCTCTCCAACTGAATCTATCCCACCTGAAACTGTTCCACCACCGAATTCTAATATGCCATCGATAGAAGGAAACTTAAATCCAGAGGGAGACATAGAAAAACAAAGTGATAAGGAGATATTGATTTATTCAAGGAGGCCAAAATCAAGGAATAATGAGAATCTAGCATCTGAAGCACCAAAAGAGTCTGAACCGATAATAGCTCCGGATCCCTGTGAAGACTTACCCATTGCTCTCCGAAAGCCAACTCGGTTATGTACTCTTCATCCTATCTCAAAATTCATGTCTTATAATGCTCTATCTGCAAGGTTTCGTGCTTTTACGTGATCTTGACACTACAAAAAATCCAAGAAATGTCCATGAAGCTTTGGAAATTCCCAAATGGAGAGACGCAGTATTGGAGGAAATGCGGGCCTTGGAAGAAAATGAAACTTGGGAAGTGATCGACTTGCAAAAAGGGAAGAAGCCAGTTGGATGCAAATGGGTTTTCAATTTGAAATACAAAGCTGATGGGACAATAGAACGATACAAAGCTCGGTTGGTGGCAAAGGGATATACTCAAACATATGGTATTGATTATACAGAAACGTTTGCACCGGTGGCAAAACTAAACACTATTCGAGTTCTTCTATCACTAGCAGCCAATTTGGATTGGCCACTTCAGCAATTGGACATCAAAAATGCATTTCTAAATGGAGAATTGGAAGAAGAAGTTTTCATGACATTACCACCAGGTTTTTGCAGAGTGAATGAAAACAATCAGGTATGTAAACTCAAGAAGTCTCTATATGGACTCAAACAATCACCAAGGGTTTGGTTTGACAGATTTGCAAAAGTATTGAAAGGGCAAGGATATCAACAAGGGTAGTCGGATCACACTATGTTTTTCCAACAATTTGACGATGGGACTAAGACAATTTTGATTGTATATGTCGATGATATAATCCTAACTGGGGATAATGTAGTGAAGATGGAAAGACTAAAGAAGAACTTAGCCATTGAGTTCGAAATAAAGGATCTAGGACAAATGCAAAACTTTTTGGGAATGGAAGTTGCGAGGTCGAAAAGGGGAATTAGTGTCTCACAACAAAAGTATATTCTTGATCTTCTAACAGAAACTGGCATGCTAGGGTGTAAACCAAGTGATACACCTGTAGATGCGGGGAAGAAAATTGAAGAGGTTGGAAGCTCAGTTGAGATAGATAGATACCAAAGACTAGTTGGTAAATTGATCTACTTGTCGCACACCAGACCTGACATCGCATTCGCAGTGAGCTTGGTAAGCCAGCATATGCATTCTCCAAAGGAAAGTCATCTAGAAGCAGTCTACAAGATACTTAGATATCTTAAGGGCTCCTCAGAAAAAGGATTATTCTTCAAGAAAAGTGAAAGGAAAGGTGTTGAAATATTTACAGATGTGGATTGGGCTGGCTCAATAGAAGATAGGAGGTCGACTACTGGGTATTGTACATTTGTGTGGGGAAATCTCGTAACATGGAGAAGCAAGAAACAAAATGTAGTAGCCAGAAGTAGTGCTGAAGCAGAATTTAGAGCAGTTGCACAAGGAATATGTGAGGGACTATGGCTGAAAAAACTCCTAGAAGAACTACATGTTCCCATAAACTTTCCAATCAAGCTTTATTGTGATAATAAAGCAGCGATCAACATCTCACTCAATCCTGTTCAACATGATAGAACTAAACATGTTGAAGTTGATAGACACTTCATAAAAGAAAATGTTGAGAAAGGGACGATTTGTATGACCTACGTTCCCACACAAGAGCAAACTGCAGACATCTTCATCAAAGGACTACCTCGACAGAAATTCGATGATTTCATATGCAAGTTGGATATGATCAACATTTACGACCCAACTTGAGGGGGAGTGTTGAAATCCCGAATGATATCATTAGAGACTTAATTGATTAAAGATGATTGATAGGGATTTTACTTACCAAAAATAATGTTGTAATTGATTTCTTATCTTATTTAGAAGATTAGTATTTGTTTCCTTTTTTACTCCTTTCATTGTATTATAAATAGGGTTGTTGGCTTGTACATTATTCAATGAAATAAAGATTATCACGTCTAATTTCAGTTTCAACAAGCACTTGTCAAATACATTCATGAACAGAAAGAAGTAAATTGGCTAACAAAATATAGATAGAAAGCATATAAACGGTGTGTCCCACCAGTCAATAAACAAAGCATCACAATATATATCTTAAAGCATATTGGATGTATTACCTTCTGAGATCTCTGTTTCCAAATTTTATGGTTGAAGTAGTCCTAGATTTCTGCAAGCCCTGCAACTAAATAACAAGATGAATCATTCCTCGATTAAAAGGCAAAATATTAGCAAATAATATCAACAGCCGGCGAAGTTTGAGCATCGTTTTAGATGTAGAGCCAGGCCCACGCCAAGTACTGCCAAATTCAGAATTAAAAGAAAGAAGTAAAGAGGACTTGGACCCCTACCTGAACCTTCCCCTTCAGGGAATAGACTGTGCCCTATAAAGTTGCTAATTTTGGGAACATCCAGTTCCAAAGTCACTATTATACCGTAGACATTATAACAATCTGATGAAAATGGCTAAAGTTCCATACCGGTTGAAGATGTTCAATATCTGCTAGATACCTTGTCAGAATGATGGAAAGGGACAGTGGACGTTGGATCTGCTGAGGTGTGTCGCATAGCCCTCTCTGATGTCTTCAAGTGGAATTCCTGAAACCAAAGTCCAAATTCCACAAAGAAAACTCAGCCGTCCAAGATATTTCAATGGAGAGTTTTCCTTCTTGTGGAATACTCAGCCGTCCAAGCTATTTCAATTGAAAGGTTCCCTAGAGAAGCAGTTTACTGGATCGAAACCTAATTTTATGATTACTTACTTGAAACTCCGGTAAATGACGGGTGCTTCTTTTCGGAAGTACCAATGAAGGTGCTTCAAGAATCTGAAAGACACAGAAATAGATCAGCATGTCATACATTCATTTATGGGTAGACAGCATCTTTTCATCGGAAGCATCATACTAGCTTTTCTATTTAGTGGAAGAGCTATGAATCTACGAACAGTTGATGTCACATTTTCAGGTTCTTTCCTAGGTTTTGGCCTGAAAACAAACCCCATCAAGTAGGCAATCAGATCCCATTGAGAGTGAAATCTGCTTCTATAACAAGTAACAACAACAACAGAGGAGCAGCTGGAGTGTCATCAAACCAACCTTATCCTTTGTGCCCTATTTGCTGTTTCAAGATCGGGCTCTCTAGGGATAGTGAGCCTCAGCTTTGTCTGTGTTGCATTTCCTATGGTTCCATCCTGTAAAATCATTTAAAGAACTTAGATCGTTTGTACTACTCCTAGTGCCAAAAAAAAACCCGACACTGACTACTTTCCTGCTGGTACCTGTTAACATTATTAGTTAATGAAAGAAATTAAATGAAAAGTTTGATGTACATCTTCACACTTCCTATTAATAGTTTTCCCAATTTACAAATTTTGTTAACAAAAATTACCACATAATCTCACGAATAGTGCTGAATGCCCTTATAATAACTTCCCTATGTTAGTTTAAAGTTGATAAGCTAGTGAGTCATGATCCCAGAAGTAGTGGACGTACCTGTTTACGTGCCTTGTGAACAAAACTATTTTGTTGTTCTGCAACCACAACCTGTAATGTAAATTGCTTCTGAGCAACATCTAATATAAGAAAGGGACTAAATGTAATAGTCTTGGCTATATATCCCACTGAGAAGCATGTCAATAACAGAAAATGCCAAATGAAGCATCTTTTACTGAAATTAGAAAAACAAGACAGTGACTCTAGTTTCAAAGTATCCAAGGCTTAAAGAATTAAAGAGAAGGGGCAAACCAGAGGATGAGAGGAACAAGCTGTAATTAACAACAAATGACAAAAACATAAAACACATACCTTCCTCAGGTGACCACCCTCAAGCTTTTGTCTTTTTGCAGCTTGACTCTCAATTCCACACGGATTAGCTGATTTCTTCTCTGTTTTTCCTATGAAAGATTTGTTTGACCTAGCCATCCTAGAAACATTTTTTACCAATCCTATGATACTTGCGAAGTCCAAAATACTAATATATTTTTTAAAATAGCAATAAATAAGGGGGAAAAAACCCTGTTATTTTTGCAAAGGAAAAAACAATTAAGTGATTGATGATTTTGCAATATACAAATTTCTGTCTTGCTATTTAAACTTTGAGATAGAACATATAAAAGTAAAATTATTGCCAAGAATCTTGAAGCATCAAAAGTATTAAGTTGTATAAAGAAGGAAAACCCAGTGAAGTGATTTTAGTTTTTGCAGCCTAGAAGTCTCTATCTTGCCAGATTAACTTTCAGGTGCAAAATCAAAGTAGAAAGTTTACAGCCAGGAATATTGAAGCATCATGAATTATCTATATACGGAGTCTGTAACGCTGAATTAGTTATTCAGAAACGAGAAAGGCTAATCACCTGGAGTCACCTGCTTGGTGTGGAAGATTTTGCTTGGCCAATTGACTCGATGTTGGTTTCGTTAGAGTTGAGGTCCTTTGGAAAGATGGCCTCGTCGATAACTTAGTTTGAGTTTTTGAGTTATTATTATTCATTGTGTGATTGTAAAATGTCAATCCTGCATAGACAAACTGCTATCAACACAAAAGGAAGTAATATCACCGAGAGTAAACAAGTTTTTCATACGATTTCTGAAATGAGGAAACACTGACTAAGGGAAAAAGAATGGGAAACATAAATTAAACTTCTCTATTTTAAGTAAGCAAGATGATAAAACACCTGAGGGTAATTTTTGGGACAGATTCCAAAAATTTTGTAACCTGCCAATCTGCGAATTGGTAGAAGTTCCTCTATCTCGTCCTTTATCATCTATGTAATGAAATCAGATGACAAGGTTATAAAATGGTATATCACATGGAACTACATAGAATTTTCTGTAGTAGATAACCATTTTATTATGCTAGAGAAATAATTTATAAGGTAAAAATACTGATCTATACTTCAAATATATTTCTAGCCAATTGAAGTTGTTTTCTTCCTCTAACCAAATTACGATACCAAAGCACAACCTTAAGAAACTGATTTAATAATAAAAACACGTCAAGAAAATATCTGCACTATTATAGTTCTGGGAATAAGTGGAATGGACAGGTTATGAACACATGCTATATAAATTCACATAGCAAACAAAGAAAATATATGATGTTAATATACTAATAGAACCTCTACCATTTGTGTTCACAGCAGAAATTTCATGAGCAGCCTCAATATCAAAGTCGCTCTCCATCAAGTTCAAGTTCTCCGCATCCTTGGGTTTAGGGGAGGTATTAACATTCTCCATCAAGATTTCCTCTCTCGGAACTAGCCTTGCCACGAAAGCTGGAAAAAAGTTCACAAGGACGATTTAAACTGAAGGTTGAAAAAAAATAAAGAAAGAACTTTAAAACAGATCAAAAATCACGTACAATTTCCATTCGACTAATGCACAGCAAACCGGAAAATTTAGAAAGTTCCATCTGGAAAGAGGCACAAAAATTAAAAAGTACTAATGCTCCTCCACTATGAGCCTACTGGCTATTGACAAAAAATGAAATTATGAACCACTATTATCCCATTCGTGCCTTGGAAAAAAAGGTATATTTTGGCACTCAAGATTCAAAAGAAACAAATATATCCCCAACTATTGAATTTTTAGACACAAAAACCAAACTTCACACACTGTACAAGTACAACACCATTGTCCTGTTCCGGTGGGCCCTTCAGATCGTAATTTTCCCTATTTTACTCCAAAGAAACAAAAACACCGTTGCTAAATTTCTAAACGATACCACGAGAAAGCCAAATTTTAAGGCATCCCATTACATGCAGCTTCCATTTCGACTAGGTAAAAAAAATACTTAATTTAGAAAGTTACTAATAGGTTGAGACAGCTGCTGTCAAAAGAAATCAATGGAAGAAACATCTACTTTAAAACATGCTTATTTACTTATAAGTGAACTTTTTAAGCTGATAAGACAAAATGCAGCTTCCGCTACCATCTCGCACTTCAAAAACTTGTACCTACCAGATTCAACATTGGAGGTAGAAGGTACAACCATTTAAACATTAGCTAACAACTCCAAATACTGAACTACAAAAACAATCTTTAGAGTCATGATTGGCGATTTTGAACAAGAATGAGAGAAAAAGGTTACGAGAAGGGGGATAGCTTCCAGCGGCGTCAAACCATAGCTCAGCTTGGCGCTCCTCCCACGCCGACTCATCTCTGCTGAAGTCGAAAAAGCGAGCCGCATTGAACTCATAGTCAAGATCAATCTCATACGCAGTGAAACAGTATTCCACTTCCTCATTCGTATCATTGTCCTCAATTTCTTCTTCCATTTTCGAGTTTTTGGTCAATATGGGGTTTCTCGTGGATAGAGTACTGGCAGGGAGAGTATCAATGAAAAAAGCTGAGAAATGAGGCAGTTTCTTGAATTACGAGTAAGAATGACAGTTGGAATGCGGACTCTGGTCTGTACGATAGAGACAGGAGATCGTATCTATGAAAGTAGGGGTGGGATGCCCTGTGGGATTCGGAAATTTGAATAGATGGCCCAGTTGGGTTTCGGTCTACTCTGGTCTGGTCGGGTCGAGTCTTCCCTTCTTTAATCAAGATGCCAAAGGATCTCTCCGTTATTGGTTGTGCTATACTGGTGAATGTTCAGCATTAACAGCACGATAATATGGATAGCACTTTGACCCAAAAACTTGTATTCCATGCCGCGGTTTGGGTCAGGAATTCTCCGCACTGCAGGACATGTCGAGTGCTTTATGGTGAACTTATGACTTATGTCATATCAACAGCTTCAAGATATGCCCTGAATGGATTATGTCCAACACTTGTATTAGTCACATTGTGGTTTAAAGGACAGGATTTTGCTGTCTGGGAGGGGGTAGTTTAGGGACAAGAGGACCCAATTATTTAGTAATTTACAAAAATAAATAAATAAATAAAAATACTTTTAACCTTTCTATGTTCAAATCCAGTATCCCGATTACCAAATTACGCAAAAAAATTTTAAAAATGAATGGGTCAGTCGCAAGAGAGGAAGGCAAAGTTGAGTTTACCTTGTTTTTGTCCCCATCTGTGGAATCCATACGTTGATGGAATCCTATTACGATTGTCCGGAGGGGATTAGAAGTTTTGTAATGTTTCTGAACGATTTTGGTGACGTTGGAGAAAGAAGCCTCGTCCGAAATTCATTCATCGTGCTGGCAATTTTATCTTCAACTTTTAAAATTTAAGTAGTGCTGATACAACTTTTTATCTTATTTTCAATGAACAATGCTACTTTGCACAAGTTGCCTTACAAAAGAGGGAGTGCCAAAGTGAGTTGGCACCCCCTAATGCTATGCAATAGAAAAATGCTACTTGTATATCAAGAATTGTAAATAATGGTGCACACCCAACTAACATGGGAGTGGGACCCATTTGTATGAAATATTTTTTTATTCAAGTGAGTCTCACCCCTATGTGAGAGGGGTGTACACCATTATGTAAATATTGATGTACCGATAGCAAAACCGTTTTCAATATGTCACTTTGCAGTTATTGGTTGAACTTTTAGCCCCCAAATTGGTACCAATTAAAATCTTGATTTTTATCAAATCCGATGTCAATAATTAATTTTTATCACATATTTCACGAAATATACAACTTTTTAGCCATATATCAATTTTTATAAAAATGTGCTAAAATTTTATTCATACAACTATTACGCACATATATTTTAATTTTTTTTTTTTTGTCTAATTTTTCTACTAATCCATGTTTGAACCCCATTCTCTAGATTTTTTTTTTTTTCAACCTCATTTTAAACCACAAATTCTTTAATAAAATAATTTTACACGTAAATTAAAAAAAAATTATTTTTCAACCACACATTATCAAACAAAATATTATTACGACATTTATTTTCCCAAAATGGAGCTCAAAATTTTTTTATTACTTTTTAACCACACATTATCCTTGTTTGACACATGATTTTCAAAATACTTTTTTTTTCTTTTCTTTTCAATCACACATTTTTCAATAAAATAATATTCACATAAACACAAAATTTTTCCTTATTTTTAACCACACGTTCTCTTTCAATCTACCATTTCAAAATGCATTCAATAAAAATGGGTTCAAACAAGCACTTGATAAATGAATATAATAAAAATTAATTGCAACCAATTTTAGTAAGTGATTTTGTTTATATGCCCTTGCTTGATACGAATTAAAATTGATATTTTAACCACATATTTCATGAGATTCATAATTTTGAAATCATATATTTCATCAGTTTTTATTAGATTTTACTAAAAATAAATTGATTTTAGTCTCCAACAAAAGGGATTAGATGTTCGGCATGCATTATTTTATTTAATAATTTTATAATAATTCAATAAGATAAAAATAAGATTATTTTTTTTTATGACTAGGCCGGTATAGCTCTTAATATGACATTGCCGCCCAATTATGCTTTACTTTTTGTAGAACGTTATTATAAATATATGGTTAAAATTAATATTTAACTTTAATTTTTAGTCTACTTAATTTTATCGATGATTACACAGTACTCATTGAATTATTTATTAATTTATCCTATACTCTCATCATAGAAAATTTCACCAGTACAGCTAAGCAAATATTTTCACGTGACGGGTGAATAAATTGATGTGACAACACACGGCGTTAATGTAGGACACGAAGGATAAAAATGCACCGAATTGATTAACAATTTTAGGCCATTTACTACCATGAACGTTTTCTGGCTTCTCAATTTTGAAACAAATGACTACCTCCCAATCAATTGCAGAAGATAAAATAAAAATCTTCAATTGAAATATTTGTCCTCCACAACGTTGTATGTCGTCACATCATTTTTCATCCGCCGATGAAAATATCTTGTCCATGTAACCTCGAATTTTTATTTTATTTTATTTTTCTATGGGCTAAATTTAATGTTGGACGTTTAACAAATGAATAGTCTGTGTCACGGTTTTACGGGTTACCTTTCTTCTTAGCACAGAAAGTGACATCGTGCAGCAGTAGTTTGCTCCGCTAGACTACCTTCCGTCTTTTCTCGATCACGTCAGGACGAAAGCAAAATTTTATCACAATTTAAAGAAAATTTACAATATAAAATTGAAATGCATTGAAATAAACTTGATCATTGATGGCTTAAAAACTGAACATTATATTAGACAAAAACAGGAAATTACAATAGCTAGTGTAGGGGGTGAACACTAGAAAGTTTGAAAATGTTTGAAAGACTAATATCTCCTATAATAGATTTCGAAACAAAAATCCAAATGACGGGAGTAGACATCTTTTGGCTCTAGAATCATACTAAAATTTTCCTATTTTCTATCTATTTAACAAAATGAATTAAAATATTTACAATGATAAGGTCACGGGGTTTAAGTAAAGTTGCGGTCCGTGACAATCTCCCCCACTTGTTTTGGCGACGTCCTCGTGGCCATCAATGAATGATATGCTTCAATTAATGATTTGAAGGTTTCAATGTCTTTTTCACTTTCCCAACTATTATCCTCGCTGTTGCATCCTCTCCATTTGATCAAGTACTCTTGATGATGTTTTCTAGAAGCTCGAGTAGTTCGATGGTCAAGAATCTCTTCAGCAACCTTCTTTTCAGCTATTTTCAGTTCAAACACCGGTCGCTTTGGTTCATTTCTGGATGCGTCATCCTTGTCGGCAAAGTATGGCTTGAGTACGCCAACATGAATGACCTTGTGGATTTTGCACCATGAAGGGAGTGTAACTCTGTATGCGACTTTGTCAATCCTCTTCACGATGGGTAATGGTCCAATATACTTTGGCACCAATCTTGAATATTTCCCTCTTGTCAGTTTATAACAGTTTCTGTCGGGGAGCTTCACCATTACCAGATCTCCAACATTAAATTCCACAAAACGGCGCTTTAGATCTGCAGCCTTCTTGTACCGTTTCTGAGCTTTCTCAAGATAACTCCGAGCAATTTCAATATTTCGTTTCCACTCTTGAGAGAAGCTTTTTGCTTGAGGGGACTTGGTACTTTAATCAATATCTACAGTGTGAGGAAGTAACAGTTGCGGGCCAGTAGCAATCTCAAAAGGACTCTTATTGGTGGAAGAGCTCTTTTGGGCATTGAAACACGTCTGTGCCGCATCCAAAAGCTTCACCAAACTTTTTTGTGAAGTAGAGATAAAGTAACGAAGATTTTCTTCCAACATAGAATTGAAGCGCTCTGTCCATCCGTCAGATTGGGGATGAAAGCTAGAGCTCATGCTCAAAGTTAAACCAAGAAGTTTGAACAACTCGGTCCAAAATATGCAATGAATCGAGGATCCCGATCACTAATGATATCCTTAGGCAGTCCCCAGTATTTGACAATATGTTTGAAGAAGAGTTGAGATGTCTCTTCGGCTAATACATACTTGGGCGCTGCGATGAAAGTTGCATATTTGGATAGACAGTCTACCACGACGATGATTGTACTAAAATCTCCAACTTTTGGCAAACTGGTGATGTAATTCATCGATACACTCTCGAACGGTCTAGTTGGGACAGAAAGGGGCTGCAGCAAGCCTGCCTTTTTCTGATCATCTGACTTGTCTTGTTGACACACAAGACAAGTTTTCACATAAGTTGCTATGTTATCCCGCATTTGAGGCCAGTAGTATACACGTTGCAATAATGCAAAAGTGCGTACCTCTCCAGGATGCCCTGCCCAAATCGTGTTGTGGCACTCCGTGATTAATGATTTCCTCAAATCCCCGCCTTTAGGAACATAAAGACAATCTCTTTTAGTCTTTACTAGACCCCCATCGAGCCAGAACTGACAAGTTTTGCCCTGTTTGATGAGGTCAACCAAATACTGAGTAGCCGAGTCCTTATCCAAAAGTGCCCGAATTTGGTCCCTTATATTTGTAGTCACTGTGCTCCCTGAAAGAGCAGCCATATAGCAAATGGTGGCTAGGTCGGCCCGGAGACTAAGAGCATCAGCAACATGATTGCTAGATCCAGGACGATACTTTGGCATAAAATTGAATTCTGATAAAAGTTCCTGCCAACGAGCCTGTTTGCTCGATAGTTTCGGTTGGGACATGAAGTGGCTCACCGCAGTATTATCTGTCTTCACAATAAATGGATACCCAAGCAGATAGTGATGCCATCTCCTAAGGCAATGAACTACCGCTACAACTCCTTTTCGTGAGCCGAATAACGACGTTCTGTCGGATTCGGCTTCCGGCTCTCATACGCTACCAGATGTCTTTCTTACATGAGGACTCCACCAAGTGCAAAGTCTGAGGCATTAGTATGTACTTCGAAAGGTTTTGTCATATTCGGTAAGGCTAACACCAGATTCGTCCACATCGATTTCTTCAACATTTCGAAAGTAGTTTGTCATTGAGACGACCAATCCCAATCCTTATCCTTTTTTGTCAATTCTATAAGGGGCAATGCAATTTCTGAATATCCCTTCACAAATCGGCGATAGTAATTGCATAGCCCCATAAATGAACGCACATTATGTACATTCTTTGGTGGTTGCCAATCTTTGATAGATGTAACATTCTTCGCCTCCATGCATATTTTGCTTTGCTCGATGATGTGACCTAAAAAACTGATTGACGTCTGAGCGAATGAGCCTTTGGACAGTTTGGCGTATAGTTCATTCTCTCGTAGTCGATCAAAAACCTTTCTCACATGTTGTACATTTCCTCCAACGTCTCGCTATAGATGACTATATCATCCAGGTACACCACCACAAAGTCATCCAAAAACCCATGAAATACCCGATTCATCATCGTACAAAATGTTGCTGGAGCATTTGTCAAGCCAAAAGGCATTACTTTAAACTCAAAGGCTCCATATCTGGTTACCACCGTAGTCTTGGCTTCATCTCCCTCCTTGATCCGAACTTGCCAGTATCCGGATTTAAGATTGATCTTGGTATAGTACCTAGCCCGACTCAATCAATCGAAGCAATCGGCGACTAGCGGAATAGGATAGCTATTCTTTACATTGATATTGTTCAAGGCTCGATAGTCGCAATACATTCTAAGAGAACCATCGGCCTTTTTCTGGAACAACACGGAAGCTCCATATGGTGATTTTGCGGGTACGATATTCCCACTTTCTAGCATTTCTCCCAACTATTTCCTAAGCTCTTCAAGCTCTAGTTGAGACATACGATACGGTGCCCTGGCGAGAGGCTTAGCACCTGGAATGAGTTCGATCTCATGATCGATTGCCCTCCTTGGTGGCAATCTCTTTGGTAACTCATCCGGCATGATGTCCTCAAATTCCTTAACAAGCCTTCTAACAGGTTTAAGAATATGACCCGTTGCCTCTTCGATCTCTTCTAGTCGAAGAGTGCACAAAAATGAGGGTTCATTCCTCTTGAAACCCTTGTTGAATTGCATGGCCGAGATACTCTTCCCGCCTATCTTTCTACCCTGAGTAGTAATGACACACGGTTTACTACCCATCATTATCAATGAATCGGTGTACGGCAATACATATGTCTTAGTATCCCGAAGAAATTCCAATCCTAGAATGAGCTTGAAATCATCCATTTGAACGGCCGATAGATTTGTCCTTCCTTCAAAAGGACCTGCTTTGATTGCCATGGATTTTGCTATTCCAGCTATTGGTTGAGCAGCAGAGTTGATTGCCTTAACTTTCCCACTACATTTCTCCAGAACAAGTCCGAGTCGCTCTACTTCGGTACTTGCGAGGTAGTTGTGGGTGGCGCCAGTGTCCACCATGGCCCTGATTGGCTTTCCATTGATCTTCACATCAATGTACATTAAGCCTTTTGTCCTGCAAATACGAGCTTTTGATTCCTTCATCTTTGGCTATTTCGAGGGAACATCGTCCATTTTCGTAACTCGGTGCAATATTGTGTTATACCGATGCGAGAACGTACACAGTACATCTTCATCCTCTTCGGAATCGGTCTCACCATGAACATTAGCTTGTGGGACATCTTGCTTTGAACTCGATCCACCAACTGCTAGTTGACAATACGCATTTACCATCCATTTCTGATGACATTCCGACACCCGATGGGGTCCTTCACATAAGAAGCACATCAATTTAGGAGTGACATCAAATCTGCCTCCCGGTGCTTTTCCCTTATTCCAGATATTACCGGTGCTGCCGTAATGATTTCCTTGACAATTGTTTTGATAGGTTCCTCCTCTGTTATGAGGATAACGCTCTGTCCCATTTGAGGTTGAGCTAGTTATGTAGGGTCTGTTCCCACTTCCAATCGATTGACTATTCCCTGAAGGCCGATCTTTTCTAAATTCCGATTGATAGTCATTCACACATTCGGCGGCTCCCATGGTCGTGCTCAAATCAGTAACCTTCTGTCTTTGAAGCTCCGTGCGTGTCCACAGTTTCAACCCTTCCATGAAAGTAAATAGCTTATCTTTCTCCGACATATCTCGGATATTCAGCATATACTCGAAGTAGGCTTTCACATACTCCCTGATGGAGCTTGTATGTTTCAGTTCTCGTAAAGCTCGACGTGCCTCATATTCCACATTCTCTGGGAAAAACTGAGATCTGATCGCTTCCTTGAGAAGATCCCAAGAACCTATTCGAACCATGTTGGCCTGAATATCAGCATACTTAGTTCGCCACCATAGTTTCGCATCCCCACCGAGATATATTGTAGTTGTTGTCACATTTCTCGCTTCGTCATTGATTGAAGCTGCAAGAAAGTATTGTTCTACAACGAACAAGAAGTTCTCAACTTCTTTAGCATCACGTGCCCCTCTATAGATACAAGATTCTGGAATTCTAAGCCTATGCACGGGCTTTTGTGCGGTGGCTTGCCCATTGCCAACCGAGTGTTGAAACACTAGTAATTGAGCTCTCAATGCTCTCATCTCATCCTACAGATCAGGTATGATAGCAACACCTTCAGTCATAGCTACGCAAGCCTCTTGGCTTTCATCCAGTCGGATGCGTAGTTCCCGAATTTCTGCCTCTGCCACTTCGACCTCTTTTCCGAGGTCCTCTATGGCAAAACACAACCTAGTGTTTGTCATCTCAAGCGCCTCCAATCGCTGTTTCATGTTCATCTTTTGAATATTTACCACTTCTGTGGTGTTTAAGGAAATTGGATCACTTTCCATAGCTTTCTTATCGAAATCTTGAGCCGCAGCTCTGATACCAACTTTCACGGGTTACCTTTCTTCTTAGCACAGAAAGGGACACCGTGCGGCAGTAGTCTGCTCCGCTAGACTACCTTCCGCCTTTTCTCAATCGCGTCTAGACGAAAGTAAAATTTGATCACAATTTAAAGAAAGCTTACAACATGAAATTGAAATGCATTGAAATAAACTTGATCATTGATTGCTTGAAAGCTGAACATCACATTAGATGAAATCGGGAAATTACAATGGCTAATAAAGGGGGCAAATACTAGAAAGTTTGAAAATGTTTGAAAGACTAATACCCCCTATAATAGACTTCGGAACAAAAACCCAAATGACGGGAGTAGACGTCTTTTGGCTCTAGAATTATACTAAAATTTTCCTATTTTCTATCTATTTAACAAAATGAATTAAAATATTTACGATGATAGGATCACGGGGCTTAAGTAAAGCTGCGGGCTGCAACTTTGCTTAAGCCTCGTGATCCAATCGCAGTCGTAGTTTGCCAACTTCGGCCGCATATTGTAAATAATTTTTTAAATAGATAAAAATTAGAAAATCTTAGTATGATTATTCGGCCAAAAGATATCTACTCCCGTCGGTTGGGTTTTTGTTCCGAAATCTATTATAGGGGGTATTAGTCTTTCAAACATTTTCAAACTTTCTAGTGTTCGTCCCTGCACTAGCCATTGTAATTTCCTGTTTTCATCTATTGTAATGTTCAGCTTTTTAGCAATCAATGATCAAGTCTATTTCAATGTATTTCAATTTTATATTGCAAGCTTTCTTTAAATTGTGATCAAATTTACTTTCGTCCCGAAACGATCGAGAGAAGGCAGAAGGTAGTCTAGTAAAAGCAGACTGCTGCCGTACGATGTTCCATTTCTGTGCTAAGAAAATGTAACATGTGAAAGTTGGTATCAGAGTTGGGGCTCAAGATCTCGATAAGAAAGCTATGAAAATTGATCCAAATTCCTCGAATATCACAGAGGTGGTAGATGTTCAAAAGAGGAACATCAAACAGCATTTGGAGGCGCTTGAGGTGACAAACACTATGTTGTGTTTTGCCATGGAAAACTTCGGAGAAAAGGTCGAGATAGCAGAGATGGAAATTCGAAAATTACACATCCAACTGGATGAAAGCCAAGAGGCTTGCGCAGCTATGACTGAAGATGTTGGTATCATACCTGATCTGCAAGATGAAATAGGAGCGTTGAGGCTCAATTACTAGTGCTTCAAGGTGCGGTTGGCAATGGGCAAGTCATCGCACAAGAGCCGGTACATGGGCTCAGAATTCCAGAACTGTGTACCTACGGAGGGGCACGCGATGCTAAGAAGTTGAGAACTTCTTGTTCGATATGGAACAATACTTTCTTACGGCTTTGATCAAGGGAAGCGAGAAAGGTCACGTCAGCTACCATGTATCTAGGTAGAGATGCAAAGCTATGGTGGTGGACGAAGTATGTTGATATTCAGGCCAACAGGGTTCGAATTGATTATTGGGATCTTCTCAAGGAAGCTATCAGATCTCAATTTTTCCCAGAGAATGTGGAATATGAGGCATGTCTTGCCTTACGAGAAATGAAACACACAAGCTCCATCAGGGAGTATGTGAAGACCTTTTCAGGACATATGCTGAACATTCGAGATATGTCGGAAAATGATAAGATATTCACCTTCATGGAAGGGTTGGAACAGTGGACATACATGGAACTTCGGATATAGAAGGTCACTGATTTGAGCGCGGATATGGTAGCTGCTGAATGTTTACATGACTATCAATCGAAATCGGGAGATGATCGACCTTCGGGAAATAATCATTCCGTTGAAGGTGGAAAGAGACCTTACAGACCCAATTCGAACTCAAATGTGGGAAATCGTTACTCTCAAAATAGGGGAGGATCCTATCAAGGCAACCACCGGAGTAAATGGCAGGGAAACTATCAAAACAGCCGTTAAGGAAACTATAACGGCAATACTAGTCATGACTGGAATCATGAAAAGGCAAAGGCAAAAGAGGGCAGATCTGATGTCTCTCTTAAATTGAAGTGCTTTCTATGTGAAGGATCTCATCGGGTGGTAGAGTGTCCTCAGAAACGGATGGTGAACGCATACTGTCAACTAGCAATTGGTGGCTCGAGCTCCAAACAAAATACCCCACATGCTAGCTGTTATGACGACACCGACTCCAAAGGGGACGAGGATGTAGTTGGTACATTCTCGCATTGGTTCAAAACATTATCCCACTGAGCTACTAAAAGGGATGCAATTCTCTCAAAAGAGCCAAAGATTGAAGAATTGAATACTCGCATTTGCAAGGCTACAGACCTAATGTATATTGATGTGAAGATCAATGGAAAGCCCATCAGGGCAATGGTGGATACTGGTGCTACGCAAAATTACCTCGCAAGTTCCGAAGTAGAACGGCTCAGACTTGTTCTAGAAAGAGGTAAGGGGAAGGTCAAAACAATCAACTTCGCTGCTCAACCAATAGTGGGAATAGCAAAATTTGTGCCGATCAAAGTACATCCCTTCGAAGGAATGATAAATTTTTTGGCAGTTCAGATGGATGATTTTAAGCTCATTCTGGGATTGGAATATTTTCAGGATATAAAGACAGCAGTGTTGCCGCATTCTGACTCATTAATAATGATGGGTAGTAAACCATTCATTATTCTCACACATGTTGGGAAAACTGGCGAGAAGGGCATCTCGGTCATGCAATATAGTAAGGGTTTCAAGAGGAATGTGCCCTCATTTTTGTGTTCTCTTCGAGTAAAGGAAATCAAAGAGACAACCGGCTCTACTCAAAAACCTATCAACGGGTTTAAGAAATTCGAAGACATCATGCCGGATGAGTTACCAAGAAAATTGCCAACAATGAGGGAAATTGATCGTGAGGTTGGACTTGTTATGGGTGTCAAATCTCCCACCAAGGGACCATACCGTATGGCTCTATCAGAGCTTGGAGAGTTTCGAAAACAAGATGGAGAAGTGTTGGGAAGTGGGACTATCGTGGAGCGCACTTCTGCACTACGACAACATACAGACTACTGGCCTCAAAGGCGGGACTACATTGCAGGTTATGGGAAAACTTGTCTTGTTCGTCAGCAAGATATGACAGATCATCAGGAAAAGACAAGTTTACTGGAACCCCTTTCCATCCCGAATAGATTAGTCGAGAGTGGATCGACGAACTACATTAGTGGATTGCCAAGAGTTGGAGACTTTGGCACTATCATCGTTGGGGTGGACCATTTATCTGAAAATGCAACTCTCACCATAGCACCCAAGTATGTATCGGCCGAAAAGATAGCTCAACTCTTCTTCAAACATATTGTCAAATACTGGAGACCGCCTATCGTCAATGATCGAGATTTTCGATTTACTGGCATTTTCTAGATCAAGTTGTTCAAACTTCTTGGTTCAACTTTGAGCATGAATTCTAATTTTCACCCATAATCGGACGGATAGATGGAACGCTTCAATTCTATGCTGGTAGACTATTTTCGGCACTTTATCTTTGTTTCGCATGAAATTTGGGTGAAACTTGCGAATGTGGCTCGGACGTATTTCAATACTCAAAAGAGCTCTTCTCCCAATAAGAGACCTTTTGAAATTACTACCGGCCAGCAACCATTACTCCTCCATACTGCAGATACCGATAAAAAACAGTACAAAAAGTTTGCAAACTTGAAGCAACTAGTGTTTAAAGTGAAAAGATCATAAATGAAGGTTGCTGAAAAGATTCTTAGCTACCAAACTACTCGAGTTTTTAAGAAATATCTTCAAGAGTACTTGGTCAAATGGAGCGGATGCAACAACGAGAAGAATACTCTATGACTCCGAGGACATTACCAAAACAAATGGGGGAAAATGTCATGGGCTGCAGCTTTACTTAAGCCCTGTTATCCAATCGCAGCCGTAGTTGACCAACTTCGGCCGCACATTGTAAATAATTTATTTAAATAGATACAAATTATAAAATTTTAGTATGATTCTTCGGCCAAAAGAAGTCTACTCCGTCAGTTGAGTTTTTGTTCCGAAGTCTATTATAGCGGGGTATTAGTCTTTCAAACATTTCCAAACTTTCTAGTGTTCGTCCCCTACACTAGCCATTGTAATTTTATACTTTCGTTTATTGTAATGTTCAGTTTTTTAACAATCAATGATCAAGTTTATTTCAATACATTTCAATTTCATGTTGCAAGCTTTCTTTAAATTGTGATCAAATTTACTTTCGTCCCGAAACGACCGATAGAAGGCGGAAGGTAGTCTAGCGGAGCAGACTACTGTTGCATGTTGTTCCCTTTCTGTGTTAAGAAAAGGTAACCCGTGAAACCATGTCTAGATTGGTCGTCACACTAAAGTTCAAAAGTTGAAACGATAAACTCGACACACTTATTTGCATAAATGATTTATTTTGCATACGTATACTTCTGGAATTTATCGCAAGTTATTTGGGTCAAGTCATGTAATATTTTAAAAGTTGATAAAAATATATCGATATTATACTCATTTTGTAGCTCGTGCTAAACAACATAAATTGATTCAAGAAGAAATAATTTTAGACTAGTCATATTCGAGTTATTTTGATAGAAAAAAAAAAGTATTCTAAAACCTATATTTTATTAATAATATATAAATATAAATATAAAATCAAATCAAACGTCACACCTATTGATTGAAGTAAATGACCAATTTAATTCTCTAACTCTTGTACATTTTGGAGTTTGATTGACGTTTCAAGATTTGTTATCATGCAAGTGGATTTGTGCATATATATATAGTATTTGTGTGAAGTTTTCTCCTCTTTACTATGCAGAAAGTGATTTCACTTTTTAACACACACACGTTGAAAGGAAATATTATTTATTTCACCAAACATAATCAAAATTTCACAAGTTGGAGCATGTTTGGTAGAGATTAAAATTGAATTAAAATTAAAAAATTAGTCGTTATTATTGACTTTTATTAGACGGGTGAGACCCAATAATGGCTATATTTTCAATTTTAATTGTTACCAAACAGACTCTTGGTTTCCATCCTCTTACAAACATTCTGCCCTTTTTTTTATTTGTCTCAAGGAATATTCTGAGAATTTGTGATATCAACTAAGGTAAAATACTATGTGCAAGTTGTAAATTCTTATTTTTCTGATGTTTATATAAATTTTGGCATGAAATACTCGAAGGCGAAGGCCAATTTTTATGTTAAATCCTTCAGGATAGATAGTTAGGTCATTATGTTAAATCCGACGGGATATGAGAATTCTTAAGAAATTTTTTAAGCTATTGGATATCGCGACCTGTTTGCTCTAAATTTAAGAATGTTGATATGTTATGTCATTTTTATATTTATATCATGTTAATAAGAATATACACATATTTTTACTGAGTATTTTCAAAATACTCACTCTTACAATAACCTTCTAGATTAGAACGGATCGTGTGGATGAATGGAAGATTGATCAAGTGATACTCATGGGTTCGCCAAGTAAATAATAATAATAATAATAATAATAATAATAAATTTAGAAATGATTAAAAAAAATTATTTTAAGAATAAATTTTATGTTAATTTGCCATGCATGTTATTTTAGACTAATAGTTTTTGGTGTTCGAACTTTGATATCCCACGTTAGATTAAATTTTATAAAAAGCTAACTTAAAGGACTGCAATTCTTCTAAAAATAATATTTTTCCAGTTCGAATGTTTACTTGCCAAAAATGAGTCTCAATATGAGGTTGAAAATTCAAAGCCTGACTTTTTCGATTAAAAAATGATGTGTGATAATACTTTGACTTCTATTCTCATCCAATTGAACCCTAACACTCTCAAATTTTCATCACTAGGTCCAATACAACTTTGAAGTATTTTGCGCTTTAATCCCCAAACTTTGAATTTGTTTCGTTTTAGCCCTTTCCATTCTTTCTTCCAATCCATCGTCCAAACATGAATCTTTCCTAATAAAAGCAATAAAGTACAAATTAGGCACTATTCGTCCAAAGAATAATAAAATATTATCATTAGGACCCTAAATAAGGGTAGAAACTAGACTTATCAATGTTGTCGAAAATGATTTTTTTTTTTGTGTAAAATTGGGGGCTAAACATAAACTTAATATTTGTCTTTGTGCCAATCTCCGTTGTTTGTGCAATTAGTAAAGTGCATGTTTGACATCCATTACTTTATTATGATTTACTATAAAATTAGTTTGAATCACACATTCAAAAAATAAATTATTATACACTATACAAAAAACTTTTTTATATTTTTTAATCACACATTCTCATAAAAATGCTATTTAAAACTCATTTTTATCCCAATTAATGAGAATCAAACGGGCCAAAAAATTCAACATGTCGCCTAAGCTTAAAAATTACTTTATAAGTAAATTGGTAGATTTTTAGTGATCAATTGTCAAATTCCTTTTACATAGATAACTTTATTGTATTCTAAAGTAAAAAAATTAACTTATCCGAGCATGTTGTGCCTTCCATCTCAACCCTAGGTAATAAGAACTTGTATTGGGCCGATTGGAAAAAGTGGGCTCATGAGACTGATTCTTTTACTTTTATAGGCTTCTTAAATATAGGCTTGTTGTTCGACTCTTTTAAGAGTCCGTTTGGTAGAGATTAAAATTGAAAAATTAATCATTATTGTTGACTTTTATTAGATGGGTGGGATCCAATAACGGCTATATTTTCAATTTTAATCCGCTTTTTAGCTCTCCCAAATAGGCTCTAAATAATTTTCTTGGAAACATACTATGAAAACAAAACCTAGCACTTCAAATTGTCGAGACTAGAGTGCAACAGTCTTGTCTCACCATCAAATATTATGCGGACTTCCGACGGTGCACCAGATGATGATCATCTATTGACACTCACAACCAGCAATAGGCAATTATCTCTGTCTTGCTTTTTGAGAATTGTTTTGCTAAGCTTCGAAATAAATAAAAGTTATTTTAATGTAGCATTAAATTTGCCAAAGTTTGTACTATACCGGACTCTCATGAGTTAAATAATTGAACACTCATCAAACTTTGGCTAATGTTACGAGTTACTTACTCAATTTCACAATGCTTCTTACTGACCATTCAACATTAAACTTTTGCGCTCCGTCACTCATTGTCATTGGACATATTCCACTTCTCTTCTTCGTCTACATGGATGATGAAAATCATACGTGCCAATTAACTCCATCCAAAATTAAATGAGACTATAACATGGAGGAGAGCTCATAAGAATAATGTTATTTGTACATAAACAATTACACAATAATTTATATATACATGATGTGTCAAAAAAAGAATGAGAATTTCTTTTTTTATTTGGTTGAAAAAACTATGATCCAATCATATCTCATCACATCATCCTCTACATATATATAAAAGAGGAGGATTTTTAACTGTTCACAAGGCATCATGCTGACATCATATATTTTTTTTCCCGTTTCTTTGCCAGAACTGTACGCTTATTTATCTTTCACCCTGCCCATTTCGAATTTTTTTATCACTGAAATTCCTTTCGTTCTTCTCCTCTACCATCGATTTGAATCGCGAAAAATCAACAAAATATCATAGAATTTCCTTTGGTTCTTCTCCTCTACAAAGCCCATCATATCTACTCGAAATAATAAGCGTTCCATCCCGATTAAAATTAATCGCAATCACCGGGTCGGAGTGGGAGTGCGCCTTCAAATTGGAGATGTAGACGGCGACGGAGTAGACAGACTACTAGAGGAAGAAGTTTTGGTACGTGGATTTTCTCCGTTTTCTTCTCTTCCGGCAAAATTTTCTTAATTTTTTTATTTCTTAATTTTTTTTCTTTGTTCGAGTAAATTTTCATATGTATACTTTCTCAATTTCTCTCCGTCTCAACAAAACCTTCATAAAATATAAATATTTGGATATTAGATGATAAGGAGGCGAATCGCAATCAGTGAAGTGGAATTTCTACTTTTTTTGGTTGTAGGCTACCATATTTTGTTTTGTTCATGGCAGCAAATTCAACTCATTCACAAAATGTTGAATGTTGTTGATGAAGACCTAGCCAAGAATACATCTTGGGAACCCACGAACAAGTTGAAACAAACCCAAGAAAGTTGGAAATCACGTCTCGTAATAGCTACCCGACCCGTTGTTCGACCCGTATCAAGAACCAAGATCACGCGTTAGAGATCTGATCCGTTGATTACCCGGAACAAGAACCATGAAGTGGGAACACCACAAAAGGATTGCGACTCCTTTTGATAAGTTCAATGTTAGAACTTTAAACCACCAAGAACATGGAGGAATAAACTCCCAAAGTTGTATTCAATCTCAATAATAATCAAAGTCTCATGTTTACAATGAATGAAAACACTTTTTATACTAAAGTATGAAAGAAACCTAGTTGCCACGAAATTGGGCTCAAAATATGCTAAAAGATATTAAAAAGATAGTATTTGAGTCTAAATAGGAAAAGAGGAAAATTCTCGGAAAATTCCCGTCCAATCCGGACAGCTTTCAATATTTTGGCCATAACTTCCTCTACCGATGTCCGATTGACGTGATTCAAAGTGCGTTGAGAAGCTTACTTCAAGAGCTATACATATATAGAATATAGCTCTTCAAATTCGAACGTATTCCATGCCAAAAATGGGTTTCAAACTGAATCCAAATCGTTTCGCTATTCTACCCTAACATGGAACTTGTTTGATGGTTGTTAAACTTCGTCCCCATGATCTTCGTGGCTCGATCACTTGATTGCATGGCTTTTTTGGGTTGTTTCGAACCCCAACTCATCCTCGAACCCGTCCTTGATCCCTTCTCAATGCTCCTCGATTCTTCACTCGTTTGAGACTTTGTCTGGATCACATCATCCCCTCTCTCTTCGAAAGGATTCGACATCGAATCCGAACCTGCATCAAACGAAGCAACATTAGCATCATCGAAAAGAGTAAATGTTACTAACTTACCCATTAGAAGTAAACGGTAGCCTGCATTCTTGATCAATGCAAGGATATGGAATGGTCCATCTCCCCTAGGAAGACGATTGGACCGCTTTTGAACTCGTTTCTGCCACATACGCATAATCACCCAACCATTATCACCCGGATCATACAAGACTCGATTCAATAGCTTAGTAATCACATGATTTACAGCCAAACCACTATTAACATCAAAGCATAAAATCATTGAATTGAACAAGGTTAGTAGACTAGAAACACCTATTAAATTGCAGCATGGAGTGAACATAGTAAACATTATTCGTAATCCTAACACATCCCATAAATCCAATCTGTAACATGTAAGAAAATCAGGATATAAATTCAAACTCACTTGTATACAATTCCTAAGAATGCAATCTCAGTGCCTAGCATATATGATTAACTCCGAGTGACATGCTAAGACTTGATGATGCAATGAGCGTATATCATAAACAAGTAAGAATTTTCCCATGCATGTAAGCTCATAACCTATTCTAGGTATAGACGTTTGACATGTTACAATGCTCTTGTTACGTTCATCTACCTTGTGACTCTCCCATTCATCTTCTTTGAGTTCCTACAAAAGAGAATTGTTGAAATTAGGGAGGGAATTGTTAGCTCTCACCAAATCTTTCTCACACTCGATTTTTTTCGTATAGAGGCTCACTTTGGAATTTTCTCTCCTCTCAAATTTTCCCTCTCTTTTCTCTCATGCAGCTCTACTTTTTTTTATCACTCTCAGCCACATAATTTTCTTCTCTCTTGCTCTCCCTTTTCCTCTCTTTGTTTTTATTTTCTCGCTCACTCTTCAATTTCAATTGGTTCTCTTAGACCTGCTGTGGTGTCAATGGTATAAGTGTAATTGCTTTTCCACCCATCACAAGACTGTACTGATTTGTGAACCCTTCATACTTCACTCTCCTATCATACTGCCACGGCCTTCCCAACAACAAATGTCCCGCATGCATTGGAACCACATTTCACATCACCTCATCATTATATCGCCTAATGCAGAAATTCACCAAGGTCCTATTTGTAATCCGTATTTCCCCACAGTTATTTAACCACTCCAATTTGTAAGGTTGTAGATGACTCATAAGAGGTAACCCCAACTCATGTACAAGTGTTGTGCTCACCACATTGGTACAACTCCCCCCATCTATAATCAAATTGCACACCTTACCCTTTATGTGACACCTAGTGTGAAACAAGTTTTCCCGCTGCTGCTTCTCATCATCCACCTTCACTTGAGTAGTAAGAGCATGTATAACCACTAATGACTTCGCCACCGAATACTCAACACAAGTCTCACCCTTAACATCTATCAACTCAGGCATACTGTCACTCTCATTCCCACCATTTGACTAAATCTCTCCATTATCCCTAAGAACCATCACCCGCCTTTTTGGACATTGTGACGCAATATGGCTAGAACCCAAACATTTATAGCACTTAATATCCCTTGTCCTACCATTCTGATTTTCAATGTTTGGTTTATTCTTATTCACCTCCTCCCTAGCCTTAGGTACTTCAACCTTTCCCCTAGTCTCCAACCGATCATTCTTATCACCACCATTCCATTTGGGTTCCATAGTAAACCTAGTTACCCACTTTCTTTTAAGTTGTCTCTCCACCTTCATAGCCACATGCACTAAGTCCTCCAACTCCACATAGTGCTGCAATTCTACAATATTAGCAATATCCCTATTCAACCCATTCAAAAACCTAACCATGATAGCCTCCCGATCCTCTGCTACATTTGTCCTGATCATTGCTACCTCCATCTCTTTGTAATAATCCTCCACACTTCTAGACCTCTGAGAAAGAGTTTGTAGTTTGTGATGTAGATCCCGGTAATAATGCCCAGGTACAAACCGCTTTCTCATACAAGCCTTCAACTCACCCCAAGTCTCAATTGACCTATCCAAATTCCTCCTACGACTAGTCACCAATTGATCCCACCAAATGATAGCATAGTCAGTGAATTCTACTACAGCTAACTTCAACTTCTTCTCCTCAGAATAGTTATGACAATCAAACACTAGTTCCACATTCTTTTGCCACTTCAGGTAAGCTTCAGGGTCACTCCGACCTTGAAAAGCTGGAATATTCATTTGAATACTCCCCAAATCCCTATCAATACCCCGATCAAACCTACATCCTCTATTCCTCGTTCTTCCTATGTCAGCCTTTAAATAGTAGTCACTACTGCCTACACTCACCGCCTCATCTTCACCATCAAATTTAGTCATAAGATTCCGTCCTCTCCTATCTCCTCTACCCCATGAGGAACCCTTTGGGGTGTCTCCCGCCGTTGACTCCCAATCAAAGTTTCATGCCTAGCTACATCACCACTAATTCGTTCAACCGACAAACCTAATTGATCAAACTTATGATGTATAGCCAACATACTATCCATGAACTCATCACAAAAACCCTTAGGCAATTTATCTACTTCCCTTTTATTCATATCTCCTTCCATCTCCATTTTTTTTGCAAGTAAATAAATGACAAAATTAAATGAAAAGAAAGAACAGAAAAAAGAATAAAATAAATGTAACTCGCGTGTTTGCACTCGTGTATCACTCAAAATTGGCTTTTACCCGATAATGAGCTCACCACTCTACATTTTACCGTTCGTCCTCCTTCCTCAATGGCTCGAGAAATAATCGATCTCAATCAATTGGATCACAGTTCCAGTAGCAAATACCACCACAAGTACAAATTTCGGATAATCAACAATTTTTTTGGGTACAGACCAAGGTAATGACTCAAATTCAAAGAAGAGAAATAAATGACTCGACAATTTTGATTTTGTTTTGACTTGCTTTGCCTCTAGACTGTTCAAAAGTTTTAGAAAAAAGTTTTTTTTTCTTCAACTGTTCACGTGAACAGTGACGATGAACAATAACTTTTTTTCTACTAACTTAACAAACAACTAAGATAAGTCTAGAGGTAAAATTAACAACGAAACAATGACCCAATGCAAAAAAAAAAATAACAAATCTGATTTTTTTTACTCAAACAAGAAAATAAATTACTGAAAGTAAATGATAGATGACCCGAATTCTAGATCCAAGCTCTGATACCAACTGATGAAGACCCAACCAAGAATATATCTTTGGAACCCACGAACAAGTTGAAACCAACCCAAAGAAAGCTAGAAATCACGTCTCGCAATAGCAACCCGACCCGTTGTTCGACCCATACCAAGAACCAAGATCACGCATTAGAGATCTGACCCGTTGATTACCCGAAACAAGAACCGTGAAATGGAAACGTCACAAAAGGACTGCGACTCCTTTTGATAAGTTCAATGTTAGAACTTTAAACCACCAAGAACATGGAGGAATAAACTCCCAAAGTTGTATTCAATCTCAATAATAATCAAAGTCTCCTGTTTACAATGAATGAAAATACTTTTTATACTAAAGTATGAAAGAAACCTAGTTGCCACGAAACTGGGCTCAAAATATGCTAAAAGATATTAAAAAGATAGTATTTGAGTCTAAATAGGAAACAAGGAAAATTCTCGAAAAATTCCCGTCCAATCCGGACAGCTTTCAATATTTTGGTCATAACTTTCTCTACCGATATCCGATTGACGTAATTCAAAGTGCGCTGAGAAGCTTACTTCAAGAGCTACAAATATCTAGAGTTACAGCTCTTCAAATTTGAACGTATTCCATGCCAAAAATGGGTTTCAAACTGAATCCAACTCGTTTCGCTCTTCTACCCCAACATGGAACTCGTCCGATAGCTTGTTAACTTCGTCCCCATGATCTTCGTGGCTTGATCACTTGATTGAATGGCTCTTTTGGGTTGTTTCGAACCTCAACTCATCCTCGAACCCGTCTTTGATCCCTTCTCAATGCTCCTTGATTCTTCACTCGTTTGAGACTTTGTCTGGATCACATCATCCCCTCTCTATTCGAAAGGATTCGACCTCGAATCCGAACCTGCATCAAACGAAGCAACATTAGCATCATCGAAAAGAGTAAATGTTACTAACTTACCCATTAGAAGTAAACGGTAGCCTGCATTCTTGATCAATGCAAGGATATGGAATGGTCCATCTCCCCTAGGAAGACGATTGGACCACTTTTGAACTCGTTTCTGCCTCGTACGCGTAATCACCCAACCATTATCTGTTTTCTTTGTAGTAGAAATATTATGTTAAATAGAAGTGATCTATAATACCATTTCATTCAAGTAATAACACATTCATTATGTCATAATCTTCGTTTGTAGGTCTTATAATGATGCTATTTGTTAACATTTATTCATTATTAATGAAATTGTATATAAAGTAAATAACATTTTTATGATTTTTTTTCTCTTTTTTTTTCTTACAGTCGCTTACTAGATCTTTTGTTTGTCGCTTAGGACATGATCTTAGTGATACAAATGGTCATGTACGATGTTTCACCATAGGTTGGATAGGTTATATTAGAGAGAAACAACTTCAAATAGGTGACACATGTGTATTTGAACTTGTAAACAATGAAATCCCAATGTTCATGATGTACAAAGCGTGTCGCACTGATGGAAGTTGGACACTTACATGAACTGTACATTTTTCCTTTTTAGGTTTCATATTTACTCGTTATTAAGCATTAATTTTGTCTTCTTATGTACGGAAACTACATAACTAAATCCATTAAGATTTGAATTTCTAATCTGCATGTGTTATTTTTACTTCATATTTGCACTCAATTGGTACATTTTACTTTTCCTGAGTATAACAGTTAGAGAACTTGACTTTAATACTTTTAATTAATCTATATAATGAAAGTTTACATTTGGGCTTCATTGAATGCTATATCGTCTTCATTCGAAAACAAGCATCATTCTATCTGAAATTATTCCAAGTAAGTTAATGGTTTTAAGACTTTTTGTGTAGCTATTCTTCTATCATTTTCTATTTTATTTCTGATTCATTCTTACACTTCTATATACTTAATCAAACTACACATTTATCTATAGGTTCATCTAAGGAGTGAAATATTAATAATTATGCTTGAGCTATTTTTAAAGTATTTATCACTAAATTTAGAAAGAAGTCTCCAAAAAACCTAACATAATTTAAAAGAGCAATCAAATATCTTCACAAAAAAACTTCTCTTTTATTTATGTCTACAAATGAACGTTCTATAGCTCAAACGAATGACGACTTTTCTGTCAACATATTCGATTGTTGTTTTAAATTATGTTATGCTTTTGGGAGACTTATTTCTAAACTTGATGGTAGTTATTCCAACAACATTTTAAATTAAGAGGTGATGTATAACACGTTTTTCTCTAACTATTCTTTTTTGTATTTCTATTTGAGATATGATTTCATTGTTACGCTTCCATTTACTTAATGAAGATACACATTTTATTGCATGTACATCTAAGAAATCAAGCGTTAACAATTATGCTTGAGAGTTGTTTTGTACTTTAAATTGTTCAGTAAGATCAATTGTTCTGCTTAATACAGCAATGTGTTTTCTTAAATGGCATTTAAACTTTTGTCCTTATATCACAGCTTAATGTAGGGTAGTTGCTTTTGAAAGACATTTTTTACACATTTGTTATGCTACAATTGTATTTTGGTACACATGATTCAATAATGTTCTCTTTAATTTCAATTCTTTGTCATTTATATCTTACTCTACTTAAATGTATAAATAATTATTTTCACTGTCTGTTATTCATAATTTCAACTTCTAATTTTCTCTATATTTGAATTATGCATGTTATATTATGGGTATGTTTCAAAAGTTTTAGAACAAATTGTGTGCGACAAATTTCTGTAGTCTTGAAAAACATTGTGCCTAAAAAGAAAATCAAAGATACTCATACATTTCTTGTTTCGAATGATGTATGGTTTATGATGTAACTCACCGAATATAAATGTTTGCCAGAGAATGTTATAACTACTATAACGGGTATCGTGCAACACACGATCCACACTAGTGTGTATATAAACCTTTATGTAAACTCATTATGTACATATAACATAATAGCAACTCATAAAGGCGTTGTTGCCAAGCACATCTCTCTTTTTCCGAAAACCCAATAGATCAAAATCAGACTCCCCCAATTCATTCCAAACCCAAAGGTCTGCTTAGAAGTTTTTTTCCTTTTTTCGCTTCAAATTAACTTATAATTGTAAAATTTGCTTATAAGTAAAAAATATTAACTTAAAATTTTAAGTAAATATTTAAGTTTATTTAATTTTTTAACTAAATATTAGCTTATATGTAAAAAAATTACCTATAAGTAAAATATAACTTATGAGTAAAAAAAAATTATATAAGAAAGGATAATTAATACATAACGTCCTTACATTTCAATGTTATTGTGCAAAATATCCATACATTCAATTTTTTTATATATTTTCGCTCTTAATTACACATTTAATTGCGCAAACCATCATTCCGTCCATTTCTTGTCAATTTCTCCGCTAGTCCACTTAGAAAATCAATTTGACCACATTTTGATTAATTTTAAAAGTGAAAAATTATTATTTTATATTTCCTCAATAAAATAATAAAAAAATCAACTGAAAAATGAAAAATAAATAAAACAAAAAGATAGAGAATCATTCAACCTTTGGTCACATATTCTCAAATTTGTTGGTCACAAATTATCGAATTTTAAGGTTGCAGTTCAACCGTTAGTCACATGTAACCAAATAGTTGGTTATAGGTCAAATAGTAGGTCACATACGACCACCACCTACGTTGCATCGCCGTCGCCGCCACGACATCACCACCAACAAAATCGTCGCAACGAGATCCAATCAACTGCTAACAAAAACCATGACAATCAACTCTATCAGATTTCCAGTCATGAACAACCACCACCCTGTCGTCATCGCCAAATCCATTGTCAACCCCATAATCATCCCCCCCACCACAATAGCACCACCACCAACAAAACCGTCACCACCAAATCCAACAAAAAAAATCCCAAACCTACCACCACCTTCATCCTCATCGCTACCACCAAATCCACTACCATCCCCATCGCCACCAACAACAAAGACACCACACCACACCACAACCACCACCTATCATAAACCTGCCACCACATCCAAGCCCATCGCCTCCAACACCACAACAGACATCACCACCAACAAATCTCCTTGATCCTATCGTAATCGACTCAAATCAGAATTGGGGGTCGCTCAAAGCACCGCGTGCAGTGGTGAACAGAGCATCGTTGTGCTTGAAGATAGAGACCACTACCGCGCAAAGGCTCCGAGGCTTCCTTGGTTCAGATCGCCACAAGGCGCGACGCTACTATCTTTGTACGAACATCAACATCTGTCATCCTTCAGGCAGCAATCAACACAAACCATGCCGACGGATAACTCTAAAGTCACCACTGTGCAGCAACACCGAGGGTAGGTTGCCCTAAACGGCATTACACCTCTCGTCGACGGTGCTTCGGTTATGTGTGTGATAAAGAGGAAGAGAGAAAGATTGGGGATTAATCTCAGTTTAAGGTTTTGAATTAGGGAAACGATAGAGAGAGTGATGATAGTGAGATAGGAGAGGAAGATGATAGTTAAAATAATTTAAGATTTTAATTGGGTGAAAGTTTTAATTTATTAATATTATTATATGAATTGAAATATAAATTATTACTTGATTTTTGAATAAGTAAACTTTAAACTTTATTATTGAAAATCAACCTTTAAGCACGTGGAATTATGTAATTTCCATTTTCTGGAAACCTAAAAAAATAGACTAAGTGAAGGCCCTAAGCCCAAATCTGTCTCGCAATTTGTTCCAAGGGAAAATTACCAAAAATCAGACATTAAATTTGACCTTTTAAAAAATCAGGGTTTCATGTTTTTTTTTTTTTCATTTATCAGGTTTTTGTCTTAAAAAAAAGAAGTTTTTTTATCATTTTAATTAAATAATTAATCCTTTAAAACCTTAATTTATCAATTCATCCCCACACCCCCATCATTTCTCTCTCTCCATGGTTTCTCTCTGGCGCCTCTCCTTCTCCTCCTCCTCCCTCCTTACCTCCTTCTCCTCCCTATGATCGACAGCGTCAACGCTGCTGAGAATCGACAGCGTCAACGCTGTTGTGAATCAGCATCGTCGATGTTGCTAGAATCACATCAGCGTGTCGAACGCTGCTAATTCCCAACAATGTCGACGCTGTGAAATGTCTCCCTCTTTAATTGATGCTTTGATAATTTACAATGGGACCATAAGTATTTTCCACGGTGCAGGAACAAAGATGTCAGTCGCATTTTGCCACTAGAAGACTTTGGAGTATCTGCTATTCCATTGATGGATGAACATCCACGCACTACGTAGATTATATATGTGTGTGTGCGTGTGTGTGCGTGCTTTTAGAAATTACAGGAGTTAGAAAAAATGGATTAAGATATAAGGTTAAATATAGTAAAGATATTTGTAGATACTTTGAAGAAGATAATATAGTAGAAACATATAGTAAAGATTTAAAAGAAATTTTAGAAATATTAAGAATAATTAAATATTTACCAATTGAAATAAGAAAAAAAATAATTAAAAAGATTCTAGTAGAAGAATATAAGCATATATATATATAATAGAAGAAATTTTTTGAAGAATTTTAGATACTGGAAAAAAAAAGACTAGAGTATTTAGATTTAGAATTAAGTACTACTTATAAGAAAGTTAAGACAATAGATAATAATAATATAAATTGTAACTTAGAATCTAAGCATAAACTGCATAGTTTATTTTCAGAAGATCCAAGTCAAAATATTATAATAGATTTAATTATAAATTTATCTAGAAATTTAGAATTAGAATGTAAAAGATCGAGTAAAACTTTAGAAATAATTTTAGATTATCTTAAAAACAAGAGTACATAGTTAAAAAAATATTAAAGAAGGTTTAGATTATATTAAAAATCAAAATTGTATTGTTTTAGATAAAATATCAAAAACAGAAAATCCATCTATAACAGATCTTATAGAATTAAAAAAAAAAATAGATTTTAATAAACCTAAGGATATAGAAATAAAAATAAAAAGGATTGTAACTGAAATAGAAGAAGTAACAAAAGAATTAAAAAATAGAATTCTTACTCTAGAAAACTTAAAAGCCTCAACTTTAACATATAATATAGAAAGTGATTTAAAATTATTAACATGAAAATTAGGAAATTTGAATCTAGAAAAAACAAGAAAAGAAAAAATAACTAGAAAATTACCAAAAGAATATAAATTCCCAAGATGAATTTATCAATGCCATTTTTAGGAAGATCTAGGAAACCTCTTCTTCTAGAATAAGTACTTCAAGTATAAATAGACGTTTAATAGAAAGAGTTTTAAATAGACCACAACAATATGAACAAAATATAGAAGAAATTATAGATCCACAGCAAGATTTTATAAGATTTCAAACTCATGGTTTAAGATTACTTAATCCAGATGTTTTATATAATAGAGAAATATTTGAATCAGGAACACAATCTTTTAGATATAATAGAGAAGTCTCTATTCAGTGTATAGGGAATCAAGTAAGAAAATTAAACTTAATATCAGAAGATTCTAAACAAGAGTTAAAAAAGATAAATTACAGATTTATGCATTTAAGATTAATAATTATAGGAATTAAAGGATTAATGAGAAAAAATTTAGGCTATAAAGTATTAATTACTATTTATGATGAAAGAATAAATAATATATATAGAAGTCAGATTGCTAGTATGGAAGTAGATATGAATAATAATAATAATGGAATAATATATTGTAATCCAGATTTCTTAATAACTATTAAAGATTTTTCAGAAAAAAATTAAAATATGAATTCAAACTAAAGGATATGAAGATGTAGAAAGTGGAGATAATTTATTAATTCATATAGGATTTCTAGGAAGATGTTTTAATAATTCTCATACTAAACATAAAATTTATATAGATAAGGTAGTAAATTTAATGAGTAGTAAAGGAATAAATATGATAAAACTAAAAGAATATTCATCAGAACAATTAGCAGGATTAGAATGAGATATGGATAAATTCTTAGAAGACCAAGAAAAAATTATTGCACCTAGAGAATCATTAACTTACAAAGATGTACATGGAAGAATTAGTTTAAAATTTATAGATTATAATCAAATACATGGACAATCTAAAGAAGAAGAAGAACAATACCAAGATCAAGTACAATTAGAATTAGTAGAAGAAAATTCTGATAAAATAATTTTTCCTAAAGAATTAGAAATAATTTTAGACAATAAAGAATTATTAGAATTAGAAGATCAAACGTATATTAATAAGAAAATAAAAGAAATAGAATATTTATATTATGATTCAGATAAAAATATTAGAATAAGAATTATTAAAAAAGATTTAGAAAAAAATAATTCGAATAATTCAGATTATAGTTACATAAAAGAATTAATGGAAGATGTTAATACATATAGAACATTTGGAGATACACATTTTGATAAAACTATTAATCATGATACAGTTGTTTATGGAAGTGAAAGATCATTAGAAAAGAAAATAGAATTTCAAACAGATCATAAGACACAAATATTAAATATTATAGCACATGATCCACAAACATGGAATAATGTTTTAAATGTTTGGAAAAAAATACTATAATAGGACATTATATTATAAATTTTCAAGAAATGGAAGCTTTAGATATGCATAGATATTTAGAAACATTTTTAGGAGAAAGTGTTAAAGTTATGTGGGAAGCACTTAAATCAGAAAATTAAGAAGAATTTGATCAATTAGTAAGTATGAGAAATAATCCTTATAATTTTGTTAATAAAATTCAGATATTAATTACATGAGCAGACCCAAATTTAGAACATATGAGTATACAAAGAAAGCTATGAGAGATTTAGAACAGCTTAGTTTGTATAAATGGATTAAGGGAAGATATGTTAAATTTTTTTTAAATGAATATCATTATTTAACTTCAATTTCGGGAAATACATTTAATCAAGAAATAGGTAATAAATTATTTCATAAATTACCAGGACCATTATGATTAGAAATAACAGATAAATGGAATAATTTGATAGCAGTAAAAGAAGATCTAGAAAAATAATGGAGTACAGGGCAAAGAATATAACATATAATAAGATGCTTAGAAGATAAGTGTGTAGAATTACAAATATAAAAACAACTTAAAAAGACAAACTACAAATTTTGTAAAGATATATTTACTCCTCAAACTTATGGAGCATCTGGCTCAAAAACTAAAAAATATAATAAAAATAAATAAAAAATATAATAATATAATTAAGAAAAGATATTTCCTTAAAAAATCCAATAAAAGAAAACCTTATTTAGATGAAAAAGGCACGTGAGAAAATGTAAACCAGACAGAACTTATAAGAATAAACTTAGTTATTTTGTATGTAATAGTAATGAACATTTAGCTAGAATTTATCCGAAAATAATAAATAATTATGATAAGAAAAATGCATTAATAGAATGTACTAATGAAGATATAATACAATTAGATGAATATGTTTCAGATAAAGAGTCTATTTACAGTATAATAACAATAGAAGACAAAAACTTAGAAATTGAACAAGAAGAATCAGATTATAAAATAATAGATGAGTTTTCAAATTTAAATATTGAAAAATATTTAGAATCAGAAGAAGAAATTAATTTTATGAATATAATACAATGTACACATAATTGGCAAAAATATAAAGGAACAGATAATATAGCCTGTTATTTATGTAATTGGTATCCAACTAGAAAACTTAGGGCAAAATGTTTAGAATGTTATAAAGAAGCATGTATAAAATGCTTAGAAGAAAAATGTTTAATAGAAAGAGAAGAGATAAAAACAATAGAAATTTTAAAAGAACAATTAGAAATTTTAGAAATAAGAATTCTTAGGAAAAGAATAGAAAATTTAGAAGATATGCAAAAAATATTAATAGGAAGAATAGAAATATTAGAATATAATAAAAAAGGAAAATGATTGTTAATTGAAGAAATAGAACAAAATAAAGAATGTTTACAAATTGTTTATGTACAAGTTGTTTGTAATCAAGAAAAACTTAAAAGTATTAAAGTAAAATGTCAAATAAGAATAGGAGAATATATTATAAAATGTTTAGGGTTAGTAGATTCAGGATGTAGTAATTACACAATAAATAAAAAATTAATACCAGATAAATATATAGTAAAATCAAAAGAACCAATAGATACCCAACAAATGGATAGAGATCTATATACTTATACAGAATTATTAAGACCAAATAGTAAAATTAGTTTTGAAAATAATTGTAGACAAAGTATAGAATATACTTTACCGAAAGATTCTACATGGGTAAGAAATTTAAATATTAAAGAAACAGATTTTATTATAGGATTAATTTTTTTATTAAAAGATAATGGTAATATTACAATTATTAAAGATTTTATACATTTACAAAAACATACACTATTTAGCCCTGCAAAGACTTCATATTTTCCATCAAAGTTCTCAGGAAGCTTGGTGGACAAGAAAGAGAAAAATAATGTAATTGCAATAAAGAAAGAGAGTGTCAATTAATTGAACAAGAAGAATGTGAAGGAATAGAATAATTTTTTTAATTTTTCTCACCACTTGAGACATACCAACTTTAACCTAAAAATTTTATAGATCAACAAATTCATTTTCCCTAGCATTTTCAAGAGAATATCATAACGAGCACCCTCACCCTATAATTCTCACCTATCTAGGTCACAAGCATTAATCTACAAAAATTTAAGTTATGCTTTTATGATATGCTTAAAATGAAATGAAACATATATTAACACATATTTTCAAAAATTAAAGCTTTACAAAATATAAAATTATTTTTACAGGGATTTATAAAGACATTTAAAGAAATATAACTAAGGATTTCCCTTTCGGGAAGTCCCTAAAGTACTAAAATAAGCTTTTAAAATACTGTAATTACCTTAGAGAAACTTGTACAAGATATGATTCAGTTATACAATTTTGGATTGAGAATTTTTTCTAAGAAGGGATTTCAAATGATTGAAGGCAAGATTACACAGGTTGTAAGCTCATGCATCTTTCTAATGAAATCGAATTCTTTTATTGAGAAAATTCTTGGGAGCAAATGTCTAAACTATTCTTAATGGGAATCTTTCTTTTTTCTCGCGTCTTTCCTTTCGTCTTGTCACTTTATTTGGGAATCTTTACCGTTGCTTCAAGATCTTTGTTTTTTATTTTTAGTCAAAAAGTCTATAGTACTTTATCTGCAATGTATCCTTACTTTTCTTCTTTTCTTCTGTCAGGTTTTGGAGTCTTATGTATTATTGATAATCTGAATCACTCTGTATTGAGATTATGAATTGCCACTAAAGAAAACGACATTCCATTGTCTGAATTATTGCACCCTTCATTCCGTGGATCTTCGTCTGAAAATCTTGTAGGACTGTTCTCATTGTCTCCTTCACTTTTCTCATTTTTTGGGCATTCTGAAATTTCTTTTTTTTTTTAGTTCTTGTTTTTCTAAAATTGTTTCAAAGGCTTTCTTAACTGCTTCATTTATTTTTTCTTTGAGATCATCTTTTTTCTTCTTCTTAATAACAATTTTCTTTTTTCTTCTGGAAGAATTTCCTTCTTCATTTTTTGACTTCTCTTGGAATTCTTGAATCTGAGCTAAGATTTTATTAATAGAGGTTACATCTTCATTTGGATCTTGACTATCTTGAAACATTGCTGGATCTAGACTGTCTTGTATAAAATTCTCTTGAACTATAGCCGTTCCTTTATCTACACAAGTCTTAATTTGTTGTTCTGCAAATTCTGAACACGATGGACTATATTTAACTAAGTAATCAAAATTTCCACTGGGCTGGCCTAAAATATCCAAAATCTGTTTACTTTGATTTGTAGCAAAATTATCAGTTTGCTGAGTCTGATTGAAATTATTAGTAGGAGAATCAACAATCTCCCGTGTCTGTTGAACTTTTGGTAAGTCGATTACCATCAACGGGTTTGAAAAGTCTTTACCAGCTACCGTTTCAGCTGGACTAGCTATGGACTTCTTAGGTTCTATAGTACCTTTAGGATGTTGAACTTTTAGCTCAATAATTTCTTTTTCTAATTGAGTAACACAAAATTTAAACTTGATTCTATTCTGATTAAAATGTTCTGACAATGCATTCATGCATGCAAGAAAGCACTTCTGATCTTTTGGATTCTTATTATAAGAAATTCATAAATTATCTAAAATACATTTTTCTTCTTTAGATAATGAAATATGAGATAAAGTTTTAAATGAAATATTACTATTGGGAAACACAAGAAATTTTTGATTTCTAAACCTTAAACGATCTTGTAAGAATGATATGTTGTGACTAGAAAAAGTTAGAGGTAAAATTCTTGATACAAATGAGTTTCCCGGAGGAATCCCTGGTCTTAAAGGTCCGTGCCTTGACATCTGTAAAACAATTTTATGTTAAACTAAATAATTTTTATCTACTATCATTCTACTCAATATATCTGCTGTTTTGTTGTCACTACCTTTAATATGTTCAAATTGTATATTAATCCATGTATTTGTAATTCTATCTATAAAATTTAACCATCTACGTCTACTACTTCTCAAAATCTATTTTCATTTTATTAATAAAAGAAACAATTGCTATACAATCTGTTATTACAGTTATTTCTTTTTTAGAAATACTAAATAACTCAAAACTATCTAATGCATAATTTACAGTTAATAATTCTGCATCTATACTGCTCAAATTTCCTTTTTCTTTATAATTTTCACTATTGTATCTAAAAAAAAATTATGTACTTTTATCAGTATATTTATTAGGTTTGCAAATTAAAATAGGTCTCCATCCTAATATACTTCCATCTGTTTCTATTATTAAATAATATTTATCTAATGACATAGATAATTCAGGCAAGTTTCTTATCTTATTTTTTATTTCTTGTACTAATTTTATATCTTCTTGATTAAAAAATCTTTGTCCTTTTGGTGAAGTTTTTGCATATAATGGTCCTGCCATTTTCCCTAATTTTTTTTATAAATGGTCTTACATAATTTACAAGTCCTAAAAATTTCTGAATTCGCTTTATATCTTCTATTTTATTTGGAAATTCTAAAGCCTTTTGAGAAATATGGGATTGTGATTTAATTTTTCATTCTCCTATACTAACTCCTAAAAAATCTATAAATTCTTTAAATAAAACCATTTTCTTTTTGCTAATAATTAAACCATGTTTAATAAATTCTGAAAAAACAATTTGTAAATGTCCTCTATGTCCTCTTCTATTTCTACTAAATATTAAAATATCATCTATATAAATTATGACAAATTTATTATGCTTATTAAAAATATTTTCCATTTTTCTTTAGAAAATACTTGGTGCATTTTTAATTCCAAATGACATTACTAGCCATTCAAAATGTCCTTCTCGGCAAGTAAAAGCTGTCCATTTTATACTATCTGGATGCATTTTAACCTGCCAAAATCTTGATTTTAAATCAAACTTACTAAAAACCTTACAATCTTGTATTTTGTTTATTAATACTATCTTATCTGGTATATTGTAAGCATCATCTATAGTATTATCATTTAATCTTTTATAATTAATAACCATTCTACTTTTTCCTCTAATGATTTCTGAATGTTTTCTAACTATAAAAGCTGCTGATCTACGAGGACTTTCTGATTTTCTAATTACTCCTAACTTAAAAAATTCTACTATATGCATTTTAAAATCTTCTATATCTAAATTTGTAGCTATAATATTTTTAGTCTTTATTATATATTCTGGATTTTTAATTTTTAATTCACATAAAATCTTATCTTTTTCCCAATATTTTAAAACATTTTCTTCTAAAATTTTCATTTTTTCTAATTTAGATATTAAATTTTCTATATCTTGTTCTGTTACCAACATATCATAAATTTTTTCATTATCAATAAATTCTAAATCTTCTTCTATTCCTTCATACTCTTCTTCTTCAATTAATTGAGACTCTCTTTTTTTATTGCAATTACATTCTTTTTCTCTTTCTTGTCCACCAAACTTCCTAGAGCACTCTGATGGAAAATACGAAGTCTTTGCAGGGTGGCTTATGAAAATGATGTCTTAATTCTTTGTGGTTTCTTTGATACTTCTTAGATTATTAGCAATTACATATGACAAATTGTCAACTATTTATTGTGATTCAAAATTTCTGCTAAATTTTATTTCTCATGTTTCTATGCATTCATTCGTACAGGGTTGTATAAATTTTGGAGTTGCTTATGAGAAGGACAAAACAGAGAACAAATCTAACCAAAACTTTAAACTTTTAAATGAGGAAAAGTTTCGAGAAAATTGTGGGGCTCCTATTGCAAATTCTGAAGATGGATTTTCCTATATCCTTGGGAGGGTAAATAGTTCCAATGCTTCCATTGTGGGCTGATATGTGGTTGGTGTTATTATTGGTGGATGGTTGTGGCGGTGGAAGCAGGGATGCGACGAAGAATGTCTGTGACCAACTAGTTGATCGATCTGTGACTTGTGACCATGTATTGTTAGTGTATTGAGATTGGAGACGGGTGTGGCGGATGAGACGAAGTATCTTTGACTCTATATTTGGTTGATCTGTGACCTGTGACCAAGTATTGTTGGTGTATTGTGATTAAAATTATGACCTTAAAATTTGTTAACTTGTGACTGAAAATATAACCCGTGACCGACAAATGTGGAATAATTTTTTAAATTGTAACTAATTAAAAATCTGTGACCTCCATAAAAAAAATAAAAATCTGTGACCGATAATTTTTTTATCAGTGACCAATGAAGTCAATTATGAATGACTTAATTTTTTTGATATGTGATCTCGAAATAATCCGTGACCAATTAGTTTTATAAGTTGTGACTGAAAATTAAAATTTTAACTACTTAATAATATATCTGTGACCTCGGAATTGGAGCAGTCACAGGAATTAAGCAGCGACGAAATGGTCATCAGACTAATCGTCAGAATTAAGCGCGGTTGGAGAACAGATGCCGATCACCGGAATAGTCGCCGGAGCAGTGGGCATAGTGGAGGTGGAGGTGAGGTGAAGTGGAGTGGGGTGAGGTGGGTCAATTATATTATATTACAGTTAAATATTTAATTTAATAGATTAATTGTAAAATATAATTAATTAATTCATGGAAAAACCTGAGTTTTGTAAATTTAAACATTGAGACATGATTTTTGATTTCGTGAAAGATAATCCCTGATCGATGAATTTTTTCCTTTGTTCCAAACCCTAAGCCCCAAATCTGTCTCTGCACCACAATCGAAAGCCCTCCAAATTCGGAGGGGAAGAAATTGTAATCGAACCTGTTGGCACTCGCGGCTCGTAGAAGTGAATCCGAAGCTGCATCTTCTCCTACTGTCAATTGAAGTTCGCGAAATGTAAGCTTTATAATCGTCTTCCTAGAAATTGAATGATATAATGAACATAAAATCAAAATTCACTTCAAATTTTCATTCATGTGTAACTACTTTGGCAATCAGTCTGAAAATTATAGTTCATGGATGTAAGCTACTATGATAATGAAAGAAAGATGTTATGCGCGTTTTCAGACAACTAGAAGTTGAACGAGGGAAGCCGAGATAAGGGCGAAGCCCAATAAGGCTAGGGGTGAGCACAGCCCACTCTGAGCTTTTGGGCTTTTTTTTTTTCATTTTTTGGACTAATATGCTAAACAGCCCAACTTCCCAAACCTACCCAGCCCAATCCAAAAACACTAAGAAACATCAGTTCTCAGTTTTTCCTTCACTTAAGTCGCTCGTCTCTCTCGCCAGAGTCGCCCCTGCCTCTGTTCTCCTCGTCCCGTCATCCGTCTCTCACCAGTCACCTCGGTCTCCGTTCTCCTCCACTCCAGGCTCTGTTGAGTGTTGGCCTCGCTGCGCAGAAAAGTCAGGTATAATCTGCTTAAATTGTTTTGTTTTTGTTCATACTGCGGTCTGCCGTCGCCACTCGCCCCTCTGCGTTTGATTAATTGATTTAATAACGTATTTGATGTTTGAGCTTGTTAAAAAATCCGTACTTGATGCTTGATGTCTGAGCTTTAGGATCTGCTCGAGAAGTTCTTTACGACCTGCTTGAGAAATTTGGATATTGACGTATTGTTGAACTGAATTGAAATTGTTGTGTACTCTGTAGTCGGATGCTAACTAATATTATGGAATTGAAATTTGGGTATTGTTGAAATTTGGGTATTAGTAAATTGTATTTATTGAAGGCGGTTTTCAGATTGCCCATTGTATTGATTTGTATTTTCTTCAATTAGTATTTTATTAAGTTGCTGTGTTTGAAAATGTTGGACTGTGAAGAAATTTTGAAGGAAACGTTTGTGTTGCACTTTGCTTGTTGCAAATTCAGTAGTTTTTTTAGTTATGCTATGAGCTGTTCGAATACTTGATTGTGTGGTAGAATAAGACTGCAGTTATCTCTCATTGTGCTGAGGTTTTTGTTTTTCATGTGCCTGAGGAATAACGTGTCCACGACCCAATGGCTTCAATGAAAATCTGTATATAGAGGTGGTATAGGAAATTTTATATAGATAGTTTTTGGTGCATTGGATAGCCTTGCAGTTTAGAGCACCCACTAGATTGTTAGCGAGTTGAATACTCAGAGAGTTGGGGTGGGTCCAAAAGTATGGTGAAACCTGAAAGAATTCGTGCAAAAAAATCCTCACCAACAACAGTTCTCTTATTCTAGAAATAAATGCGTTAGGGCGTCTCATCACCTGTTAGGCTTACTTTTTATCATCATTAAATCCATAATAAAAAACTTGACGTTCAACATCGATACATTGTCTCAATGCTGAGTTACTTTCCTAGCTCCACCCGAGATAACAGCAGAATTCCCAGTAAACCTGAAGCTTTGCTCGTAACTACTTTTCAACTTCATTCTTCTTCAACTCTTGTTTCTCCAGGACAAAAAGGTTACAAATGAAATACAAAAAATTTCGATATGTAAACATTTTTTTAAATCTGGTTTTGGTCTTTTCTCTGGGTTTTTCAAGAAGGATTAAACTAGTTGTACATTCCTAGTGTACAACGTTTGACACTGTGATGTGTAGAAAACTGTTCCATTGATTTGAATAAGTGTGATTAAAATCAATGGCCATGATTGCTGCCATGTCAAACAATGACAAATTAATGTTAACCAGAATGCACATTTCGATGGTGTTTGGTGTGGATTAAAATCAGATTTTTAGTGGATTGTGATAGAAGTTTTTGAAATGTGTGGTTGAAAAGAGTGAGTCATAAAATATGTGTTTGATATTGATTGTTTGACTTTGACTTAGATTAAAATCAGATTTTAATTCGGCCCGAATAAGCCGTTAGCAGAATTGTTTCAAGAAAGGGAGAGGCGTGTTTGGGAGCAACGATTTTATGAGTTGAGACCCATTTAAATTTTGGACTAAGTTAATCATCATGTTTGATTATCGTCATCCACGTAGGCGAAAAGAGAAACGAAATGTGAGTGACGGAGTGCAAAAGTCTAAAGTTGAGTGGCCAGTGAAATGCATTGTGTAGTTGGGTGAGTAAGCCGTGGCATTAGCCAAAGTTCGGCGAGTGTTAAAAAATTTAACACTCTACTCTCATTCCAATTTGCTGCTGCTTCTAACTTTTTCTTGGAGTTCAAATTCTTTAAATTGAATAATCCCACAGGCAATCAGGCCCAGCAGAAATAACTGAAATTTTTGATCCCCATAATCTTTCATTCCATAAGCAAACATGGCTGAACCCTTAACTGTATCCTGGAAAAAAATTGGGTTTGGCATTTTACTTTATGTTTGCTGTATTTCCCTCGAGCAAAAGCATCAATATGAAGTGATCTTGCATCAAATCAGAATATTAATGGTGTGGATTCTCATTATTCTGGGTAATCAATGAAACAGAATTACTGAATTCATCAATCATAATGTCTTGTGGTTTTGGATCATTTGACTCCACAGCAACTGTGTTCCCTGTCTGATTATCATCGCATGATAAGTCCATTAATGGAGGCAAATTAATTGAAGTTTATTTATAAATGAACTTTTAAAACTAGGCCCCACGCATTATCTGGTCTGACCTTCTCCGATTATTATTTTTTTCATCTTTCATTTGAAAACTCAGACCTCAAAAAATTAATATAGGATAAGCTAGTCAAGAACAATGAACATACTTCCCTGTAGGTAAGTACCAATTTTTATGTAACAAACAAGGAGACTACCACATTTTACTGCTACTATGTACTAACATCTGCCAGCAATCTCGTTACTAAGCATTTATATGTTTTTAATTAGTTTGGTTATCTCTAACCTCTGCTCCATCTTCAGACTCCTTAAATTTTAGCAAATCAAAGAGGCCCAAATTCACATGTAGCTTTGGAGGAACGTTTTGCAAATTTGGAAGACTAATATATCACCCTTTAAGTATATTAGAAGTTAGAAGGTAAGTAACCAATCATTTTTATATTGTGATTTTTGGTTGTATAGTAATACATTTGTTTTGGTGTTTTTATTTACATGTATGTGCACACGTCTGTATATTTGCGTGTTTCATATACCATTTGATTGATGTCATTGTAGTTATAGTGTTTATAGTAGGAGATGAGGAAGGCTTCAGAATCCATACAGTTCACCAAGCAGCCGTACATTGAAGATGTTGGCCCTCGAAGAATGTATGCATACCCTGTTCTTATATCTTCATAAGTTGAATCCGTCTTTCATATATAGCAGTCATTGAATGAACAAAGTGCACTTAGGTGCTAAGACCTCTGGGCTTAAGAGCAAAGCAAATCTCCCTTTTCATCAAAGCAAAAACACATGGCATTTTACCTATTTTCAATAAATTTAAGCAAATATTAGGCACATCTAACGCACAAGTTGGATGAAGAAATACCCAACAGAAGCATGTCTTCCCACCTAATACGCTGCCTTATTAGCAATTTTCTGGTTCAAAAGTCCAGATCTTATGCCTTGAAATTGGCATCTCTTTAGACTTTAGTCAATGCGGGACGTCATTTAACCATTGTTATTAAACTTCGTTCACATTTTTTGATTTCATCAGACCAAATTTACTTGTCATTTTTTCAGAGAGAGCATTAAGTTTTCTATGTTCTCTGAGACCGAAATTCTAAAAGCTGCTGAAGTGCAAGTGTTCCGTGGTGTCTACTATGATCCCAGCAAAAAGCCCATCGATCACGGTTTATTAGACCCTCGCATGGTAATCCTCTCGGTTCTCTTACTTATAAATTTTTATATTGTAGCAGTATTGAATGACATTACACCTTTTTGAGATAAAATGAAACATACTTTTGCAATTCTGTAGTGTCTCACTCGGACATTTTGCTTTTCAGGGCCCTCCAAACAAAAATGGATTTTGTAAAACTTGTCACGGTAACTTTCGAGAATGTCCAGGGCACAGTGGATACTTGACTCTCGCTCTACCTGTTTATAATGTTGGATATTTAAGTACTATAGTCGAGATCTTGAAGTGCATCTGCAAGGTATCAACTTATAAGTCTATTCTTTCTTTCATTTGCTTATCTTGGATGGAAGTTTGATTGTCCCTAAATTAGGAGGAGGCCTGATTCTTCTGATGATTATCAATTCAACCTCTAATAGAAAAGATATACCTATACCTTGGTTATATTTGATGTCTTCAACAAGTTCAGGAATGAACATAACAGTCCTATTATTCCGATAGAAAGAAGAACTTATAATTAGCTTTTCGATAAATTTCCTAAACCAGCAATTTCAACAAAATTTTTCAATTTCTTATTTTAGTGTGTTCAACTCTATGTATTCTGTTATTGATCTTGGAAAAGTCATACCTCAAAGCTAATTGTTGAAGTTTGAGAGCCCAAATCTATATAAACCCATGCCAAAAGCCCATACTTTCAATGTGATGGGAACCATGACATATTCCCTTGTTTACAAAAATGGCTGTGATAGATTTACTCAGATTTTTATTAACAACTACTCTAGGAGGAAATTATGTATGTGGTTATAACATTTACTATCTTCGTGGTTCCATAATGTTTCAGTTTATGCTCCTGCCAGATATCTAGATATACCAACAAAGATGTATAGTCTAATGTGGTTACTATGCAATATTTAATCATGCTTCAGGCAAGCTCTTCAATTCTGGTTTCAATCTTATAATCTGTAACATTTTTTTCCCTTTGCAATAAGCCTCATAATCAAGGACAACCTGCATTATGAAATTGTTCATATCTGACCTAAGGAAGAATTAGGAACTTTGGTCATGTTAAAGATAGTAACAGACTCATATTTTAAAGTAGATGGGCCTTGTAACATGTTTAAATAGTAAAACAAAGGAACCTGATTAGATATGTAATTTATATTAATTTTGTGTATAGAAGCATAACTGAGTTATAGTTCTTCAGACAAGGCTGATACGTGGTCAAACTGTCCAAACACTGATTCATAGAGCTGAAAGTTTTTATTCTGACATTCCCATATCCTAAATTCTTTCAACAGAAATGTTCCCGAGTACTTCTCGAGGAGAAAGATCGTCGAGACTTTCTGAAGAAGATGAGAAATCCAAAACTTGAGCCTTTATGGAAGAAAGAGCTACAGAAAAGAGTAATAAAAAAGTGTAATGCAATGACAGGAAGTAAGAAGGCAGTAAGATGTTCCAGATGCGGATACGTAAATGGTTAGCATCCTACCTCTTTCTCTGCTGAGTTGCGATATGATTATATATTTGCAGCATGCCTGTTCATTGTATATGTATGCAGAAATACGTTACAATTCTGTCTTTAAATGAGGTATATGCATGTGAATCTGAGAATTGATATATATGGCAGTCCTAAAATAAATATATACTGAAGAGTCTTCATAACATCTAATCTGCCTAGGCCTTGAGCCTGTTTGGGCTAGATTTTAATATAAGTCAAAGTCAAATAATCAATATCAACCACATCTTTCATGGGTCCCACATCTTTTCAACCACACATTTCAAAAACTTCTATTACAATTTAAGTTACCTGCAAGATTTCGATGCCCCCCCAACAAGGCTCTCGAAACCCTAGAAACAGTCCCCCCCACCAATTCCAAATACAACCACCCACCACCCAACCCAACCATCCACACTACCGTCGCTGGCAACCAGACCTAACCCAGACAACCTAACCCTACTGGCCTCACGCCACAAATTCTCAGACAACCACCAGGAAACCTTAGCATCGCAGCTCAAGGAAGTTCAATCGGAGACCCACATCTCGATGCAGATGACGGCAAACGTGACGGCGAGCTTTCGGAGGCTAACATCGACGTCAATCATGATGTGAACAATGCAAATGCAGATTCAGAGAAGGAGAAGCCATTGTTGGCACATGCGACCAACTATCCAATCCGACCACTTTCGGACTTTTCCCAGCCACTCGCGCCTGCCAGATGGAATGAACAGGCTATTCCGACACTAGCAGAACAGACGCTGGGGTCCACGCGCCTCCGCCGAAAAAAGATTAGGATCCTTGCGCTTCATCGAGGCCATTCAGACCAACGGATTCATCGTCGGCTGGCTCGTTTGCACGAAATCTTGGGAGACAGACTTTTACAACGGGTCTAAAGACTTTCAGCTCACGCTTTACAGTTGAGGCAAAGGAATTTGCAGCGTTTGTTACTCAATCATGTATTGTTAAGTTTTCAAAATGGGGGACCGAAGATATCAGACGCTATTTGCACGGGCCGTTTTGGTGTCGTCTGGATGGTGAATATGATGGATAAGTTGCGGGTGGCTGGTAAGACGGCGGAATACGTTGCCAAGTTTGACGAGTCATCTCGAGCTTTCTTGGCACAACCTTGTGCCAACAGTCGTGGTAGGTTTTTGATGATATCACAATATGTGGAGAGGCGTACAAAAGGAGTCGTGATGGTGTCAGAAGGAGCGAATGGAGAGGGATGGGGCATCGGTTTCACCCGTGTTTCAGGCAGTTGATTCATTTGTTGCTAGAGATAAGGCGAAGCGTCGAATAGCTGAAGTAAGGAGCCTACCTGGGATGACTTATGCCGATGTTACGGCATACGGTAGGGAGTCGCAAAATGCTAATCAGCGAGTGTTGTTGAATAAGGGAAGATCGAAAAATGAGATATGTGATCCTAATGTAGTTTTAAGGGCTCGTATTTAGGCGTTGAAGAGGGAATTGGGTGAATTGATCAAGGTTGTGGATAGTGGGTCTATAGTGGGGTCCAGGAATACTTGTTGCCATAAGTGTGGGGTGAGTTTGGATGAGTCACTAGACAATGGTAAATATGTTGCGGAGTTGGATCCTAAGGAGCTATCATCAATAAGAGCACAAACTAGAGATAAACAGGTGGAGGATAAGGTGGAGACGGAGGGAACAGAAAAAGATGAAATGGATTCTATGATTGAGGCACGTCGAGAAGTGGAGCCTTGAGCTATAGTAGGGGATCCGGGTACTACAAATTTGGATATGGAGATTTTGGAGGCAACCAATTGTTTTACGAATGAGGTCGCATTGGTTGAAAGATCAAATTCGGCGATTGAGAATCTGCAAGGTAGGATAGGCTCAACATCTATAGTAGGGAATACCTATTGTAGGAGATCTTCTTAAGTCTTCGAAGGTTGGGGATCTTAGGAATGATAATGCGTTGGTGTAGACGAGAAGGGGGATATAGACAGTGATGTTGTACAGGTGGAGGAAGAGGAGGAACATTATATTACTCCTACTTATGTTGGGGATATGGCGAAAGTTAGTGCTCTTGACGTCAAATCTTGACCGTCAGATTGGGTTCTCCAAAAAATTCTAGATTTAGTAAGATGGTAGGAGTGTCATGTGATGGGTAAGAAATAGACTTTTGCAATTATTTAAGGACTTGGAGGCTAGTAGGGGACCGGGGATGGGTACACCGGGGAAGTAAGATAAGAAGAAAGGGTGATCGGGAACTTAAGCGTCTCGAATGCTCGATTAAATATGATGTGAAGGGTGGCGAGTCAAGGAGAGGTATGATGGGAAGGGATGACGAAATGTTTAGATGATTTCGAAAATAATTAGTTGGAATATGAGAAGGCTTAATGAAATCGGGAAAAGATTGGGTGTTCGGAATCTTTAAGGGGATGGAGGGTTACCTTATTTGTCTACAAGAAACTAAGTTGGAGGTCATTATGAAGGTTGTTGTGAGTAGCCTATGGGGGGACGACATGTAGGGTATCAGTATATAGGATTGTCGGGGGCGTCAGGAAGAGTGTTAGTGATGTGAGATACTAGAGTTTTTGATATGGAGGAGGTTAGTGAAGGGCTATTTTCCATATCGCTTTCGTTTAGAAATATTGGGGATAACTTCCGTCGGAAGTTCATAGGAGTTTATGGGCCAAATGTAGATGAGGGCATAGGTGGATTGTGGGATGAATTGACGGGGATGATGAGTTGGTGGAACCTCCCAACGTGTATTGGAGGAGATTTCAATGTGATCCGATTTCCTACTGAGAGGTCCTCTGGGGGGAGTTATAGAGGCTATGGAGGACTTTTCTGATTTTATCACGGAAACCATGCTGGTGGATCTGCCTTTGATCGGGGGAGAATTTACTTGGGTTTTCTAACCGAGACCAACATGTCCTATCCTGAATCGATCGGTTTTTTGTTTGTGGAAAGTGGTAGGCTAAGTACCCAGAGGTCACACAGAGGAGATTGAGGAGGTTGTATTCAGATCATTTCCCTATTTCATTATCTGGGAATGCAATGCGAAGTGGAAGGTCTTTTAGGTTTGAGAGAATGTGGTTAAAAGTTGAAGGTTTTGGGGAACGAGCACGGAACTGGTGGGCATCCTATGATTTTAGGGGGTCTCCTAGTTATGTATTAGATCGGAAATTGAAGGCCTTGAAAGATGACCTTAAGAGGTGGAATGAGGAGGCAGTGGGAGATATTAGTTATCGCAAAAATCAATGCCTTTCAGATCTAGAAGAATTGGATAGGAGGGAGGAAAGTCGAGGTTTGGTAGGGGATGATAGGGCAAAACGTGTAGAATTAAGGGAAGAGTTGGAGAGGTTGGTGGAGATGTAGGAGATTGCTTGGCGTAAAAAATCCAGGGTCAAGTGGTTGAAAGAAGGGGACAGATGCACTCAATTTTTTCATAATGTTGCTAATTCCAACAGACATAACAATTCTATTGCTATGTTGGAGGTAGATAAGGTTACTTATGAGGATTCACAGGATATCGGGACTCATATGGTTAGCTTTTATCAGAATATGTACCTGGAGCAGTTGGGCTGGAGGCCAGAATTAGTCAGACTGGACTTCTCTTCTATTAATGAGGAGGATGTCAATTGGTTAGAGAGACCATTTGGGACGATGAAATTAGGGATGTAGTGTTTAGCATGAATGACGATAAGACCCCATGACCTGATGAATTCTCTTTCATTCCATAAGGCTTGTTGGGAAGTGGTGCGATCAGATATTGTGGATGTCCTTTCCTAATTCTTTCAGTGTGGAAGAATCTTAAGAAGTGCTAACGCTACTTTTATTGTGCTAATTCCTAAGAAGCCGAGAGCGACGGATATTAAGGACTTTCACCTTATTAGTTTAGTAAGTGGGGTCTATAAGATAATTGCGAAGATTTTGGCGAATAGATTAAAGGATATGCTAGGTAGAGTGGTGTCTAAATTTCAGAATGCCTTCGTTAAAGGGCGCCAGATTTTGGATTCCATAATTATTGCCCATGAATGCATTGATTCTAGAATGCGACTAAGGGTTCCAGGAATGTTATGCAAACTCGACATCCAGAAGGCTTATGATCATGTTAACTGGGGTTTTGTGCTGTATATGCTCAAGCGATGTGGCTTTGGGGAGAAGTGGTGCCAGTGGATTCAGTTTTGTATCTCTACGGTTTCCTTCTCAGTCATGGTGAATGGTACTCCGGAGGGTTATTTTCGTAGTAGTAGCGGATCGAGGCAAGGTGATCCTTTGTCCCCATTGTTGTTTGTCATTGTAATGGAAGCTTTCAGCAGGATGCTTGAGAATGCCGTTGGGCAAAGCTTGTTAAGGGGCTTTGTTGTTGAGCAGTTGCATGTTTCTCATTTGCTATTTGCAGATGATATGCTGATTTTTTGTGATGCAGATGTTGAGCAATACAGGAACCTGCGTTGCTTACTGCTGTGCTTTGAATTCGTTTCTGGATTGAAAATTAATTTGGGAAAATCTGAGGCGATCACAGTGGTAGAGGTCGATAACGTGGAGGAGTTGGCTGTGATTTTGGGTTGTAGGGTGGCGCACTTGCCTATGACATATTTTGGGCTTCCTCTAGGAGCACGGTTTAAAATCATAAAAATATGGAACAGTATTGTGGAAAGGGAGGAGAGAAAACTTGCGGGTTGGAAGCGTATGTACCTCTCAAAGGGTGACCGTCTTACTCTCATAAAGTCCACTTTGTCGAATCTACCGACTTATTTCTTGTCGTCGTTTCCTATTCTTGGTGCATTGGCAAAAAGATTAGAGAAGGTCCAAAGGGAGTTCCTTTGGGGAAGATTAGGGGAGAAGAGGAAATTACATTTGGTTAACTGACGTGTAGTTTGTTCTCCTATTAGATCCGGTGGTCTCGGATGAGAAGTCTTGTTCTGTTTAATAAGACCTTGTTGGGTAAGTGGTTATGGCGATTCGGAGTGAGGAAGAGTTTTTGGAGAGATTATAGTGGCAAAATATGGTGTTATGGAGGGGGGTTAGTGCTCAGATGAGAGACTTGGCTCTTATGGGGTGAGTTTGTAGCGGTATATTCGGCGAGGATGGAGTGACTTTCGGGACAGATTGACTTTTGTAGTGGGGAATGGTAATTCCATTTTTTGGATAATTGTTGGTGTGGACATCAACGGCTTAAATTGAGATTTCCTTCTTTGTATCGTATTGCGTTGGAACCGTCTGCTATGGTGAATGATGTCTTAGATTTCCATAATGGGAGTTCCAGTTGGAACATTGTTTTTTGTCGAGGTTTGCAGGATTGGGAAATGGATGATTATGTGCTGTTTTTGACATCTTTATATGAGGTTCATATCAGGGTAGGAGAGAGTGATTACAGCAGACGGAGATTGACACGTGATAGTATTTTTTCAGTCCGCACTTATTTTAGATCCTTATTGGGACTTGAAGAGAGGTTATTTCCTTGGAAGATGGTTTGGAAATGTAAACTGCCCTCACGAGTGACATTTTTACTTTAGACGGTGGTTAGAGGACATATGTTAACGGTGGATAACCTTCGAACTAGGGGTTTCTATGTTACAGAGTGGTGCTATATGTGTAAGACGGACAGGGAAATGATTGACCACCTGTTTCTTCACTGTGATGCTGCTCGTTTACTGTGGAACGATATTTTGATATCGCAACACATGGATTGGGTATTGCCAAGGCGTATGGAGGACATCTAAAAGGTATGGAGGAGAAGGTTTCGAGATAAGGATAGTAAACTTGTATGAGACCTTATTTCGAGCTGCATCGTTTGGTGCTTGTGGAGAGAGAGAAACGACCGCTGTTTTGAAGACCAATCACGGACAACAACGTAGATTAGGGAATTATTTTATCTAATTGTGTATATTTGGTTTAACGTTGCGGCTATTAGGCATATAGATTAGTTACCTAATTTCATGTCTTTACTTTCTGGCTTAAAATAATTGTACACTCCCGTATTATGTATTGATTAATAAAATTTTAATTACCTTTAAAAAAAAAATCTGATTTTAATCTACACCAAACATCCTTGTTAGATTTGTTGGATGATGCAGATTGATAAATGCTTCCATCTGGAATGTCAATCTGCCACATGGCTTATCAAACGATCTCAAAGGGTGTTAATTAACTGTATACATTATAAAGAATTGTGGAAAAGCCTCAATAGTGGCAGACCACAACTTTATCAACAATAGGAAAACCCCAAAATACACTTGCCCCTATAATCTTCTCGTTCTTTGCCATAACTAGAAACCCCTAATAATCTAAGGGAATACTGATAGTCATCTATTTATGAAAGTCTTAGCCCCTGTTTGAAACCCATTTTTAGAAGAATAAAAATATTGGAATAGTGATTGATGTGAGAATGTGGTGGAAAAGTGATGAAATTTTTTTGATTTGTGTGTAATATTATTTTATTGGGAGAATGTGTGGTTGAAATGAAGAATGAGAATGAGAATGAGAATGAGAAAGAGAGAGAAAGAGAGAGAGAAATTAATGGGTGTCAACGGGGGCTTAGTAGAGTCTTAAAATAATGCCTTTCTCAATGCTTATGACTCTTCCAATTTTCTGAATGCAGGTGTGGTTAAAAAGGCACTTCTTGGAGTCCAGCATGATCGTGCAAAAGTTGTTGACAATTACTTGGAAAAATGCAGTTCAGCTCTTTCTCACAAAAAGGAGTTTAAAGGAAAAATGAATATGCCTTCTGTGCTCGATGCCAAAGTAGTTCATTCTCTTTTTAGGAATATGTTGGATGAGGTACCATCTTTGTGATTTTCCTCATTTGAGGAACATACAAAGAAATCCTTGTAGTATTAGGGCTTGACATCCTTGATCAGTTTTACAATCTCGCCTTTGTACTTTCGATCCCTCTGTTTTTCATTTTGTTCTTGTGTTTTCACAGGATTGTGAGTTACTTTATCTTCATGATAGACCAGAGAAACTCATCGTGACAAATATTCTTGTGCCTCCAAGTGCTATTCGCCCTTCTGTTTTTGTGGATGGTGGAACACAGAGGTAATCTCCAACTTGAATTGTATACTGGGTTCCTTCAATTTTTGGTAAGAGATATGCTGTATTTTGAGTGTTCATCACATCATGTTCTCTAGTGTATTTATAAATTGGATACCATACTATTTTAAAAATAAATAAATTTGAGGCTAAGGTGAACCTTTTTGAATGAAAATGAAATTTGTGATATTATTGGTATATGTGAGAAGAAGGTGGAATTGGAGGGAGGGAGGAACGTCTATTTAGGGAAATGGATGCCATTTGGTTTATATCATGAGTCATGAGAGGCATGATATTCGTAAGAGTAGTCACCAACATAATGCATGGTCACTTGTATGTTATTTGTGACCTTTGTGATGGTACGTGCATTCCTTTTGAATCATGAGAGGTCTGATATAGTGGATATATTTATGGATTGAGAGCCCATTTGCCATGGATTTTGAGAAGCCTAAAGGAGCTTTTGAGACCCAATAGTTGCTTTTGGACGCGTTCGACAAAATTTATGAAAGTGTTTCTTTTAGTTAGAAGATCTTTTTGAGGAAGTTGATCCAATGTGGCTTCCTCTAAAAACACTTCCGGAGTAGGAAGCTCTTTTAAAAATTATTTTCCGAACAAAAATTAAGGTAGCTTCTTGAGGAAATTCTTCTATAGGATGCAAAAACAAAAGTTATGTCAAACGGGCCCTAAATATATGAAATCTTTGATAGCATGATGATGCATTAGCGTTACAATTTGACAACGAACAATTGAGAAGAAAAAGAACAAGAAAAGAAAGGGAATCGAAGAAGAGAAGAAATTAGGACAGAGGAAATCAATTTATTCATATATTAAATGGTACCAATTACAATGAATGAGCCCTCAATATTTTACAATCAATGGAACAACTTATAATTTAGAACTTTTTCAAAATATTAAGACTAATATAATCTAATTTAAATAAAAATAATTTGAATTAAACTCTAATTTAAAATAATATCTAAATCTTATATTTATTCTATCTCTATCTCCATCACTTGCCTTCTGTTGTCTCCTTGAGTTGAAGTTCTATAATAGAGTGGGAATGTTGCTGAGGCCTGATGATGTACAGAAGTTGAGCAACAAAAGGCTTGGAACTGAACATATGGAACAACTGACAATTTTATTCACAAGGATAATACAAAAGGCTAAGGAAGCCTCCACAAAATTAATTCTAATGACCAATACTTTTAGAGTATCCTAATAATAAACGTGGCCAATACGCTCTTTGTTTAACTGACTCGCCTGACAATCACATTACTCATTAAATTATAAGGCATGACAAATATTTATCCCTACTAAATTTTGAAGTATAGCTTAAAAATCAAAATCACAAGTTATGATTGAAGAAAACATACAAAAGATCAGTAATATCAGCTCATGAACCTCTTGTGCAATCAGTTGCTCCAAAATTACCCTTTGAGGAGAGCGAACCAGTGGGCTTTCTTGTTTCTTGGATGAGAGATTCCCTTTTGGCTTTTAAAATATAAATGGTTGACCAGTTGGTTCATATGTGGGTAATCAATTGGGTTTTTTTATTTGAATTGAAATGCATTATGAATAACACTCTTTTTTTGCTAAAAATTCTAGTACCGTGCATTCCCTAGAGTGGGACTAATACTTTGCCACATAAGTGCAACATAAATAATTGCTCAAAGGGTAGAGCTATTGTGTTCACCACGTTGTAGATAGATTTCATGGCTCATGCTGCTTGTGTAAAAAGTGATATGCAGACCACTGCATTAAAATTGGATGGGAAGGATGGTATATCAAACCTTAAGCCAACTGGATATTCGCCTAAATTTTTGTTGCTGATCCAGGCCAGGAGAGCAATTTAATTGATAAGCAAAGTGTCAGATTGGTGCTACTTTTTGGTTTTATGTCAATTTTTCTCCTCCCTTCTGTAAGTAAGGAGCCAAAAAGGGAAGAGAAAGCTTTTGAAAAATTTCAACCCTTTCGTCTATTGTTGCAGCAATGAGAATGACACTACAGAGAGGTTAAAGCGAATCATTCAGGCAAATGCTAGTCTTCGCCAGGAAATATCAGAGTCAAACCTTCATAGCAAAAGCTTGGTAAGATAATTTTCATGCTCTGTTTTAAAATTAGACACAATCTCTTAATTAATTACTTCTTAATATTGTGCATGTCTATTTGGTTCTAACAAAGGTCGTGGTTTTGCCTACAATTTTCTCTTATTGTTATTATCATACCATCATGATTCTTTGATATGTCATTTATGATTTGAAAAGTCTGCTTTGTATACAAGGCAGGTGGATATGCGGGTGAACTTTCTGAATTGTTTAAATTACTAAAATTTATAGAAGTTGCAGATGGGGTAACACTAATACAACTCATCTCCAATTTGAATATTAACTTCTGTTCACAGAAAAGATATGTACACTTGGGGAGTCAATTCATATTTGATGTAATACAAGGTTTTGACATGCATCTTGAGATCAAGCTTGACAGTAGTGATAGAAACACACGGAAGCACCCAACGAGCATGCTTGAAAGTGCAAAATTTACTTGGTCCTTTAATAACTAAGTTCTATTTATTTTGAGTTTCAAATACTTTGTTTCCAATAAATGAAAAAGGAAAAGAAGATACGCGTTAGACCCAAAGCTCCCTATATTCATGAACATAGCCTGTTCATGATTCTCTGGATTCTGTTGGCAATTTTTTTAATTTTTTTTCTCTGATATTGGATCAGATTACTACCTGCTGCTATTATTGTTATTTTTGTGGTCATACATGTTGGTAACTTACAGGATTTTCATGATGTACGTGAGTGCTGATTTCTAAAACTATCATTTCTGTAAAGTTTCTTGTATTAGAACATTACTGCTGTGCTGATGCATCATGCACTTAGGGTCCGTTTGATTGCACCATGGAAAATAGGGTGGAAAGAAAATGAATTCCAGGGAAAATATTTGCCTAAAACTTGTTTTACGGGGAATTGTAATTAAATGTGTTTGATTGGTATAATTTTCCATGGAAAATGTTGAAAGTTTGAAATCCGTTTGACTTCCTTTTTTATGGAAATTGTCCATTAAAGTGATAATATTTTCTACTATTGGGTTAAGAATTTGTTCCAATTACCAAAAAGTAAAAAAAAAAAAAAATTTAAAACAATTAGAAAAAATTACCATATTCGTTTGACTTTGTTTTGCATAGAAATTGTCAACAAAAATGAATGAAAATCGTTTTTACAATGGTTGATAGAATTGGTTGCCATTGTTAAAAAAAAAAAAAAAAAAAAAAATTGGAAAATGTGGGAAAACATTTTCCACCATTCGTGCATCAAAGGGTTGTACCTAGAAAAAGGGAGGAAAACATTTTCCGTGGAAAATTTATCATATCAAACAGTCAAAAAGTGGTTTTCCTACTTCCAGGAAAAATATCGCCAACAAACAGAGCCTTAGTCTTCTTGTACAGTCTTTCAGAAAATGTAGAATTGTCTTGTCCTGCTGACCAAGTGTTCTATTTAAAATGTTGGATCAGACTAGTTTGGTCGATCTTCAAATGGAGTATGCACAGTATATAAACAGTGACGTCCGTGGTATTCCGTCACACTTGCCTGCTGCCAAGCCGTTGACTGGCTTTGTTCAGAAACTCAAAGGGAAAGCAGGGCGTTTTCGTGGGAATCTGTCGGGGAAGCGTGTAGAGTATACTGGAAGGACTGTTATATCTCCTGATCCAAACCTGAAAATTACCGAGGTCTGAATTTAAAGTGAGATTTGAATTAATTTTGGACTGATCATATTTTTTTATTCGAATGCTCTCCTGTGTTCAGGTTGGTATTCCAATCCTAATGGCGCGAATTTTAACTTATCCTGAGCGTGTTTCACATCATAATATAGAGAAGTTGAGGCAGCGTGTGCGTAATGGGCCAAATAAATACCCTGGTGCAAAGTTTATAAGGCACCCTGATGGTACCGAGATGTATGGACTACCTTCTATAATCTATTATGTACTTCTTTTGAGAGGAATATTTGGGCTAATGGAATTTTATCTGTTGCAGATCTCTAATGTTCTCATCCAGAAAGCGTCATGCGGATGAACTTAAATATGGCTATATTGTTGATCGTCATCTGGAAGATGGAGATGCTGTTCTGTTTAATAGACAACCAAGTTTGCATCGTATGTCAATCATGTGCCATCGGGTAATTATCTTTATCAGTACAGAGCATTTCTTGAACTCTCCAAACCCCAACCATATGCATTATCTAATGTATTTGTTGCTTGTAGGCAAGGATAATGCCTTGGCGAACTCTGAGATTTAACGAGTCAGTTTGCAATCCATACAACGCAGATTTTGATGGCGATGAGATGAATATGCATGTTCCCCAAACTGAAGAGGCTCGTGCAGAGGCTATCATGCTAATGGGGGTAACATACTTTGACTTTTTACAGTGTTATTCCCCACTTATGCTAATAGCTGGTCCAATTTAGTCTTACTGATATTTGACTTCGGGCACATATGGTGTATATACAATGTTTGATGGATTTCATAAACTACTTGTTTAGATCATCATGTGCATCCCCAACAACTTTTTAAACCATCAGATCAACAATTTGATTGATGTCCATAACACAATTGTCGTACCATAATCAGTTTTGGGAATTTAGATATTTACATTATGCTATGGAAGTGGACTTCTTATCCTCATTTGCAGTCGCCTCATTTTTGCATGTTATCCTGTGCTACATAATCTTTCTTTATGCAATAATATATTTGTTTGCTTAATATTAAGAATGTTTTTTCGTGGGCTGTTATTCTGACGCTACGGCTTGGGATTCTTTTTATCATCATTATGGTTAATAGCTTTTTAGGTTGTTTATGGACGGATTCTTGAACTTGTTTTACATGTGGGCAGGTGTTATCGTACCTGTTCTCAGAAGATATTCTATGTGGTTTTTTGACGCCAAAGCTTAAAACAATACTGAATCCTGAATTTGGTCTTAGGGTTTGGGGGAGTATATGCCAACTTAAACCGCCTTCATACTATGAGTTCTCTTAATAGGAGCAAGGAGTTGTTTTATGCTTGTTATACTTTAAGAATGGATAAGACATATAGCTGGAATGATTTTATAACTAGACCATCATCAATTTAGCATTTTCTTCCATGGTGTGGAAAGAATTTTAGGGGCAAATCATCAACTCATCCTTAGTATGTTTTTAGGCTCCACTAGACGAGGATTATGGGGGTTAGGATTCCTTAACCATAATATATATGGAACTCAATTCAATACATGGGAGGGGGCGGAAGCATGACTTCCAAAAAAGTAGTAAATGTATATAAAATAGTAAATGAGGAGGTACCACCTCCCTTACAAGGGTAAAGAAGCAAAAGTAAACTATAGCCTCTTAACACTAGAGATACCGTATCAGTCAATCTGTATCAGTAATCTTTGATGAAGGTCTAGGGATCCATACTCCTGGTAATGTTGTTCTCAACCTACGGTGGCAAGTAAGTCAGCTACTTGATTCCCCTCACGGTAAAAATTTGTCTCGATCCATGGTGTGGAAAGATAAGAAATTGAATTTGCTGTATTAAATTGTTGGGAAAAGTAGTTCTAATACATTCACTGGATTGAGAGCTAACTATTACAATTGTTTTGTACTCTTGTGACTGCAGAAATATTATTATTAAACATATGAAATGTCATCAAGTCTTTACATATCACCTAATATATTTCTGAAACTGGGCGTTTTTTACTCATAAATGTAGTTGTTATTACCTGTGGCCACGGAGACTGAACTGTCTTTGGCAGGAATTTAGGCAACAGTAAAGGGATATTTAATATACTTGGGTGGTAGAGGGAGGAGCAGGTATCATACTAGGCCCCACCTCAGTGCTGTATAATAAACTGATCACAAAATGGAGGTAAAATTTGAAACTGATTAATTCCAATTACTATGCTACCAGTTATATGCTAATATTAGCGAGAAAGTGGTTCCCTCCCCAAATGGGTGAAAATTCAAGGAGAACGAATTCTTGTTTCTCTACATAAATTGGTTGGGAGAGAGGACAAAATTACATAATCTTTTGACATATTCTTATAAACGAACTCTTCCCGGTGGCTGGCAAAATAAAAGGAAAAAAAAAAAAAAAAGATAGAAAGAAAAGGAACAGGAAAAAAAGGGAACTGGTGAGGTTGGAAGGAGAATGAGTTCCCATTTTTGCCTACTGTTTTTAAGTACTGTTTTGACTTTCTATTGATTAGTTCACTTTCAAACTTGGTCCGATTTTCTTACATACCATGGGAGAAGTATCACCAATTCATATGATGCTTTTCAATTGGATCTCTCTTTTGACATCATAACACCAATTTACCAGAAGCTTGTTCTTGGTTGGACTTCAGTGATCAAAATAACTTCAAAAACATCATCATTATGTGCGTGCTAGATGATGGAGACAGTCTTTTAATACTAGCGTTTTTAGCGGTTATACTAATCCTTTTTTTTTTTTTTTGCTTTGTTCATAGCTATATCTATGTAACCTGTTTTGAAGCTTTATAATAATGTTGCAGGTGCAGAACAATTTATGCACTCCAAAGAATGGTGAAATCTTGGTAGCTTCAACACAGGATTTCCTAACGTCTTCCTTCCTCATAACAAGAAAAGACACCTTCTATGATCGTGCTTCTTTTTCACTCATGTGTTCCTATATGGGGGATGCTATGGACCCAATTGATCTGCCAACACCAACATTAATTAAGGTTGAGTTTGAGAATTTTTGCATTGTAATTTTAAATACATGGTCACTGTTCTTGAATCTTTTCATCATTTTTCACATGCAATCTGGAGTTCTCCGTCATTTATTAATTCAGGGTATTTTATTTTACCTAAAAACGTTCCTACTAATTTAATGTTGTGAAGTCGTGAATGTACGTCTATTTTCTCATCCATCGCAAGACACAGATTTATGGAATTTTGATTCTTATCCAAAAATTTGCATCTCACGTCACAGTGTGTCTTCCTGGTCTTGTATCCTTTACTGCTAAATTTATTTTTTCTCTACTGCTTTTGGAAAGGATATTTTATCTCATTTTGTTGTTTTTGCAGCCAGTAGAGCTCTGGACTGGTAAACAATTGTTTAGTGTATTACTGCGGCCACATGCGAAAATGAGAGTCTACGTTAATCTTACTGTTGCAGAAAAAACTTATAGCAAGCCTAAAGGTGAAAAGGAGAAGCCTAAGGAAACGATGTGTCCAAATGATGGATTCGTTTTTATCCGTAATAGTGAACTGATTAGTGGACAACTTGGGAAAGCTACTTTAGGTTTGTGTCCTTTCTATCCCTTCATAAAGTCATAAGGTTTTTATTCATCCCTTGTTTTTGGGTTTCTTTAGGAAGAGATTTGCGATGTGTGAGAATATTATTTGCAACTGTCAATTTACTCTGTGTTCTTTGATTGATGTGTTGCATGTATTTGTGCATCTGCAATCTATTATTCACGGAGGTTCTGCTAATTGTAACAGTGTCTGAATTTTGATGTAGGATAATCCTATTTCAAATAGGATTGATTCTGTCTCTTTTTCTTCTTTCTTCTTTTGAATAGGATTTCTTCTTCTTTCTTAATTAGAACATGATTTCTTCTTTCTTTTAGATTAGGATTTTAGTTTTCTTTATTTTTAGAATTTTAGTTTAGTTTCCTTATATTAGTAAGATATAAACAAAGGCTTTGTACACTTTTCAATCATCAAATTCAATCAATTCAATTCAATACAATAAAATTATTTTCTACAAATTTCGTGTTTTTTAACTTTATTCTTATTTCAAGAATTCTGGCTGCTTTTGCACCAAATTGTATTGCCTAACCTCGGATTCTAGAATGTCTTTTTTACCTCTCCACTTCCTCTTTGCTTCCGATGTCATATTTAACAGTAGTTGGTTCCTCAAAGTAAAATCAATATTTTTGTATAGCTTCATTAGTAAACGTATTTTCGAGGGACACTTGGGATATCTTTGTTATTGCACACCATGTAGTTCATTTTGTCCCCCTTTTGGTTGGCGAAGTTGATAGTAGTATCCAAAGAAACATGCAGAAAAAATTGTATCGGTAAGTTTGAAATTTGTTCAGATGAATCTGCATTCTAGAAACTACCTTCTTCATTTTTGACAGAATGACTTTATAAAGGCACTTGAAACCTCCAGATCTGAATTGCAAAATTGACAAGGCAAAATTAAGTTAATTTTTTTGAGGTGGGGTGGGGTGGGGTGGGGCAGTTTCACTAAGATTCTTACTAAAGTCCCAGTCTACATTTTTTTTTTCTTTCAAAAAATTGTCTTAAAATGGAAACAGAAGTTTCTCCCTTTAACCGTTCAACATTGTATGTCATTCAATCTAAGTGGTTTTTATTCGTGAAAAATTGAAGGAAGTCATGCTCTTCTTGTTAGATCAGCATTTGATTGAATACTCTCCATATTAGTAAAATATTTGAATTTCCAGTTGTTTATATCTGAGATCAATGTAAACTAAAAAATTCAGCATCAAATTTGTAGAATCTGATTCTGAATTCTATCATACTTGTTTGAAAGGTAGAAAGCCAACCAAACTTAATTGTTTAATTTGTGGACCCACACATCATTTTAGATACTTGGGGGTTTATGTAGAAAATAAAAAATTTACGTGTGTGGCAGATAGCATGTTGATTGCAGACAGCATTTAGTTGTCCAAACATGAAAACTTCCCATAACAGTATATGTAAATCTGTAAGCTCGGTTCATTCGACTTGAAGTGCATAATGGAAATTGTAACAAAAAGAATTTGCACCAGGAGATTGTGGTTTACAATACGCTGGAGATGACTAAATGCTCAACTCTGAATAATCCAATCGAGAATGATTTGATCTTTCAGAGTAGTATTTGAAGTAAATAGAATGTTTTGAATCTTATCCTGCAGTTGCTTACTTCTCTTAATAAATTCTTGTACAGAGACTTTTGTGGTCTCACCAATGGCCAGTGTTGCTCATTTAGATTCTTTGCCCTGATTGATACCCTAATAGATTTTATAAAATTATTTTTTTTGCTTTTTCTCTAAGCTATTGCTTGAAACAACTGGATATAGATTAGTTATGTACTCATTCTTGTGACATTGAAATAGGGAATGGAAACAAGGATGGGCTTTTCTCGGTTCTTCTCAGGGATTATAATTCACATGCCGCTGCAGTGTGTATGAATCGATTGGCGAAGTTAAGGTGTGTTTTAACAGCTGTAATCTGCTGTTGCCCTCTTGGTGTTCAATGCTTTTACAACCCTGAAATTGCATCCCTCCGAAAATATTAAAAACCAACAAGTCAACTATGTTTCAAAGCTTCACTTCCCACCGTAACGTGTCAGTTTATCCCCTTCTTTATTTATTGGATCATGAACCACTGATTTGGGTGACTTGTTATAATTAATTGTGATGTCGGTTTTAATTTATAAAATAATTTAACTCTGTCATATTAACTTCGTATTCTAATGCAGATTCATTAGTGTCAAATTTGAATTCGAATTGGCTTGTTGGATGTCAAGTTGATGATAGTTAAATAAGTCTGAATCGATCAGTATTTCAAGTAGCTGCAAAGGCATTGTTCCAAGCTTCTCTTTTTCCTGTTGGCAAACTCTTCCTGTATATGACTGCTTTGTTTTTGACTGTTCATTCCTTCCCTAAGACCTGTCTTATCATCAATGTTTTAAAAACCGGTCTGACATTGATGCAAGCTGAACCTTAAAACAAGTGAAGTAACCAAAGTTAAAATACTCCGAACACCGTTGGAGCCAAGATTTCTTAAGGAAAATCTGGAACAAAAAACCTTTAAGAGAGTTCTAGATATCAGCTGAATCTTCTCCATGATGAAAATAGAAGTCTGAAACATTGAATGTTGGATGTATCCCCAAGTGTTGTGGCAAGTCGATTTTGTAGGCATTTTCTTCAATTTTCTCAAGGACTTTGTATGGCTTAACCGAGTTTAGAATATGTGCCTGCTGGAAACTGCTCTTTACATAGATAGACCATCACCATATCACCCTCTTTGAAGCTTTGGACCCTCCCATCTTTTGTCTGCATTTTCTTTGTGCTTGGAGTTCAACTCTTCAATGTTCAACTTAATGTAGTCATGCAACTCCTTCATTTTATCAGCCTTTCTTTCACTTCAGTTTTTTCCAGAATTTGGTATTGGAATCAAATCATAAAAATGGAAAGGTTGCTTACCATATGCTATCTCAAATGGGCTCTTTCCTGTTATTCGGTTTTTGGAATTGTTATAAGAGCAATCTGCTTGTGCAATGACCAAATCCCATTGTTTTGGATATTCCCTGACCAGACATCTTAAAAGATTTCCCAAACTCCCATTAACAATTTCAGTCTGCCCATTTGTTTGAGGATGGCAATAACTGTTGTATTGCAACTTGGGTCCCAGTTTGTTCCACAGAGATCTCCAAAAATGCGATTAGAACTTTGAATCATGATCTTAAATTCTAAAATTAGGTACTCCATGTAAACGCATAATTTCTCGGAAATAAAGAGAAGACACATTTGATGCATCACTAGTTTTCTTGCAACTAATGAAATGATCCATCTTTGAAAATCGATTATCCATAAATATAGAATCCATTCCTCTCTGACTTCTAGGTAATCCCAACACGATATCCATACTTCTTCCTAAGGTGCTGTTGGAACCAGTAATGGGATGCACAAACCTATATTCTGTATTTTTCCTTTTGGTTCTTGTCATACTAGACATCTTTCAACAAATCTATACATATCACACCTCATCTTGGGCCAAAAGAACTTTTGCTCAACGATGTCATATGTCTTGCCCAAAATGTCCTCCCAAGCCTCCATCATGCATGTCTTGAATGATTCTTTCTGTTAAAGAACAATTTGGTACGCAAAGTTGATTGCCTTAAAACAGGAAACTGTTGTGCAACAAATAATTTTTTTGCTGCCTGCTGTTACAATCTTTCCAAATCGGACCAAAGAAAGGATCAGTAGGGTACATGTCTGTGGAAGAATCAAACCCTTCGATAGTAACATTCATTTGTGTCAATAACATGGTCCTCTGACTAAGTGCATCTGCTACTTTGTTGCTTGCTCCAGACTCATGCTTAATTATGAAATTGAATTGCTGTAGAAATTCAACCCAACATGCTTGCCTCTTTTTCAACTTCTTTTGGCTGTTGATATGTTTCAATGCTTCATGGTCTAAATGTAAAACAAATTCCCATAACACTAGGTAATGCTGCCAATGTTTAAGGGCCTGAATGATAGAATAAGATTCTTGATCGTAGGTGTTATACCTTCTCCTCATATCATTTCGTTTCTCGCTATAAAATGATATATGCTTTCCTTGTTGACTAAGGATAGCACCAAAACCAATTCCAGATGCATCACTTTCCACTTCGAACACCTTTTCAAAATCTGGCAAAGCTAGGACAGGTGCTGAAATGAGCATTTCTTTAACCTGCTGGAAACTTCTTTCAGCTTCACTTGACCACTCAAATATGAGCTTCAAACAATCAGTAACTGGGGCAATTATACTGCTGAAATTCTTGATAAAACGCCTGTACTATGAAGCTAGGCCATGGAAACTTCAAACTTCAGCAATTGTAGTTGGTGTTGTCGAGCTTTTTATTGCTTCAACCTTACTTTCACCCACTTAAATCCCTTTGGAACTGACATTTTATCCCAAAAATAGCAAAGAGTCGGTCATAAATTGACATTTCTTTAAGTTGGCTCAGAGCTTTTTTTCTTGCAAAACAGTGAGAACCTTCCTCAAGTGTAACAAATGAGCTTCTTTGTTTTGACTCTAGATTAAGATATCGTCAAAATAGACTACAACAAACTTTCCAATAAATGCCTTTAGGACTTGATTCATCAAACACATGAAAGTACTAGGAGCATTTGATAAACCCAAGGGCATCACCCTCCACTCGTAGGGTCCCTCTTTTGTCTTGAATGTAGTCTTCCATTCATCACCTTCATGGATTCGAATTTGATGGTAGCCACTTTTTAGATCAATTTTCGATAACACCTTAGCTCCTTGCATGGGATTGGGAATCTGTACTTTTTTGTAATTTTATTGATGACTCAACTATCAATAAACATTCTCCACGTACCATCCTTTTTTTTTTTGGAGCTGAGAGGACTGTAACCGCACATGGGCTCATTGACTTCCGAACAAACCCCTTTTTTTAAGCAATTCTTCAACCTATTTTTGAAGTTCTTCATGCTCTTTATGGCTCATTCGATAGTGTGGCATATTTGGTAGGCTAACTTCAGGTACTAGATCAATATAATGTTGAATAATTCGATTAGGAGGCAAACTTGAGGGCGATTCTGATGGGAAAGTACCTGCAAATTCTTCAAAAGTGTATTTCAGAAGGTATAACTTGCTGATCACCTTTTTCTTCTTTCTTCAATAGAACATAAGCAACTCCTTCAGCTTCAAATTCAGCCAGAATTCCTGCAGGTTTAAATAAGAATGTCCATTAGTTGCTTTAGACTTGGAAAATCTTCATCATTATTGAAACAAGTACTACTTTGACTCCATCCTTGTACAAGGCATAAACATTATTTTCCCCATGATGGATAGTTTTATTGTCCTATTGCCACGACCTTCCTAGTAATAGACGACATGCCTCCATCTCAACCGCATCATATAAAACTTTGTCCGATTAAGATTTTCCAATAGAGATAAGAACAAGATATTGATGTGTCACTTTTACCTTGCCTCCCTTCTTGAACCATGCTATGCATTAGGGCTTTAGATGAGGTTGAACTTTAAGTTTCAAATGTGACACCATTTTCTTCTGACACTATATTTTCACAGCTTCCTCCATCAATAATAACATTGCAGAGTCATCCATGGCTAGTACATTTAGTTTTAAAATAAATTAATCTAGGAAAACTAATAGACTTTTTTGACTGAACAGGTTTTAAAACACAATTAATTGGAACAAAGACTTTGCATAAAATTAGACAATGACTCTTTGACTAAGACTAACAATTAATTTGCATTAGGCATCGTCCTGGAAAAGGTCAAAGGTCAAAGGAACTGGTGGTAAAGTAATATTTAAAAAATAAAAAATAGAGGTGAACCGGACGGGTACCGGTTCTTGCCTTGTTTCAACAGTTCCTACTTTTCTTAGGGATATATTTACCTAAAACTGGACAGGTTCCCGGTTAATCTAATTGAATTGGCTGGTTAGGTCCAGTTTTGACTATATTGCTCATCATTTCCCAGAATTACACCAAAGCTCTTTTGGTTTGTCTAGGCTAACAGTCATTAAGTTTCTATGCTACTACAAACTCTGCTGTCTTAGGCACGATCGTTGTTTAGAGCACTTTTCTAAAATACAGAAGCAGCATGCTATAGCTTTCTTTACTTGACTCACAGAGGAAGACAGCAAATCTTTGTAAAAACCTTATACCTTGTCTTGTGAAATTCACTGAGCACTGTGCAGGAACATTAGCTGCATGTTTGGCAAAAAAATCTCAAGTTTATAAGCTATTCAAACATAATTCTTAACCACACATTACTTGGGATCTGCAATTTTATCAACTTTTTAACTACACATTCCTTGGGACTCATTGTTTATAAGCACTTACAACTTAGCCAAGCAAGCACTAGATCTTCTAGTTGAGGAATAGGATTCTAGAAGTTATTCTTCCAATTTAAAGGTTCATATGAATCCAAGTTTCTTTTCTTCTCCTCTTTTTCTTATGTGTTTTGGGCTGGTGGTGTTCAGAAAGGTGATTATTGTTTGGTAATCCATTGGAGATTCAGAACTTAGCTAATGATTGAATGTAACCATTGGTAATTTGTTGGGGGTTTGGGTGATGTAGAGGAAAAGCAAATAGAGTGCTTAACGTTGAGGGTTTTGTCTTAGTTTTGCACTTCAAGGTAGACCGTTTTGCTAAGGGAAATAAATTATTTGCTTTTATTGATTGTTGTTACAATTTTGACTTAACCAAAGCAGGAAAAAGGACATATTAGTATATTGTTGATTGTTTGTGACATTGCAGTGCTCGATGGATAGGAAATCATGGGTTTTCCATTGGAATCGATGATGTCCAACCTGGGAATGAACTGAATGAAAAGAAGAAAAATACAATTTCTCAAGAGTACAAGAAGTGTGATGAGTTCATACACGAATATGAGCACGGACGGCTTAAGTTGAAAACTGGATGTGATGCTGCTCAAACCCTTGAAGCTCAAATAACCTCTGTATTAAACAAAATTCGAGAAGAAACTGGGAATGTAAGAGCGTGTTAATATATATATATATATATATATATATATATGTTTTTTTAATTTCTTAAATACTGGTTATACTGTGAATGGGTGTATTTTGGCTTACCTCACAACCACTTACTGGAGATTGCAGACACTTTTGTCTCGATTACTTTACCTATTTTCTGTTGGCTCATCCAGTTTAGATGTACCTACTTGTGGAAAGGTTAGTTGCTGTACATGGCACGTGGCAACGTGACTTCTTTGTGCTCCAAGTGTGTTCAACTGTTTGCACTGTGTTTGAGTCTTAATAATTTGAAATGATGTGAATGCAATGAGGAATAGCTGAATACAAAAGATTGTTTGGGAATGAGGAAACAAAATAAGGGACCTGTACCCCCTTTTTGTGAATAATATCTTATCGGGTGTCTATATATGTATCATTCCTCGGCTGGGGTAAAACTGGGTGTTCATTCCCTTCTTTTGCCGTATTAGAGAATAGTCTATCCCAGCATGGGGTAACCCGAGGAGGAAATTAGGCTGCAATCATTTTAAATCCTTTCTGCCTCAAAATTAGTTTCTGGAAATGAACTCAGGTGTATGACTATCGTTGTCAAGACTGTAGACAAAGATGTTTTTTATGCATGTCTGCCTCAAAAGATCTACCTTAGACTCTTACTATCTGTTGTCCACTACATATGGGACTGAACTCAGCTTCCATGTTGAATCTCTAATATTTCACTCTCGCAACTTCCTATGCGTTTTTTCCATATTATCAAGTCATCTATATTTGACTCAAATGTACTCAATGACCGTCAGACTTGTGTGTTTGTCTCTTCACAAAGCAAGATTTTCTCTTAAACTCAATTCTAATAGTTCTGATATGGACTAGTTTTGATAGGTTTGTATGCAACATCTAAATTGGAGAAATAGCCCACTGATCATGTCACAATGTGGTTCCAAAGGATCTCCTATCAATATCTGCCAGATGATTGCATGTGTTGGTCAGCAAATTGTTGGAGGACGTAGAGCTCCTAATGGATTCATAGATCGAACTCTTCCTCATTTTGCAAAAAAGGCAGTGGACCCAAATGTAAGTTCCTTTATGGATTTTTAGTTGTCATAATTTTTGTCTGCATTGTGCCAGAATTCATTTGCTTGTGTTTATTGTTCTTTGAGTTCTTCAGGAGAAAAACTGAGCCTGCCTCGCATATTTTCCCATCTGTTTCACATTAATATTTTCCCCTTATTTCCCTATTCCTATGATCTTCTTTCTGATTTTCATGGCATGTTTATTTCATGGAAATAAATCATGCAACTTTAAACATGAGTGCTTTGAAGTAATGACCTATTGATTGTGACAATAGGGCTCAAACAGGCTCAAAATTAATTGTTGACATTGACTTGAAATTTTAATCTGATTTTGATCCTCGCCAAATGAGGGGCTAGATAGAATTCGCTTTGCGTCCCTATTCCAATGCCAGCATGATAAACTTTTAGCCTGCTACTCTGGAGAGACATGCTTAATTATACTACCAAATGCCATTTCTTCTTTGTACTTGTGTTGTCAAGCTGGTTCACACGGGTTTGTTTAGTTTCTTTGAGTTCCTCACAACTTGTCATGTAGTGCATTTAGTTCTGGCCATAGTAGACTCCATTTCTGATTTTATTAAGTGCCTAAGCAATCAAAAATTTGTATGTTATAGGCGTTGGAGATAATTTTTATTGTTTGTTGACTTGTTAAGATATACTACTATCATGAACTTAATTTTTAAAGCCGTGAATGTTATTCTCGATGCTAAATTTTGTCTTCCTTTATTAAATTCAGGCTAAAGGATTTGTTCAGAATTCATTTTATACTGGTTTAACTGCAACTGAATTCTTTTTCCATACAATGGGAGGAAGAGAAGGCCTTGTAGATACAGCGGTATGGATGATTTGTTTTACTTTACTTAGTTTCATTTTGCATGAGAAGTACCCAGCATAAAGTTTTAATATGTAATGTATTGAGATTCTTACCTTCATCTCTCTTTCTTTTTGTACCTGAATTTTGCAATGCACATACTTACATTGACCCTTGTTGACCAAGAGTCCATTAATGTGACAGACTGAGAATTGGCTGATTGTGTTTCCACAACAATTAATACCCTACCATGGAATTGACATCGATAGCTTCCTTGTAACATTAAATGTGGATCCTTTTCCAAACAGTTACTACATATTGAGGTTCTTGTTCCTCAATATATACGGTTTCTGATCTTGGATAGGATGGTAATAGTACGCATTGTGGACGTAAAAGATTGTAAGCTGTAATAGAAAAGAAGATTAGATTATTAGAAGTTGTATAGTCTATTGTTTGAAGACTTTGTTGATGTCAGTTGACTTTTTATGACTGGAAAGGCCAACAGCTTCCCTTTAACTTTCTTCGTTTTTTTATTTTGCAATTATGACATCATTTAAATGAGGCCAAGTTTTCTTAGTTGATGGAAGTTGGAAAATGGAAATTATAGTGAGACATATTTAGGGTAAAAACAAAAAATAAAAAAAATGATTTGTCAAGGTACTATTCTCAAAATTAAAAAATATTTTTTATTCTTTAGTCACTTCTTATTCTCAATTATTGAAATAATCTGAATCAGTTTGCATAATCCTCGCTGAGCTAGAATGAAAGCGAAAATTGAAAATTTCCTGAATACATGTGATAAGACCAGCAGAAATTATTATCTATGGGTCTTTTCTGGAAGCAAGGATTTCCTAAGTCTGAGTTATGGCAGATATTTCATGGATGGAAATCATCAATTTGTAGGTTAAGCTCATTTCATTTATATCTTTTTTATCTGTACTTGAAGGCTTTCAATTGTTTTTCATATGGTTCGTCTTTCATGGGTGATTTTTCGCATGTTTTTACAATACTATTTATGTGATGCTATAAGAATTTGTTATGTTTACCTTTTAATCGTTGCAGGTTAAAACTGCTGACACGGGGTATATGTCTCGTAGACTTATGAAAGCTTTGGAGGATTTGTCTATTCATTATGACAGTACAGTGCGAAATGCTAGTGCAAATATTGTTCAGTTTGTGTATGGTGATGATGGTATGGATCCTTCTCAGATGGAAGAGAAAACTGGATGCCCCCTAAATTTCGAAAGATTATTTATGAAAGTCAAGGTCATATCGCCTTTTGATACTCATCTGCAATTTTTATTGACTAACAGCGCATGTTTGGCTAAGCTTTAAAAAAAGTAAAAGTTACTTTTGGTAATTTTTGTTTCCAAACATGTTTGCATATGTTAATTTTCTTACTTTCCAAATAAAAAAGTTACTTGTGTTGAAAGTAACTCTTACTTTAATAAAAGAAACGTTTATTTTAACCCTTTACTTGGTGAACTTTTTTATGTTTTTTCTTATTTCTAAAACAGGCAACATGTCCCGCATTGGAACAAAACAGCTTATCTGCTCCAGAACTCTGCCAATTGATTAATATTTCAGAGCATGATATGACTCCTGAAGAGGGGTGGTCAAATGCGTTAACAAAGTTCGTTGAAGAAAGTCAGGGATGCTCTAATGCCTTTGCTACTTCATTATCAAAATTCATTACAAGCAAATATGAAGACATGAAGAACACAATTCAAGCCCTAAAACTTGATGAAGGACAACATGGAAGCGAACAACTTGGAAATCTTGAAAACGTTGCTTCAAATATATCTGGGATTACTTCCCAGCAGCTCCGGGTAATTTGAACTTTTGCAAGTTAGAAGTATTTTCTGAAAACTTCCTGGTTTCATCAATGACATAGGTGGGGTGGGGTTCAGGATCAAAATGTTGAGAGATTGAAGTGTAAAGTGTAATTTATTCCTAGACAATAAACTCTTCATTTTTTAATGAATTGTTCAAGGCTAGAAAGAATTTTTGCAGTATTTTCATTTTTTTTCTTTGCAAAAAGGAAGCTTGCAAGCAACTCATATGCATCAGCAATTTTAGTATTTATTATATATAATCGTTAAACTGTGGTTGCAGTTTGCCCCCACTAAACTATTGTAATATAATTGTCTTGTATGTTATTGTCAATTAACATGATATGAATCTGATATTGGTATCTTGCCTTGTTCATTTTTAGGCTTTCTTGAAAACATGCATCACCCGTTATCATTCAAAGAAAATAGAATCTGGAAGTGCAATAGGTGCAATTGGAGCTCAGAGTATCGGAGAGCCAGGGACACAGATGACATTGAAAACTTTCCACTTTGCTGGAGTTGCTAGCATGAGTATCCTTCTAATGTTTGATGCTCAACCAATATAACAATCAATTTCATTGCTTGGTTTGAACGTGTTTCTTAACTTCACAATAGATGTTACGCTTGGAGTTCCTCGGATAAAAGAAATAATAAATGCTGCAAAAAGAATTAGTACCCCAATTATCACTGCGGTACTTGAGTGTGATGATAATGTTATACTCGCAAAAATGGTGAAAGGCCGTGTTGAGAAAACACTTTTAGGGCAGGTAAGTTGACATCTACATGAATTGATTAGCATGCAAGTACAGGTAGAGATGTTCTGCTACTGTCATGGAATTAAAAATCTATGGATTTTAGGTTTAAAAATTATTTTCATGTACACGTTTTCATTGTTTTGGATTTGCTGGAAAGTATTAGCTTGATTTTTTTACTTGACTGTCGCTTTGGTCTGTAGATAGCCAAGAGTGTAAAGGCGGTTCAAGAATCATTGAAGGCGAAAATAGTTATAACACTTGACATGAAAACAATACAGGACTCACAACTTGCCATTGATGCTCGTACAGTAAAAGAATCAATTCTGCAAACCCCTAAATTGAAACTGAAGGACAAGGTAAAACAAGTTCTGCTTTATTTACATTATTTGTATAGTTGTATTGCATATATTTTTAAAATTGCTTTGTGCTTGCCACAGGATGTGAATGTTTTAGATGAAAGGAAACTGCAAGTCTTTCTGGATAGTGATAGAAGTAAAATTCAGTTTGAACTCCAGAGCATCAGAAATAAGCTCTCAAAAGTTGTTGTAAAGGTGAAACATAAATTGAATCAAAATTTTCAGATTAGAGAGCGTTAATGCTGCTGATACATTCTTTATGGAAAATTGCAGCTCTGAAACAACTCTCTAATTTTCTCTCTGTGTTTTTGTTTCCTTATCTCTCTGCTTGTTTGTGTTTGGCATGACAGGGAATCAATTCGGTTGAACGTGCCATAATTAACAGATACACTGATAAGGAAGATGGGAAGGAAAAGCACAACTTGCTCGTAGAAGGGTGGGTTTATAGTTTTTTTTTTTAATGATATTTTCTTCGTACTTTTAAAAACTCAAGGTTGTTGCTATGCCCTCATTATTTTTAGCTGGCATTTCATGTACCTTGGATTGGTTATATATTTTTGCTTGCTCAAGACAATATAGTTATCCAAGATTGCGATGAATAAGTAATTTTGTTCTTATTTTTTAAATTCAGAACGGGTCTCCTAGCTGTCATGGGCATTCAAGGAGTTGTGGGGCAGAAAACAAAAAGTAATCATGTAATAGAAGTACAACAGACACTTGGAATTGAAGCTGCAAGAAAGGTTATAATTGATGAGATTCAGTATACCATGTCAAGCCATGGAATGACCATCGACATACGTCATATGAAGCTATTGGCAGATTTAATGACATTTAAGGTCGATATGTTTTTTCTAAAGTTCCATCGGTCCAGTATAGATGTATTTTTAGAGATTTGGACTTGAGTACTTCATTTGTCTCTGGTTCAAAGCAGCCGTATTTTTTGCAAGTTAACATCAAAGTATAGTATGTAATTATTGTAATGCTTATTAGTGTATCATTGTGTTACAATTGCAGGGTGAAGTCTTGGGAATTACAAGGCATGGCGTGCAGAAAATGAGAGATAGTGTGTTGATGTTGGCTTCGTTTGAGAAGACTGCGGATCACCTTTTCAATGCTTCCGTACACGGGAGAGAGGATAAGATTGAAGGAGTAAGTGAATGCATCATTATGGGCATACCAATGCAAATAGGCACGGGGATGTTTAAGCTCAGGCAAAGGTATGTAACAGCTTCTGGTATTTGCATCCTGAATTATCTCCATCACTCTAATTATCTATGTTAAATATTTGCTGCATAACCTGAAAATTTAGAGAAAAAGGGGAAATTGCAGCATTGGTCCCTAACCTATTGTCCAGGTATCAATGCACTCCCCAACCTTTAAAAAGGAGCAAGTTGGCCATCAACCATTCATTATAGTTGCACAACCAATCCTGAACGACCAATACTTTCCAACCTGTACATGTCTAATTTCATGGATTACGTTCTGTTTCCAACTTTGGCTGGTGGTCAGAAAATCGAAGTGAAGCATATTTCCATGAGGGTCACTTGACGCCTCAATGGAGATTTGGCTATATTTAGCTTCGGTGACTGATTGGTTAACTATAATAATTCAATGTTGAGGACGATCTGGCTTATTTTAGAAGTTGGGGCCCAACTTGCTGCTCGAGCAATATAATGAAGACCATTGCTGCATTTATCTAAAAGAAATGGTGGATGAGGGAAACATGCCTGGTAAATCTCCATGAGATATAATGATTGCGACTATAACGTGTGACTAGAAAGATAACACATCTTAGTTTTGAATACATTGAAAAATATTAAGTCCTGTACCACAGTTGAGACTTGTATGATACAACAGTTTCATTTTTGTTGCACAACCTTGTTCCTAGGCATGTTAGCCATTTTCTGATACAATGGAACTTTGGGTGTTTGGAGACTCTCCAGGAGTGGCTATGTACGCTGTGTAGAATCCAGTTTTTTCACATTATTCAAAAGAAAATCACGTGCCTTCAGATGACCACAATCTAGATGAGGAATGTTTTATGTCAAAAGAAGTAACCCCGAGTAAAGATTATATTCCCTGAACTGTTTCTTAATCACTTGTGCAATATAATGTGCCGTCCAAGTGATTGCTTGTTCTCGTGACTAGATACGCTGTTTTTGGGAGCTTTAGCTTACCCTTAATCTTTTACCTGTGCAGTATGAAGCAGCCTGTTGAGCTGATATACGGTGCAAATCCAGTTATACATTGAAACAAGCAGAGCATAGATTTGGTTCTGGAACTATTTAGCTCAGTGAAGGGTAATGTTATAAAGACTTCTTTGATCGTGTGATCAGAGTTGGCAGGTTTATTCGAAGCTTGGAAGTCATTTAAAGACGAGCGCGGATGGATGTCGGATACAAATTTTGCAAGCTTCAAATGCAGAAATAGTTGCAAACCACCTTGCAAACATGGGGGAGAAAATATGGAATAATGCTACTTGTACGCAAGGAGTCATAGAAAGTTTTACAGAATGACGAGGTGTCAAAAAAGAAGTCGAGAAGTTTTTTTTTTTTGGGTTGAAGAGATTTTGATCCAATCTTATCTAACCACATCATGTATTTGTATGTCAATCTGTAAATGGTGATGTACATATAGCACAACCGGAAAATATGACTATCGAAGAGCTGTGTACCGAAAAAAGAAGTGCAAGTTCGTAAGATTTCTAAAGGTTGTGTATTCTACTTGAAAATTTCACGATTTTAGTATTAGTTCGAATATATAGAAAAATAATATCTTTAGATGGACAAGTTTTTAATTTTTCGACGGCCTCTTTCCTGAAAGTGATTAATTTTTTATTGTTATTTTGAATTTCACCCTTAGCCCCCCCTGCCTCATCCCTTATAAGAGACTCGAACTCAGGTCATTGCTTTTCACTTTGCATTTAGCCCGATCTCAAGTCGATGTATCTTAATAAGAGTTTATGCTATAATACTAATAACTCAGAGAATGAAAACTCTTCATAAGATGAAAACAATTTCTTTTCATTATTGAGGAATCTGTCATTTCAATTTGCAGTTCAAAATCTCCAGTAGTTTTAATACAAAAATTATGAATAATGTTAGTTGTACATAATGGAATTGTACAATGATTGACATACAAATGATGTGTCAAAAAAAGTGATTTTTTTTTTGGAAGAAATTCACCCAATCATATTTCACTACGGGTCCATTTAATTGTAAATGTGGAAAATAAGTGGAAATAAAATGTTTTACTGAGAATTGAATTGCTTAAAATTTGTTTTACTGAAAATTGTAATTAATTGTGTTTGATTGGTATAATTTTTCATCTGAAAAATGTTGAAAGTTTGGTATCCGTCTGTCTTCGTTTTTTATGAAAATTATCCATTAAAGTGATAATGTTTTCTACTATTGCGTCTAAAATTTGTTCCAATTACCAAAAAGAAATAAAATAAAAAAAAATTAGAAAAAAATATCATACTGAATATCATTCGTTTGACTTTGTTTTGCATAGAAATTGTCAACAAAAGTGAAAATTATTTTTACAATGGTTGATATAATTTGTTGTTATTGCTTAAAAAAAAGGTGGAAATTGCTTTATCACCTAATAGGTGGGAAAACAAAATCAAGCAAATGTGCATCAAAGGGTTATACCTAGAAAAATGTGAGAAAAAAAAAACCAGGCAAATTTGTGCTATCAAACACTCTTAATTGATTAAAGTTGGAAAACATTTTCTTTTTTCACCCATTTTCTAGGCTATCAAACAGGGCTACATGTATACGTAAACCATTTGGTGGGAATATATTGCCATGCAGTTTCTTGATCCAGCCAGAATAAAATGAAAAATCACTGTGACGAGCTCCTCTTCAGCCTGCAGTTTCTTGAGTCGCCTTTTTGCGTGTAATGTGGCTATCACTGTCGTTGCCACTGAAATGCAAAAGCCAATAACGTTGCAAATAATCTGTGCGGGTGATAGTGAGCGCCGATAATCAGAAGCACTGGCCAAAGTTTTTATCAAGATGCCGCTACAGTAAAACAAACGATAAAAGGCATAAATACAAGAAAACAAGTGCCAGAATATGAGTTATCAAATACGAGAAACTGAAAAGAACAATATGCCATTGCTCCGATAAGAATTCCATAAAAAGTCTAAGACCACATTTGAAGTGCTATAGGAAATTTTTTGACAGTCTTCTAACACAAGACTACCCTTTACTCATTTCACAATTTCCCTTTACCCAATAATAAAATCTTTACACAGTTCTGTGACTTCTGCCCCCAACAAATAGAAACAAAAACTTATATTGCATATATATAAACGTGCACGTGGAGAGAGAGAGAGAGAGAGAGAGAGAGAGAGTTGGCACCAGAAGACCGGCAACTATCATATGGTCGGTACCCAGAAGATGGACAAAGTGTATACAAGATTATTATGTGAAAAGCCTGAATGCAAATGCCGAATTGCCGAAATACCAGGTTAGTGTTTTGACAAGGTAGGATTATTCACATTTTCTTCCTAAGCACGGTGCTTAGGAGATAAAATTCGTCTACATGTATAAATAAACAAATATATATACACACTAAGACATTTCCTATTTTTGGAGGGAGACGAGATCTTACGTGTAAATCGCAACAAATATTTCTGGGAACATTCCTACCAGTGTCCCCAATAAGCAAGGACAATAATTAACACCAGTAGCCACAGCACAGTAATTATATATTACATAAGGAAAAGGAGAAATCCTAATCAAGGTGACAGCTTGGAACTGATTGAATCAACTTCCTTCACCAGCGAGTCTTATAATTGAAGCTTTCTTAGGATATTTTTCGAACAAAACCTGCGGAATGGAACGATATAATAATGTAGTTAAAAATTGAAGATAAACTGAATGAATAATGAAGATGTTGAACCAGTGGTTTTCAATAATCATTTCAATGAGCAATGTACAATATATATAGAGATTTTGGAGTGGGGAGCAGGCCAAAAGAAAACAATTACACGTGAAAGGAAATCAAAATAGTTACAAGAGCCTGTGGTCCCAAAACCGCACACTTACCGGATTTACATGTGCTCAATACGGTGAGTAAGTCAATCCGGCAAGTGTGAGGAAATACGGTAAGTTCAATGAATCCGGTCACTTCCCTCAACCCGGTAAGCATCATTCATCTCATATATACATTTCAACACCCTCCTTCAAGCTGGAGTTTAGTCTTTTACTCCAAACTTGTCTTTGAGAGTCAAAAACTTGGTTTGAGCTAGTGGCTTAGTCAATAGATCAGCTATCTAATATGATGATGGGATATATTGAATCATTAGCTTTCCTTCAAGAACCTTGTTTTAGTTCGAGCATGATAGACAGGATTAGAAGCCAATGCACTAGCACTGAGGTTGTCACACCACAAGGTAGGTAATGAAGTAGGACACAAACTGATCTCCCTGGATAGAGATTCAATCTAACTTATTTCTGTAGCAGCTTGAGCCAAAGCTCTATATTCAGATTCAGTGCTAGATCTTGCCACAACTTGTTGCTTCTTAGAGGACCAAGCAACCAAGGTATCTCCCTAGTAAATGCAATAACCAGTGGATCTTCTATCATCAGGGCAAGAAGCCTAATCAGCATCAGCAAAACCTATTATGCTTACTCTTTCACTTCTTTGGATCCATAAACCTTGTTCAACTATTCCTCTTAAGTATCTGAAAATTCTTTTTGAGAACTTTCCAATGTATGTCTGATGGAATTTGCAGAAATTGGCTGAGTTTGTTCACAGAGAATGCTATGTCAGGCCTTGTATGAGCCAAGAATTGTAAGCCTCCTATTGTACTCATCCCTTCTCACTTCAATACTTAGGAATTGATGCAGCTCACCTAAATCTTTTAATGCAAACTGCTTGTTTAGATTGTCAATGAAACTTTGCAACATTTTGTGATCATTACAGTTATCACTATATCATCAACATATATTAGGACATAAATTACCTGCCTTTGATTCATGTGAAAGAACAAGGAACAATTTGTTGGAAAAAAATAAGTGTATATAGCTGACTTTGACTTGATTTTTGAGTGGGACCCATTTGGCTATTTTAGAAGATAAAGATTGATTTGTGTTCTCCTCCGTGAGTATATCGAAATCATATATTTACTTGTCAAAATTGATACTTGGGTGAATGAGAAATTAAAACTCAAAGTGCGCCACTTAAAATGAGTTTATGTTGGTAGAAAAACTAGAAAAATGAGTTTGTTTCACATAGGAAGTGTATGAAAACTAAAAACACTTTATAAATGATTACACTTTAGAATGATGTAATTATGTGTAGTATAGAGGCTCTCTCCACGTGCACACGCAGGGGGTGCAAATTAGGGACCGAAATGGATTTCGGATCTTGAACTTATGTGCGGGCGCGACCCACATACACGAATGTCGAATTGAAAGGAGCAAAATTGGCCCCTTAGGAGTGTCCACGTCTTGCTATATTTTTATTATTTTTCAATAGACTTTTTATTTTTTGAAACTGTTGAAACTCCAAAACTCATGTAGTAATTACCATGAAGTGAATGAGCAAGTTACACTCTCGAAAGCCAGTATATATATGTCTTGTTTTTCCTCCTTTTAACACATGGATTTCATCTAAAAATTCATCTGCATACAACTCGAGTTTGTCTTCATTTTCAGTCTCTATTTCAGTTTTGTTGGTGATATTGTTCGAACACTAACTCAGTTCGTCGGAGTAAAATTTGTGGTGCTTAGATTCTATTATTCTTCCGTTGTATCCTGGGAAGCAGACACTCAATTTATACCTCAAGCACGTACGATAAGGGGACGAATCCGTTTTAAAGAAACTATGTGTAACATAGGCCTCGGGTTAAAAGTTTAATACTGTTTAATTATTATTATTATTTTTTCTTGTTATTCCTTACTGTAATTAACAAGTCATTGGATTTGTTATAAATATATAATCTGTTTAAACTGCAAATTCGGTATCAAGTGTGTAAAATCGGTTCATTCTGCATATACGGTAACTCTTGCCAATATGGTAACTGTTGCATATATAGTATCAGTCTTGCATATACGGTATCCAATATAGAAAAACTTATCTAACACAATCTGCCTTAGACTTTATGAACTTCCATTCTAGAAGTGTTTTCTAGAACTTGTCATACCATGCCCTAGGTGCTTGCTTCAATCCATAGAGAGATTTTTTAAGTTTGCACACAAAATTAGGATTAGCTTCATTCACAAAACCTTCAGGTTGGCTCATGTACACCTCTTCATTCAGTTTGCCATTTAAAAAAGCATTGTTGATATCTACTTGCTTTGCTTCTGGTAACCATAGGGTGTTCAATGTTCTGCTTGCTCAACTCTACTGTTTTTTCTGCTGCATTTTGATTTTGCTCACTGTTTACTTCAGCAATTTGCTCTTCTTCAGCACCTGCAACTCCTTCTTGAGACCTTCTCTTATCATTCCACTTCCATTATCTCCTTGCATTTCATTCTCATTTACTCCTTGAATCTCATTTTCAGACATTTCAAGTTGCTAGGGTCTAAAAGGCCTGTGTGTTGGAGAAGCATCAGGAGGAACTATACCGGTTGAATGTGTTGGATCAAGAGCTTGGAATGTGTTGAAAGGTAGATACTGAATAATGGTATCTTTAGTTGGCAAGTCACTCTTTCTATCAAGAAAGCCAGATTTGAAGGGAATCTCATTTTCATTAAAAACAACATATCTTGATATATAAATCTTACCAGTAGGACTAAGACACTTGTGACCTTTATGTGAGTTGGTGAAACCAAGAAAGACACACTTGGTGGAGTGAAAGCTGAAGTTATGATCTTGATAGGGCCTAATGCAGGGAAAACATGCGCATCCAAAGGTTTTAAGGGACTTGTAGTCAACTTGTTGGTGATTTAGAGTTTCATAGGGTGATCTTTTATTAAGGAGTGGTGTATGTAGTCTGTTAATAAGGTATGTGGCCGTGTGAAAGGCTTCCCACCAATAGTATAGAGGTAAGCCAGAATGAGCTAGAAGGGTTAGGCCAGTCTCTATGATATGCCTTATGTTTTCTTTCAGCTTTACCGTTTTGAGCTGAGGTATGAGGGCATGAAATTTTCATATCAATACCAGACTGTAGGGCTAAGTTAGTGAAAGCGTTAAACTCACCTCCCCAATCAGACTGAAGTGCCTTTATTTTCCTTTCAAACTTGTTTTCAACTAGATTTTTAAACTGAGTGAGTTGAGTTAAGGCTTTAGACTTGCTTTTCATAGGATAGATCCAGGTATATCTGGTGTGATCATTAATGAAGATTATGTAATACCTAAAACCTGAAGTGGATTGAATGGGTGCAGGCCCCCACACATCTGTGTGAATAAGTTCAAGTGGAGCTGAGGCTAGAGAGTTTGAAAGGCAATGAATGAGATTTCCCAAGCTGACATGCATCACAGAAATGATCGATTTCACTAAAATTGAACTTTTCATTACATGAGTTGAGAACTTGTAACATTATAGAACTTGATGGTTTTCCAAGTCTCATATGCCATAGTTTTAATTGAGACTCATTTTTTGGTGATTGCCTCAGACATCTAGACTTAGCAGCAAAAACAGAGGAGTTCAATTTATTTTGGGTAAAAAAAACTCTTGACAATAGGACTTTTCATCTTGACTTGGGGGTTGAAATTGATATAGTCTATCCTTAAGCTTTCCTTCTAGCAGCACCTTCTTCAACATTTTGTCCTTAACAACACAAAAAACAGAGTGAAACTCCATGAATACATCATTATCAGTAGTTGATTGTGAGACACTTATCAAGTTTTTCTTGATTTCAAGTACAAACAGAACATTTTTGAGAGCCAGTGACTATTTATTTTGTGCGCTCAAGTGATTTGTGTCAATGTGGGGAAATATGAAGCTTATTACCATTTCCAACAATGAGACTCTCCTTACCACCAAACTCACGTGACTCCAACAGATTTCCTTTCTCATCAATTACATGATGACTTGCTCCAGAGTCAGCATTAGTGTTAGGTAAAGCAATAAAGGTTGCTGGTCCTGATGAGTTATTCTGATAGTGCATCTCAGGTTTAGAACCCATGTATCTATCATCATAGCAATTGAAACATTTATCAGCTAGATGGTTGCTCATTCCACATATTTGATAGGGTCCCTTGCTGCTAGTTGGTCTTGCTCTTCTTCCCTTGTTTCTACCACCTCTGTTGTTGTAGCTTTTTCCACTGTAACTGAACCTTCCACCTCTATTTGCACTTGATCTGTGCACAAAATTGGCTGATGATTGGTTCAAGTTTACTGTGGCTAGACTATTTTTCACAACATTTAGATGTTCAATTATACTTTCATAGGTCACAAGCACTAATTGTAGTTCATGCCAAGAGATGGATTCTCTTCTATTAATTTGAACTACAATAGGAGTGTAGTCTTTATCAAAGCCAACCAGTACTTGGGTAACAAAATCACCATGGGGAACGATTTTTCCAGCAATTTCCAAATTGTCTGTTAGCTGTTTTATGGCGTTGAGATATTGATCAATTGTTGTTGGGTTTTTTTATACCCAATAAATCCGGGCTATGATGTTAAATCGGTATATTTAGTTGGATAATATTTCATAGGTCTCGGCCGATGATTGAAATGATATATTGACACCACAATCGAACCAATCGAATCACGTAACCCACTTGGACCATTCGAAGTAGCCTAATTGTATTAGTGTTGCTCATGGCCCGACCCGAACGTTTTTTATGGCTTTCAGGGTTAGCCCACTTATTCTATCTGTTATTGGGCCCTGTTTGTTTGACCTAAAAGCCTAAACCCTAAACCTACTCTTAACCTATTTAAGTTTGTTTGTTAATTACAATTAGTGTGGAAGAAAAGAAAGCAACCCGTCTATTTGTTAAGGAAAAGAGAAACCGACCTCCATTTTCTTGCTTTGTGCTTCTTGGTGGACATTTTTCTTTCCCCTTCCTTCTCCCTTTGCCTTGGTGGTTAAAGATAGTTGTTCTTCATCTTCACACCATAGTCCTAAGTGGGTTGTTTTCAGTTGGACCAACCAAACATTGGGAAGTGTTCGGTTTGGGATCGATTTGGTTGATTGTGGTGTAGTTTTGGTGATTAACTGAGCCCGGTTTGGTGAAATCAAAGGTCAATAATATAACATATGGTATCATAGCTTTAGGTGGTGATTTTTCGGCCATAATCAGTCCAGAAATCGAGCAAAAACCAGAAGAAAAAATCTGTCCCGTTTTTGCACAAAAATCGCACCTGAAAACCCATTTTCCGGCCAAACAAGTGACCTTTTGGAAAATCCAAGACCACTGGTGGAACGTGCAGGTCGAGGGGATTCTGGGTCACCTGCGCGTGGTGGTGACGACGACCGGCGGTGGCGGCGCGTGGCATCTCCGGCGAGGCGCGTGCGGGCAGGTGCGGTGGATTCCGGCGACGGTTTTTTCAGGCAGTATCTTTATTTCGACTTTGTGAACGTGCTGATATTTTTTGTTTAGCGTTTCAGGTTTCACAGAGAAAGTTGGACAATTTTGCCCTTGCTCGTTCGAAATTCCGTTTTGCATTCTATCGGTTGCTGCAAACTTTAGGGCGAATAGTGGTGGCCCTAAAGTGTTAAATTGTATTCCTCGAAACTTACGGACTCAGATAAGTCCGCTCTGATAAATTGGCTTATCCCGTTAAATTTCAGCACTAGCTCGTCATCGTGTGGGGTGACAATAGGATTGGGGTTACCGTGAAAGGGTAACCATTGCTTGTGCTAGAAATTAGGAATTAATTGTTCATAGCTGTTACGTGATTGAAGTTTGCTCTTTTGATTAACTACAGTATACTATCGTTTTGTGTGTGAAACGGCTTTTTTTGTTGATATCTCTTTGGTTGCATTGACTATTCCCTAGAATACCTAGTTCTGCTTAGTGTGGCTCAATTGTGACTTTGTGTTTCTTATTTGAAAATGACAACGCACAAATTTGATTTGGGAATTTTTAATGGAAAATGTGATTTTTCCATTTGGCAACAGAAAATGAGAGGTATTTTGGTTCAACAAAAAGTTTCAAAAGCTATTGATGAGAGTTTTCTCGCTGATTTTTCAAAAGAACGAAAGGAAGAGGCTGATGAGCTTGCTTACACTTCAATTATTTTGCACTTGTCTGACACTGTTTTGAGAAAAGTTGGAAAACTTGATTCTACAAAAGAACTTTGAAAAAAGTTAGAGGATCTATATTTGCTCAAATCTACTCCTAATAAATTGTACTTGCTTGAAAGATTTTTCAGTTTCAAAATGGATCCTTCAAAAGATTTGGATGTGTTTAACAAACTTGTTCAAGATATTGTTAACTGTGGTGAGTCGGTGTCTGAAACTTACAAAGCTATCATTTTGCTAAATGCTATACCTGATACTTATCGTGAAGTAAAAAATGCTATTAAGTATGGTAGAGACACCTTGACGCCTGAAATTGTCATTAATTCCCTTAGAAGTAAGGAGATGGAGATGAGAGCTGAAAAACATGATAAGGAAAGCGGTGAGTTGCATATGATGAGGAGTAGAATGAAATTTAAGCAAATGAGTTTGGGTAGAAATCAAAACAGTTGTGATTCGAGTAGCGACTTGAGTGATGATGATGGTAAGAAGAAGAGCAAGAAGTGGGACAAGTCTGGTGGTAGACGATGTTACAGTTGTGGTAAGTCTGGACACTTCATTAGGGACTGTCCCAAAAGGAAGGATAGGCAGAATGGTAAGATGAGAGGTGATGCGAATCTGGCTATAGGGTCGATTGATGACCCTAGTGAGGTTTACTTAGTGTAACCCTAGTTACTGCATGTGCATCCGTGTGTAATCCTTTTCTGCACGTGTGTGATTACTTAATTCTGTTGCGTGGTTATATGTTACATTTTCAAATTGTTTGATATGTGCATTAGCATGTTTTAAGTGATCTTATTACTGTGTGTAATTGTTTGCATGAAGTGTGGGTTTTTTGTGATGCATTTGCAGTGTGTTGTGTGTCTTATGGTAAGGTGGAGTATAGATGCCTAGGGGTACATTGGTTGTACCGTGGGATGTGGTGTGTGACATTTGGATCACGGTGGAGAGGTGATCAAATGTTGGAATCTTTTATCTGTGAAGATACCCTGATCAGGTGGAGTGCAAGTGAGGCACTTTTATCATTTCTGTTAGGTGGAGACCCATTATCCACGTAGGTTGGAGAAGTGATGTGTTGATAGAGGATTATCCCGAGAGCTTAGGATCTATAGAGACTTACCTGTTAGACATGAGTTTGTTTGGGTGATTAGTCTAGTGAGCATGGTGGGCGATGAGGTGAGATATGTGTTCTCGAGGTGAGTGAGCAACACGGAATGGGATAGGATAAGTGTGGTGTGATCTTTGTGAGGTCATTTATGCATTTGTTGCGTATGTATTGGTCGTTGATTAACTTGTTAATTTGTTGTTCTGTGTGAACTTGTGTGATAAGATCTCTGTGTTATCCTATATGATATCTCTGTCGCATGTTTTATTTGCTCTTGATTGATTGCTGTGCTTATTTGTTTCTACTTGGGTGTTCTTGACCTTAGCCCTGGTGAGTATATGGAACAGATATGATATGTGTTTCAGGTGGAGACACGAGGTAAGGTCTGTGATGCCAATTTTATTAGTTACCTTGATTGTGCAAGTGTAAACTGTGTGTTTTGTCTACTTGCAGATTTATTGGGATCAAGGTGGAGATTTGTTGGGTTTTTTGATACCCAATAAATCCGGGATATGATGTTAAATCGGTATATTTAGTTGGATAATATTTCATAGGTCTCGGCCGATGATTGAAATGATATGTTGACACCACAATCGAACCAATCGAATCACGTAACCCACTTGGACCATTCGAAGTAGCCTAATTGTATTATTGTTGCTCATGGCCCGACCCGAACGTTTTTGATGGCTTTCAGGGTTAGCCCACTTATTCTATCTGTTATTGGGCCCTGTTTGTTTGACCTAAAAGCCTAAACCCTAAACCTACTCTTAACCTATTTAAGTTTGTTTGTTAATTACAATTAGTGTGGAAGAAAAGAAAGCAACCCGTCTATTTGTTAAGGAAAAGAGAAACCGACCTCCATTTTCTTGCTTTGTGCTTCTTGGTGGACATTTTTCTTTCCCCTTCCTTCTCCCTTTGCCTTGGTGGTTAAAGATAGTTGTTCTTCATCTTCACACCATAGTCCTAAGTGGGTTGTTTTCAGTTGGACCAACCAAACATTGGGAAGTGTTCGGTTTGGGATCGATTTGGTTGATTGTGGTGTAGTTTTGGTGATTAACTGAGCCCGGTTTGGTGAAATCAAAGGTCAATAATATAACAATTGTCATGGAACCTTTTCTGGTCCTTTGAAGTTCACTGACAAGGAAGGTTATCCTTGATTTGTTCATGACTCCGAAGCTTTACTGGACTGCATTCCAGAGTTCTCAGTAGCTTGATGACCCAATTACTCTTATGGCTATTTTGGCAACATTGAGGAGTATAACCAGCCCATCAATAGCTGGTCAGTGGACATCCGCTTTATATAATCGGTGTTAGGAATCATTTCCACAATAGTGCTAGCAGAACCAGTGGTTGGAGTAGCTAGAAACTCAACTGGATAGATCTTTGCTCCGGTAATGAATCCTTCAAGGTTATGCCTTCTAATGATTGGCACAACCATGTTTTTCCAAAGAAGGAAGTTATTTCTGTCCAACTTCACCGGAGCAACTTGAGTAAGATTAATCCCAAGTGATGCCTGTTGATTACCTCCCACCATTGAGATTTGAAGGCATCAGAGTACTTGAAGTGGGTTGAGCTGACTAGGTATTGTCATTTTGTTAGCCATTGTGGCTCTGATACCAAGTTAAAAATTGAAGAGTGGTCCCAAAACCGCACACTTTCCGGATTTACATGTGCTCAATACGGTGAGCAAGTCAATCTGGTAAGTGCGAGGAAATACGGTAAGTTCAATGAATCCGATCACTTCACTCAACCCGGTAAGCATCATTTCCTGGCAAGCATCATCTCATATGTACATTTCAACGAATGTAATAACATAAACCAAAGAAAAGACATTAGTTCTTAGTTAAAACATAGCTAATAAAAAGTTTGTACTTGGACTACAATGAAACCAAATACTAGAAGTGCTAGCATTGATTTGCTGAATGTTTCCCGTTCCCAAATTATAAATGGGATGATTTCCTGGAAAAGAACAAGTTGTGCTCAGAAAACTAAATGATCAGGGAGGACAGTGATAATTGCTGAAAATGGCCAAACCGTATCTAGGCTAAGGGAAAAAGAAAAAAACAAGATTTGAAGGGTGGTGAGGTTTTTGAAATGACTACAGTTCGTATATCAAATAAAAACACGGTGTAAAGTTTGAATGTCATTTGAACATTTACCCTTCTTTATTTAGTTTTACAACAATCGAGTCTTCCGAGTTACAAAAATGTATTTATAAACATAGCACTGTGTTGATATCGTATGTTGATAGCAAGATGTTAATGGGATTGATTTTTATTTTTATTTTTTTGGGACCATTTATAAAACTACCACCTATTATATTAAAATAAGAATAATTCTATTCGTACATAATCATTTATCGAATTTTTTACCGAATTGACAAGTGGCAGCCCCCTATTGGGGGGCGTCCGTGGGCCCCGGGCGCCCCCCCAATAGGGGCCGCCACTTGTCAATTCGGTAAAAAATTCGATAAATGATTATGTACACGTAGCGCGATCGTTAAAATAAAATTTAGAAATGTCAATCGTGAACTTTTTGGGCCCAATCATTAATTACCTTGTGTGTCAATTTTTTGTAACTTTTTTCTGTCCGTGGACTCTCTGAGCAACATGCCATAATGACAAAGGTCAACAAATTGTGAAGAGAAAATTAAATAAATCATGTTTTTAAGTTTTTTTCTTTTCACAAATTAGGTATTTAGTCCTTTTTAATTCTCATTATTTTTAAAATACATCTTTTTCTCTCTCATTTTCAATCATATATTATTCGATAAAATAAATCATTAGTTTTCTTTATTACTCAACCCACACTCTAAATAAAAATACTATTATAAAATGTATTTTGGGCAAAAAATGGAGCCTCTTATTATTAAAAAAAATTATTTTATTTTTAGTATTTCTTTAATAATCCCGTGAATTGTGGTAAAGTTATCCAATTTTTATTTTTTAAAATTCAAAATTATACAAAATCATATTAGCTTAATGTTTTACTTTTATTTTGGAAGAAGGAACTTTGCCATTTTTTAGTCTTTATTATTTTTAAAATACATTTTTTCTATTGTTTTCAATCGCACACTTTTCGATAAATTAATATTACACGCAAATCTAATTTTTATTTTTTAATCAACATTATCTATCAAAATAATATTCTAAAATGCACTTTGGACAAAAATGAGACTCAAACGGGCTCTTCATCTTCTTCACTGTTGACACCATGAGATCGTGAGACAAAGACTTTCCTTCTTAAAAACCTCTTCCATATTAGTTGAAGAGATATATGAGAGAAACATAGGTCAAGTTTATTTCACACAATGTAATAAACGAGCCAAGGGGCAATCTACACCAATTCTATACCTATAGTCACAACTTGGAAAAGAGGCCACACATAAAATATATTTCTTGTTCAAATCTATTAGGGTTCACAATTCTTACGCAAACAATGGATTAGACAACCTTTTTTTTTTTTCCACAAACCCTATATAAAATTATATGCCACACGATTGTTGAATTTTATTTGCTCCGTCACACGTGTTATCAAATGGACACAATTTCGAGGACAACACATATGAGGGAATATACGTCACTACATTCATTTTGTACACTATAATACACAATAAATCCATTTTGTTAGTAACATATGAGGTAACATAGGTCACAATATGCAGTTTTAGAGATTATATATCATGTAGATTGTTGGTTGTGATCGGAGAACAATTCGAAATTTTATGGCTTATTCATCATCGGCCCGATTAGGGTTTCAATCGCCTAAATGGTACCAAGTTGAAAGTTCAGAAGAAGATTAACGGGCCTTATAAGTAGGTATGGCCCCGAGGTCAAGGGTACCCTTAGCCCAACTCGGCCCAGCACACAATAGTATTTATTTGAACTGGGGAAAATTAGACTCTGCAGTGCTTTTGAGATGAAAAAAATTTAAAAATACAGATTTTTTACATTTTAATTAAAAAATACGTCCATAAATTTACAATGACAGTAAGTTTGTAACTTCAGTTTTCTTTTAGAAAAAAACCAATTACAATAATTCTAATTTCTCAAAAGTTATTGTAGCACCTTGAGACGTTACAATGGACCAATGATTGTAACTTTTTGAACAATGAAAAATGATGTAATCTTCACATTCGACCCTCTAATATTAGTGTATTTTGTAACATACCCTTCGAATTATAATCCAACTAATATAATCAATTTGAAAAAAAAATAAAAAAAATTGGTCAAATAAAATTGAAAAAGAATTATTCATATTCTTTCTCGAGAAACATGTCTTCTGAACAACTTCTCTCTAAAAGAACAAAATCGCTCTCAAACTCTACGGGGTAATTTGCAATGATTTCATTCTACTGTACACTTTTCGCAATAGTCTACTCAGTAGTAGTATCGAAACGATTGATAATCTGTCTAATTCTATTTGATCTCTCACTTTCCTTAATATCTTGTGGTAACCTGAATATAACTTAATCGTCGTAAATATATAATTACGTTGTAATGTATATTGCTAGAAAACCTAGAAGAGGACCACATTTTTGTTGAATTTTCAATGTTTCAACTAAATTACTTAGAACACGTGAAAAAAATTAAAGCCCCATATTCTTTTCCAGCTTGATAACATGACTTGCAAATTTATCCATGACTGATGTGAAATCTCCATCAATAGGCAATAACTTCTCCTTTTTAGTTTCCTTTAAGACTTTCCAATTGAAAAGGTTGAAGAATAATTCACTTTATGGCAATGTAGTTGAGAAATTTCATCACAATGTACTACTCCCTTGTGGTTATTTGATAGTGACTATTTATGTAAATTATTTGATTTATTTTTTAATATTTTCGTTTCGCTCGATCTATAGTTCTCCTTAGAGTTTATGTAACTCGTACAAGATTTATCGAGCAAAGTAACTAGTAGTCTCGAACTCTGCAGGAATTGAGCAACTTGGTTCTAGACTTTAGAAAATTTAATGCATTCAATCTGATTGATAAAAACAATAGCCATTTTCCTTTCTCTGGGTAACTTCTTCTTCAATAAGTAAAGTGACATTGCTTGTATATGTAGCAAGAATTAGGTGACAAGTAAATGTTTGCAAGTGTAGACTTGTGTCAAAGTGATTATTTGAAAATTACGCGTTAATGTTGTATTAAATAATAGGTGGAATGAAATAAATCATTTAATTCCACTTTTCATTTAATCTATCATCCAGTCCTATCTAGACTGGGGTTGTAACCACAGTAGGGCTACATAGAATTACTCTTTCTACCTTACATTATTTAAAAGAAAAAAAAAATCTTCATATATTTTATCTACCTTTTAACATGCGTTTTCCACAAAAAATCAATTTTCAAAAAACGAAAGCATTTCTAGCACTCATTTTCAACCGTGCATTCTTTTTAAAAAAAAAAAAAAAGTCTTTATGTTTATTCATATCTTTTAATCTTTTATCTACTTTTCAACTCGCATTCTTCCAAAAAAATCAATTTTCGAAAAATGAATTTTCCAAAAATCATTATCACAACCACTTAACAAGTCTCTATCGCTATTTTACATTTGTACACTTGATCTTATTCTATTTATGAGTCGATCAATATTTGATCTGAAGTCAAGTTAAATCATATATTGCGAAAAACTAAGTTCAATTTTGTCCACTAAAAAGTCTAATCTTCTTATCACTACGTACATCCCATATAATCGGATTAATCTTGAAATTTATATATAACTAAAAATGGAAAGAGGCAAACAAGCCACTTACATTGAATTCAAGAATGTCATGGTACTTTTTAGCAAAATACATCTAAGAATATATGCTTCCCAACTTTTATTGCCATTGCTCCAAATTCAATGTATTGTTTTTAGTACTATGAAGTTCATGACCCACCCAACCAATTTATGATAACATAGAGCTATCAAAATCAAATGCAAAAGGTAGAACATCAATTAATTTCCACCTTCTAGTCGGTGCACCCATGAAATTTCAGTCCATCTTTAAACCACATTCTTTAAAATATATTATTAATTACACATTCTTTCAGTAAAATAACTTTGCACGTAAGCCTAAAGTTTTTCCTACTTTTTTTTTTATCACAAAATTCCAAAAAATCACTTTTTTACAAATTTAATTCTAAAAAGATCAGGCTCGATGTTTTTATGGACACAATCTTTCATTGCTAGGTGGTCTCGAAAGGCTAACATATGTCAAAAACAATAAGAAACTTTGAGCCAAACAAGCAACGAAAAATAAATAAATAAACAACGAATGGAAATAATTACACTTTTCACTTTTAATACCCTTATCTCACTCTCATATGAGAGTACAACTGAAAAAAAAAGGGGGTGGAGCACAAATCAAAAAAACGATGGCATAAAGAGCATAGCCCGCTTTGAGATTTCTTTAACTAAGGGGGTCTATAATATAACGGGCTAACTGATTTAATTTATCTTTTTCTTCACTTAGATTAAATGTTCGGATTTCTTCAACTAAGGGGATCTATAATATAACGTGGTAACGAATTTAATTTATCTTTTTTTTTTTTCACTTGGATTAATGTGAATCTAAACATTTTAAAAGTCCAATGGCGCTATCCAACTTCCACCATGTATACTTTAGTGCAAGATTTCATTTGGACATCCTTGGATTCTCCATACTTTACTCACTTTTTTCCTCACCTTTTTGTTTCAAAGTTTTGAAATTTGACTTTTGAAGAACATACCTCTATTTTCTTATAAATAAAAGAAAAGAAAAGAGCAATGTAGATAAAGTTTATGTAAACATATATTATACGATTTTTTGTTTAAAAATTAACGATTTTCGTTACTTTCTGAAATCGAGAAAATGCTTGCTTATTATTAGAAACTCGCCATTTTAGGCTCGTAGTGACACAATTTTCATCGATTCTCTCATAATAATTTTGATATTACAATGGGTGGAAGGGTGATTAGGAAAACGTAATAAAATGAGTTTTTTTTTTTTTTTTCAAAAAGTTATAGTTACTAAAATTACTCATAATTTGATACTTGGTATTCGCTAGTATATGACCTCATTTCGAAAAGGAATTGTTGACATGTCTAAATGATTCTACATGGAAAAATTGAAATTATAGGTGCAATTATTTAGTGATGTAGACATGAAGCAATTTGCTTTGATGATAATTTATATTCTGATCCTAGATAGGCATTTGTTTGACATTGTATAAACCAACAATTAGTCATCCATCAATTTTTATTTTATTTTATTTTTTTGTTTTTTTTTAATGGACCCATTTCATGACGATTGAGTTTTCATCTCATATTTATACTATGATTGGACAAAATGACGCAAAATAACTGATCATTTTTTATTTACTAAGAATAATTGCTTCGACTTTATAAGAAGTTGATGGTATTTTAATGGCGAAAATGTACACATAAATTGTGAGTCATGTGGGATATGATTTCAATTACGGATTTGGAACATAATATTTGGCGTATTCTTGAAATTACCCGAGATTCAAATTTCGTTGTTGCGTTATTTATAATTGAGACTTGACTTAAAGACAATCTATAAAATTGAAAAAAAAAAAAAAACAAATATACAAAAAAGTGTGAGATTTTAAACAAGTGAAAATCTAAAATATGCAAAATTATAATTTAGGAGGTTGCATATAAATTAATAGGATAGCCAAAATAAAAAAAGTTCATTTAAAAAAGAAGAAGAAAAAAATGATAAAATTATCTTAATACCAATAGAAACCAATATTATTCAACACACACCCCCCCCCCCCCCCAAAAAAAAGTAATTTCTCATGTTTGGTAAGGTTTTTCCTTTTAGATTATAAGAAATAGGTCATGTGTTATGTGTGGATTAAATAGTCGAATTACGGGTTCTACAAAAGTGTAGATAAAAATTATATTTGACTAGCTTATCTCAATACTTTTGGAACGATCAAGTGAGTTAGACATGGCCATGATAAATGTATAGTCTCGGCGAGCCACCGGGTCCAATTTTTTTTTTCTTTTTTTCGAAATTTTTAAATTTACTTTCTAAGTAAAGTTCGAGTCATTGAATGAGTCGAGATGTTGAGTTCTCGCTTCTCAAAATGCTTGTTTTTAAAGTGTTTTTAAGTTGTGGACCTTATACATTACTTAGATAATAAGTGAATATGAGTTATGAGTCGTATAGAACATATGTATAAAAATGATGAACTTAAATTATTCTTTAAATTTTGCCAAACATGTTCAAATGTCGACTTGAAAGTTATACTAATGTTTAAAATGTTTGAGCTGTCTATAAGAATGCTCGGGTAAAATTATTAGCAACTTTGTTGCGAGAAATACTATTAGGTCACGTGTAATGTGTAGATAATAAATGAATAATAATTATGAATATAAATGGTTGCAATTTAGTCTTTGACTTTAACTTAATAAAAAAAAGTAACTTTTTAGTCATTTTTGACATTGCCAAACATAGGTTAAATGCACAAGGATATTAGGCCCCGTTTGATTGACAAAGTTTTCTAGGAAAGTAGAAAAATCTTTTCCCTTTTCCAATTTTTGTAGTGTTTGATTGGCGAAATTTTTCAGGGAAAATATTTTTTAACTTTCTAAATTTTCCATATTTTTTAGAAAAATAAATTTTTGATGTTTTGGTGAGAAAATATTTTCCAACTTTTCAATTTTTTTTGTTTTTGCAATTTGAAAAAATTCTAGCACAGTGGTGAAAAAAATTTCACTTTTATTGACAATTTTCATGTAAAACAAAGTCAAACGAACGATATTCAGTATGATTATTTTTTTTCATTTTTTTTTTGGCAATTGGAACAAATTCTAGATCCAATGGTAGAAAACATTATCACTTTAATGAACAATTTTCATAAAAAATGAAGTCAAACGGACACCAAACTTTCAATATTTTTCAAGGAAAATTATACCAATCAAACACAATTAATTACAATTCCCAACTAAATAATTTCTAGGAAAATCTTTTCTCTGTAAAATATTTTCTTTCCACTCATTTTTCATCTTTCTATCAACCCTTAGTTCAAATTTAAGAGACCGTTAGACATGATTACCAACACAATCATGTTAACACGATGTAATTAATTAATTATAATTAAAGACTTTAATTAATTCTTTTCCCGTGTCATTTCAACTCCCAAGAGTGGACACCAATGTCAATACAATCATAGATACGAATATGAATTAAAGTGCACAAAAATATCCATGACCCACAGAAGTACACGTCCAAGAAACCTCTCTTTCCATTCAAAACTTCTGATCATTTGGGTTGGAGAATTGTAATGTGAAGAAGAAGAAAAAAAAAATAAAAAAAATAGAGAAGATAAAGGAAAAAAGGGAATGTCGAGCTTTAGTTACAGAAATGGAATCACATCAAAAGGTGTTGGTATGAAACTCGACAATTATAGTTCCAAATCTTCTTCTTCTTTTAAGTCGAAGGTGCAATCAACGGGTTCTAGCATACGGCGGAGCAGCACCGGCTCAGTCGGCGGCGGCTCCAAAGATGATTCTGCAGGTTGAAATGTAAACTGGGCTTGAATTTTCTTGCTTAATTATGAGTTTTTAGAGTGTTAATTTCTTATTTTTCATCATTGTTTTTTATTTTATGAGTGAAGTTCATTTTTTGTGTGGATAAATATGCGATTTCTATGTTTAATTTTGTATACCTTTTTTGAGTTAGGAATGCTTTAGGGATAATTAAAATTAGAATTCGTTGGTTATTTTTTTGTAAATAGTACCTAGTTCTTGCAAATACTCTGCTGTTTGGAAAGAGTTATTGGGAAGGAAATTGCGAGATAAAAGCAAATTGTTATCAGATGTTATTCTATGAGAAGCTCTTGATGTTTCATTCTTCTTGTATGAGAATCCGTATGAAAAGAGCTCGACTTTGGACTTTCCATGGTGTGTTGCTTCAACATTGCAATTGTTTGCTTTAAGGGGTTTTCGAATTGTTCTGTATTTTCTTTTCCATGGTGCATATTATTCCTACAATATGGTTCATGATAGTTCTTACATGTGTTTTTTATTAGTAATTTAAAAATGTTAGAACGCTGTCTGCATGCTTAATATTGCAATGCTTGAATACAGTTTCTGGGAGAGTTCGAGTTGCTGTTAGATTACGGCCTCGAAATGCAGAGGAAATGGTGGCAGATGCTGATTTTGCAGATTGTGTAGAATTGCAGCCAGAGGTACTCCATATATTGTCCACTATTATGACCCAACACTTCATCTGGAAGCCATTTTTCCTATGATTTCTGCTTTGAAAATGTAGCAAAAGTTAGAAATTTTACTTATAATGCAAGTATTAATTATTCTTGGCTCTGTTTCAGCTCAAAAGGTTAAAAATTCGAAAAAACAACTGGGATTCTGATACATATGAGTTTGATGAAGTGCTGACAGAATTTGCATCTCAAAAACGTGTTTATGAAGTTGTAGCAAAGCCCGTAGTTGAGGTAGATAAAAGTTGATTCGAATACTTATTGTCAATATTTGTTTTGATAAAACGTGCACTTATGTTTGTTGTTGTCTTCAGAGTGTTTTGGATGGTTACAATGGAACAATCATGGCATATGGGCAGACTGGTACTGGGAAAACCTACACTCTTGGACGACTAGGAGAAGAAGACACTGCTGGTCGTGGAATAATGGTGCGTGCACTGGAGAATATATTAGCTGAAATATCACCCGAGACTGATGCAGTTTCAGTCTCTTATTTTCAGGTTGTTATTTGCTTAATTTTCTTCCTTTCGAATAACAATTACTTGCACGATTTTTCCTCAGAACTTTTATCGAATACTTTTACGGTTTTATAAGACTTTTGCGATCTGTGCAAGACTGACATTCTTCATAAATACGTGCAGCTTTATATGGAAACCATACAAGACCTCCTTGATCCAGCTAATGATAATATATCTATTGCAGAAGATCCAAAAAATGGAGACGTGTCATTGCCTGGTGTGACCCTAGTAGAAATCAGGGATCATAAGAGTTTTGTGGAATTACTACGTATAGGGGAGGCAAATCGTTTTGCTGCTAACACAAAATTAAACACAGAATCTTCACGCAGTCATGCCATTTTAATGGTTATTAAAATGCACTTCATTTTATTATGTTGGTTGTTCCTGCACTTCAAAATTTTGGAATTGATTACGTTTTCTGGAAATTCTTAAAGGCATGGATTTGTGACTGCTGCAGGTACACATGAAGAGGTCCATCAAGGGAAGAAATTCTTCTCTCTCTACTGAAAGCACGGGTAAAACATTGAAGGCTCCTATTGTACGTAAAAGCAAGCTAGTTATTGTAGACCTCGCTGGTTCTGAGCGCGTTGAAAAGTCGGGTAATGTACTGAATCATGAAAAGTATACAATGTTACAATATTGCCGGTGATCAAAAAATTGCTTGTTGCACATATTCTCATTTTTAATCTTATTTACTCTAATATCACCGCCTATGAATCCGCGTAGGATACATTGATATGCGATTTTTTGAAAAATACTGGCATGTTGATTAATTTCTTTCAGTTTTTCATTTATTTAGTATAAATTTAGTTTATACTTTTTATTACTTTTTCTTGTTGAAATATCTTAAATAAGAGTACCTATTTGTTATTTAGCCCTTGTTTGAGCCTCATTTTGGAAGGAAAAAATATGTTTGGAGTAGTGATTCTTTTTGGAGAATGTGTGATTTAAAAATAAGAAAAAAAATTCGATTTATGTGTAAAATTATTTTATTTGAGAATCTGTGGTTGAAAATGAGTTTTTGAAAAAATGGGGATCAAACAAGGGCTTAATAATAACTTTGAATTAAATATATATAATATTTTTGATAAAGAAAGAAAAATGATCATGGTAGAGTGTCTGAAAAGTGTTGGTATCCAATGTGTTTGACATGCGTTGGACACGGATGTGTCACCCTAGTTGAAGTATCCGTGCTACACAGATCACCATACATCCATCTTAACATCCTTATTTTTTCTACCGTCATCTTATGGACGTATTTCTTTTAATAGTTTCAAGAATGAATACCATAAAGCATGGAAAGTCTCAGAAATACTCTACTGACATTTTAACCTTATTATCTTCCCATCGCATAGGATTCGTGTAGCACATCCATTTACCGGCTCTTCCTATTATCAAATCCTCTTTAGTTCCCATTAATAATTCGAACTTAAATAACCCAAAGCAATCACTTTTTTAAGATGGCATTTTCCTTTATAATGACCAAATTACTGTCCTTGTTCCTAGTATTAGTGAAGTGACATTGCATTTAATGTGTCTTGGTTCTACTTATTCTAACACTGTAAGATTCCAAATTACTCTACCAGAGTTCTAACATACGATTTAACCCCTTCTAGTCTCATCAACTAAAACTATGTCATTGAATAAATACACTAAGGAATCTCATCATGGACATTTCTTGTAACACTCACCAACCCCAACCAAAAAAATGATGAAAAAACTACAAGAAGAAGAATAATAAGAAAACTTCTCCATTAAGCTCAATGAGGCATCACAAGACATTCATTCATTGTAGTTGTATTAATTGTGATGCAAGTTATCAAAGAAGATGTCATTTGGAAATGATAATGCTTTGCACCTTAGCCAAAAATTTAACCTGCTTTCTTAGTAATTCCCAAAGATTGATTTAACGACAGGAAGCGAGGGACATACATTTGAGGAAACCAAGTCTATCAACCTCTCTTTGAGTGCACTAGGGAAGTGTATTAATGCATTGGCAGAGAACAGTGCTCACGTTCCTGTTCGCGATTCAAAGCTTACAAGGCTGCTTCGAGATTCTTTTGGAGGTGAGCTTATAGCTGAATATAAGTCTGATGATATGAGATAAAATGGACATCATGTTCATTCCACAAGAAAAAAGATATTTTATTTTATTTTTTGTGTCTTGAGAACCTGGAGATTCATATCTCGGACATCATAGAAGTCAAGAAAAAATAGTTAAAGTGGATATTTTTGAGTTCTATTCGTTGATATGGGATGCATGATAATTTTAATCCAGTTATTTATCACTTGTAAATGATGGTGAAATCAGTCTCCTCTAGCTTTAGTGATAAACAATTTGAACTTGCATGACCTGAAATTCTGAATTTACATCGTAGTTTTGGATGTATAGAAATCTAAACTCACTTGATCAGGTAATAATGAATATATACCAGATATCCATGTATTGTAAGTATTATTGATTCATTTATCCCACCCCAGTAATCCAATGCTTTATACTGAGAATTAAGCCATGTTCAGTTGAGATTTTAGACGATGCATCCGTCAAAAAATTTCTGATAGCATAGCTGGTAGGAAACCACTGGAAGACGGTGGACATTCTATTCTACTTTTGCAAGTTTGTATTAAAGCATAATCATAACTTATAAGATCAAAATGTCATTCAATGTTATAACATAAATTAAATGCACTTGAATTCTCAGGCACAGCAAGAACCTCATTAATTATTACTGTTGGGCCATCGCCACGCCACCGAGGAGAGACATCCAGCACTATAATGTTTGGACAACGAGTAATTTTCATTTATCTTTTCTTGTCTATTCAGATGTTTAATATTGAACATGTTACCTATTTAGTTTCTGTTCTTGTTACTTTCTTAGGTTTCATTTGGTTTGATATTTTAGCTCCAATTTTTCATTCTACTTGTTACTCTTGTATTTGCGTTGAAACAAGATGAGAAATTTTGGAAAAATGCATGAGAAGATGAGTTAGGCATTGATAATTGGGTAAAAAATGAAATGTCTTGCATTTTCACAGGCTATGAAGGTGGAGAACATGTTAAAAATTAAAGAGGAATTTGATTATAAAAGTTTATCAAGGAAGCTTGATGTACAATTAGACAAACTAATTGCTGAGCACGAAAGACAGCAAAAAGCATTCCAGGATGAGGTTGAAAGGATAGCTTTGGAAGCACAAAAACGTGTTGCTGATGCTGAACGAAACTATGCTGATGAATTGGAGGTAACTGCACGCATGTCAAACACAATATACTGTGTTAAAAAATGGGGATTCTCTTGAATTTATCTCCATTAACAACTATTAAAAAGTCTATACTGTAGATTGCTAGTCAGATGTTCTGAGGTAAATGAATCCCACTTGATGCATTTTGAACACCCTATCCACATATTAACAATAATTGAGCACTGATTTTTGTTTGATTCATGATCTTCCAAGTGACTTTATCATATTTCCTTGATAATGTTTCTCAAGGAGGTCATTGTTTAGTCCTATCATTTATTCGCATTCTGCTTATTGTTGTAGAGAGGTATCTTCCCTACACAGATACACACCTACTTATCATGTATATATTTAGCCCTTGTTTGACATCCATTTTCATTCTCATTCTCTTTTTTCATTTCAGCCACACATTCTATCAATAAAATAATATTACACATAAACCCAAAAATTCTCCTTACTTTTTAACCACACATTCTTCCATTAATCGCTATTCCAAATCAAATTGTTCTCCAAAATGGGTGTCAAACAAGGGCTTATAAGGTTGCTTGTTCATATATCTATACACGGATTTATAAGGTTGCTTGTATTTTTTTCTGCTAGTGCTTTCAACTCTTGACTGATCCGATCAACTTAAAGCTGTTTGTAATCTGAGTTTTTTCCGTATGTTCTATTTTAATTAGGGGGACAGTCTTTTAATTAGGGGGACAGTCTTTTAAAGCTGCTTTAGTGCCACAAGTTGGCTATACTAGGTTTATTTGGATTTCTTTCAGTTTTGCTGTTTTCTTTATGCAGGAGGAGAAATTGAAGTATCAGAAAGACTATGCAGAATCAATTAAGAAACTCGAGGAACAAAGGGCAGAAAAGCAAGAAAAGCATGGACAACAAAAAGTCAGAGTTGGACTGGCTGATGATGGCATTGATCAGAAATCCAACTCAGAGGTACACCAGTCAATAAAGAAACTCTTGTATAGTATGATTATGATCCATTGTCTGCTGCAATTGGTTGTTATTCACCAGCGTCAAGTTTGAAGCTTCAATTATATAAACATAATTGTTTTCATCTGAGTGTATGTTGACGGATTCACCCCTTAGAACCCTCAGTGAAAAGCTCACAGGATCATGACCTTTTTAGATCTGTCACATTTCTTTAAGGTCCCTTTGGAATTAAAACTTTTCAAGAGAAAAAGGATTCAATATATTCAGGTTAAATTTATTCATAACTGGAAGAGTAAGAGTAACCATAAGTCCAATTAATGTGAAGTTCTATGGTCAGACATGTTGTTTGGAACTCGTAAAGGTTTTAGATGTTTATTCTGTAAAATTTGAGACAGTACTCACTTCACTTTCTGCACTTGCATGATGGTTCATCCTCATTTTTCTTTCCACTTTATGATATTAAAATTAGTATCATCTCCAATGCTGCATTTTCCATTTCATCCTCAATAATTTGAAAATGAACTGTAAAATGCTGTAGTAATTATTCTCTTCCCCATCTCCACTTTTGTCAGTTTTATTTGTTCTGTTTTCTTGTCAAATGGCCTCTCATCGTTTGGCCGCTTAGGTAAAAAGTTACTTTGATTATGCGCCGGTAGGCATTCATGATACTTCTCATTGGTTCTATCTGGTCTTTAGCTGTCAACTTCTGGTGAAATTGCCAAGATTAAAAAAATGCTTCAGAATGAAATTCTTTTACGGAAAGCTGCAGAAGCAGAAGTCACTAATCTTAGAAATCAATTGACTCAGTGGAAAAAAACAGAGGTATTTTCTTCTATTGGTCAATTCCTTTCTTCACTATATCATTTCTATTTTCTTGCTACTTCTATAACTACGCTTCTAATGGCAATGAGTTGGCATATTAGGCTGCTCGAAATGATGAAATCTCAAAGCTTCACAAGCTGGTGGAAGATGAAGCACATCAAAAAGCAAGGCTTGAAGAAGAAATAGCAATTTTACGAAGTCAGCTGTTGCAAATAAGTTTTGAAGCTGATCGGGTATTCTTCGTTTTCCTTTTCTGTTGAGTGCACCTGGATCCCCTGGGCGTGGGGTTCCCAAAATGTAGTCTAGATAGTGGGCCATCACCATTCTGATTGGACGGACTCGGAGAAGGGTAAATCCTCAGAAGCCTGCTTTAATAAGCGTTGGATTATCTGGAGCCTAATTAGGTTCCCATAGCTTCTAAAGCTATATAAAGGAATCTGAGGGGTCATTCTTTTGCGGTGAGATAAAAAGCATAGAGTGGATATAGCTCTCAAGTAGAGGGTGAACCACTATCAATCTGTGTGTTTGCTTTGCATTTTCTTTGATTTCAGCCTGTTTTTCATTTCTCTCAGGATTGGTTTGAGGACTTAAACCCTACATTTAGGTCTTAGAAGTTTTGGTCATAAATTATATTGTTATTGTACTAGATATTGTCAGGTACTAGAATCCTGGAAATTTACATCCCCCATAAAAACAAGTAAATATGGTAGAAGTGACCAATTTTATGCTCAAAGATACGTCAACCTTTTATTCTACATGTCTTTGTAGACAAGAAGAAATCTTGATATTGGCGGGAATGGAGAACTATCTGGCAGTCTAGACTCTCTCATCCCTCAAGTCAAGCATCAACAGCCAAGAGACTCTGGAGATGGAGAGAAGGCATCAATGGTGAAACTTTTTGAACAAGGTGGTGGACTATGAGTATTTTGAACAAGCTTAGAAAGCTCACGTTTAAGTAAATAGACAACTTTTACCAACAAAAAAAAAAAAACTTTTAACTTATTTTTAAGCTTAGTCAAACATATTCACTACTCTTTTTTCTGTATTATGTGTTTTCTATGCGATCATTTTCTGATATCTACTACCTTGCAACAGTGGGACTGCACAAAATACTGTCGTTACTTGAGGCAGACGATGCTGACGTACGTATTCATGCTGTTAAAGTAGTAGCAAATCTGGCAGCAGAAGGTGCTGATCTTAAGCTTCTATAACTACCTTCTATAATTTTCCACATTTTTTATCCGTGTTCTCGTGTTCAACATTATTTAGTTACATTTATAAAGGTTACCAGAAATGGTGTTTTGGGAGCTTTTTCAACTTGAACTATTCAACTCAGTTTTAAGGATTGAAACAAAGACACTGCATATCATGAAAATGCAGTAACTATGTTTGATTTGGCAGGTTCGAGCAGTTTAACCCCCCCCCCCCCCCCCCCCCCCAAAACCCTTTTGAGTTTGTGAAAACAACAATTCCTAATTTACCGGGACAAGGAGAATTGGTGTTTAAAACACTGTTATTTGCTCCTAACTTGTTAAAAGAAATTGGATGTACTTTCTCCCACTTTAGAAGCACGTGGCCAGAAACTTTATTACCGGACATGATTTGCACAGGCTGTACCCTTTGGAACATAGCAAAATTTAGTGAATCGTCGTATTGAAGAAAACTGGGGGAAAATTTAGTACTCCCAATATGAGAACATAAGAAGCTAAAGGGGCATTACCACTAATGAATGTTCCAACCAAAATAGTAATAATTATAACTTTAAAACCCAGATCAAACAGCCTGTTGCGATGTCATATCACGTTTCATATTGTCACTGGAGTAGTATTTTGTTTAAAAACTTTATCAATTCACTTAGACATTTCAATTAGAGTAGAGAAAATATATGAATATGGCTTTTCCAACTGACGGATATAAAGGCTACTAGGGAATCCCCATTTATTTCTGCTGTATTTACGTTATTTATTAGATAACTGGTCACCATGCATAGGTTTAATGAAGGTCTGAATGGGGAAGGTCTGAATGGGTTGTTGTCAACCGAGGTTATTTTGAAGGTTACTACAAGTATAGGGCACGTTTGAGCCTCATTTTTGGTGTAGAATGCATTTTGAAATAGTAGATTGATGGAGAATGTGTGGTTAAAAATGAAGGAAAAGTTTTTGGATTGCGTTTAATATTATTTTATTGAAAATGTGTGGTTGAAAAGAAGAGAGAATAATGTATTTTTAAAAAAATGGGGATCAAACAAGGGCATAGCTTTTCGTTCTATTTAGATCATTTATTACTCTCTCCTATACTTTTCAGAGACAAATCAGGAAAAGATTGTTGAAGCCGGCGGTCTTACGTCGTTGCTGACACTCCTGAGAAGCTCCAACGATGAGACCATTCACAGAGTTGCAGCAGGGGCAATTGCTAATCTCGCAATGAATGGTAATATGTCATTAGCTGGACTGAAATGATTTAGGTATAGAGTTGATATCTTAGTGTTATTTGCTTATGAATTTGATTCTTGGTGATAAACAGAAACCAATCAGGAGCTCATAATGTCTCAAGGGGGAATAAGTTTGTTATCATTAACGGCAGCCAATGCAGAGGATCCTCAAACACTACGCATGGTTGCTGGAGCCATTGCTAATCTTTGCGGCAATGGTAAGTTGATAGGCCATTCAATATTTTTTATTTTCTGGATTTGGTCCCTTTCTTTTGTTGTAGAAGTCATAGGAATTCCACATAAGTTAATTAAATAAAGAAGTTCGGACAAGAAGAGGACGTAGATCTCACATTGAGGATGAAGCACCGTAAATCTATGCATATATATGCTTTTCATATTTTTTATTTTTGTTTAATTCATGATTGCTCTTGAGTAAGGATTATAGTTTTATATATAATCAATTGAATTAGCATCTTCATAATTTATTAGACTGGTTTTGAAAGCCAATTGGTACCGTAGACTGTGTCTCTTTGAAGTTTATGGAACCCGTCTATAAAGTGGAGCCACCATTCATTCCTTTTGTTATTATTATTTTTTTCTTTATTACATTTATCTATTTTATATTCACAGATAAGTTACAAGTGAAGCTAAGAGCAGAAGGTGGTATTAGTGCCTTGCTGGGAATGGTTAGATGTAGGCATCCAGATGTTCTTGCTCAAGTAGCTCGTGGAATTGCAAACTTTGCTAAATGTGAGTCGAGAACAATATCCACACAAGGTGAATCTCTTGTACACCCATCCATGCACCTTCATACGCACAAGCAAAACTCATACATGTATCCCATGATTATGCATGCATGTTTAGGCTCTTTTTCCACTGTTTTTCATATAATAGTCAGCAATTGAGTTCTGCTGATTCTCTCAAGAGGTTATGTACTATTAAATATTTTTTATCCTCTAATAACCTGAGTCTAGAAGCATGTTTGACAAAGCTTTTATTATAATCTAAACTGGTCAAACAAACTTTTTATTCACATACTTCGTAGGGTTCACATCTGACTACTCACTTATTATCCACACTTTTTGTAGGACCCACAACTTGTAAGCACTACCAAACAAGCACATTCTAGGGGACATTGGCCCACCCTGGCTTTATTGTCGTTGTAGGCGGTTCTTTTTTGAAAATATAGAGAAAGGAATAGACGGGGGCCAAAAGATTATTTGCATAGAGCCCTGCATTGTGTGGTCTTGGACTCTGCTGAGTCCCAAAGGAAAATAAATTTTTCAACAAAACAAACAAAAATTGTTATGCCTGACTGCCTGTGCCAGGACCACCAAATTTTAGTAGTCCGGAAGAGTTGCACCTTTAGATAAACCACAGTTTGGGAATTTCGACATTTAGGCTAATTCAGTTAGATCCAAAAAAGCTGTGTGATTTTGTTGAAAGCCATATTTGTTGTGATCTATACATTTTTGGCTCTTAGTTGAATATTGTATATACCATTCTTGTACAGTATTCACATTAGCGGTTAGAATTGTTTCTTTCAATTCTTCATCACATAAAAAGCATGGAAAGATCTTGGGTGCTTGTCTACCTACCACTCATTTACAAAAAAAGTGTGCCTTTTTTTACTTTTTATTTTTTTGGGTTTGCACGATGAGTGTTGAAGACACAATTTGAATAAATAAACAACTTTTCCCTTCTTCTAATAGCTCAAATATTTATACGAGATGGTTCGTCGCCAGGTTTCACCCATAGGTATTTGTAAATATGCAGGTTGATTTAATCAAAGCTTATAATTGCTTATAAACTAGTCGAACTCTATTTACATCCACATATTTATTAGGATCCACGACTTTTACCTTTTTTATAACCACGCATTTTTTGAACCCGCTACTTATAAGCAACTATAAGTTTTGACAAAAATGTATGTAACCAGCATTTTGGATTTGACAAGGCAGGTTGCATTTGCACTACATAAATCCGGTTTTTATGCTTTTATAACACTTGCGTGAAATTCTCTGTACAAGTTATTGTCTTGTTATAGCAGGAACTAAAGCTGGGAAGTCTCTCCTCATTGAAGACGGAACCCTTCCATGGATTGTGCAGAATGCCAACAATGAAGCCTCACAAATCCGGCGTCACATTGAGCTAGCGCTTTGCCATTTAGCACAACATGGTACAATTTACTTTATCTCATAAGATCTGAACTCAAACTCTGAGATTTATCGTGCCTTTAACGCTTGGATCACCACATTTCAGAGGCCAACACAAAGGATATGATAAATGGAGGTGCTTTGTGGGAGCTTGTTCGTATATCACGAGATTGTTCACGAGAGGACATAAGGACTCTTGCATATCGAATTTTAAAGTCCAGCCCGAGTTTCCAGGCCGAGTTGAAGCGACTGAGAGTTGACTACGGCTAAAGTTATGTGGAATTCGTGCAGTAAATCAACTTAAATTATGTTTAGAGTCGTAGACATGATGATTACTTCACAAGGTCGATCACTGATCATCTTTGTGACAGAAAAAAAAAAGAAGGAAAAATAGCTACTTGTTATTCAGTTTCGTGACGTTTCTTTCATGAAAAAGTCCTAGTTTTTTCATCGTGAAGAGCCGAAGTTGGCATAGTGAATTGTTAGTAAATCATATAACTATTATTTTCAGTGTGTAAATTTCTTTTGGTAGGTGGTGGTGGTCATCAGAGGATGTGTGTATCTTCTTTGTAAATTGATATATGAATGAAATTCTTTGGTTTTGTAGCAGCTAATCTAGTCACTCATTTGTAAACAAGTCACTGCATTTTTTTCTCTGTTCAATTACCTCACCTAAAAGATTCAATAGTAAAATGTGAAGATTTTTTTTTTTAGTATATTTTTAAATTAATTAGATGCTACGTGGCATTTTTCATAAATTAATTATACGATGGTAAAACATAAATCAAGAACTTGTAGGTTACACCATTAAAACTTAAATTACTAAATGGATAACATCACACATTGATTTGAGCGGTTCCATTCTCCAGCGCTCCAAGCGCAGGAGAAGGAATTAGCTTTGCCTTGCCAAAAAGGCAAGGCAAAACCAATTTTTTGTTGGTCAAATGCAAGGCCTACCATTGCGTGTGACCAACAAAAATTGTAATTGCAAAATTGTAATTGCGGCTGACATTTTCTTTTTTTTTTTATTATTATTATTTTTTTGTCTTCTTTCTATTTTTTTTATTTTTTGGTCTTTTAATTTTTTTGTTTCATATTTTTTTTGAAAGTGCTGAATTTAATACAATGGCTTGAATCCAAGGTTTTTGAATATTTTATCTCACATGCAAATGGCAGGCCTTGCGTGTGAGAATTATATTGTCAGCCGCAATTCGCGGCTGACCTTTTTAATTTTATTTTATTTTTTTGTCTTCTTTCTATTTTTTTGCTTATAAAACAACACAAACATATATACTTCACAAGGAAAACACACTTAACGATCATTTTCTGAGGCTTGTTTATATTTTTTTGTTGAATTTTCTGGTAAGTCATTTTCTCTTATTTTTTCTTAAATGTGTTGTGTTATATTTAAATTTACATTTTTAATTTGTTTAATTTCATAACATGGTTTTAATTTTATTTTTGTTGCATTTACAATAAGTTTTAAACATGTCAATGTTTAAATTATTTCACAAATTAAATAATTTTTCATATTAATTTTTAAGAATGGAAGGAGATGACAATGTATTTATTCCACAAGTGAATGTTGGTACGATTCCGATATTCAGGCAACAATTTCAAACGCTAGATAATGTCTATAATTTTTACAATGAGTATGCGAAATTAGCTAGTTTTAGCATACGTATTGGTAGTAGCCGAAAGAATCCACAGACAAATGAACTTGTCTACAAGTCCTATGTTTGCTTTAAACATGGTCAAAAAGATGAGTCCTACTAGATGAAACTCAAAAATTTGGTGGCCCGTTCTGGTGAACGAAAGCGTGGAAACTCATGTTGTGAATGTGACGTAAAGTTAACAGTTGTAAAACATCAGACAACTTCTATGTGGGTTGTAAGCCATTTTGTCGAGGGGAACAATCATGCACTATCTACACCAAGCAAAACGCACCGACTACGCTCACATCGACATGTTTCTGCAACCAAAAAAGCGCTTGTTGACCAATTTTCACAGGCCAATATTCCTAGCTGTCAACATATCAGACTTATAGAGATAGATGCTGGTAGGCCTTCTTCATTAGGCTGTAATGAGCAAGATATCAGGAACCATCGACGAGATCGAGGACGAGAAGCCATTAGACGCGATGCAGAAACATTGATTGCACATTTCGAGTTGGAAAAAAGGAGTCCTAGCTTCTACTACGCCTATGAGACTGACGAGGATGGTGTGTTCGCTCGTTGTTTCTGGACTGATGCAGAGTCCATGAGTTCTTATGTTTACTTCGGAGATGCTGTCGTTTTCGACACAACATATAACACAAACAAGTATTCGATGGTATTCGGACCATTTGTTGGAGTAAATCACCATCGGTAAACTACTGTTGTTCCAAGAGGAATTAGCTCAGAGTATGCAGCTGCAAAACATTTGAGTTTGAAGGATATCCATGTCGTCACATGCTCGAATTTATGCTTAGGAAACATGTGATGTTGTTACTAGATCAGTGCATTATAAGTCAGTGGACTCAAAATGCAAAAGCAACTCTAGTTTTCTAACCAACGATGACCTCAATGGGTGGTCAATCTTTGATTTCTCGACATGGGATGCTGGCTTACACGGCGGCAGAGTTGGTGGACGAATGTGCTTTGACTGACACTCGTATGGCGTTAATAATGGATGGATTTCAGAACTTGAAAATACAGGTAAAAGCTATGGATAATGGAGGAGATGTGGGAATGAATAGGGTTATCAGCAAGAGCAGCGAAGGTGCCCAACTCGTGGTTGATCCTACTCCGGTTAGGACAAAAGGGTGCGGGAAGAGATTGAAGTCATATAACAAATTGCCATGTCTCAGTCGAAGAGAAATTGTCGTGTTTGTGGTCACAGTGGACATGACAAAAGAACTTGACCGACATTACAGTCGAGGTTAGTTGATCGATAACTATTAACTGTTGCCATTATTTTGTTTTATTTTGTACTATGCTTATATTTAAATTCATTTTTCCACACCTTTAGGAGTCAGCGGTGGCCGAACCGTATCATCCACAATACTCTTGGGACGATACTCAGGAAGATAGGTACACTGATATTGGTAGTAGTGATTATGGTGCATTCCATGGGTTTGATGATGATGACGACCATTAAATCACTTATTGTTGTACTCGTTCGATGTAGTTTTAATTAAATTTGAATGTGTATTTATGCAATGTCTATTTTATTTTGTCTGAATGTGTTGCAATGTCTATTTTATTAATGTAAAATAAAAGATCAAAATAATACATTACAAAAAGATCAAAATAAAAAAATACGAAACAAAAAAATTAAAAAACCAAAAAATAAAAATATAGAAAGAACACAAAAAATAAAAATAGAAAATGTCAGCCGCAATTGCGGCTGACAATTTTTGTTGGTCACACGCAAGGTGGCAGGCCTTGCATTTGACCAACAAAAAATTGGCTTTGCAAGGCAAAGCTAATTCCTTCTCGTGCGCTCCACCGTTGATTTGAGATATTGATAAAGTCAATACCAGTTCTTCCCTGATTAAGATCGCTCCTACACTTGTAGCAATTGTTCAACTATGTATCGATCGAAAGGCAAACAATTGACTAAAATGAAAATCATAATAAATAATAATGAAGAATGAAATAAGAATTTTATGTATTTCTTCATTGAATTGTACACACATGTTACACCATATTTATAGTACAATGATAAAAAGGAAAAAATTAATCTTCTAATTTAGGATACAAGATTAGCCTAACAATTAGCTTAAGTTATGGAAAGATTTAATCAATATATATCAATCATGATTAATCATAGAGATAATTGCAGCAACAGTCCCAAACATTTGAATTTTTTGCAGACTTCACCATATCTTTCAATTTGTGCACCAATGGTTCCAAACATTTGGAAAATTAGCACCCGAAGTCCAAAACGATGGAAAACGTGAATTCCACTGTTAGTTGACCTAAACCTGGAAAAATTAGATATTTTAAACATGGGCATTTTTGTCACTCAGAATAAAACCAAAAATTAAAAAAATATAGAAATTTTCCCCATCCACAACCCACCCACTTCATTTTCTTGACTCACCTCACCTCACCTCACCCAAAACCTAGTAATACCACCTACATGCAAGTCATCGTTCGGCCACCTCAACCTGTTGGGAAACTTTTACTACAAGAGGAAAGAAGAAACCAATTAACAAATTAGCAACACGATGAACGAAATCATGATGAAACTTAAATTCAACAATTGGAAACAAACAAAAGAAGATGATAAACTTAGGGCTGTTCGTGGGTCGGTTCGATTCCAAAATTTTCGAGTATTTAATAAATGGAACCGTCGGGTCCAAATATAATTATGGAACCGTTCGGGTTCTGTTCCGTTCAGTTCGGTTCGGTTCGGTTCCGTACCATAATTAAATTTTTTAACATTTACAACGACACTACATAAATATAACTAATGACATTTCATTCGTAACTTTTACAAATTAACGTAGCACAATTTAAAAATATATAAATAACTAGCTGTCGAATAACATTAATTCAATGCATACAAATATCAAAAAGTAGATATTAATATTAAAATGTCGGTGATCCATATCAATAATTTATTTGTTTCAAGCAACCTGTCTACATAAAAAAAATGAAATATAAATTAAAAGTTATAAAAATAAAATATTTTTAAGTATTTGCGCTTTAAAATGAAAATTATGAAATGATCTGATTTATTTAGAAAAAATAAAATAATTTAATTAATTCAATAAAAAAATTTATTTAGTTTCGGTTATTCGGTTCTTGGTCTAGACCCGAGACCCGACCCAAACACATCGGTTCTCGATTCGGGTATCCGTTCAGGTATTTAACTTATGAAGAACCGTTCGGTTCGGTTCGAAACTTTTGGACACCCCTAGATAAACATATCTTATGTTTTCGCATATTGTAGTAGTCATTTGATCTTTCACAAAAGATTGGAAGAAATCGATACAAATAATCAAGAAAAGTTGAAGAAGAATCACACCAAAAATCAGCAACAATCTGAATCAAACCACGAACAAAAACACCAAATAATATGGAAGGCTCAAACACGAAGATCGTTGTCTTCAAACGATATTTGCCCCTTCTCAATAAATTTTGGTGCTTAAAGGTTTTCTCGGCAAATGGTTTGTAGGATTTATCAAGCCTTGTAGAAGAAAAACACTTAAACACTTGTGTTTTGTTTACCAAAACTTCAAGAATACAAAGGGGATTTTGAATATGAAATTGAAATGAAATTTCAGCCCCCATTTGGCACCCATTAATTTCTTTTTCTCCTTTTCTTTCTCATTCTCATTCTTCATTTCAACCACACATTCTCCAAATAAAATAATATTACACACAAATAAAAAACTTTTCATCACTTTTTCACCACACATTCTCACATCAATCATTATTCCAAAATTTCTATTTCTCCCAAAATGGGTTTCAAATAGGGGCTCAATATATTTTCGAATGAAGAATGATATCTAGAGTGGCTATTTATTTCTATATGTTTTTTCAATGTTTTTGTTGATCACTAACCACCTATATATAGCCATCAAACATTGCTATAAGAAGTTGTGCCAAAAACTAGACAAAAGCCACAAGAATTTCAACAAAACGGTCAAAAAATGACTAATCGTTTCTTCCATGCGGCCGCATGGCTTAAAATGGACCGGGACCTTTAGTCCCAGTATGGGTCTATACGGGCGCATGGCTGGCCACGAGTTTGCCCATATGTTCGTTTTTCATTCTATGTCTCATTTTATTGATTTGAACAACAATTTCAACACACCCCATCCTTTTCCCACCTCTTTTTTGCACATTCTCATCGACACTGTCTTTTTGCCCAACTCCTAACGAAGTCGAACCCAACTTCACAAGCATTAGAAACGTTCTCTGCCAAAGTGGTGCTCGAATTACTCCCGGTGCAACATAAAGGTGAATTAATCTGAAAGCACTTGGCCTCTGCCTCAAAATCTCTCCATTTCTAAACCAGGGAAGAGATACCTCGTAAATTAGGAATCTCGATCCAAGTTTCAGAATGTGTTGGGTAATTCTCCCATTTAAATACTGAGCAAGCACCCAAGAACACGACCATGGCTATGGAGTAGGCGATTTGGCATTGGGATTGATGAAACCATAATCGGTATAATCGTATGATGATGATGGTGCAAATTATCATAAAAAATACGGGTTAATTTCACAAATGGTCACTGAAATTACCTGAAAATTTCAAAACGGTCACTGAAGTTTCGAAGTTTTAAAAACGGTCACTGAAGTTTGAAATTTCTTTCAAAACGGTCACTGAATTTTCAGATTTTTTGGCGAAGTTTGAGACAATTTTTCGGCAACTTCCGACCACCAAAACCGTCGATTTCGAATACCATTGGAAAGCCCACGATGTCATCTTCAATTACCACCAAAAATCTTCCCAAAACTCCAAGTGATTCGGCCGGAATAAACCCACGAAGTCGGCAACCGAAAATTATAAAAATCTGCCCAGATTTTCAGATTTTTTGGGCAAGTTTGAGGCAATGTTTCGGCAACTTTCGACCACCAAAACTGTCGATTTCGAATACCGTTGGAAAGAACACGATGTCCTCTTCAATTACCACCAAAAATCTTCCAAAAACTCCAAGTGATTCGACCGGAATAAACCCACGAAGTCAGATACCCAAACTGGGCAGATTTTCGGACTTTTTTGCCCAGTTTGGGTAGCTGACTTCGTGGGTTTATTCCGGCCAAATCACTTGAAGTTTTGAGGAGATTTTTTGTGGTAATTGAAGAGGACATTGTGGGCTTTCCAACGGTATCCGAAATCGACAGTTTTGGTGGTCGGAAGTTGCTGAAAAATAGCCTCAAACTTGCCCAAAAAATCTGAAAATCTGGGCAAATTTTCACAATTTTCGATTGCCGACTTCGTGGGTTTATTCCTGCCGATTCACTGGGAATTTTAGGAAGATTTTTGGTGGTAATTCAAGAGGACATCGTGGGCTTTCCAAAGATATCCGAAATCGGTGGTTTTGGTGGTCGGAAGTTGCCGAAAAATTGCCTCAAACTTGGCCAAAAAATCTGAAAATTCAGTGACTGTTTTGAAAGAAATTTCAAACTTCAGTGACCGTTTTGAAATTTTTAGGTAACTTCAGTGACCATTTGTGAAATTAACCCTAAAAAATACAGGTACTAACCAGGTCATTGAGATCATTCTTGAAGAGCATGGTGGTGCATTGATTCCGACGACTTTTATCCCTCATCAAGGCACAGCCAAAAGGCGACGAGGAGGCGAATTATACCTGAGAAGAAGCCATATTGTCCTATGAAAATTCAAACCCATTTGGAAGAGATGGATTTTTGCTACTAATCAGTCACAAAATCTTCATTCAAATGAAAACAATAACAATCCATTTCTCTCTCGCCTCTCTCCGACTATTTTTTCTCAAATATTTTGATATGCCTCAATTGGGAAAGGGTTAACTTGTTCGTGGTTAGTTTTTGGACACATAATTTTTCCACCGTAGAATTAGCTCAAACATGCTATTTTCATGCCTTTTTCACTTTTTCTATCTATAATTTGTTGTAGAAATGTTAAGATGGGTTGAGGTGGCCGACGGTGACTGGCGTATAGGTGTTATTTATGGGTTTTGGGCTTATTTGGAGGTGGGTAGAGATGGAAGGAACCTTTAAAAAAGGCATGGTCAAAGGCCTCTAATTCTGACTTTTCCACAAATGAATATTGGATAATTATATGGAAAAATTACCAAAAACCCTACATCTCAAGATTAATTTTCAAAAACAAGAGGATTAAATTTTTTTTTCAAAAATCAGGTGGTAATTAGATTTTAATAATTATAATTAATAAAAATTTAATTAAAACTAATTTACATACACTACCCATTCCCCACCATCCATTTCAAACCCCAGAAATACTCTCTCTCTCTCTCTCTCTCTTTTCACGGTCGGCGATTAATCAGGCAACTATGACTTGTCAATAATGGAGGTCATTGTGCGCGCGACTATGACCTATCAACTATGAGCAGGCATATTGTAGCGATAGTCTCACTGTGCGCAGTGACGAGAGACTATGGGGGCGGTGCTGGGCTGCGTAGGTGAGTCATGTAGTCGATGTGCGCGAGTGGCGCAGGTGCTCTCGCCTTTAGTGGCGTTGTGCCGACATGGCTATGGGGATGGTGCAATGATGGGTTAGTCGGAGGTCAATGGGCCCTGCAATCATTCTCGCCGCTTCCGGTGGGGAGGAGATTGGTGGCTGAGGTGAGTATGGTGGTAATAGAAGTGAGTACATTTGTGTGGTGGTTAGCTGCAGATCTGTGTAGGAGTGATGATGGTAGTGTAAGGGTGGTGGTGCAGCAAGTCGAGATGGAAGAGGTGAAAACAGAACAAGATAAATGTTCCTCCACTTAAGGAAACTGTGAAAAACCCAAAGGAATTTCCTTATCCAGCAGCCCCTTTGGCTGAAACAAAAGCTGAGCTTGAGGAAAAGCAAATCGAACCTCCTGTAAAAGAGGAAGACTCATCTGAAGAACAAAATATGGAAGAAAAGCCAGTTGAGCTTCCTCCGACTGAAGAAATGAAGAAAACTGAGGAATACTCCTATAGTTGAACATTGTGCTGAAGAGGATCTGGAAGTGGCTAAGAATACTATGCCTGAACCTGATACGTCTGATATATCAGAATCAATGCCTGAGAACGTTATATGCCACAGGAGAAGTCTAGATCTGGGAATGATGAAAAGCCAGAGGTCGAATCCGCGATGGTGTTGTTGGTATTGTGGTGGTGCCGCGTTGTGTTGTGGTGGTGGGGTAAGGATTTGCATTTGACTAGTGGTTATTGGTTGTTTAGTGGTGAATGAGGTTGTTGGTGGCTTGCAAAATGGTAGAGATGCGTTTCTGTTGATTGTAGTGGTGGTTCGACGGTCGAAAATTCTAGTGCTGGATCGGAGTTGGTAGTGTCGGCGAACCTTTTTTAATCTATGACCGATCACGATTTAACTACCCGATAGTTCATTGTGACAGATTGTGATCGTTTGTGACCGATTGTAACCGTTTGTGACCGAAAATGCAAACCAAAAAGCTGACAAGTATTCTGATGATCTGAAGATTGATTAATTCTCTTTGCTGTTGAATAGAATTATAATTTTGAAATTTGAATTTCCTATTGCTGCTGACATGATTTTTCTCTTCTTTTAGTGTTTTGATAAAATAATATATTCAAGTCACATTCGATCACAATTAATACAAAACTGGTCACAGACAGTCACATTTAACACGAATTTGGTCACAGTTAGTCACATTGAGTACACACTTGGTCACAATTAGTAACAGACGGTCACACTGCACAAACGTTTTTCCTGTAATTTTTTAGGAGGTGAAGGCAGGGGTATGGCTGGTGGTAGGTGGATCCATGGGGGTGGGGGTGTGATTTCCAATTTTTTTATTTTCTGGAAATTTTTTAAGTTGTCGGAGCGGCCGCCGGAATGATCGCCGGAAAATTCGCCGGGGCAGTCGCCGGAAATTCGCCGGAGCAGTCGTCGGACCGTCGCCGGAGCAGTCGCCGGAGTGGTGCCGGAATTGTTTGAGAGATGGAGGGAAGGTGGTGTAGTGAAGTAATGGGGATGGGTGAGGTGTTTGGTTTAGGGTGTAAATAATTAATATATATTATATTATAATTTAATATTTAATAAATCTATTTAACACCTGATTTTTGAAATAATTAAACAAATTTGTTAGTTTTGAAAAGTAATTCTTATAACTAGGTTTTGTGTATTGTTCCCTAATTATATTATCACTATAAATTTTAATTATTACACCACATTATAATCACACCACAATTAAAATATATTTTTAATAAATACTTCACAATAAATTTATAATTATAATCTTAATTCAATAAAAACAAAAAAAATAATAAAATATTGTGGTGTACTTATCACCAATATTAATCATCATTCTCTCAACCTTTCCCCTCATTATTTCACAGCCACTAGAAATAGAAGATATGAAAGTTTATGGTCTCGACCTTATGCAAGCAAAGTTGAAATCGACCATTGACCCTGAGATCTAGAGCTCAACACCCCCTCCATTTTCAATTCATTTCGTTGACAAATATCCAAGAAACACATATACATCATTTATATCAATTCTTCTGTAAATCTTTCTTCTCTTCTAATATTGATTAAAATGTGTGTAGGTATAGAGCATTCATATAAATGGATAGTAATTATGCAGCTATTCCTAAACATTAGTATGTTGAATTACACACGAAAGATGGATTTGGATCAAAAAATCCATCTTCGAGATTGATTTCTTCTGATAATGAAAATGGGTATCTAAATCCAAACAATGCTCATGATTTAGAGGTTGAAGATGGTGTTGATTTTGATGATTTGCCCCTTATTTTTGGTAAAAGAAAATCTGGATCTGGGATTTATGGTGCTGTTTTTAATCTCACCACCAGAAGATAAGGAGCTGTCGGAATAACTATGAGCAATTAGATGTTAAGAAAAAAAAAATTATGTTTTATATTTGTGGTGTAACAATAATTTATTTAATTAAAAAATATATTAAAACCATAATTATGTAATTTTAGTTAAAGATATTAAGTATATAAGAAATTTGTAGTGTACTTAATAAAATTTGTAGCGGTAATATAATTACCCATGAATATTTTCAAGGTGGCTTAATGATGTTCAAAAGACAAAAATGTCTTTAAGTCAATAAAACAATTACAAAATATGATTTTGTTAAAAAGACACCACCATTTTAGTTAACAAATAAAAATCAAATACTCCCTACATAAAATTACAAAATCAACTCAAACACAGATAAAAATTCTCTCATCTTCTTCACTCTGAAAATCTCAAAAATATCGATAGCTAAAGAAAAAAAATTATTTTTTGTCAATTATTTCGAATCGCTAAGTATATTTATGTATGTTAATTTCGTTTTCGTTAAATGGGTATATGTTTTTACTCGATAAATTAAAATTCGACATGGGTAACATGCAGATAAATTTTTTTAGCAGATGTATAATTTTTTTAAGCATGAACGGAAAAAAATTCATCTGCATAACTTTCTAATTAGTTTGCCTTGACGGCTGTTACGAAAAAATAACGAAAAGTCAGCTACTAACAGCCGAAAAAATCGATGGTAACAGCCAGAAAATTTGGCTGTTAACATTCGAAGTTCAGCTGTTAAGTCGGTTGTTACATCGGCTGTTTTGTTTTTAATAAGTTTATATTCTCACTATATGCCAAATTTTTGAATGAATGTTTACAAATTCTGTCCTGTCATGCACATATATGAGGATTATACTTCTGATTTATTATTTTGATGATTTTGAATTAGTTGAAAATAATCGATGGGCATGAAAATTGACGAATAACATATAAGGTAGTATGACAATACATATAACAGAGACTATATCGTATGAGGAATTGTACAATGATATACAGAACAAGCTGATCGTCGACTCATCTCGATACAACACGATATTGAGATATCAATTCAGAGAGAATTTGCCATATTCAATTCCACCTTTAAATGTTACATCTGATATTGAAGTGACTTATATATTTGAGTTGAACAAAATACAAGTGACATCGATTTTCGTGACTTTAGTGAGGAAGAAGGCAGAAGGTAGAAATGAACATTCGGATGGAACTGATGACAATGCAAATGATTTTTGGGATACAGTGGAGATAGCTCGCGATGATGACGTTAATATTCCCGAGACAATTGTTCGTCATCGTGACATTACTGCGACACACATAATTCAATCAATAGTTCAAGACAGCGAGAATGTAAATTAATTTATAAATGAGGATTTAATTGATTTATCCCGTCAGAGACATAAGTTGGGTGGGAGCTCAAGAACCGGAACGAGCGGACCTTCATATAATTCTTCACGTGTGGTTCTCGATGATGAAGATCTGCATGTTGAGCAACTGTTTGAAACTAAAAAAGATTTGCAAGAAGTTGTGCACCTGTTGGCGTTGAAATTCAACTTTAAGGTAAAGAAATCAAACAAATCCTTGTTGACACTTGTTTACGTCGATGACAGTTGTTGTTGGCGGTTGCGAGCGACTAAGATGGATGCAAATGAGCATTTTGTAGTTCGCATGTATACACGGGAACATACTTGCAAATTAGGGATTTGTCAAAATGATCACAGGCAAGCTCGATCATGGTTTATTGGTCGACAAATAATGCACAAGTATCAGGACCCACAGACGATCTACAGACATTTAGACTTCATTAACGACGTCTAGTAAGAGTATGGAGTGGTCATGAGCTACCAGAAGACATGTAAGGCAAAATAATGCGCGTTGGATGATTTAATGGGATGGACCGAGGAGAGTTATGCTAAATTAGCCAGATACTCCCATAATTTGGGGACAACTAATCACGGTTCCATTTTTTTCATTGAGACAAAGGGTGAGAATTGCTTTAAGTATTTACTTATGGCTCTTGGATAATGCCTCTTGGACAATGCATTAGAGGATTTAAAAATGCGATGCGACCCGTAATTTTAGTCGACAGTACAACTCTAAAATCGAGATACGGGGGCAAGCTAATTATTGCTATATGTCAAGATTCCAACATCCAGATTTCCTACTTGCATTCGGCGTAGTCGACATCGAAAATGATCTATCAATGCGTTGGTTGTTTACGACTCCTACGGAATTGGTCGGGGAAGTTGAGGATCTTACCTTCGTCACTGATCGGGGCCAATCTCTAATAAATGCTATTGCTGAAGTTTTCCTCGAGGCACATCATGGGTACTGCATGTACCATATACAGGGTAATCTAAAGACTAGATATCGGGGCAAAGGTATCGTTTCAGTGTTCAGGAGGACAATCAAAGCTTACAGTGTCAAGGAATGTAGTAAGTTTATGGTCGAGATAGGAAGTAAGTCGTTGCCGACATGGGATTATCTTACAAAAATGGGGATAAAATATTGGGCGCAATCATCCAGGACGTCGGTACAACGTGATGACGTCGAACAATGTGGAGTCTCTGAATGCATTGTTCAAGAAGGATCTATAATGCGAACCCGGGTACAAGATCAGCGTGAAAATCGCAAAATTAATTGAAAATGTCGGGAAAGCCCAAATTCAGATTGTAGACAGTAGAATCTCGACCCGCAAATTATTGAACCAAGCAACCAAACAAAAACAAAGTTTGAATGATCTCTTGATTACAAAACCAACGAACCTTAATTTGCGAACGTCACAAATGGTGCATAATCCTTCGATAAGTAGGGATGAACGCTACAATTATAACAATATTTGATAAGTTCGGTACACAAAAATAGAGAAATCTCATATAATTCATAATGTCAAAAAAGTTAATGTTACGATGAAATAAAATTTTCTATTTATAATAAATCTAAGAAAATATGGAAAAACAAAAATATCACTTAAAGATTACAAGAATCTTATCTAAACTAAAATTCTAACAAAATAAAAAAAAAAAAAAAAAAAAAAATAAAATAAAAAAAAAAAAAAAAAAGAAAAATATAAAAAAAAACACAAAAAAAAACAAACAAAAAAATAAAAAAAAAAAAATAACTAAAAAAAAACAAAAAAAAAAAAAATAAAAAACGCAAAAAAAAAAAAAAAAGACAAAAAAAAAAAAAAAATAAAAAATACAAAAATAAAAAAAAATATAAAAATAAAAACAAAAAAAATACAAAAATAAAAAAACAAAAAAAAAAAAAAAAAAAAAATAATAATAAAAAAAAATAAAAACAAAAATATCACTTAAAGATTACAAGAATCTTATCTAAACTAAAATTCTAACAAAATAAAAAAATTCGCGAAAAATTAAAATTCTCGTCAAATTGTTCTCGACATGTTTATGAGCGATTACAAGTCCAAAAGTACTCATGGGCGAAAATCCGACAACCGAGCTAAAAGTTATGCCCATTTTAATTCACACTACTTGTTTTCTTTCCAAATATCTTCCAAACTTTGAAACCAACTCGTTTCGGCTCCCAAACCCTTCACTAAACTTAAACATTGGCTTGTCAACATCTTCAATTTGGATTCCATAGCTCGATCAAGTGATTGTCTATCCTCGATCATATCATCTACTCTCTCTTCAAAATGATTCGCCCTCGAATCCGTACATTGTGATCACGAAGGGGATAACCAGCCTGCTGCTACCCATCTCATCATTGCACCACCTGGATCAATACACGGTACCTATCCCTTTCACAGGTATGGATGTAATGCAACACAAATTCATTTAGCCATAGATGTTGTTGCATGAATTTCCACGTACAATGATCAACCTGAAAGAAAAAATTAATCAAAACACTGTTGAATTTGTCAGCTTCTCCCTCAATGAGATATGAGTCCTCGTACTCATAATGTATCGTCTTCACCATATCATGCTTAATAATGGAACTCTTCTCTTCATTCTCCACAATATTTTCAACAATTTGCTCAACACATTCTGTCATTATTTGCCCACTCTCTTGCTGAACCATCTCTACAATTTTTGTATCAATCTGCTCATGTTCCGCTCATTAATTGGTTCACTCTCTCCAATATCAACTACATTTTTCAATCTACCATCCTCCATCTCAACTTCCATATTTCTGGACTCCTTCTACAATTCAACTTCGGTATTCTCCTTAGGTGTGGTCATCTTCCTCTCTTGCTTTTCTCATTCTACCTCACCTCTCACCTTCCATCGGTCTGCAAAGGACCATTCTAGTGTCGAACCAGCCGAGTGATATTTTTCACGTACTGAAGAAACATATATATGTTACTCCCCATATAATATCAGCCTTCCTCTCATGCCTTCAAGGTTTTCCCAACAAAATATGAAAAGATTTTAATGGCACTACATCACACCAAACTTCATTACTATATCTTCCAATTGTTAAATTTAATAAAACACATTCGGTCACATCTACCTTCCCACACTCTTTCAACAAAGTCATCCTATAAGGTTTATGGTGTTGTTGTAAAGGTAAACCCAATTTTTCAACCATCGTAATACTAGCCAAGTTTGACATGTAGTCCTTATCAATAATCATATTGTATACCGTGCTACTCACAAAACACTGAGTTTTAAAAATAAATCCCCAATCACCATCCATCATTTGCCAGACGTAATCAAGAAGACTCAAGAAAAGAATTGGACAATTCGATGAGTGATATTTAAATTCCAGAAAGTGGTTCTTGAATTTGGATTGGACTTATTAGAAACAGATTTAGAATTTAGAATTGATAATTGATAATAGGAAAAATTGATAATCCCCAAAATAAATCCAAATATTTTTTTCGGAAACAGTACAGATGAACAATAACATGAACAATATTTTTTTATAAACTTGAAAATTGACTACAAGATCAAAGAAACAAACGGAAGTTGATTTGGATGATTAATCCAAAAACAATTTTTGGCCATTTTTTTTTTGAATTTTCTGGATCAAAGACTCAAAATTTATGACAAACACGAAGAACAAAAAACAAAAGACTTAAAACAAAAGATAAGATAGAACCTGAATTTGGAGCTCAAGCTCTAATACCAAATGACGTGAATCCGGCTACGGGATCAACTTGGAAATCACGGAATTAATTGAAAACGTCGAAAAATCCCAAATTTAGGTTGTAGACGGTAGAATCTCGACTCGCAAATTATTAAACCAAGCAATCAAACAAAAATAAAGTTTGAATGACCTCTTGATTACAAAACCAACGAACGTCGATTTACGAACGCCACAAATGGTGTCTAATCATTTGATAAGTTCTAATGGTTGAACGCCACAAATATAAGAATATTTGATAAGTTCGGTATATGTTCAATCATTAACAAAAAGAGAGAAATCTCATTTAATTCATAATGTCAAAAAGGTTAATGTTACAATGAAATAAAGTTTCCTATTTATACTAAACTTAGGAAAATATGAATAAATGAAAATATCACTTAAAGATTACAAGAATCTTACATAAACTAAAATTCTAACAAAATAAAGAAATTCACGGAAAATTCAAATTCTCGCCAAATTGTTATCGGCATGTTTCTGTGAGATCGCAAACCTAAAAGTACCATGGGCCCGCTTAACCTTGTGCAGAATTTTCTTACCATTTTCGAAATGTATTAATGGGCGAAAATCCGACAACCGAGCTAAAAGTTATGCCCATTTTAATTCACGATACTCGTTTCAGCTCCCGAGCCCTTCACAAAATTTGAACATTGGCTTGTCAACTTCTTCAATTTGGACTCTATAGCTTGACCAAGTGATTGCCTATCCTGGATCATATCGATCGAGAGTTGCCCATTCTCACAATGATTGCGAACATCCGTACCAAGTTGCAGCAGTGTTTTCAAGATCGACATGCGGAATCGCAGAACTGCTCGAGTGGCTAGCCCCGGCTGAAGAGGATAAATTGTTCGAGGCCGCAAAGGTTGCGCGGAAGTTGATTGTGGAACTACTGGACGAGTCGCGCTTCTCCATACAATGTTCACGTCATGTGGCATACATAGTGGACTTGACTAACAACACATGCACTTGTACTCGATTTCAGCTGGAGAGTTTTCCATGCGAGCATGCAGTCGCGGTAGCTATGAACAGAAGCTTTGCAGTGAGAACATTATGCTCTCATTATTACACAGATGATTATTGGAGAGCTGCGTATGCTGAGACTATATTTCCCCTACCGAACGAATCCGATTGTGAAGTTCCTGACCGTGTTCTCCCACTTAATAGTTTGTCGACATCGATAGTTGAACCGTATGGCCCTGGGCGTCCACGAACATCTAGAATACCCTCTACTAGAGAGTTTCCTCGATCGCGTCGGTACGACGAATGTAGAGCAGTCGGCCATACTCGCCAAACTTGTATGAGTCAGATTTCCCTAGATGACAATTAGTCGAGTATGTAATGATATTGCTGTTAAATGACAATATTTTGGTAATTATCTAATTAAGATTATTTATTTAATTATATAAATGTAATTTGCTAATTTGAGAAAATAAAATATTTAATTTTGATAATTACCAAATTAAAATTACTTCTTTAATTATATAAATATTATTCAATTACGTAACATTTAATTATATAATTATTTATTTAATATTTAATTTTGGTAATTATCTAATTAAAATTATTTATTTAATTATATAAATGTAATTTGCTAATTTGATAAAATAAAATATTTTAATTTTGATAATTACCAAATTAAAATTACTTCTTGAATTATATAAATATTATTCATTTACGTAACATTTAATTATATAATTATTTATTTAATATTTAATCTTGATAAATATCTAATCAAAATTTTACAATTACATAACATCAACAGAACGATCACTGCAAACAACTCCAACTGCTGCTCGAGTTGGCCATGTGTCAAACATGAATGGTCGGAGTTGTACACATATATTGTGGAGTCAGCAAAAAAAACCTCCACGACAATAGTATGATGATTCACGATCACTAGAACATATATATGTGTGCAAGCCTCCCATGCCTTTCCCTTGAGCCTCGACAATATCCCAACAACCCATTCGGCCATGTATTCAGGTAGCACATACTCATTATCCAGAAGTTGCAGGGACTGATGCTCAATGGTAACAATACCAAAAAACTCAGTGCTTAGTATGAGTCGGGCAAGAATGTTGAATGATCGCAGATATCGTTGAGCTCGATCTCGCAATAACTCCATAGCCAGATTGATATGCTACATGAGGAAATACCAATAAAAAACATAGGGAGTTATTTAATTTCATAAACAAAATAATTATGTATATATAATAAACAACAATATGACTTCACTTAATCGTCGGCGAGCCACGTCCCCGAAGTGGTGATGTCTTTGAGCTTCTATTGAATCGAGAAATATGTTTGATTCACCATCTTTTTATATATACATATGGCATTCTTCGGATAATTCAAATATATATATAATTTTAAATTAATTAAAATATTAAAAGAAAAAAAATAAGAATTTGATTTTTCGTTAAAAAATAATATTTCATTTTCGTGTTTATCTATATTTAATTATTTATTTAATTTATATATAAAAATTAAAAGAAAGGAAAAATTTTAAAATAAAAGAATACAAATATTATTCAATTAAAAAATAAATTATTTATTTAATTATATATATATATAATAATTTATTTCATTTATATATATGTAATTACATAATTTTAAATTAATTTAAATACTAAAAGAAAAACAAAATAAGAATTAAATAAATAAGTGGGTCGGGCAACAACCGGCCCAACAGTTATTAATAAAAAAGGGTTGGTCGACTGTTGGGTGGACCAACATTTAAAATAATAATAAAAAAAAATGGTTGTTATGGGCCGGCCCAACAACCGGCCTCAATTTATTAGTTGGGTCTATTGCGGCCGATTTATTAGCTAACAGTCAGCCCAACAAAGGGTTTTCACCCATCAGCTGCGATCCAACCGGAAATGAAGCCGGAAAACTCCATTACAGTCACTAAACCTTCATTCTTACTTCATTTAAAATAATATTTATGAACAATGACCAATGATCTACTTAAATATGCACAAATAAGCTAAAAAAAAGTAAAAATCATTCGATTTTTTTGCATGAAAAAAAAACCAGTTTTAAATACAAAACTAACCTTTTTTTTTTTTTGCAGATCGGCGTCGGTGAGCTCGTGGTTGTTGATCTTGATCTTGTCGGTGTTTGGCTGGTCGGTTTTTGCCTCTCATTGGTTTTCTCTCTCTCTCTCTCTCTCTCTCTTTGCCTTTAAGCTGTCAGTTTTTTGTGTGTTGTATTTGATAGTATTTTTGCCTTTTTGTTGTATAATATATGTTTTGGCTTTTTTTTTTCATTTACTGGTCAAAGGCCATTGTTCAAATATGGTTATTTTCAAAGGCTATTGTTGAAATATGGTTTATTAGCTAACTGGCTGGGCCGAGCCTCATTTTTTTTGGTTGGGCACGACTCGGCTCGGGCCCCAAAAAGGTCGAGTCGAGCCTGAGCTTTTTTTCTAGCTCGTTAACATAGCTACACTCCCCCTTAAGTTGGATTGTGGATATTGATCATAGCCAAGTTGCAGATGAAATTATCAAAATTGTGTCTTGATAATCCTTTGGTGAAGATGTCCGCAGCTTGTTATTTTGTAGGAACATATGTTATGCAAATAACCCTATCTTCCACCTTTTCTTTGATGAAATGTGTATCTACTTCTACATGCTTAGTTCGGTCATGTTGAATGAGATTAAAAGAGATATTGATGTCAGATTTGTTATCACAATAGAGTTTGATCAGTAATCTTGCAATGTCATGTAGTTCTTTTAAAAGTTTATTTGACTACAGCCCTTCACATATCCCTTGTCAACAACTCTGAACTCAGACTTACCGTTGCTTATGATTACTATATTTTGTTTCTTACTTCTTCAAGTGATTAAGTTTTCCCATACAAAAGTGCAACATCCAGTAGGAGAACTTCTATCCTTAGTTGAACCTGCCCTAGCATCTGTAAAGATCTCAACTTTCCTTCTTTCATATCTCTTGAAAATATACCTTTACTTGGAGTCCCTTGAAATACTTTAGTATCCTGTACACAGCTTCTAGGTTAGCTTCTTTTGGCGAGTGCATATGCTAGCTTACTACACTTATTATAAAGACGATATCACGTCTAGTGTGTGACAGACAAATTAGTTTACCAACAAGCCTTTGATACCCTTCCCTTTCAACTAATTTTCCTGTATCTTATGTCATTCCAACTTCAATGGGCATGTCACTCGACTTACACCTGAGCATGCCCGTTTCAGTTAAGAGGTCAATGACATAATTTCATTGAGAAACACTAATCTCTTTCTTCGATCTAGCCACCTCCATTACTAAGAAGTAAAGCATTTGACCCATATCTTTAACTTTAAATCCAGTGGCTAAGACTTTCAATCTTCTCGATATTTTCACTAGTTAGGATGGTATCGTCTACATATACAATCAAAATTGCCTTCTTCCCATTTTTCTGCTTGTAGAACATAACGTGATCTGATTGTCCCTGACAATAATCTTCCCTTTATATTACCTTTGAAAAATCTATCAAAACATGCTCTAGGAGAGTGTTTGAGTCCATACAATGACTTCTTCAATTTGCATACTTTGTTTCTTCTCCCTTTTTTACAGAAATCTAAAGGTAGTGTCATGAAAACCTCATCTCCTCATTCGCCATTCAAGATTCTTTATGTCGAGTTGCTGAAGTGGCCAATCTAGGTTGGCGGCCAAGGACAAAAGAACTTGGACTGTGTTAAACTTAGCCAGGGTGCAAAGGTTTTTTGAATGCCCTCATTTTCTCCATCACAACTTCTCTCCACTCAAGAATCTCCTATGCCTCTCAGATATTCTTAGGAATTTTCACACTATCAAAGTTAGAAGTAAAAACACGATACTCTGTGGATAATGCATTGTAGGATACATATTTTGAAATTGGATAAAGAGTACATAAACGAGGTTGTCTTCTGAGTGCAATAGGTAAATCAATGTCATCAAGTTTAGGAGTATTAGAGTGGTGTTCTATTATCTTATTTAACCTAGGGAATGACTTTTCATTATGCAGAGCTGCCACCGGTTCAAACTCAATCGAAACCTTAGGTGTGAGATTCGCGTTGAGCCTTGATTTTGGCTTTTGTAAGTAAACCAGTACCTCTTTGTTCTGTTGTTTTTCTACACATTCTTCAGAGTGTAAGCTTTCTTCTGTAATCGGCAAAGGAGTGGAGTATGATGATGGTGTGATAGAATCAGTGTTTGGGGAAAATCAAAGAAAAAAGAGTCACCGGTCGAGTGATTCAAGATCCGAGATACGATAAAGGAATGGGGTAGAAATGAATGGTTTCAAAGAGTGTTATATCAAGATAGACAAAGGTGCGATGTGATACAAAATCATAGCACTTGTAACCTTTTGAATAAGGTGAATAACAAAAAAAAACACATTTTGTGGCTCTAAGATTCTAATTTAGTTTGCCAGTGTGTATGGACATGTACAAATGCTATACAAACAAAGATTTTTAGGGGAAGAGTGGAACTTGATCGAGAGTGAGGAGATGAATCTTGAGATTTTTTAAGATGGGTGACAAATGAAAGGATTCGACTAGGCATTATGTTGATGAGATATGTTCCAATCAAGATAGCATTGCTTTAAAAAAATTTGGCATGTTGTTAGTGAACATTAGGGCACGAGCTACATCAAGGATGTGTCTATTTTTTCGACCATAAAATCTGGTGAATGATGTCATATTCATCGGTACATAAAAATTGTATTTTGGTGTTGAATTATGTTTAGATCATGGAGTGAAAATTGATAAAAACATAAGGACCTTGCTATACTACCCGAATTTTTTACCGAATCGCCATATGGCGGCCGCTTATTGGGGGGGGCGCCTGTGGACCCAGGCACCCCCCAATAGGGGGCCGCCATGTGGCGATTCGGTAAAAAATTCGGGTGAAATAGAATAATCCAAAACATAAGGAACTTCAGTTTTATCTTTAAGCAAATAGACTCAACAAAATCGTGTATGGTTATCTATAAATGTGATAAGCCATTTTGTGTGTGTTAGACTAGAAATACGGGAAGGATCCCAAACATTAATGTGAATCATAGTGAATGGCATAGTGGGTTTGTATGAGACATTGGAAATGAAGGACGGTGATATTTTGCAAATTCACACACTTCACATTGAATATCAAGAGATAATTTATTGGGACAAAGAGTCGGAAATAAATGTTGCAAATATTGAAAATTAGGATGACACATCCTAGAATGCCATAACATGAGTTCAATGTTCTTAGAGGAAAAAACAGAATCATAGATAGTATTTTGACTCTGGTTACTTACTTTAGCTTGCTCAAAGTAGTAGTCTCTCACACTCAGCACTTCCATTCATCGTCCCGATGACAAGTCCTTAAAGACACAATAAAATGAAAGAAATTTAGTACATCAATTGGAGTGTTTAGACGACTGACTTATAGACAACTTATTACAATATAATTTTGGAACATGGAGGAGTTTAAAATGATAAAATCGGAAATATGGATACTTCCTTTTGCCTGCAACAAGAGAAATGTATCATTTGCAATTTTTACTTTCATATTTCCTGCATATGGTGAATATGTTGAAAATAGATGATAAGAATCGGTCATATGGTCAGATGCTCTTGAGTTTATAACAGAGAGGGTACGAGTACGAAAGGTGGTTAGGGCTTTCAAGGGATTGCCTCCGTGGGCTAAGGAACCAGAAGGAATGTTTTTTATTTTATTTTATTTTTTGATGACTAGAGAACTCAAGGGTAGCAATCATTTCCGTGATCTTTTCCAATTGATCTAAATTTGAGGTGTTGCTGCTTGGAGTGGACGGAGTATTTTTTCTCTCAGTGTTGTTTCTCGGTTCGACTCATGCGAGTTCCTGAAGTCACTGATTCCTAGCTATTGACGGAGACGTCCCCATTGTTAGCTTGATTTAGGAGAACACCCACTCTAATACCATGAAGAATGAAATAAGAATTTTTTATATTTCTTGATTGAAGTGTACATACACTACACCAAAAAAGGGCTTTTGCAGCGGCCAAAAAACGCTGCAAAAGCCCTTTTGCAGCGTTTTTCCAAGTGTTGCAAAGGCAGGTGTTGCCATTGAGGGAAAACTTTTTGCAGCGTTTTTTCAACGTTGCGGTAGATCTCTTTTGCAGCGTTTTTTAAACGTTGCCGTAGACCCCTTTTGCAGCGTTTTTTAAACGTTGTCGTAGACCCCTTTTGCAGCGTTTTTTTTACAATTATATATGGAATTGACAGCAAAAATTGAAAATGAAATTTTGAAATTGGATAAAAACTTATAATTTCATTATAAATTTTTGAATCAATACAACATTAGAATGTGTTACAACACAACCTATTTAAAAAAAGAGTAAGGATTAGAGAGCGAAACTATAATAAACTAGTTACAACCTAACATATCTAAAGTTCTTGTTGCCAATTCTCAATATATTTCTGCACAACCTAACTAAGTCGGGAATGAATCTTTGCCACCTGGCTGGCCACTCATGCTTCAAGATCTGCACATAAAAAAAGTAAGAAAGTAGCTTGTCCAATAATAATCTCCATAACTGCTAGTAGAAGCTCAATTCGAGATGGTAGTGTCATGTGGATTTCAGATGATGGGAAGGGTGCATGTAGAAACCACCCAACTTTCATTTTGCTGTTGTATTCCTTCAGACATTTGGGAAAAAACATGAGATGGTAGTCATGACACCAAACAACATCACCCTCTTCATAGTGTTATTGCTATAGCCATTGTAATATTGATGAACAACTTCTTCATCTAGGAAAACAGGGACGCACCTCTGCAATGAATGACAAAAGAATTAAAACAATAATGTTTTGCTCAATTACTCTACACAAAAATCTAATAGCTATACTTCCAAAATCAGGAATGCCAAAAGATGCTCAGTGTATTGAAGAATTAAATTACACCAAAAAACAATTATTCACCTTTTCAGCTAGCTCTTCAATTTCAGTCCAGCTAGCTCTTCAATTTCAGTCATGCATCAACAGACAAAATTAATTTGGGTGGTGAACCAGGAGGGAAGGCCACACAATGCTCATTTTCTTGGATAGCTGTAGCTTCTTGGATGTAGACGAACTACACCTGCTCATTCCATACTTGGTGTACTGTAGAGAAATTCTTGGAGTTTCTATCATCTCCTAGTCCTAAGAAGCTACAGCTATTAAAAAATATAGTATTCATACAACTTATAAACAATGAGCAAAGACAGAGGAGGGGAGTGAATGATGGTGTATAGTTTTCAACTTCCTTAAAACCATTACTTTAAACAGACTCTACTAAAACTAAATTCTCAAGAATTCATATTCACTCAGCTCCTCGTCACTGGATTTTTCTTCAAGTGCAGCTCCAACATCTTCAGGCTTGGCATATCTTTCATAATACTCTGAAGATGTGCCAGAGAATTTTAATCAAACACGGTGACGATGCTAATAAAAACAAATACAGAAAGTTAACCAAAAAACAAATCAACTTAAACTGATTTTGATAGCTACAGAAATTTTCCCATGTGTATGAATAGCTAATAAGCATAGAAATATACATATCGGATGCAAAATCTCTATTTAAACTTGAGTTCCAACCCCTCCTGCTTATTCTACTGCATATTTAAGTGAGCAAAGGTTAATCAGTTGATAGTTCGTCTATCATCACTTCCTCCCTTTTCCCTTCTGTTCCTTCATCTATTAAGTGAGACTGAAGTATTCTGAGATTCAACTTACACTGACAATCACAAGAGAGCTGGACAAAGCAGGGCTAATAGAAGGAAGAACATTATTTCCTTCTGCACTAATAGAAGAGAGAAAGTGCAAGGAAGAGGTTAAATACAACTAAATGAGAAGTAAATACACAATGTCCTAGTAATGTTTTGACAATATCAATAATTGATCCTTCCAATTCATTTTTGCCTGGTCCATGCCATCTACTAAAGGTTTCGTCCTGAACATGACTACCTCATTGTCCAAACAAGGAACGAAAAATATCAGGAAAAACTTAGCAGGTAAGTAGAAGTGCCAGTTTGACCATGTATGTTCATATCAAGTTTACATGAGCGTAGATCGTTTTTCAAAGAATTAAAAGTATATTTGAACTGCAATTTTTCTTCTCAATACCATGAAATTTCTAGTTGAAATTCTAGCCCAGTAATTAAATATACTATGTAAATGTCTTGGCCATGAGAATTCCAAATAAAAAACTTGTAGCCAGTAATAGAATGTTAGAACTCTCATTACCTTGAGATCAGATGAAAAATTTGTAACTTGTTTTTTATATCTTGCCTTCTTCAGATGAAAATTCATCCATTTTAGGAGAACCTTCTCAGGGGCTAAGCTCATTAGCTCTTCCACTTCCTGCAATATGTAGCACCACTTTATTTTAGAGCATGATGAAATATTAAGCATTTTTTGGCTATGAGAAAACGGTAAGAATTTTTGACCTTGCTATCCTCCACCAACTCAACAAGTTGAGGAGTCTTTTTCAGATTGAGATCAGCTAACAATTGTATCTGATATTGCCATATCATCAAAGGTTAATAAGATTAAAACTTGACAGCAAAAGTAGTGTATTAAATTTACCTTGATTATTTGAGAAATCAGCCCGAGGACCAGATGGGGCTATACAATAATTAAAGAGACTATCATCAGCAACTTATAAACCCAAGATACGAATCATATTTTGGAATTCCATATAAAACTAGCATTAATTTACTTACTCTTGCTTCAACTAGGTCTTGAGTGCCAATGTTCACCACAGTGCATCCAATTGCCTTTGCAGAATTAAGGCACATGGTGTGGTTCTCGTTCCTCTCCCAAGGATTCAATACCTACTTAGTATTGATAGCTCGCTCGTCTATAGTACCGAGGATAGCCACATTAATGAGTTTACTGCGGTAAATGACTAAATAGATCAAAAACTACATGAGTTAAAATTTCGTGTATATTCCATATAATTAAGAATTACTAAGCCAAGTACCATAAAAGAACTCCATCCTTTGCAAGGTCAAAGAGAACATTGGTTGCCGGATCTACCCTTTGCAAGGTCAAAGAGAACATTGGTTACCGGATCTAAGGGTAGATACTTCTTTAAGAATGAATCTTCACCAAGAAAGCTATTGATGTGTGCAACATATGAAGATTTCTCAGGTTCACTAATGGTATGATGAAGCGTAGTTGTGGTTGCTTTGAGGAACGAAGATGAAGTTTTGGAATCACCCATTTTCGCTGTGGCTCGTGCACATTCCATTGCTTTCACCCAATTCTTCAAAATTTCATCCATAAAAAAAATGCCTATTAAATTCCATAATGTTATTTATATCAAATTCACAACATTTGCCTATTAACTTCCATTTATATTATATAAATCACAGAGAATAATGAAATATGAAGAAGAAAACAACCATTGTGAAAGAGAGGCAAACCAGGCAACTGTGTGTAATTTGTAAACAAAATACAGTAAATACTTACTCAATATTCAATAATCACGAATTCAAGCAGCTGTTGGAGGACGGAGGTCACAGAGCCAAGGTATTTTGCAGATGCTGGTCGCTGGAGGAGTAGGACGGAGGTTGAGTCGGAGTGTCGGACCTTCCGGCTTCTAGTTTCCGCTGCGGCGCAGCTTCTTTCGTCTGGACTGGAGGCGGCGAAGCTTCGTGACTTCTTCCGTCTGGCCATCTGCTTCTTGCCTCAGTGATTTAGAGACGGAGGATTGACGGGAGGTGGGAGAGAGCTTAGAGACGGAGGAGTGTACTAGATAAATGAATGAGGGTTTCTTTCTTTTTCAATTAATATTTAATATTTCGCACTTTTCGCAACGTTTATTAAACATTGCGATAAATCCCATTTTTGCAACGTTTGATAAACGTTGCGAAAAGTAAAAAATTTTGCAACACTCAAAAAACGTTGCAAATAGTGGTCTATTGTAACATTTTTCTAAAAAAACGTTGCCAAAACTCATTTATACTAATCAATGGCAACATTCATTTACTAAAATGTTGCCAAAAGACCCTTTTAGCAACATTTATCAACAAATGTTGCATTTTTAGTGTTGCAAATGACTATTTTTGTTGTAGTGATATATATTACACCTTATTTATAGTACAACAATAAAAATAAAAAAGGAAAATAGAATCTTCTAATTTACTATACAAGAAATTAGTCTAACAATCAATCTAAGTTACAGATGATTAATCATATACCAATTATGATTAATATCTAGGATTTCTACAAATAAATTATTTATCCATTTATTTATATGCAATGAACTTTAATCCCGTGCACGCTTATAAACAAACTTCATTTAAACCATCTTACCTAAAAATTTACATTGCTATAGAGGAAACAAGCTTGTAAGTTGATGCTTAGTGTTTGCTCATTCTTTATTGAGAAATTAACTTGAACACTTCTGTCAAATCATCTCATTTAAAAAGGAAAAAAAAAAGTAACAAAGAAATATAAATTAACTTATTTAAATGGGATGAACTTAAATTCTTGAACACTTCTAAAGATACTGTTACACGACTGTTACATTCTTACAATACTCCAAATTTGTGCACAAGGTCTGGATTGGCAACCCAGATCGGGTCGAAAAAAATTACATCAAAAGCAACAGTGAATGACAAGAAACTACTCTCAGTCTACAAACCCAGGTTCAGATATCAAAGAACGAAGCTCTTTAGCTTTCTCATTATTGAAGCCTAGTGCAGTCAGTACATTGTATCCTGGTGATTCTTCTTGCATCCATACTCCGAGAAATAAATGAGCAGTGGTAATTTCCCCGTTGTTGCCTGCGTTTCATATAAAAAATAAGGGGGCGGGCAGTTACTAAAATGAGTAGGAAAAGCGAAAGTACAACATAGATTCTTCAAGTGCGTGTTTGGTACACTACAGTGGACAAGAAAGGGCAGTATAAACAAGTTTTCATTTCTACATGAGCTCGAGCTTTAGAATTTGGTAAGTTCATCGTTCCATATATTTCCATTTGTTCTCGTAGAATTAGAGAATCAGAGCACTGATTGATATAAACTAACACAGTATACTAGTGATGCATAGCCACTGCTTAATATAATATGTTTGGGCTAAGCTTAAAATGTCTACTTAAAATTAAATAAGTTTTAAAAATAAAATAATTCTTTTAAGTGCTTAAGTTAGAAATAAGTCACGTATTTTGATAGTAAAATAAGAGTTAATTTCAAGTAGGTAACTTTTTTACTTTAATTACCAGGAAAAAAAAAAAAGCATGTCCAAATATGTTTGGAGCAAAAGGAACTTTTACTATTCTTTCAAGCTTAGCCAGATGAGACAACTTTAATTGGCCAATATTGGACCACAGTCCAGTGGTGAGACAAACTTAACTGATAATAAATGTTATTTTGTAGTTAAGATTTTCCATGCACTCAAAGACTCTTGTTCCGACATCTGATGGAAACAAATTAATCACCACAAAATTGAATTATTTCACTAAAAGAACACCAAGTCGTTATAAGGTTCCGTTTGGCATGTCTTGTGCTTTTGCTTCCCGTAGGAGAGAGGAAGCTATTTTAATTTTTGTTTGAAAACTAATTTTTAAAAGAATTTCCTATTTTAAAAGTGTTTTTAGTGGAAGCCACATTAGACATGCTTCCTTTAATAGAACTTCTAACTAAAAGAAGCACTTTCATTAAATTAGTCAAACGAGTCCAAAATCAGCTGTTGGATCTCAAAAGCTCCTTTTGACTGCTCAGAAGTCATGCCAAACGGGGGCCTAAATGCATTCTTGGGAAGATAAAAGAGGAAAATTTGTGACAAATAAGAAGGATATTCTAGAAGACCGCGTTAAAAATGTGATGATCGGAAACTCACCAGATTTAAGCTTCTCATCAATAGCCCAATCAAGGGCCTTTTGAGCATCTTCGGTTAAAGGCGGATGCTCAGGACTGAAAAAGAACAGATCAGGTTTTCCACGTAATTTGACAATCTCTTCACGCACTTTAAGAAGTTTAATTCCATTTGCATACAAAAATTTTGAAGCAAAATTTGTTCCTGCAGACCAATAAATGTAAGATAGGAGTACGATCTTCTAAAGTCACGAAATACTGTTTTTGGCCAAACTGAAAATAAAATAAATAAATAAATAAAGGTAAACTTACTACCACTGTAAGATTTTTATGAAAATCCAGGAAAAAAAAACCTTACAAAATTCTCAGGCATTTTTGGCAAAAGAAGTTACTTAAAAGTAACGAATAAGCTAAGCCAAACATGTTTTTTTTTTTTTTTCATGTCGATTCATTATTTTTATTTTTTTGTGGAAGCTCTGTTGATCTCTAACTACCTCCCGTTATAAAACCAATACTAGTAATGCCTCTGTGTTCCTATATTCTTAAACTTTCAAAAAATAAGAAGTGAGATTAAGTTATTGCTATACATTTGCTATGATGCTCGTACTCGGGTACGGGAATCAAATACGAGTATGTATCTAAGTTTCGGATATTTTATTTTTAAAAATATAGGATACGGTGACACGTCTAAAAAAAGTCCAAATTTCAGACACAGGTACGTGTGTACGTTTCTCAAATTTCAGTTTTTTTACTAACCCAAGATGTCATTTTAAATATACCAAAATCAATTGTTCACAAAGAAATAAATGAGTAGTGAATAAAGGGCTAAGACAAATAACATAGAATTTTGGGGTTTAGTTTTTAATTATGAAAAGTTAATTACTAATCCCCCGTTTGGCACCTTTTTTTTTTTCATTTTCATTTTCATTCTTTTTTTCTTTTTCATTTCAACCACACATTCTATCAATAAAAAAATATTACACATAAACCTAAAAATTCTCATTACTTTTTAACCACACATTCTTCCATCAATCACTATTCAAAAACACATTTTCCTACTAAAATGGGTGTCAAACGGGGGGCTAAATGTTATATAAATAGAAAATGAGGAACTTAATTGCAATTTAGACTTAGTGGAATACTAAGTAGCATTATATGGAACCCATTTTTCATTTTATATAAAGAAAACCCTAAACCATCGATACAGAAAAGAAAGAAGGGAAAAAAAGGGAAAAGAAAAAAAAAAGAAAAATAAGGGAAAACCTAGTTCGCTGCCAAGAGGATGAGAGCAAAAACGGGAAAGATAAAAAGAAGCAGAAACGGCGAAGGACCTAGTTCAAATTTGAAGGGTCCGACACACATTCCATACCCATACCCATATTGTGTCGTATCGTATCCAATACGGGTACTTGGTCCATTTCGAAAAGTCCAAGCATCAAAGCCCATTTGTATATATTAAAAGAAATTTGATGCGCATAGGTGATGCACGCATGTAAGCTGTTTAAATAACTAGAATCCGGCTAGTATTTTCGTACCACAAAGTTGAAATGCCTTTATTCAATTATTCAGAAACAACAGATGAAATTATACTCCGAGATACATGGACTAGGTGCTTTGGCCCAAAACCATAAACAAACACCCCTCACATTTACAAGTATACCATTGTAACGTCACCAAAACATAGTCAAATATATGTTGATATCCATGTTCGGGCCCGGGTCAAGTAAAAATAGTTCGAGCTCTTTTCGGCTTGAGCCGAGCAAAAGTTCGGCCAAAAAACTTAGGCTCAACTCGAGCTTTTGGCTTGTGCCTTAGCGAGCCCAAGCAGACTCAATTTTATTTTTTATTTTTAAATTCGTGACAAATCTAAATTTTTTTTAAAGAACTTAAAACTTATGCAATTTATACATACTATAAATATTAACATATAAAAAAATTAAAACCAAAAAAAAAAAGTTGTAGAAAAGTTTTTTTTTAGGCTCACAGGCCGACTTAAGCCAATGCCCCAAAATAGAGCTTGGCTAAGGCTTTTTTCGGGCCAAACCCGAGCCTCCCGAGCCATTTTGCCATCCCTATCTCCAGCTATACTGAAGCAGCTAAATGAGAGAGAGCCTCCATACAGCTCTAAGCTGAAGTTCATTTCCTTTTTACACTGAGATAATTGAAAAGTACTGTGACAGTATCTGAACCGACAAATTATATCAATTGGATTGCATGAGCAGTATTCCTCCAAATAAAACATGAAAAATATTGTAATAAATATTTAGACAAAACTTTAGAAATACTGGGCTTATACTATTTGTCCAAGCATGTTTAACAATTCTAGCATGATAATTAGCAATTTTCCATTGAGTTAAAAAACAGGAATTTTAGTTGTTTCTCCAAGGAAGACAAAAAAAAATAATTTTCATATCATCTAATCATTTCTATCCCAATTTTAGGTCATTCATTGATTTATAAGGAGATGTAAACAATTCCAACGAGAGCAGAGCTTAAAAAGTACCAAAATTAAAAATGTACTCAAACTTAATCAATAATATATATATATATATATATATATATATATATATTGAACTAGTGGACCAAATGCATTCAGGAAAAAAAAAATCCCAAAAAACGAGAAGAAAAATTGAGGAGAAAAAATCGACTGACCCTCGATCAAGATCCCCATGAGAAGAGCTTCGGTGCCCGTGTTCGGGGACTTTATCTTCCTTGCTTCCAACTCGCCCATTGCAAATGACTTTATAGCCTTTGACGACCATCTAAAATTCCACTCAACCAAATTCAAAGCACCACAATTCCAACCAACCATACCGATTAAACAAACACACTATAAACAGCAAACAGGTTATCAACCGACCTCCAAACCCCCACCAGAAAAATAAAATAAAATGAATACAGAACTGAAAACTCACTTGGGCATTTTCTCAGTGGAAGCAACCGGCTCTGGCTTTCTGCAAGACGAACAAAAACCTCAACTGCTTCATACATAGGACAAGTAAGTAGATCACAGGATTATGCTCAATTCGAAAATTCAAACCCATCAAATGTAGATAAGGGTAACACTATGCATGTACATAAACACAATTCAAATATTACAACTTTATAGCATAAATTATCAAATTTAGAATAGGCTTACAGTCAAAATATCAATTAGCATATAGATATAGATCAGTACGACATGACATTATAACCTCATAATATATGGAGAGATTGCAACTCTATCTCATAATCCGTCAAGATTAGACAGCGTACACACATGTCAGCATAAATTCAAGCAATCCTAAACCATATACATTTGGATAGGGAATTATATACTAGCATTGGGCTTGCCTTTGAAAAAAATGTTTAAAATTTATTACAAGTACGCTAGACAGAACTCACAATTAAAACTAGCTCGTAAGAGGAGGGAGCCCAAGTGGCTTATAAACCTACAAAACAAGACGTTGGATACAATTAGAGTCATTACATTCCACCCTCGTTTCATAACCGAGTCTACTACAACCCAAATTCCCAATTGCTTGGCTTCATAAAACCCATCTTCTCCTAGAAATATCCTGTACCGGTCCTCTATACCAATGGTTAGTTGAAGAGAATACACTCTTAAAAAGGGAGGATGCCCAATTGGTTATAATTCCACGGACTAAAATCCCTATTTAAAGTAAAAGCAACCAAAACATGAATGCGAGCTTATACAAATTACAACTACATCGTATACTAAATACATCAAACGAAATATATATAAAATTTAAGAGACTAACGCAGTGGGGAGGCTAAAGGAGACTGTGGCTTTGATGGGAGGGTACTTTGGTAAAAAGGGTCTAACATTGGTGAAATTGATCGGGAGTTTGATTGCTGTGGTGCCAATCCATGAATTCTTTAATCTGGGTAGTCCGAGAGTATTCTGGGTAGGTAAAAATGGGTTGGTATGGTTGCATTCGCGTCGGGTTATTCGGGTTGGGGATGTGGTCCATGTGGAGAGAGTGCGTGCTGCCATTTCCAAAGAATTGTGTTCTGCTTTGCGAATGGATAGGAGACGAAATAAAAGAGTTATACGACGCCGTACTCTACCTGGGCTCTATATGGGTTTATACCCCGTTTCAGTCCAGTAACGTGGGTTGGGCCCAATGAATGGGCTTTTTTCATGCAAAGGCCCTCTTTCTTGTTTTGTGGAAATTACGCCTGTCCAGAATTTTGAAAGGCTTATTAGAACAAAACGTCCTTACGTTTGACAGTTAGTGTGCAAAACATCCCAACGTTTCATTTTTTTGCATTTTCGCCCCTATTTCAACGTTTCAGTGTGAAAAACGTCATTTTCACTATTTTTTAGTGTAAAATGACCAATTTACCCTCAAATTTAAATAAAATAAAATAAATGAAATGAAAAATAAATTGTAATTATACTCCCAAACTTTTTTAAAAAGTGCAAGTGGGTCCAAAAGTCTTATTAAAAGGTTTAAGCACAAAACGTCCCTACGTTTGACACTTAATGCGAAAAACGTCCATACGTTTCAAACATATTTATATTTGCTCAATAGCACAAAATATCCCTACGTTTGACACTTATTGCGTAAAACATTCTTACGTTTCATTTCTTTTTACATTTTCGTCCTTATTTCAACGTTTCATTGCGGAAAAACGTCATTTTCACTATTTTTCAATGTAAAATAATCAATATACCCTCATATTTAAATAAAACAAAAATAAATAAAAATAAATTACAATTGTGCTCCCAAACTTTTTAAAAAGTACAAATGAATTCAAAAATCTTATTAAAACATTCAAACCATCAGTCTTTTCCTCATCTCTCAACTTTATTCTCCCTCCACCACCTAAACCACCAGACCCCACCACCATTTAAACCGTTAATGCTGGCCACAACTATCAGTCTCAGGATTGTAGATGGAGGTGAGATGGTTTGAATGGTGGTGGGGTCTGGTGGTTTAGGTGGTGGAGGATTGTAGAGGGAGGTGAGATGGTTTGAATGGTGGTGGGGTCTGGTGGTTTAGGTGGTGAAGGGAGGATAAAGTTAAGGGAGGAGGAGAAGACTGATGGTTTGAATGTTTGAACTCATTTGCACTTTTTAAAAAGTTTGGGAGCACAATTGTAATTTATTTTTATTTTTATTTTCCTTTTTTTTTTTATTTAAATATGAGAGTATATTGGTCATTTTACATTGAAAAATAGTGAAAATGACGTTTTTTCCGCAATGAAACGTTGAAATAAGGACGAAAATGTAAAAAGAAATGAAACGTAAGAATGTTTTACGCAATAAGTGTCAAACGTAGGGATATTTTGTGCTATTGAGCAAATATAAATATGTTTGAAACGTATGGACGTTTTTCGCATTAAGTGTCAAACGTAGGGACGTTTTGTGCTTAAACCTTTTAATAAGACTTTTGGACCCACTTTCACTTTTTAAAAAGTTTGGGAGTATAATTACAATTTATTTTTTTATTTTTCATTTCATTTTCTTTATTTTATTTAAATTTGAGGGTAAATTGGTCATTTTACACTAAAAAATAGTGAAAATGACGTTTTTCACACTGAAACGTTGAAATAGGGGCGAAAATGCAAAAAAATGAAACGTTGAGTTGTTTTGCACACTAACTGTCAAACGTATGGATGTTTCGTGCTAATAAGCCAATTTTAAAATGCACAATTCAGATTTGAGTTTTTTTCCCCAAAATCCGGTAACAACTAAACTTTTTAATATTATATTAATAATATTAATTAAATTAATCTACATACCCATTCTACCTCATCCACTTAAACCCTAAGGCTCCGTTTGATAAGCAGAATTTTTCATGGAAATGGAAAATATTTTTCATTTTCCAACTTTTGTAGTGTTTAATAGGGAAAATTTTCCCGAGAAAATGTTTTCCAACTTTCCAACTTTTCCACATTTTTGAGGAAAATAACTTTTTGATGTTTTGGTGGGAAAAAAAATTTCAGTTTATTTATTTATTTATTTTGCAATTGGAAAAAGTCTAGATAATTTTTTTATCACTTTTATTGACAATTTCTATGCAAAACAAAGTCAAACGAATGGTATTCGGTATAGTTTTTTTTTTCAATTTTTTGTTTTTTTGCAAGTGGAACGAATCCCATAAAAAACGAAGTCAAACAGACACCAAGCTTTCAACATTTTTCATGAAAAATTATACAAATCAAACACAATTAATTACAACCCTCAGTAAAATAATTTTTAGGAAAATATCTTCTCTGTAAAACATTTTCTTTCCACCAATTTTTATCTTTGCAATCAAACGAATCCTAATTATTTTCCTCTCTCACTTCTCTCTACATTTCTCCCTTTTCGCTCTTCTTTTCTCTCCCTTCTCTTTCTTCGAACGTCGACGACCCATTCAAACTCTGATGAGGAATTGCGACGACCGATGCTACTAGCATCGAGGCTGCTAAGAGTTCTCAGCAGAGTGGGCGTCGATGCTGTAGTTCATCAATGCTGCCGTTCGCAGCAGCATCGCATTAGCGACATCAACGCCAACTATTTCCAACATTGGGAGGGGTTTGGGTTTTGGGGTGTTATTTCTTCCTCTTCTGATTTGATCTGCTTAGCCGGAGTTTTGTGGTTGTTATGATGTTAGTTGTTGGTGGTTTACTTGTTTTCAGTTTGCAAATGGTTGTTTTTAGTGGTGGTGGTGGTGCGATGGTAGTGGTGCAAGTTGTTGGTAGGTTGCAAAATGGTGGCTATGGCGGTAGCTTTGGCGACGGTAGTAGTAGTGTGTTTCTATTGGAGTGGGTTAGCATTTGTGGCCTTGTGACCTATTAAATAGTTAATATGTGAGTGATTGTTGGTGGCTAGATATCTGATGATTATGGTTGTGGTGGTTTTTGTTGGCAATTGATTGGATCTGGTGATGGAGAATTTTGGTGGTGATGTTGTGGTGTTGCTATTGGTGCTGTTGTCGCAGTGGTGACAATGGTGGGGTGAGAGTGGTTGCAAGTGGAGATAGTGTTGGTGGTGTTGATATGTGACCCACTAGTTGGTATACGTGATCAACTATTTAATTGTGACCTAAAAAATTGATAATTTGTGATTGAAAAATAATTCGTAACAAACTAATTTGAAAATCTGTGATCGACAAATAAAGTATGACTTATAAGTATGTAATCGTGATCATTAATTGTATAAGTATGACTTTAATATATTTAATTAATAAAATATAATTAATTAATACCCGAGTTTTGAATTTTAAAACTTAAAACCTGAAAATTGAATTGCCCATACTTTAAGGCGTGTCTTGTATTTTTTTTCCATTTGTTTATTTATTAGGTTTAATTATGCCAAAAGTCCTCCTTTTATGAAAAAAGATAAATTCAAATTTACCCTAGTTAATTATGGTTGAATTATATTTACCCTAATAGATTGTGAAACCAATTATATCTCATTCAATCTTTAACCCACGAACATTGCCTCTCTAACCCTAGTGCCATCACCTCCACCTCCTTCTACCACCATATATCACATCGCCATGGCCATTGTCGATTGCACCAAATCTGCTTACAAGTTTAAAGAAGTGATTGTACCATCATATGCCACAGAGAATCAACTACATTATCGAGTTTGACTTGATTACATTAAACTGAGCAATATTGAAGGTCAATTGTAATACTATTCTTCGAACTCCAACCATCAAGCCCAAGGTATTAAAGTATGTTTGGTTATTCTTACAAATACTCGAGAATTTGAGGCTAATGAACTCTCGAGAATTTAAGAATTAACTAAGAGCTAATTTTCTGTCTACAACAAATTATTTTGATTTTATAAATTATTTCTCACTTTCTTTTCCATTTTTCTTTTTTGGGTACACTTTTGTGATGACTAAAATTTATATAACATGTCTGCCAATCCATTGTCTGATAATTCAAGAATTTTAAGAATGTTTTTTTTATATATATACAAATAATTTTAAATAATTATTGTTTATGAATTTTGGTGATTTAATACCACCAAAGTTAAATTTTCTTGAATTAAAATGTTTAGTTAAGCAAAAAAGTTTACTTACTAGTAAATAGGTAACTTTAAAAAAAAAATTATTCATAAAAAATTAAAAATAGAGCAAGTTTCAATAGTAAAGCAGGACTTTATTTTTTTTATTTTTTGCAATTTTCATCTCCAATTTTCTGAAATATTACTAATATACTCTCGACCTTAGAAAGCAACTAAAATAGTTCATCTTCTACCCCCCAACATCCCCTATCCAAACCACCCCAACATCTCCTACCGTTTAACTAAAATTTAACTTAATGCAGTATGGTTTAAATTCAAATTTATTATTTTTTAAGGTTATCAAGCATACATATAGCAACGTCAGCGAGTCGAGTCACGAGCCAAAAAAAAAAAGCTCGGATTTGGCTCGAGATTTTTTGGGCCCGAGCAAATTACTACTAATAATTTAAAATTTGTACGGTTTAAACGTACTATAAATTAAATAAAAAAGCTCGGGTTCAGCTCGAGATTTTTTGGGCCCGAGCCGAGTCGAGCCGAACAAAGCCTGACAAAAAAAAGCCTCAAGTTTTTTCCGAGCCCGAGCCGGCAAATTTTTTTGCCATCCCTACATACATATGAACTTGTATTGTTAATATCTCACAATGCATTGAAAACAAAAATAAGATTCAAGATCTCATTTCTATCGATAAGCCTCGAATCAATTTATTTCATGATTTTAAGGTGTGACATCTTTTTATTATCATATTCTTGAAATTAAAGTTCAACGAGTTAAATATGTAGTGGGGTTTCATTGCAGAAATGAGGCAATCTCAACGATGAAGCGTGTCCTTAAATCGAAGAATGCTTAATGATGTTGAAGGGACTAAAAATTGCTACATATTGACATCTAAGAATATCAAAGTTAGGACTCATCTAACCATACGCCTAAGTTGACGACAATTAGTTAGTATATCAAAGAAGTGATGGATTCTTACACACGGTGGAAAGCGCGAGGTAATATGATGAGAGGCAATAGATTGGTGAATTGTAAAACATCATTGCAACTAAGGTTGGTGATTAAAACTAAGAATATGTTAATTCATTTTTTTTTTAAATATATTGTCACCAAATTTTTCGCGAAAATTGCATGTAACCTTGTGTGTCATAGCTTTTCTCAAGGTTACGAGGTCTGCGAACAAATACATGAAATGAAGGAGACTAAAGGCGTGTCAAAAGGAAATGAAACAAAATTTCATAAAATAAGACTCCCTCGAGGTCGAACACACACACACACGGTTTAAGCAACGTGCAATGCATATTTGCTTAGTTTATGTATAATTTTTTTGGTTAATTAAATAATTAATGATGTAATGTTTATATAATTGATAAATAATTACACATTGTGATATATTAAAAAAAGAGTATTAATAGAATTTATAACATGGTCCTATAACCTTACCAAATAAATTATTAGCATTTTTAAATTGATAATTCCCACGTCAATTTTGTTTTTTTAGTTTCATTTTTTCTTAGTGATTGTAGTAGTTCAAAGTCTTTTGCATTTCTCATTCATTTATTATTAGATAATGGAATTCCAACAGACACGACATCAATGGCCACAAACGGTGGCTTAATTGCTATTTAATGGAAATAATAAAAATAACGGTAAAAAAAAAAATCCGTTAAAACAACAAATTCCGTTAAATTTTCCGTTAAAACAAGAATTTTCGTTTCATAGACTTAGACACTTTATATATATACTAGGTATAAGTAACGTGCAATGCACGTTTGCTTAGTTTATATATAATTTTTTTGGTTCATTAAATAATTAATCATGTAATGTTTATGTAATTGATAAATAATTACACATTGTAATATATTACTTTTAATTTAAATAGTGTTAAATTCTAAATTAAAATGTATAAGTTTGTGTTTCGTACTATTATATTATATTAAATTTTGCACTGAACCTTTTTTTGTACATAATAAAATAATAGATAACATTATAATACAAAACTAAATAAGTAAATATTTTTTCTTCATTGAGTTCAATGTACCTTACCAAATAAATTATTAGCATTTTTTAATTGATAATCTCCACATCCATTTTGTTTTTTTTTTTAGTTTCATTTTTTCCTAGTTACTAAAATGTAGTAGTACAAAATCTTTTGCATTTCCCATTCATTTATTAATAATGTTCTAAAATGCATAATGCGTTACATGACGTCGATGTTGAGAATCAAGAATCACAAGTTTAGACGTGTCAATGCGAAGAATAAGCGTCATAATGCGTTTCGTATTTTTTAATTATCTTTAAGACATTAAATATATTTTTATTTTAAAAATAGTTTTTTTCTATATTATAAAAAAATAGCTTTTTTACTATATCATAAAATCATTTAATATTTAAAAATAATACTTACTAAACATTTAATATAATATTATAATATTGCTAATTAGTGTTAGAAGAATTTTAATTTTTCTTATTAATTAAGAAACTAAACAGGAGTATTAATCATAGGATTTATACGAAAATTTTGAGGATTTGATAATTCTGATATCTGAAAATGGAGATGAAGGGTTTTGGTTCACAATCGAGAATGATTCCGACGTGAAGTCCGTGGGAATTCAATTGGGGTCGAACCGAGTGCAATGAATACATAAAAATAATTCAAAGTAAATATATCTTTACTAATTAGATTCATTATCATACAATTAGTCCCAACACTAAAAATTAAAAGTAAATATGTTAAAATAATTTACTTTGTTAAATTAAAATATTTTAAACTTATAGAAAATAATATCTAACATTAATATATTAATAATCAAATGTAATTTAAGTTAAATTTGAAAATCAAATAGATGAAAGAATGAAAGTGAATATTACAATTTAATTAGTTGTAATTCAAAATCAAATTAGTCGATTAGACATACATTTGAAAATGATTTTGATGATCATTTTAACATTTTTTTTGTGTCACTATCCCACATTGAAAGTTTATAAAACTATTGGAGTTAAGAGGATATATAAAATGTACAATTCCACTTTGGAAGTTTATGAAACCTTTGGAGAGAAGTGTATCTATAAAATGAGTATGACATCCAATACTTCTTCATGGGTTTTAGAATTGTAAATTTTGAAACCCAATAATGGAATTAAAAATTTTTAAACTAAAAAAAAAAAATCTTGAAAACCCGTCAAAATCGTGATTGGTTCTCCGGGTCACGGTTGAATCGGCCGGTTCGACGGGTTTTAACCGATTTTGTAAATAATCAAAATTAACCGATTTCGACGAGTTTTAACCGATTTTGTAAACTTAAATGTTTCGGCCCGATTTTGGGCCCGGTTTCACCGGTCGAACAGGTCGAGTTGGGCTGAGTTTGACAACAATGATAGTACAAAACCTTTTGCATTTCCCATTCATTTATTATTAAATAATGGAATTCCAATAGACACAACATCAATGACCATGACTTAATTGCTATTTAATAGAAACAATAAAATTTACGGTGAAAATAGATTTTCCGTTAAAACAACAAATTCCGTTAAATTTTCCACTAAAACAAGAATTTCCGTTTCATAGGCACTTTATATATATACTAGGTGCAAGCAACGTGCAATGCACGTTTGCTTAGTTTATATTTAATAGTTTTGTTTAAGTAGCTGGCGGTGTCGAGAGACACCATATAAAATAATGAACTTTGCACAACCTGTCTCAAAAGATTAGAAGTAAACAAAGTATCAATGCCACGAGAAACAAACAAATAGTAACAAATTCAAGTAAAACATTTAGGAAAACATAGTGTGCAAAATGGTCAGAGAAAAAAAATAGGTTGGAGAATATTCATACTGTCTAGTCCAAGGTGATTAACAGCGGTGACAAACTGCTGATGGAGCTCAACTGACCAAACCACTCGTGGTTTCTTCAATGTAGATGTATCATCTCTTTCTTCTGCTTCATCTTCCTCATCCTTTCTTTTCTTCAGATTTTTCCAACTCCCCTCATTGGTCGAAGACGAATATTCAGCATCTTCAGGTGGTTTTTGCTGCTGTTCTCCATCTTCCACTCTTCCTGTTTGTTCATACTCCTTTCCCTTGTACTCGACCTTTTTTTTGCAAACCACATGCTGCCATATATTCTTCAGTGCCTCAATACGAACCGGTTTGATGAGATAATCCACCGCACCGTGAGTAATCCCCTTCATCACAACTTTTTTGCTATCATCCGCAGACATCACTAACAACCACACAACCAAATATCAAAATAAAGACAAGTTTACACGAAACAGGTAATTTCTGATTTTAGGTTGAACGTAGTCTGAAACAAATGAATCGAGAAGGTTACTAATAACGGGAAGGTCCATCTCGAATCCAACATGATCAAGAAGTTTGAAACCATCCATGTCTGGCATGTGAACATCACTTATAACAATGTCACAACCATTCTCGTTTTCCCTGAGATAATTTAACGCAAGCTTTGCCCGATTGCACTTGGTAACTGAAATTCCCCATTACAATTAGATCAGCCCTCTAAAGAATTATGGAAAACATTTCCCAGTCCAGAAATAAGTGCACCCGCCAATAAGAAAAGATTTGAACATAAAGATTGAAAAATTGACAATACATCTATTAAAACAAGCATTTCTAACATTATAATTTTGTAATTTTGGCGTGAGATCTAAAGAACCATCTGGATTTGTGATTTAAATAGGCCTTTTCTCTACATAACATGAAATTCCACAATCTCCATATTACATAATCACAAACTGATCTCCATTAATGGATTAAATTCTATTTCCTCTAGTCAAACACATATTATGAATTCAAAAAAGAAAATCTGAACAAGTTAAACAGAAAAAAATCTATTTTCTCATTTAAGATCTATTTCGTGAACAATCATACAAAACCCACTGAAAAATGAAAGATATACAGATTTGAACTTCAAAATAACATGATTACTGCCAAAAAAAACCAAGAAATGAACTATTCTTTGAACAAAATTTACACACTGTGTGTTTGTTGTGGGTACCTTCATAGAGGCAATTCTTGAGCATCTTCTCCAAGATCATGAGACAAGTAGGGTCATCTATGTTCCTTGCTTTTGAGCTGTTTGTGTCAAATTGCTGCCAGGTGAAGCTTCGTCCAGAGGTGTGCAGCATGTAGGGTGGAGGTTCCGGCTGTGGAGTTGGCCGGAATGGTGATTTCCGGCGTTTTTCAATTTTTTTGGCAGAATTTTTGCAGCTTCGATTTCTACAGTTTTTGTGGATAGATTTTCGTGTTTTTTGGTGGTAAATGATGCTAGTGTTTGGGGCTTTTCTATGGAACAAGAATCAGGTGGTTTGGGAGGCAAAATTTTTTCGAAATTTTTGTCCATTTTTTTGAATTCCTAGAGAGAAGGGAGAGCATCGGGGGTAGAGAGAGAAAGTGGAAGGATGAGAATGGTTAGGGTTTGCTTTAGGAAATATTAAACCAAGAAATTCCGTTAGTTTTTCCGTTAAATCAAGAAATTCCGCTAGTTTTTCCGTTAAAACAAGAATTTCCGTTAAATAGGCACTTTTTATATATAGAAAGATATAATTTATTTATTTATTTATTTTTTTTTTACACAAGCGTGCCCGTATATATCTCAAGAAGTATATATCTATTCGCAAAACCTAATCAAAGTGGCAATACGATGAAGTAAGCTTCCAACTAATTTCTTTTGCCACAGCTTGCACATCCGATAATGGATCCCAACCAAAGTTGTTTCGATTTATTCAAATATAATAAAGATAAAAATAATATAAACAATAGGATTATGGTCACTACAGAATAAATAGATAAATAATTGTCCACTCACTCACCGTCCTATTAATTAATGTTTACATATATTTTTTAAACGGCCATTGTTCTTATCTAATACCTAATTTAATGTACAATATTTTTATTAAGCAATTTTGTTTTGAGGATAATATAAATTATAAAAATAAAACGGTGACAATATATTAAGATTTAATATAAAGAAAATAAGAAACGAAGGAAAATAGATAAATACTAAGGCCCTGTTCTCTTTGCCATTTTCAACCCGTTTTCTATTTTCAATTTTTAAAAACAGTGAAAACGCGTTCTCTTTTCCATTTCTGAAAACACGTTTTCGAAAATGGTAAAAAATTTATCAAACAAAATGGAAAACTTTTCCACGTTTTCAGATTTTCCAACCAAAACACGGCCAAAAAATCGAAAACGCGCTACTGTTCAAAAACAAGATAAGACGGCTGGAAGCCCAGGGCGTGTCCAAAATATCCGAACCGAACCCGAACCGAACCGAGCGATTCTTCATAAGTTAAAGACCCGAACTGGTACCCGAATCGAGAACCGAAAGGTTTGAGTCGGGTCTTGGGTCTCGACCAAGAACCGAAGAACCGAATGAGACCCGAAACTAAATAATTTTTTTTTTTTTTTATTAAATTAATTAAATTATTTTATTTTTTCTAACATTTTACATTGGTGGAAGATTAATAAATCAAGATTTGAATTTTTATCTGAGGTTGCAAGGGATGTTCCTGTCATTCATGTATCTACAGTTGCTTCTGAGTCAGCATTTAGTACTGGAGGACGCATTCTTGATCCATTTAGGAGTTCTTTAACTCCTAAAACAGCTGAAGCCTTAATTTGTACACAAAACTGGCTAAGAAAATATTCTAGACTCTTGAAAGTTTCCCAAGATGAAATTTGCATTGAAGAAACAAAGTTCTATGAGGGCATTGAGACAGGTAATAGATATATATTATATTTTTTTTTATCAAATCTTATTAGTTGAATATTTTTTAGTTTATTTGTTTGTTAATTGTGCTTTTTCAATTCTTGTAGAGTTTTTTGCCATGGCAAGTCAAGCAGTAGCAGTTGATGATTAAATCAAATAGTTGGTAAGTATTAATATCTACTTTTTGGTATTTGTATGCATTGAATTAATGTTATTCGACAACTAGTTATTTTTATATTTTTGAATTTGGTTATGTTAATTTGTAAAAGTTACAAATGAAATGTCATTAGTTATATTTATGTAGTGTTGCTGTAAATGTTAAAAAATTTAATTATGGTACGGAACCGAACAGAACCGAACCGACCCGACCCGAACCGAACGGTTCCATAATTATATTTGGACCCGACGGGTCCATTTATTAAATACCCGAAAATTCTGGAACCGAGCAGAACCGACCCACGGACACCCCTAGAAGCCCTATTTCTCTTTCCCATCTCTTCCCTCTTTCCCCTTTCTTCCTCTCGCCATTTCAAAATCGACCAGCTCCCACTGCCAACTCTCCGGGTTCGCGTGCTAAATCAGGTTTCCCATCTAGTTCTTTGCTGGCTATATTTTTGCGGTATGTTATATATGTTCGATTCTATTTTCCTTGGGTTGATTTGGCACCGCACACTCTGCGTGTTCTCGTTTTGGTTCGTGGATATGGGGGGTGATTTTGATATTCTTGGATGGTATATCTTTGTGTGTTTGTGTAATGGTTTAATTTTGGTCGGTGCGTGATTTATGTGCAATTTCAGTCGAAAATGTGGATTTTAGGGGTTCTCTGGCGACAAAGAAACTGATATCACCTGTAATTAAGCTCACCAAATTGTTTTCATTCTCTTTGATGTATTTAATTAGCAACTGCATACAGTTTTTATAGTCCAGAATCAATGCTACTTTGCTTGCACCGTTCTCTCTTCACCGGATTAAACTTTACTTCGATTTTTTAGGGCTCTGAAAATGCAGCCAATGCTTGATAATTTCTGAAATTACATTAATGATATTCTTCTTCTTGGAACCTTCTTCTCCATTTGTGACCTGCTCCATATGTTCATGTGAAACTTGGGAAATTCTGGCTCCTCTTTAATGAAATTGCTTACTATAAAGAGCTGCTGTCTTCTCCGGTATTATTTCGACTTGCGTAGCTGTTTATCTTATGATTAAAATAGCTAGTACAAGTCTTTGCGTGGTGTTTAAGGATTAGTCGGAGGAAGAAAATGACAATGAATATTATCAGTGAAGAATTTAAATGTAGAGGCATGCTTATTAGTTAGAGGTTCAGGAATGAAGTAGTATTGAGGAAAATATAAAAAGTGATGCATTCTGGGCCGAGAACCTGAAAAATGCTTATTATTGTAGTCAGCCATACTTTAACTGATATATGGTAGATTCTCATCATCTTGATGCATAAATAGCTTGTTCCCTGTTACCATATATGACTGATAAACAGGGACATGCTTATTTTCCATTTTTAAAGTTTTTATTTAATCTTCTGTGACTTCTGTGCCTTCCTTTCACTCTGGACTCCTATGATTCCATATGCTTCTGTACTTTTGCCAATTTTTTTTTTTTTTTGAGGTGCTTCTTTTGCATATTTCACCTATTAATTTCAGCTTTATCTTTAAATTGGGCATATTATGATGGCATTATCAAATTGAGTGCATACCATTATCACTTATATTCTTCTTCTTTGGGAACTGATATCAAGCTTGCTACCTTCTCATAAAAATGTAACTGAACTTATGTGTAGATTTGCAGTTTAACTTGGACAATTTTTCTTCACAGGTATGCTCTCTTTACAAGCTTCACATTGACAACTGCTATCACCGATTGGAGCAGTATGTTATATTCAATAATCTACACGTCGGTTCCTACTATAGTTGTCGGGATTCTTGATAAAGATTTAAGTAGAACAACTTTGCTGAGGCATCCACGACTTTATGGGACAGGGCAAAGGCAAGAAAGCTACAACACAAAATTATTCTGGGTAACAATTATGGACGTGTTGTGGCAAAGCATAGCGGCCTTCTTTGTACCTCTGATCGCATATTGGGGAAGCGATATTGATGGTTCGAGCATCGGAGATCTTTGGACAATTGCAGTGGTAATTGTGGTTAATTTACATTTGGCCATGGACGTCTTTCGCTGGTATTGGATAACTCATGCAGCCATCTGGGGATCAATTGTTGCTACTTTCATTTGTGTCATGGTTCTGGGCATGCTTGCTTGGCATCACAATAGCGGTACTGGTTCCTCGTTTTGTTGTAAAAATCTTAATTCAGTATTTCAGACCTGACGACATTCAGATTGCAAGAGAGGCAGAGAAAGTTGGAAATTCAGGGGAGTCTCGTGATGCTGAGATTGAGATGAACCTAATTTTCGATGCTTCACGGAGATAAATAGTTTTATGTATCCATTTTCGTATGTTCACTTCATTTGTAAAATGTGTCCCATTCTTTATCTGTCTACAGAAATTTCCTTGGACTCGCCAGGTTGTTTTTGTTTACTACCATCCCATGCGAGGATAGAAAGTTGTAAAGGTTCTACTACATAAAGTCAGCAATTGTACATTATTTTACTCTGTACTGATGATATTATATACCACCTTTAATCAATTTTGTGGCATGAATTTTGCCTCCGTGAATTTTGTTTGACATTATATTTAGGCCCTGTTTGATTGCACTTCAATTACATGGATGATGAAAATTAAATTTCATTTTTCACATTGTACATGTATTTTATTATGACACGTAAACTTTTAATCATATCTATTGAAATGTGTTGACAAGTTTAATTGAAGTTGTGTTTTTTATATTTGGAAAAAAAAAACACTTTCAAATTCATTAACTTCAAAATTTATATGCTATGTAATAATATATTAACATTAGACCAATACAATTTTATAATTTATTGAATAATCAGATTTTTTGAATAAAATATTATTCAAAATTATTTTAAAATTTTCAAAGTAAACGCATTTTCCATTTTTATGTTTTCAGAAACAGTTTTCCAAAATGACAAAAAGAACGCATTTTCAGAAATTTCAAAACAAACACTCAAAACACAAAACGTTTTCAAAACACAAAACACAAAACTGAAACACAAAGAGAACATCACCTAATATTTTCAAAAAGGCCGTTGTGCTTTTCTAAAGCCTGATTTATTGTCTAGTATTTATAATAAATTTATTAATTTATATTTTGAATATATAAATTATTCTTTTTCTATTGTAAGATAGTATTGATATTTCTTAAAAATGAATTTGAGATCAGAGCCTGTTTGGTGCACATTTTGTCCTTATTTTTAGAAGAAAATTGACCGTTGCAAACAAAATGACGCCATTTCATTTGACACAAATTTGACAATTAACTGTACCAATTTCAGTCTTTTAATTTTACATTTTCCCAATTATCTTCTTCCAATCAACAATTGTCGAATGGACAAAAATGCACAAAAGAACAAAACAAGGGCAAAAAGGGGAAATATTACCACAAATATTACAGAGTAATACCACGTGTCATACAACGTGGCCCACTTGATGTGATATAAAAATGCATTTTGGGAGAAAAAATAGGCAATACAAAATTTCATAACTCATTATATAGATAATGACAAAATAAAGCCCTATTCAAATTTTGATCATGCAATCATGTACAATACAAAGTAGTATTATGAAGTTAGCTACAAAAATTATTTTTCATATAGTATTTGGAATAATTTATTATTATTATTATTTTGGGAAATGTGTGATTAAAAAAGAAAAAAAATGTTTTAAATTTAAGTGTAATATTATTTTATTTGAAAAATGTAAAAAATAGAAAAAAAATAAATTATAATTTTAAGGAGTCCAAACAAGAGGAACCAAATCCCACTTGAGATTCCAACATATATACATATATATAATTCTTTATTCTCCTTTTGAATTAAAATAAAAGGAGATGAATGTCTTCATTACTTTGGCAACCTAATTCTACCTTTTTCTTAACTTCAATTACTTTCTAATTTTCTTCTCTCTCTCTCTCCGGACTCCAACCATTTTAATTAACCAAACTATATAAATTTCTATGCTTTTAAATAATTAACAATAAATAGACCCAAATATCGTTCTTCTTTCTTGATTCTCATTATTTTTAAAATGTGTTTTTCTCTTTCTTGAATTATAGTAAATTTAAAATTTTTCTTTTATTTTTTAATTATATATTTTTTAATCAATATACTATTTAATTATGCATTAATAGACAAACAGGGGCCTACACATTTTATAAATCACAAATTCGGACAATCTGTGGAAAATTAGGAAAAGCTAAATTAGCTTTAACTCACCAAACCTCATTTTCCCCATTTTCTCACCCAAAAATTCAATCTTTCTGTTTTAATTCTCCAAAAACTGAAACCTTTTTTTCCCATAATTTTCTTGTTCAGCCCCACTAAATTTTCCATTTTTTAGTTTGATCTTAGTGTAATTTTTCCCCCCAGTTATGTGAAAACCTAAAGAAGCTTGTTGAGGGATTAACGTTAAATCGCTGTTTGTTTGGCTTTTTCTTTCTTTTTTTTTTATTTCTAGATTTTTTTAAAAATAATTTCTGGGGTTTTGCTTCCAAGAAAAATTATGGGTTTTTGAGGGAGGGTTTACAGGAATTTTTGTTCTTAGAATTTGAAGTATGGAAGGTAGAGGAGGTACTATAAGTAGCAGTGGAATCCCAGTGGTGGGATCAGATGCTCCTTCAGACTATCATGTGGCTCCAAGGACCACTGATAACCCAATTCAGGTGACTGGATCAGCGCCGCCTCCTCAGCCGGCGGCCTCCGATGCCGGAGTGGTTGGCGCCACCGTTGAGAAGAAGAAGAGGGGTAGGCCTAGGAAGTATGCCCCTGATGGATCTGCCACTAAGCCCTTCTCGCCTAAGCCGATTTCCTCCTCTGCCCCTGCGCCTATGATTGACTTCTCGGCCGCGGAGAAGACCGGAAAAGTCCGGCCAGCGCAGAATCCTATAACGGAATTGGAAAATTTGGGTAATTGCTATGGTAACTGTGCATTACTGTATGGAACAATGTGTGTTATTTGTGTTAATGCATGCATGTTGATTAAAACATTCTTTTATGAATTGGTGTTGGGTTTGTTTAATTGAGTGAAGAAATGGGACCTATAAATTGATGCCCCAACTAAAATTTTGTCATAATTGGGTCGTTTTGATAGTCATGTGGATTTTTGGTGCGAAATCAATCGAATCTATAGCGACTTTCTTGAATAATCCACGTTACTTCTGCTGAGCTTGGACTAAAAGATCGTAGATGCTTCACAATTCGTGGGGTTTCAAGTTCGGGGTGGCTAAATTGTAATTCGGACTTGAGTGTCTTTTGTTTGTTTTTCCTAAAGAGTCTAATGTTGGCTTCGAAGAATACGTACAATTTGACTCTCCAGTGGAAAAAATTCGTGTGCCACGCCCCTGAGATCAAGCCTTGCTTTCCAGTCATTTATGAAAACTATATTCCTGTCGTGCCCTATGATGAAAGAGTGAATTCTGCTTGTGCTTGAGGACCAAAGTTTAAATAAATATGTCATTTCTTTAACAATTTAAGCTTTTAAATGACACAATTTAACATAGATTGTTGGCTGAGAGCCCCAAATTCTCTCTCTCGTCGAGTTCATTATGCCACTTCTCTAACAATTTAAGCTTTTAGACAACACGGTTTATCATAGATTGTTGGTTGAGAGCCCAAAATTCTCTCTATGTTGTTGAGTTCGTTGTGCCACTTCTCTAACAATTTAAACTTTTAGATGACATGGTTTATCATAGATGGTCGAGAGCCCAAAATTCTCTCTCTATCGTTGTGTTTATTGTATTGTCCTCTCTATAGCTGAACACGGGGTTAACTAGTTGACTCACAATGACATGAGTTTGTGGTGAAGTAAATATTCTTTTGCTGGTGGGACGAGTTTCATCTCGAGCTCAGATAATTGGTACATGAAGATCAGGTTCATGAAGCAATGTTTTTCTTCCTATTTTTTCATGGCCCCAGATTGTTCTTTTTTCCTCCTACTATTATAGTTTTCATGCCGAGTCATCTCCTCGAGATTTTCTAATCTTTGATCTTTTTTCATTATAGGTGAATGGGTTTCTTGTTCTGTTGGCACTAATTTTGTACCTCATATCATCACCGTCAACGCTGGAGAGGTAAAATATCAAAATCTTCTAGCACTTTTTGCTCAATGGAAAAATAATTTTCTAGAATTTGCATTCGGGTTTTCAGTTCCGCTTCATAGTAATTTGCATTTACTTTTCTCCCATTCACATTAACGTCCAATTTTCTGTGTACGGTGAAAGTTGAATTCACTGCATTAATGAATCTACTTTTGATCATTTTAGGATGTCATGATGAAAGTCATATCTCTCTCTCAACAAGGTCCTCGGGCAATATGCGTTCTGTCAGCCAATGGAGTGATTTCAAGCTTCACTCTTCGTCAACCTGATTCTTCTGGTGGTACATTGACATACGAGGTACTAGAATCAATAATTTTTGCTTTATTTTAATCTTCTGCCGACTCTGTATTTTTGTCTTCTTTTTTGATATCCGAGCACATTTGCTAGATGCCAAGTAACGTTCGATTATGGTATTATTTTTGTTTGCCATCGACAGGAACATCTGATATCGTAATTCTTTTGTTGTTTAGGGTCGTTTTGAGATACTATCACTGACTGGATCATTTATACCTTCCGAGACTGGAGGAATGAGGCAACGATCTGGTGGTATGAGCGTTTCTTTAGCTAGCACCGATGGGCGTGTTGTTGGGGGTGGAGTTGCAGGTTTACTGGTTGCTGCCAGTCCCGTCCAGGTATGTTTTCGTCTTATTTTTGTTTTATCTAGATGTATAGAATTTACTTTTGTTTAAGCTTAACCAAGCAAGCTCTTAGTATACTTCTTTCTCGTACCATAATTAGTAAAGCAACCTATACATAGTACATTTTCTGATAAATCTTTACGTTCTGGCGTGAATTAGATTGTGGTTGGTAGTTTTTTGGTGGGGAATCAGCACGAACAGAAGACGAAGAAACACAAGACTCAGTCTATGGCTGTTACACCTACTGCTGCTATTCCTATCTCGAGCGCAGGGGCAGAAGAACCGTATCATACCAACTCTTCTCTCCGTGAAGATAGCTGGTCGTCAATGGGCCCCGACTCAATGAATAAACCTACTGACGTCAATGTATCTTTGCCCAAGTAGTTACCCTAAATCACTAATCATATCTTCTTGAAGGTGGATTAGATGAACTAAATATCTTGTCCATTTTATTGTCTAATACCGCATAGCAAATATGCACTAACAGTTCTCTTACCAACCCAATTGACGTCAACCCGTTCATGAAATTCCCTAGATAACGAATCTTATCCCCCATCTGTTGTTCGTTTGTAAACTTAGTACCAGCGTACTAGATTTGTGTAGTAACTTAGCTAGCGAGTGCATTCAAATAGACATTTTTACCTTTATTTCGTGTTGTAGAATGTTGAGATATGTAATTTACAAAGCCGTCGATGCATTATCGTTTCTGTTCAGACATTTATTTGGCATCTTCGAGTCTTTTCGTCCATTATTCGTTCTTCCAAATTCATGATTTTCTAATGGTGTTTTCATTCACACGTTCTGAACAAAGTGAACACGTCATGGACCGAGATAAAGCAAGTGTAAATAGAACTCATCGACGTCGAATTTTTCACTTGTATGTATTCATTAGACATCAATGCCGCTTAAACTGCGAGTCCTTCCAACTCGTCCGCAGCCACGTGAATTGCGATGCATAGGATGCATTAAAATAATTTTATATCTTACTCTCCGTACACTTTAACTCGACCCACACGGCTACAACTCTCGAACGTGGTCGAGATTCACTACTGGCGGGTCAACGAGGAGAGAGTATATAAAAATGTAATCAAGAGAAAACATCATCATTCAATCTAGTATTGGGAGAGTTTACCGTAAAGCATACCAAGATGTTCGAAAAATTACATTTTCTGGCATACTTTAACGAACGAACTTGTTTAAAACCAAGAATTTGGAAATGTTTTAACACCCATAGACTCTTTGTCATAATTAACATATGGACTAACCGAGACCTGCGGTAGAATCCTTCCTTGGTGCATCCGCCTTAATACGAGGAGGCCTAACTATACGATCAATGAGGCCATATTCGAGAGCTTCCTGAGCATTGAAACGCTTCATGCGACCTAAGTCCTTGTGAATCTGAATATTTCAAGTAAGAACTCAATACATATCTTGAAGATACGGAGTGACTATATAAAAATTTATTCATTATAAACACGACAAATTCTGCTCCTGATGATAGCATTATTTTGGGTTAAAAACATGGCTCGTCACCCAACTTATAGCATGTTTCACTTGGGAGACTGACAGTGTTTTTAACCCCTTTTTTTCTTTGTTACAAGCTTAATTTACATCTATCTGATGATGTAATGCAGTTATTAATGTTTAAATTTGATTTTACAAAACAAAAAAGAAGGTATAAATATACTAAAACCTGTGCCCACATTCACGTTACAGATTTTTACAAGCAAGCCATAGCAAAAGCCCACACATACAAGGACAATCAGAATGATTTTTATACCTTATCAACAGGCTGACCAGTCTTCTGAGCCAACTCCTTGAAAAGATAGTCTCTTATCCTAAGCAACTCATCTGCCTCGTTACGAATGTCATCAGCCTGCCAAAAAATGGCTCCTGATAATTAACCAGCAGCAAGTAGGAGTGATTATAACACGCTTTAACAGACAAGAATAAGTATGATCAAACCTGACCACGAGCAGCTCCAGCTGGAGACTGTAATGCAATTCTTGAAAGAGGCATTGCAAAGCGATTACCCTTCATAAAACGAGAGATTGTTAAACAGGTGACACCAACATGACATACAGTTCCGGCTTTCATTATCAATTAGGTTCACATATTATGGTCAGGAGGCTATGACCTAGTACTTGAACACGAAAGAATGCCAAAGTATACTGTAGAAGATAGAGCATGTTTGCCAAAGCTTAACAATTTTATTTACGTAAAAAAGTTTGTTGAAGATAAATAGATTTAACGAGTAATTTACTTATTTTGACAATAAGCAAACAGTTATTTTCAAACCAAGTGATTCTACTAAAAAGTAAGAAGTTACTGTAAAATAACTTCTACTACTTCAATGTTAACAAACATTTATGCACATGGTGTCATTATAAGCCCAGGTACAGATCTATCATTATATTCAAAACACTAGAGAAAGAAACAAACAGAACCCGACAGTAGCCAATTAGATGACTATGGTCTAGACTTCTAGTAAATCAAAATATTGTTATTTTGATCAGACAATAGCTATATTTGTAATCTTTAAGCAAGTTTGCCTAGAACTCTTTATATCCTTCCAAAGAGTAATTTATATAACCTTCCACATTTTATTTTTGGAGAAGAGAGTGTTACCTTTTCACCAGCAGCAAGAAGAAAGCCTGCCAAATTATATGCATAGCCCACACAATGGGTTCCAACGGGACTTTGCAAACTTTGCATTGTATCATAGATAGCCATACTTGGAGTAAGCTGCAAATATGACAAAAAAACATTTATGTATGCATATGGGACATTTCAAAGAAGAGCCAAAAAAAAAAACATATTTTGAAGAACTTACATCTCCTCCAGGGCCATTAATGTACATATAAAGCTTTTTGGAATTGTCAATACTGTCTAGGTATAACATCGTTGCTAGTATCTGGTTGCTGAATTCTTCATCTATGTGTTGTCCAATGAAAATAACACGTTCACGATACTGCAGTTCATGAGGTCAGCAAGTTTTTGAAAAGCACAAAGACACCAAAATGAGCTGAAATCGGACATTTAAATTTTTGCATTGGTTGACTTAGAGCATGTTTGGGTAAAGCTTAAATAGAAAGTAAAGTCACTTTTAAATAACTTTTTGTTTTCAAACATATTTGAATACATAAAGCTTTCTTTACTTTTAAGAAAAGAAAGTTACTTATCCAACTTTCACAATTATTAAAAAAAATTTCGAAATGAGTTACTAACTTATTTCTAAATTTGACCAATTAAAAACATTATTTATGTTAAAACTTACTTATATACTTATAAGTAAACATCTTAAGCTTAGTTAAACATGCTATAAGTTGACAGTCTATTCGACTATTTGTAGTCGAGATCACTTACAAGAGCATTCCACAAATCAACCCATTGCCAAGTTCCCTCAGTTGGATTTCTGTATGGCACTCTAGGCGTTCCTATTGGCATCATTGCAACACGCGCCCGAGTCGGTTTACTGTTACAAGTCCTGGAAGTGTGAAACAAGTCAACAAAGGGGGTTCAGATATGCTACATAATTCCACTGAACATTGTACTAATGAAAATTCAACAAATGTAAAATGCGATTCCCCAGAGAAGGAGAAACCATCAAGGCTTATCTTTTCTCTCATGAGTATCACCAAAATACCAAACGATACAGCAAACTTCACATATACAGTTCGAAACCACACATCTGCATCTTACAAACTTCTCCAGTTTTTAAATTTAGTTACATTCAAAAAGGAAAATAGCAATTTGTGCAAGAAAACAAAATACAACCTGTGCATTGACAAATGGAGTCCTAAGATTGCAATTTCGAAATATTGACCAACAGAACTTATTTGGTGGGAATTCCCGAATCCCAGGAATATAGATTACAGTTGTTTGTCTGCTATACTCTTGAATGTCACTGTTGTGCAATAGCTCAAATAATTAGCGTGCATCGTAAAAATTACACCTTGGGGTTTTTCATTTTACTTCAATGGTTATTGATTAAAAAGAAAATTGGTCAAATTTTCCGAGAAATAGATTCCTAGCAAGAAAACGAACCCTTAAACTCAATGAAAAATCTTTAAATTTCTAAATTGCATAGAATTTCCAGTACACATGCTTGTATCCTATCCACTTCAAATACAAAATTAGGAATCCAACTATTAAGACCCAGGAATCAAAAATAGCAAAAGTTTACCTGGATTCAATACTTTTGTAAACTTTATTATGAAACTCCACATTCAAGTTGGAATTTCCAATCCCATAAGAGTCTGTTAAAAAAATCAAAACAGAAAATAATTAAAGTTAATTTCCTGAATAACATAATTCAAACAGTAAACTATAGGAAAAAGAGGATAAGAACACAGACTTGGAGATTGAACTCTTAAACCCACAAAAACTTTGCTGGCACAACTGCAAAACGAAATTTATAAATTAAATATAAAATTTAGCAGGGAAAAAAAAATCTACCACGAGAGGGAACCTGAGAGAAGGCTGATGGATTCCATTTCTGGAGTGTAGACACGAGGAAGAAGGGGAGACTGCCATTTTTAGATAGAGAGGAGAGGAGAGGAGAGAATAATGGAGTTTCAGTGACCCAATTTTTGGATATGGGAAAACAGATGCCGGGTCATCGTAAGAAACCCGGAAACAAAACTTTAGACCCACCCCCGGTAAATGGGCCAATAGATTTCATGTATTAAGGCCCATGGGCTAATTAGGGATAGGTCCAAGCCACTAAGCTTCAAAGTTGCTTAGCCACCATTCGGTGGGATTAAAATTAATTTTTTATTACATTTTGATAAAAATGATGAAATATATGATTAAAAAGATGTGGACTCTTATATGTGATTAAAATTAATTGATGACATTGATTTAAATTAAAATATCAAATTTAATTTGTGCTAAACATGGTGCTTATATTTATTTTTGAGTAATGCTATTTATATATCACTGTATACATAATGGTGTACAAATAAATGACATGAAATGTAGAGAAAGAGAAAAAAAGAGATGAAAAGAAAAGAAACTCAGTCATCATAACATTCTTCATTACAACCAAAGATTTGGTTACCGAGAACCTTGACGAAAGGAAAGCACCTATCCGCAGCTCGAGACATAAACTTGTTCAAGGCGGCTACCCGACCAGTTAACTTGTGTACATCTTTTCTGCTCTTAGGAGATTCCATGGTTGTCTAGGCTGTATCTTATTCGGATTGGCCTCTATTTCCTTATGTGTGATCATGAAACCCAAGAATTTGTTCGAGGCCACTATAAATGCACATTTTGTTGGGTTTAAATTGATCTAATATTTTTGAAGTATGGCGAATACTTCCTTGAGGTTGGGAATGTGCATATCTACTTGTTTATTCTTGACCACCACGTCGTCAATATAGGCCTCAATTTTTTTTTTATTCAATTAAGTTAGCAAAGACTTTATTAATAAGCATTTAGTATGTTGCTCTTGTGTTTTTAATTCGAATGGCATAACGTTGTAATGGTATATGCTAGAGTCAGCCATAAAGAATGTCTTTTCTTGAACTTTGTTAGCCATGAAGAACTGATGATAGCCAGAAAATGTACCCGATGTGCTATCTACGAGATTGTCAATTTGAGGTTGGGATAACTATCATTAGGGCATGCTTTGTTTAAGTCAGTGAAATCAATGCAAACTTGCCATTTACCATTGGCCTTTTTAATGAGAACAAAGTTAGCGAGCTAGTCAAGGTATTGGACTTCACGAATAAACTGAGCACTGATGAGTTTGTCAATCTCCTCATGTATGACATCTCGATGTTCTAGAGCAAATTGCCTCTTTCTTTGCTTAACCGTCTTGGCTTCAGTCTAATATTAAGTTTGTGCATCGCAACCTCAGAGTCTATCCTTGATATATCCCTACCCTTCGTGCAAATACATCAATGTTACGCAAGAGGCAGCTAATGAGCTTGGCCATGAGAGTAATGCCAAGATCTCGAACTATGGTCACTTTTTGCCAAGCTCAAACTCAACCTCTATCAACCCTTCAACTGAAGCAAGTCTTCTTTACTGCTCAAGCTCGGGATAAGATGATGATACCTGCATGACGCCAGTGCTTAATCTCTGAACGGTAGTAACATAGCATTGTCTTACATTGTTATTGTAAGAAATTACATGGCAAAAGTAGAGACAATTAGCTTGACTTTGTTATGTAGTGGTTTCCCGAGGAAACGTTGTAAGCTATCGAAGCACAAAATACCTGGAAGGCTATAATTTATGTCATCTATTTCTGATCTAAACCCAAGGTAATAGGAAGCTTAAAGATACCTTCAGGGATGATGACACCCCTTCCAAAGCCTTGAAAGGGAGTCTTAATTGCCTTAAGTCAATCGATCAAAATTCTCATCTTAGCATGACCTCATGAGATAGCACCTTGGCTACACTTCTATTGTCTACCAAATTTTTTCCACTTCGAAGTTTGTGATGCTTGCTGTTATAACTAAAACATCATCATAAAGAGCTGATATTCCTTCCAAATCTTTAGAATCGAATGCAATTTCCTTAATGTTGTCATGAGCTAAATCGGGTGTTAGGAAGTATTGACGTACATATTGTTTGTGTCCTCCATTTGAATCTCCTCATTATGTTATACCCGCAATAATGACATTGATCGTGCCCACCATTGGTCGGTTACTAACCCCCACATTAGTGGCCTTCTCCTTGTTATGAACATTCCATGGGGCAGTTGTCATGACCAATATAACCCCCTAGAAACTCTCTCTTAATAAGGGCATCATTCTCTTGCTACAAGGATTTGCAATTCTCTATGGTCTGCCCATGGTCGAGATGAAAGGTTCATTTCTCTGGTATCAGGATGAGATTGCATTATTGAGGACCATTTAAGTTCCTTGAGGTCCTTAATCTCAATTAAAATGTTGGACCTAGAGGTGTTTAAACGGATGAATGATGTTGGATGGACCTCTTCTTTATGTCTATCTCATTATCTTGTTGTGAGTTAAACTCTTGTTATCTCTAATATTCGAGCTTTTCAGAGATCGGGCCAATCTTCCTTGGATACATGGTTTTCTGCATATTAAATGTATTTTTCACCTCGGGTGAGTAGCTAGATCAGGGGTTTCGGTATGGTCTTTGATAAAGACATTTTGAATGACTCATTATTTACGATGTATGTTAAGGTAGAGACTGCGATAGTAATATGTAGTCAGGTATTTGGAGCCTTTATGTAATAAAGCGTGTCATGAAGTCACATATGGGCTCATTTTGTCCCCGTCGAAGCTGCGTAAGAAATGTGGCGATTTTTCTAATGTGTTTGCTACTTTCGAAAAAGGTGAAGAACTTGTTAGCCAAGTCCAAGAATGAGGCAAACCAATCCTTAGCAATGTTAGCCAGGGTCTGCGGAAAAGCTTTGTACATCATTGGATCCGATGCAACTTACAAGCACATGACGTTTGGATACATATTGAGGTGCTTGATCGAGTCGTGTTTCGTTATACTCTTTTATCTATGGGTATATAAATCTGTCGGGTAAAGGATATGACAAGATTTTATGACTGAATTAAGTGTTTCAATGTGAAATCTTGTCAGCCCTGATTGTTCTAGAGTAAGCCAACTATTATTCCATCCTGAATGATACTGTCAATTTTGTTAGAGGTCATGGTGATGAACTTAGAACCCGAGGTTTTTAGGGGTGGCCGTAATTGACCCGAGGACCAGCGCCGCCAATATAAGATGCAAGACGAGAAGCTTGTGCATTGACAATAAAATCTACCTCGAATATTGGTCCTAGGTGCGGATTTTGTTGGCTTAATAGCTGAGTCAACGTAGTAACTTGTTGGCGGAGATCTTTGAATGTCCCTAAAGTAACGACTATAGGTTGGAGTGTGGGTACTTTCAGTGGCACCCCTGGAGGGATCGACAGATCCTTGGCAGGAGGTTATATTAGAGCGTATGAGCTTACTGGAGGAGGTCATGAACGCATATTAATCATGGCTTTTGTAGCTTTTTCCCAATGTTTTAAAAATCGACCCTAACATCAACCTGGAAAAGAAAAAGGGCCAATGATTAAAAGATCGAATCGAGATTGACCTGGGGTCGAATCGGATGTCAAAATTAATAAATAGACACTCCCACAAACTATAAAATATTATAACAACAACAATTTTTTAAATGTTGTATTACTAATTTAAAGTAAATGTAAATCAATAGTTGTCAATTAGATTTATTATTATATAATTTATTTTAAAACTTCAAAAACCAACAATTAATATATGTTAAATAATTTGCTTTGTTCAAATTGAAATTATTTGTGATTTGGGGGCCAAAATTTGTTTAATGGAAAGAAGGAAGTGAACAATTAAATATGTGAAATTGCAAAAGGCTGCACAAGTTATTCCACATCGGAAGATGAAGAAAATTGTGGACAACTCTCCTCCTTTAAAAGCAACACATGGAACTTGGAAGGAAACAAAAATTGGGCTTGCCAATGCTCGAGCCCATATATCGAGTCGAAATATTTTGTTTAAAAAACCCTTATTAACCGGCAAAAATCGTGACCAGTTTTTCGATTCCTGGTTTAAATGGCCAGTTCAATAGGTTTACCCATTTTTCTTTTTCGATTAATACATTATGACGAGACTGGATTTGAGGTCGGTTCATGATTTTTCGAAACATTGCTTTTTCCATAGACGACGTCAATGATGTTACCGAAACTCCATACTTGTGAAATCTCAAGCTTGACGATGGAAGATGACTACAAATAGGATCTTCAATATGTGAAACAAAGGCCTCGAGATATGTCATACGCCTCCCCCCCCCCCCCGCCCGATACTTAAGTTAGAAAGAAGGTAATTTATACGTAAGGTTATCCCTCTGATACTTAAATTAGAAAGAATGTAATTTATTCGTAAGGTTATATGCTGAAATTATGAAAGAGCGTATCTGAATAACGAATGGAAGTCAAGTATTTATAGAGATAAGATTGAACAAAACTCGTACAATTAGGTTACTTGATGTCTTATTTATTTATGAGTTACTAGGAATCCAGGGGTAGAGTCCTATTAGGTAAAATAGCTCTGCCATAATCAAAGCCAGGGAACCTTCCTGAAGGTATTTATGATCGGAGTCTAACATGGTAGCCAGACGACTAGGGACCCGAGGAGGGCATGTGGAATTTTGTGGGGGCAACTGCTGGTTCTTGAGCTTCACAACCTGGTCGGGGTTCTATAAGAATGTTCAATGATGCTATGGTAGTCCTTGGGTACAGACTGTGAGGTATTGCTCGGGGTACACACATTGTACACATCAATATCTATACCAGTTTGCCTTTTACTTTATTAACTCTAATTAAAACGTTATATTCAGATGAGTTCTCTCATTCGGGTCACAAATTCCATCATGTTTTATTTTTTATTATTATAACGAGTAGAGATACGATTGTTAAATGAAATGATATATAAGTTGAATAATCGAGTTGAAATAAATTGAAGCATAAATAAACATGTAAGTTTAGCCCCATGTTTCACAATTATTATTATAAAACTCTTTTTTCCTATATACTTATTTTCAACTATTCAAATGAAAATTGAAACAAAAAACAAAAAATCTTATATTAATTAATTCAGCTTCGTAATTTAGAATGGACCAGATACAATAATTTGTCATTTCAATTGGTAGAAAAAAGACTTAAGATTGGCTCGATATTAGTTTTAGTGCTTGTTTGATAAAAAATAATCATACGTTTAATGAGGTACATAATTTTTTTTTTTTATCAATTTTTCAATCACATTTTATTAATTTATATCGAAATTTGCATTTATCAAAAGCTTTGTTGCACAATCAGGGGCGGACCCAGCACCCGGCCAGTCCCTGCGGCCGCCCTTGCTGGTTCCGTGGGAACCTTTTTTTTTTTTTATTTTATATAATAGATAATTTTTTTAGCTTATATAACTGTTATTTCATTTCATTTTTAAAAGTTTCATTCGGTTGAGTTGGTTAGAGCTTGCAATTCTTATGAGATGTCTCTAGTTTGATTCCCTAGCTTGCAATTCATATATTTTTAGTTCTACAATTTTTATCATTTTATAATTTTTACCAATATTAATGGCAATAAGTTGAACTCACGACCATCCTTAAAGATTATTGGAACCCTTACCATTAGTGCATTTATTGAGTTTGATATTATTGTTAACATAATAATATATATATATTAAATTTTAAATATTAATAAACGATCTCTCTCTTACGATAGCTAATTGTCGGCATTGACCGATCAACGTCCATCTAGACTAAACTTTAATGCTGGGTTCGCCCCTGTGCACAACCCCTTACTTTTAATATAAACTTCCAATTATTCACTTCAAATTTATGTACGACACAAAGGTATAACAATTGGTGATGCACATTAGTTGACAATTAAATTCTAAATATTGATCAAAATCAGATTGGGTAGCCGGCATATTCCAAAAAGTAGCCGACCACAATTTAATTATGACTTTGGGTCCACAAAATACACTGGACCTGTCAAATTTCATTCCATAAACTATAATATTTCACTAAAAAAATTACATTTAAGATACTAAGATTGACAATGATGTTTTTATTTTAGAAAAATACAAACCTATTGTTTATTTTGTTCTTGAATTTCAAGTCTTGTTTGGCCATCTTCTAATTTTAAGTAATAAACTCCCGTTATAGAGTGGAATTCTCGTATTGTACCAATATTCTACTATCTTATGATTCAAAAGTTCTTCGTTGTATATAAAGGATTTCAACATTATTATATCATTATCAACTTTGTCGTCAAGAAGACTAGTAATTATATAGATAATTTGCATCCATTTTATCAATTAATTAATGTTTTTACATGTCATTACAAAGAGCAAGTTTGGCTTTACTTCTTTCTACATAGAAGCAACATTTAAGTTAAACGCGCTTTAATTAATAGAAGTCGTGTTGTACAGTTAGCTAAAAAAAAGGCGATTTACAGCCCATTTTCTCCGACCTCTCCAAAATAATTTCCCAACATAAAAAAACACGAGGGGAAATAAGTATGCACGTTAAAAAATAAGAAGAATGAACCATAAAAATGTCAGAGCAACAACATAATATTATGTTACTCCGGTAAAAACGACATTAGATGCATCCTAAAAGCTTCCAAAGCCTTCGTGTTCTTCTAACAACTTTGTTCACATGCCGCCCAATGAAACTTGGAATGAAAGGAAGATCGTTGTTCGCATTCATAGGGATGATGTCCGTATTTAGAGAACTTTCACCTTGATCATTGCTACGCTTTCGTAAGTAAAAACCTCTGCTGTCGACGTCCCCAATTATATCCGACTTGTTCAAACCTAATTACTCGTAAGAAAGAGGTATTATTGAACCAAACAAAACAAGCATTCAAACCAAAGATGGATAAAATCATAGTGGGAAGTACATATAATTAAGAAAATAAGATCCATAATGTGATGTAAAATGGGTGGTTGTGCTCAAATTGTATCACTTATATGATCGAGAGTTTCTTGAAAATTTACATGTCCTTGCCACCTAAAGTAGTCATTCTCTCGTTTTATTCACAATCAATCTCATCTCTAATAACAGTTATATATTCATTCTGGTATAAGAGAAAAGCAAGAAATGGTTAAAAATCAAATGTAGAGAACTCACATTGAAGGCTGAAGTACGAGTGGTGTAATTCACATCTTGAAGCAAAATCTTTATCCAGACGAGGAGTGCGGCCTTCCGAGTTGTACTTTCTAACCACAAGCTTTATCGTCTCCTCAACACTGGATCCTAATTTCACCATTGTTCGGACTGGTCCAGGGCTTCCCTCAAATGTTACATTAACCACAACCTTGGAGTCTTTGCTGTACCTCTACACACCAAATCTCTCACAGAAATTAGACATCGTACCATCAATAAAATTTCAAATTTGTTCCACTTTAAACAGGTTCGACACAATACAATGAACCTTCAATTATTTAATTTGAACAATTTTTTTTTTCATCGTCTTATTTATCTAAAATATAACGAAGAGCCAATAAATGAAAAAGTATCTCAAACGTTTTATAGTAAAACGATAAGGATATGTTTAGGACCCAAATTCAAAACTAGATGACACTTCACATAATATATATAAGATTTAAACTTTCTTTCGTTCAATATTTAATGCTCCATACCAAACATATTACAAGAGTTCAAGAGTTTTAGTGCAAGTTTTCATCGAGTTCACGAAAAAGTAATATATTACAACCCTATCTTACATGAATTTAAACTATTTTCAATGGTAAATGAATAATTTGTCTATCGTAATCACCTTTTTTTTTTGGCATGCTTGGCTAGATAGAACTAAGAATTTTACATGCTATAACTTTTATAAAATTTTATCAACTTTTCAACTGATCAAACTTCAATTTAACCATATATATCGATGGACATTTTATCAAAATCTACTAAAATTTTAACCACGAGCTTTGTCCAAAACCCCTAAATTTTACAATACATCTCTTTGCTAACAAAATATTTTTAGTCTATTGTGGTAAACATGCTATAATTAAATCCAATAACACGCTATGGCTATAAATTTCATATTTGTAGTTTTAATCTAAAAAAAATCATGCAACCGACCAATTTATTGAGAACAAAATTGTTATTTTTTTTAATCTAATTCAACTATATTCGAAATTTTGCTTTCAATAATTTAGTAGACAAAAGTAAATAAATAAAAATAACATAATAATATAAAAATCTTAGTAGTCAATAGCAACCAATCAGACGCGAGAAATAATTAATTATTGAGAAATCCATCTCACCTCGAAATTTGGAGACCGAGGCAACAAATTTTCCGGTGACGAGAATATATCAGTGCATGTCTGCGGCCGGTAAAGCACTCCTACATCTATCTCAGTCACCGGCGTCACGCTCCGATCATCCTCTCCACATCCAGCTCTCCATAGCAACGGCTCTGACTTGGATCTCTGCAAAATCCTCAAGTTCTCCGATGACTTCCTCGACCGGACATCAACCGGTGGCCTACTACTCCGAAATTTTAGCCGCGATGATGCCGGCGACGGCGATGGCGATGATTTTCCGGTTCTGCTTCTGCTATTAGCTCTACGGTTCGCCGTGATCCTTCTCCTCAAATCTCTCTCTGACATATATGAACAAATATTCACAAATTACAGAGCTTCAGATTATCCGTGCACTCGAGCGTGTGTGAAGATCTAGGGGGTACGGTGTGAGAAAGGAAGTTGCTTGTTGGGAGAGGTAGTTGGTACTACTTTACATGCTCTTCACTTTCCTTTCATGTTATATTTGAGAAAATTACATAAACTTCCCTGAAGTTTTTAACTATTACAAAAACACCCTATACTTTCACGAATATTACAAAAACCTCTCATAATTTTTTTTTTTTCATAACCAAACTTTATATAGTTTTTATTCAAATATGTCAAAATAAATCACTATAATATTGTAATAATCAATACTAATACTTGGAGCTAACGATTTTAATTCATACAAATCTTATGCTTAGAATTAAGAACTCTGTATTTACCTTCGGTTTTGCATTTTATATTCAATAACTTGTCCACACAACATCATAATCTAATGACGATAATATCCGTTAATTAGTCGATAAAAAATGAATAAGGTAACAATCAAATTAAAATAAATTATCCCCACCCCCATGGTAAATAGAATATAGAACATGGTCTTAATCCCGATCCTTTTATATTATTTATAATTTAAATTATAATGAGAATATTTTAACTTCGTCCATGTCGTGTCTTGCTGACCAAAAATCCCTAACGGAACGGGACCACTCCATCCCGGTTCCATATCCATTTAGGACCAATCATAGTGGTGTCAAAATGGGGTCGATGGATAGCCCAGGCCTGAGTGACCAAAAGCATTGAAAACCAGACTGCAACAAGCCCACCCTGCTGCCAATTTGTGGGTTGGTCCACCAATTATGACGGGCCACATTGAATTGAATTTTCATCCTAGCAGCCACGAGAGTCGGCTAGTTGGCTCGATTAATTGAAAAAAAGTTGTGTTGCTACTGAAAAATTCTACTTGTAAAGGGACTTTTTTTTTTTATATTTTTCACGAACACTTTTGCTATATAATTTGCAAATATGCCAAAAAAATGTTAAAATTCTCAATTTGTTGACCCACTAAAATGCAGCCCAAAATCAAAGGAAAGTCCAATTGAGAAATCCAAGATGAAGACCCAATGGAAGTCAATTAAAAGGCCCAAGAAGAAAAGCCCAAGCTGGAAACCTGTGAAAAAAGCCTGAATATTGGAAGTCCAAGAGCAAAGGAGTACCACCGCCTAAGACTGTGGGACGCCCAGAGGCTGAACGAGGGTAGTACTGCACAATCGCCTAGGACGACAGCCTCATTGTCGCCCAAAACCTCAAGTCGCCCAGAATCAGACAAGTCTAAAGGGTATAGTTTATCCAATTCAACAATTATGGAAGCGGTTGGCAAGTGAACCTGGCACGATCCCACGATCCAGAAAACAGCAAGGGTAGTGGTAACAGTTACTAAGCAACTACTCCCCAAACAAGCGGTTCCTCACTAAAGGAGTGGACGGTTGCAAAGGTAATGGAGCAAGTCCGAGCAGTTTCGATAACCAAAAGATGCCCAAGAAGTATAAAAGGAAGTAACGTCGTAGAAGCAAGGACCCCCGAATAAAAAACTCTCGACAAGAGAATATGTAACTTTTATTTCCTTAGCTTAAATTTAATCATTTCTCAATACTCATGTGCTTGCGCCCCTTGGAGGCGTTTTGTCTATTTTCCAGTTGTAGCTCTTCACTAGTAAACGCACCCCTTTTTGGGACTTTGTCTCAAGAGGTCTGTTCCTTACACAATCGTCTGACCCCTTTTTCTCGTAATTGTTGGCGGGTTGCAAAAACGCGCGAAAACAATTTGGCACGCCCAGTGAGACAGTTGGTGTTTTGTAAGTGAAGATACAAAAAGAGAAAAGATATCATGCCTCATAAAAATTTCGATAAGGAACCAGCAAGTCAAGGAGTAGTCCAATCTGTGGTTGAGCGATACGAGGAGCAACAACATTCCCCACAGACAGATGGACAAAGTCAAAGCAGTCACAGCCGCTACGAACCAATGACAGAATTGAGCCCTCGCACAATGCGTGCATTGCTGGGAGAACTCACGCAGGATGTCGTTGAACAGGTAAATTTACGTAGCATTCATAATATGGAGAAGTTTACCCAAAACGAGAATAGGCATTTTGATAATATGGCTAAACAACTGAATACGTTGAATGAAATCATGAATAAGTTGGTAAGCCAAATGTGTCAACCTGTTATGCCTATAGATAACCACTTCCAGTCTAGGACTATCGTGGGGCATACTTCGTCATACAATTCTCTTGGTGTAAACTCCGGCCCAAATCTGGAGCCACCTTTTGGCCATTCTACGTCGAACCCAAGGGGAAACGGGACCTTGAATTTGAGTAATAATAACACTACGTCTAACTTGGGGGGTAATACAAACGTGAGAGATAATGTCCCGAACAACGGACAGAATGGTTTACGTATGAATGAAGGTCTAAGCACTCAATTTAACAGTCATAATAGCCCGAATAATGGCACTTTTATCGCCAATCAGGGGCAAACTACCAGGCCTCCCACGAATCAGCCAGTAAACCAACTAATTGGAAACCCATATGACCCTAACGCCGTGCTAAGAAACCAAATTATGGAAATAGTGCAAGATCAAATAGCAGTTGGGGTACGCCCGGTGATTAGGCCAATTTACACCAAGCCATACCCTGATTGGATAGATCAGGCATATCCATGGCCTAGAGGGTACAAAGTACCGGAATTCTCACTATTTACTGGTCTAGGAGAAGTGTCTACGCTAGAACATGTAGGGCGATTTACGTTGCAAAGTGGTGAGGTGAATGAATATCATAAGTTGAGGTTGTTCCCAAATTCTTTAACAGGGGTAGCTTTTTCTTGGTTTATTAATTTGCCAGCAAACTCTGTCCAAACTTGGCAGCAAATGGAGCAATTATTCCATGCTCAATTCTATAAAACTGAGTCCGAGGTTACACTGGCCGATTTGGCGAATTTACGTCAGTTGCCTAACGAATGGGCAGAAAGTTTCCTACAAAGGTTCAAAACGGCCAGTAGTAAATGCTTTGTGCCTTTGCCAGAAAAGGAATTTGTTAAAATCGCACAAAGTTGTTTAAACTTTGATTTAAAGAAAAAATTCCAGGATAGGGAATTCCCAGATTTGTTCCAACTTAGTGCAAACGTCGTTAGGTATGAGCGACTGGTAAGAGAAGAAGAACAGATGAAAAATTCCAGTAAAGGGACTTATTACAAAGATCCGAATTTCAACGTTCATACTGTCGATGATGGTTATTATGACCTAATAGAAATATGTTTGGCTGAGTTAGTAAAGGGAGAAGCATACACTTGTCCCATACTAGTTAAGTCAAAAATAATAGGCAAAGATGAACCTGCAAAGGGTGAAAACAGGAAGGCGCGAACGTTCTTGTTCGACGTAACCAAAGCTGACCTTATATTCGACAAATTATATAAGGATAAGCAGATAAGGTTAAGCGACAAACACAAATTGCCAGACCCTGAACAAATTAAGGGTAAAAAATACTGTAAATGGCATAATGCATGGTCACATGCGACTAATTATTGTATGGTTTTTCGCCATGTGTTGCAGGACGCTATTGAATCAGGACGAATTACGTTCGAAGAAAAGAAAAAGATGGCGGTGGATGAAGATCCTTTCCCACGGCCACTGGCAATGAATATGATAACAACTGGTTTGAAAAAAAAATTGCCAAGGTTTAAACTGGTGATTGATGACGAAGAAGAAGAATCCAAACCACCTCCTAGCGTTTTTGAACGCATCAAAGGGAAGGAGCCCAAGCAGGGCGAAGATGTTCTGTGCGACAGGTGTAAGCACGAGTTGAAAGCAAATACAGGGTCATCAATGACGCGGCCATTCCACCATCGCCTTGATTTCATGCCAGTCGCTCAGCCCGTCAGGGGGCGAAGGATGCCGTTGTACGGAGGATTACCTAGAGAAAGGGGGTTTGGATCGGCCAGTCAAAGAAGAACATTTAGGCCGCAGCCTCGCCAGCCCAATGTATGGCATTCGTTCCAGAACTATGCAGGAAGGGTAGTGCCATTCAATGAAATGACTAGAACACAACAAAGGCGTTACCAACGTAATTACGGGCGGATGATGAGGCAACAGTAAGGAGAATCACGCCCTAGAGCGCCCAAAACGCTCAGAATAGCTAACGAAAATGCTTTTGAAGATAGTGAAGAAACAGGCACTGGCAAATCAATGGGAGAATTGCCGGAAAGCTCGTCTGGGAGATCGAAGTTCGAGCGAGACAGGAAAGATGAAGATGATCCTGACCAACCTCTAACTATCCAGTTTGGCACATTACCTCCTGTCCTGACTAACAACTACTTGTTGGCCGACGAATTCAAAAGCAAAGAAAAAGAGGATAATGAGGAAGAAACTTGTGTGCTAGTCTACGATAAAGGCCAAACATCCAGAGAAATGTGTGATGATGGAGAGGACGATGGTATGACAGATATTGAAGAAGAAATTGATTTAGAAGCAGAGAGACGGAAAATGGGAGTGTCACGCAACACCCTGTTGAAACAACTGCACCAAGAAGGAGTCCGCGAAGTGGATCTGTTAGGAGAACCATCTGGCCGACCGTTTGATTTCTATGTGTTGTATGGGGCGCCAAAAAGGAAAAAGAGGGTACCTCGCTCTGAAAAATATGGATCACCCCTAGAATAATGCCTCCTCCTACGAATTGGGTAACTGAGGAAGAAGTACTCGGCCGGTCCAGCAAATGAAAGGCAGTAGTAGCGTCAGTTGTAAATATCCTCCGTTTCACTGACTGCCAGAGTTGCTCAAAAAGGGGATGAATGGCGGAATTAGAACGAAAAAGGGTCAACGAAAAGGCGTCCGCCAGAGCACAGTTATGGGCCTCTATACTTGCGACATCTGCTTTATTAATAGTATAAAAACGCTCGGTCAGATTTTTGGAATAGAAAAGAGGAACGGGCCAAGTCTGGCCGAAACCCAGCTGACGAGCAAAGAAATGGGGAGCGTAAACCTCTACCCCAGCCTTGGCGTTGGTTCCAGTGACAATGTCGTAGAACAATTCTTTTCCAGCCAAGAATTGAACCCAAATGGGTAAGGAGTCATCCGCTCCAGAAGGAATATGAACATAGTTGGGAGTCAAATGAGTAGGAAAAGGGAAAAAGGAGGAAATGGAACCTAAAGTATAAAATAATGAAAAAATGTCTCTCCTAGACATGGCCGTTGGGCGCAGGGAACCTATGGCCAACCCATAACAGGCGGCAGAAGTACTGCGAATAGAGGGGGCCCCAAAGGAAGGAAAATATGCTTTCAACCATAATTGAGCAAACCAAAGAGGCCCACTGCCAGTAGGAGACGCCCCAGTCCTCAATTGAAACTGGAGCAAAGCTAAACCCCTGTAAAGGGCGGCTAAAAAGAAAGAACATAAATTCAAAGGCGTGCCACGGGCCAATGCATGCGTCAAAGGCAGGTAACTTGTAGAAGGTTTCAAGCTAGGGACGCAAAGAACATATTTACAAAGCCAAACTTGAAGGAAAGCCACCCGCTCGACATGATTAGGCTCAGAAGCAAGCGCGACAAAAGCACCATGCATAGCCGAGTAAGATTCACACATTTTTTTATCAAACTTAGGGGGAACACTGCCAGTAAAAACCGAGACCACCATATCGGGAGAAATGACATCGCCCAGAGGAGGAAGGTTTACTTGGGCCCCAACATCCCTCAGAGTAATGGACAACGGGCAGTAGGGGAAAACAAAAATATTGTACTCAGAAGACCAAAAGCTCAGGGCGATTGGGAAAAGAGCTGGGTCATATACGGGGGGATTAAGGGTGACTTCTAATAGATCCAAAATTCCTGCACGTTCAAAAATGGATTTGGTGGGGCCATGGTTCATCATACGTGCATGCCACCTACGAAAACCAGAATCGGCTTTGGGCCAAGTACGAATACCTTTATCGTAGATGGCTTTCAATGGTAGAGAACTCAGAAAGGGAAGGGTTTCAACGCAAGGGAATAGCTGGCCCGCCGCAGTTTTCTCGACCGACTCAGCATCAACAAAAGATGGTCCCAAGAAAAACTCATCGACGTTGGGACCAACCCGCGAAAGAAGGTTCGGATTTATGTATGGCTTGGTGAGGATGTCTTGGAAGTCCTCAAAGCTAAGGACATCAGCGGACTGAGTACTTGAAGTCGCCATTTGTTACAGAATGTGAGTCAAGTAAGGGCTAAAGAGTGTTGATAAAACGTAGCGCAGAAACAAGAAGATGAACAGTGAAAATGGCGAGAGAGAAGCGTAAGATGGCAGAGACGTATAACTAAGAATGCCGCGTACTTTTGGGGTTTTAAGGATTTGTAACGTTGCACTCCTTTAAGCGGTAAAGGTACGTGATGATTGAAATTTTGGGGAAGTTCAAGTATTGCAAAAAAGGATACAGAGTGAATATGGCAAAATTAATGATTAGTATTAATTCTGACATATTGGGGGGTAATTGTTGACACACTAAAATGCAGCCCAAAATCAAAGGGAAGTCCAATTGAGAAATCCAAGATGAAGACCCAATGGAAGTCAATTAAAAGGCCCAAGAAGAAAAGCCCAAGCTGGAAACCTGTGAAAAAGGCCTGAATATTGGAAGCCCAAGAGCAAAGGAGTACCACCGCCTAAGACTGTGGGACGCCCAGAGGCTGAACGAGGGTAGTACTGCACAATCGCCCAGGACAACAGCCTCATTGTCGCCCAGAACCTCAAGTCGCCCAGAATCAGACAAGTCTAAAGGGTATAGTTTATCCAATTCAACAATTATGGAAGCGGTTGGCAAGTGAACCCGGCACGATCTCACGATCCAGAAAACAGCAAGGGTAGTGGCAACAGTTACTAAGCAACTACTCCCCAAACAAGCGGTTCCTCACTAAATGAGTGGACGGTTGCGAAGGTAATGGAGCAAGTTCGAGCAGTTTCGATAACCAAAAGATGCCCAAGAAGTATAAAAGGAAGTAACGTCGTAGAAGCAAGGACCCCCGAATAAAAAACTCTCGACAAGAGAATATGTAACTTTTATTTCCTTAGCTTAAATTTAATTATTTCTCAGTACTCGTGTGCTTGCGCCCCTTGGAAGCATTTTGTCTATTTTCCAGTTGTAGCTCTTCACTAGTAAACGCACCCCTTTTTGGGACTTTGTCTCAAGAGGTCTGTTCCTTACACAATCGTCTAACCCCTTTTCCTCGTAATTGTTGGCGGGTTGCAAAAACGCGCGAAAACACAATTATAGATTAAAAAGATGTGCTTGCTCACAATGTCGACGAGTTTACTGTCCCTTCATTAAAGATTGCGAAGACAACTCGATATAGGTGTAGACTATATTTTTAGTTTATCTGATTCTCACTATGGACCTAAGTGGGGCTTACATGCATACGAGTCTATGAGATTCTACTTGCCTATTTTGACACCTATAATCAACCAATTATGTCTTATGTTTCGAAAACAATTGAATTTCCATTGATATAGAGCTAACTAGTTCGATAAAGAAGGCCGAAAGAAGTGCATTCCTAGTGTAACAATATGGGAAAAATTCAAAAGTCGGGTGTTAACTTTGACATAATTCAATTTTCAGGTATTAAGACCATGTTTGGTAGGAATTAAAATCCAATTAAAATTGAAAATATGACCGTTATTAGGTCTCACTTGTTTAATAAAAATCAACAATAACGACTAATTTTTTAATTTTAATCCCTACCGAACGGGCCCTAAGTTTCAAAATGCAAAACTAAGGTATTTATTTAATAATTAAAAATATTTTTATTAATTAGTTATTAAATAAATTTATTAAATACTTAATTCTAATATAATATAATGAACTCAACTCAACTCACCTCTACCACCCCTACCATTCCGGGGACTATTCCGGCAATCGTTTCGACTACCACTCTTTTCCGACATTGTTCTGGTGACTATTCCGACGATCGTTCCGACGACTGCTCCGATTCCGACAATTATCTCGATGGTCATAGTTCAAAAAATTTATAGGTCACAATTAATTCGTTGGCCACAGATTTCAGAATTAGTTGGCCACAAATCAAAATTTTTAGGTCACACAGTCACATATTTTCAAATTAATTTATCACATATTTTTTTACGGTCATAGATTATATAATTTTTAGGTCATAGATAAAAAAATGGTTGGTTACGGATTATATTTTTAGCAATAGGTTACCGAATTTTAAGGTCGTGGATTATATTTTTAGTCACAAAACCAAAATCACAAACATTCTTCATCATGTCGCCACTGCCACAACCACCACCACCAACAATAACAATACTACGCTACGAACACAACATCACCACCATCAGCACCACCATCAAACGAGATCTGAATCTACCAACCACCACACACTCCACAACTAGTCAAAACAATACACCCGCACCGCCAATACCATCGCACCGCACCGCACCGCACCCACAACATACCCACCCACCCACCCACCACCGCAGCATCTAACCACATACTATTAACACCACCACCACCGTACCCAACGCAACACCATCACCACAACTCCACTTCGCCGATTGTCGTTCACTCTACATACACCCTCAGCGCGCGCACACACCCACTGGCTGCACACACCTACCGAACGACACACACCCCGCAAATGACAGTGTCGCAACGCTGACGCAGAGAGACAAGAGAGATAGTTGGAGTGGGAGGGGAAGGATGGAGAATGGAGGTGGAGGTGGAGGTGGAGGGGGATGGGGAGGGAAGGAGAAGAAGGCAGAGGTGGCGGGCGGTGGGGAAAGTGGAGAGAAATGGTGAAAGAGTTGAGAAAAATAGATTATTTTAGGATTTGGATATATTTAAGGTTTGATATGTAAAATAAAATACATGATTTTTTAATAATTAAACTTTCAACCTGATTTTTAAATTGATGTAAATTATACACTTGATTTTTTGTAATTTTCCTAACAATATTGAGCTAGCCCAACAATTGATCAGATCTAGCCCTCATAATCATATACACACATCTATGTAATATGCATAGTTAGTTCGCTCTTTCGGCATTTGAAGGTACTTTAAGAAGTTCAAGAATAATTTAAGTTTCTATAGATCGAACAATATTAAAAATATAATTAATTATATTGTTTAGTATTGTACACCAAACTATAAAGTTTCACGCGATCTTCGTATGTGTAGCATAGTTCCTAGAGATGGCAATGAGGTGGGTTTAGGCCGGGACACCCCCATCCCGCCCCTTCTTAGGAGTGGCGGGACGAGGCACGGACTTGCCCAGTTTCTTGTCCCATTTTTATTATTGTTATTTTTTCAAAAATTTCCATTTAATTAATTTTTTAAAAATATGTAGTTAATTATTTTTTTAGTCTTCACGGGGCGAGTTTTTTTGCCATCACTATTAGTTCCAGTTGTTGCCATTTAAATAAAGATGATTTTGCATAGATGTTCCCACAACATCAAGGGACAAAAAAATTGTCATTTTTGAAAAGATGCTCAAAAATGCCTTTTTCCAGGTGCAAAATGTCCTAATTACCCTTTAATGATCTTTTTGTATGCATTTATTACTCAATTAATATTATGATATGATGCTTTTGGCCCTCATTAAATTTATAATTCATTTTTCTCTCACTTCTTTTCAACCACATATTCTCCAAAAAAGCACCGTTCCAAAAATTATAGCATCAAATAACGGGAACCAAACGAGGGCTTATTTAATACATAAATAAGCTAATTATTGATTAAATTGAGCACATTTCGATCACAACTGTGTAATTGTGCTTTTTTAAGGCAAAAATCACCATTTGAAGGAAAAAAACACAAAGGAAGAGAAAATGGACCAAAATCATGCAAAAATGTAAAGTTGGGGATCAAATTGCACAATGACAGATAGCTAAGGCACTTTAATTTGCAATTAATGAAGGGCATAATAGAAAGAAAAGTCAAAACTAGATGAACAAATTGTACAATATCATAGTTGAAGGACCTAGTGTGCGAAAAAAAAGGCATCATAGCAATGGTTTAGTTTTGTAGAGAGTTGGCGCTTATGCACCATTTTTAATTAAAAAACATTACTGGAACTGTTTTTAATGTTTTTTCAAAACACAGGGACTTGACTGCAAATTTTATAGGTTTTAAATGTTAAAATCGGTAGCCTTCGTTTCACGGGTTACATTTCTTCTTAGCACAGAAAGGAACACCGTGTAACAGTAGTCTACTCTACTAGACTATCTTGTATCGACAATAGTCTGCTCTGCTAAATAAAAAAATTATTTAGATTCAGATCTTATTCGGTTCTTCGGTTATTGGTTTAGAACTGAGAACCGACCCAAATCCATCGGTTCTCAATTGGGGTACCCGTTCGGGTATTTAACTTATGAAGAACCGCTCAGTTCGGCTCGGGGTTCAGTTCGGTTCGGTTCGAGACTTTTGTCCAACCCTAAGCATAATGAAGTCCACCAGAAATATTAAATTTGCTGCTTTTATGAGCACATCCTTAACTTTGCCACGTGTCTTTTATTGATGTTGATTTGATTTCACCTAATCCTAATTTCCTGTAAACAGAATATGACTTTAGATTTATATTAGCACCCGTGTCACACAATGCATTAATAGCACAAGAATTTCTAATTGAAATAGGAAAAGTAAAACTCCCTAGATCTTTCAACTTGAGAGGTAATTTGTTTTGCACTTTTGCACTACTTTCCTCCGTTAATGCCACAATTTCAAATTTCGGAAGTTTTCTTTTCTTTGTCAACATCTTTTTCAAAAAAATCGTGTAACTTAAAATTTGTAATATAGCATCAATCGACGGAATATTGATTTGGAGCTTCTTGAGAACGTCAAGAAAATTTTCAAATTTTGTATCTTGTTTATTCTTCTTGAGCCTTTGAGGAAAAGGAATGGGAGGCACGTAAGCCTTAACTAGATTTGGTGTTTTGGCAGTAGATGCTTCTGTACTTTCTTTATTCTCAATTGAGGCAGGTGCACATTTTTTCTCCATTAAGCTTCATCAACACCTTTCCTGTCATCTTTTCTTTCTGGTTGTTTCACAGTAATCTCTGGTAATTGTACCCCACTCCTTATAGTTATAGCATGGATATTTTCCTCCATTGACTTCTTTCGAAGTCTTTGGGGAATGGAAGCAAAGGTACATATGCTTGAACTTTTACAGGAGCTCTGGGTGGATCGTTTTTCACTACCTTTATTGCTATCACTTGCACTTTAGGATTTGTCATTGTATTACTTGGCAATGATCCATGTGGTCGTTTTTCCAGTAGTTGAGCTATTTGACCAATCTGTATCTCTGACTTCTTGATAGATGCTTGCTGATTTTGAAAATTAGTATCAATTTGTTGGAATACTTTGTCTGTCTTCTGTACAAATTGATGAAACGTCTTCCCCAACTTGTTTTGTTTTCCTGATAGGCATTAATTGAACCATTCCCTTGCTGATTATCTGAACATCTGAAGTTCGGGTGATGTTTCCATCCTGGGTTATAAGTTTGTGAATATGAGTTAAAATTGTGGGAGCCATTCTAAATGAAGTTAACTTTTTCCTCGGTAAAGCCTATAGACATACAATTTTCTGTCAAATGGTCAACGCCACAATTTTCACATGATTGACCACCTATCACTGCATATGCTCATCTCGTTTGTGATTTCACCAATAGCTTTACCTGCTTTGTCAAAGCTTCTATCTGCACATTCGTAGAGGCGGTGCTATCAAATTCATACACCCCGGGTGCTCTCGGTGGTACCACTCTTTCTGATGAAAACATTGAGTGTGTAGTGGTAATTAGCTCAAATAGATCCAATGTTTGTAGTACTGATTTTCCTATGATCGATCTACTCGCAGAGGAATCCACTTGAGATTTTGACGGTGGTGAGAGTCCGGTATAGAAGTACTGCACTTAATTACCAATTGTGATTTCATGATTTGGGCATCAACTCTTTGAATCTATTACATGCCTCATGGTAGCTTTCTCCATCTTTCCATTGTAAATTTTGAATTTCCAATTTGATTTTAGCTACTTTTGCCGGTGGGAACAATTTATTGCAGAATTTTCTGATTAGTTCTTTCCATGTAGTAATGCTTCCATGAGGTTCAGCGTCTAACCACTCCAATGCAGAATCTCTCAATGTATATGGAAATAGTCGCAACTTAATAGCATCTTCATTAACCCCCAGACCATGGAAGTTCTGACAATTTCTGAGAAATCTAGAAATATACGTGTTCGAATTTTCATGAGGTAACCCGTAGAATTGAAGAGTATTGCTCATCAAATTGATCCACTCCGCCCTTATCTGAAAATTATTACCTCGAAATCTGAATACACAATACTGGAATGCACAGGCACGGCTAATGGCGTCAAGAACATTGAGATAGGTAAGTCTCCTTCATTTATTTCTCCTTGCACCTGCTGTTGATCCGGTGCTGCTGCTACTCTTGCGGCCACTTGTCCAATTGCCTGAATAAGAATGCGAATATTTTGGCCGTCAACCATTTGTTGTTGTTTTTGTTTGTATTCCTTGAGTTTTTGTCTGAAAGTACGTTCTATTTCCGAGTCAAACGATTCAAGATCGTCACCTTAAGTATGGAGCATACAATGAACACTTCTTTTTTTTTTTTTTTTATAAATAAAAGTAAAATCAAATAACAGTTAAAAATAAAATAAACTAAGATTAAAAGTAAATAGTCTCCAGCAGCGGCGCCAACAACTTGTTGCGTTTTTTTATATTGTAAGTGTACAATATCGTAACAAGTAATATAGTGGACATTTAAGTCGGATTTATTGTTCCCACAATGACTATACTTTAGACCTTAATTAGATTTTTCTAACTCCTATTTGACAAAAGTAAGTAAATATTTTATGGTGATTGTGATTATTTTGACCAACTACTTTTTAACAAATTGAACATATAAAATGATTGCAAACAACGGATAATTGGAGAAACAAACACGTGATGAATATTAGGGCAAAATAATTTATCTATTGATCATATTTATTCTTAAATCAAGATTTATAACCTAATGTAGTGTTCGATCGAATTCTTATATTGTATTCAATTTACCCATCTTGAGTTCTCATTGAGCATATTTAACTAATTCAATTTCATATATATATGCGAATCAATTTAATTAAACGAAACACTGGTTCTAAGAATTCAAATTATGATCGCAATAATTAGTACATGTATCTCTACTACTAATGTACCGGGTTTTATAATATGGTCTAAATTTCAAACTCACCTCTCGATTCGTATAAATATAAAAATTAAGGATCACAAGTCGATTAAATTGTTTTCCCTAATATAAAAATTAGTTATTCATACCAGAAGAATATAAATAAGAAAAAATGGAAAGATGTCACCAAAAATTGACGAAACGCGAAAATTTCGAGTGTTGCCTTTCTTTCTTTCTTCCTTTTCTTTTCCTTTTTCCCTTGTTTTCTCCCTCTTCTCTTTCTTTCTGCCGTTTTTTCCAGCTTTCACTATCTCCTTTGACTTTTCTTCTTTGTTTTCTTTTTCTTGTTTCAGCTTTTCTCTTTTCTCTTTTTGCCTGCAGTCTTCTATTTATGTTCGTGTCCTCCTCTTCTCTGTCTCCTGCTTCTTATTTTTTGTGTGTCTTCTGTCCGTCTCCCCCTCTTTTTCTGTATCGTCCCTTATGTGTATATATATAGGTTAAATACATATAGGTTTAAGTGGGGCCTCCAATTAAAATTTCTAATGCAAATCTATTAAGACCCATTTAACTACAGCCCAATTAATATTTTATTTCTCTTTAAGGAATTTCTCTTTGGATTTTGCCATTTTTCGTCACTTTTGCATTCTTTCTTCCTATTCTTCATTAAATATAAAGTTTTACCTACAAAACACAATAAAATATAAATTAGGTAGAATTTAATTCAAAAGACAATAAAATATCATGATTTAAGGCCACAAATATGTGTACAAAATACACTTATCAGTTGCACAATAGTAGCACACTATTTCCAAAACACAGAATTGAGTACAATATCAACAAATCTTTTCCCTTTGCTTTCCTTAACATATGCTGACAATGTCCGATCTCTAGATTTCACCATTGCTCTTAATGAATCTTTTTGGGCCAGTATACTTTGTAAAACTATAAAGTTAATGACAAAACGAATAGGAGCATGTCGAAGTATTTCTTTTCCTCCAGTAAACTTCCTCATCAAATGCAAAGGGTGGCAATGGTTGCATATTTATTTTGTAATTTTTGATGCTTAAACTACGATATTACTAACTTCATCCAGTTTTCCAATATCATGAAACAATAGATTTATGAAATAAGTTGCTGATAGGAATGTAAAATGTATATTTTTTCCTCATTATTTTATGCGCTCGTATGTTTATTTTATGCCAAAATATACTCATTACGTTCATATTTTGATTTAAGTGGCAATTCTATGGGTATGACATAATTTAGAAAAAATAGGTGAAATTGACCAAAGTGGAAGGAAATGAAAATTCAAGGACTAGCGTGCAAATACACAAAAAATGTGTCAAACTAAACGATAAAGATTTGAGAGTCAATTGGCTGAAAGAAGATATCAAATGGATGAAATATCGTCAAAATATGATCACATATCAATTTCCAATCGAAAAGTTATCCACCAATTTTTAGTCTCATATTGAGACTCATTTTTGACATGACAAATGATCGAATTGAAAGATGATATCTAAAATAAAGTTGTGTCCCTTTGAGTTATCTTTCTAAAACATTTTAAATCACCTCAATCGGATATCGGGATAAGAAGATATGACCAAAATACTTAAAGCTGTTCGACAGGAAAATTTTGTACTGTGCATACGCACTGTAGGACGTGCGTACACGAGATGCAAAAATATAACTACTGAAATTATTTTTAGTGCATTGTGCGTATGCAAGAATTGAACTATGCATACACATGGTTCATTCTGGACCCGAAATTTCACTTTTCTTATACGACTTAAACTCATTTGGTAATATATCTTGTCCGACTTATAAACCCTATAAAACAACCAGAACGTACAGAACGCCTCCAAACTGCATTCTTCATTATTTTCTCTCTTAGATTCATGAATTGTAACTAAACTTTTATACTTGGTCGAAGGAAACGGAAGCCTCGAAACCACATATTGTGAGATCTAAATAGTTTTTCTTATTGTATGATTTATATTTTGAGTATTGAATGTTCTTTTGCATTTAGTTCTATGATTTGTTGCGTTTAATTACTAGAGGGTCCGCTAATTCATTGATTATAACAATCTACCGCTACATTAAACATCAAATCCGTAATTGTTTGATCCCTTTAACTTGTGAAGCACTAGAATTTGATGATTTTCTGCGATAGATGTTATTGAATCTTAAAAATTATATTTAAATGGATTGAATGCAACCGCTGGTGGTTGTGTTATCTAGTTTATCGATTTCTCTATTGTGTAAAGCTGTTATTAAATTGAATCATGAGCGCTGGTTTGGAGTTATTTAATAATTATGGTTAATTAGAACACTGGTTTCTAACTAACTAAAAATAAGGAGAGATATGAAAATAATTCCTACGGTGGATATTCAAAATATGAATTGAATTATCATTGTATCTATGATCAATTGTGATTTTCCGACGGTGGATGTGGACTTAGACCAATGTTAATGTTTTGATTGGTTTCGTTTATTTAATTTTCATTGTTATTAATTGCGTTATTTTACAACTGTTTGCATATAAGAATTCCATAATCATTGTACGGAGCATAAAATATTGAATTACACACTCTTCGTGGGATCGACCTTTACTTCCACCACTACATTAGTTTTAGAGGTTTAAGAACTATTTTTGGGTGCCTACGCTAGCACACCAATTGCATATAGAGACCAAAATAATATTTGAAACTCTCGCTCCAATAGCATACTAGCATCAACGTAATTTGAAGCATTGTCCGTCACCATATGGACCACATGTTCTGAACCCACAAATAACACAATACCTCAAAACAACTTGTGTAACAAATGAACAGTTTTTTATTCATCTGAAACATCTACATATTTTAAGAATATTGTTCATTTCGAACAATAAACTAGAAAATTTGTACAAACGTCGTCTTCTAAGTTGAACGATAACTATCAACATAATTATCTACCTCTTTGACATTTCTGGCCAACAAATAACCACGAAAACTATGAAAGTTTGGACCTTTATAGCCAGGACTTATACTAGCTATAGCCGATAATACACATAATTTACATCATTGAAAGGAATGCATGAATCAGTCATCCATTTCGATATAGTAAGATCACATTTTTATATATCTTCTCTACTCTGAAGAACACTTTTAATAGTAGGTTTGTTACCAGGTCATGTTCTTAGCATGAAGTACGAACCAATTCCTTTTTGTTTTTTTTAAAAATTTAGCTCCCACTCATTTTCTTTCACTTTTATCCACAACTATACCCTTTCCTTTAAAACTAGGGGGGATGATGTAGCGACCGAGAATTTTTAAATAATATAAAATTATTTTTCTCAAAAAATGTGTCGCTAAATTTTAACCCAAAGGTTAAAACGAAAACGTGTTCGTCTAGCCGTTATAAAACGAATTTAAATTATTTCGAATCGAATCCATTTCCGAATAATTTTTAAAGTATCAATTTCTTATTATTTTTAAATCCAAAGTTTAGTAAATTTAAGTAATATATCTTATGATTATTTAAAGTCCAATTATATATGTCCAAAAACGAAATCATTTTAGCCCAATTACCTTAGGCTTAAATTAGGAATATCCATAAAGTCCAAAATCTTGGTACATTTAAACTCCTAGAAATCTGTGCCCTAATATTTTACTATTCATATACCCTCATTTCCTCCCATCACCAAAATTTACAGCAGCTATTTTGGGTAAGAAATCTTCCTCTTTCCCAATATTTCCTCAATCATTTTTACTGTGATTTCACCATTGATGCTAGAACATCAATTTCTAGCATTCAACAGGAAATCACCAACAACACCTCCATCAACATCCCCAAACCCACCTGCAAACCACACACCCAGACTGCAAGAACTCACCACCATTCACCCTCAACCTCACCTCACCTCACTGCACCAAAATTCCCTAACACCACCAAACAGCACCTCAAACTACCATCATCCTCGAGACCAAGCTCACTGCCTCAAAACCCACAGCAAAAACACGAGCTGGAGGCAGCTCTTCACCATTCGAACCACCACTATTCTCCATGGCAACCACGCACGAGCTACAGCCAAACACACAGGCTGCAGCCATCCATTCGAACGGTCTAGCAGAAACCCAAGCTGTACCACCACCAAAACCCAAACCGCATCTACAACCAAGAACGACCAACACCCAAACTGCAGCTACTCAATCCCCGTCCAGCCAGCGAGCCAAATCCACCACCACATATCCCACAGTTCACTCAAACCTAGCCTCGAACCGGAAACCCCCAACATGCTACAAACCAACACCGATTTCACACACACACCGATTCAAACCATCATCGCCAACCACACCCAATCGCCAACCATATCACCCAAAAAACCACCTCAAACAACCCCACAAAATCAAGAAATCACAAAACCCGTGGACTTACCTTGATCCCCCAACGCACTTCAAGCTCGATTTCACCAAGAAACCCAAAAAAAAATCCGAACCTTGTAGCTCTCGATTCTACACAAAAAAAGCACCAATCGTCCCCCACTCGAACCGACGCCACCACGCGATGGTGGTGCCGACTCAACCGCTCGTCGGTGGTAGAAACCAGAGGAAAGGCTGAACCCTTCCTCCTCCCCCCGTCACCTTTCTCTCTCTCTCTCTCTCTCTGAGAGAGAGAGAGAGATGATATTTTTAATTATTTTGATTTTCATAAATTACCTCATAGCCCCTAGTTTTAAAAGTTAGTCATTTCGGTCCCCAAGTTTTAAACAATTAACTCCCTAAACTTTATTTTATCATTTTAAAACTTTAAAATTTCGAAATACTAATTCAAAATTTATTTTCTATTTTGGCTAGACGAAATGTATAGACGATTAGGAGATTAAGGTTTCATCCCGCTCCACTTTTCACGTAACTCGAGATAATTGAGGTAGACTCGCCACCATTAATTAATTTAAATTATAATTACATGTTTTATGTGAATTTAGGTGATTTATATGATTTAATGCATGAGATGAGAATATGTCATATGAGATATATGATATTGTTATGCTTGCCATAACTTATATGCTTTAATGCATGAGAAAAGACGAGTATCTCTTATGATATAAGATGAGAATGTTATGCATAACTTACGTGCTTAAATGCATGAGACGAGACTACTCACACCCTATGATTTTAAAGAGCTTATGATTTTCAAGAAATGAGCCAATGATGATGACGATGATATCACTGTAAATTTTGCATAATTATGTGTCCAATTATTCTGTAAATTAATTATTGGCGATGAGTCTACTGAGTATTTTTTTGAAATACTCATTTCGTTATTTTAACAATATTTACAGATTTCGGAGATGGTCGAGTGTGATGGACAGTGGTGACATGAATTAATAGTCGAAGTTATTTATTTTTTTAAAATTTACACATTTCGAACATTATTAACGTATTTTGTTATTTCAGTTATTTCAAACTTGAATTTAAAGTTTAAACAATTATCTTAAATTATTTAAATGAGTTTTGTTGCCGACAAAGTTTACAATTACGAATGTGATGTTTTATTTTAAAAATTAGGTTATTTTCGCAAATTTGATTATTAAAATTAGGGCAAAAGATGATGACGTGACAATCCGGGTTAACGGAACTCGGGGCGCTGCAACTTGGTATCAGAGCCGGTGGCAAATTTTCAAAAAGAGAAAATTTTCAAAGAGACTTTTTTTCATTATTTAATATTATTAGTGAAAGTTGCCACTACTATCATTCGATCCACCAACTCCGAAGGTAAAGAAGTTTATGAAGTTTAACGTTATTTTATTTCGGATATCTGTTTTACGATTTACAAGATTTAGATGAAGAGAAAGAAAGTGTATCCAAATTAGAAAGAAAGAAAGGCAAGTTTTGAGCATGATTTGAAAGAGTTTTTAAAACTTTTACGTCCTCGTAATTTTAACTAAGGGAGATGAATAATCCCGCATAATTGGACTTTGTATAATTTGTTTAGGACATGGCACACATTCGTAGAAATGTACCCAGTGACGCAGAGCAAACCATTAGAGATTATGACCGCTTCAGGCCTAGACTTGATTGGACAATTTCACAACACGTAGAGCAGCTGAATATCGTACGTGATCGGGCCATACAACATGTCTACGTGACCTGTAATCGTCGGTCGGTTCATCACTTACTCTCGACTTTTCGAAGCGATTATGTGGAAATAGCTCGTAGTATATACATGGATGCTCTTATGTCACCTAATGTGGATATGGAGCATGATACTTTCTGCGTGAGATTCATAGCATATTGCCCCATGTACTTTGAACACCGCTTTGGGGTTGCACCTGAAGGGGAGTCAGAACATGAGTCAATGCTCAAACCCGAACTAGTGCAAGAAGATGAGTTAGCACCCGATGGCGACCCCGAAGAAGACCTAGAGGAAGAACAACCCGAGGAAGACGCTGATCCAGCGCTAGGAGAATTCTCGGACGCCGAATCATGTGTAACCGAATGAGAATAGAAAGATAGAATCTAGAGTCGATTTGACATTTTATTGTAAAAAATGTTCGACATACATGCCTTCCTACTCATGTACTCCCATTGAAAGAAGTTGAATTATTAATGAAATGATGCTTGGTTTCTAATTTCCATCATTTGAGTTATCTTTTATTGTCTACGTTGTTTGTACGCTTAGTCAACTATTACGAACTACCTTTAATTTTATGAAGGTTATGACACGACCAACTCAAGCCGACGTTATCAGGGAATTACTTCGGGCGGTGCAAGAGATGAGACAAGCTCCACAACCAGTTAAACCTACAGTGTCAGGAGATACAATCTACCTACGTTCGATGGTGGAGATGGCCCACTAGCAGTGGAAGAGTAGCTTCAGGCCATCGAGAAGATCTTCAGGCACATATCTTGTCTCGAGGATAAAAATGTAGGCTGTGCGGAGTTCATGTTAGTTGGAAGAGCTGGTTTTTGGTGGGAATATGCATCACGGACGAAGAGTGAAGAACAGCAAACATCTCTGATGTGGGATGAATTTAAGGCTGAGATCAGGGATAAATTTTTCCCACAAGCCCTCAGAGATCACAAGGAGTCTGAGTTTCTACGTTTGGTACAGGGTGAATTGGATATAACTGAGTATGAGAAAAAGTTTGAGGAACTGTCACGTTATGCTCCACATCTGGTGGAGATTGAATTCAAAAAGGTACGACGTTTTGATAAGCGTCTACGCTTGGATGTCAGGCAGATTGTCAGTTTACATGAGCTGCCCACCTATAGAGAAGTGGTAAAGAAGGCTCAAGCAATAGCCTATGCCAGCGTGAAAGTTGGAAACCAAGGTAATCATCATGAGCAGGGATATCAGAGAAAGAGAAAGTGGCAAGGTCCGAATTGCAATCAAAATCAGAACAGGAATCAATCATTTATCAAGAGGCAAAACCCAGGACCGATAAGGAGACAGATGACCAATTTCATCACACACTGTCCTAAGTGCTAGAGGTTGCATAAAGGAGAGTGTCTATTTGGAAAGGGTGTCTGCTACAAGTGTGGCCAGTCTAGTCACTTTGCATCAGACTGTTGTGCTCCGTCCTCCCAGGGTTCCAATCAGAAGATGAACCCGGACCAAAACAGAAAAGGGAACGCAAGAGTATTTGTTATGGATGCAGCTGAGGATTCTGACGTGAATGCAGGTATACCAGTTACACTGGTATTCTTGTACATATCTTAACTGTTTTCCATATTGTATTTTCTCTCCCATTTTGAGCATGTTATTATGATGCCAGGTATACTATCTGTTTATGATATTCCCGTATATGTTCCAATAGACTCGGGAGCCACACATTCATTTATATCTGATGCATGTTTAGAAAGACTGAACCTAATAGGAGAAGAGACTGGTAGTACCCTCGTGGTTAGTTTGCCGTCAGAAGGAACTATCGATACTTATAAAATAGTCAAAGTAGTACAAATATATTTTGATGGTCAAGTTTTAGAGGCAGACTTGAATATTATTCAAATGAAAGACTTTGATATTATTCTGGGTATGGATTGGCTCAGCATCAATCGTGCCGCAATCATGTGCCACGAGAAAGAGGTTATTTTTCGCAAGGATGGTGAAGAAGTATTCAGGTTTTATGGGACAAAGATCAAGTCACTTCCTCGCCTTATCTCTGTTTTACAAGCAGAGAAATTTTTAGCCAAAGACAATTGTCAATGCTTTTTGGTTAGTTTCAAGACAAACCCGTAAAGGAGATTACTCTGAAATCAGTGCCAGTAGTATGTGAGTACGGTGATATCTTTTCAGATGATCTACCCGGTACTCAGCCGAATAGACAAGTAGAATTTTCCATTGACTTGGTACCAGGAGTTGTCTCTGTTTCTAAAGCTCCATACCGTATGGCGCCAAAGCAGTTGCAAGAATTGAAGGCGCAGTTAGAGAAATTGCTAGAAAAGGGTTTCATCAGACCAAGTGTATCTCCATGGGGAACACCTGTTTTGTTAGTAAAAAAAAAGGATGAAAGCATGAGGATATGCATCGACTATCAGGAACTTAACAAGTTGACGATAAAAAACAAGTATCCCCTTCCCAGGATCGAAGATTTATTCAATCAATTGAAAGGTACAACTATTTTCTTCAAGATTGACTTGAGATCTGGTTACCATCAGCTAAAGGTTTCGCTAGCTAACGTACCAAAGACAGCGTTCAGGACACGATATGGGCATTACGAGTTCGTAGTACCTCCAGCAAAAGTCTTTCCACAATACAAGCAAGCCAATTTCTTTTTATTTCCATTAGTATCAGCTTCAAGAATCTTTTTACAATAACCCCATGTTATATCTATTTTTCATCTAGCATGACTTTTTGGTGGAGAAGAATGGGGGTGTATATTATCACCAATGAATTGCATAAAGACACAAATTATGTTAAAGTTATATATCATTAAGAAACAAAACTAGGATTGTATTTATTACTGTGCTTACCAAATGTGCAAGTGATGATCACGAGCCAAATGTGCAGTGATTATTCTTAGAACTCAATGTCAACATGTACTGAAAACGCAATTGAATACATTTAACTAATGTAGGAAAGTGTATCCTAACATGCAAATTGTAGAGACCCAATTCATTATATGAAACTAGACTTGGAGAAATCATGAACATAAGAATAGATAATTGGATAAAAGGTCGAGGAAAAAAGGCTGACATGCTAACATTCATGCAGTCGGGGATGCAGAATATGTACAATCTAATTAAAAATACAAGTGAGAGCCAATAGAATCCATAGAGCTTGACTTACATGCACTTCTTTACAATGGTCGAAAGGTGGCCGTAAATAATTACATCGCATTTAGAAATTATCAACACAAAGCTAGAAATTTCTCTATACAAAATTTCTCTCTATCAGGAACTATTCCTTCTGGCTTCTACTATACACAGTTGTACAAAACTTGCTAATTTGCAAGTTTACTGTCAACTACAAACATTAAGCATTCATTTAAACTTTTCCATCTCGACAATCGGTTTTCTATGAAATTAAAAACACTAAGCAAATAAATCGATTCCATATTCACCCATAAAATTCATTTAAAACACAGTTGTTATACAACATATAGATAACTATAACACAAAATTATGGTAAAAATCTTCCAAAATTCAGCCATCTAGAGAAATATTTTTGACACAATTTAATGGCAAAAAAAGTGAAAATCACAAAAAAAATTGTAAATTTGGAACTTAGATCTTCTTCTTCCATCTAATACAACTTGAAAATAAAGTTTTGGATTCTTGGGACTGAAATTGCAAGCGAAGGTTGAGGATTTTCTACAGGCTACGACTTCGAATTCGAATGAGAGAATGGATTTTTGGGTTTTTAGGGTTTTTATATACAGTATGTGCACTGGGAGGGTTAGATAGATTTGGGCCAACGATTTAATGGAAAATCGGGCGGTTGGTTTGGGTTTTTTTTGGGTTAGTTGAACAGTAAAAAAATAAGGTTACTCGGACTGACCATAGTCCGGTTTGATTAGTTTGGAATTGAATCGGCCGATCCGGTCCGGGTTTAATAACCATGGGTAGAATGAAGCTTGCCCCCATTCGGTCATGTTTTGACTTTTAAAGGATGCCAAAGATTGTTTCCATATAGAGTTTCATCAAAAAAGGAAATCAGAATTTTCCCTTAAAAAAAGGCCTTGATGCCCAATGGTGCTTCTCATTGCGACTGCGTGATAGGCTGCATCACGGGACCTATTGATGTTTTAAGGTCAAGTGCAGTCGCATCACTTTTCTCCCTCAGGTTTCAGCTTTCAGCTTTCACAATTCGGTCCCTGAACTTTCCCGCAATGCATTTTGATCATTTTCACTTGTAATTTCTTTCCTTTATTTTTCAATTGTATCCCATTGAGCTCGTAGCATCTTCAATCAATCTCTTGTGGTCCGATCCAACTATTGAAATGTTGCACCTTAGTCCACATAATTTGAATTTCGTCGTTTTTCTCTATTTTCCCCTTGTTTCCTAAAATTCCTCATCCGATCATTGAGTTACACATATTAAACACAATATACAACAAATTAAGCTATATTTCATCAAAAAATATAAAATATCATTGTTTTAGGTCCTGAATACACTTATCACTTAGCTTGTGTAAGAAGAAACACATAAATCTACATAATATAAAATAGTTGACAGTTCATGCACGTTGATAACGAATGGAAGTGACAAGGAAACAAAATCACTTCAATCATAGTTGCAAATACGATCACCCTAACAAGACTTGTTTTACGATTGACGGAGAAAGTTTAAATTCATTATCTCTCTTTACACCATGACTTGCAGGTTGTTGATGAAAGTGTCAACCTTAAATTTGTCTTACTATTCTTGCATTAGTTTATATAAATTAGTAGTTGTAAGCAATTAACGTGTTTGAATCACTCAAGCACATTATACCAATGCAAAAGCCTCACAACTACACTGAATTTGGTGATCAAATGAAGAAGACAACTTTTAACTCAAAAATCTTTTAACAAATTGATCTCTCTAACACTGAATAACTTTTAGATAATGGTCGAAAACAGTTTCTAAATGGAAATTAAACATTCCGTATATGTCAACTTCATTAACTCATTCAAAGATTATATGAAACTTAATATATCTTCTTTTGGGATTGCCTGGTAAAACCTTGTTTTTTTGAAAGAAATTATCTCACATCACAAGCCTGATTCAAATTTTCCAAATAAACTCACACAGAGTAAACTAAATGGCAAGAAAGTAGCAAGTAATAATATCAATATACCAGGACTACATACTAGATACAGACAATGGATCTACATTATTTCCAAAATAAGTAACAAAACTATAAGCAATTGCGTCACAACAATCAACATTGAGAGTATCTTAACATGTCATAAAAAAGGGACGACATTGTTTTTCAAATCAGCACATTCGAATTAATAAATGTTTTTTACCCTCTCCTAGTGAACTGAGTCCGGGCCGATGCAGACGATAATTGGATGCGCAAAGAACGCCCCTTCCTCGTCGCAACCACTTCTTCATTTTCAACTGGAAGAAGGTGCGGACGTGCCCTCCTCCAATCGCATCGTTGTTCGTCCATCTTAGCCAAGATGAGATGAATACTATTAGCCAAGGACATTTATGATATTTGTTACATGCGAAATGAAACTGAAGTTGGTTAAATGTAACATAAAAGTAGTTCGAGAAAATACCTTGATCTTGATGTTCATCAACGCCGCAGTTGCATGCATCTCATACCGCTGCCTCGATGGTAGAATTCGGCATGACCAAAGTTCTGGCTAACGTATCCTTCAAACTGGCCAGTTCTGTGGAAACATGCTTCCGGATATCATTTTTAACAATTCGGGGGATAAACTTCTATGAGCTTGGCGTTACCATGAAATTTGGGGGATAGTTTATTTCGACAGATGGGTTCCATAACATGTGCATTCTCCATATGCTAACACAAATCAAAATTTTCGAGTTCTCAAATTGAACCACATTTAGCCTAGTTCAACTTGTCATTTAAATAAATTCATGCGTCTCTCAATGTGTCAAAATTGTAAGAGGGAGCAAAAAGCATCTGTTGTTCTGAGATAATGATAATGAGATCCATAAAATTTAAAATTTAAGCAAATACATAAAATTATATATAAAAACTCTATAAAAGTTAGTGTGAAAATCTTTAAATTATGAATAAAATAAAAAAAATACTCTTGACATGATTGGAACTCTGAAATAGATAAAATTACATATGACAATTGATCATTTTTATTATATGGTAATGTTCCTTAATTATGTTCGAATATCAAAAATCTAATTATGTATTCTAAACATGTTCTTTTTTGGAACTCGAAGATACTATGAGCCAATCTTTGTCTCAATAACTCCGGTGACTTGCCCTTGAAAAAGAATGAAAAAAATGGAGACAAAATGAATAAAGGGTAGAGATGTTTTCTTGATCTCATACTCTACAAAAGGATAAACGAATCAATGTTTTTGAAAAAGTTAGACAAAGTGAATAAAGGATATCGAGTTTTCCTTTTCTTTACATCCAATAAATTCGGAAAGTAAGATGACATGACAAAATGTCAAAGCCGGTTGATTCTCAAAGCCCACACTTCAAATATAACAATCCCTTATCCTTAATTCTGTTCAATTGCACGCGATAAAGATATCCCAAGGATGAATCCTGACAATTCAAGTAGCTCGTCTTTTAAAAAGAAGAAAAGTTGAAAAATGAAAAAGGATAACGATGTATCATTTTGATATTCTACACACCTAGTGATTACAAGGTACATAGGATCATTACCACCTACAAAATGAACATGATCATGTTGTAATGGTAGGACCTAATTTTACTAAATTTTAATGTATATTTTGGGTATCTTTGGTCCACAATATGATTAGAGAAATCTTGTTTCGTATCTTGTGGTAAATGCAACCTTTTCGTAATAAACTTTAGCATGACTTGTCTTAGGTCTTTTCAATCTTACTTTCCATTTTTGAGGTGATCGCATATATATCTAAAATATATCAACGAAAGAAGAAAAAGATATATATATATTAGTAAGAAAATGACTAATTTTATTTCTAATTAATTCATTTAAACATTTAATATTGTATAACAATAAATGAAAAATGCTTTATGGAATTGATGAAAAAAAAAATGAATTCGATCTTCGCACGGTGATCATGCGGAATTAAACTTTTTTTATTATTATTATTTAGATGAAGTGATTCAACAACGATAAATAATTTTGTTTATATTTTGTTTTAAACCTACCTCTCACGTGTGATTGAATAAATTGCATATCAAAATATACAAGCGATTATGTTACAAATGCGTGGACGCGAATCTTAAAACTCGTTTGCACTACCTTCATCAAATAGCAAAATTTGAAAGATGAAACAATTTGCCCCCAAATTAGAATTTACATCCTTAATTTTAATTTAAACATTTTTTTTTTCCGAAAATATAGAGAATATATTAATTCTATTGCATTGTCTAGTAAGATGTTGGACCCTCTTCATAAATTTCCCATTCTAAAGGCCATAATTATTTTCATTGTGTAGTCAATGAAAGCTGCATTTGTAAAATGATATCAATCTTTCTCTTTTCTTCTTTTTATCCTGTCTGACTTACCTGTTTTCCACTTCAATAAAACCTAAAGATTACATTTATCTCTCCTTATGTGCACTTTAAATAGTCGTTTCTCGACCGACAGATAGAGAGCTAACTATCAATATTTTATTTCTTTTCGATGCATATTATATGAAATAGTTCGCGAGCGCTTGTTGTCGAAAGTAATAAGATCAATTTTGTAAAGATTAACTATTCGATTCTCAATTATTGAGTAAAAATTTGAGGTAATTTTTAAGAAAGTTAAAAAAAGAAAAAAAAAAAAAGCTTATTTTCACTTCCACTCTATTTTGGTACTTTTTAGAAAATTCTCATTTTGATAAACTTTATTACAAGGACTAAATTTAGAAGTTTTTAGGCTTTCATTTATTATAACTTAATATAAAATGAATTTACAAATTTAAAAAAAAAATTATTAATTTATTTATTTTGCTAAAAAGATCTCTTAGAGTGAGCTTTTTAGTAAAATCATTAGTTCGAGTGCATTTTCTATAAAATGAGAAAAAAGAAAAAAGATTCTTATTTTTTATGGGCATGCTTGGCTATGCTTAAAAGTTATTGTTTTGAAAAGTAAGTTCAAAGAGTTTCTTTCTTAAAAAAGAAGTTCATTTGTAAAGAAATAATTCTAAAATCATTTTGAACAATATAAGTAACTCAAAAGTGAATATAAATTGCTTCTAAAGACAACCAAACATGTTCTAATAGCGTTCTTAGTGAAATCACATATCAAATGTATATGATTATTAATAGGTTAACTCGACCACTCGATCATTAAATTAACATGAAGGTACCTCCAATGAGTCTTTAATTTGAATAAAAAGAATGATTAATAAGAGTTTCTTATAAAAAGCGCCCCCCCCCCCCCCCCCCCCCCCCCCGGCTGAACAGTCTTTTTACAAAATGAAAATGAATATTGAAAAAGTTCATTAAGAAAAAAAAAAAAAAAAACGTAAAACGCAAAAGTTATTGCATCAGCTTCCAAAGATACCATCAATATTCAATGTCAAAGCCCAATACCTAACAACTCGAAAGGGACTATATATATATTTCAAGATTTTAATTTGAAAATAAGTTATTAATTTAAAGTTTATTTATATGTCAATTTTTTAGCTTACCCAAATGGCCAAACATGGACTTGAAATGATTAATAATACAAAATAATTAAGATAAAACATGTTATAAATCTTTCAAAAAAATATATTTAAAACATACAAATTAATGTTATATTTCATCATTATATTGATGTGTAAAACAATTTGGATAAATTTAAAATTTACTAAATTATCAAGGTTAATTTCGTTAATTGAGAGTCTCATTAAGATACATATTTCAATTTACGATATAAGTTGATGTGAAGCTTTTTGAAGAAAGATCGGATTTTGGATATATCTAAAACGACTTGATAAGAGTAATCCTAATTGATATTAAAAGTAGGGCTGGGCAAAATGTCCGAACCGAATCGAATCGAACCGGAATCGAACCGAATGAATTTTCTTAAATTAAAAACCCGAACAGGTATCCAAATCGAGAACCGACGGGTTTGGTTCGATTCTCGGTTCTAGACCAAGAACCGAAGAATCGAATAAGAACCAATTTTTTTTTGACAATTGGGCATTTGAACTTCAAGTATATTGAATATAACCCAAAACGACCAACATAAAAAAAAATTTAAAAAAAAAAACCACTAAATATAAAAGGGACGGAGCCCTGGAATTTTCGGTCTTCTCTTCTTCAAAACCGATCAACATAAAAAAAATTGCAAAAAAAAAAAAAACCACTAAATATAAAAGGGAAAGAGCCCTAGAATTTTCGGTCTTATCTTCTTCTTCTCTCTCCAGTCTATTCCCGCCGCACAACATGTTTCTCGTTCAGTCATAAGTCATTTTTTTTCAGCTTGAAGAAGCCCTCCTCCTTCAAGTTCCCACACTAAACTAAAGTACTCTCGTATTTATTCTTTTCATATTTAAGAGACGTGAGATTTTACTCTCTTAACGCTGACAATACTTTCGTTCTTTTATCGTGTTTACAATGACAAGTTTTCTAAGCCTTCCAAGAACTTTGCACAGAGATTTCCAGTTCTAATTACTGGATTCTTTTTCTTTACATGGTACTCAAGAAATTGTTAATATTTTAATGGTACTGGCAAGTCAAGCAATTGATGATTACATTACATAATTGGTAAGTATTTTTAATACTTTAAAATATTACGTTCATTTGTAAAAGCTAAGATTGAACCTGATCAATATTCACACACAAATTCACTCGGTGAAAGTACTGAGCACATTAGGATTGTCTCACTTCTCACAATGTTTTCAGAAAATATGAATGATTTTGGTACCACTTCTCAAAATGGAGAACATAGTTAGATGTTTTTATATGTCACCTTTTGTGGGTAAGCAGTGGAGTAATAACTGTTTGAGGGAAGCGGCAAAAAAATTTGTGATCTATATTGTTAGTACTAAAGTGTTAGCATTTTGTGAAAACTTTCTAATATGTTATGGATTAATTATTCAAGACGCACTGACAAAGTTTTCTAAATGTATTTATATAGTGTTATTATAAATGTTAAAAAAAATTAATTATAGTAGGAACCGAACAGAACCGAATGGAACCAAATCGAATCGAACCCGAACGGTTCCAGAATTATATCTGGAACCGACGGTTCCATTTACTAAATACCCAAAAATTTCTGAAATCGAAAAAATCGAACCGAACCGAACCGCGCCCACTCCTAATATTAAGCTTCAATTTAAATACAACGTCAAATGATCCATTAATTAGAAGCTAGACAGCATTACCCACTTAGAATAATTACTTTTTAAAACCAACAAACACTTGTAATTTTAATTATGCGCTCGCTTGACATGACTTTTACATCTACTTTTAACTTCTTATAGAACTAGACAAAGCATTTCTAAAAGTTAGCCAAATATTTTCACGAGATATTTTTTAATTTTAGAAACATTTTTTTAACTTTTCAAAAACATCCGCCAACAGATCCTAAAAATCTATGGTTTCAAATCAAAACAACTTTTGACATCCAACAAGTGCTTTTGACTTTTGAGCTTTGTAAAAGCTCTTCCAAACACACTGTCACGGTTGACACGTTAAAAATAAAAACCTCATGATAGATAAAATTGAACGTGTAGATTAAAATCAATTTTTTAGTAGATTTTGATAAAATATGTGGTTGAAAAACTTTAGATCCCATAAAATATGCGGTTACAACTAATTGTTGACTTTGACTTAAAATTTTAAGTTGATTTTAATCCAAACCAAACAAGGTTTAAATTTGGTTATATTAATGTTTTTGTATTATCATACCAATTAAAAGATGCAACATGAACAAAATTTAGTTTCAACTAAAAAAATTATATGTCACTCTTCTTTAAAGAGTATAATTGATTGTTTAATTTTTTAATTTGTCCCTGTTTAATATCTATTGTTATCCACAAATATGAAATATTCCTATTTAAATTATTATTTAATATAGGGGTGTCTTTGAGAAAATGTAATATATATATATATATATATATATATATATATATATATATATATATATATATATATATTTGACTACCTCTATCATCGCGTCACAATCCACATGTATGTTAGTAGTACGACTATCGGTAGTTTTCAATATGAAAATCATTACTTGTATAATTGGTGATTCTCTAATATACCTCATTCAATATGCCTTGTTATCAACAAATTTGAGCTACCATTAATTTATGTAGGGATATATTAGGGAAAAAAATGTAAGCACGATTATAATTCAAGTATATATTAATTAAGTTTTCTTAATCGGTTTGAAATTAGAAACAAGTCTATCTAGTACCAGTATACGTGACATTTTGTAATATGTTCAATTAAAAATGAAATTATATAATTCATTTAATGGGTTAATTTCACAAACGATCACTACGGTTACGTCAAAATCACAAAACAGTCACTGAAATTTAAAACTTGGACTAACAATTACTGAAGTATCATCCGATTTCAGTAATGATCACTGAAGGTCCGTTATGATTTTAATTCAAATTTAAAGGACCAAAATACGTGAACATATAACATTGAGGACCTGAAGTGCACATTTCATCTAAACCCCCCACCCACCCCCTAAAAACCCAAATCTCATCTTAAAACCCCAAAAAACGGGCTGCATATAAACCAATTGGCTGTTTCGAGGGAAATTGATGATGACCCATATGTTCTTCTTGTTCACCTTGACGAGTAGAAGAAGCTAATGGTGGTGGTGCGCAATTGTGACTCGTAGCGTTGTCGTCGAAAAATGGGTTTGAAAGCAGCGAGTTCACTGTTTCGACCGTCTCGTAAATCTGCTGCAAATTTTGATTTTCAACTAGTTTTGATGTTATGAACACATATGTAGGGATGCAATGGGGTGCTTGATCGACCTGGAGGATGGGTATGCCATGGGCGTCGCCGAAAATTCCAAAATTCGATAGTTTCATTGTGCATGGGCAGCCATTCTGGCGAGATTTTTCAACCAATTTCGATGCGAAAGGCCAGTGGTTGGGTGGGTTGTGAAGAGGGCATTCTGGGAAATTTAACATTTCATTTTGCAAATTTAGAGACTGAAAAGGATTATCAAATCGACGCTGAAACAGAAAATTCGATTTATTTTTGAAAGTATTGCTACTATAACTCCTTTGCAAGAACTTCACTGCGGATTCAGCAGCACCATCATGAATCTCAGGCAAAATTGAATTTCCATATTCCGAAAAACAGTCAAAAGGGAATTGGTTTTAACTTCTAAAACAAAATCCTCAGCATTTGTTGAATGGGATAAGGATAGATTCTCAAACTGGGAAGAGGAAATTTGGTCCAAAGAATTGATTTCATCAAATGGGTTTTTTTCTTGAATCAAATTCAAACTATATTTGTCATTTTCTTGAACTTCTTGGAAAATATCATGAAAAGGGGGTTTTATTATTTGGGTTCTTGATTGGAAACTCAAGCTAAGGATTGGGAAAAATTAATTGGATGATATTAGCATGATTTTCACCCTAATTTCCTTCCCAAAATCGGCTTCCATTCTCCTGTAGTGTTTCAAACCAAAAAGAAATGGTTTTTGGTGGAAATTTGCGATTTAGATCCTCAAGTTTCAACTATTTTGGTTCATTAAGTTCCAATTAAAATGAAAAATGTCCTTCAGTGACCATTATTGAAACCGGATGTTAGTGCAAGTTTTAAACTTCAATTATCGTTTTATGATTTTGACGTAACTTTAGTGACCGTTTGTGAAATTAACCCTTCATTTAATTGAACATTTCATTTAATGTTATTAATGTTGCCACGTAGAATAGTATTAAACATCAGTTATACTAAAATAGAAGTACTTATTTTTATTGGATATCAGTTTTGCTACAAGTACAGAAAAAATTTGACAGAATTCTTATAAAAAAAATATTTGGCAGTTTTTCATGGGTTCATTAAAACCACGTTTGTTTCGAATTAAAATCAAATTTTAATCTAAGTCAAAGTCAAACAATCAATGTTAATCACATCTTTCATGGGTCCCACAATTTTTCAACCACACATTTCAAAAAATTCTATCATAATCTACTGAAAAAACCTTTTTTTTTCTTTCAAAACTTAAGTCCCATTTGACAACCATGAATGAGAAAAATTATGTTTTGAATAATAATTTTTAGAAAAATGTGTAGTTAAAATGTATGATTTTTTTTTTTTTTAATTTACTTATACATAGAAAAAAAAAAAGGTTTTAAGATAATTGTCATAAAACATAGGTTCACTGAAAATCATAGTTATAAAACCTGGCCCGAAGATGTTAATCTGCGATTTACCTTGCTCGATTGACATGTTTGATTGAATTTTAAAATTCTCTTACCAAATTTTAGAGTTAAGGGGAATTGAACCTTTGACCTTTAAGAAAAATAATGAATTACTCACCACTTGAACATAAAGTGTGTTAGTGTTACTTTGATCCAAGATTTTATTTTATTTTATAGACCTAAATAATTAGTGAAAAATATATTAAAAAATTAATTTTGCTCCTGAAAAAAATTACTTTATATTTTTTATTTAGATTTTTATGCAATGAGACCCGCCATTTGAACCACCGGCCATCGATTAAACTACTAATTCATTGACCCGCTGCATTGTTCTGATATCTGTTCGGGTCGAGTTTGACATCTATGCTACAAATTGCTTTTTATGAGAACCGTAGCCGAGATATTTTGCCACGTCAAGTTGTGAGTTGGAGTGGTACCTTCCAAACAAATTTCCTGTTAAATTGAGCCTCCCTCCACCACTCTGCTCAGAATTGCAGTCCACTTCTCCATCCGACGGACCATTTTGAATTTATATTTAAACACGCACACAGTCACTTCCTATTTGATCACGGAAATCCCCATTCCTCCACCACAGCGCCCCCACCAATGTTGTCCTACACAACCATCCAAGAGGCGGAATCCGCCCTGGGGCGGCCCCTCACGGCGGCGGAAACGTTATGGTTCAACTACACTGCCACCAGATCAGATTACTTCCTCTTCTGCCATAACATACTTTTCCTCTTTCTCATTTTCTCCATTTTCCCCTACTACTATCTCTTCCTCGAATTCTTTTTCAGTAACTCAATTAAGCCTTACAAAATCCAGCCCAAAGTCAAGCTCTCCTTCTCCGACACCCTTCGCTGCTACAAATCTGTCATGCGCGGGTTCTTCCTCGTTGTGGGCCCCCTCCAACTCGTCTCCTATCCGTGTGTTAAGGTATTCAATTTCAATTAAGTATGTACATTTGGAAAATTTTGTAATTAATTGTGATTCGTGAATTAAATAGAATAATACTTCAGAATCCCACAGGGCAAGTTCTTTGACGAAGAAGGCTTTTTAGATTTTTATTGAGATTTCATTTTAAAGTCAAATTCTTTTTGCATTCCAGCAACAGTGGATTTACATTTAGTTCGATTGAGAATGCCAATCTTGGAATCTGCTTATTGTTTGAACTTGTTGAATTGCTCAAGCGTAGATTATTGGTTTCATAGATATTGAGCTTCCCTTAAAAAGATTTTTCATTTTTATGTTTTGCACTTATATTTTGTTCATTGATCTGAAAGACAGAAAGAGTGTACTATTGTTTATTCTCGAATTTAATTTTCTAAGCTGAATGTACATGTTTTGCCAATGGTTGAAGATTATAGGGATTAGAACGAGCTTGCCATTACCTTCTATGTGGGAAATCGTAGTGCAATTGGGGGTGTATTTTATCATAGAGGACTATACAAACTATTGGATCCATAGATTTCTGCACTGCAAGTGGGGATATGAGAAGATTCACCGGGTGCATCATGAATACACAGCTCCAGTTGGGTTTGCAGCACCTTATGCACATTGGGTGGAGATTTTGATCCTTGGGATTCCATCGTTTCTTGGGCCCGCCATCGTCCCAGGGCACATGATAACCTTCTGGATGTGGATTGGACTGAGGCAAATTGAGGCTATTGAGACTCACAGTGGGTAATGCACGCATGCTTAAAGCTTATGCTCTGCCTTTTAATCTATTTTAGTGAAAAGTTTTGCGTTATGCTTAATTAAGTGTTATTTATCTTATTACTTTAGCTAATTTGACCAAATGATGGCTTAACAGTAGCATTCAATCACTTTTTTTCACTGTTTGCTTTTGGAATTTCTTATTATCATTGTAAAGTGAATTGAACTGATGGGATGATGTCAATAATAGTGGATTAACTTTCGTGTGCAAGGATGGTGAAAAGTTCTTTATTATTTTCTTCTTTCTGAACCATTTTTCTCTTGGTAAATGAATTCTTTATGCCTTTATTCTTACTCTCCTTTTTCCTTTTATCATTCTTCCTGGTGTTCTAGTAGGCAACTGCCTCCGGCATTTTTAACTTGCTTCTCTTTATTTTTTGGGTGAATATCATGCTTTCATGTAAAATTTACACAGTTCACTTACTTACATATCTACTTGCACGACAAACCCTGCCAAAATGTGACGTCATTGTGATCTAACTTTAACTTGGCCTATGCGGGAAGCATGAAATCAACTATGCTGTTATATGTCCAGTCAATCATGGTCTGGTTTATATTTTATCTAAGCCAATTTGGTTTGAAATTCTTATGCAAAAAGAATGGAACTGAATGTAGACATTTAAGTTGTTTAATTACCAAAGATAAGATAATGACAGGACATGGCCATGGTTGACTTGAATTTGTGGCCAACATAGTTAAGCTCCAATCGGAAGCGAAAATGCATATGTTTTCTTGTACTCAGCATAGTTAAAGCATCCTTTTCCCCCCATTTATTTGGTGGGGATTGAAATTAGATTTTTAGTAGACTGTGATAGAAGTTTTTGAAATGCGTGGTTGAAAAGTTGTGCGACCGTTAAAGATGTGGTTAATATTGATTGTTTGACTTTGACTTAGATTAAAATCAAATTTTAATCCAAAACAAACAGGCTCCAGGTGATTTCTTCTAAAATATAATGCAAGCAAATGGGCATCACTTGTCGATTCTAACTTGTTGTCATGTATATAGGTATGACTTTCCTTGGACTCCAACAAAATACATTCCATTTTACGGTGGCGCAGATTACCATGATTACCATCATTATGTTGGCGGACAAAGCCAGAGTAATTTTGCTTCAGTATTCACCTATTGCGATTATATTTATGGGACAGACAAGGTTATTATACAAACTTCTCATTTAGCTGATATGTTTTGGCTTCAATATTCTAACTTAATACTGCTCTTTTATTTTATCTCACAGGGATTCCGCTATCAAAAGAAGGTCCTCCGGCAGGTAAATGACGCTTCTCTCATCCAATCGTTGTTTCCTTATATTTAACTATATGTTAGGATATGCCAGTCGAACAGGTTTGCATAAACTAACTAGACCCTATCGTTTGAGAAATAATAGTCTTTGAATTTTCCATTTTTTCAGAATTTCTGGATATCGGATTTCTAGGTATTGCAACTTGTAATCATTTTTACATAACATACTACTCTCTTTAATGAAAACTTGCTTGGTTTTTTTATCATAGATGCTGATTCCATATCTTTCTGGCATGCATTAAAAAGTTTACTCGAGAGAAGCTGAAAACCTATTTTGAGACTACGCTAATAATTACTTCCAAAATGAGTAACTTTTTTTTTTTTTAAATATAGCTTAGCCAAACATGCCAAGTCTGACCATTTCCTTGTACATTGTATTTGTTTGTTTTTTGACGAAAGTTATTTTTTATTATGGTTCAGTTGCGGGAGGGACTGATTAACAATCAGGAAGAAACCCGAGTTTTGCACAACATAACTGTCAAAGATCATAAACTTGACTAGTTTTGGGAAGTCAGAAATATCTTGCCATAATGGCATATTCTCGACTGCTTTTGATTAGCGACAACTAGTCAAGCCTTCGGTCTCAAATGTAATCTTCTAGCAATGTATGTAGAAAGCTTTTCTTGATTTGGAATTGTTGTACCGTGCAGTCTTGTAGATTACTTATTGCTACGAGCTTGTGCTTCGTCAATGTTTTGGTATGTTCAGACAAGATCTTTAAATCAATCAGATGGCTTGTGATTTTGAATTTTGCAATGCATTTTTATCTTTGAGACATTTTAAAAGTAAGATGTCCTTTATTTTAAAGAGTCAAATATTAAAATTAGACTACAAGAGACTTTATTTTAACTTTTTAAAATATAGAGCGAGTTTGATTTTTTACATTTGGAAAGCCAAACTCGCTTTTTATTTGTATTTAATCAAAATTGCATTTAATAAAATTGTAAGTTTCAACTTAAGGGGCTAGCTAAATGTAGCTACATGCACCCTTGATTATTAAGAGGGAAGGTTATTGTCTGTCGTCAGCCTTCTATGGTATAATCAATCGGGAAGCAGGGGACCTTGAGGGATGGTCTTTTACCCTATGATGGAGTTGTATGACAAGATTACAAAGGTAGAGACTTCTAGGTAGAATTAGTCGAGGAGTCTGAATGACGATGGTTTACCCTACAACAAAGCTAATGGCTTCTCTAGGTGGTCAACTCTGTGACAAGAGTAAAGAAAAATGATAGTTTCATGTTCTGCTACTTAAATTATTCATATATATTCAATATATTAGCTATCGAAATCTAAGTAGATATTAATTTGAAAATATGGGGAAAAAACAATAAATGAATGTTGGGAAAAGTAAAATAAAGGGAAAGTATGCAAAAAAGAAAAAAAATACACTTTAAATTTAAAGATGCTCGCTATTATAAAAACAAAATATTCTCTTTAAGCCCTTGTTTGTCCTAGTTAAATTAAAGTTCATTTTTCTCTCTCTTCTTATTAACCACACATTTTTCAATAAAATAATATTACACATAAACCTAAAAAAATTTCATTCTTTTTTAACTACACATTCTAAAAAAAAATACTGTTATTCTCATTATAAATTGAAATAATGGAGTCGAAACATGGGCTAAAATAAAGTCTATTGGATATGCTCTTAGGATTTGTTTGGCATGACTTTTGCTTTTATTTCATGCAGAAGACCTTTTGGAAAAAGTTACTTTAATTTTTTTTTATTGAAAACTAATTCTTAAAAGCACTTCCAATTTCAAAAATGCGTTTCCTTTAAAAATTCTTCTAACTACTGGAAGCACTTTCATAAAATTAGTCAAACGGATCCAAAGCTGTTTTTGGATCTAAAAATCTCTTTTTGACTTTTCAAAAGTCATGTCAAACAAGCCATTAGTCTCTTTTGCTGGTTCAATCCAAAAACAATGGTGTTGTTTTAGTCAATCTAATGTATATTGAGATACAGCTCCCAACTTGAGGTCCAACAGGTCTTTTTTGGCTCGGCCCATATAAAGAAGTGGGATAGTCCAAACATTCTTTTTATTTTATTTTATTGTTGTTCGAAAATTAACTAAAATAAACAAAAAAATATTTAAAATTTTTTATTTGATCGTGGCTTGCCTAGCCTAGCACGATCTATATCGACCTTGGCTATTTTTGGACGAATAGACACAAATCATATTACAATGAGTCAATATATTTTACACCCCTAACAAGAACTATGTAAATTTCACCCCCTCCCACCGCAGAAAAATAATAGGTAGGGATAACATGATTGGAACATGTGATATTTTTATTCTCACCATTCCATAAAAGGGGCAAAACTGAAAACTAACCTTAGTATGCCAGTTTCTTCTAAACGGAAAGTTAAACAGATTCGAGATTCTCGATCAGATGACAGGGCAAGCACATCCATTTTAGGTTAGCCTAGGAGGATGACTCTATCAAACAAGTCCTCTGATCCTAAGGTGAGGGTGTGATGCCTATCGAGTCTCATTCTCGGACCTCCTAACAAAAGAGATAACTCACAAGAGATAGAAGCCATTATGGTGGACTCACCTTTACTCTTAACAACATCTGTCTATGAGTGGGAGTCGAATAAAATCAATAAATCAACATCCGTCACCTCAACCATTCACCAAAGGGCATGTTTGGTTAAGTTTGAAAAGTTCACTTTAGACTAAGCCCATGTTTGATCCCAATTTTTAAAATTTGTTCCTACTTTTTAACCATACATTCTCCAAAAAAAATCACCATTCCAAAATCTATTAATCCCAAAAGATGGGGCTCGAATAAAGGCTAAAAGAAACAATATTTTATTGCGAAAAAGTTAAAAATACTCAAGTTACTTATCTCGGTAGTAACCTAAGACCAATCTTAAAAATAAGAGAGAAAAAAAAAGTCATCTATATAATCCAGGATATCTTTGATTATTTTAATATATATTTTTTGTGGATTTTAAATTTCATCTAAAATCATAGAGTATTTTTTTACTCTATCCACTATTTTTTTTTTATATAAAAAAAACACACTATATGTAGGATGATGAATCGAGCCTTACCTCCCATAGGTGTAAAAACAAGAATATTCTTTCAAGTTAAAATAATCTAATATTAAACTTTATTATCCAATTACACGTGCTAACATTTTTGCAATTGGAATATATCATTTACAAGCATATAACCCTATTGCATTCATAATTGAATTATTATCACCAGATATGTATAAAAGATACGGTCCAAAAAATAATCATTTCTGGTTATAAGCAATGCATATTGGAATAATGTTTCTAACCTCAAATAGGGAAAAAAAGGTGTCCTCCGAATGAAAAGCTTTGATAAGCAATTCCTACGCTAAAAATCACAAAGAGTTAAGTTTGATAATGACATATTTGGTAGAGCATTTTAGTAGAGGTGGTATGAAGTATAATTCGCCCCTTGTTGCTCGATTGTGTGTGTGTGTGTGTGTTTTTTTTTTTCGGTGGGGGCTTCTAACTTGGTAGAGCATCAAGTCTAATTAGATAGTGACATGTTTGGTAGAGCATTAAGTCTGTTTATTATTTTTTCGGTCTAATTTGATTGATTGTTCGATTTCATTAAGTCCATCAAAATCTAACTTTATAAAGTTGGATAGTCAAATGTCACGTGACTTTTTAAATTTTAATTGAGAATGAATAGTTTTTTTTTTTAAATTATTATGAAGCGATTAACTCTACAACTTGTGGATCTTAAAATCCAACAGGATTAAGTGATCAGCATCTCCATGTCTCGTCCCTATCACCTATACATCCTTTGCTCAAAGCACCCCATTAGAGACAAAGATCGTCGTTTCAGAAAAAAAAAAAATATAATGACCGTTTGCACTTTGACGCCAATAATTAACATATACGTAGAAGGCTATGAAGCATATGGGTCAAAATGGCCACCAATAATGTGCTTTCTCGACCCTTCATAGAATCCAAGCTAGGACAAACTCATGAGAAGATTGTTTAGAACGTTTAACATTATTTGATCTGCCCTATTAAGTTGACACCATCGATGTCCAGTAAAAAATGATTATAAAAGTCAAATTAAATAAGAGTAATGTTATTAATCCTCAGTGGGATTACAAACACAGTCTATGTGTCTCTAAATGTTAGGTTAAATGAAAAGTGAAATTAAATGACTTATTTAATTTCACATATCATTTAATGTTACATTAACGCCACTTAAACTGTATTTGTAATCTCGGTGGGGGATGAATAGCATCACTCATTAAATAATGGGATCCCCATCTTTGCCACGCCACGTGTGCACCTCGTAAAATATAAGAGCAACACAACTATAATGAGATGTTTGGATTAATCTACTTCTTTCGAACGCCACGTAATAGAATAGTAAGTTAGAGATTGTCTGCTCAAATTTTCATTAACTTTGCCACAATTATGGATTCTATTGTGTACATCGATCCCAAATTTGAACACTCAAAATATATTTTTGACATATTACCTTATATGAAATTGTGCTCATGTCCATAATGGGTAAGATAAGACTACACACTTGCTGATATGATATAGCAGGAAAACCTGACCCACGGTTCTCTCCAAATAGGTAAAATAAAACTTTCCAATGTAGGCAAGAGAACATTTATGTTAGCATATATATATATGACACTACCATGGCATGTCCCAATTTAATTAAATTAAAGGTCGGTAACCTTTATTCACTATCATACCGTGTCGATAACTTTTGTTTTCATCGCATTCTTAGTTTTAACATTTTATTTATTAGAAAATTTTGTCCTTTATTATGATTTTCGTCAAAAAAAAATATTGTTATAAAATGAGGACTAAATATTTAATCACATTTGTGCATTACTATTTATTTTGCTATTTATAAATACATGAGGCAAATGAGTCTTATTACTTTATTTTAAAAAAAAATTGAAATAAATTATAATCAGAAATAATTTTTGTTTATTTGTGAATAAGATGCAATGAAAAAGTTGAGTCATAAATGTGATAACATGTAAATGTTATGAACTTTTCATGTAATTAAAATATATACGTTGTTTGAGCCTCATTTTTGTCCAAAATGCATTTTGAAATAGTATTTTGATAGAAAATTTTGGTTAAAAATAAGAAAAAAAAATTGAATATACGTGTAATATTATTTTATTAAAAAATATGTGATTAAAAATAAGAGAAAAATATATATTTTAAAAATAATGAAGACAAATGGCTATTATTAAAACTTGTGTAAGATCTCAACTAAACCCTCATTTGATACACATTCTAAAAAAAAACATTATTTTAAAACTCATTTTCAACCACATATTTTCAATAAAATAATATTTTTCATCATATCAATAACTTTTCCTTATTTTTTAACCACATATTTCCCGTCATATTACCATTTAAAATACATTCTTTCCTCGATAATATTCATCAAACGCACTCTAAAATTGTTCACGTACAAATGGAAAGACCATAATACCCTTTCCTTCATTTATCAATTGTGTATGTGGTGTCACATCACCTACATTGATTGCAAATAGATTAGGCCCTACTTCAGATAAATTATAATTTAGATTTTCATTAAATATAATAATTAATTTTAATCATATAAAATTTATAATCTTTTAATAACATATTTTATTAATCTTTCATCAAAATTTGTTAAAATTTTGATTTTAATCTTCGCGCGGGTTGGTAACTTTTATGGGTGGTTGATATGTGTATTTCGTACACTTATCTAGGCCATTAAATTAGAGTATTTGTTAGTGATTTGGATGTGTTATCTCTTAATTTTGTATTAATTATGTTTGTTAGGTTGAACTCAATGCAAATTAGTTATATTGTGGATTTTTAGCCTCAACTTGAGACCCATTTTTCGGATAGAGAACATTTGAATGGGAAGATTTGTATTTCTACAGGAGTTGTATCCCTTTGAATTATCTTTCCAACTCATTTTGAATCAGCTCAATCGAATATATGTAGAAAACGATATGGTCAAAATACCGAAAAGTGTTTAGAGAAAAATCTGCGCGCGCAGAGGCAATTCATGGCGCGCGCGCACAACACTATTTTCCCCAACCCGAGAGCCATGTGGTTCTACGGCGCACGCACGCGCAATACTTATATTGGTGCGCGCGCACGAGCCTCTTTCGCAGAAAAATCTTTAGTTTTCTTTCGCGATTCAAACTCTTTGGAAACCCAATTGGACACGATTTTGACATATTTTCTGACTCTTATAAATAGAGAACGTGGGCTACACATAAAAAAATATATATATTGCCTCTTCATACACAATATTATCATTAAATTCATCAAAAACAAGATTCTAATTACAATATTTTGAGAGAGGAGATCAAACCCTAACAAGGAATTGAAGGTCAATTACAACAAGATTTTGAAAAATTCAACCTTGGAATTGAAGATCAACATCTTTTGATTTATTTCATGATCCGGGTGATTTTTTTTCTATTATTCTTTTTGTAATTTATATATTAACATGTTAGGCTAAATCCATTTTGTATTGAATGAAGATGGTCTCTATTTGTATTTGTTTTAATTCAAGACTAGTAGTTTAATTTATTTCTTACGTTTCTTGATTAATTTTGCATACCCATTGCATTATTAAATTGATTGGCCACCAATTAGATAATAAATTGCTTGTTGCAGTGTTGTGAGACTCACAATAAATTTAAAATGCGGTAAAATTAATATAAGTGCAATAGGTGTTAAGAATAGCATTTATCAAATGTGCAATCATATATATATAATCTAAATTTTAATGCATTCTAATCATTCGAATTTGGGTTAGGAATAGATTCGGGTCGTGGTTAGGATAGATTTAATTTGTCTTGAAAAAAAGAATTATATATAATAGAATTATCGATTGTCAAGAATGCATGAACGAAAATAGATTACGAATCAAGAATTGAAATAGATCGCAATAGGCGAATTCGAGATCCAAAACAAGCATCCATTAATTGATAAAAGTCACATTTTTACAGCTTTCTTAGATTAATTAATATAAAATAAAATCAAACTCCCTATTTTCTTTACATAATTCAAATTCCATACATAACTAGTAAACTTGAATTGAATTTATTCCATGTGGGATGATAACTCTTAACTCATCAATTCTATTACTTGTCAACGATCTCGTACGATTGTGAGTTTTGCACGAACAAGTTTTTGATACCGTTGTTGGGGAATAATTTATTTGATTTGAGTTTATTAGTTATTTTGGATTTGAAGTTTTTATTTTATTTTTAATTTTTTAAGCTATTTATTGAATGAACTAAGTCACTTGTTTTACTCTTTCAGGAAATTATAGTTTACGCAAAATTCTAACGAGATCGAGTTTCTTCCAATAGATCTCGAAATGGAAAGAACCTTCAGACAACGAAGAAGAAAGCAAGAAAAATGACAAAATCAAAATCCGAATCAGGTTCAGAATCCATTACAATTACCTTACCCAGTTCAGCCAAACCAACCAAGGGTAGTAGCAAATGATGGAGAATGTTTAGTGAAGGATTATGTAAATCACATTCATGCTCTTGTGCAACCACCTATTATATATTCGCCGTTTGGACAGTTCAACTTCCACATCAGACCTGACGTTATCAACTTATTTCAAAATTATCACGATATCAGGTTCTTGGAAGATCAATTGAGAATCCCCATGAACATATTCAAGCATTCTTAATACTGTGCGATATGATTAGCTACGAAGGCATGTCTGTTGATGCTTTTCGACTGCGCTTATTCCCTCATACCTTAAAGGATGGCGTACGAGATTGGCTAAACTCACTAGTCCCTGGGAGTATTGTTTCATGGAATGACATGGTGAAAAAATTCACTTTGAAACGAGTCCATCAACTCAAAAATGAAGTCCATACCTTCAAGCAAAGGGACCTCGAGAGCTATCTAGAAGCGTGGGAAAGATTCAAAGATTACTTCAGGAAGTATCCCAATTTGAACATTCCTAAGGACTCTAAAATTTGTATATTCTACTCAAGCTTGAGACCTGAATTTCGCAACAGAGCCGATGTTTTAGCAGGAGGGTCAATAATGGATATCTCATTGGACAATGCCTTGGACCTATTTGAGAGAATTGTAGAGAATCAATCTATGTAGCCAATAATTAGGGAAGTGTCGAGGAAAACAGTGGGAGTACACAACGTGGACATAGCTACATCATTAACAGCTCAAATGGAAGTATTGACAAGGAGATTAGATAGCCTTACTCAGAATGTGAGCGTGGTACACCAACCGAAACCTATTTGCGAAGGTTGTGGAGCTGATCATACTAGAGAAAGATGTCATTTAGCCTCAACACACGTAATCCAGCCTGACGAGGTTAGTTGTTATGCACAAAACTTTCAGAGGTAGCAGAACAATCTTTACTCCAACACCTATAATCCATATTGAAGCAATCATACAAATTTTTCATGGGCCAACAATCAAAGTCAAGGACAATGAGGAAATTTTATGGCAAGACCACCAGGATTCCAACAACAACAGCACCATCAAACACAAAAAGCCATCAATGGAGGAATTATTGACTCAGTTCATTACTAAGAGTGAGACTAATTTCCAAAACCAACAGGCAATTATTCAGAGTCAGCAGGTTGCAATTAAAAACTTGGAGACTCGAATTGGTCAAATGGCAGTTGCATTAGCCAACAGAACCCAATGTACTCTACCAAGCGACACAGAAAAGAACCCGCGAGAATAGGTATTAGCAGTGGAAATCGTAAATTATGCAATTATTAATACACCGGAAATTAAGCATACAACCCATATTCGATCATACGTGCCACCTATTTCATTCCCTTAACGACTTCAACGAAAGCCAAAACAGGAACAAGTCCAGGCTTTTACAATAAGAAGCCGAGTTCAGTTGCCAAAAATTACTGTAAAAAGGAAAGGGATAAAGGAGAAACAAATACCTACTATGGGCGAGGAACAAGTGGTACAGTTTGAAGAATCATCAGAGATTAATCATGAAGAGCAGTCGGACAATCCATAAGTTAAGACAATCGTTCCTGCCAATAAAAACACACCTCCAGTCCCATTTCCTCAAAGGTTGCATAACAATAAACTGGACAAACAATTTAAGAAGTTATTGGATACCCTCAGACAACTTCACATCAACGTTCCCTTCGTTGGCTTCATTCAACATATTTCGAATTACACAAAGTTTCTAAAAGAAATGTTGACTAAGAAGAGAAAGCTGCCAATAGATGAAATAGTGACTCTGTCAGAAGAGTGCAGTGCAATCTTAAAGCATATGATCCCTCTTAAATTAAAAGAATCAGGTAGTTTTACTGTATCTTGCTTTATAGGAAATTCAAATAATTTAAATACTTTAATTGATTCTGGAGCAAGTATTAATATGATGTCACTGTCTATCTACAGGAAATTAGGATTGGATGATCCAAAAACAACATCAATAATCCTACAATTGGCTGACAGGACACTCAAGTATTCTTATGGAGTAGTAGATGATGTGCTCATCAAAGTTGGAGATAATTTATTTCCAGCTGATTTGATTATCATTGATATAGATGCTCAACATATGCCGTTAATTTTGGGGAAATCATTCTTATCTACTGCACGAGCATTAATGAATTTTGAAAAATGTGAAATAATCTTAAGAGTAGAAGAAAAACAATAAAGTTTCAATATGAATGCTTCACCCAAGCAACCTATAGACATTAAGAAATGTCGAAAGATCAATAACAGGGAAATTAATAAGAACAAGAAGGACGAAGGTAGAATTGTTGGGCGGAACAACAATGTAAATCTTATAATTTGGAGGCTTAAAGATGACTTAAAAAAACAACTGTCAGTGCAGTCGATGCAAGATCGAAAACTTTCTTTTCAAGCCACCATAAATAGCCAAAATAATAAAGTCAAGCTAATGACTATAAATAAATGCTTATTGGGAGACAACCCAATTTTTTTTATTTATTTATTTTACTTTTTAAATATATGATTAGTAATTTTTATTGCTTTTAATAATATATGGTATCTTCATCCTCATATTTTCCTTTAAAATGTGTATAAGCTTACCACAAATTGTTTCATGTTATAATTGTTTGTCAATATTTTGAAGGGACGTGTCACTTGAACACAATGGATAAGGGAAAAGACATAGTGAGTGAGCCAAAACTTTCATGTCAATCCATTCATCACCTTCAAATATATCAGGGGAGTACTTAGTTCCCTTATTTGCCCTTAATTTTTGTATATTGCATGTTATTTTTTTAGACATTGATGACAATGTCTTTTATAAGTTTGGGGTGGAAAAATATCGAGTTTTTATTCGTTGTGTGCTTGTTCGAGTGCAAAAAAAATCAGCTTATTTTTTTTTTCACTTGTGTGGGTTAGATAATTTTGCCTACAATAATGCATATAATTGGAATTGTGTATTAGATTATAAATTGCAAAAAAGTTACATGTTAAAATTGATTTATACTTATTCATGTGAAACTTGATATTTTTGCGCACAATATTTATGTTTTGCATCATGAGGAAATATTTTGATTCAAAATTTAAATAGGTAAAAAAATAAAATTAGTGAACCTTAGATGCTATATCCTAATAACCACTAAATTATATTCTATGATAGTTTTGGGGTGATTGAGCCGTTGTAGAGAGAGATTGAGATATACATGGATTTTATGTGTGCTAAATTTTGTGTGGATTGTCTAATGTCAATAAGATGAAAATTGTGTGAAAATCTTAAATTAGAGGTTGATTTTTGAGAATAAGTGTTTCATAAGAGATATTGCACTAATCATTGCATGAAAAAAAAAATATTGTCTTGTTATGAAATTTTTGTTCGTAGCCTTTACGACTTGAGTGATTAAGTCTGCAAGAGTCTTTAAAAATCTGGTACCCTATGATCATCTGACTTGGGAGTCATCGGCTGAAGACTCGCTACAAGAGTCATTTAGAAAGGTTAATGGAAATGAGTCTGCACAAAAAAAAAACAAAGAATTGCTACGTGTCTTGATTAAGCCCCGAGCACTTATTCGAGAGAATTAGACTTTTGACAAGAGATTATTAACTTAATTGATTTTTCGTGATTGAACCAATAAAAAATAAGGAGAATCCGCGTTTATTGACGTGTTAAGCTGCAATTAGCAAAGTCAAAGCGAAATAGAAAATGTGAGGATTAGTATTATATCACAAATTTAATATTATATCGCACCTTGGGAAAATAGTGAAAAGAATGAAGTTTGGGGTATGTATCTTACGAGTAAAGAAAGGAAACATTGGCTATACAAGGGTCGGGATTTGAATCACTTTATGAGTTTATGATGCTTGAAATGAATTTTCACACACAGACACGTTGATTTTGCAATGGATAAAAAGAAATTAATTTTAGCATTGTAATTTTGCAATAGTTCATAGTTCTAATACACGTATTCCAGTCATGAGAGAAAAGACAAATTATCTAACCATATGACTTTAAATTTTTTAGTTAAATTATGTTATAATTTTGTTTGAGAACAAACAAATATTCAAGTTTGAAGGTGTTTGATAAGTGTATTTTGTACACTTATCTATGCCATTAAATTAGAGTATTTATTAGTGATTTGGATGAGTTGTGTTACTTGTGTTTGTTAGATTGAACTCAGTGCAAATTGGTGGATTTGAAAGAAAGGAACGAAAAACATGTGAAAACGAAAGAAATCCAAAATTTGGGGATCAAAGTGTACATCCAATAGTTGATTCGGAGCACAAAACAATGATTGAAGATCATATAGGATCAATTTGATATAGTTGAAGTATTTTCACAAATTAATTTTCAACCGAATAAGTTATGTTATAGATTTTTAGCCCCAACTTAAGACCCATTTTTCGGATAGAAAACATTTGAATTGGAAATTTTGTATTTCTACAGGAGTTGTATCCATTTGAATTATCTTTCCAACTCATTTTGAATTAGCTCAATCGGATACCTGTAAAGAAAGTTATGGCCAAAATATCAAACACTGTTCAGAGACAAACATGTGCGCGCGCACGATGCTATTTTTCCCAACCCGAGAGCCATTTGGTTCTACGGCGCGCCCACGCATGGATCTTTTTCGCACAAGAATCTTTAGTTTCCTTTCGCGATTCAAACTCTTTTGGAAACCCAACTGGACATGATTTTTACCTATTTTTTGGCTCTTATAAATAGAGAACGAGGGCTACACGTAAAAAAAAAAAACATTTCTTGCCTCTTCATACACAATATTATCACTAAATTTATCAAGAACAATAGGCTAATTACTATATTTTGAGAGAGAAGATCAAGCCCTAGCAAGGAATTGAAAGTCAATTACAACAAGATTTTGAAGAATTCAACCTTTTGAGCCACATTTTATCTTCATTAAAGTGAAAAATATGACCGTTATCCATCACACCAACATTAAAATTCAAACTTTCTATCTCTTGTGTGGGGTCCATAACGGTTATATTTTTCATTCTCATTCTCATTATAATGTGGCTCAAACGGGCTCTAAATTGAAAATCAATTTTTAATTCATCAAATGAATGTTTTTTTTATTGAAAATTAATCATATGATTTGTCCGACGTGACATACAAATATACCTTGTTGACATTGAAAAATAAATAGATAAATTTCAAACCAATTTAGAAGATAAACACTGATTGCTTAATGTATAATCAATAGGATTACAACATGTAATACAATAGTTCATTTCCTTTGTTGAAGGAGATATGAGAAAATATAGGAGAATTTGTAATCTCTTGGTCCGTGTTCCTATCCTTCCTTTTTCTTTTTCCTTCTTTTATAGGAGGAAATATGCATGCATTACGTACTTTGTGTCTTGTCCACCGTAATTTCGATCTAAACAAGTATGATCGTTGGTGCAATTAGATTGGCCATTGAACTCGATTTGTCAGATCATTATGAATTAAACATGTGGGAAGTCCCCATTAATTAATGAATTACTTAGATGATGAAGCTAAAGTTTTTTATTGATAGATTATGTGGGAGCTGATGTAAGACTTTTTCATGTGTATTTCACTAATTGATGGGTTATATATTTTGTTAGTGATCTTCAAACATTATATTTCCTTTAATTTCGATAAACTACACAAACTTTTGGTGCAAATCAAACAATAGCCGAGTTGACCTTCTTTCCCGAACTTACGTTAACACATACTCGTCCCATATAATAAGTCAAATTTAATTGACCTCGGAGGTCTGGTGTCAACGTACCTTAATTCCATATTTAGGAAAATGAGGGTTTGAAGAAATTTTAAAATATTATTCTTGCTTCAAATGTTTTTATATATTTTTTGGAATATTTCATAAAAAAATTTATAATTAAAACATTCTGAAATTATTTCATTTTTTGTTTAATTGGAATGTTCTATTCATTCAACAGTAAACGGTGTGTGTGTTGTATTATAGTACTAACCAAACCAAATCGCCCTTCCTTCTCCGGTCTCTCTCTCTGTACAAGTTGTTTCTCTTTCTACAATAACTCCGTTTCTTTCTTTATTAGATACACTGATTCCAAATTTCTGTTCTACTGTGAAACTTCCTTTTGGAAACACCCTCAAAATCTTTGAAAAAAACTCGCCGGAGTCCGCCATGGACCGCCGGCTTCCCCCACTTCGCCCTGGCTAAATGCACCAAGAACATCATTTCCTACTTAGAACTACTTGAGTTACAGTACGTTGAATTTGAAGAGTGTGTAATTACAAGTTTTCGAAGTATAATGGCTGCAACAAACGCCGCCACCACACCGGCGGTGGAATCTACTCCGGTTGCTGCATCATTATCCTCCGATGAGTTGGCCGCCAAGGCTATGGACAAGAGATATGAAGGGTTGATGATGGTACGGAATAAGGCTATTAAAGGGAAAGGCGCGTGGTACTGGGCGCACTTGGAGCCAATTCTCGTGCATAATTCTGATACCGGTTTTCCCAAGGTAGTGAAGCTGCGGTGTTCCTTGTGCGCTGCCGCTTTCTCCGCCTCTAATCCGTCAAGAACCGCTTCGGAGCATCTTAAGAAAGGGACGTGCCCCAACTTTCCTTCTGTTCATATGCCAATTTCTACAGTACCTTCTGCTTCTGTTCCAGTTGCGAGTCTGGCAGAGGGTACTAATACGTCGCAACCCCACAACCACCGGAAGCGTAGTTCAAGCTCCGGTGGTAATCGCAGCGTTAGCGTCAAAGGTGGTGGTGGTGGTACGGCATTTTCTGTACAACATGTTCCACCACTGACCATGGTTGAACCATCAAGATTTACAGCAGAGTTAGCCTACCCACCCGTGATTTCAATGGCTAGTACTAGTGCTGTTCCTGTTGCTGGTGGTGCAAGTCCCTCCACCGCCGCCACCGACGGCGGTCGTATTTACTGCCAACAGCGGCAGCAATTGGTCTTGTCTGGTGGGAAAGAGGATTTGGGAGCTTTAGCAATGTTGGAAGACTGTGTGAAGAGGCTGAAAAGTCCCAAATCATCACCTGTTCCGACATTATCAAAATCCCAGGTCGAGTCTGCACATGATTTTCTTGCAGATTGGATTTATGAATGTTGTGGTCCTGTTTCATTTTCAACTCTTGAACATCCCAAATTCAAGGCATTTCTTAATCAGGTTGGATTGCCTGCAATATCAAGAAAAGACTTTATGGGTTATAGGTTAGATGCCAAGTACGAGGAGGCAAAGGCTGAGTCCGAGACTAAAATTCGTGACGCAATGTTCTTTCAGATCGTGTCCGATGGTTGGAAGTCAAAGGATTTTAGTCGAGATGGGGAAGAAAGTTTTGTGAATGTTGCTGTGAATCTTCCCAATGGGACTAGTGTTTATAGGAGGGCAGTTTTCACTAGTGGTTATGTGCAGTCTAAATATGCAGAAGAAGTTCTATGGGAAACTATCACTGAAATCTGTGGGAATTCAGTGCATCAATGTGTAGGTATAGTTTCAGACAAGTTTAAAGCTAAGGCATTGAGGAATTTAGAAAATCAGCACTATTGGATGGTTAATCTTTCTTGTCAATATAAAGGTTTTAATAGTTTGATTAAGGATTTCGCCAAGGAGCTTCCTCCATTCAAGAACGTGACTGAAAATTGTTTAAAGCTAGCTAATTTCATTAACAATAATTCTCAGATTCGACAGAGTTTTTGTAAGTATCAGTTGCAGGAATATGGACATGCCAGTTTGCTGAGATTACCTTTGAGTAGTTATGGAAGGCCGGATTTTGGGCCAGTTTACGCAATGGTAGAGGACGTATTGGGATCAGCTCGGGCCCTTCAGTTAATATTGTTAGATGAATCGTACAAGATGGTGCTAGTGGAGGAGCCGATTGCTAGAGATATCGAAGAAATGATGAGGAATCCACATTTTTGGAATGAGTTAGAAGCGGTTCATTCTCTAGTTAAATTGGTCAAGACAATGGCACATGAAATCTTGATGGAGAAACCGAGGGTCGGGCAATGCTTGACCCTTTGGGAGGAGTTTAGGTTGAAAGTGAAGGAATGGTGTTTGAAATTTCACATTATTGGAGGACATGTGGAGAAGGTGATCGACCGGAGGTTTAGAAGGAATTATCATCCGGCTTGGGCTGCTGCTTTCATACTCGATCCACTTTATTTGATTCGGGACACGAGTGGAAAGTACTTACCCCCTTTCAAACTCTTGACACCGGAACAAGAGAAGGATGTGGATAAGCTAATAACTCGACTCGTATCTAGGGATGAGGCTCACATTGCTCTTATGGAGCTAATGAAATGGAGAACTGAAGGGCTCGATCCGGTTTATGCTCAAGCAGTAAAATTGAGACAAAGAGATCCGAATACGGGGAAGATGAAGATTGCCAATCCCCAGAGCAGTAGGCTCGTATGGGAAACACACCTAACTGAGTTCAAGTCATTAGGAAAGGTCGCCGTTAGACTGATTTTCCTTCATGCAACTTCATGTGGATTCAAATGCAACTGGTCTTTACCGAAATTCACGAGTGCTCATAGGCATTCACTGGTGGGAATCGATAGGGCTCAGAAGTTAATGTTCATTGCTGCTCATTCGAAGATGGAAACACGGGGTTCTTTCAAGGGCGAAGAGAAAGATACCGAGCTCTTTGCCTTGGAAAATGGTGAGGACGATGTGCTCAATGAAGTTTTTGTTGATACGTCCTCCACGTAAGATCCCTTTTCCCTTTCCCTTACTTCGTATCCTGATTTATGGGTTGTTTTTCGTTTCCAAATGATTTCCTTTTCGATTCTTTCTCGGAATTGGTACTATGTTGCTGTTAGAAGATTACATGGCAGTTTGCTGAGATAAAAAAAGTTATTAGTTCAAATTAGAGAATGAATATTGTTACATTTTGTTCCTCGTCGAATAAATTTCAGCGATACCGACTAAAATCTAAGTCAAAGTCGACAATTTATTTCAACCACATATTTTATGGATCCACAACTTTTCAACCACGCATTTCATCAACTTCTATCAAAATATACCGAAACTCTGATTTTAATCCCCCACCAAACAAGGGCTCATCCCCCCTTTAGTTATCATGGTCTATTCTCATGTATAAAGTATCAAGTCGATAAATTGAATTTAATCTTCGCAATTCAATGACGAATTATTTTCTCATGATTGATTTTGCTTGTCCTCTTGTTCTGTATGGTATTTGAGAGTTCCTTCTTATATTGTTTCATCGAAAAAAATGGAAGTTGCCAGTTCTTTACCGATCCTTCTTCACATTCGAGCATCTCAAGTTGCTCTAAAAATCTGATGAGATAACATTTCATCATTATTGAATGGATAGAAGAGCTCTGATATTATTATTATTTGCTAGCAGCTGCTGCTTTTGAGTTGAAGTATAAGATAGACGACGAATAATCAACTTTGTTCTGATTGATAACTATTTTTTGTGGCAGAAGCATTTGACAAGCACGTTTGTAGACTGCCTGGAGCTCCATAAGACGCTCGGGGATTCTTGATTTGAGCGACGATGATTCCAGAATGGTTTTGCTATCTTGGTCAATAGCCCGGGAAGGTTAACGATTAACTTGTTATCTCATCCCTATCTCGGGCCGAACTAAGTGCATTTGGGGAAAAAGGTTTCTTAAATTAAATCATATTTTTGGGTAACTTCTTCTTTAAACGATTCAAAGTTGTGATGCTGATGCAGAGTCATTGAATGATGTTACAAAGTTGAACAAGGCTGTCCCAATGGAGCAACACAAGAAGATGCTTGATAGTGATTTTCTAACAAAGATTAAGCTAATTGCCTATCGTTACCGGGAAACGACTATTTTTTTTTTTTAATCGAAATTTATTGCACTTTTATTGTAAATCTATGTTTATAGTGCTTAAAGGTGTTCGAGTTTAATAGTATTTCTTTCCTTATTGACTATGTGATTTCATGACGTTATCGACATTTTTATAGAAAAACCTTTGGATTTCTCTATTTATTTTGAATACTACAGGGCTCGTGTGTACGATGATGCAATCTCAGTAAAATGTATATATATATATATGCACACATTAAACCTACTTTTTTTGGTTCTATCTCTTGTAATTTACTTAGGTTTAGTGGACACAAACGTTCTTGTCGGTAGGAGAGGATTTTAGTTATAACATAATTTTTCAAATACTAGAAAAGGCTTAATTGACTGCTTACCAACTGCTGATTAATATGTTGTATAATGATTAATTATCTAGGAGGACAAATTTTTTTTATTTTTATTTTTATTTTCTAAAGGTGTAAAATTGATAAGGTTGCACTTTGATGGGCTAGACCCGGCCAGCAAATCGATCAAAATTTATTAGTTACTACCATGTAAAACGGTCCTCGAGAATTAGGTCCGTTACGATTTGCCTTTTGAATCAACTAGCGTTCTTTGAAGATGATTCATTGTAGTAATAAGTACTATATCGATTAATGTGTATACATGTATGCATCTTTATATTATGGGTGTGTTTGAGCCACATTATTTTGGAAGAATATATTTTGGAATGGTAGATTGATGGAAAAGAAGGAAAAATTATTGATGTGATGGAAAATATTATTTTATTGAAGAATTTGTGGTTGAAAATGAGTAGAAGAATGAAAATGAAAATTTTAATGTGTACCAAAAATGGGCTATATAAGTTTCACGGCGTAGTGATCAAAAGAAAACTAAAAGAATATAATAAATTTTATGAAAAATGGGAATGGTTTGAATTAAGGAAAATTCTGTGCACATAATTGAGGTACATAATGATGTCCATAATGTGATGTGGACAAAATTCTGTTGTTGATGTGAAAGTGTGATATTTGAATTAAAGGTTGGATCCAGTACCATAGGTAATTATAAACACCATTATGTACAGTATTATGTACTTGTAGCACTTCTCTTGATTTAAAGAGAAAAAGTAAAAGACCCATAGATTTGGCATGACTTGCCATTCAAAATAACTAGCGATATTTTAAAAAAAAAAAAAAAATGGAAAGTAAAACATGTTTGGAAATTAGGTCGGAAACATGAATGGTGGGTCCAACAATCGTACAATGTGGTCCATAACCAATAATAATTGTATGTATAATGTTTGTGATGTATTTTGAATCAATGATATTACACTTACTTGGCAATAATTTTGACACATCAGGGTTACATAAGTTTATTAATCATTAAAAAAGTTAAAATTATAATATGCATTTTGTAATTTCGAAGCTATTATAAATTGAGACGGTATTTCGAGCCCGTTTGGGATAGTTTAAAATCAGATTAAAATTGAAAAATTAGTCGTTATTGTTGACTTTTATTAGATGAATGGACCCAATAACGGCTATATTTTCAATTTTAATTGGATTTAATCGGTACCAAACGGGCTCTTCATATATTATGGTCGACTCAGATGGATTTTTTCTATTTTACATTTTGTTCGAAATTTGCTCATTTAGTTTACACATGACGTTCAACATGAGATGCGAATATCAAATTTTGATCTAAAAGGGTAATAGAGTCGCATGAAGTTTTGGTTAGACTGAATTTTTGAATGTTCGGATTGAGAAATTCAACACGGTCTGTGATGGATTAGATTGTCCATGCTTAGCACATCCTCTCGTTATAGGCAAGACAACTCACAATATCATTCAATGTCTTGTTTTTAGAGGACCTGTCCCTCATTTTACGTCTCTTTAAGTAATTCTTAGGGCGATTTCGCTTTAGATTTTAACTTCTCTTGTGACAAAATATAAAGAAATGCCAAACAGACCCTTATATTGACTGGGTCAACGATATTGCTGTCCAATGGGGTGTCTGCATCTATATGGTTAATGATGGGGCCCGACAGATATCCACATCACGTCCTTTGCCAATGTTTCCCTCACATGATGTCATCATTATCCACGTGGGATGATGCCAGCAAGCTCTATGCTAGGGTACATTAGCAATTTATTTGTATTTTTCACGTTATATTTTTTAAATTTAGATTTTACATACGATATTTTACAATAAAGTGACAAAAAATGACCTTTACATAAATCAAAAATAGATAAACAGACCAAAATATATATTATTTAAAATAACAAATCACCCACTTTTATATTGCATTTATACCAAAAATTCAAATATTATTTCATTTTTATCTAAAAAAAATAATCTTTTTTCTTATTTATTTATCTATTAATAAATTAATAGTCGATGGAGTCCTCTCATCAAATCATATATATATATATAGTTTTTTTATTTTCAGTTTTTACACATTATTAATTTTTATTAGTTATATTTATAGATTGTTCTTTTCTATGATGCTTTCTTGCAAAGAAGAAAAATATATCTGAAATAGATACCAATAAAATTATGTATTTACAAAATTACTCCAAAGTCGACGAAAACGTGATAAATAAATTTTATAAATTGTATATAAACATCCTCTAAAGAAATTTTTGAATGAAAAATGAATAAGTAGAAAGTATGCAAAACGGTATTGCTTCATTGTTTGTCCTCAAACAAATTCATAACTTACTTCCAAGTAGCACATGGTTCAACAACTTTGTTGTATCTCAGGATTGGAACTTAGTAATGGCACATGAGCAATTTCAACCACGAATAATCAAATCAATCTCCACATGTTATATGCAAAACTCGAAGTGTGTGTGTGAATTCATACCAACATGTTAGGATCATGATTGACTCATACCCGACCCAATGTAGTCCAAAAATTTTTTTTTTTTTCTTTTCGCTCGAGAGATACACACACCCCCAAACTTATAATTTTCACTTAAGTATCTCGAGGTGTGTTCTAAGGTTGAGTCTATTCACATCTATTCCTTCCCCTCTCTTAGCTTAGATAGATCTTACTCTTACAAGTTCACACTTCAATAAGTAAGGGCTCTCCTATTTTTTTGATTTCTTCAACCTTGTAGATTAAACTGAGTTAGTTGCCTCGCGTTAGAGATATAGTTTTGTCAACCGAGTGTCTGGGGCTAATCAATGCATTTCATACACAAGAGTATGTATATAGTTTATCAATGGATAAATACCATTTTTCTCTTTTCTTTTATCTAACATTTTTCCTTTGCTTTCTATATAACCCCTGTAGCGAGCTTTAGGCCGATGACTCCCAAGTCAGATGACCATAGGGCACCAGGTTTTAAACCCTTACAGGCTTAATCACTCGAGTTATATAGGCTCGAACAAATGTTGTTGTTTACTCAATGATTAGTGCAATACCCCTTATTTTTTTTGACACCCAATTTCAAAAACTACAATCTAACTTGAAACTTTCACTTTGTTTTCATCTCAATGGTTTAAGATAATCCACACATAACATCATGCACGGAGCCCCTACTCGTCTCAATGTTCACTTGCAACAGTTCAATCACATCTAAACTCTTCTAAAAAGTTGGTTATGGTTTAGCACAAAAGAGGGTTTTTGGGTATAATTTCTATGGTCAACTACCTCTAACCAATGAGTCAAATCAGTAGCCCAGTATGCAAGCATGAGTGTCGTGCGCAAAATAGATCAAGTTTCACATTAACATGTATTGATCAAGCTAATAATGCATGATTTTCATCATTCATGGCATGTACATAGTCCAATATCTAACATCATAGTCAACAGAGTTGTTAAGCCCATGCATGCTCACAGAATTTTAAACTACTATTAACGAAACAACAGTAAAACTCAAAACTCAGAATGGATTTTTTTTTTTTTTTTTTTTTTTTTTTTTTGAATACATCGAAGTAAAGCAGTAAAGTGTCAGAGTTATGCTGGACCAGACATATGTACCACTCCCCCAAACTTGACTTCCACATTGTCCTCAATGTGCGAGGAGAACACAAGTATGAAGCATGCATAAAAGAGGTAAGTAGTAATGAATCGCAAAAAGGGCGGGGATAGTACTGCCCTGATCAAAAAAATTGCGGTGGAAAGCCAGGACCACTGGTACCGTCCCCAGATGGTGGAGGTAGCCGAGCCAAAATTTGCTGCATCAATTCAGATTGGTGGGAGATAGCTAACTGAATACCCTGAATGGCTGTGTTCTGTTCTCGAATGTCTGATTCTATGGTGCCCAAGCGATCCCACGTCTCATTTGCTCGCAACTGAATACCATCAACCCGGCCAACATACATGCTCAGTCGCCCGTTCATTGTGTCAATTTCGCGGCGCGCGGCGAGAGATTCTCGACTGGCTGTGGAGGTGAAATGCTCGACTCGCTGCAGCCCAGTCCTCATTGCGGTTACCTCCGTACTCATGGCCCCAAAAGCCTGCTGTAGATTCTGGACATCACGGCTGGAGCTTGTCATGGTGGCGAACATCTGTCGCAGTAGCTGTGTATCCACATTCGGCTGTGGGGGTGGCTGATCATGATGTAATCCAATACCGGCATCGCCTGCCTCGTGGACAGCCTGTTGCTGTCTTTCTTCCCGCGCCAACCTGTCCCTGCGATTGATCCGACCCCGTTCTTGTGCCACCAATGTACTATGCTTAATGAAGGGACTCTGTTTTTCAGGTAGTTCCCCTTGTGGAATGGGGATTCCTGAAATCTTGCAAATACCACTGATCAAGCTGGGAAAGATGATGGAACTGCGACGGTCACCCCAAACTCCCACTGCGTGAATCTGATCATAGATGAAGGTGGCCAAATCAATCTTATTCCCCCGAACCAAGTGATAGAGGAGACCAGCCTTTTGGTTGGTGAATGTGGAGTGATGAGAGGTTGGCTCAATGTTGTGGCATATGAAGAGCCAAAGAATAGCAATGGATGGGGTAAGCTCGTTTTGATACCATTCCGCCGTTTGAAGGGGCCATGCATTCGCACGCCCAAGCAACACCTCCGCAACCTCAGGCCAATGGAAATCACCGGGAATAGGGACCAAATCATCCCAAGAGAGATGGTAATAATCATGGATGACCTCCGGCGTAAACATAATCCAACGGTCCCGCACCCATGTTTGGTGTTGGTGCTCAGAACCCGGTGTGTCAATGTCACTGTTAAAATTGGCATAGAATTCCCGGACCAAACTTTCATACACTGGGTGTGGTCTTTCCACTATTTTTCCCCAACCACAGTTCTCCACCAATGTCAGCAATTCAAAGCCGGGAAAGTCGGCAAGCTTCACCGGGCGCTCGGAGTTGAAGGCCCAAAGAGAGACACTCTCCTCATATTTGATACGAGCTCCATTGTCCAAAAATCGGCGCACACCACTTCCTAGTGCTTGTGTACGAGTTGTACCCGAAGTGGAGCCAACCTTTTCCTTGCCCCTGGAAGTACGTTTAGGAGGCATCCTGCAATACCAAAAAAAAAAAAATAACAAATGTAAGTTCATGCGACGCAAGAGACCCAATGAAATGATGCTATGTTACAAATAGAGCATGAATGTGGATGATAACCAAAACATGTTAAAATGGGTGCAAAGAAACGAGAAGAGGTGAAGAAACTCGAAAAATTGGACAGTTGATTCGCGAGTCAACCTAGCAACTTCGGAGGGTGACATCATCGGGAAAAAGTGAAGTTTTCCAGGGCAACCTCAAGGCATGTGTTAGTATGTAGAGTAGACTAATACATACCAAAAATGCAGAGAAAACAGGTCGCGAATGAATGAGAAAACTAGGGGCCGAAAGTGGTGCCGTGGACTGGCTTGTGTCCAACAATGTGATGGTCATGGGGGGCCATGTTGGGTTGTGTGATGTCAACAGCAAGTGTAAAGAGCAATCACACATACAAACATCCTAAAAATCATACCAACAAGGTTATGGGTAAAGAGAACACAATTGTGCAAACCGGGGTCATATAGGCATTTCATCGAACACATTGCAAGCATAATTGTAATTTACCAAGTTGTAGCACTCTTTGACATTGTTCATGCCCAAAATTTTCTCAACAACATTCAACCACAAGCAAACCATCATTGAAAACCTAAGCCCCAACTCCTCAAACAAAGAATCAAAACCACTTAAAGTGTAATGGAGAGAAGAGAATAGACATACCTTGAAAACTTAAGGTGAGGATCACAAGTGTAATGGAATGAATGGGAGTGAAAACTTGATGATGGTAGTGTGGGTGTGTGATTTGGTTCGGTTGAGTGTGTGTGTGTGGTCGTGTGTGGGTTCGGGTGCAAGTGTGGGGGTGTGACCGTGTGTAATGGTGAGTGCAAGGTGTGGTGTGTGTTCGTGTGTGGGGGAAATAAAAGGGGGGTGGGGGACTCCATGCGGCCGCATGGTGTAAAGTGTTGCGGCCGCATGGAGTAAATGGTCAGGGCCAATTTTGGCCCTGACCTTGTTGTTGCGGCCGCAAGGCTGGTAGTTCCTTGCGGCCGCATGGACTACCAGCATGCTCTTTTTTTTTTTTTTTGTTTTGTTTTGTTTAAATGGAATAAAATAATGCAATGCAACCCTAAGTAACATGAATAAAAAATAAAACATATGCGGACCCCGAAATAGCTTACTATGGGTTGGTGTGCACCAAAAACTTAATATTGGAACCCCCAATGCCATTCGATGTTGTGATGCTTTCACGACATGACCACATGCATTTTAAACCATTGTGTGTGCGTGAGAATCATGAATTCCACTCTAAGGTAATTTTAGACTCCCGGAAGCATAGGTGGATCCCCAAAAACATAAGATTTGCTTCCTTCACCCCCGAAACACGTGAATTGTGCACAAAGTGAACAAATGAGCATTTAAACACTCCCACATGGATTCTCAACATAAGATAAACTACAAGGGACCATGCTATCATGTGTAATGCTCGAGATAGCTGGTGAACAACCTAACATGCCACAACCGACAGAAAACATGGAAAACTCAACTTTCACCCAAAAACATCCATTTTAGCTAACACCCCCAAAATTGTTTCAAACCATGATTAGGCATTACTCGAGGTGCGGATGAACAGTAATAATGAATTAGACACCAGTATCAACCATGAAATCGCATGCTAGACTTATAAAGATGCCCAAAACGTTCCTTTGACCTAGATATGCGAGAATTGGAGTTCTAACCACCCAAAATTCATGCGAACATCACACATGACAGATTTAATGCATGCAACAATAACATGAATTATGCATGGACACGTGGTGAACAAAATAGGGGTACTATGACCTAAAACTACTGATACAATATGGCATCGATTGTTGTCTAACAAAAGAAATAAGCGGAATAAGTTAAAGTAGAAATGATGGTTTGCCTCCCATCCAGCGCTAGTTATAGTCCATAGCTCGCCTGTACCGAATGGAGAATCACCCTGGTGGCCTTGAAGATGAACGGTGGCTTTGTCTTTTGAGAAGTCCCCGCTTCAATAGTGCTTTAAGCGCTGTCCATTTACCTTGAATGTCCCTTTGCTCTCATGAGTGATCTCCACTGCTCCATGTGGGAACAAACGTGTGATAGTGTATGGACCAGACCACCTCGACCTCAGTTTTCCCGGAAAAAGCTTTAGGCGAGAATTGAACAACAGAACCTGCTGCCCCACAAGAAACTCCATTATCTGAATATGCATGTCATGAAACTTTTTAGTTCGCTCTTTGTAGATTTTGGCATTCTCATAAGCTTCCCGACGAAACTCATTCATTTCATTTACTGACGTAACCCGTTGTTCCCGCTGCTTGCAGATCCAGATTCAACTTGCGAAGTGCCCAATCAGCCCGATGCTCCAACTCCACTGGCAAGTGGCATGCTTTTCCAAACACTAAACGGTATGGTGACATCCTGATAGGTGTCTTGAATGCTGTTCGGTACGCCCACAAAGCATCCAATCCACTTCTTGGACCAGTCCTTTCTTGAAGAATTCACTGTAACCTCCAATATTCTCTTTAACTCTCTGTTAGAAACTTCCACTTGCCCACTGGTTTGAGGATGATATGGAGTAGCAATGCGGTGTTTGACTCCATACTTACTCAACAACTGCTCAAATTGGCGATTACAGAAATGTTTGCCGCCGTCACTGATGATAGCCCGGGGTGTGCCATAACGAGTGAAAATGTGCTTCTTGAGAAATCCAATCACCACTTTTGCATCGTTAGTAGGCAAAGCTACTGCTTCCACCCATTTCGAGACATAGTCCACCGCCACTAGAATGTATTGGTTAGAGAATGAAGATGGGAATGGTCCCATGAAGTCAAATCCCCAAACATCAATAACTTCACTTCCAGAATGCTTGTCAGAGGCGTTTCATTCTTTCTTGAGATATTCCCCGTGCGTTGACACCGATCACACCTCTTTACGAATTCAAAGGAGTCTCTGAACAATGTAGGCCAATAAAACCCCGACTGTAAAACTTTGGCTGCTGTCTTGGAAGCTCCAAAATGTCCCGCATATGTTGATGAATGGCAATGTTCCAAGATCTTATGTACCTCTTCTTCGGCACCAACGTCGGATAATCTGATCTACCCCTCGCCTATTGAGAATTGGGTCTTCCCAAAAATAATAACTTCAGCTCTGTAAAGAACTTCTTCCTCTGATGAGCAGAATACTCTGGTGGTGGAATAGACTTGGCTAAATAGTTCACAACATCAGCATACCACGGTACTGTCTCCACACTGAGGAGGTGTTCATCTGGAAAAACCTCATTGATTTCCACTACTGCATCTGGTTGACTGAACTCCAACCGGGATAAGTGGTCAGCTACCACATTCTCATTGCCCTTTTATCTCTGATTTCTATGTCGAACTCTTGTAGCAATAATACCCAGCGTATCAATCTTTGCTTAGCGTCCTTCTTGGTCATCAGGTATTTCAATGCTGCATGATCAGTGTAAACAACAACCTTTGACCAACCAAATAAGGGGCGGAATTTTCACTACAGACACAACCGCCAATAACTCCTTTCTGTAGTTGCATAGTTCATCTGTGCATCATTTAAGGTTTTGCTGGCGTAGTATATCACATGAAAGACTTTGTTGATGCGTTGTCCCAAAACCACTCCCACGGCGAAATCACTGCATCACCACCATTAAACTCAAACTGGTGCTGTAACCTACCCAACTCTGGAGCGACTAACATACTGTACATCCGAAGTAAGCTTTTCTTTTAGGGTGTGAAAAGCCGTCAAACACTCATTATCAAATTCAAATGAGCTGTCTTTCAACAATAAGTTGCATAGTGGCCTTCGGAATTCTTCGAGAAATCTTGATGAATCGTCTGTAAAACCCGGCATGACCTAGAAAGCTGGGAACGCCCTTGACAGAAGTTGGTGGCGGTAGTTTCTCGATGACTTGAATCTTTGCCCTGTTCACTTCAATTCCCTTCGCTGAAACTCGATGTCCCAACACAATGCCTTCCTGCACCATGAAGTGGCATTTCTCCCAGTTTAATACCAGATTTGTTTCTCTACATCTTTCTAGCACCAAGTTCAGATGTTCCAAGCACTCATCAAATGAAGATCCAAATACAGAGAAATCATTCATGAGAATTTCAATGAATCTCTCAACCATGTCAAAAAATAGCCGTCATGCATCTCTGAAACGTAGCTGGAGCATTGCATAAACCAAACGGCATCCTACGGTAAGCAAAAGTACCATATGGGCATGTGAATGTGGTTTTCTCCTGATCATCCGGTGCTACTGGAATCTGATTGTAACCTGAATACCCGTCGATGAAACAGTAATGTGAGTGACCTGCCAACCTCTCCAGCATTTGATCAATGAAGGTGAGAGGAAAATGATCTTTCCTAGTAGCTGTATTGAGTTTGCGATAGTCAATGCAAACCCCCCATCCCGTAACTGTTCTGGTAGGTATATTTCATTTTTTCTCATTCGGCCAACTGTAATTTTCCCTTTTTCGGCACAACCTGAACTGGGCTTATCCATGCACTATCTGATGGGTAGATAATGCCAGCATCCAGAAGCTTCAATACCTCAGCCCGGACTACTTCTTTCATATTTGGATTCAACTTCCGCTGACTCTCCACGCTCGGTCGAAAATTCTCTTCCATGAGAATCTTATGCATGCACAACGAAGGGCTGATCCCTTTAATGTCTGCAATGGTCCATCCTATTGCTGTTTTATTTTCCCGAAGTACTCGGAGTAGTTTCTCTTCCTCCACTTCACTGATTGAGTTTGATATAATCACTGGAAGAGTGCATGATTCCCCCAAATACGCATATCTGAGGTGCGGTGGTAGTTGCTTGAGTTCTAGTTTAGGTGGCTGCTGAATGGACGGTACATGTTTGTTGGTTCCTGTTCCAAGTTCTTCAAAATATGATAAATGTGGTTTCTGGATGTATGGTGGGTTGGTTTCCAAAAATCGTGCACAAGTCTCCATCTCCAGTGAATCAGAATCTATTGATTGAGAATGAGCGATGCATGCCTCATATGCATCTGAAGGATGTTGAAGTAAGAATGTATCATGCACCACCCTGTCAATGACATCAATTTTGAAACAGCTATCTGCCTCTGAAGGAAACTGCATGGCTTTGAAAACATTGAAGGATATCTGCTCTTCACCCAACCTCAAAATTAGCTGCCCCCTCTGAACATCAATCAGAGCTCTGCCCGTGGCCAAGAACGGTCTACCTAGAATTAGTGGAACATCTTTGTCTTCCTCCATATCTAATATGAGGAAATCTGCAGGAAATATGAATTTTTCCACCTTGATGAGCACGTCCTCGATGATTCCTCTTGGGTGAGTCAATGATCTGTCAGCGAGCTGCAACGTGACCATGGTTGCTTTAGCTTCTCCTAGGCCAAGTTTCCTGAAAACAGACAAAGGCATCAAATTAATACTTACACCAAGATCGCACAATGCTTTATCAAAAAAAATTTCGCCAATAGTACAGGGCACAGTAAAACTCCCTGGATCTTTTAATTTTGGTGGAAGCTTTTTCTGAATCCTAGCACTGACTTCTTCAGTTAACATTACTGTCTCGTGATCTTCCAGTTTGCGTTTGTTTGATATAATGTCCTTCAAAAATTTTGCATAACTAGGTATTTGAAGGAGTGCATCAGCCAATGGAATGTTTATGTGCAGTTTTCTGAACACTTCCAGAAATTTCTTGTACTACTGCTCCATCCTTTGCTTCCTCAAGCGTTGTGGGAATGGAATTGGTGGCTCATAGGGGTTCATTGAAGTATCTTGATGTTTCTGTGGTTCTGTCGGAGTTTCTTTCACTGGTGTTTTCCTGATATTGTCGGCATGTTCCTCATTCTCTTCTATAGATAACTCCACCTGCTCTTTAATTATATCTGGCCTCTTGACATGTATCTCAGGTAGCTGAACTCCGCTTCGTGTAGTAATGGCTTGAACATGCTCCCTAGGATTTATTTCGGTGTTGCTCGGTAATGCTCCAGGTACCCTCCCTGTCATAGACAGGGCTAACTGCCCCATTTGGGTTTCTAGATTTTTAATTGCTACACCTTGATTTTGGAGGTTTGTTTCAGTCTTCCTCATGAATTGATTTGTGGTTTCCATATATTTATCTGTCTTTTCCATGAACTTTACAAACATGTCTTCCAACTGAGGTTTCTTCTCCTGCTGAAACTGCCCTTGAGCCCGATTATGATTCTGATTGTGATTTTGGTTTCCACCCCAAGAGAAATTTGGGTGATTTCTCCAACCTGGATTGTATGTTTCAGAATAGGGGTTGTTTTGCTGACGTTGACCCCATTGGGCAAAATCCACCTGTTCCAGTCTTTGTGTAAGGATAGGACACTCGGCTGTGGGGTGTTCTGCTCCACATTCTTCACAAATTACTTTCTTGACCTGTGCTGAGTTCACTGTCTGTGTCATATTCTCCATCTTGTGAAATAGTGAGTCAATTTTTGCAGACAATGCTGAGTAGCTATCCACCTCATACACTCCGACTGATTTCTTTGTGCCTCCTCTATCTGTAGACCACATGGCTGAAGTATTAGCCATTCTTTCAAACAATTCCCAGGCTCCAGCAATTGACCTAGTGCTTATGGAGCCGTTTGATGATGAATCCACCATACTTCTGGAAGCCGGAGCTAGTCCCAAATAGAAAAACCTAACTTGGGTTCTCTGATCGAACCCATGTTGAGGACACTTCCGTAGCATGCTCTTGAATCTGTTCCATGCTTCATCGAACGACTCAGTATCATTTTGGCTAAATATGGATATGTCATGCCTCATTCTTGCCACCTTGGCTGGTGGGAAGTATTTGGTACAGAATTTGTGAGCTAAGTCATTCCACGTAGTTATACTTGCTACTGGGAGTGAATCGAGCCATTCAAGTGCTTTATCCCGGAGAGTGAGCGGGAACAGCCTCAGTCTGATTGCATCTTCTGATATCCCTGGGTACTTGAAATGTTGATACATATCCAAGAAACGGGACACATGTGTATGTGGGTTCTCGTTGGCTGTCCCGTAGAATTGCTGGCCATTCTGAAAGAGCTGAATGACCTTCGTCTTTAGCTGAAAATTCGGCTGCTCGAAAGCTGGGTAGACAATGCTAGATTGGTTTTGAACAACAAACGGTGATAGGAAATCCCCGAGCAAAGCATCCCCACCATCGAGTGCTTCATCATTGGCTAGAGCTGCAGGTGCAACCATCGGTGGTGGTTGTTGATCAGCCATTTGGATTATTTCTTGATTTTCCTGTTGTGCTGCTCTTGCTATTTTCTGTCTTCGACGAAAGGTCCGTTCAATTTCTAAATCAGTTGGGAGTAGTTCACCGCCAACTGATCTTCGATGCACGAGCGAACGACCTGAAGAAGTGAAAAGAGTTAATAGTACCAAGTTCAGCCTGTGTAAATAAACTTAATAGCATAAAATAAAATAAAATGCAACGAAAATGAAAACAAAACACGTTCGAATTAGTGTCTAAATAACAAAAATCAAATTAATACTCAATCCCCGGCAACGGCGCCAAAAACTTGTTCACGAAAATATGTTTCGAATTTAAATCACCGCAAGTGTACGGTTCGTTGACAAGTAATAAAGTGGAAATCCTAGAATTTCGAGTATCGTTCCCACGAGGATTGATTTAACGTGATTACTATTATCTCGACCTTAACCGAATCTGTTAAATTCAAGATGATTGTTCTAGATTTTATGAGTAATTATGACTAAAGTGTAAATTAAACTAAAATGATGAGTTAAGTGCAAAAATATGTTGAATGCAAAAGGTTGATGAAATTAATGTATGAAAAAGCGTACTAGGATCCCGAATCACCAAACAAGTTCACTTTGTAACTCCTATTTCACAATTTGACAACACGATGAATTGGTTGAAGAATCAATGTTTCTAACTTATTCAATAATCTCTTTCGAGTAGGATTGAACCTATTCTAATATACCATTTGACTATATTTCTATGACAAATGTAATATAAAAGAATGCATGACGTTTTGTAAACACTTAGAGATTCACATAAAGCATAGCGGTATATTTCTATCCCCTATCGGACCTTATGATGATTTATACCTTGTAGAATCTATTTCCCTTCTTTCGAATGCATAAAATAAATCACCCAAACTCATACAACTATTGCGCATATAATTGTAGAGACAAGAAAGTGTATATAAATCATTCAACATCCATCAAACGTGTTTAAATATCAAATTGCAAAATAGAAATTAAAAGTTCACAATACGAGGTTCATCGTTCACCTAGTACAATTAAAAACCTAGCCTAGCATGGATAAATTAAAATAACAAAGAAAATATTTAGGAGAAGACATCACCCAATTCTTGAATGTAAAGCTTGAAATCTTGGATCTTGGAGTGAAATTCTTCGTCCTTGCCTTCGTTCTTGCTCCAAAAAGGTTGTTTTTCTCTCTAGGAAGGCATAACCCTAGTTTATGGACGTATTTTAGCTTTTATAGTTGCCCTAGAATCATTACCATACGTGTTGGAGTCAAATAAGGAAACCAGAAAAATCGCGCCAGATTTGTTCCTTGCGGCCGCAAGGACAAATTCCTTGCACCCGCAAGGAACAAAATTTTTTCACAAAATTTTCCCTGCACCCTTGCTTGCGGCCGCAAGGAAGATTACACCTTGCGGCCGCATGGAACAAGCAACAATCACAAATCTTCATTTTGGTCCTCCAACTTCATTATTCTCTTGTTTTGACCTCTTTTGTTCATTTTTGTCCTCCAATCATCCCATGCATTCCTCAATGTATGATTAAGCTTATGTCCACTCTTGAGTTGGTATCGGGTCATCTTTTGATTATTTGCATCTTGGTCCCTGAACTTTTGTTTTCCTTCGTTTTGGCCCATTTTCTCTACTTTTCTTCTAATTTCCACCATAATCTTCATTGTTGCCCTACAAACACAATTCACACAAATTAAGCTCTATTCCGAATGTTTATCGACAAATATTCATGTTTGTGAACCAAAATAAACGTATCAAAAATGCCCTTATCAGGTATGATTTGTTATTTTAGATTTTTGTTTGTTTAGCTATTTGTAATGGATTTTCTTGAAACTTTTTCAACAGAGGGGGTTGTTTTAACCATTTTGCAAACTATAGTATGTAAAATGTAAATATATAAATATAGTATGTAAAGTGTAATTACACCCTCTATATAGGATGTATTTTGTAAATTTTCCTTCCCTCGATAGGATTTTGACTCAAATGTATGTAATTAGTAATTCAATAAAATTTTGACTTATTGAATGCATAACTTTTCTCAATCGCATCTGATCGTCCATGAAACGAACTCAAGTCACCTTTTATTTAGGCCCCGTTTGATTGGCAAAATTTTCTAGGGAAGTAGGAAATTTTTTTCCCTTTTCCAACTTTTGTAGTGTTTTATTGGTGAAATTTTCCCGGGAAAATATTTTCCAACTTTCAAAATTTTTCACATTTTTGAGGAAAATAAATTCTTGATTTTTGGGTGAGAAAATATTTTCCAACTTTTCATTTTTTTTTTTTTTTAGTTTTTGCAATTGGAAAAAATTTTAGACATAATAGTAAAAAAAAATTCACTTTTATTGACAATTTTCATGTAAAACAAAGCCAAACGAATGATATTCAGTATGATTATTTTTTTTCAATTTTTTTTTTTTTTGGCAATTGAAACAAATTCTAGATCCAATGGTAGAAAATATTATCACTTTAATGGACAATTTTCATAAAAAATGAAATCAAACGGATACCAAACTTTCAATATTTTTCATGAAAAATTATACCAATCAAACACAATTAATTACAATTACCAGCAAAACAATTTCTAGGAAAATATTTTTCCTGTAAAATATTTTCTTTCAACCCATTTTCCATCTTGATAGAAAGTACCCTTATATATTTTGAACAATCTACAAGTAATAGCTGGAATTCCTAGACATGGCAAAATGTGGGTCCCAGTTCCCTACTTAGTTTGGTTACTACTTAGCTTTCAATAACAATTAACAGAACCATTGACGATATTCTTTCACTAATTACGTCTTATGGGGCCAAGAATTAATATTCTTAACCGTATTATTAAAGGTCTATGATTTGTTTAAAGAGAGAGGTTGACAAATTGAGAATTAATACCCTAAATAGTCACTGAACTTTGTCAAAAGTTCTCAAGATGTCACCAAACTTCAAAACTTTCCTAATTAGTCACTGAGCTTTGCAAAAAGTTCCTAAGAGGCCATTGAACTTCAAAACTACCATAAATAGTCACTGAACTTTGCTAAAACTTCCTAGGAGGTCACCAAACTTTGCAAATTGGGACCTCATACATCAATGATTCAATGACCCCTATGAACTTTTTGTAAAATTGGGAGACTATTTAGGGAAGTTTTGAAAACGTTCAGTGACTATTTAGGGTAGTTTTAAAGTTCGATGACTTCCTGGGAACTTTATGAAAAGTTCAGTGACTAATTAAGGAAGTTTTGAAATTCAGTGATCTTATGGAAACTTTTGACAAAGATCGGTGACTATTTAGGGTATTAACCCCCAAATTGAGATTTACTCAATTCTCTCTCTCTCTCTCTCTCTCTCTCTCTCTCCCCACCTTTTTCTTGTTTAAATCAGATTCCAACACCTATTAATATTATATATAGTAAATAAATATGTGTACATATACACATATACATACATACGTGTAAAACGCTATGGAAATGAATACAGTAGCATTGTAAATAACTTTTGATATGCAGTAGTTGACGAGATAATCGTGAAAAAATCCAATCGCACAAATCTTAAATCTCGTCATATACAACATACCACCTCACTTATTGGTATATTTGATAAACTATAGAGCAAATCATTGAACATGATCATGCATCAAACAAATACGAACACACATCATCCTTATATTAAGATTGAACGGTAAGTGATACCTACCTATACCTTCAAATCTAGCATAATAATGGTGGGAGGTGGAAATTTGTCTTTCTGAATAGGGGAACTCAAATTTAAAAATTGGATTTGGTTAGTATAAAATTCCAAATTCATTAGGTTGCTTACCACAAAAGACATTTTGAAGATTGGGGAATTTAAAAATTGAATTTGCTCATTCTCTACCGTGTTTTACATGTGAAGATACAAATATTATATATTAAAAAAGAGGAAAAAATATATATATACACAACCACCATAGACAAAAAGGTATAAACACAATGATGTATTAAGCATGTTTAGTAAATTAATAAGCAGGAAAAAAAAAAATGTTCACTTTAAGGTCCACTTATATATTACTGGATAATGACATCATCAATGACAAATTTTATCATAAAATAGAAATATTTTAGAATTTTAAAGTGCACCATTGAAATAGTTTCTGCAAGTGTGTTATAACAAACATTTCGGGCTACCCAGAATTTTAAAAATACATTACTCACTTCGTCCCACGGAGAGAAGCTTGTTTCCATTTCCACACTTTTAAGAAAACTAGTCGTACGCCCCGTACAATGTACGGACTTTGATATTTTTAAGGTAATATTAGTGTATCATAGTAATGATATTGTCAAACGTCAGTAAGTTTTTATCTAATAAAATTTAATAATGAGAAATATTATCTGATAATCCTTGAAGTTCTGAGTTTCAGTTGATCTCTACAGAAATGGAAAAGAATTTCTATTATCGACATAGAAATTAGTGATTTACTTTATTTAATGACAATAATAGATGAAAAATATAAAGATGAATTTTTTTACAGGTATGCTCATTTATATATTAGTCGTTGCAAGTATTATAGGGAGAAGAGAACGAGGGTGTCATCAAAAGTAATCGACTAAAGCATTACTGGTCTTATAACTGAAATATTACTTCAAGGAACAAAAAGTACTACATATGAATGGTTAAAGAATCCTTACTTTTAGCCTGCTATGATCACGAACAATTTTGATCATGAGTATGTGCTCCTTATCATTAAGAAGATCATATGTCTCAATGTTGGTCATGGTAGAAATTCCCGAATTAAGTTCGCAAAGACATTTGAAATTTACAAGCGCATATGGTAATGATTTAACAGAAAAAAAACTTTGCTAGTTTATAATTAAGCAACAATATGACGGTGCAGCAGAGAAAATAAAGTAAACGAAACTTTTGAAAGCATACGATATGAGGGGGATATTGCATCTCGTGGAAGTTGAGGGGGCATCGGCTCTTGTGAGATGCCCACGACGGGGATTGACCTGCCGATCAGGTTGAGGGGCACCCGTGGGGGTTCAGGGGCACACGAAGTGCCTGCGGAGACACGGGGCACTCTGTATCTCCGTATTGTGCGGAAACATTGTATTATTATTATTATTATTATTATTGTTATTATTATTATTGTTGTTGCATTCATTAGCTCTTCTCTCCTTTTATTTTTCTGTTAAAAACAACGCCTTCAATTCATTAGTCTTTCTTTTTAATCTATATATGTTGTTCGACCCAATTAGCAACTGGTCGCCATGTACGGCGGAGCCGTGTCTCTGTATTGTGCGAAGACATGGTATTTTTTTTTTTTTTTTTTGCATTCATTAGCTTTTCCTACTTTTCTTTTTCTGTTAAAAATAACACCTTCAATTCATTAGTTTTTTCTTCTTACTCTGTATGTTGTCCGACCTAATTTGCAGCTAGTCGCCATTTCGCTCAATGTTATTTGGCTGCACTGCTGGAGTCTTTCATTAATTTCTTTAGAAACAGTATTCCAATAAAAATTTGAAATTGTTTCTCCATTGTTCAACTGATAAGTGAGGAATCAAAAGTATTCTTTGTCGGGCTAGTGTTTGAGGAGAAGATAATTATAAAATATCAACTGCAATTGGACGGTTGAAGAAGAAAATATGTACCAATTAGTCAATAAAGATGGCTAGATATTGAGGGAATCACTGTAGAAAAATCAGATCGTGAATAGTGGAGAACCAGTTTCAATGTGAAATGGAGGGTGCACAAATGAATAGTGATTTGACCATCATCTCTTTTAATATAGTAGTGATATTATTATTATTATTATTATTATTGCATTCATTAGCTTTTCTCTCCTTTTATTTTTCTGTTAAAAATAACACCTTCAATTCATTAGTTTTTTCTTCTTAATCTATATATGTTGTCCGACCCAATTAGCAACTGGTCGTCATGTACGGCGGAGCCGTGTCTCCATATTGTGCGGAGACATGGTGTATATATATATTGCATTCATTAGCTTTTCCTCTTCTTTTTCTATTAAAAATAACACCTTCAATTCAGTTTTTCCTTCTTACTATGTTTGTTGTCCGACCCAATTTGCAGCTGGTCGCCATTTCCCTCAATGTTATTTGGTTGCACTCCTAGAGTCTTTCATTAATTTCTTTAGAAACAATATTCCAATAAAAATTTGAAATTGTTTCTCCATTGTTCAACTGATAAGTGATGAATCAATAGTATTCTTTGTCAGGCTGGTGTTTGAGGAGAAGATAATTATAAAATATCAACTGTAATTGGACGGTTGAAGAAGAAAATATGTACTAATTAGTCAATAAAGATGGCTAGATATTGAGAGAATCGCTGTAGAAAAATCAGATCGTGAATAATGGAGAATCAGTTTCAATGTGAAATGGAGGGTGCACAAATGAATAGTGATTTGGTCATCATCTCTTTTAATATAGTAGTGATATAAACATCTTTTTATAATTTTCTTAATATACCCCTGCAACAAATAACGATGTAAATAGGACTATTTAATAGCAAGAGTTCCATGCTATAACACGAATCCCTTTCTAATTCTAGTGTCTTACTATCAAAGCTGATCTTGGCATGTGAGTTGTGTCGACGTATAAGGTGGTTGATGATTTTGAACATTAAGTAGTAGTGTATTAGAAAACCAATAAATCAATTATACTCTCAACTAGGGCTGTCAATAGATTGAATTTTGATCCGAATCCGACGAAATTAATGGGAGATGGATTTAGGATCTAAATCCGATAACTCGATCAAGATCCAAATCCAATAATCTGTTAACTAAATGGATCAAATATGTATATATGTCAATCCGATCCGATAACAATCCAACCCGATTTGTTATAAATAATTGAGTCGATGAAATATTTTTATGGCATATTATTTGTCACTAAAATAAATGAGAAAATAAATAAATTTAGAATAAAAAAGTAATCAAATTCAAAACATAAAAAAGTTGAAAAATTTATAATTATTAAAAATGTTTAAGAATTAAAATTTTTGAAAAAAATGGTTGATTTCAACCAATGTTTTAAAAATCAACCCGATGTCGAATCAATATCGAATCAATTGTCAAATTGAAAAAATAATTATACACATAAATGTAAAATATTATAAAAACAATAGATTTTTTAAATTGTAATTAAATAAATATTTATATTTTTCTTAATTAGATTTATTATTGTAATTTATTTTACAACTTCAAAAACTAATAATTAATATGTAACAAATAATTTGATTTGTTAATGAAAATAATGACATTAAATATTTATATTTAGAATTGAAATTCAATTTTACCTCATTCCACATCGAATGTCAATAGAAAACTAGAAGAAGAACTCTCATTTAAAAAGGGACATTCTGAAGGTAGAAGTCATTATTGGGCTTGTTAGTAAAAATATGTGGGTCTCAAGTTAGTTCAAAATTTTTAAAGAACATAAAATCTTTTTTTTCCCCCTAATTTTTATTAATTTTGGATCGGATATCCGATAACATAACAAATCGGACATGAATTTAATAATCAAATATCTATTGGGTTATTGGATCGAATAATTTTCTTATCGGATCGAATATAGGCAGATTCGATCTATATCCGATCCATTTACAGTCCTACTCTCAACAACGAAAATAGTCTATAATTTGGGACATACGAAAAACTAAAACGAACATATCTATATGTAATGGATGAAATACACAATTCTAAAAGAATATTTAGGCTGTGTTTGATTGTAACAAATTTCATGAAAAATGTAACATCCTGCAAAACGAATTCCACTTTGACCATTTGATTGCAATATAAAAATGAAAATCGAATTTCAATGTACAACCACTTTAAGCTGCATTTTCTTTGTTTTCATAGAAAATGAATTCCTATGTGTTTAGTGGATTTTTATTTTCTAACTAACATGAAATTATAATTCTTTTCCACATTTACCTATCAAACAGACCCTTAATGTGTGATGGCTATATTGCATGAGTATATGCTAAAATAGTAAGAAATCATGATAATTATACCCTCCGATCCAATCCAAAACTACATACCAAATATGTACACTTAAGACTAAGTGTATTTCATTGGTATGGAAAATATCTTCTAGAAAAGAAAATGTTTTCCTTATTTTGAATAAAACAAAAACCTACTCCCCGAAAAAAGATGTTTTATCAAACACTCCAAAGTAGGGATTTTGGTGGAAAACTTACATTTTTCATGGAAAATAAATGATAGGGGTAGAAAAATTTGTACTCCCCAAAGACGCTCCTAGGGTACATCAGAAATACAGAACTGAGATAGAAATGTAAGCAAGAAATGTAACATTGAACAGGTCAGTGATTAGGATTTTCCGATCAACAAAATTCCGAGTTTCAACTATTATATTTATGTACGCCCCGGTTTGCTAGAGGCATCGTCAAATCAATTACAACACAGCCATCAACCACTTGTCTGGGTAAGTAGAAGACAATGTCACAATGAATGATAAAGTGAAGTCAAAGAAACTAAGAAATTGAAATGTGTGGATATGTGATTTACAGATGGAAAACAGGCCAGAGAAAAATTGCATGTGCAGCTTCACCAGCCACAGATATCAAATCTGAACATCGTCCAATGAGAGTTCATTTGCATTCAACAGCTTCATTTTCTGCAACAGAAAAGATGGAGAAAAATCAGATGCATAAAAACGTTCATTTTCCGCATGGATTCGGACGAATCCGATTGCAGAACGAGTTAGAACATGATTCTCATACAATTTCTTGTGTTAGTCAATATTTCTTCCTCTTCTCCCTTCACTTATCTACGTATTTTGTGTAAATATTGGGGCATGCACTGACATTTCTTTATATTCTAGCAAACATACAACTTTTAGATATCCCAAATCATATATGAAAGTTATAAAAGCTATAATTTAACATTAGTGTGCGTTTGATTGCCAATATTTTTCATGAAAAATGTGTTTTTCACCTAATTTCTTACTTTTGTGTTGTTTGATTGACAATTTTTTTCTTGGAAAATATTTTCCGACTTTCGGTTACGTGACCATATTTTCCTTAGAAACAAGGAAAATATTTTCTTTAGGGAGATGATTTTTATTTTTCGGATAATTCTCTCTCTCTCTCTCTCTCTCATCTACACATCAATAAAAAATGAGCAAGTATAATATTTTCTAAATTGAAAACCAAATCAATCAAACACGTTTAATTAATAATTTCTAAACAATTGTATTGCCTAGAATTGGGCAGGATCTAATGCTTCTTAGATGCAGATTGGGCAGGATCCAAGATTGATCAAAGATCAACTACTGGCTACTGTGTTTTTCTTGGACGAAATTTGATCTCATGGAAAAGTAAGATGGAAAATGTTGTGTCCCGATCCGGTACAAAATCAGAATATAGAACTATGGCACAGTCTGTGTGTGACATAACGTGGATATATCAGTTCTTAACTGAAGTTGGTCTTAAGGCTTTAATAACAGCAAAGTCGTGGTGTGATAATCAAGTTGCTCTTCATATTGCTTCTAAACATGTGTTTCATGAAAGAACTAAGCATATTGAAATTGACTATCATTTTGTTCGTGAGAAGATGCAATAGAATTTAATATTATGTGAAAACTGGAGAACAACTAGTAGATATTTTCGTAAAGGCTCTAAATGAAATTCGAGTTGATTATATTTGTAACAAGCTGGACATGATTAATATATATGCTCCACCTTGAGAGGGAGTGTTACAAAGTGTAAATAAATTATAGGCTTAATTATAGGATCCATAATTTAGCTTCTCAATCTGTATATATGTATCATTTCATATCAATAATAATATAAGAAATTATTCTTTTCTTTACAGTAAACAAAATGGAGGAGGACAGACAACATGTAAATTAAATTCAAATATGACACACAAAACTTTGCTAAAAACTCATTTGCTTTCATCCAATTGGACTTGCATTTAGATAATTATCCACAGGGAGATTTCAATGCTAATAACATGCTAGGGCTGCTGCAAAATTGTGTTAGTTATTCATCTCAATCTTTTCAAACCAAATCCAAAGGTATTAACAGCATAAGGATGTTGAACAAGAAGTTAGAAAAGAGAATTACTTCTCTTTAGTTGGCTGGATGAAGTATACAGCATCCATGGTTGGCAGTGGCTGCCTTCGCTTGTATATGTCTTCCACCACTGCAGGCAACAAATGAAATGATAGCTTCTCGGTCTCAAAATTAACATTCAAAAAAGGCACATTAAGCTGGTTCACAACACAATCCATTATGCTCAGTGTAGATAAATTCCTCATTTGCATATAATTTGTATGGGTAGATCAATACCAGTTCAGGCCTTCCAATTAGTAAAGGGATTTCCTTCAAAGGATGACCTTTGTGGACAAACAACTGAAACAGAAAGCTTTCACTGAGCATGCAATGGAAGCAGTCTGCACTCTGCAGTACTGAAAACTACATAACACATTCAAAAAAAGTATACAATTTAGACGCGTAGAAAGGCTACCTGCAAGGTTGTGTTCTTAATGCTAGGACAAGTTTTCTGTAAAAGTTCGCAAAAAAAAATATGGGGGATGGATAACTCCAGAAAAATGCAAATTGTAAGAGATACTGATGAAGAAGGCACTAAGAAAGTCACTTCTGCTGGCAACTAGGCAGCTAATATTGTTAAAGAAAACTAGCAGATAGGATAAACCACGTGCACCCCAGGAAATCATTGAATGGCTAACTCATAGAAACTGTGTTAGGTGCTGCCATTTAAGCCTACATGAACACTTCTTCCAAAGTTTAGATATTCAAAAATATTTCACTAATGCTTCCATGAATTATCACAATAAAGGGAATAACTAAACCCATCAAGAAAGAAATGGTTGCAGTTCTTATTTCAAAAAAAAAAAAAAAAAAATCATTTATCTGAAGTTTTTGGTCATGGTACCAGAAGCATTCCTATGGTAGCACCAAAATTTGGAGCAAGATGAAGTAACGCTCAGAATACCACACACCACTTGAAAATTGTTAGCAATTTGTTGAATATCATTTACAAGCTACACAATCGTAAGAAACAAGGTAAAATGCATCACAGTTCCAGGGGGTCAGCACAATGCCATGCAAAAAAGGGTGGGAGTGGGAAAGAGAGAGACACATATGTTTCTTAGACTGATTTTTGTATCTTACCTGAAACTCTTTCGTCAGTGATATCTGACATCCTGCATGCATTAGATATTATTTTAAGAGTAACCTTGTCCATGATGAGTACCTACAGGTCAAACCGTCGAAACTGAAAGTTGGTTTACGAGAAAAGGAAAACAACTAGCATGAGAGAAAAGTATACTAAAGGAAAGAAATGAATCATATAGGACTCCTCTAAAAATTTAAATGTCCAGCAAATATACTTGAGATTAGAAGCAATATTCTTGAATGGGACTAGAATTCGACGAGCTTGGAAAAAGAACTTGACACCAGAAGAATTGAGTCAGGTTTTAGCAAATCAAAGGAGTCTAATTAATTTAACAACAGGAAAACTAACCCAACTAAGAAAATCAATTGCAAAGATAACTTCTAAATCAGGCCGAACAATCTCTTATTTGGTGGATATTAATAGTTGAATGTTAATGGTTGATCTCTGCCCCCAGGAGGAACAAACAAACCTTAAATACGAACCCTAATAGCTTTCTAGTTAAAACTTAGTACACTGGCTACCAACTCTTTCAGTAGTGATGATGTCCTACCATTTTACTTCATTTGGCTTCCTGAAGCACCTCGTTTTCTTCCAAAAACTTGAAAGATGCTCTCTCATTTTACATTGTGTACGTATACGAAGACACAAAACAATGTTACTAAGTCAGATGTGTGGTTAACATTTAACTGGATGGTGATTTGACTTATATCAGTCTAGTGAACCTGCATCTACGGGCAATATGTGTATCTGAAGATAGCAGAAGCCTAATAGAAAGCAAAAAATAGGGCATTATTTGCTCAATCAATTTCTTATTGATCGTCAGCCTGCTCCTGATTTAGCATTGCTATAGGTGGGACAAGCCCTGGAAGTCTTCTAAGCGACTGAACCCACTGCTCAAATCCAATTTCCAAATACTAAAAGACATCTATATTAAAGAAGCTTATACCTTCCAACTTGACTTTGAATCCCCTGTTTTGGTCGATCTAAGCATTTCATTTAGTAATCCTGCAAACAGCATATGGACCGTAGGTAAAATAAAACAAAAACTTGATAGATGCTCAACTACCAAAACTGGCAACAGTTTTATATATCTGCAAGCGCCCATCAACCCGAAGTAATTAATATAAATAATAAAATAATAAGACCACAAAATATATAATTTCAAATATCTGAGAATGAAGTACCCAAATGGTCATGAAAGCCAAAACAAAATAGCATGATTCACGGGTCGAAATCTATGGAGAGTAGAATTTAAGGTAGAGATAATTTCAAGTAAATTGACAACCTTTTTGAAATACCAAGCCAAAATATTCATCCAAATTGAAACCCTTGCCAATGTTGTCAGGGTTAGCGAAATGTTCTTTTACCATAATTATCAATATATTTGGTAAACATTGTATGCTATAGCAATCTCACGATCACGAGATGTATTCTTTAGCATTTCTTTAGTGGTTCACAGTTTCCACCCAAGGCACCAAGAAAGTGCAATAACGATAATCCTTGTTCACTGATTAATGATGTTATTTTATTCATAACTTGTCAAAGAACTTCAGGTGAATTTTCAAACGAAAGAACTTGTGTACTTTCCTACAGTTGTTCCCAATGAAATAGGAGCTGGTCTTTTCGAATCCTCATCAAAATGTTGAGAAATACAAATTATGCAAATTATCAAAAAAAAAAAAAAAAAGAAACAACTATGACAAACTAAGTATAAGTCTTTTTCACAATACAGTATGCCAAGTTTTGCACTTATGGATGAGAAATTTGTGATTGATTATAGCTACCAAGCTGTAGAGCATGTATACCTACTACTAATGAGATTATTGCAATGCGATGTACATGAACAAGTAATAAAGAATTTCTCTTCTTGTCTGTTATCATGTTACTCATGGAACTACCCCTCTAGCATTCACACTACTCCATCCAAAGATTCTTTACAAACTCTCCCGCATTGGAACTCCAGCCACCCACTATCAGATGGAACCTGTTTATAATCGGTAAAACCACTTTTATCCACACATTTTCTCTTCGCTTTTGTTTGGCAAGCTGCTTTAAGTTTTCAATGAGATCCTTAAAAATATCCTAGAAAATTCATGATTTCTTCGAGGGGAGAAAAAAAGAGATGTATGGTTGAGGGAAGGAGATAAAAATGCATGCATGGAGAATCTGTCGAACGATAGTAGCAAAAATGAGTGGATTCATGATAAGTTTTTCATACCAAAAAAAAAAAAAAAAAAAAAGGTTAATGATGCAATCAACCAATGAATTGTGACTTAATTATTCCATCTGTAGGATTTCATCCAGTTGAAGTAACTAATAAAGGGGTTGTAGTGACCAAGCCCCAGCGACTCTCTACCAAAAAAACAGTTCTCCGAAAGTCATCAGACCGAGTATGGAGTTGATGTAACAAACTACGTGAGCCTCCTAACGAAGCCAACATAAATCCGATCCGAATAAAAAATAATAATAATAATAATAGTTTCATTATGGTGGTATACCGGCCGCCTGCTATGGAACTGGACATTGTTGACAGTGAAACTTACCAAATAGATTTGTTTCTCGTCAAACTTTGGCTTGTCCACAAATACAACAGGTCATTCCTTAGATCAATTTGAATTACTCTTTGAAGTTCCCACGAGTACTACCCACTCATCCACCATTCATTACTATCTATTTATAATTTAAAACATATTATAAACAACTCCCAAACATGCACAGGTCGTCCATTGCTTTGTAAAAACACTCTCCAACACAAGATATAACATAATCTCTCACTGAATAATGCTATAATGTTCTTGAATCATAAATTTGGAACAATAATACTAGGAGTGAATTCTATCCACGAAAATTGGAAGATAATAACAATTATATTCTCAACACAAACAAGTTTCGTGTATCAGCTAGCAAAGAAAAAATAATATAAAACCAATTACAAAAAAACCACAATAACACCACAGGTTTATCCCAATAAATATTTAATTCAGTAACACAAACATTAAAACAATTCCACTCAATTCAATTACGTATAAAACAGCTGAACTGAATCCCAAAAAATCCCAGTGACTCTATATACCTAGAACATAGAAGAAATGTGAAAGTGGACTTACTATCACGGGTAATTTGGCGGAAGTTCTTGAACTCGCTACCCTGAGACGACGTGTCCGAATCAGACATCGACATGATTATACGAATGCCGTGAAATTCCTCGAGCTAGCCTTCTCATTTCCCTTTTTCCTTTGAATTGATAGATCAACAAATTCGTACAGTTTTTGTTGATCGAAATTCCTGAATTTCTGATTTTTTAGAGAGAATTAGCAACCTTCAAAACAGTGATGTAATTATTTAAAGTGATAATTGTAGCAACGGTATCCTACCTTTCATTTATAGTAAATCCTGCCCAAACCTTTTATTTGTATCACCCACGATATTAAACTTTTCAAAAATTAACACATTGGGTGATGGGAATGAAGGTAGCGGTGGAGGAGATGGAAGTGGAATCGGCTTTGGGTGGATGTGGTTGAGCCATCCGATAGTGGTTGTGATAGTTTTGGGGTGAAAGTGGGGTGGGTATGAGCGGAATGGATGGAAAAGAAGTTAATTTTTGGTTTTTAATTTTAGTATTTGATTTTAGTTATTTTATTTTAAAAATATATATAAACTTATCATTTTAACCTTTTAAAATTAGTCAAAATTATTGTTAATGTCAATGATCTGGTCAATCTGGGTCGGACGGATATAATTAGCCGCTATTGGTTTAGATCTACTCGACCCACAAACAAGTTTAACATTAAAATTTGTGTGCAAGCTCATTGACTCATAATAGATGAGTGAAATGTAACTTTCACTAAAGAAAAGATTGGCAAGCCATTCCATCAAGTGACGAGCGAGTGCCAAGTGAAACGAGTCAAGTCCACATTTGGTGAAGCGAGTCAGCTAGCGTGGTGGGCTATGTCAAACCAAGTAGCTCAACTCGATCAATTTAATGCCTCGTCTCAATTTGAAAAATTATTAAGAAGTTAAAAATAAGTAAATATTTTTTTGTTGGTCAAAATTAATAATTCTCATACTATATAAATAAAAGATCATGTGTTAATTTACTTATAATTTAGCGAGACATGTTCAATATATCTCGAAAGGACGACAATGAGAATTTATAGCTTTTCTTCTTTATGTAGATAAAATAAATTTGTAAATATAAGAAAATATTACTATGCCCCTGTTTGGCCCTCATTTTGGGGTGTTGAAAATTTTTGGAATAGTAATTGATGGGAGAATGTATGGTAGAAAAGTAATGAAAAGTTTTAGATTTGTGTGTAATATTATTTTATTTGATGAGTGTGTGGTTGAAATGAAGAAAACAAAAAAATTAATGTAATGTAATGAAAAAAATGGGGGCCAAACGGGGATGATGGTGTTTTCTAAACTTGAGTGTTATTTGAGATTACTCAAGGTGGTGACAGCCGTGCAAAATAAACAAGGAGTGGGTTATCCCGTGGTTGAGGATGTCGGAGCTATTGCATTGTGGGATAGGTTACTCTTCGCCAAACAACACGGACTTGATGTGAAAAGTGGTCGAGTGTGATTTGTCATTATAAGCTTCATGTTATTAGTTTCTTCTTTAGAGTGTCGCATAACTATTAAATAGAAGATCCATTATGGTATGATTGACAATTAAGTACTTTGTATCAGTTTGGGAATAATAGGTGGTGATGTAACTAAATTGGAGTTTAATGATCCAATTCAGATAAATTTTGAGTATAGTGACTCCATTGAATTTTATCTGGAAGCTCAGTGACCGTGGATGAAATTTATCTCTAATTCTATTTTTTCTACAGCTTCTTCCATTTCCCTGGATAAATCGCCCTGAACAGTGCTTTCTATTCGCTTTACATTCGACGACGCACGATTTGAGTTTATTGGAGAAACCTCGTAAATCCTTGGCAATCGAACTCTTTTTGACGTCAGAATCGCCGTTCGCTTTCAATACACCGGCCCCTGCATCAACAGAGAATACGCACGCCCTTCACTCCTCAGCCCCTGCATCCACGCCGTCTCCGGCCACTGCATCCACCGTCCACGCACCGCGCACCGTCGCAGACTCGCACGTCCCCTGAACCACAGAACCAGGCCCAAGCGCCCAGCAGCCGAGTCGGAAGCGGTAGGTAAGTTTTCTATAATTTCAATTCGTATTCATCTGGCATCTGCTATTGTGCTATTGGCAGTAGAGTGTACTCCGTTTAGAGTATATGCAATGGGTATTATTGATTTATTGTTGCTGTTGTGTTGGGTAACTACTAACTACCTCGCTTATTAGTTATTTATGGAGGAAATAGTAAGTGAATAACCACTAGTGTTGACTGTTGTTGCTGTTGCCTGGTTAGTGGTTACCGGTTGGGGAAAATTTTGAAACCAAGTATAACTGAAGGATATACATTAAAAGAAGATGGTGATGGGCAATTTAGTTCTGTTATTGTAGAGCGTGATGTTGAAGGAGGTGGAATGGGAAGGGATTGGTTAATGGGCTGATTTAAAAGAACTGTTATTAAATTTAGTGGGTTTGGACTGGGTGAACTCTAAAGTTTTACATAATAAGACGCCGGAGGAAAATATTGAACCAAATATTGGAGATGAATGGATGAATTATAGCCTTATTGTTTATGTGGAAAAATATATATTCTTAAAGATTGATAATGAGGCGATTGTACAAAGATATCAAAGTATGAGAAATCGTAAAGAACAATTGGAAGGTATTTCATTTTATTATAATGTTTGTGTTATAATTTTTTTTTTTTAACTTTTACTAATGCCGCATGCACTGGAAAAAATTTATGGGTCCGCCCCTGATCGATCAACGGTTCTTCATTATTATTTACAGTTTTACTGATTTATGTGAATTTCATGAGTTGCTGATTTGGCGCTGACATACCGTTTGATAAAATTCTTGAAAGAGCTCTAGGTTCTTTAGGACCGTTGTCTTGCATTCATCTTTCCCTTCTGCTTTTAATGTACTAATCTTGCATTACTTTGTATGCGCCAACCTTATCAACAAAGGCTGGCTTAGCTTGGAGTTGGGAGAAGCTAAGACTGCCTGGTGCTTGAGATTTGCAAGTCTGTGACATTTGGCTTAAAATAAACCTTTACGCGATTTTACAAATTAAGACAAAACTGGAAAGGTTATAGTTTTTTGTGTTTAACCATTTACTGCAAGCAGATGTTCAAAGATCAGATTTTTGTATTGCAGAAAAGCGTATAATGCAACGTCAAGGATCAAAGTATTGTAGGAGGATATTGTCTTCTGTTGCAGCTCTGAGTGGAAATGCTTCTAGTCCTTTTAGAATTTCGAAACAGTCTTATACTGCGGTCTCAACTCTGCGAAGAAATTTTAACAATGTGCAGAAGCCTACAATTCCTAGTGAATTCTTGAAGTGGGGTTCGCTTGGTTTCTGCAGGACATCAAGCTTTGCAACTGGGTTCACACCATTGCAACGGAAGCCCTTGGAGTTGATTATTGATATCGAGAGGGCAAAGAATAAATCAACTGAAGAACTTGCAGACATTTGGGACGATGTAATTCTTTAAACCTACTTAAAGATTTTTTTTCCTACTAGACAACTCTTTTTCACTTTTATGAGTTTTTTTTCCTGGGCTTCTCTATTTTTTCTGTTATTCTAATATAAATACAATTATATTTTATTTCAAATTGATATTGTGAACCAATTAAATATTTAGGCTCATTGGCAGACGTTTGTTTAGCTTAATGAATCTTTTTAATTATCGACTGAGTTTACAAGGCCATTAATGGATGAACCTCATTATCCATTAATATCCTCTACCTAGTAATTCCCATTAATGGTGTACTTTGTTACCTCATTATCGCTAAAAGCTCAATTGCAAAAGGATGAACTGTTAATCTTTATCAGATGATTGATCAATATCCTTATCGTGTAGACTGAATTCAAAAGAGATAAAAGCAGAATTTAGAAATTACTTCCTATCCATTGCAGTGGGTGAATGAAATACTATATTCATTAATTTTTCTTGCTATTTTTACTATAACGTATTCACTTTTTAGCAGATTTTAAGTCTTTATGAATAAAGACTGCCGATATAGAGATATCCTCTCTCAATCTTTTTCTTCTGTGAAATTTTCGCCAGTATCGTTAGTAATAGTTTGACAGTTGTCTGGCCTATATTTTTCTCAGTATCACTTGGGAAGAGGCCATATTGGTGTAACAATGAAAGCAACATTGTACCATCTACTGAATCAAAGAGCTGCAGATTGGTATGTCACCTTCCTGATTATTGTTTTTGATTATGTCTTCCTTCCTTGTTTGTTGACGTTCTTAATCTTTCTCTGTAGCCGCTATTTTGTGATTCCAATGTGGAAAGGAAATGGTTATACAACCATGTTTTTGCAAGGTTGGACCTGAATTAACATTTTTCGGCAATTGATCTGCTGTGGATTTTGAATACTTCATGCCGTTTACTTATGTTTTTGAACTGTTGTGCAGTTCAGATGCCACACATGCTTTTCACTGGCCTTGAAGATTATAAGGCAAGAGGAACTCAAGCAGCTCCATACTTCACTGCTTCATACTACACAGAATTTGCAGAGAGCAAGGACTTGGTGCTTATTCGTGGAGATATCGTGTTCACTAGCAAGCTGACCGACTCAGAGGCAAAATGGCTTCTCGAGACTGCTCAATCATTTTACTTAAATGATGTCAGGTACAAACTGGTCGAGCGTTTCAACAAAGAAACCCGTGAATTTGAGTTCAAGGATGTCTTGCAGGCATTAGATATGCCTGTTTTATAGTTTACTTGGCTATTCTTTTAATGATTTATCAAAAGATTATGCCACTTTGATGTGTTTTTATCCTTGCTCGTGTCAACTGCATTACTTTTGAATGACAAACTGCAACTTACAGGCACATTTGTTATGTAATTGTTTAGCTTTAATGGCAACTTGATTCAAATCCAAAATGATTCATCCCCTCTCAATTTAGTTAAGAGGAAGTAATGGAAATGATAGATTCAAAATCGCTATTAATTCTTTGTTGAAATCACTAGAAAAATTAACCAAAATAAGTTATATTTTTTAGTAAAATAGTCATTCATGGGCTAGACCCTTGAAAAGAAGTAAGTTACTCTAATTCACAAGGCTTCAACTTTCAAGGATTTTACCCTAGTTTTTACTCAAATCTATGTACAAAAGATAAAAAACAAAAAGAATGTACAATCTCACCTTTTTTCTTTTTTTAAATATTCATATCGAGAAAATTCACTTCCTGATGACAAATTCTTCTCCTGATTGTGTATCAATGTGTTTGATCCATTTTTTCTTGTCCCCCTTTCCATTTCCTGTTTTTGCACCCACATGGGCAATATCTAGCCCCTTCCCCACAGGCAAAAACACTGATCTCACAATTCTTGATTTCTCATCAATGAAACTTCGCCACATGAACCCCGATGCATCACTCGAACCCGTGTTCTTGCACACCAGAACGGCACCCCTTTGGCCTAACTTAGCCACCTGAAGTATTCTTGCATACTCGTCTTGCTTGCAATCCACCACGAGGAAATCAATCTCGTCTAAACCTTCCATGGCCTCATCCGGCACCCCAACAATGACTTGGACAGACAAACCTGATTTTTGTACGGCGTTATTGTAATCTGATCTTGATTCTTCATCCGGGACTATGCAAATATGCCTTCCACCCGTGTGATGACTCGCAAACGCAAGGCCAATGCTCGTGGCTATGTCCCCACCTTGACACCATGTTTCGACTATTAGCCTCGCGTTCCATCCTGCTGCCATGGCTGATACAAGTTCGGCTATGCTCGATTCGCTTAAAGTTTCACACTGCAAACAAACAAACCATTAGAAACTATAAAGTGGTGAAAATTAACAAGAAAATAAGCTGCTTATAATTAGAAGATTATACATACTGATTTTACAGTGTCGATATAAGCTTTTGAGGCTGTTTCTGGGGACCAAACTAGCTTCATGATCTCTTTTGCTGATGTTTCAATTCAAGTCGTGTTTTTCTTTGCTGAAAATGGTGTAGAATTTGTGCCAAAATTGGCTTTTAAACGAGACAAAAAGCAACTTAGAAATGTTTTTGTCAAGTCAATGTCATTACTCCAACTTGGAGATTAGTATTGCAAATGGATTACGTATTGTTTTCATTTAGCCGAGTAGCCGACCCAGTCGGCCTATAATCTTTGTTTAAAAGTTAATTTTTTAAAATACAAATTTTAGAAATATAATTTAAATTAAGTTCCTATCTGACCCACATTCTCATTCTCATTTTTATTGTTCTACTCATTTTCAACGACACATTCTTCAATAAAATGATATTTTCCATCATATCGATAACTTTTCCTTCTTTTTCAACCACATATTCACCATCACGTCACAAAAAAAAAAAAAAAAAAAAATACATTCCCTCCTAAAAATGTGCATCAAAGAGTTGGCTACGTGAATTTTTTTGCTGGGTATCAACTCGGTACTTTGAAATTATGTTACTCGGTGCCAACTTTATACAACCAAATAACAAGATTAGTACTAATTAAACTAATGTTTGCTTATAATTCAAGCAATAACTTATGTAATGGAGAATCAGAATTGGATTACAATGCATAACGCGTTGATAGTGAAAGCCCACATCTTTTTTCAATCTAAGCCCCTACAATAATTATTTTCACTTTTTTTGTCAAAAACTAAGCAATAGAAAGTAATGGCCTCCGTGGACAATATTGGACACAATTGCACACTATAATTACCAAGAAAAGAAATTTAAATCTCGTCCAAAGTATCGTCCAATGCTATCTAATATTCCACAAGAACATATTTTGTAGACAATATTAAACACGACTAAACATTATAACAACCTATAGATAAATCAACTTTGATTTTCCGTTGATTATATTTTAAAAACCAGACCAAAACGAGTGAATTGTCCAAAATATTTCAAGAAACGATCTATTATGGTCTTAAAACTCTCTCTCTTCGATCAAAACTCAGAGTAGATAAAAAACTAAAAAAGTCGTGATTAACGTGAACTAAATACGATTTAAAATCAAACTAAATGCCTTGACAAGTGCAAAGTGCCAAGAGTTTTACATATAAAAATATTATTTAATCTAACAAACTAAATACGATTTAAAATCAAACTTTACTCTTAATATAATATTTTTTATTTAATTGCAAGTTGTGCTAATCTCTTGTTTAATCAAAGAAATGAATGATTATAAGTTTTGAATTGTTTTTTTTTTTTTTTTTTTTGTGACATATTAGATAAGTGATCAATATGCATTGACTTTTAACTTTCATTTTATACTATTTAGGCCAATGAGATCCCTTTTTCAAAAAAGGTAGGAAAGTTACCAAAAGGTGAAAAATATCTTTTTCAAACGTGTAATTAAAAATAAGAGTGGGGAAAAGCGATTTTTATATAAACACTTTAAATCAAGATATTAGTTGCTGGATTGAGAAGAATTTAAGAAAATAAAGCAATATTGTAAGAATCGAACTAAACTAATCGATTTGATCAAAACTCAATCCAAGTCACATTTAGAACACAAAAAATGCATCTTAACTAGTTTTCTTCTTTAATCCATCGTATTTTGTTAATGTAATATATCTATACACGCAGTGTATTGGATTAAGTCCTGATTGATTGAAGTTGGCTTGTTTGAGTCCTATTTTATATATATATATATATATATATATATATATATATATATATATATATATATATATATTATTTTTGTCAAAATGCATTTTGGAATAGTATTTTGTTGAAGAATGTGTGGTTAAACAATAAGAAATTTTTTTGAATTTATATTATTTTATTGAAGAATGTGTGATTTAAAATAAGAGAAAAAAATGTATTTTGAAAATAACGAGTACCAAACAAGGGCAAAATTTGTGATTGAAAAGTTGTGGAATATATGAAATATGCGTTCATGACTTAAGTTACCTGTGTGGTTCTGGGGTATTGACCACATCTTTTGGCGGAACTAGTTATTTCTTATCTTGGGACTAAGAGCCCGTTTGATACCGATTAAAATTCAATTAAAATTAAAAATATAATCGTTATTGGGTCTCATCCATCTAATAAAAATTAACAATAACGATTAATTTTTCAATTTTAATATCTAATAGACAGACTCTAAATATCAAATAAGGGCTAAACAAATTCTAGCGAAAGCAATGGGCCGCCAATTGCGTTGACCTGAAACTTGTGAACTCAACAATCTCATTGGTTGGCAGGATTGCCACGTCACATGTACTTTAAAAATTGGATAAATCCTCTTGGATTTTACAGGTATCTCACTGTGTGGGGCCCACCAAAAATTAAAAATGCAAATGACCCACCCACCCTCTTTCCCATGCGTGAGTCTAGGGATGGCCAAAAAACTCGCGACTCGGCCGGCTCGGGCTCGAGCCGAGCCTCATTTTTTTGGCCGAGCTTTACTCGGCTTGGCTCGGACCCAAAAAAGCTCGGTACAAAATATAAACTGTCACATCACCGACGATTTATCATTATGATGATAAATAACATTATTTAAAATGAAACGAAATGTTCCTAAAAATATATCAAAATTTAAATTATACCATAAATTCCGATTGACAACAATTATTTCAAAACTTTTTATTTTACATATTCTTTTTCAATCACATATTCACATAATTAATTATTATGTACGTAAATTTAAAATTTTTCTTTACTTTTTTAACCACCCACACTCTAAAAATTCACTATTTAAAACATTATTTTGAACAAATATTGGCCATCAAAGGAGGCTAAATAAAGGGTCACTCAATTGTAATCAACGATAATACTAAATAATTGGAAGTTTAAAATGTAAATCAATTATCACTGAAACGATAATACATCACTTAGATGGATTCTGTTTCATGACTGAGACAAATTGTCCATATGAAAATGGTAACCTATGTGACGTTAGTTCAAAGCCATATCACTGGGATGGATTTTAATTCATGGCTTTGAATTTCTTATTTTTTTCCCCTCTTTTTATATGTAGATGCTTTGGTCTGAATTAACATCTAAAATGTGCAGCATAGGTTGCCATCTACTACATGGACTTGGTTTCGCCATTTCTTCGTCCGTTACAGCACAAAAATTTTGACTTGTCGCTACATCAAATAGTTTTTTAATAGCTACATGTGTCAATGGATCGAACTGAATTGGCTTGTCCCAAGCTCAAGCTCGGCCACTGAACTCATGGGCAGAGCTTGCCCATAACCCCATATATGTGTGTTTGTGTGTGTGATCAAACGGTCACATTTTCAAAAATTGTGATTGAACATGTAACCGCTTGATCACATTTTTTTTTACAAGCCCATGAGCCACTCGTTCGAGCTCCAAATTTTTTTGAGGCTCGGCTCATGCTTGTCCCTATATGATCCTGAGCAACCCATGGATCGAAATTAGACCATTTGTTCAACCCAATTGCCGCCCTACAAATAGCAAGATGATATTTCATAGATTGTAGCCCATGGATCGAACCCAAACGAGCCGTTCCACCCAATTGCCGCCCTAGAAATAGCAAGATGATATTTCGTCGATTGTCACACTTGCACATCGTAATTATTGTTGTCTTGCTATTTGCTAACACTATCCAATATAGTGATATATCAAAATTCGAGTAAGGGACGATCAAAAGGACAACAAATTTTAACACTCGGTACAATGAACTCGAATGAACAAAGCCGAGAACAAGACATCTCTCATCAGCCAAAATGTTTGCAACATCGGTTAGAATGGCAGATACTAATACTTCAAGAAAGAGTACAAGAGAGACGGATAAAAACATCATCAAGACCTTAAGAAAAGCTTCAACTAACGTAGGAGAATACGAACAAGAAGATTGCTATAACAACACACCAGGACAAGATCAACGAACATGAATTTATAAGCCAAGATAGATAAAATTTGAAAATATGCCAACATAACCGACAAGCCTCCATATCCAATCCAGCAACTCAATTATGAAATTTCATTAACAATCCACAATCACATTCGAGTTCAGATTAAGAAATAGAATATGGGTTGGGGTTCAAGATGGAGTAAGCATACATAATCAAATGTAATGTTCTGTGAAAAATTATTGATCCACGAATTCTCAAACCGAAATATCAAGTATGTGAACACGGCCACAATTGAAGTGTTCAATAACCAATACTACGGCTCTTGAACCCTAAAAAGCATGTAAAGCAAAATCATCTTCTTTTCTTTTTTTTTTTTTTTTTTTTTTTTTTTTGGCGATCAGAGAACGTAATTCATGAAATTGTTCAAACACGGACAATAAATAAGCCCCTGTTTGGTTTAACTAAAAAAATGGATAAAAATCTTAACCACGTGATGGAATCCACAACTTTTATCAACTTTTCAACCATACATTTCATTAGCTTTTATCGAAATCTACTAAAAATCTTACTTTCAGCAAAACCAAATTGGGGCTAAGTTTCATTTTGAACGCTAAAAAGTTGCCTTTTACTTCATATCCAAAACCTACCAAAATAAATAACGTGAGGGATCATTTTATTTGCTATATTAGTGTAATATCGAAACAAAGAATTTCTTTTCATGGCGGCTCATATAACAAAACTGCATATAAGATAATAAAACAGAAACATTCTCAAGTAACTGTACTTCAGAAATTCTTTGACAGCATGTATTCAAAACAAGAAGACTATATTGATACCAAGATGCCAGTTGTTCAAGTAAGTTTATGACATATGCCATTGCACAACAATGTTAAGCAGGTGTTCTAGTTTGTTTTAAGAAACAAACAGATATAATTAACCTTTAAAAGTTCGCTACATATCAGAAAAGATGAACAATGAGTAAACCATGAAATGCAGATGCCAATAAGAAAAAATGAACCTAAGCCCTTTCTACATAGGCAGAAACAGAGAGGACTCAATACAAAACTCGGGCAGTACGAACCAGGGAACATTACAAAAATTGACAAAATTATACCCAAAATAGTACGTATGAAACATCAAAGTAAAAATTTCAAAAAATATTTAAACATCAGTTTAATTAAGGAGAAAAAATGAGCTATTCGACTACAAATATTACTGATAAGATGGCATGAATGCTCTTTCATTAAACCAGAATAAATATAGTGAAGCTAACCAAATAAGCACGTCCTTTAAAAAAACTAAGGTAAAATGTCTACCTGCACATAGAATAGCTCAACGATAATGTGGAAAATAAATGAAAAGACTCTACTCTGTCCATAAACATCAAAGAGTGCCAAGCAAAATGCATGGCCGAACCATTCTCACAATTACAAAAGATACAGAAGGGAACGAATACTCAAATCGGCCTTTATTCACAACAGAAGCAAATAGACCACCGAAAATGAAGTAGGATATATAGATTTTTTTTTCATTTTTTCCCCAAATCACCAGGCACTCTTTTTCTTTGAACCATAGTAACGGAGATACCATTTCACAAACTTTTTCAACCCTGTTTCCAAGTCAGTTGTCGGTTTGTACCCGAGCTCCTTTCTTGCCAAAGTTATGTTTGCGTGTGTGAACAAAACGTCCCCATTCCTCGGCATGGCCAACACCTTTTTCTTTGCCTTCACCTTCAACAACTTCTCCAAGATAGCCACAAGATCTGCAACTGGCACAGGATTTGTGTTCCCCAAATTATATATCCTAAACTGCGCCGCACCTTTCTTCTTCCCACCATTTCCAGTACTCTTCTTTGCAGTATCCAATGCTGCTAAACAACCCTTCACCACATCATCTACATAGGTAAAGTCACGCGCCACAGTTGCATGATGAGCCCCTTCAAATATCTTAATCTCTTTCCCTTTCAAAATATCCTTGGTAAAGAAAAAGTAAGCCATATCTGGCCTTCCCCACGGCCCATAAACTGTGAAAAACCGCAGCCCGGTAATTGAAAGTCCATAAATGTGATTATACGTATGTGCTATTTCTTCACCAGCCTTTTTAGTAGCTGCATATAAACTAGCAGGGTGGTCTGTTCTATCTTTTTCCGAAAAGGGTACCTTAGAATTAAGCCCGTAAACAGAGCTGCTCGACGCCCATACTATACTAGGTTGTAAGGGTGCATTTTTACATGCTTCGAGTAAGCTAACAAAACCATTAACATTACTATGAATGTAAGAATTTGGGTTCTGCATTGCATACCGTACTCCGGCCTGGGCTGCTAAATGCATCACATGAGTAAAATGCAGAGTCTCGAAGAGCTTCCTAAGCAAACCTGCGTCGTTTATATCAGCCTCGATTACATACACGCCGGCACGATCCAGGAGGGATTTTCGGGCCTTTTTCAGCCCACTGTCATAGTAATTGTTGAAATTATCAAGACCAACAACGCCATCTCCACGACGTTTGAGCGAAAGAGAGACATGGGTTCCAACAAACCCAGCAGCACCAGTAACTAGTACCGAAAAGCCCGTCTTGGATCGTGGTCGGGCCGAATTCCGGGCTTTCACTTCCCAGTTCGCGTCCAAGTGCATCCGGCCCGTATAACTGCTGGTATGAAGGCTACGGCGTTTGGCGGCGGCGCTACCATCCGGAGGGGAGAAACAGAAGAAAAGCAGGATGAAAATAACAGAAAGGAAAGACCAAAAAGCAAGCCTAGGGTGGCAGCGCAGGCGGTGAAAACTATACGCTGAAAACTTATCGGGCTTGAATTTCCCAGTGGACGAAGGGATGATCGGGTCGAAATGAGACAATATGGGCTTCGACTGGGTCATTGAAATTCACCGGATTTTCACTGATACTATTTTCTTACTGCAAATTGGACTGTAAAAGATTAGGGTTTGAAGTGTAAAGCAATTGGAATTGCCCTTTTCTACAAGAAATAGATTTTTCACACACTGATTGTCTACAGTTTTCAGAATTGAAGAAGAAAAGGGTCAACGGAAACGAGTTTTGTAGGTGGGGCCGGGGTGGGGGAGCGGTGGTGGGACGTGGAGGTCGGCTGGAGTCTGGGGAGAAAGCAAAAAGTACAATATTTTACATTAACCAATGTCCTAGGGACTATAAAAAAGAAATATTTTAGACGAAAAAAAATTCATTTTATGGTAGAGTCCCGGCGATCAAAAAAAATTAGAAGTGAAGAAAAAAAAATCATTTCGGATCCGTTCGATTGGTTTAAATTCCATGAAAAATATCACATCAAAGTAATTCAATTTTTGCTTTGATTGTTTGATACGAAAATGAAAATAAAGTTCGAATTTCATAGCATAACCATTTTAAATTTGTTTTTTGCCAATTTTATGAAAAATGCATTCCTATGAGCACTTGAGTTTTTATTTTCCAAATTCCAACTTACATGGAAGTGGCAAGTTTTTTTTTTTTTTTTTTTTTTTCTTTTTGGTGGGGACCAAATAATTTAGAAGTGAAAGATTTTGATTTTTCCTCTCTATTTTTTATGTTGTGGTGTATTTTCATTTTTTTTCTTGATCATATGAGTAATTATTAAAAACTAGACATTTTTTTTTCTAATTTCACTTTGAAATCACTTTTTTCCTTCTAAAAGCCGTCTTCTAAGATTTATATCTGAATTCAAACTTAAAAAATTTCGTCTTCTTTTTATGTAAAAATATTAACGTGAGTTTATTTTAGACTGTGATTGATGTAATAAATACATTATGATTTTTAATACTGTCCATTTGATTATTTTATTCATTTATTTCACTATATTAAGGGAGAAAAATAAGAAAAATGTTATTGATTTGCCCTCATATAATAAATTTTCAAATTTTCTCATTTTTATTTTTATTTCATTTTTGGAGTCACACTCAAAAGAGTAGTAGTCTTACTTTTACATTAATAATGGTGACAAAAATCAAGAGATTTGATTTAATTTGTTCGTTTGTATGATTATATATATAATTTGTGTATCATAATTTAGCATTCATTTCAAATGAGTAAGCATTATTCATTAATCATGAAATTAGTTGTTAAAATCCATGAAAGGGATTCAAATTATCTTATACTATATTAAAGAAGGATAGCTTCCGTCGCTGTACTGCAACAGTATTCCCGCCACTCTACGAGCTTGGATACACTCAGGCACTTGAGGAAATTCAGGACAAATTTTTTTATTAATTTTATTTTCTCAGGATATTTGCAATTTTGTCATCTCATTTTTTTCAACTTCCCACTCCATCCCCTCCCATCCCACCCAACCAACCCCCTTCCACATTTAATTTTCAAGATATTTGCAGGATTTGCAGGATATTCACGGCTTTGATTGACACGATTGAAAAAAGCAAAACAATACACATCTGAAGTCTAATTATATCCTCGCAAAAAGTGTTGTATATCAGCATTTTCAACTCTCACTGTTTCCCATATATTTTTGTTCATCATCAGCGCTCTTCTCTCATGTAAGCGATCACCCCTATTCTTTTTTTAGGCGTATTTTGGCAATCTAAGTTAAAACGTATGCAGGAAGATTTGAAAAAGTAGCCTTGTTTATTTCTATGTGCAGTAAGATGGCTCACATCATAGATATGCTCACGGACATCGTTCCTACCAAAACCAAGTGGGCATTCCGTGTTCGCGTTGTTCGACTTTGGGAAAATCCTACATTTGAAAAATAACATTTACAACTTGGAGATGGTATTGATCGACAGAGATGTGAGTATATGAACTGCAATTTATTCTTGATGTGGAAGCAAATCTGTTTTGATTTTGTTATGTGTGATTTTTTAATATTTGATGGTATTATTTAAATCCATTGCCATTAACAAAGCTTTCAACCTAATATTAATTGTTTAATCCTAAGTTATGTAGATTATTCATAATGAATTCGATGTGGGATGTGTAATACTAGGGCACTAGAATTCATGCATCGGTTAAACGCAACTTGATCAAGACATTCAAGCCCATCATCCATGAAGGACTCTTATATCTTATGCGTGACTTCGTCATTGGTTACAACAATTCAAAGTACAAAGCTTCATGTCACATATACAAGCTGAATTTCATGATGAAGACATACGTCAATAAAGTTGAAGATAATAGCTTTCCATCCCATATTTATGATTTTATTCTGTTTGGTGATCTGTTGTCAGCTTCTGAAATAGATGAAAACAAGTTGATTGGTAATTTTACTTTTAATATGTCATGTCATATTGTATGGAGTTCCAGTTTAAAGATAAATGGATTCACAATTTTTAATGTTAATCGTTAACGGAGAATAAATCAATATTTCTGTCTTTAGATGTAATTGGAGAAGTTGTTGGCGAGGATACAGTCTGCTCAAAGGAAATTGATGAGGGTTCTAACTCATGATATTTATGTACTAAATGTGTTATTTTATTATCCTTGAGAGAGTTTTAGGGCGTTTTAATGTGTGTTTTGATATTGTGATATAGATTTGATGAAACAGAAGGAAATAAGAAAAAGTTGGCAAAATTGGAGAAATGAGCTAAATTGTAAGAGATCCAAAGTTCAAGGAATAAGGCGCAAATACTTAAAAGTTGTGCTGAACCTCACAATGAAGATTTGAGAGTGCTCAGAGTCAATTTCATAAAGGAAGACGTCAAGGGGATCAAATTTAATCAAAATATGATCACAAACCAATTTCCAACCGAAAAGTTATGCTCCAGAGTTTTAGTCTCATATTGAGACCTATTGTTGGCATAGAGATTGATCGAATTGGAGAATTATGTCAGAAGCAAAGTTGTATCTCTTTGAATCAGCTTTCCACATCATCTTGAATCACCTCAATCGGACATCAGATGAAAAAGTTATGATACAAATATTGAAGGATGTGCAAAACAAAAAATGAAACTGCAAGGCTGGCGCCGCGACGCCAGCAGAAGAAAAAAATAACTGCATAGGCGGCGCCAGCGTACCGGGTAAAAGGACAAATTAGGTTTTTAAAGAGGAATCCGGTCCAATCCACCTCTAACTCGTCTTGCAAACTTAGGGAACTATAAATACACTTTTGGAAGACCTGAAAAGGGGTTCTTAACGGCTAGAAGAGGGAAGAAACACAATGCAAAGTTCTTGAAGAAATTCATTGAAGAAGGAAAGATTGACACGAGTTGGAGAAGAAATCAAGAGGCGACAATCAGTTTTTCTAAACTCTTGTCTCTTTATTTATGTTTTTCATATTAAACTCCATGTTGTTAATTATAATTATCATGAACTAATACTTTAGATCTAGGGTTTGATATAATCGACTTCAGACATGTTTTAATTCCTAATTATCTAGCTCTTTTGAATTTTTCTATCAATTTATTTATGTTGTTTGTGTTTAATGCTTTCAATTGCTTGGCCACTAGTTGAATGAACTGATGCATGAATTTCGACACTTGAGAGTGGGAAATTATGTGTGATCATAAAACAACATAACTTAGATTTCGTGGATTTCGAGAGAAAGTACGGATCTTTGAGGCTAGTTTGAATTAAGAACCACGTGCATTATAATTCCTATATATTTAATTCGGAATAGAGATATTGAAATTAAATTGTAGAAATAAATTCTAGCCAGCACTCAAGAGAGGGGATAGAATTAAATTAGGGTTCTTACCTATAAATTAAGAAAAATCTGATTTAGTTAGCAATTTTAGGATGAAAAAATTGTTGATAGTGCGACGAAATCATTTCCTAGAATTTTATAACCTGATAATTTCGTTGAATTTTGTATTTGTTCAATTGTCAATTTTAGTTTGTCATTATTAGATAAAAATTACAACATCATTCCAATTGCTTGTCCAAATAAAGTGCAAATTACATAATTACAATACTCAGTAGATATCAATATCAATCCCTGTGGGTTCGACATCCTAACTTTCATACTATATTACAAAACTTGACACCGTACACTTGCGGCATAAATTCACGTTATAGAAAACGCGTGACAGAAATCTCTGGGAGAAGTACAAGAATGATTGGTATTTTACTACAGGATATTGAGTATGTCTTTCATTGGCAGCGCGTAGTTGTTATCTAAGTACGACGATTAACACTTACTGCTTCTTATGCAATAGGAATAATCGGTTGTCCTGTACCATCTCGGGTGAGCAGGCTGATGAGCTTAGCAACGTCCTGGATACTGAAAATCCAGAACCAGCCATATTATTACTTCAGATGTGTCGAGCTAAAAAGTTTAGAGGTCTATTTTTTTACACTTACATAACCGTGAATCAGTTTCATTTTGCATGATGATTATTAATATTTTTGATATATTGTTGTAGGTAAGATGAGGATATGTAACACATATCATGTGACGAAATTATGTGTCAACGCCCAGCTTGCGGAAGTTTAGACATTCCGAGATAAGTATGTTATCGTATACCGTGGATGGACAATATATTTTTGTTTGTTTTCACTATACAATAGTTAATATAGCATTGAAAATCTATTCAAGGTTGTTTACTGGAAACGAGAGTCTGACCTAGAGGATAAGTCAGATATCCTCGAGTTCTGTTTATGATGTGTCAGATGACTTAACAGGTGGAGGTTGCGATATCAAGAGTATTGATCAACTACTGGATTCGTCTGAGGTAATATCTGCAGACAAGTATATGATATATAATACAATGATTTTTGCTAAGGATTATATTATATTATGGAAAATATTTTTTCCGATGTATGAGGTTGGTCATTGTTGGATTTATGCTACTATTGTGGCTGTTGAGAATGATCGGAATTGGTGTTACCTATCGTGTAAGAAGTGTCTGAAAAAGGTTAACCCTATAGAGACCAGATTCCATTGTGAGAAGTGTGATAGTTTCAGCGCTGATGGAATTCTTAGGTGAATAATCGTTACCTTCTTCTTAGGTGAATAATCATTGCAGAAAATATAGTTGACAAATCTTTTTTTCCATTTAAGGTTTAAGGTTCAATTGAGGGTAATAGATGGAACGGGTAGTGCATCTTTTTTGATGTAGGATCGTGAATGCTTACAACTAACTGATAGGGAAGACTGCTGCTACTCTAAATGAAGATATGGTTCAGGTAAGTTGTAGTATATTTACTATGACTACGATAATTATTATTTTATAATTAAATGTAATTACATGTGACCTGAGAGAGATTTGACCTACTAGTAGAATACGGAAGATTTGTCTTACTCAAACGATATCGAAGCATTGGTTGACAGGAAAATACTGTTTAAAGTTCAAGTTAGACAACAAAACATCAAGCAGCGCAGTGATATATTCACTGTGATGAGGTTAACCGTTGATGATTCTTTAATATCCAAGTATGTTATATTTCCGAACGTAGAAAGTTAGGTTAGTTAAATTAATTACATGGTTTATTTAGCTCAACTACATAGCTTTTGTTTATTTTCGTAACATAACATATCGATGTAGTTCACTCAATATAATTATGTAGGGTTCTGATATGTTTTTGAAGTCTGACAAGAATGCCAACAAGGAGTTAAATGTCTTACATTTGTGAATCCTTTTTAGATTATGTTATATTAATTTTAATTGATTATTGGTTTTTCTTTTGACTCATTTTCTGTATTACAATAGGATTCTACATCTGATAATGAGGTTAACACGCCGACCAAGACGCATCAGAAGCCACTTTCCTTGGACGAGCTCGAACCCAGTAACAAAGCTAAGAGAATGTTGGACATATACTTATCCACACAATTGTCAAGCAACAAGATTTGAAGGATTATAAAGCAGGAGAAGCCTTGAAAGGCTTGATAAACAATTGGAACTTTTTGAAAATATTTTGAAGCTTACTGTTGAAGTGGTGTTTTAGATGCCTTGAAAGACTTGCTAAACAATTGTAACTTTTTGAAAATCTTTTGAAGCTTACTGCTGAAGGGGTGATTTAGATGCCTTGAAAGACTTGCTAAACAATTGAAACTTTTTGAAAAGATTTTGAAACTTACTGTTGCTGAAGGGGTGATTTAGATGCTACGTGCTAATTTTGCGAACTCGCGACTCATTTTAATATGTATTTGTCCACATTTCTCCGATATTTGTCCGCAAAATATATGTAGTTGAATATACCATCTCTCTTTCTAATCCTCCACCCAGTGCTAGACCATCAATAGCAGCCGCCAAGAGCTTTCTTGCTGCTGAGAACAAAGTCACCCACGAACAAAAAAATATAAACAAATAAAGTAAGAAAAATAAATATTATGCTACAACTTATGTTACTACAGCTTAAACGATGGAGAAAACCTAACAATAAACCTGCCACGATATCATAAAGAATCTCCAATGACACAAAACCTGGCATCGGTGCAGCAACTGAGATCAATATAGGGTCGCATTAGCAAAGAAGTGTTGGGACAACTAAAAAACCAAATCAATAATTAAAAGTGAACACATAACATGTACCATTTCTGTAATACCCCAGACCAAGAAAGTTTAAGAGATTTGATAGGTACTACTCATACCAACAAGGTGCACCTTCTTTTTCGAAAGTCCATCATTAGAAACTCAACAGTTAAACGTGCTTGGCTTAGAGCAATTCTATGATGGGTGACCCCCTGGGAAGTTTTCTCGGGGAGCGTGCGAGTGAGGACAAAGTATGCTGAAAAAGACTCATGTTGGTACAGTGGGGACAATACGTCATCGATCTAACGGCCATGACAACCCATTAAGTGGGACTCGGGTCGTTACAAATGGTATCAGAGACGTTTGCCAGCCGAAAATCGGGAACTAAGTGCTATGTGGGACAAAGTGCTACGCCATAGGACGGGAGCCACCTCTTGAACTCGTAGGAGCCACCTCTAGAATCCCAACGCCTGGCAATGGATCCTCAGATGGATCAAGCGCGACGAGGACGTCGCGAGTCTAACGGAGGGTGATTGTAATACCCCAGACCAAGAAAGTTTAAGAGATTTGATAGGTACTACTCATACCAACAAGGTGCACCTTCTTTTCCGGAAGTCCATCATTAGAAACTCCACAGTTAAGCGTGCTTGGCTTGGAGCAATTCTATGATGGGTGACCCCCTAGGAAGTTTTCTCGGGGAGCGTGCGAGTGAGGACAAAGTATGCTGAAAAAGACCCATGTTGGTACAGTGGGGACAGTACGTCATCGATCTAACGGCCAGGACATCCCATTAAGTGGGACCCGGGTCGTTACAATTTCCTTCTTGGATTTTACCAAATGCACTGATATCAAATCGACCAGAAAACTTGCCTTGCGCACCTGTTCAAACGTAATAAATTACATTCCATATTTTTAATCATCTCCAATGAATAATATAAAACAACATTCTATCATTATTTAAATGGTGATGACAACTGCCTTCACGTCATCTCTTCTCAAAGTTTGAACATAACTTTCTTTCAAGCTATTTAAAAATGAAAAAATGAACAAAAAAGAGGTTAAGCAAATGTTTGAGTGAACGAGAAAAATCACTACCCCAAAGGACCCCTCATCCCTCTGTGTCAGTGTGTTTCAAACCTCCGTGCGCGGAGCTTGAAAGCTTTGTGTGCGGAGGTTTCGAACCTCTGTGTCCAGATGTTCAATCTCCACGCGCGGAGAGCCTTGAAGTGATTTTTTTTTTCATTTTCATTTCTTTTTTTACTATTTCGACCATAACTTTGGCTAGGTTATCAGAATCTCGCTCATGGCCCCAATTCGGAAATGTCTTTTTGGCGGTCAATCGTGCTCACCAAGCTATGCTGGGTGGGAGCCATTTTCGATGCCAAAATCCACCGTTTTCCCTTCCAAATCGTCAATTTAAGTCATTTTCCCTTACAACTCGCTGATTTAAGTTATTTCCCTACTTCTGTTCGAATTTTTTGCCAGTTGAACAATTTTCAGTCGATGTCCTTATATGTTGACTTTTGTATCAATTTTATCCTTCAAAAATTGCAACCCTTGGTTCTTAAACTTTTGACACTTGAACAATTCGGTCCCTGGAGTCATAATTTCGTGCAACTTTGGTTTTTTTTTAGTATTTCGACTATAACTTTTGATACAGTTATCATAATCGCGCTTTTGAGCCCAAATTTTTTTCCTTTAGATATAGATATTCACAATTTTTTTTTGCCTTTGGTAGGTATTTATATTAAAAAATAAAATGAACAGTTAACCTTGAGAAATAGTGATCAAATGTGGGAAAAAGTAGTGGAACAAATGTGGGGAAGAGTAGTGAGATATTTATTGATGAATAGTGTTAAATTAAAATATATATAAGTTAAATTTAAATTTAAATATATCAAATTAAACTAAATAATTTTGAAACACTAATAAATGGTGACTAACAGTTCAAATCACTGTTGAAGTACTATACGGCGGCCACAATGAGCAACCACTACATCACATAAAATGCATGACAGCTGTTTAATGTTTCTTTAAAAATTTTGAAAATATTTTTTTCCATTTTTTTGCTTTTTTGAGCCTTTATCCTAGCTATTATTCCTCTAGCTTACTGAATGTGCAATAAACGTACCGCATTAAATGTGATGGGTTGTTTATCGAGGAAGATGTATTTCTTTGGTTTACAGTAAGCAAATTTTCTACGCAAGCTGTTGTCTCAGCCATGTTTACTGCTAGAGGAGAAATGGAGATGAGAACGAGGAAAGGTTAACCATTGAAGCCATGCATGGAAGTAATTCAAAATGTCAAAGAATGATAATAAATGAAGTTGAGTAAACACATTTATAGTGCGTAGTTGCTTCTACGTTTTTTACACCCCTAATATGTTGTTACAAGAATTTAATGAGGCCATAATTTCTTGCTGTGAAAAGTAGTTGACATTAAGACTTTTCATATATGTTTAACAACCGGTATCAATTAATTATTCTCATACAATTAATGACATTGATAATCTTGTTAGGAATTATAAATTATCTCAGAATAGGTATTCATAGTAAATAATGTAGAAAAATTTACAGTCGGACTTTGAAAAATGTCATACATGGTAGTTAATATATTGTTTTTTCGGTTGGGATTTTCAGACTTTAAATGTTAAGATTTTATCTTCATGTTCATTAACCTGATTACAATCTTTTTTATTTATGTTTATTATTTCGACATTTATACTCAATTTTTTTTTTTTTTTTTGCCAATCAAATGCTTACTACTTTTAGGCAGTTAAACTTACAAATATAATATAGGAAAAATTCATGAAACAATGTATAAATTGAGGTTCCTAAAACCCTGTTGACTTCAATATTTTATTGTATGCTTAATCAAGTAGTGGATATTTCCAAACTAGCACATCAACAAATGGAAAAATTGGACTTCATAAAATGTATTTGGTTAATTAGTAAGAAATGAATGGGTTTCCTAAACTGAATGTTGTTTTAACTGTTCATTAATTGAAAATCTAATGACTGAATGTGTAATCTATTAATTTTGGGAAGGTACATATTACACGGAAGACTAGGGGTGGGCAAAACCCAAACCAACCCGAGAAAACCGATCAACCCGACCCAAACCGACCGGGTTGGGTCGGTTTTTTGAAATTTTTGGGCGGGTTGCGGGTTGTGGGTTGGGTAATCGGGTTGGGTTGGGTCGGGTTGCGGGTTAGCAACCCAAACCCGACCCAACCCAACCCAACCCAACCCGACCTAAAAAAAAAATAAAAAATAAAAAATAAAAAAAATCAATCCTTAAGATACCAAAATCGACACGGCTATATAATTATATGTACAAAAGAACTCGAATAGAAAAAAATGTTAGCGGATTTAAAAAATGTTAATACAAAAGAACACATATAATCACAAGCGCAAAAAATTGACAAAAAATAGAGAACGGCCCAAACTCAAGAAAGTTGATATACAGCTAACAAAAATATGCCCTCTACACGAAAGTTAATTACTTGAATTCCATGACAAAACAAAATATATTAAGAAGATACTAAAATTCACATGAACCGTGTAATTACTCCAGTGAAAAGAATTCGAATAGAGAAAATAATTCAGAAATAAAATTTCACGAACCTTAAAAATGAATTCTGTAATCTAATATTGGCACATTAAATTGAAAAAGGAGGAGTGTGAATCGATAAATTCTAATTTTTGATTTTCAAGTCATCACTCGAATCAATTTTCATTCAACAACTATATTTTCAAAGATAATTGCCGTCAAATTGTGGGTGCAATATTGAGCAAACCCGTCTCGTAAATAAATAGTCAAACTCGTCTTTGTGAATAAATTTTTTTGAAAATGAGATAGTATTTTTTTTGTAAAAGTTACTAATGAACATATCATTGGATTGTACTATTTTATTTTTCAAGTTTATTAACATTGGATGGCTAACGGTTATATTAATGTTATTTTATATCAAAAAAATGGATGATTTTAATTTTTGTATAATAAATTTTTCTCAAACCGACCAACCCAACCCAACCCGACCGACACATAATTGGGTTGGGTTGGGTTGGGTTTCAACATTTACATGGATTGGGTTTGGTTGAATTTCTAACAAACCGACAATGTTGGGTTGGGTTTGGGTTGGGACAAAAACCGACCCAACCCAACCCACGCCCACCCCTACGGAAAACTGTGGACATGACCTAGATATTACAGTTGAATGCTCAAGAACGCCATTATCGAACATTTCAAATTGTGAGATTTCATTTCCCTATTATATTAGTATTTGAATTATTTGATTATTGCAACTTTTCCATAGTCTCATTTTCATTTACAATCGTAATGAATGACCACAAAAAACCTAAAATGAAATATGTTTTCAGTGTCTTTCACACGACTTCAAAATGGTAGAACCATAATATCACGTAGATCATTGCATGTGCTGCCCTCTGGGAAGCACATAATACGTAATGATGTCCCTGAAAGTTCTACAAACTCACAGTCAGTTTGTTCTGTCGAGGAAACTTTATCAGTTTACAAGTGACATATGTGAACGTAATGAGTGGTACGAATGTTTTTCATGGTTCTGAGCTAATGTTTTCATATACAGTCAAAGTACCATTTCTATCTAATGTTTTATGACGAGTGTAGAATGTTTTATTTGCATACAGAAAATACTCAAGCTCAGAATAATGAGAACGGTCACACGAGTACTTCTCCAATTCGCTCACGAACACCGTTGAGCAATGTTACCAATGGTACGGTTACATATTTAATTGCAATCTGAATGTTTATAAATTTCAGTTAAATCATTTTAACTGAATATTTAAATTACAAGAGTCTTATCAAATATTTATTTATGTTATAGGTTTTCGGGACATATCTAATTCTATATAGCACATGCAAATAAACGTAGAAGACTGCGTCATCTTTCTTCTGGAAAACACAGAATGCATGACGGTCTAATTGAGGGACTTGTAACTCGAGATCAAATTTCTTCATTGATACTTGTGATCTGAATATTTTAAGACATATTAGTTTTGATTTGAGTGATGGTAAGTTAATTTGTTTTAAGTACATATTAATATTAATATTAATTATTTATTTAGGCTGACATGATAGGATGTGGAATGTCCTCAAAGTTTAAAAAAAAATTCCTCTATTTGTTATAGGAGAGGATGCTGCATCTGGAAATGAGTTTTCGAAGATAGGTGATTTTCTTTCGTTTTCGTGATAATAGTGACTGAAGTGTCTATTTTTCTTAGATTTTTGTAATTAAATTCTCTTCTTAACAATCTTTTGGTTTGTTTTAAATTGTTATCAATCATGTTAGTTCTATGTTGTTTGAGTATATTCGAATAGATAAATTACAGCAGATAATTATCCTAAGAAAACCCGCTGAAACATTAGATTCACAATTGTGTACCATTACATTTCAGGTGGCATACCATATTTTGAACTTGTGCATAAGATTAAAGTATTGTAGATAGTATATATCAATTTCATACAAGCTTTATAGGATTTTACACAAGGCTAGAGAGTAAACGTGATGAAATGTAATAGAAAATTTTAACAATTTCAGATTCAATCACGGGATGTATCAAATCTAGGTAATTAAGTGTAGATTAAGCACTTATCGAATTTCCTGTTGTGTATAATATGCTCAAATTTTTAATTCTTTCCTCTTTATTATAGGAGAGGATGTGGAATCCGAAGTTCTTTCAAATAAAGGTAACTTTCCTACCTTTTCATGATAATACTGCCTTACATATCTATTATGAAATGGATTTTTGCAATTTAAATCTATTTTTATCGAAGTTATTATTATTATTATTATTATTATTATTATTATTATTATTATTATTATTATTATTATTATTTTGGTCTGTTTGAAGTTGTTGTGATTAATGTTATTACTTCTATGTTATATAACATATTCAAAGATATCAATTATAAAATTTTAATACATGAAAAAAATTAAGTAGAAATATATTTATAAATCACGAATGTTGTAATTTCGGTGTTCTTTTCAAGAATTTGTGTGTGATCTTCTAGATCCTGCAAGAGAAAATGAGAATAACTTTAATTTTCTTTCTTCAGCAGATCTCCAAGGTATGTATTTTAAAATTAAAGGCAAAAATTTGGGTTTCTCTGCACCGGCCTCCGCGTGCAGGGGTACTAGCCTCCGCATTGGAGGAGGAAGATCTCCGCGTGCAGACATGAGTTAAGGAAAACATAAAAACAAAAAAAATGGAGATAGACATTATCTCTTATCTGCCTTGCACAAACAGTGAGTAAGCATTTAACATACTAATTACAATAGTATTAAATTTATTGTTCAATTTACTTTCATGCTAACAATACTAATATAGTCTAATACAATGTTGTTTCAGGCCTAATTGTGGAGTTTTTGTGTTGAAGTACATAGAATGCTTCATTTTAGGACTGTAAGTGTTATGCCCTAGGTCCAATCAACTTTGGACATAAGCACTTTTAATGTATATATAACCGATGCATATTTATGGCAAGATCTATTATTTAATTCAATTAATATTCTAATTAATTAAATAATAGAATCCGTAGATTCAAGTCTTGATGATTTGTTAATCACAAAGAGTTGTGATTGTGAGATACAAATTACATATGACTGAATCTTAAATCGTCCGTGGTCGTATGTAATAACGAGATACGGATATCGTTATTATGGATAGACCATCACGTGTGTCATTTCTTACTTATGAAGTAAGTAGTTGATCTTACAAGCTAAAGTGTGGAGACACTTGAATGAACACGTGAATGTTTTGTTATAGAACAAAACATTGGAGACCCGCTGAGAGATTCCACATGGAAAACTATCTGAGTGTCAGTGGTTAATCTCTAACGTTCGGTAGTGGAATTGGTCTTTTGACTTGAGGTCATCATAGTGCCTTATGTGAGGACAGTCATACTTTGGTGATGTCGAATGTTGCTCTGTCAAGGGTCGCTAATACGGCATCATTCGGGTATGTTAAGAATCATATGAAGGTTGTGAATGATCAATAGATGATTCGTCACTCTTAGATAGTAAGAGATTATGATCTACATTTCATCCAGTTAAGTTGATAATGAAATCCTTGGCCAGGTGAACTCATAAGTCGGAAAAGAGTTTTCGACTTACATTGACTTAACAGTAGGATAAAAGATATGATCGATAATTGAGATTGACATACGTCCATATCTCGTAATTGATCGGATCATATTGACGAAGGGATTATAGTTTCACGATAAACGAACAAGTTTGGTTTTGTCATGTCACGTGACATTTCCCGTCACATGTATTGCCCTGACACATTGCTAGATGTCAATCTGGGACAACGAATGTAAATTGATGATAAATTAAAATGGGTATTTTAATTTATCAGTTTTGATTAGATCAAAATAATAATTCACGTCGTTAGACATCGTGATCGGGAACCTAATGGGTCACACACAAAAGAGAATCAGAAGAATGATATTTACCAATTAATTAATTGACAAGTGTTGGATAATTAATTAATTGGGTTGCTTATTAATTAATTCGGGCCTATTAATAAGCAACCCAATTAATTAATTATACAACACTTGTTAATTAATTAATTGGTAAATTTCATTCTTCTGATTCTCTTTTGTGTGTGACCCATTAGGTTCCCGATCACGATGTCTAACGACGTGAATTATTATTTTGATCTAATCAAAACTGATAAATTAAAATACTCATTTTAATTTATCATCAATTTACATTCGTTGTCCTAGATTGACATCTAGCAATGTGTCAGGGCAATACATGTGACGGGAAATGTCACGTGACATGACAAAACAAAACTTGTTCGTTTATCGTGAAACTATAATCCCTTCGTCAATATGATCCGATCAATTACGAGATATGGACGTGTGTCAATCTCAATTATCGATCATATCTTTTTATCCTACTGTTAAGTCAATAAAAGTCGAAAACTCATTTTCGACTTATGAGTTCACCTTGGCCAAGGATTTCATTATCAACTTAACTGGATGAAATGTAGATCATAATCTCTTACTATCTAAGAGCGACGAATCCTCTATTGATCATCACAACCTTCATATGATTCTCGACATACCCGAACGATGCCGTATTAGCGACCCTTGACAGAGCAACATCCGACATAATCGTTCAAAGGACGAAGGCCGCACGGGCCGGGCGCTGCTCGCGATAGACCTTTGAAAGTGCAACGCTATTAGACGTCACTGCCCGCATCCTCAGCGGCGTCGCGTTGCGACGCTGCCAAGCAGCTCCCGTGCTGCTACGTAGCAGCAGCGGCTGGCGTTTAAAGTGCAGCAGCGCGCGCTGCTGCAGTTAGTTAGTTGCGCCGCATAGCAACACGTTTTCTGTATGCGCAATGCCGCGAAAAAAGCAGTGGTTTGCAGTCCGGCGCACCAGCCGGAGAGATTAAAAAAAAAAAGGGCAGTTTTCAATTAGGGTTTTGTTAGAGAAATGGGTGGAGGCGGGGGACCTCTGATTGCAATTTGTGAAATTGCAGGCCCCCGCTGCCTAAAATTATGAGAAAATGGTCATTTTGCAATTTTTAAATAAAGGGCACCTGTCATGCAATTTATCGAAATTGAAGGGCTGCCTTTTAATTTTAAACTTGGGTCAGATTTGCAATTTCCAAAAACGATTTTGAATTTTAAATATTAAAATTGATTTTTAAATTTGATTTTTAAATGGTTTTTGACACATATTATCAATTTTGACCCGTTTAAAATTTTATTAAAATTGACGACTTTTTATATTTTCGTTAAAATTGGATTTTAACTTAAATATTAAATTTTGACCCTAAATTGAATTTTATTTTATTTAGGAGTTTTATCCTAAATTAAAATGTTAATTCAATTAAATTAGAGTTGGACTCTAATTTAATATTTAATTAAAATTTGATTTTAATTAAATTATCCATCCCAAATATATTTCTTGAAATTAGAGTTGGACTCTAATTTGATAATTTAATTTAATTGAAATTTGATTTTAATTAAATTTTCTCACCCTAAAATTTTTCTTGAATTAGAGTTGGACTCTAATTTTGATATTTAATTAAAATTTGATTTTAATTAAATAAGTTCGCCCTAATATCTTGGAATTGGAGTTGACTCTTTTTTTAGTAATTTAAAATTTGATTTAATTAAAATTTAACCGCCTTAAGTTTTGAAATTAGAGTTGGACTCTTTATTTTTGATATTTAATTAGAATTTGATTTTAATTAAATTATAATTAATTTAAAACTTTGAAATTAGAGTTGGACTCTAATTTGATATTTAATTAAAATTTGATTTTTTAATTAAATTGTTCCGCCCTATAATAATAGTGGAATTAGAATGAGATTTCTAATTTGATATATAAAATTAAAATTTTGATTTTAATTAAATATATCCCCGCTAATTAAATTAATTATTAATTTGATTAATTAAAAGGAATTTTCAATTGATGATTTTAAATCCATTTGTCTAAATTAGTTTAGACGATTTTAATTGCTAGAAACTTGAAACATGTTTTGTTGCATATAATATTAGATATTATATAGGAATGTATTTATATGATGAATGTTTTACTAGTGGATGATTATGGACTCGACCATGTGGATGTGTTTGAATGGTTAGTTTTATTCTTGTTGTTTTATGGGCCTTGCGAGCTCTAATTTATTTTGGACCTGCGAGTTCGTTATTATTATTGTCCATTATTATGGGCTTGCGCGTCCAATATTATTTAGGCCTGCGTGCCAACTAGTATAGGATACAAGTTGCAGCTGGACTAATTGAAGATACAAGAAGAGGAGGAGACCATAGAGATGGAGCATTGTATGAATCAATGTTATACCCCCTAGGAACTGACCAACTAGTCTTCCTTATGGCTCGGAAGACTAGATAGTATAAGTCCATAATCGTCCACACTATTATATGTATGTTTATTTGCATGCTAGATGTATAATAAGATATATATAATTATTACGATGAGACATTTGCATGCAAAACCCCTCGTTGAAAATAAATTATTAAGTCATTTTCTTATTCGCCTTCCATCATTATAGTGAAAAAACGAGAATCCTAAATCGATCTCAAACTTGTTGAGTACACTCAAGTTGGGTCTATTATGGATATGTTTGACACTATGAAATATTAGATATTTCTGAATGATGGGTTTGACTTAACTAAAATTTATCTTTTGTTGAGTACACTCAAGGAGATAAATTTTAGAGGCATATTAAAATATTAAGTCATATTTTATTTTGTTTTCCATCATTATAGTGAAAAATGAGAGTCCGAAATCGATCTCAGGTTGTTGAGTACACTCAAGGCTGGTCTATTAGGGATATGTTTGACACTATGAAATATTAGATATTTCTGAATGATGGGTTTGACTTAAACTAAAATTTATCTTTTGTTGAGTACACTCAAGGAGATGAAAATTTTAGGCATGTATGTTAAGCTAACACATAAGATGTGTGAAGAAGACAAAGAGTTGTCAGCTTAATGATCTGGGAGTTGTATGGAGATACAATTGATAATAGTATCTACCCAAAATGTTTTATTAAGATTGTTGAGTACACTCAAGGTTTTGATATAACAAATGGGATCCTAGCCCACTGGGAATCAAGTATGGATTTTATAAATTTATGTGAGAGGGTCATAAATTTGAGTTAAACAGTGGGAGCGAAATTAATTTAATAAAAGACCATATAAATAAATAATGATGCATTTTATATATTATTCTTTTACTTTTCGTCGTTTACATTTATTGAATTTTGAGTAACCATATGTATTTGAGCGCGGCATACTGTATGCCAACAACCAAACAAATTTTCTTGATTGGCACCGTAATCTGAGAATTGTTCTCATGCATGATAAATTGATTATGTCCTTGAGTAGCCCTTTCCAGAGACACTCGTTGATGACTCGAATAAAGGAAGATGATGGCTGCTATAATAAACACAGTGATGACGATAGTACTGCAACATGTGTGATGTTTGCGACTATGTCACCTGAGTTACAAAAGCAACATAAGAGTATAGATGCTAACACATGATTTTCATCTCAAAAGTGTTGAATGATAAATAATCACGTTGTGGAAAGATATGAGATTTCCTAGCAACTATACCAGTGTATAATGGCAGAGAGAGTCTTTCAGCCAGTTGTGGTGTGCTGAAGACGACGTTGACTACTTTGAGAAGTTGTCTCAATTGAGTTCAATCATGAACAATGAACTAAGTATGACTTGGTTCTACAATCTTTGCCAGTAGGTTATTCATGACTAATTATGAATTTAACATGAATAAATTCGAATGCACACATTATTGAGTTGCTGAACATGCTTAAGACTGTTAAGCCCAATATCTATGTTTGTAGTGGGCAAATCTTAGTCAAAGATTCATGTAGGGAAGTTTAAAAGGATGTTTTAGGAAAACAACCAAGATGGCTAAGACAGTTAAAGCGAATAAGGACAATACCAAATCTAATGACCATTATTATCATTTTGGAATGATAGGTCATTGGAAAAGGAAATTTGCAAGGCTTATATCTACTTTCATTAGTTTCATGGGTATTGGATACCAGATATGGATCTCATATTTGTATAAATATGCAGAAAAAACTAAACAGAAGTAGATCACTGCAAAAAGGGAAAGAAGTTGAAAAAATTTGACATGTACGTTGAATATGAGCAAATGTTGCTGCATTGCCTATAGGAGCTACTTCTTACCTTTGCCTTTAGGCTTAATATTAGAATTAGAGAAATATTGTTTTGTTCTTGCCATTACCAAGAGCATTAAATAAATTTCATGTTTGGACATGAATTATTTTAATGTTAAGGACAATTGTTGTTCCTTTTTTTATCTTGATAAGATCTTAATGGTTATGGTAAATTAAAAAAATGACATTTATATTCTAAATATTGAGTATTCTATAATGAGTATAGATAATTGAAAGGCATAAAAATGATAATCTGAATAACACCTATATCTGGTATTGCAGATTTGGTCATATAAATGAAAATGTAATTCCAAACTTACATGGAGATGTACATTTGGGTCAAATGATTTTGAATCATTTGACAAATGCAAAATATGTCTGTTAGGCATAATGACCATATCTTCATTTTACTTGAAAAGGAGAAAGATCTGCATAATTACTGAGTCTAATACATAGTGATGTATGTGTGGACACATATCAATTAATGCTAGATAAAGTTTCTCTTATCTCATCACATTTACTAGATGGCTATTTCAGAAATGGTCATGTATATTTGATGAAATTCAAGTATGAAACTTTTGAAATGTTCAAGGGATTCAAACTAGAAATTGAGAAACAAATAGGTAAATAAATTCTCACACTAAGATTTGATCGATGTGGAGAATATCTAAAATGTAGAATTTTAGATTATCTAAAAAGAGAATGTGATTCTCTCGCATTGGATTCCTCTACATGCATTGCAACATAATAGTGTATTTTGGCAATGAGGAATCTTGCACTGTTAGATATAGTGCAATAAGGACAAGTCATGCAAATACTTCAAAATTGTTTTGAGATCATGCACTGATTGCCACGTGCCACGCACTAATCGTGTCCATCTAAATCGGTTAACAAAAACTCCATATGAGTTATGGAAAGACAGAAATGCCCCAACTTTTCTCATATGAAAGATTTGGGGCTGTGACGCTTATGTGAAGCGCACTGAATCAGATAAGTTTGAAACTAAATCGATAAATATATATTTGTGGATATTCAAAAGACAATTGGAATATCAATTCTATAATCCCGTTGAGAAGAAAAATTATGTTTTTCTCAAGACATATCATACTCTAGAGAAAATGTTTATTCTAGAAGAGGACAAGTGGGAGTAGAATAAATCTTGAAAGAGTTCAAGGATTCACAGATATAGTTAACCAAGTAGATAAACTTGAGTCTGATCCCAAAAATGTTGAGGGACATACTCTTGATCAGGAAGTGGAGACTCCTGAGGACACGACAGCTTTATGTAAATCTTGTAGGATCATTTCGACCTTCTAGAAGGTAAGAATCCATGATTACTAATCTAGCATTACTAATCGAGGATGATGAACCTACTAATTATGCATAAGCAAAGTCAAGTGTTGACTCGCTGACATGGCATAAGGCTATGATAATATCCGATATGAACTTAATGTTACCAAGGTTTGGACCTTGGTCAACCCGCCTAATGGATTAGAACCCATAGGTTGTAAATGAGTTTACAAGAAAAGTTCAATATGGATTAAAATAAGCCTTTTGGAGCTGAAATATTCGATTTGATATAAAAGTCAAAATGTTTGATTTTATCAAAATGAATTGTGTGTTTAAAAGAAGATAGTGGGAGCATTGTCGTTTCCTAATATTATATGGATGAGACATATTAACAGGAAACGACGTCTTTTATATTTCAATTGTTGAAATTATGGTTGTTAAATAATTTTCTTCATAATAGATATGTGAGAAATAGCTTGATCTATAGAGATAGATTTATAAGATTGCTTAACTCATCCAGATCTATATAGATAAAATCTTAAGAAGATTTTATATGGAGAAAATGAACTGGGAGTTCATGGATACATTGATGCTAACTTCTAGTCGGACTAGAATGATATCATATTTCAATTAGGATATTGGTTTACTCTTAAGCGATGTGTTGAAAGGTTCCAAATCGAAAATCATATGTTGATTCAATAATAGAAGCCTTATACATCACTGTTTTAGAAAGCAACAAAGTTGTTGTCTGGGTCAAAGTGTTCATTAATGAACTTGGAGTAGTTCCTAACATTGTTGATCACATGCTTCTGTATTGTGATAACTTGTTATTAATAAAGATGTAATTTTTTTGGTTAATTAAATAATTAATGATGTAATGTTTATGTAATTGATAAATAATTAAATAAAGTGCTTCTCTGTCATCTCCAACCCAAAATCACAAACAAAACAAAAACTCAAGGTATGTTAAGGGGTAAGAAGATGAGTTTACTTAGACTCCGTTTTGATTCTCATTAATGTAGAATGAGAATGAAAAATATAGCCGTTATTGGACCCCACACAAGAGATAGAAATTCAAAATTGATAGATTGATGTGATGATGGATAACGGTCATATTTTTCATTTTTATGGGTTTTTAATGAGAAAAAACGGAGGAGGCTTAAACTTTTTGCATGGCTTAAGTCTTTACTCTTTTTTTAAGTAATAATGCAATTCATTTTATCGCTAAAGTATGATATGTATTACGATAATATATGTATATCATGTGTTAGACTTAGTATTGGTAAGTGACGGGTAAATTTTCGAGGACGAAAATATTTTAAGGGGGTGAGAATGTAATACCCCGAAAATTTTCATAAAAAATATAATTCAATTTTTATATACTATATTTTAATATTTTGAAAGTTAGGGACTAAATGATACATTTATCAAATTATATTTTATTTGTGTCAAATATTTATATATTGATGGAGTTATCGTAAATATATGAATCTTGGTCTCGTTAGATAAATCGTAATTAGATATATAAATCAGATTCGAGAAAAAGTCGATCCGAATAAGTTAGCTCCAAGATATTTTAGTTTGAAGGAATTATCAAAAACTAATTTATTATTATTATTATTATTTAATTATAATTTTGCAAGTAGAGGGTGGTGAAAAAAGATTTTCCGTTAAAAATAAGAAATTCCGTTAGTTTTTCCGTTAAATCAAGAAATTTCGTTAGTTTTTCCGTTAAACCAACAAATTCCGTTAAATAGGCACTTTTTATATATAGAAGATTATATGTTTTTTAATCTGACAATTTGTGTAGATTTATTATCTTAAATATTTTGTTACATCAAATAATGGGGTCAAACGGGGCTATAATTAGTCGATGTTATTGATGACTCCAAGTCCAATATATTCCATTGGTATGCTGTAATTAATATATGAATACCCTCCTCGGAGACCGAGTTCAGAGAATCATTTCTTGATTAGGGAGCAAAAATGGTTTCTTAATCTATAGATCAGAAAACTAAAATTCCCAACTAGGGAGTATAATCTTGATTGCTAGTGGGGAAAAACCAAAATCGAAAAAGAAAAAAAATTCACACACTAGTGTTTGGTGTTGATTAAAATCGAATTTTTAGTGGATTGTGATAGACGTTTTTGAAATGCGTAGTTAAAAAGATGTGACACCCATGAAATATGTTGTTGATCTTGATTGTTTGATTTTGACTTAAATTAAAATCAGATTTCTAGTATGCAGTTGACTTACCCTTGGAGGAGCAGATGCACGATCTGTTGACCTGTGAATTGTAAGACCAATTAATGTGACGCGAGTAATATTATTAATAAATTAATTAAAGTAATTTATTATTGCTAAAATTCTATTAGTCCATTGAGAAATGACAATTTTTTATTTTTATTTTTATAACTATCCACTTTGATGATAAGTGTGTAGTTTCTAGACCCATGGAACCGTCTCTCTCTGTCTATAAAAGTGAATGAAACCCATCAAATTAAGATGTTCAATTACATAGAGGTAAAGAGTGAGAACGATTTCTTGATTTTACGAGTTTCCCTTTTGTAGGTTTAAATTTTTAATTAATGTTATGGATTAAGATATGTTTCTTGATCAATTAAATCTATATGTGAAAATCATGAATTCTAAAGATCTTGGTATTAGGGTTAATAAATTGCTTATATGTGATATCGGAGCCAAGTTAAGGAATTTTTGATTTTCTTTTATAGATTATTATTTTTCGCTCATTGATTCTTAATTTCTTATCAAAAGTCGATTCTTTATTTCATTTTTTACCCTACAATTGGAAAGAAGTGCCGTACCCTATATATTTCTGGAAAAATTCTACTTGTACATCAACTTTTATACATCGGGGTGTACACCCCCTCACATGAGGGGTGGGACCCACTGCATAAAATATTTTTTTATTTAAGCGGGTCTCATCCCCATGTGAGGTGTACACCTCGATGTACACTCTGATGTACCAGTAGTAAAACCGATATTTCTGTCATGTCTTGATTTATGATTGGTTTGAGAAAATGTCATTCTCTTGGTTGAGTTTAGTCAAGCCGCCCATTCTGTGTATAATTTGGGTGTACTTCTTAGTTGATGAGTTTTCAGTTTTCTATTGACATTGCGGGGACATGACTACGTCTTAAACTATAGACTACAGAATTGGAATTCGATAGTCATGTGGACCAATTACTCCAAACCTATTTGATGTTGAGCAATGATCGGGACATGAACAGGGGTGCCATAGGAATTGTTAGTCATGTGGACCATTTACTCCAAACCCATTTGATGTTGAGCAATGACCGGGACATAAACATTGACGTCACAGGGGCCGACCCTGTTTATGTCCCGATCATTGAGCCGGGAGATAATGCTTTTTCCTTTGATATTTACTAATTAACTCTAGTTTGATGCTTTCTGTATTGTAATTAGTGCATAATATAATTTAGTGTCAATTGTGATTAGCAGCATTATGTTTCATAAGTCTAGTAATTATATATTTTATAAATTGATTAAACACGGTGATATATGAATAATTAATTATGATATTGAACTTTGAATTTCGGATTAAATTACATTATGTTTACTTTAATTACTTACTTTTCATGTTTTGTTTATGTAATTAATGTTCGATTAATGTTGTTTGTTAGTTATCAAAGTGACCAAACATTATGATAATATGATACTAAATTACATAATTTATGTGTTAAGTACTCTTAGTTTGATGCCTATAAATGAAGATGACATTAAAATTATTGTTCGTAGATTATAAAATTATTATAGATTGTCCAAATGCTGATCAATTGACTTTATTAATCTTGAACATTATCGTGGTTAATTGATATATTTAGTTAGATGTGTTTTGTATATCAAAAGATAACATACATGTTTGATTAAGGTATATTAGTTAAGTGAAACCAAACTAGCATCATTATATTTGGTATGATTGTGTAAACGTAGTATCATCTAAAGGAGAACAATGGTATACATTTAATGTTATCTGAATTTGAATTTAAGTGTTTAACTCAACACTTAAAGTATTGATGTTAGATTATTTTATATTTTGCAGTTTCAGTTCCCGTTTCTCTACATTCACATGCTTCGTCTATATCACTGTTCAATGGGCTCAATTTCTCTGACTTGTGTGAACAATTACGGTTCAACTTAGATGTTTTGGATTTAGTCTTCGCACTTCAAGTTGTGAAATCTATTGATCTCACTAATGAAAGCGATGAAATATCTTTCCATAAGGGTTGGGAGAGATCAAACAGATTAAGCCTAATGTTTATGTGGATGACCTTAGTAAAGAATATCAAGTCCACTATCCATAAAACTGAGATTGCTAATATATGAAGTTCGTGGAAGAACATTCCAAACATTTGATAAACCATTTGCTGGCACACTGATGGGTACCTTAACTACCATGAAACTTGATGGTTCTCGTATCATGCATGGGCATGTTACTGAGATGAGAGTGACATGCAGTAAGACTTAAGACTTTTGGGATGACTGTGGATGACTCTTATTATGTTTTACTTAAGGATGATATATTAAGTAACCAAAGTATGAGGAATTTTAGTTTTTCATGTGTAAGACCACATCATGATGTAATATTACATGGACCAAGTGGGTGAATGTAAGATCAATTAATGTGGCCCAAGTAATATAATTAATAAATTAATTAAAGTGGTTTATTATTGTTAAAATTCTATTGACTCATTGAGAAGTTTCGATTTTTTTTTTTAAATAATTATCCACTTTGATGGAAAGTGTGTAGTTTTCATTACTCATGAAACTACATCTCTCTGCCTATAAAAGTGAGGGAAACTCATCAAATTAAGACATTCAATTAGAGGGAGGTAAAGAGTGAGAACAGTTTCTAGATTTTACAAATCTATCTTTTGCACGTTTAAATTTTCAATTATTGTTATGGATCAAGATATGTTTTTTGATCAATTAAATCTATATGTGAAAATCATGAATTCTAAAGATCTTGATATTATGGTTAAAAATTGCTTACATGAATTCCAACCAATTTTTTTAGGTCAATACATATGAAAATGTAAATAATAAATAAAAGTAGAAAAAAATATGCTTTTTATAAAAAATGGCCAATATTTGTCTATCGTTCTTCAAAAATTCTATTTTTCTCAAATTAATTTTTCCAAAAAAATATTTTGTACGTAAATTCAAAAATTTTCCCTTCCAAAATTACTATTACAAAACTCATTTTCCCAAAAAAGAACTATTTTCCCATATGAAACCCCTGTTTGGTGGTAAATGAAATTAATTTTTTAGAGAATTTTGATAAAAGTTGATGAAGTATGTAGTTAAAAAGATATGAGACATGTGATTAAAATTAACTATTGATTTGACCTAGATTAAAAACTAAATTATAATTTCTACCAAACAAGGGCGAAGTTTGATAACCACATTTGCACATTTTGATTTGTTGATACGTACAATCTATTTCTCAACGACACCTCTTTTCTTTCACGTGGCTTGTAAATGGTAATGAAGAATTTTGCATATTTTTAACAATGAATTTAATTCCAAAACCTTCATCTTCCCTCTTGGACTATGGCTTGTTCGTTCAAAACATATCAATTATCGGTTTCAAGAATCGTATGGCCAGTGATGATGAGAGCTTTAAGCTCGTCTGGTCCAACTTTGGATTCAGTCACCTGGGGCATGAAAGTTGAAAACAACACCCTACCCGCCTGCACAAAGGGCCCCAGAACCTTGGCGTGGACAAACATTGATTTGGGTGTCTGGGTCAAGCCCATACAAAAATGGACCGGGCTGGGCCAGGCAGATAGTTCGACCACTTTTATCTCTAACCATGAATAAATTTTAGGGTCCGTTTGATTGCAAGACTGGAAAATTGGTGGAAAGAAAATGTTTTACCGAGAATTAAATTGCCTAAAATTTATTTTACTGGAAATTATAATTAATTGTATTTGATTGGTATAATTTTTCACCTGAAAAATGTTGAAAATTTGATATCCGTTTGACTTCGTTTTTCATGAAAATTGTTCATTAAAGTGATAATTTTTTCTACAATTGAGTCTAGAATTTGTTCCAATTGTCAAAAAATAAATTAAAAAAATAATTTTTTTTTAAATTACCGTACTAAATATCATTCATTTATCTTTGTTTTGCGTGAAAATTCTCAATAAAAGTTATTTTTTTTTTAAATACTTGATAGAATTTGTTCTCATTGCTAATAAAAAAAAAAGTAAGAAAATGAAAAACCACCAAAACCAAAAGAAAAGCAATTCTATGAATTCAAGGAAACAGGCGCGTGAAGGCCTCAAGTGGGAAAACAGTTCCTATGAAAACTTATGCCATCAAACACCACAATTTGGAGAAAATGGAAAACATTTTCCTTCTTCCATGGAATTCCTTAGCTATCAAACACACCCTAGAAAACTTCATCCTTACATCTGAACACGAAATAGGGATCGCAATGAGGTGGTGTGGTTGGTTTAGCCATTTATGGCACTTTCCGATCCCATTTTGTTCGAAATTTTTGGCAGGCAAGATGGTATATGATTAAAATATCTATATTTCGTTTCTTTAAATTCGAGATGGAAACCATATTTTTTGTCATCCCCTCGATTCCGTAAGAGGGTGAATAACTTGTCATCTCTATTTTTCCAACGTGTTATCCTACTTCGAATCTTCGAAGATGAATAACTTCTGTCCACGGCTTTTATTATATACATTTTTAGAAATAAAGGATAGAGGAAGAACAAGAAATACAATGATCAACTAAAGACATAAGTTGTTCGTTTAAACCAGAGTAAAAGTATGGGGTGTTTACAAACGTTAAAAATAAATTACAATATTAGATATACGAATAATGTTATTATTTAGTATCAGTGGTGTTAGAACTCCAATTTACATACCATTGTGTGATAGATTCAATTGAATGTGAAATTATGTGATTCATTTAATTGTATCTTACATTTAAAAATCATGCTATATGTACAACCATGATGAACAATTTTTGTTGACAATCATGAGTTGACAAAATCTACACCATCCATTTTAAAAATCATTTTTAAATCAATCAAACAGATTTTGACAACAATCATTGTACGTATAGCATTATTTTTCATTTAATGCCACCTAAACTGTAACATATTCGATAATGCTAAATAGCATTATTCTAAATATAATCTTATAACTAAAAATTTATATTAGTAAAAACATATTAAAAAATTTATATTAGTATAATTTGAATGATTACGAAAAGAATATAATTTGAATAATTTTACATATAATAAATGGCAAAACTTTACAATAAGATGTATAAATATAAGTTGATGCATTTCAACTTTATTTATCTACCAACTATTTGCATAATTTTGTAGTTTCAAATTCATTAAAATTAGACAGACATTTTACTAAGTTATATATTTTCTGAAAAAATAAAAATAAAAAATCATAAGATGCAATTTACTTGACAATTAAATTATTAAATAATATTTCTTTTACCTGAATTTTGTAATTCGTTCATCCATTATCATATTTATTTGCATTAAAATTAGACTTCGATGTTGCTGTTAAAATTAGGACTCAATATGTTCGAGAATATGATTTTAACTGTTTTAAAATATTTAATTCTGTAATATTATAAGAGCTAAAAACAGTAAATCTTGAATTTTTATATGCTAACATTGAAACCATAAATCATATCAACATTAGTTTATTGTTCATCAGCCTCATAATGCCAAATACTACACTATTTTATTCACATAATAATCATACATCAATTTAATTTAAGTTTGATGCAAAAAGAAATAAACTATGTGATGGTGGTCTTCTCCATCTACACTAACTTTTTTTCTTTTTGCTTGTTTGTTTTTATCAACTTGAATCGTGGAAGAATTGTTGGACGATCTTATATCTAAAAAATTAATTATAATTTAGAATGAGGAAAAGTTGTAGTCTAGTTTAAAAAACATTATTGTGTTTAATTGCATTTATTTTTCATAAAGAATATCAGATTTTCACCCAAATTCCTACTTTGAAATGTTTGATTGTTATTTTTTTTTTCCATTGAATTCCAACATGTGAAAAATATGTCTAATTTTCCTTATTTTTAAGGAAAACTGGGAGTATGTATTTGCTTTATCAAAATAAGGAAAATATATTTTTCTAAGAAATATTTTTCATGCCAATCATACACACTCTACATTTCATTTTTACCGATTTTGATGGAAAGTATACATTCAAGAAGATGTTATAGTTAGCATTCAAAAATTTTGTTCCAGTGATAGTTCGGATTTTTAGAGCTTGTTTGTCTCCCATTATTAGGAGAAAAATGAAGTTTTGAATAGTATTTTTTGAAAAATGTGTGGTTGAAATTTAAAGTAAGTTTATTAATTTTTGTGTAGAATATTTTTTTGGGTGAATGTGTGATGGAGAATCTTACTGTAGCAAACAAAATTTTAAATTAATGGTTAACAAATAGGGGGCTAAAATTAGAAAGTAGAAACTGAAAAAAAAAAAAAAAAATTTAAATCTCATTTTTATCCCGTCAACAATATATTTTTTTCACTTTTCTTTAAGAAAGAATACATAAATATATTTTACAAAATTGAAGCTAATTAAAAAAAAAAGCTAATTAGTTTCTAGAAATATGCAACTTTTCAAAGAACTAATCTTTCACTCGTGTGATGCACGGTGTGATGTACAAATTATAAATTAATACTATTCTGAATCATCTCATAAGTCACACGGACAGTTATCTGTACAAACTTTACAAACATTTAACGGGGACGTATGAAATATTTATTGAAAGCAATATCGACTACAATTTTTCGTCTGTATCCACACATCTTGTCCGATGAAATTGATTCAATTGGTTGTCCTAAAATGAAGCATTCTATGTACTTCAACACAAAAACTCCACAATTAGGCCTGAAACAACATTGTATTAGACTATATTAGTATTGTTAGCATGAAAGTAAATTGAACAATAAATTTAATACTATTGTAATTAGTATGTTAAATGCTTACTCACTGTTTGTGCAAGGCAGATAAGAGATAATGTCTATCTCCATTTTTTTTGTTTTTATGTTTTCCTTAACTCATGTCTGCACGCGGAGATCTTCCTCCTCCAATGCGGAGGCTAGTACCCCTGCACGCGGAGGCCGGTGCAGAGAAACCCAAATTTTTGCCTTTAATTTTAAAATACATACCTTGGAGATCTGCTGAAGAAAGAAAATTAAAATTATTCTCATTTTCTCTTGCAGGATCTAGAAGATCACACACAAATTCTTGAAAAGAACACCGAAATTACAACATTCGTGATTTATAAATATATTTCTACTTAATTTTTTTCATGTATTAAAATTTTATAATTGATATCTTTGAATATGTTATATAACATAGAAGTAATAACATTAATCACAACAACTTCAAACAGACCAAAATAATAATAATAATAATAATAATAATAATAACTTCGATAAAAATAGATTTAAATTGCAAAAATCCATTTCATAATAGATATGTAAGGCAGTATTATCATGAAAAGGTAGGAAAGTTACCTTTATTTGAAAGAACTTCGGATTCCACATCCTCTCCTATAATAAAGAGGAAAGAATTAAAAATTTGAGCATATTATACACAACAGGAAATTCGATAAGTGCTTAATCTACACTTAATTACCTAGATTTGATACATCCCGTGATTGAATCTGAAATTGTTAAAATTTTCTATTACATTTCATCACGTTTACTCTCTAGCCTTGTGTAAAATCCTATAAAGCTTGTATGAAATTGATATATACTATCTACAATACTTTAATCTTATGCACAAGTTCAAAATATGGTATGCCACCTGAAATGTAATGGTACACAATTGTGAATCTAATGTTTCAGCGGGTTTTCTTAGGATAATTATCTGCTGTAATTTATCTATTCGAATATTCTCAAACAACATAGAACTAACATGATTGATAACAATTTAAAACAAACCAAAAGATTGTTAAGAAGAGAATTTAATTACAAAAATCTAAGAAAAATAGACACTTCAGTCACTATTATCACGAAAACGAAAGAAAATCACCTATCTTCGAAAACTCATTTCCAGATGCAGCATCCTCTCCTATAACAAATAGAGGAAATTTTTTTTAAACTTTGAGGACATTCCACATCCTATCATGTCAGCCTAAATAAATAATTAATATTAATATTAATATGTACTTAAAACAAATTAACTTACCATCACTCAAATCAAAACTAATATGTCTTAAAATATTCAGATCACAAGTATCAATGAAGAAATTTGATCTCGAGTTACAAGTCCCTCAATTAGACCGTCATGCATTCTGTGTTTTCCAGAAGAAAGATGACGCAGTCTTCTACGTTTATTTGCATGTGCTATATAGAATTAGATATGTCCCGAAAACCTATAACATAAATAAATATTTGATAAGACTCTTGTAATTTAAATATTCAGTTAAAATGATTTAACTGAAATTTATAAACATTCAGATTGCAATTAAATATGTAACCGTACCATTCGTAACATTGCTCAACGGTGTTCGTGAGCGAATTGGAGAAGTACTCGTGTGACCGTTCTCATTATTCTGAGCTTGAGTATTTTCTGTATGCAAATAAAACATTCTACACTCGTCATAAAACATTAGATAGAAATGGTACTTTGACTGTATATGAAAACATTAGCTCAGAACCATGAAAAACATTCGTACCACTCATTACGTTCACAGATGTCACTTGTAAACTGATAAAGTTTCCTCGACAGAACAAACTGACTGTGAGTTTGTAGAACTTTCAGGGACATCATTACGTATTATGTGCTTCCCAGAGGGCAGCACATGCAATGATCTATGTGATATTATGGTTCTACCATTTTGAAGTCGTGTGAAAGACACTGAAAACATATTTCATTTTAGGTTTTTTGTGGTCATTCATTACGATTGTAAATGAAAATGAGACTATGGAAAAGTTGCAATAATCAAATAATTCAAATACTAATATAATAGGGAAATGAAATCTCACAATTTGAAATGTTCGATAATGGCGTTCTTGAGCATTCAACTGTAATATCTAGGTCATGTCCACAGTCTTCCGTGTAATATGTACCTTCCCAAAATTAATAGATTTCACATTCAGTCATTAGATTTTCAATTAATGAACAGTTAAAACAACATTCAGTTTAGGAAACCCATTCATTTCTTACTAATTAACCAAATACATTTTATGAAGTCCAATTTTTCCATTTGTTGATGTGCTAGTTTGGAAATATCCGCTATTTGATTAAGCATACAATAAAATATTGAAGTCAACAGGGTTTTAGGAACCTCAATTTATACATTGTTTCATGAATTTTTCCTATATTATATTTGTAAGTTTAACTGCCTAAAAGTAGTAAGCATTTGATTGGCAAAAAAAAAAAAAAATTGAGTATAAATGTCGAAATAATAAACATAAATAAAAAAGATTGTAATCAGGTTAATGAACATGAAGATAAAATCTTAACATTTAAAGTCTGAAAATCCCAACCGAAAAAACAATATATTAACTACCATGTATGACATTTTTCAAAGTCCGACTGTAAATTTTTCTACATTATTTACTATGAATACCTATTCTGAGATAATTTATAATTCCTAACAAGATTATCAATGTCATTAATTGTATGAGAATAATTAATTGATACCGGTTGTTAAACATATATGAAAAGTCTTAATGTCAACTACTTTTCACAGCAAGAAATTATGGCCTCATTAAATTCTTGCAACAACATATTAGTGGTGTAAAAAACGTAGAAGCAACTACGCACTATAAATGTGTTTACTCAACTTCATTTATTATCATTCTCTGACATTTTGAATTACTTCCATGCATGGCTTCAATGGTTAACCTTTCCTCGTTCTCATCTCCATTTCTCCTCTAGCAGTAAACATGGCTGAGACAACAGCTTGCGTAGAAAATTTGCTTACTGTAAACCAAAGAAATACATCTTCCTCGATAAACAACCCATCACATTTAATGCGGTACGTTTATTGCACATTCTGTAAGCTAGAGGAATAATAGCTAGGATAAAGGCTCAAAAAAGCAAAAAAATGGAAAAAAATATTTTCAAAATTTTTAAAGAAACATTAAACAGCTGTCATGCATTTTATGTGATGTAGTGGTTGCTCATTGTGGCCGCCGTATAGTACTTCAACAGTGATTTGAACTGTTAGTCACCATTTATTAGTGTTTCAAAATTATTTAGTTTAATTTGATATATTTAAATTTAAATTTAACTTATATATATTTTAATTTAACACTATTCATCAATAAATATCTCACTACTCTTCCCCACATTTGTTCCACTACTTTTTCCCACATTTGATCACTATTTCTCAAGGTTAACTGTTCATTTTATTTTTTAATATAAATACCTACCAAAGGCAAAAAAAAATTGTGAATATCTATATCTAAAGGAAAAAAATTTGGGCTCAAAAGCGCGATTATGATAACTGTATCAAAAGTTATAGTCGAAATACTAAAAAAAAACCAAAGTTGCACGAAATTATGACTCCAGGGACCGAATTGTTCAAGTGTCAAAAGTTTAAGAACCAAGGGTTGCAATTTTTGAAGGATAAAATTGATACAAAAGTCAACATATAAGGACATCGACTGAAAATTGTTCAACTGGCAAAAAATTCGAACAGAAGTAGGGAAATAACTTAAATCAGCGAGTTGTAAGGGAAAATGACTTAAATTGACGATTTGGAAGGGAAAACGATGGATTTTGGCATCGAAAATGGCTCCCACCCAGCATAGCTTGGTGAGCACGATTGACCGCCAAAAAGACATTTCCGAATTGGGGCCATGAGCGAGATTCTGATAACCTAGCCAAAGTTATGGTCGAAATAGTAAAAAAAGAAATGAAAATGAAAAAAAAAATCACTTCAAGGCTCTCCGCGCGTGGAGATTGAACATCTGGACACAGAGGTTCGAAACCTCCGCACACAAAGCTTTCAAGCTCCGCGCACGGAGGTTTGAAACACACTGACACAGAGGGATGAGGGGTCCTTTGGGGTAGTGATTTTTCTCGTTCACTCAAACATTTGCTTAACCTCTTTTTTGTTCATTTTTTCATTTTTAAATAGCTTGAAAGAAAGTTATGTTCAAACTTTGAGAAGAGATGACGTGAAGGCAGTTGTCATCACCATTTAAATAATGATAGAATGTTGTTTTATATTATTCATTGGAGATGATTAAAAATATGGAATGTAATTTATTACGTTTGAACAGGTGCGCAAGGCAAGTTTTCTGGTCGATTTGATATCAGTGCATTTGGTAAAATCCAAGAAGGAAATTGTAACGACCCGGGTCCCACTTAATGGGATGTCCTGACCGTTAGATCGATGACGTACTGTCCCCACTGTACCAACATGGGTCTTTTTCAGCATACTTTGTCCTCACTCGCACGCTCCCCGAGAAAACTTCCTAGGGGGTCACCCATCATAGAATTGCTCCAAGCCAAGCACGCTTAACTGTGGAGTTTCTAATGATGGACTTCCGGAAAAGAAGGTGCACCTTGTTGGTATGAGTAGTACCTATCAAATCTCTTAAACTTTCTTGGTCTGGGGTATTACAATCACCCTCCGTTAGACTCGCGACGTCCTCGTCGCGCTTGATCCATCTGAGGATCCATTGCCAGGCGTTGGGATTCTAGAGGTGGCTCCTACGAGTTCAAGAGGTGGCTCCCGTCCTATGGCGTAGCACTTTGTCCCACATAGCACTTAGTTCCCGATTTTCGGCTGGCAAACGTCTCTGATACCATTTGTAACGACCCGAGTCCCACTTAATGGGTTGTCATGGCCGTTAGATCGATGACGTATTGTCCCCACTGTACCAACATGAGTCTTTTTCAGCATACTTTGTCCTCACTCGCACGCTCCCCGAGAAAACTTCCCAGGGGGTCACCCATCATAGAATTGCTCTAAGCCAAGCACGCTTAACTGTTGAGTTTCTAATGATGGACTTTCGAAAAAGAAGGTGCACCTTGTTGGTATGAGTAGTACCTATCAAATCTCTTAAACTTTCTTGGTCTGGGGTATTACAGAAATGGTACATGTTATGTGTTCACTTTTAATTATTGATTTGGTTTTTTAGTTGTCCCAACACTTCTTTGCTAATGCGACCCTATATTGATCTCAGTTGCTGCACCGATGCCAGGTTTTGTGTCATTGGAGATTCTTTATGATATCGTGGCAGGTTTATTGTTAGGTTTTCTCCATCGTTTAAGCTGTAGTAACATAAGTTGTAGCATAATATTTATTTTTCTTACTTTATTTGTTTATATTTTTTTGTTCGTGGGTGACTTTGTTCTCAGCAGCAAGAAAGCTCTTGGCGGCTGCTATTGATGGTCTAGCACTGGGTGGAGGATTAGAAAGAGAGATGGTATATTCAACTACATATATTTTGCGGACAAATATCGGAGAAATGTGGACAAATACATATTAAAATGAGTCGCGAGTTCGCAAAATTAGCACGTAGCATCTAAATCACCCCTTCAGCAACAGTAAGTTTCAAAATCTTTTCAAAAAGTTTCAATTGTTTAGCAAGTCTTTCAAGGCATCTAAATCACCCCTTCAGCAGTAAGCTTCAAAAGATTTTCAAAAAGTTACAATTGTTTAGCAAGTCTTTCAAGGCATCTAAAACACCACTTCAACAGTAAGCTTCAAAATATTTTCAAAAAGTTCCAATTGTTTATCAAGCCTTTCAAGGCTTCTCCTGCTTTATAATCCTTCAAATCTTGTTGCTTGACAATTGTGTGGATAAGTATATGTCCAACGTTCTCTTAGCTTTGTTACTGGGTTCGAGCTCGTCCAAGGAAAGTGGCTTCTGATGCGTCTTGGTCGGCGTGTTAACCTCATTATCAGATGTAGAATCCTATTGTAATACAGAAAATGAGTCAAAAGAAAAACCAATAATCAATTAAAATTAATATAACATAATCTAAAAAGGATTCACAAATGTAAGACATTTAACTCCTTGTTGGCATTCTTGTCAGACTTCAAAAACATATCAGAACCCTACATAATTATATTGAGTGAACTACATCGATATGTTATGTTACGAAAATAAACAAAAGCTATGTAGTTGAGCTAAATAAACCATGTAATTAATTTAACTAACCTAACTTTCTACGTTCGGAAATATAACATACTTGGATATTAAAGAATCATCAACGGTTAACCTTATCACAGTGAATATATCACTGCGCTGCTTGATGTTTTGTTGTCTAACTTGAACTTTAAACAGTATTTTCCTGTCAACCAATGCTTCGATATCGTTTGAGTAAGACAAATCTTCCGTATTCTACTAGTAGGTCAAATCTCTCTCAGGTCACATGTAATTACATTTAATTATAAAATAATAATTATCGTAGTCATAGTAAATATACTACAACTTACCTGAACCATATCTTCATTTAGAGTAGCAGCAGTCTTCCCTATCAGTTAGTTGTAAGCATTCACGATCCTACATCAAAAAAGATGCACTACCCGTTCCATCTATTACCCTCAATTGAACCTTAAACCTTAAATGGAAAAAAAGATTTGTCAACTATATTTTCTGCAATGATTATTCACCTAAGAAGAAGGTAACGATTATTCACCTAAGAATTCCATCAGCGCTGAAACTATCACACTTCTCACAATGGAATCTGGTCTCTATAGGGTTAACCTTTTTCAGACACTTCTTACACGATAGGTAACACCAATTCCGATCATTCTCAACAGCCACAATAGTAGCATAAATCCAACAATGACCAACCTCATACATCGGAAAAAATATTTTCCATAATATAATATAATCCTTAGCAAAAATCATTGTATTATATATCATATACTTGTCTGCAAATATTACCTCAGACGAATCCAGTAGTTGATCAATACTCTTGATATCGCAACCTCCACCTGTTAAGTCATCTGACACATCATAAACAGAACTCGAGGATATCTGACTTATCCTCTAGGTCAGACTCTCGTTTCCAGTAAACAACCTTGAATAGATTTTCAATGCTATATTAACTATTGTATAGTGAAAACAAACAAAAATATATTGTCCATCCACGGTATACGATAACATACTTATCTCGGAATGTCTAAACTTCCGCAAGCTGGGTGTTGACACATAATTTCGTCACATGATATGTGTTACATATCCTCATCTTACCTACAACAATATATCAAAAATATTAATAATCATCATGCAAAATGAAACTGATTCACGGTTATGTAAGTGTAAAAAAATAGACCTCTAAACTTTTTAGCTCGACACATCTGAAGTAATAATATGGCTGGTTCTGGATTTTCAGTATCCAGGACGTTGCTAAGCTCATCAGCCTGCTCACCCGAGATGGTACAGGACAACCGATTATTCCTATTGCATAAGAAGCAGTAAGTGTTAATCGTCGTACTTAGATAACAACTACGCGCTGCCAATGAAAGACATACTCAATATCCTGTAGTAAAATACCAATCATTCTTATACTTCTCCCAGAGATTTCTGTCACGCGTTTTCTATAACGTGAATTTATGCCGCAAGTGTACGGTGTCAAGTTTTGTAATATAGTATGAAAGTTAGGATGTCGAACCCACAGGGATTGATATTGATATCTACTGAGTACTGTAATTATGTAATTTGCACTTTATTTGGACAAGCAATTGGAATGATGTTGTAATTTTTATCTAATAATGACAAACTAAAATTGACAATTGAACAAATACAAAATTCAACGAAATTATCAGGTTATAAAATTCTAGGAAATGATTTCGTCGCACTATCAACAATTTTTTCATCCTAAAATTGCTAACTAAATCAGATTTTTCTTAATTTATAGGTAAGAACCCTAATTTAATTCTATCCCCTCTCTTGAGTGCTGGCTAGAATTTATTTCTACAATTTAATTTCAATATCTCTATTCCGAATTAAATATATAGGAATTATAATGCACGTGGTTCTTAATTCAAACTAGCCTCAAAGATCCGTACTTTCTCTCGAAATCCACGAAATCTAAGTTATGTTGTTTTATGATCACACATAATTTCTCACTCTCAAGTGTCGAAATTCATGCATCAGTTCATTCAACTAGTAGCCAAGCAATTGAAAGCATTAAACACAAACAACATAAATAAATTGATAGAAAAATTCAAAAGAACTAGATAATTAGGAATTAAAACATGTCTGAAGTCGATTATATCAAACCCTAGATCTAAAGTATTAGTTCATGATAATTATAATTAACAACATGGAGTTTAATATGAAAAACATAAATAAAGAGACAAGAGTTTAGAAAAACTGATTGTCGCCTCTTGATTTCTTCTCCAACTCGTGTCAATCTTTCCTTCTTCAATGAATTTCTTCAAGAACTTTGCATTGTGTTTCTTCCCTCTTCTAGCCGTTAAGAACCCCTTTTCAGGTCTTCCAAAAGTGTATTTATAGTTCCCTAAGTTTGCAAGACGAGTTGGAGGTGGATTGGACCGGATTCCTCTTTAAAAACCTAATTTGTCCTTTTACCCGGTACGCTGGCGCCGCCTATGCAGTTATTTTTTTCTTCTGCTGGCGTCGCGGCGCCAGCCTTGCAGTTTCATTTTTTGTTTTGCACATCCTTCAATATTTGTATCATAACTTTTTCATCTGATGTCCGATTGAGGTGATTCAAGATGATGTGGAAAGCTGATTCAAAGAGATACAACTTTGCTTCTGACATCATTCTCCAATTCGATCAATCTCTATGCCAACAATAGGTCTCAATATGAGACTAAAACTCTGGAGCATAACTTTTCGGTTGGAAATTGGTTTGTGATCATATTTTGATTAAATTTGATCCCCTTGACGTCTTCCTTTATGAAATTGACTCTGAGCACTCTCAAATCTTCATTGTGAGGTTCAGCACAACTTTTAAGTATTTGCGCCTTATTCCTTGAACTTTGGATCTCTTACAATTTAGCTCATTTCTCCAATTTTGCCAAATTTTTCTTATTTCCTTCTGTTTCATCAATCTATATCACAATATCAAAACACACATTAAAACGCCCTAAAACTCTCTCAAGGATAATAAAATAACACATTTAGTACATAAATATCATGAGTTAGAACCCTCATCAATTTCCTTTGAGCAGACTGTATCCTCGCCAACAACTTCTCCAATTACATCTAAAGACAGAAATATTGATTTATTCTCCGTTAACGATTAACATTAAACATTGTGAATCCATTTATCTTTAAACTGGAACTCCATAAAATATGACATGACATATTAAAAGTAAAATTACCAATCAACTTGTTTTCATCTATTTCAGAAGCTGACAACAGATCACCAAACAGAATAAAATCATAAATATGGGATGGAAAGCTATTATCTTCAACTTTATTGACGCATGTCTTCATCATGAAATTCAGCTTGTATATGTGACCTGAAGCTTTGTACTTTGAATTGTTGTAACCAATGACGAAGTCACGCATAAGATATAAGAGTCCTTCATGGATGATGGGCTTGAATGTCTTGATCAAGTTGCGTTTAACCGATGCATGAATTCTAGTGCCCTAGTATTACACATCCCACATCGAATTCATTATGAATAATCTACATAACTTAGGATTAAACAGTTAATATTAGGTTGAAAGCTTTGTTAATGGCAATGGATTTAAATAATACCATCAAATATTAAAAAATCACACATAACAAAATCAAAACAGATTTGCTTCCACATCAAGAATAAATTGCAGTTCATATACTCACATCTCTGTCGATCAATACCATCTCCAAGTTGTAAATGTTATTTTTCAAATGTAGGATTTTCCTAAAGTCGAACAACGCGAACACGGAATGCCCACTTGGTTTTGGTAGGAACGATGTCCGTGAGCATATCTATGATGTGAGCCATCTTACTGCACATAGAAATAAACAAGGCTACTTTTTCAAATCTTCCTGCATACGTTTTAACTTAGATTGCCAAAATACGCCTAAAAAAAGAATAGGGGTGATCGCTTACATGAGAGTAGGGCAAGAGAGTCTGCAAAAACTACCTCAGAGCCGATGGATTGATATCGCACGCTTCGCGCAATGGTACTCCAAAACTTTCCAAAACTTTGTCAGTGAGCAGAGATACACTCAATCAAAGGTAGATTATAGCATGTTTACAAAATCAACTTGGTTAGTTCCTTTACAACCTATTTAGCTATGTAGAAGATACAATAATGGCTAGAAATTGTGTTGATACCATCAACAAGCTCAAAGTATTCTCATGACAAATTTATTTAAAATCAAATATTTTTTTTTTTTTGTGTTTTTATTTTCTAGGCATTGAAGTAGCAAGGTCTAGACAAGGGATTTACATATGCCAAAAGAAGTATACTGTAGATATCTTGGTAGATTCAAGCACTCCTACTATGACTCTCTTGATTAGAATATTAAAAATAGCAAAGATAGGGAGAGTTGCTGTCAGATCCATCTCTTTACAGAAGATTGATAGGAAGACTACTATATTTGACAATCACTAGACTTGATCTTGCATATTCAGTCCAATTGTTAAGCCAATATATGGGAGATCCCAGTATATCACACCTACATGCCACTCATAAAGTGTTGCGATACATCAAAAGAGCACATTGACAAGGGCTATTCTATCTTACAAGTCAGGGCTTTAGTTGGAAGGTTATTTTCTTGGCTCATGTATTCTCTTAAGGATTTACAGATTGAGAATCCTCAAGCAGTAATCCTAAATTGTGATAATAAAGCTGCCATTCACATAGCCACAAACCTGGTGTTTCATGAAAGTGCCATGTATATTGAGCTCGACTGCCATCTGGTTCGAGGAAAAAATACAACAAATGGTAACATCATCACTAAACATGTTCCCAGTGCACCACATATTGCACACATTTTAACAAATGCTTTAAAATCCCAAAGTTTCATTATCAATTATCCAAGATAGGAGTAATAGGACATCTACTTTCCATTAAGCTACTGAAGCTAGAGGAATGAGTCACTCTAGAGTTCTACACACTTCAGCAAGACACAGCAAGACATGGACAAGGCAGTAACAGACGAAAGAATTGTCTGAAGAATGATATTTAGGATTGGTTATTTGGTTATTGTACATCTGTTTTCTCTTGTTGTTTAAAGCCAGTAAATTAGCTAGGAAAGAATTTTTCCATTGTTGAGATTTTTCTCCTTGTTATTATGTGTATCCATTTTGGGAATGATGTTGTTGTTGATATCCAAGAACTATATGTGATCTTAATGTATTGGTAGATTTTGGAGTTTTATCTCTGAAGATTGATTGTGTATCCTATTATTTTCATAGTGGAAGGCTTTGACTGGACTAGGTCTCGGGGTTTTTCCCTTCACACCGAAAGGTTTCCTCGTAAACAAATTCATGTGTTCCAATTGTATTTTTCATGTTAGTGTGTGTGAGTTATTGGAGCCAAGTATTATTATTATTATTATTATTGGTCATTTTTTAATTCTGCCACTATTGAGGAGTTGAAGAAATTTTTCGCTGTCTTCTTGTTTGCTTTATTGGTTCAATCTCAACAGCAGGAACATCAGAAGGTAGACAGAGTTGGACGAAACCTTAGCGAGGCCGACATATTTAGGCTAAAAATTAGGTAAGAGGATATTTTTGATATTAGGACCTTCAGTGTCTACTTCTACTATCCACTTGCCCCAGATTTGTATACCCAGAAATGATGAACATAACTTGCAGAAAAAGTAAAAAGCTTGTTTTTCAAGTTCTACGACTTTCCATAATTGTTTTGAAGTGATCATTAAAAGTTGCAACTTATTTGATTAACCTAATTTTTCATCTAGTGTTGTTAATTCCAAAACTCCTTAATGGATTTGGTCTAGAAAGTTTACAAACTATTCCAAACTTTTGTGCTGCCTATTCAGATCAAAAATGAATGAAAGCTGAAAACCAAGATTTTTAAAACTGTTGTATTTCTTAGGAGTATAGGAAGAAAACTAAAGGGGGCTATAGGGTAGGGTGAAAGTGTTGGATATTGAACTAACAAGAGGAGAAGGAAAATTCGACATTTTCATTACCAAAAAACATGATTTTTTACAAGACTCTACATTTATATCTATACAAAGCAGAAATAACAAGGGGACCACATCTAATTCACCCTTCGTTTTGTACTTACTACAACAATGTCATATTAGACAATACACAACTTGTAGTAGCTCACAACTAGATTAACTTTACATCATATCATAGTGTAAGCTTTAACCAAAAATATGTAACCAAATGACAACCAAAATACAATTGTTTAACGACAACAAAAGTGTCACACTTACCTATTTATTTCAACAGAAAAGAACAAAGAGATTTTAAGGTAATAATAACGAGAAATATTATTTCTAAATGAAGACTTAATGTCTTGTTTGAAATTACATGCTTTTATTTCTGGATAGAGATGTTGACACACATTAAAATGCAGCCCAAAATCAAAGGGAAGTCCAATTGAGAAAACCAAGATAAAGACCCAACGAAAGCCAATTAAAAGGCCCAGAAGAAAAGCCCAAGCTAGAGGCCTGTGGAAAAGCCTGAATATTGGAAGACCAAGAGCAAAGGAATACCATCGCCCAAGATTGTGGGACGCCCAGAGTCCGAACGAGGGTAGTACTGCACAATCGCCCAGGACGACAGCCTCATTGTCGCCCAGAACCCAAAGTCGCCCAAAATCAAAAAAGTCTAAAGGATACAGTCTGGAAGCGGTTGGCAAGTAAAACCCGGCACGATCCCACGACCCAGGAAGCAGCAAGGGTAGTGGCAACGGTTATTAAGCAACTACTCCCCAAAAAAGCGGTTCCTCACTAAAAGAGTGGACTGTTGCGAAGGTAATGGAGCAAGTCTGAGCAGTTTCTATAACCAAAGGATGCTCAAGAAGTATAAAATGAAGTAACGTCATAGAAGAAAAGGCGAATCAAAAACTCTCTTAAAAAAAAAAAAAAAAAAAAAAAAAAAGTTTAAAATTTAATCATTTTTCAGTACTCGTGTGCTTGCGCCCCTTTAAGGCCGTTTGTCTACTTTCCAGTTTTAATTCTTCACTAGTAAACGCACCCCTTTGTGGGACTTTGTTTCAAGAGGTATGTTCCTTACACAATCGTCTGACCCCTCTCTCTTCGTAATTGGGTTGTTGGCGGGTTGCAAAATGCGCGAAAACAATTTGGCACGCCCAGTGGGATAGTTGGTGTTTTGTAAGTGAAGATACAAAAGAGAAAAGATATCATGCCTCATAAAAATTCTGATAAGGAACCAGCAAGTCAAGGAGTAGTCAAGTCTGTGGTTGAGCGATACGAGGAGCAACAACATTCCCCACAAACAAATGGGCAAAGTCCAAGCAGCCACAGCCGCTACGAACCAATGACAAAATTGAGCCTCGCAATGCGTGAATGGGGGCGAACTCACGGAAGGGACGTGCGGTGAACAAGGTAACTTCTACGTCAGCATTCATAATAGGGATAGAAGATTTACCCAGAACGAGAATAGACATTTTGATAATATGGCTAAACAACTAAATACGTTTAATGAAATCATGAATAAGTTGGTAAGCCAAAATGTGTCAACCTGTTATACCTATAGATAACCACTTCCAGTCTAGGACTATCGTGGGGCATACTTCGCCGTACAATTCTCTTGGTGTAAACTCCGGCCCAAATCTGGAGCCACCTTTCGGCCCTTCTACTTCAAACCCAGGGGAAAACGGAACCATAAATGTGAATAATGGTAACACTACGTCTAACCTGGGGGGTAGTACTACCATGAGAGACAATGTCCCAAATAATGGACAGAACGGGTTGAGTACGAATGACGGTTTAAACACTCAGTTTACCGGTCATAACAACCTGAATAATGGCATTTTTATGGCCAATCAATGGCAGACCACTAGGCCTCCCACGAATCAGCCAATGGGAAACCCATATGACCCTAACGCCGCGCTAAGAAACCAGATTATGGAAATAGTGCAAGATCAAATAGCAGTTGGGGTACGTCCAGTGATTAGGCCAATTTACAACAAGCCATATCCTGATTGGATAGATCAAGCATATCCATGGCCTAGAGGGTACAAAATACCGAAATTCTCACTATTCACTGGCCTAGGAGAAGTGTCCACACTAGAACATGTAGAGAGATTCACGTTGCAAAGTGGTGAGGTGAATGATTACCATTAGTTGAGGTTGTTCCCAAGTTCCTTAACAGGGGTAGCTTTTCTTGGTTTTCCTAATTTGCCAGCAAACTCCGTCCAAACCTTGGCAGCAAATGGAGCAGTTATTCCATGCTCAATTGCGATTTGACGAATTTACTGAGTCTGAAGTTACACTGGACGATTTGGCGAATTTACGTCAATTGCCTAAAGAGTGGGCAGAAAATTTCCTCCAAAGGTTCAAAACGGCCAGAAGTAAATGCTTTGTGCCGTTACCAGAAAAGGAATTCGTCAAATCCGCACAAAGTTGTTTAAGCTGTGATCTAAAGAAGAAATTCCATGATAGAGAATTCCCAGATTTATTCCAACTTAGCGCAAATGTCGTTAGGTATGAGCGACTGGTGAGAGAGGAAGAACAAAGACAAATTCCCGTAAAGGACTTATTATAAAGACACGAATTTCAATGTTCATACTATCGATTATGGTTATTATGACCAGACATAAATATGCTTGGCTGAGTTAGAAAGGAGAAGAAGCATATACTGGTCCCATGTTAGTTAAGCCAAAAATAGTAGTCAAAGATGAACCTGCAAATGGTGAAAACAGAAAGACGCAAACGTTCTCGTTCGACATAACCAAAGCTTACCTTATATTCGATAATAAATTCTATAAGGATAAGTAGAGAAGGTTGAGCGACAAACACAAATTGCCAGACCCTGAACAAAGTAAGGGTAAAAAATACTGCAAATGGCATAATGCATGGTCACATACGACTAATATTGTATGGTTTTTCTGCCATGTGTTGCAGGCGCTATCGAATCAGGACAAATTACGTTCGAAGAAAAGAAAGATGATGGCGGTGGATGAAGATCCATTCCCACGGCCACTAGCAATGAATGTGATAACGACTGGCTTGAAAAAACATAAATTGCCAAAGTTTAAACTGGTGATTGATGACGAAGAAGAAGAATCCAAACCACCTCCCAGCGTTTTCGAACGCATCAAAAGGAAGTAGCCCAAACAGGGCGAAAATATTCTGTGCGACAGGTGTAAGCACGAGTTGAAGGCAAACACAGGGTCATCAATGACACGGCCATTCCACCATCGGCCTCATTTCGTGCCAGTCGCTCAGCCTGTCAGGGGGCGAAGGGTGCCGTTGTACGAAGGATTACCTAGAGAAAGGGGGTTTGGGTCGGCCGGTCAAAGAAGAAAATTTAGGCCGCAGCCTCGCCAGCCCAATGTATGGCATTTGTTCCAAAACAATGCAGGAAGGATATTGCCATTCAATGAAATGACCAGAAACCAACAAAAGGCGTACCAACGTAATGACGGGCGGATGATGAGGCAAAAGCAAGGAGAATCACGCCCTAGAGCGCCCAAAACGCTCAGGATAGCCAAGAAAATGCTTTTGAAGATAGCGAAGAAACAGGCAATGGTGAATCAATGGGAGATTTGACGGAAAGCTCATCTGGTAGATCGAATTTTGAGCGAGACAGGAAAGATGAAGAGGATCCCGACCAACCTCTAACCATCCAGTTTGGCACATTACCTCATGTCCTGGCTAACAACTACCTGTTGGCCGACGAATCAAAAGCAAAGAAAAAAGAGGATAATGAAGTAGATATTGTGTGCTACGTCTGGCGCGAAAGGCCAAACGTCCAGAGAAATGTGCGATGATGGAGAGGATGATGGTTTAGACAGATGTGAAGAAGAAATTGATTAGAGCAGAGAGACGGAGCAAAGGGGAATTTAGTGTTGCGCAACACCCTGTTGAAACAAATGCACCAGGAAGGACGTACGCGACGTGGATTTTGGGAGAAAATCTGGTCGACCGTTTTGAGTTCTATGTGATGTATGGGGCGGCCAAAAAGAAAAATGAGGGTACCTCGTTCTGAAAAATATGGATCACCCTCCAGAATAATGCCTCCTCATACAAATTGGGTAACTGAGGAAAAAGTATTGGAAAAAGAGAAGGAAGAAGCCAAGGAAGAAAGCTCAGTCCGATGTGTTGCACGTTGATCTATCACCAAGAGATAGCACGCCAGAAAATAGGCAGGAAATGGAAATAGACGCTGCTGAAAAAGTCATCTTCAAAAAACCAGCGATGAGGTTAACCAAACACTTAAGGCCACTGTACGTCAAAGCCTTGGTTAATGGTGTACCAATAGTAAAAGTACTTATTGATAATGGAGCGGCTATAAACACCATTCCAGCCAGAATGATGAGGAAATTTGCTAAGACAGAAAGCGACATGATCCCAACAGAAGTCATTCTTACAAGTTTTAATGGTGGGGCAACTTCAGCAAAAGGAGTTATGCCACTTGACATAACTGTAGTGACAACCACTAGGACTACTGTTTTCTTCGTGATAGACGGTCCTACCAGCTACAACGTGCTATTAGGAAGAGACTGGATCCATGGCAGTCGATGTATTCCCTCATCACTCCATCAATGCTTAGTCTTCTGGAACGACAAAGGGGAAGCAGAGGTGGTGCAGGCAGATCATAGGCCCTTTGTGGCGGAAGCGAATTCAGTGGAGAGGTTCATATATGAAGGGAATTATCGGCCTGTCAGAGTGGTTCAAGATGGGGAAGAAACTCAAATTACTGCCCGAAGCGAAGAGCCTTTTTCAATAGATTCGCTCACTGAAATGTTTAATCAAATGAGGCCAAACATAGTGGCCCTGGAAGAGCCAGTAATTGGCAAAAAAGAAGCCAAACAACCTTAAATGAGTTTTCAACAACGAAAACAAGAGGCCGAAATTCAGGCCTTCAAAGCCAAATTGATGGCTTTCAATAAAGAATGTGAATGTATGAAGAAAGAAGAAGTGGCGTTAAAGATGCTGAAGGACAAATTGATGGTGTCCGAAATGGAGCAGAGCTTGGATTGGGAAGTTCATAAAGTGGATTGCCTGGAAGAGCAAAACTCTCTAAGCAACGTGGATGATGAAGCGACGAAGATCCCTAAGTCAGGATATGCACAAGCTCAAGACCCCTTGGTCAAGGTTAACATTGGTGAGGAAGGAGAGGATCGTCCAACGTTCGTTAGCCAAATGCTGCCTCACGAGGTTAGTAACAGATTAATCGCTTTATTGAAAGAATATAAAGACTGTTTTGCTTGGGAGTATGAACACATGCCTGGTTTGGATAAGAACTTAGTAGAACATAGGCTGCCGACTAAACCAAATTTTAAGCCTCATAAGCAACCTCCTAGGCATTTCGCCCCCAATGTATTGCCAGAAATCAAAAAAGAAATAGAGCGATTACTAAAAGCAGGTTTTATTAGAACGACCAGATATGTGGAGTGGTTATCTAATATAGTGCCAGTATTAAAAAAGAATGGCAAGTTGAGGGTATGCATAGATTTCAGGAATTTGAACTTGGCTACTCCCAAAGACGAATATACAATGCCTACAGTAGATTCTCTAGTAGACTCGACTGCAGGACATGTGATGTACTCTTTTATGGATGGATATTCGGGATATAATCAAATCTACATAGCTGACGAAGATGTACACAAAACTGCCTTTAGATGCCCTGGGTCTTTAGGGTGCTTTGAGTGGGTAGTAATGCCGTTTGGACTAAAAAATGCGGGGGCAACTTATCAAAGAGCAATGAATCTCATTTTTCATGATATGATAGGCAAATTTGTGGAAGTTTATGTAGATGATCTAGTGGTCAAATCTGTTAAAGAAGAAGACCATTTTGAACAACTGCGATGTTCATTCGAACGAATGAGGCAGCATAAACTAAGATTGAACCCTTTGAAATGGGCGTTTGGCGTGAATGCAGGAAATTTCCTTGGATTCCTGGTACATAAAAGAGGGATTGAACTTGATAAGAATAAAGCGAAGGCCATTTTAGAGGCTAAGGCTCCTAGTAATAAAAAGGAGCTGCAAAGGTTTTTAGGCCAAATCAATTTTCTAAGACGCTTTATATCTAATTGTGCAGGGCGAACGAAAGCGTTTTTGCCTCTCCTAAAGCTGAAAAATCAAGACGAATTCGTCTGGAAAGAAGAACATCAAAAGGCTTTTGAAAGCCTGAAAACATACTTAACAAGCCCACCAGTGTTGGTGTCACCAATCCAAGGGCGGCCGATGAAATTGTACGTGTCGGCTGAACGAGAATCGATAGCGGGGATGGTCGCACAAGAAGACCAAGTTGGCGAAAAAAGGGCGATTTATTATTTAAGTAGACGGTTAACCAAATGTGAATGTAATTATTCTGCTATCGAGAAGTTGTGTCTCGCATTATATTTCACATGTACAAAATTAAGGGCCTATTTACGGCCTGTGACAGTCTATCTAATTTCCAAAGTTAATTTATTCAAATACATGTTTTCTCGCCCTATTTTACACCAACGAGTGGGTCTTTGGACGTTAGCACTGTCGGAATTCGAAATAAAGTATGTGCCCCAAAAGACAGTTAAAAATCAGGCCTTGGCTAATTTTCTGGCCGATCATCCGTGCCTTGACATGCCTAACGAACTAGAACTTGAGGTTGATTCATTTGAATTAAAACCATGGGTTTTATGTTTTGATGGATCGAAAACTTCTAAAGGAGCAGGAGTAGGAGTAGGAGTGGCTTTGATAAATCCTTTAGGGGTTTGCTATAAGTTCACATTCACCTTGGACAGGATCTGTACTAATAATCAAGCCGAGTACGACGCCCTAATTGTAGGCTTGGAATTGATGGTAGATATGAAAGTAAAGAATGTAATCGTCAGGGGCGATTCTCAATTGGTGATTCATCAATTGACCGGTGATTTCAAATGTCAAAGTGATTCTATCATAAGTTTATACGAAATCGCCCAAGAGTTGTTGGAAGAATTCGACCAAGTAGAGCTTCAATGTGTTAATAGAATATACAATGACATGGCCAACGAGTTGGCCCAGTTGGCTTCTGGCTATTCAAAGGCGATAAGTTGGAAATCTACCTATGAATACGGAACTATGTTGCCCGTTGTTCAGCGGAGGGCAAGGAAAATGGAAATTCAATGCATAGAAGATGGGGTCGCACTGGATTGGATAGATGAGATTAAAGAGTCCTTCAAAGAGCTTGATGGGCGAATTGATAGACGAACGAAATTACGTTTATTGAACTATGCATTAATAGACGAAGAATTGTTCAAAAAACGTTCTGATGGTGTGTTATTAAAATGCGTGAACTTACAAGAGGCTAAGACAATTATGGCCGAAGTGCATGAAGGGATATGTGGAGCCCATCAGGCCGGCCAAAAGATGAGATAGCTAATTATTAGAAGTGGATATTTTTGGCCAAAGATGGGTAAATCATGTGTTCAATATGCAAAAGGTTGTTTAGCATGCCAAAAACATGGTCCAATACAGAGGGCACCAGCAAGCAACATGGCACCCATTATCAAACCCTGGCCGTTCAAAGGTTGGGCGATAGATTTAATGGGGAAGATTTACCCTCCATCATCCAAACAACACACCTTTATTATAGTCGCCACGGACTTTTTCACCAAGTGGGTTGAGGCAGTGCCTCTAAAGGAAATCACCCAGAAAAATATGATAGAGTTTATCCGAGACCATATCATCTACAGATTTGGGATCCTACAAACTTTAATGGCAGATCATGGGACTTCCCTAAATGGAGATCAGGTGAAGGAATTCTTGAGCGAGTTTGGAATTAAATTGGTAAATTCCACACCGTACTACGCTCAGTCAAACGGTCAGGCAGAATCATCTAACAAGACTCTGAAATCTATCATAAGGAAGATGATAGATGAAAATGCCAGAAATTGGCACGAATGCTTGAACAAGGCCTTATGGGCTTACAGAACGTCGCCCCGTTCAAGCACCAACATCACGCATTTCCAACTCACTTATGGGCAGGAGGCTGTATTGCCCGTGGAAATCAACGTGCAATCCATAAGGGTGCGTCGGCAGCACGAATTGAACGAGAATGAGTACAAGGAATCGTTGATTCAAAATTTGTTAGAATTAGACGAATTGAAGTTAGACGTGCTAGACAGGTTGCAAGTTCAGAAACAAAGAGTGGCTAGATTTTACAACAAGAAAGTTATAGCCAAGTTTCTTAATGCAGACGAAGTGGTTTGGAGGGCAATACTTCCTTTAGATAGTAAAGACCCAAAGTATGGCAAATGGTCGCCAAATTGGGAAGGGCCATATAGAGTAAAGAGTGTATTGCCTAATGGAGCTTACCACTTGGAGGATTTAGATGGTACTAGGCATATAAGATTTATTAATGGTAAGTACTTAAAAAGATACGTTTCATCCCTTTGGGAAAGTGAACAGATAAATACATGAGTGATAAAATTGCAATTGCAATGAAATTTTGCCAAACGATGGCAGTAAATAAATTGGACGATCACGTTCTAAATAGAATCGGGGAAACAAGTCATATTCAAAAAAAAAATAAAGTCCTTTATTAACCAAGTGCTCCTTACAAACCATTTCTTTACAAGAATTAAAAGACACAGTCCAAGATACAAGGCTAGACACGCTACAAATTATCTTCTGTCTGGCGGGAACAGAAAGAGTGAAACCAGTGCGGCCAGCCCTTCAGTCCATGGCCGAGTAAGAGGGTGAACTGCCCCTGCAACCTTCCCAAATGCATTACTGCAATGGTAGACGAGGAGAAGTAGCCCTTCAATCCATGGCCAAATAAGAGAGTGAAATGTTCCCTACAGCCTTCCTAAAAGCATTGCTGCAATAGTAGACGAAGAGAAGCACTCTCAACAAGCAAACCGATGGCAAAAATCTTGCCTCGGTTTGACATTTCCTATACCTCCCATACCAAAAGTGATGTCAAAACAAAGGAGATGAGTCGAGAAACCCATCCCTGTAGAAGAAGAAATTGTTGGTAAACGATCGGAGTGCCATGCAGTGGCAGGAAGCTTTGATGGTAAGAAATAGAATTTGAGAAGGCATGAGGATGAAAACGATAAGTATAAACAGGCATATTTATAGGGGCTGGAAGATCAAAAGCCAGAATGTGGAAGGTCATATTTATGACCAGTGAGTGAAACCAATACGGCCCAAAGATTTAGGGAAGAAAATTCAAATGCCAAGAGGATATGCATGAATGTTGGCACAAAGACTGAGTACGAGGAAAATCGTTGATCAAGGATAAACGCCACTTCAAAATAACTATTCATTAACGACGATGAATGACATCAGATTACATAAAATCAAAGCAGTCAGCGCGAAAAGTTACAAAAATTAGAACAGTAAATGTTCAATTACAATTCGCCCCGAGCTGAGCGCATCTGTTGCCTAAGTCTATCCCACTCTTCGCCCTACCTAGAGGAAAGGATACCTAACTCCTTCACTAAGTCATCATCAACCTCCAACTTCTGATACTGCTCCAATAGAGATTTGGTTTTTGCAATTCCTTGGGATGCAGTACGCCTTTTAGCAGCCATTCTCGCCCTGCAATCGTTCATTTTCGCTTGCAGCTCTTTCATTTCAGCAGTCAGGCTCAACATCAAAGAGTCTTCCACTACAAGTTCTGAAGAGACCTCAGTCAAATCAGCATGGTTCCTGTCAATTTCCTGGAGCAAGGACTCTTTCTCAGAAGAAGCGCGGAGATATTGGGCACTTCGGGTCTTCAATTCTGCGTTCTTGGCCAACAAGGAAACGATGTCGGCGTGAAGAACCCTCAGCTTCACTTTAAAATCAGTAGAAATGCTGAGCGATGGGAGCGAAAGTACTTGCAGTAGGTTCGCACTCAACATATCTAGCTTGGCCTTTTGCTGAGCAGCGCTGGCATGGCCGATCTCCATGTCCATGAAGGAAACATACTCAAACAATGCCTGTTTGAGAAGTGTCATGTTCTCGTTCGCAGGAATGGAAGATGATGCAGAAGATGTTTTCATGCGCGCCCAAGAGGTGAGTAAATCTTGGATAGAGTTAAGAATGCTATCAGATTCCTGCAAAAAGAAGTTACCAATATTGAAGGTTTTCTACACAACAAAGCAAAATCAGAGATAAGAGCGTAGTAAAAAGACCTCATCGGCGGTGGTTGGAAATTCAGGCGCTCCCCTTATTTCTTCCATCACTTGAGGAGATTGCCTTTTAGCTGGGCAAGAAGGACCTTCCCCACCGGACGAAGACACAAGAATCTCTGCACATTTCATACCGCAGTAAATCAATGAGACATCAGCGATAAAGAAAGGCCAAGACGTCAAAAGTAAGCATTACTTTCTAGGTCCACGCTTGGGGGGTCGACACCCTGAGGAAGGGGATTAGCTGATGATGATGTTGTTGGAGCTTGATGCTTGGGCGACGCAGCCTTGACGAGAAGGGATGAAGAAGAATCTGCCAAAACTATAGCCTTGGAAGCGGAAGTTGAATCCTTCTGAAAAGATTTTGTAAAAGCAAATCATTATCGCATGAAAAGAAACAACTTGTGCAGTAGGTGAAGTTCAGTTACCTTTCTCCTTACGATGAGGGGAGCGTCATCATCATCATCATCATCCTGCAGAGATATTACGGTCGTAGCTGGCCGTTTGCGACTGGGAGCACCTTTAGAAACGGTAGGCTTCGAAGTTGGGGATGAAAGAGCAGAGCGCGTAGAACGAGAAGGGGACGCAGTAGAAATGGGAACAGTACCATGTCTATCCAGGAGGTGGAAAGCGCGATTCGCATCAGTTGAAAACAACCTTTGCTTCACTGATGGCCACAGTTGGTCAAAAAGAGGATGAGTAACGGCAGTAGGATTGAAGGGAGCAAAAGTAAAGCCGGTTGCCAAAAGTTTATTACGGGCGTCTATGGCTTGGGCTTCTGCTTTGTTGAGGATGTAGAAGCGATCCATTAAATTATTAGAGTAGTAAGGAGGGATAGGCCACATTTGGCCGAAACCAAGCTGACGAGCACAAAATTGAGGCGCATATATCTCTACACCCGCCTTAGCATTGGTTCCTATCAGAATGTCATGGAACAATTCTCTCCCTACCAAAAATTGAACCCAAACAGGCAGAAATGTATCCGCCTCTGCCAAAGTAGAAGGAGGCCGTACAAAAGGAGGAATTTGCTCAGAAGAAAAAGGGAAGAACGAAAGGGTTGAATTCAAAGTGTAGAAGAAAGTGAAAACGTCTCTCATAGACATATTTACAGGGCTCAGTTGATGAATAAAAAGCCCATAGCAGGTAACCTCACGGGGAGGAAAAGGTGGAATACCCAGTTGAGGGAAATAAGATCTCAACCACAATTGAGCAAGCCATAAAGGCCCGCTGCCAGTGGGAGATGCATTATTTTTCAGTTGGAATTGGAGCATGGCCATGCCCCTATAAAGAGCAGCCAGGAGGAATGAACATAAGTTCAAAGGTCTACCCCGAGCCAACTCATGAGATAGGGCAGGTAGCTCATGGAGGGTTTCAAGCTGGGAACACAGAGAACATATTTACAAAGCCAGACTTGGAGAAAAGCGACTCGCTCAGAATGGCCAGGTTCAGATACAGTAGTGACATAACTGCCCTGCATGCTCGAATAAGACTCAGTAAGTTTTTTATCAAATTTTGGGGCAGCACCAGAAATTAGCATACCAGGAAAAATAGTATCGCCTAAAGGCGGAAGATTCAGCAAAGCCCCAACGTCCCTCAAAGTAATGGTCATGGGACCAAGAGGAAAAACAAAGGTATTGAACTCAGGGGACCAAAAACTTAGTGCGATTGGAAAAAGCACAGGGTCATACGTTGGGGGGAAAAGGGTAATCTCCAATAGGTCCAAGATTTTAGCACGTTCAAAAATTAATTTGGTGGGACCATGAGCCACCATACGTGCATGCCACCTACGGAAAGATGCATCAGTTTTAGGCCAAGTGCGAATACCTTTATCATGGATCGGCCTCAATGGCAAAGATTGCGAGAAAGGGAGATCTTCAGAGCACGGGAATAAATGACCGACCGCAGCCCGTTCGACGGCTTCAGCATCATTAAACGATGGACCCAGATAAAACTCGTTGCGGTCAGCATTGGATTGTGAAAGAAAAGACGGGTTCGCATATGGTCTTGCGAGAAGGGTCTGGAAATCCTCAAAACTGAAAACATTGTCCGAAGGAGTTTGAGAAGTAGTCATTATGACACCGAAGGTGCGTTGCTCTCGAAGATTGTATGGTTTAAATCGAAGGTTGCCGCAAGGGAGACGGTGAAATGGCGAGAGAAAGACGTAATGCCGCAGAGATGTAAATGAAAAAGAATGCCGCGTACTTTTGGGGTTTTAAGGGTTTATAACGTCGCAACCTTTCAGGCACTAAAACGCCGACGATTGAAATTCTGGGGAAGTTCAAATATCGCGGGAAAGATACAGAATGAATATGGCAAAATTAATGATTAGTATTAACTCTGCCATATTGGGGGGTAATTGTTGACACACTAAAATGCAGCCCAAAATCAAAGGGAAGTCCAATTGAGAAATCCAAGGTAAAGACCCAACGGAAGTCAATTAAAAGGCCCAAGAAGAAAAGCCCAAGCTGGAAGCCTGTGGAAAAGCCTGAATATTGGAAGCCCAAGAGCAAAGGAATACCATCGCCCAAGATTGTGGGACGCCCAGAGGCCGAACGAGGGTAGTACTGCACAATCGCCCAGGACGACAGCCTCATTGTCGCCCAGAACCCCAAGTCGCTCAGAATCAGACAAGTCTAAAGGATATAGTTTGGAAGCGGTTAGCAAGTGAACCCGGCACGATCCCACGATCCAGGAAGCAGCAAGGGTAGTGGCAACGGTTACTAAGCAACTACTCCCCAAACAAGCGGTTCCTCACTAAAAGAGCGGACGGTTGCGAAGGATATGGAACAAGTTTGAGCAGTTTCGATAACCAAAGGATGCTCAAGAAGTATAAAAGGAAGTAACGTCATAGAAGAAAAGACCCCGAATCAAAAACTCTCTACAAGAGATCATGTAACTTTTATTCCTTAGTTTAAATTTAATCCTTTTTCAGTACTCGTGTGCTTGCGCCCCTTGGAGGCGTTTTGTCTACTTTCCAGTTGTAATTCTTCACTAGTAAACGCACTCCTTTTTGGGACTTTGTCTCAAGAGGTCTGTTCCTTACACAATCGTCTGACCCCTCTCTCTCTCGTAATTGTTGGCGGGTTGCAAAAACGCGCGAAAACAAATTCATTGTTAAAAATATGCAAAATTCTTCATTACCATTTATAAGCCACGTGAAAGAAAAGAGGTCTCGCTGAAAAATAGATTGTACGTATCAACAAATCAAAATGTGCAAATGTGGTTATCAAACTTCGTCATTGTTTGGTAGAAATTATAATTTAGTTTTTAATCTAGGTCAAGTCAATAGTTAATTTTAATCACATGTCTCATATCTTTTTAACTACATATTTCATCAACTTTTATCAAAATTCACTAAAAATTTAATTTCATTGACCACCAAGCAGGGGTTTCATATGGGAAAATAGTTCTTTTTTTGGGAAAATGAGTTTTGTCATAATAATTTTGGAAGGAAAAAATTTTGAATTTACGTACAGAATATTTTTTTGGAAAAATGAATTTGAGAAAAATAGAATTTTTGAAGAACGATAGACAAATATTGGCCATTTTTAATAAAAAGCATATTTTTTTCTACTTTCATTTATTATTTACATTTTCATATGTATTGACCTGAAAAATTGATTGGAATTCATGTAAGCAATTTTTAACCATAATATCAAGATTTTTAAAATTCATGACTTTCACATATAGATTTAATTGATCAAGAAACATATCTTGATCCATAGTAATAATTGAAAATTTAAACCTGCAAAAGATAGATTTGTAAAATCTAGAAATTGTTGTCACTATTTACCTCCCTGTAATTGAATGTCTTAATTTGATAAGTTTCCCTCACTTTTATAGGCAGAGAGATGTAGTTTCATGAGTAATAAAAACTACACACTTTCCATAAAGTGGATAATTATTTTTTTTTTAAAAATCGAAACTTCTCAATGAGTCGATAGAATTTTAACAATAATAAACCACTTTAATTAATTTATTAATTATATTACTTGGGCCATATTAATTGATCTTACATTCACCCACTTGGTCCATGTAATATTACATCATGATGTGGTCTTACACATATGAAAAACTAAAATTCCTCATACTTTGGTTACTTAATATATCATCCTTAAGTAAAACATAATAAGAGTCATCCACAGTTATCCCAAAAGTCTTAAGTCTTACTGCAATGTCACTCTCATCTCAGTAACATGCTCATGCATGATACGAGAACCATCAAGTTTCATGGTAGTTAAGGTACCCATCAGTGTGCCAGCAAATGGTTTATCAAATGTTTGGAACGTTCTTCCACGAACTTCATATATTAGCAATCTCAGTTTTATGGATAGTGGACTTGATATTTTTTACTAAGGTCATCCACATAAACATTAGGCTTAATTTGTTTGATCTCTCCCAAGCTTTATGGAAAGATATTTCATCGCTTTCATTAGTGAGATCAGCAGATTTCTCAACTTGAAGTGCCAAGACTAAATCCAAAACATCTAAGTTGAACCGTAATTGTTCACACCAGTCAGAGAAATTGAGCCCATTGAACAGTGATATAGACGAAGCATGTGAATGTAGAGAAACGGGAACTGAAACTGCAAAATATAAAATGATCTAACATTACTACTTTAAGTTTTGAGTTAAACACTTAAATTCAAATTCAGATAACATTAAATGTATACCATAGTTCTCCTTTAGATGATACTATGTTTACACAATCATACCAAACATAATGATGCTAGTTTGGTTTCACTTAATTAATATACCTTGATCAAACATGTATGTTATCTTTTGATATACAAAACACATCTAACTAAATATATCAATTAACCACGATAATATTCAAGATTAATAAAGTCAATTGATCAGCATTTGGACAATCTATAATAATTTTATAATCTACGAACAATAATTTTAATGTTATCTTCATTTATAAGCATCAAACTAAGAGTACTTAACACATAAATTATGTAATTTAGTATCATAATAGCATAATGTTTGGTCACTTTGGTAACTAACAAACAACATTAATCGAACATTAATTACATAAACAAAACATGAAAAGTAAGTAATTAAAGTAAACATAATCTAATTTAATCCATAATTCAAAGTTCAATATCATAATTAATTATTCATATATCACCGTGTTTAATCAATTTAGAAATATATAATTACTAGACTTATGAAACATAATGCTGCTAATCACAATTGACACTAAATTATATTATGCACTAATTACAATACAGAAAGGATCAAACTAGAGTTAATTAGTAAATATCAAAGGAAAAAGCATTATCTCCCGGCTCAATGATCGGGGCATAAACAGGGTCGGCCCCTGTGACGTCCCTGTTTATGCCCCGGTCATTGCTCAACATCAAATGGGTTTGGAGTAAATGGTCCACATGACTAACAATTCCTATGGCACCCCTGTTCATGTCCCGATCATTGCTCAACATCAAATAGGTTTGGAGTAATTGGTCCACATGACTAACGAATTCCAATTCTGTAGTCTATAGTTTAAGAGGTAGTCATGTCCCCACAATGTCAATAGAAAACTGAAAACTCATCGACTAAGAAGTACACCCAAATTATACACAGAATGGGCGACTTGACTAAACTCAACCAAGAGAATGACATTTTCTCAAACCAATCATAATTCAAGACATGACAGAAATATCGGTTTTCCTACTGGTACATCGGGGTGTACATCGAGGTGTACACCCCCCTCACATGGGGATGGGACCCGCTTAAATAAAAAAATATTTTATGCAGTGGGTCTCACCCCTCATGTGAGGGGGTGTACACCCCGATGTATAAAAGTTGATGTACAAATAGAATTTTTCCAGAAATATATAGGGTACGGCACTTCTTTCCAATTGTAGGGTAAAAAATGAAATAAAGAATCGACTTTTGATAAGAAATTAAGAATCAATGAGCGAAAAATAATAATCTATAAAAGAAAATCAAAAATTCCTTAACTTGGCTCCGATATCACATATAAGCAATTTATTAACCCTAATACCAAGATCTTTAGAATTCATGATTTTCACATATAGATTTAATTGATCAAAAAACATATCTTAATCCATGACATTAATTAAAAATTTAAACATACAAAAGGGAAACTCGTAAAATCAAGAAATCGTTCTCACTCTTTACTTCTATGTAATTGAACATCTTAATTTGATGGGTTTCATTCACTTTTATAGACAGAGAGAGACGGTTCCCTGGGTCTAGAAACTACACACTTTTCATCAATGTTCTAAAATGCGTAATGCGTTGCGATACGTAGAGGTCGAGAATCAAGAATCACAAGTTTAGGCGTGTCAATGCGAAGAATAAGCGTCATAATGCGTTTCGTATTTTTAATATTATTTTAATTATTTTTAAGACATTAAATATATTTTTATATAAAAAATAGATTTTTTATTTTTAAAAAAAAATAGAAAACTATTTAGTATTTATTCCTTCAAAAAAAAAAAAAACTATTTAGTAATAGCCTTTTGGAACTATGCTTTATTACTTATTAGTCCTCTGTTTGTGAGCCATTATAAGATTTTAGACCTTTGGCACATTACTTGGCTGATATTTGGGGACAAGAATCACTGTACAAACAGTGAGAAATCAGAATTATATGTCAATTATACCCTTCACCCATATATAATGCATTCACTTTTGCAATCTCTGCAAGAGCAGAACTGGAAAACAAAAACAATTGGCAGTGAAATCATTCTTTATCCCACCCACACCCACACCACATAACGTGATTCATCACTTATCATGGAGAAAACACAGAACTCGGGACACAGTCCTCTCTCTCTCTGGCGAAGAAGTTGAAAATGGCGGAAACAATGATATCGGTGGAGAAAATCAAAGCCTTCCTAGCTTCACGACCCAGACAAATGGGATCTTAACATGAAATTACTCCGTGCAGTAGGTCTTTTTGCTGGCTCCATCATTGTGATGCGCAGTATGGCGATCTAATGGCCATATGAAAGCGGATGATTGTTTTCTATCATCGAGTGTTTCTGGTTAATGTAGGATCTGTAGGTCTTTCTGAATTTGATAGAATTAACTTTGGGGAGTGATTCCGGCCAGAATACTTGATGAAATTGGAAGGTGTTGGTTGCTACTTGAAGAGGGGATGGAGGGCTGTCCACCGGAACCAATGTCCGGTGGTTTTGGTGGCATTTGGTCGTGGGAATTTGGGCGAATTTTTGGACAGTTTAAATAACCAAATCATGAGTTTATTTTTGATGCTACTGTAGCTGTAGGTTAAAATCATATCCCACATCGAATGTAGACTAAATCAGTGGGAGAATAATCCATTATAAAATGGTGCAATGGTGCACCCCTCCCCTCATGAGTTGGGCTTGTCAATGACTCAATGCATTTGATTAGCCCATCAATGGAGTTGGTAAAAGTTTTTTGAAAGTTAATAATAATAAGCCTGTTAAAAATTGGGTCCAGTCGCTAGGCGTTTTGAGCCTGCCTAGGCGGGTTTAAACTCGCCTAGGCGCGCCTATGCGGGTTCAAACCCGCTTAGGCGTGCCTAAGCGGTCAACAAAAAATGTTGACCGCATTTTTACACGCTTACCTCACATGCGAGGCGTTTCGACGGCGCTTCGCGCCTAGGCGCGCCTACGTGATGCATTATGCCGCATTTTAGAACACTGCTTTTCATCAAAGTGGATAATTATAAAAATAAAAATAAGTTATAAAAATAAAAATAAAAAATTGTCATTTCTCAATGGAATAATAGAATTTTAGCAATAATAAATTACTTTAATTAATTTATTAATAATATTACTCGCGTCACATTAATTGGTCTTACAATTCACAGGTCAACAGATCGTGCATCTGCTCCTCCAAGGATAAGTCAACTGCGTACTAGAAATTTGATTTTAATCTAAGTCAAAATCAAACAATCAAGATCAACAACATATTTCATGGGTGTCACATCTTTTTAACTACGCATTTCAAAAACGTCTATCACAATCCACTAAAAATTCGATTTTAATCAACACCAAACACTAGTGTGTGAATTTTTTTTCTTTTTCGATTTTGGTTTTTCCCCACTAGCAATCAAGATTCTACTCCCTAGTTGGGATTTTTAGTTTTCTGATCTATAGATTAAGAAACCATTTTTGCTCCCTAATCAAGAAATGATTCTCGGTCTCCGAGGAGGGTATTCATATATTAATCACGGCATACCAATGGAATATATTGGACTTGGAGTCATCGATAACATCGAGTAATTATAGCCCCGTTTGACCCCATTATTTGATGTAACAAAATATTTAAGATAATAAATCTACACAAATTGTCAGATTAAAAAACATATAATAATAAAAAAGTGTACGTTAAGAAAGAACGAGAAATTTACATAAATTTTAATTTAGCCCCTGCTTGATTTACATTATTATATCATTAAAATGAAAAATATGATCGTTATCTATCATATCAACATTTAAATTTAAATTTTCTATTTCTTGTGTGGGCCCTAATAATTATAGAGTCCACAATTTCTCAATCACACATTCCATCAATTTTTATAGAAATTTAATGAAAAAGTTTTTTTTTTCTTTTTTTATACCAAATAGGGGTATGAAGGAAATGAAAAGAACAAAACTGTAGGGTACGAAAATTACATGATTTGTTATGTTGAAGAACAATTTAGCTCGTGTTTGACAAATATTATTTGGGTAAAATGAAATTTTGAATAGTGATTTTTTGAAAAATATGTGGTTGAAAAATAAAGAATTTTTTCGAATTTACGTGAAAAATATTTTATTGTATGTATATGTGATTAAAAATGAGTAAGTAAATTTTTTTTTTTTTGAAATAATGATGGTCAAACATAGATTATTTTAAATATTTTGCAATAGCAACTACACGTAGGGCTGGGCAAAATCCAAATCAAATCGTCTAAACCATCTGAACTGACCCAAATCGATCGGGTTGGATCGTTTTTTTTTTTTTTTTTTTAAATTTTTTAGTTGGGTTTGGATTTTGGGCGAAGAATGCGGGTCGGATCGGGTCGGGTCGGGTTGAGTCATAAGTTAATCCAAAAAAATTGATTTAACTCGACTCGACCCATAATTTTCTATCAAATTACTTTGTCTAAATAAATCCCTCATCCTTTTTATCATCTAATCATTGAATTAAAGATTATTATCTCCTTAATGCACCTGACTTGGTTTTGAATCTCTAATTCTCATTTCCTTTAGCCAAAATATCTCGCGAATATTTATTCTCAGTTCTTAGTAAATAATTATCTCATGTTCGGTGACGACGAAGAAAATTTAAGTAAGCTCATTGTATTTTTATTTTTTTTTTCACCACAGAGCCAACAATTAGTTTACAATGTATTTTTTATTACAGGACAAGTAGGAATGACAAAAAAACTCATTCAACTCGATACCAGTGGAACTTCACCCCCAATAGGGTGGGAATTACCGGCATAACGGGGTAAATGGGGTGGGGACGGGGCAATGGTCATTACCCTAAAGTGAGTATGGGGCGGGTACGGGAAATATTGTCTCCGCCCCGTTACCTGCCCTATTGAAAGTTAATTTCAAATTTAGGTTTTTTATGGAACAAAAATAATAAATTTATCATCATTTTTAAAGAAAATATAAGTTTTTTTTAACAAATTAGTAAAAAATTAATAATATTTACTAAGTTAAGACCTAAAAAAATATAAAAAATAAAAAATGGGGCAAGAGACTTGCTCAGCCCAACCCCGATCCCACCCCGCTTTAACCGGATATAAGGTTGGGGCAAGGTAACAAAAATACCCGACGGGATGGGGGTGGGAATGGACGACTCGTCCCATACCCGCCTCGTTGACATCCCTAGGTACAAGATACTTCTATTTTCTTTCTTTAGTATTTTTTATTTATGCATTTCATGTAGTTAATATATTTTTATTATCGGAATATACTTTTTATGATTTTTTAATGTCCAAACCGACCAACCCAACCAAACATGACCAAAACTTGATTGGGTTGGGTTGAAACGCATAAATGGGTTGGGTTGGGTAAAAAACCGACCCAACCCACACACATCCACCCCTAACTACACCAAAGGCTCTTATTGAAAGTAAATTTTATCACTTTAATTGACGCCCGTAAATTAGTAATTGAGGGACAAACTCATAAAGGATGGGATGCGTGCGGTGTGCCCTTTGCTAAAGTTAATATAAGATGGCACTCCATGTCACAAAACCATTAATATGTTTGAATCCTCTCGTCACTTACCATTACAATTTACAAAATATATTATCTACTCATCTCTTTTGTTTCTTTTGTCGCTTTTTCTATTTATTTAATAATAAGTAAATAAATAAATTCCTTTAATCCATGATTTTTAATTAAAGATAATTTTTTAATATGAAATTGAAGTAATTGAATCTTATATGTCCAAATCACAACATCGCTAGTGGAATTTCTACGCAAGATACATAAAAGCAAGTATACAATTTCAATAAATTATACTTCATCTGTCATATTTATACAGATAGGCTTACTTTTCTTATTTTTTTTTATTTTTTTTTTGTCTCAATTATATAATTTTGTTTCTTTATTAAAAATGTTGTGTTTTATTTGTTTACTAATATACCCTTATTTGTTTACTACTTCCAATAATAATTTACTACTAATTACTGATAATTAAACGAGGGTAAATTAAATATTTTTTTGACAAAAACTGCTTTCCCAATAATATTAAATAAGATTTCTTAGTTCGTGTGAAAAACAAAACAAACATATATAAATGAGACGGAGTGAGTAGTATTTTTAATATACTCTATAATTTGCGATTTAAGATCATCTTTAAGTAACTCTATTTTTAAAGAGCATATTCTACAATTTAGAGAGTATTCATAAGTTTGAAGAGAAAATTTTAAGTATTCCAACGAGTTCTTCATATTTAAAACTTAATTTTACTACTCCAAAAAAATATTTTTTTTATTTTTTCCTATATTTTATTTTCACTAACCTCCCTCCAAATTATTATATTATTTTCTTCATTAAAAATTAAAATATTTTGAATGCATTTAATTATAGAGATTGACTTTGGCTCTTCAGATCTAGAGAGTCAAACTCACTCTCTAAATTAAAATATTGATTTAAAAAAAATTTTGAAATATAATTTTAAGGGTTGATATTTTTTTAAAAATAGAGAGACACCTTTAAATAGTTTTTTTTTTGGAGATGCTCGTGACATGGAAGTTGGAAGACTTTCGATTTATGTAGAATGAATGATGGTGTAGTTTAAGTCCAAAATTTTAGTAGATTGTGATAAAATTGATGAAATATGTGATAAAAAAATTATGAATTCCATAAAATGTGTAGTTAAAAATAATCGTTGATTTCGATGCTAGATTTTAATTTAATTTTAATCCAAATCAATCAGGTGCAATGTCTAATGAATATACTCTCAATCTAGTTGGACACATTTTTTTTTTCATAAGCCGGCTTGTGGACCAGATTTGTTTATTTTGAGTTTTTCAATTTTCTTTTTTTTTTTTTAATTTTAGAAAGAGACATCTCAAATCATGGCCTGTGGACAACTCGACTCAACCCATAAAATCCACTAGCCAAAAGGACTGAAACATGCTTAGTTTGTGGATACCAATCAAACTCAACTCATTCATAGAGTGAGTTAGATTGATTGCCACCTCTACATCTAAACGTGCATTTATAAAAAATCTTACATGAGAACATGTATGCATATTATGTAATTTATTCGAGATTCGTTATTTTAAAATTCAATTTTTTTTTTCAAACTCATTTTTAATCGTGTGTTTTTTAATAAAATAATTTTTCACATAATCCAAACTAGTGTTTGGCCCCCGTTTTGGGGAAATTTTAAAATTTGAAATAGTGATTGATGAGAGAATATGTGGTTGAATAGTAATTGATAGTTTTAGATTTGTGTATAATTTAATTTTAGGGAAAATTGCAGTATCGGTATCAAATCTTTCAAAATGTCGCAACGGAGTTCAAACAGACGAAAACTGTTAGTTTGACCATTGATTGATCAAAAATTAAAAGTTTGACCAAAATGTTGACTAATTTTAAAAGGGTAAAAATGTAATTTTATATTGTACATATAAAATAACTAAAACAAAAGAATTAAGTAAAAAAAGAAAAGAAACGTTGTTCATCTTCTTCCCACATCCCAAAACCAAAAATAAAAAACCACCACCTCCACCGTTCCCCCGCCCCACACACCCCTCCACCTCTTCCGAGTTCCTCTACTTAGGTACACTAGTGGGGTAAAACTGCTTGCCCAAAGGCCAGCCTCAAGTAGCTGAAATTAGAACAGGTTCTTTTGGTCCCTTTCCACCCCAAATTCGGTTTTGTAAATAAACTAGTTTTCACAATTCATTAACTGACCTGTGATTCATATGTTTTAACCAATCACGTCTTTGTTACCAGTTGTCACTGGACCCACCACTCCTTTATTAGTACAACACCAAAACCACCCTTTTAACACCACAAATCCCAATCTTCTCATGCCTAATTCAATCTGTTCCTGCTCCAACTTGCAATTTTCGAAAATCCAATGGCGTAAATTAGTATTGCAAAGTCCCTCATGCTAGCTAGCTATGTCAAGGAGTCGAATCGAATCGAAAAAAAAAGCTCGAGCCGAGCACGAGCTTTTTTGGACCGAGCTGGGCCCGATCAAAAAAATGAGGCTCGACCCGAACTTTTGACCTGAGCTTTAGCAGGCTAAGTCGAGTCTGCTCGATTTTTTTTAAATATATAAAAATATACATTGGCTGAGGCAATCGCCTGTAGCTGCACAGCAGGCGGCTTTGAGCTGCCTGCAAAGGCAGCCATTTAAAAAAAATTAATTTTTTTTTTAAAATGGGGCATGCTGGCCCGGGCCACGGGTCGGCCCGGGCTCGAGCCGACACCCCAAAATGGGGCTCGGTGTAACCGAGCTCGGACCGTGCGAGCTACCGAATTTTTTTGTCATCCCTAACACTAACTTAGTTTATTTGAAGACGTACTTTGTTTCCGGAATATTGTAGAACTAAATTACAAAAGCTACCAATATATATATATATATATATATATATATATATATATATATATATATATATATATATCTTTGGCGTTCGGTTAGTAGAAGAACTCGGAGGAGGTGGAGGTGGAGGTGGAGGTGGAGGTGGGTGTGTGGTGAGTAGGGGCGGAACCAACCTGTCGAAGTATCCGTTCTAGAGTTGAAGGGGTGGGGGTTCATTACCCCCAATTTTTTTTGAAACATTATCTGTTAAAATAAAGTAAGTTGATACTTTGTGATAGAGAAATGAAACAAAGTAACATAAATTAATATATACTAGTTGAAGACTTAAAAGATGGTAATGCCTTTATAGAGTTATGTCGGTAATCGATAATTATTTTTTGGGTGCTTACAATTCTACTGGTTTAAATTTCAAAATTAGAAGTTAAGAGTTATGCATATATGCATAATGCATTTTAATTTTTATAGCCGAAGAATCCAGAATTTTAACATTTTCATTTAGTTAATATCTCTAAGCTGGTTTAAAATATTGCCATCCCTTGCAATAAAATGTCTATCACATAAACACCCCAATAAAGAACTTGAAATCTCAGTACACAAAAAAAATAAAATAAAAATGCACATTTTGAAATTCATGATTTTTTCAAATGCTTAGAATATCTACTTTATTCCCTTCATAAAATAAATAAATAAATAAATAAAAAATTTCAAAAATTTGGGTGGGGGGAGGGGGGGTCTGGGTCCCCTAGGACCCCCTACCTCCGCCCCTGGTGGCGGGGGAACGAAAGTGATGGTTTTTGGTTTTCAAATGGGTGGAGTGTGGGGGTGTGGGAAGAACATGAACAATGTTTCCCTTTCTTCTGCTTTTTTTTTTTTACTTAATTTTTTTGTTTTAGTTATTTTATATGTAAAATATAAAATTACTTTTTTATCCTTTTAAAATTGGTCAACATTTGATTAGACTTTTAATTTTTGGTCAACTAACGGGCAAACTAACACTTTTCATCTACTTGAACTCCAGCTGCAATATTTTGAAATGTTTGATATCGCGTGACACAAATGAAAGGTTTGGGCTAAGTATGCTACTTAATAAAGTGTTTGGTACTGTTGCTTCAATTATCCCTTAATTTTATTTGAAGAATATGGGGTTAAAATTAAGAAAGAGATTTTTTTAAAAAAAATTAATGAGGGCCAAACATTGGGAAATTATTGAAAATACCCCAAATTCAACACTACCCTTTCCAAAATACCCTTTGACTATTCAAAGGTAGCAAACTACCAAAAATACCCCTAAATATAAGAATTATAACCAAAGTAATCATAATATAAAGAAAGTAACAATTTAGTCCTAAAAGATTTATTTTAATCTTAAAACAATTATTTCTTTTCAAAAAACTAACCAAAACTATGATTAATAATAAGGTAAAAAGGCCTAGATCTAAAAGAGGTCCATATAAAATTAAAACGATTGTAAAAAATAAAAAAGAAATTGAATTTGAAAATGAAATCGACAAAATAGGATATCAAGAACAATTATATGCTGCTCAAGAAATATTAAAATGTTTTAAAGAAAATTTAGTAGAAAATTTTGCCAGAGGAATTGTTAGATCTATAATTATAAAAGACATACAAGATATAATAGATAAATTAGAGAAAAGGAAGAAGAATATTACAAAGTATAACATACCTCTTGAATCAAATATAGATATAATAACAGATCTTGATATTATGAATTCTCAAACATTATTAGACTTTGAAGATTTAATTAGAACCCTATAAATGAGGAAACCTATTACAAATAGATTACTACAAGAATATAAGAAATTAAGATTAAACTTAACTTTGAGATTTTATATATCTATAACTAATAATAGATTAGAATTTGACAAATTAAAAGAATACATAGAATATACGACTATTTAAAGATTAATTAGATTTTAGATTTTAAGTTTTATTTGATTTTTGTTCGCTCTAAGTAGCAACCCTAACTGATGGTATCAGAGCCATAGAGATCATGGACATTACAATTACAAAAACAGATTGGTATTACAAAATAAAAGATAGTAAAAGTAATATATTTTTAGAACATATTCCTAAGAAAATAAAAACAATAACGTTAATAATAATTAAAGATTTACCTCAAGAAATAAAAGAACAAATTATAGATAACCTTATAATAGGAACATTGAAAGATGAATATATATATGAAAAAATTATTATTGAACTAGAAAAAGAAGAAATGATGTTATATTGCAAAGATTATGAGTAATAAAATTATAAAAATAGAAAATTATTACACATTAGAAACAGAAAGAGGAAGTTATATATTTTTAGAACCTATACCCAATAAGTTAAAAATAATAACATTAGGAATAATTAGAAAATTACCTATGGAAATTAAAGCACAAATATTACATAAACTAATTATAGAATCAATAAGAGAAAGATTTATATATGAAAAAATAATAGAAACTTTTGAGGAAGAAGAAATCAATTTATATTATAAAGAAAAATATGAATCAGATGAATTGTAAAAACTATTAATGGAATTAATGGAAATAAAAGAAATTCTAGATAAAAAGTTAGTAAGAATAAGAGAAATAAATCTACAAATAAAAGATGAACTTTTAAAACCTGGAAATATAACAAACTCACAACAAAAACAAATATTAAAATTAAAACAAGAAAGGTATAAAATAAGAGCAAGTTATTACGAAAAAATGAAAGAATTAACAAATAATAATTATGTAAAGCAAAGATGTAATAAAGTAATAAAAGATTGTAAAGATACTGAATGTAGAACATATTACTTATGTCAATCAAAGAAAAGATAAATGTCAATTGGTGAGTATATAGAAGAATTAAAAACATTAATAAAAATATTAATAGATGATGTTCAAAACATAAATAATGAAATAAAAGAAGTTAGAAATGATATTAATATTCTAAAAATTGAAGTAAGAAAAATAAAAGAAAATAGTAAAGGAAAAGAAAAAACAATAGACAAAAAACTAATAGAAAAAGAAATGTCTAGAATAGGGAAAAAATATACTGAACAAGAAAATATAAGAATAGAAGCAGGTAGTATGGATGATGAATTTAGGAAGAAGATTTTACCAAAAATAATAGAAGAAGAAGAAAAAATGGAAAAATCTAAAGAAAAAGCAATAGGAAAATTAGAAATTAAAGAGAATCAAGATGATATAGAAGATAAAGATGAATGAAGAATTAGATTTACTTATAGAAAATTTTGATCAATTAAATCTAGAAAATATAGATGAATATCAAGTCCTAATGAACACTGGAGGAGGACCAAATAAAGCAAAATCCTCTAATAAACAAGAAATATTGGATCCAGATGAAAGTTATGCACCTATATACATTAAACCATATAGACAATATTATGAAACAATAAGAGATAGACAACCACCAAAAGGAAACAAATACAGAAATAGATTTGAACTAAATGATAATTATGATAAACCTGTCAATCATGGAGGAGCAAAATTAGACTTAGATTGTAAAATAGATATTAAAAAAAAGCCTTAGAAATTTGGGCAAACTCAATGATATTATTCTTTTTATATAACAAAGATGATACATGGGAAAGCACTGAAAGAAGGATAGACTTTTTAGTAGCATCCTTTGAAGGAAATGTTAGAAATTGGTGGGATGGAATAAATAATGATACAAAAACACTAATAAAAAGAAATATACAAACAGAAATAATAAAATCAGATAAAGAAGGTATAGAAAGATTAGTAAACTATATTTCAGATGAATTCTTAGGAGAAGATTGGATAAGAAATTTTGATGGAGAAGCAATAAAAGAAAAAGAAAATGCTAGGATAAAATTAATAAACCTAACAATATGTGATATGTGTAAAATCAAAGAATACACATGTGAATTTAAAGAATATTATTATACCCAATTTTATAGTAATGAAAACCAAGATGTATATAAAGATATGTACTATAATAAGCTACCAGGAACATGAGGAATATATTTTAAAATAGAATTTGAAAAATATATTAAAGAAAATCCTGAAGCACCTAGATCTTTAGGAACAAGAATAAAATTCTTATTTGAAAGACTTGCATACATATGTCAACAAAGACAATTAATGAAAAAATCAGGAAGATTAACCAAGATATGTTGTGAAGATATGGAAAAACCTACACAATGGGGATGTAACCCTGAAAGAAAAAATATTAAGAGAAAATTCAAAAATAAAAAATTTAAAAAATTTAGAAATTTTAAGAAAAAATATATAAAGCCTAGGAGAAGATATTATAAAAGGAAATATAATCCAAATAAGCAACAAAGAAATAGACCTTATAAGAAAGATAAAAGCCAATGTAAATGTTGGAATTGTGGAGAAATAGGACATATAAGCCCTGATTGTAAAAAGAAAAAGGTTAAAATACTACAAAAAGAATATTTAGATATAGAAAGTGAATTAAGTGAAATATCAGATATTGAACAATATTATGATCAAGAAGTATATATAAGCGAATCAGATTCAGAAAAAGATAATGAATCAGAATCTGAATAACGAGATTGAGGAAATAGAAAGAGATAATATAGATAAACAAGAATACGAAGGAACTAGTAATATAAAAGAAATCAAACTTCATAGAAATGCTGGAAATATGAAGATAGAAGGAGAATATTATAATGGAAGAGAACATATTGAAGGACCAAATATACTAATTGATACAGGAGCAAGTGAATGCCATATAGCTTCAATTAGAAATAAAGGATTAATGACTCATAAAATTGAACCATATAGATATGTAAATTTTGATGGACAAATACATACTACAGAATTAGAAGTCAAAGTACCAATAAAAATAGGAGGAATTAAAATGGTAGTACCATGTTATATGGATAATAGTATGAATACAGATCCTCATATATTATTAGGAATGAGCTTTCTAAATGGATTAAAAGACTATAGTATAAAAAGAGAAGGATTATACATAACACATAATGATCAAACTATATTATGCGAAAAGAGATAAATGAATAACCAAATAAGTTTTCCATTAGCCGTATATATACAAGTTACTATAGTAGAAACAAATATAACAACATGTGCCTTAATAGATACAGGAAGTGATATAACAATATTTAAAAACTTCTTAATAAAATCATGGAATGAAAATAGTAAAATAAAAATAACAGGAGTAACAGGAGAAAGTACACAAATAATTAATAGTGCTGATAAAGTCAGTATTATACTTGGAAGTAAACAAGTAATAATAAATAAGATATATAGTTATAATAAATTAGATTGTGATATATTATTAGGAAATGACTTTATCCAACAATTTCAATATTACAAACAAAATAATTATATGATAATGTTACAAACACCATGTGCACACTTATTAAAAATTTCAAGGGAATTTAGACCCTATAGAGTTCAGCCAGCCCAGCGTGGTGATAAATGGGAGAAAAAACCAATAATAAATAAAGATATAAACACAAAAATTCTATACAAAAAAGTTCTAAAAGTAGAGATAGAAATAAGTATAGAAAAAATTATAGAACAATTAGAAAAGACATATGGAGAAAATCCATTATTATTTTGGAAACCATACCATCCTAAAGCTAAAATAGAACTAACAGAAAATGTTATAATTAGAGTCAGACCAATGATGTATACTATACAAGATACACAAGAATTTAAAACCCAAATAAAAGAATTACTAGAACAAAAACTTATTAGACCAAGTAATGGACCTCATAGCAGTCCAGCTTTTATGGTCATGAAACATTCTGAGCAAGTTAGAGGAAAGGCTAGAATGGTAATCAATTATAAAGAATTAAACAAATATACTAAGTTTGATGGATACTTTTTACCAAATAAAGAAGTCCTAATAAATCTTGCAAAAGGAAAACAATATTATTCCAAGTTTGATTGTAAATCAGGCTTTTGGCAAGTTAAAATGGAAGAAGATAGCATACAATATACTGCATTTAGTACACCTCAAGGTAAATATGAATGGTTAGTAATGCCTTTTGGTTTAAAAAATGCACCACAAATATATCAAAGAAAAATGGATAATATATTTAGAAAGTTTGATGAATTTTTAATAGTATATGTTGATGATATATTAATATGTTCTAATACTAAAGAAGAACATAGAAACCATTTAATACAATTCATAAATGAATGTAAAAAGGAAGGAATTGTTCTTTCAAAAAAGAAAGCTATAATAGAAAAACAAGAAATTGATTTTCTTGGATTATCAATAGATAAAAAAGGAATAAAATTACAAACTCATATATCTAAAAAGATAGAAAGTTTTCCAAATAAATTAGAATTAAAAGAACAAATACAGAAGTTCTTAGGATGTCTAAATTATGCAGAAGGATTTATTGAAAATCTTTCAAAAAAGAGACATAAAATACAAGTTTTACTTAGAAAAACAAATACTAAAGGATGGAGTGAAGAACATACAGAAGCTGTTAAATTATTAAAAGAAGAATGCAAAAATTTACCAAAATTAAGATTGCCAGATGAAAAGGATAATTTGGTTGTTAATACAGATGCTTCTGATAAATATTGGGCAGCCATATTAAAAACAGATTTAAATGAAATCTGCAGGTATTCAAGTGGAACTTTTAACCAAGCAGAAATAAATTATACCACTCATGAAAAAGAATTGTTAGCAATTATTAGAGGAATAAAAAAGTTTTCATTATTCCTATTATCTAAGAAGTTTATTGTTGAAACTGACAATTCTAATGTTACAGGATTAATTAAAAATAAGTTGTCAATGGAGCCCCAATATAGGAGATTGCACAGATGGCAAGCATATTTGTCATTTTATAATTTCGATATTATTCATATTAAAGGTATAAACAATTATCTTGCTGATTTTTTAAGCAGGAATATCGAGTTTGGAGATGGATAATATCAAGCAGGAGATATCAGAAATAAAATCTGCGGCAGCATTTGCCAAAGATGAAGCTGATGATATAAAAGTTGGAATGGAGGCATTAGCTGAATCCTTAAGTTATAATGTCAAATTATTACTTGAGATCAGTACGTCCCATACCAAAGTTACCAATGAATTAAAAGACCGAATTGATGCTCTTGAAGCACAATTAGAGTCTACAAATATCAAAAATACAGGGATTGATGCTTTAGCACAATCTCAAAATACCAAACAGGAAATACAAACAGGTACACCAAGTGGAAGCAGCGGTGGACCCAGTCAAATAAAAAGAGATACAATCATGGAAAGTCCCCGAAAGGTGACGATAAAAAATGATGATAAACATACAAGGGTGATCAAAATCAGAGCAGATGAAGATGATGAAACCCCTTTAACACCAAGAGAAGAAGAATATAAAGCTTTTGCAAAACTTGTCTATGAACTACAAGATAATGAATCATATTTCATCTCCCCAAGAGAACATGTTTACCCAAGAATGATCATTACAAACGATGGAGACCCTAACATGGTTAAAATGGCGGCAGACTATGGATTCTTGGATTTAATTTATCCAGGAAAAGATTTAAAAGAAATTGAGAAATTTGATGATATCTTCCGAGGAGAAGTTTCAAAATTCGCCAAAGGAAGACCAATATATCTTAAATTTTATTCAATCAGTCCAGAAATTGATGGAAGGATATATTATCCTGCAGAACATATTATTACAGTCGGATATGTAGGCCGAAATTTCCAAATTGAAGTAGGCCAAAACAGAAAGTCATTGCCAAACATTAACAGATCATGGATGAGATCCCGAAGAGTCTTAGGGATGAAAGTTCTCTACAACATGGCAAAAAATTTATACGATAAAAAATTTCAATGCTTATGCCAATATGAAGGATGGACACTTATGACAAATAATGGAAAGGATAAGTCTACAATTTTAAAAGAATATATCCAAAAGTTTGATATCCATCAAATCCATGGAAGTCCATCAACCATACAAGAGTCATGCCAATTGAGGGAGTGTCCTACATGCTATCCAAATGAAAAGAGGCCCCGCCACTATGAAGAATCTTGACAAACTCTATATGAAGACAATAGAGGAAAAGAAGATGTGAAAGAAAGGTGGACAGCTGGAAGATATAATAGAGCTACAATTATGTAGTGAAGAAATTATTGAAATAATAGGACTCCATTAATGGAGTATGATGTAATGGATGATGTAAGAGGCCAATAATCGAGTCTCATGTAGTAGTATAAATAGAAGCCTTTGGGCTAAGATAGAGGCAGAATGAGTTGAGAAAAAACACTTGAGCCCTCATATTGCGAGAAAAACACTTCTGTCTTTAGATATAATATTTGTACCAATTTCAGAATATCAATAGAAAATCCATTTCTTACATAGAAGAATGAGTTTCTAAATCTTCATTCCCATAGATTCTTGATAGATCTAATAAGAAATCTCTTTCTTATTTTAACAACAAAAACAGTTTTTCTTTAATCCAAGTCTAGGGATTTGTCCTTAGAAACGATACAGTGAAGGCAAGAAGCTGAATAGCAAGGATTCCGTTAAGGCAGGAGGCCGTTGAAGGAAACAATTTGCACATTCAGAGCCTGAAGGTCACTCGATTCTAAGAATAAAGAGCCAGATTAAAATTAAGGTAGAACTACTATTTCTTGTTAAATTTTGAAAGAATTTCTTAAGATCTTAGAGAATCGCAGGGATTATAAATGTTTATGATTATTTATGATGTTTGAATTACTGTCTACCATGATGTTTATAATACTATGATGATGTTTATATAATCCAGTCATGCCAGGATATACAGTTAAAGGATTAGACGATTTGTTAAAAAGAATATTTGAAAAAGTAGAAAATATGAAATCCCAATTAGAAAATACAGATGAAATATCTGAAGAACATATTAAACAACTTATAAGAGAGTGTGAACAAAAAATTGCAGATTATGCTAATATACTAGATCAAAGAATGGATTTATATTTTAAAAATCAAAATATAAGAAATACAGAACAAATTCGAAACTTACTTTAAAATAGAAGGATATGTCTTGCAATAAAGAAACCTATTTCATTAAGGATAAAATTGACTTTTTGACAATAATCTTTAAAAGCCACTATTCACAAGCTATTTTGAAAATTCTCCCCCAAACATTAGACAAATATTTCTCACTTTCTAATTATATATTTTTCAAAAAATTACTATTAAAAAATATATTTTCCTAAAAGAACCCTCAAACGAACACTGTATTTGTACGTGGGTGTATATATATTGGCAGCCATTACACACCGTTCGTAAACCACAGAGAGTAAGTAGTAGATTGAGATGGAAGGAAAAAATCTACTTCGCTACTTGTTCTTCCTCTCCGCCATAGTTTTACTCTTGTTCTTCACTTTGCTAAACCTTCCATCTCCGCCGTCCAAGGCAGAGCTACTAGACTGCACCACCAGCTCCCTATGGTGCACCCCCAAGAACAGAATCCAATCCAAAAACCCCATAACAAAACCCAACAGCCACACCGCCGACGTTCCCCACCACCCTCTAGACCCCCTCACTCTCACAGAATTAAACAGAGTAAAAAAAATCATCAAATCCCATCAACTGTTTAAGAACTCAGTCTATTCCCTTCACTCCATCGTACTCGAAGAGCCGGAAAAGAAGGCGGTGCTTAATTGGAAAAAGGGAGACCCACTCCCGGCGAGGAAGGCCTCCGTCATCGCACGTGCGAGTGGTGTTTCGCATGTGCTGACGGTGGACCTTTCTACGGGTGAGGTGACCCAGCACGAAACGAATCAATATTCCGGATACCCGACTATGACCGTTGAGGATATGAGCTCAGTCATTTGGGCCCCACTTGCTAGTGCTGATTTTAATCGGACGGTCATTGAGCGTGGGGTTGATCTGATTGATCTTTCATGCTTGCCCATTTCAACTGGCTGGTTTGGTATTGATTTAGCCCTGTTTGTCATCCATTTTCTTAGAATTCTTTTTTTCTCAAATTCATTTTCAACTACACATTCAAAAACACTTTGCAGGTAAATTCAAAACTTTTAGTTTTCAACCCACACTGTCCTAAAAATCACCGTTTCAAAACACATTTTCTTCGAAATACTCTTTAATGTTTGTCTTTAAGATGTTAAAGTCGAGTTTTAGTCGGGTTGTTTCTTCTATAGGGAAGGCCGAGGAGAGACGAAGGTTGATCAAAGTGCAATGCTACTCCATGAAAGATACTGCCAACTTTTACATGAGGCCTATTGAAGGGCTTACCGTCGTCGTTGATTTGGACACAAAAGAAGTGCTGAAAATAACTGATAATGGTAAAAACATACCAATACCAAAGGCGAATAACACAGATTATCGTTTTTCAGTCCAAAATTCGTATCAAAGGCTAGTCAATCCGATATCAATTGAACAACCAAATGGTCCTAGTTTTACAGTAGAAGACGATCATTTGGTCAAGTGGGCGAACTGGGAATTCCACCTAAAACCGGATGCAAGAGCCGGGGTGATCATTTCTCGGGTCATGTTTCGGGATCCGAGTTCCGGAGAGATGAGGAGTGTGATGTACCAAGGGCATACATCGGAATTGTTCGTGCCATACATGGATCCTAGTGATGCTTGGTACTTCAAGACCTACATGGATGCTGGGGAATACGGGTTCGGGTTACAGGCTATGCCACTCGTCCCGCTTAACGATTGTCCGAGGAATGCCTACTATATGGATGGTGTGTTTGCAGCTGCGGATGGAACACCGTATATCCGATCCAACATGGTTTGTGTGTTCGAGAGTTATGCAGGTGACATTGGATGGAGACACTCTGAGAGCCCAATTACTGGGATGGAGGTAAAATAGATCATCTTATTTTCATATAGTTCTCTTTCATTTTTATACTGTTGCGGTACATTAAGAATAATTGAGAATTATAGTAAATATCTTGTTGCACGTCGAGGGTAATCCTTTGTTAATATTCATTGTGTCATATTACCAAACACAAGGAAAATACTAAACTACGGCGTGTGAATTGTATGGTGCAACGCATATTACACGTAGTGGGCGAGTGACTCTTCAATTTTCTCGACACATCTAGATGTTCTTGTTATCATTGGATTGGTTTCTTTTGTTGGACTTATTGGCAGATTCGAGAGGCAAGGCCCAAAGTGACGTTAGTGGTGAGGATGGCAGCATCGGTTGCCAACTATGATTATATAGTAGATTGGGAGTTCCAAACAGACGGACTTGTCAGAATTAAGGTAAATTTGAATTGTATACAAATGTCTCTCTTTTCATGAGTTTCTTTATCAATCATTTTCACAAGTTGGAAATATCTTCCTTTATATTCCGAATTCATAAGCTGCCAAAATGAGAAAAGTCATTGGCAAAGAATCTGTTTCACTGCCACAGTATGAGATTTTACCTAATTCCACCACATTGAGTAAGAGATTTGACTAATTTGTAGTTATCAAAAACACTTATTAGACTGGGAAAATTGAGAAATTGCATTTGTACAGAAAATCTCCCTACAAAAATGCAACAAATACTCATATGGGGGGGCCCATGTGAATTAAATATTGCAAAAAAATGGACCCCACCTGTCGTGTGTGTTCTGTTGCATTTCTGCATGTGTGTGTTCTGTACACACAGCAAAACTCGGGAAAATTACGGGTTCTTGTAGGGTCCTGATATCGAAAATGTCTTGATATTCGATGAACGATATGAGACGATGAATAGATGCCTTTTGTTAAATATCATAATTATCTACATTTTTCAGAAACTTGTTGGGTTTAATTTTGCATTCTATTAACATACAGAACACATTTAGCCCAATAGAAAAGCAAAAAATTAATCAAGTGCCTGTTTATAATGCTTTTTTCTCCATTAATTTTGTATCTCAGTGCTTATGTAGAGTATTCCTTGTACACACATTTGTTTTCTAGGTTGGCCTTAGTGGAATATTGATGGTGAAAGGCACTCCTTATGTCAACACGAACCAAGTAAACGAACAAGAAAACCTCCATGGAACCCTCTTGTCTGAAAATGTCATTGGTGTCATCCATGATCACTACATAACATTCTACCTTGACATGGATGTCGACGGCTCGGATAATTCCTTTGTAAACGTCCATCTCGAACGAGAACATACCTCGCCCGGAGAATCTCCGAGAATGAGCTACCTGAAAGCGGTAAGAGAAGTAGCAAAGACGGAAAAAGATGCGAAGATTAAGCTCAAGTTGTATGATCCATCAGAATTCCACGTCGTTAATCCGAGCAAGAAGACGCGGGTCGGAAATCCAGTGGGCTATAAGTTGGTTCCAGGTGGCACAGCAGCTAATTTGCTTGATCTGAATGATCCTCCACAAAAGCGAGGTGCTTTTACCAACAACCAAATTTGGGTTACTCCATATAACAAGAGTGAGAAATGGGCTGGTGGCTTGTTTGTTTTCCAGAGTCATGGTGATGACACCTTGAAAGTATGGTCTCAAAGGTATCCAATTCTTTTATAACCATATTTTTTTCATTTGCTACGAAAAATATGACTCGACGTAAAAAAAATCGTTCATACTTGTTTTTTACTGTCCAGTTGGGCAAAACCAGTCAGAATTTTTTTTTTTTTAATCTTAGGGCTTGTTCACTAGGGCTTTCAAAAAGTCAAAAGTTGCTTATGAGGCTAAGATGCTGATTTTGAACATATTTGGATAACTTTCTGGTGGAGCTTTGTTTACTAAAATAGCTTTTAGAGGAATCTGACCAATTTTCACATAAAACTTTTGTACAAGAAGCAGAAATCATGTCAACATTACATGATTTTGCCTGGTTGAAACAATTTTTTATCTCTCTCCTCGTATCCATTTCTGATATTCATTCAGAACAAAAACATCAATGGTTTGCTCTAAATATGAATGTTGATATCGAGAGTTAGGTAGAAGAAATCTCCTCGTGCTTGTCTCTATATTGGTTAATCAATTTTTGAACTTTTTTCTGTCAGGGATGAACCAATTGAGAACAAGGACATTGTCCTATGGTACACTTTAGGATTTCATCACATTCCATGTCAAGAAGATTTTCCCATAATGCCAACTGTATCCTCAAGCTTTGATTTGAAGCCTGTCAATTTCTTTGAGAGCAATCCTATTCTTGGGATCCCACCAAATGTTGAAAAGGATCTTCCCATTTGCAAAGCAGCAGCTGCTGCTTCAGCTTGATAAAATCCACCCTATTCATCCTTCGGACCCTATCAGGATGCACACACCTATCTGATATGTAGACGAAGACGGGAGTGAGCGAATATGGATCTGTGTATATAGTTTCCTAATCTGGATGTAAAAGGCTTGATCTACTGTGAAATATATGTATTTCTGGTGCAATAAGTATGTTAGTTTTACTTCTAGAAAATCAATCCGAGAATATCGAAGATAAACGCAATTATGTGAGAAATTGGCATGTTCATCCTATTGTCTAAGGCCTTGTTTGATTGCTATTTCTTTTCCATGGAAGATGGAAATTAAAACTCATTTCTACATTTTTGCATGTTTGATTGACTAAATTTTTCATAGAATTGATTTTCCACGTTTTCTTGGTTTTTGGGGAAAAACTTTTTCGATGGGTTTGGTGGGAAAAGTTTTTCTAGGCAGTTTTTTTTAGACAATTGAAACAAATTCTAACTTCAATTATAACAAATTATATTTCTTTAATGAACAATTTTAATGAAAAATAAAGTCAAATGAACATCAAAAGATCCAAAATTTCAATATTTTTTCAAATGAAAAATTATATCAATCAAACACTTAATCGACAATTCTCAATAAAATAATTTCTAGGCAATTCAATTCCTTGAATTCATTTTTTTTTTCACCCAAATTTCATTCTTGCAATTGAACGGACCCTAAAGGGAATTTGGCCAAACAGTTCGGTTGTACAAAATTCTTGAAGGAATGGCCATTGACCATCTTGGAAAAAAGAAAAATTAAAAATATTATTATTGATGAAATGACAAAATCGCCCTTCGCAAAATAATCACCCAATTCCCCCGTTTGACCTCGCTTTTCATTTTCCCAATTCCACTATAAAACCTATTTCTCCAATTTGAACTTCTTCCTCTTCCTCCCCTTTTCATCACCTTCAACCTAATTTCTCCCATTTCACCTCGTTTTTTCTTCTTCAATTCCACTGCAAAACCATATTCTCCAATTTTTAATTCTAACTTCTTGTTCTTCTTCCGCTTTTTAACAAAGAGTCCCTCTTGGAAATGAACCAAGAAAAATCTTGATATGGGATTTTCATCAAGGACAATATTGTGATACTTGAACCACATGAAGAAGCTGAATCGAGATCTGAAAGTTACGGATTACCAAATTAATGACGACGAAGTTACCGAATAGTTATTAATTATCTGTTTTTAATTTTGACCTTACGTGCATAATTATTCTATTAAAAGCAACAAGTCACTGTTCAATAGTTTTTAAATGATTAAGCATACATGCCCAATTTCTCTATATTCGAATACCTCGGTTTGTAATATGGAAAGTAATAAAGAACACCAATAATTGTTGACGGAGAAACCCAACTGGGTAAAAATTACGGGACCAAGCCAGTTACCTCCACTATAGACAACATGGATTACAATCCGTTTCCAGCTTATCAAATCCCACTAGTCCTTGTTGTTGTAATTCCCGTAATCTCCAAGATCTGCTGTTTCTTCCAAACACATGATTTGCTACTGTAGATATTGTCCAGCCAACCTGCTAGACTTCTCGTTCTACCTCATGTAGCTTCCAAGATATGATGTCTCCCTCCAACTTCCTGATCTTCTTCAATTGTTTCTTCCAAGTGGATTTTCAAGAATCTCAAATTCTTGTGCTTTTCCCGTGCTTGCAGTCCAACTTCTCTCAACTGCCATAAACTTCTGAAATCCAACTAAGAAAGTACCTTCCTAACGATGTTTAGGAAGTAGGTGTTTTGAATTCTTCAATATGATGTTTTCTCAAACAAGATGTTGTATGATCTCAAGAATAAATGATGAATCACAATGAAAGAATATGTTTTTGGATCTTTAGAAAAGAAGATGAGCCAAATAATGAAAATCACCTCAGAAATTCGTACATAGGCTTGGACATTTATATGAGAGAGTAATCAGATTGAATGGGTCGGAAAAATCTGTTTAAAATGCAACTTAGGGTTTTCCCTATAAACTTATCGCTTGAGTGAAACCTCAGCGACGGCGAGCGACGATCTCTCGCTCGAGCGAGAGGCGGGCGACGGAGATTCTATTTTTGTCGCTCGAGCAGTGTCTAGGAGATAGGCTAGCAAAAATGCGGCTCCGTGTTTCTCCTCTTTTCACGCTTGAACCCCAGACCTCATAACCCAATTTATACAAGTTGCACCCTAGGTCCTTGACTTTTACAACACGTTACAAATTAGTCATTTTGTCCACATAATCGCCAATGCTAAAAATCTAAAAAACTCTCTATTTGACATTCTGGGACAAAACTACATAATAAATCAAGGAACTAAAAAAACAAAATATAAACTACCCAAACTTCATTAAACTGCACGTCTCTTGCATTTCCTGAAATCTACAGCTCAAATACCAGGTGTAAAAGCATGTGATACAAGAAATATAGCAATTAAACACATGATACCAAAACTAGCTAGATTGAGACGTAATACTAATGTTAATTGTTCATGAAAATATGTTTCGGATTTAAATCACCGCAAGTGCATGGTTTGTTGACAAGTAATAAAGTAGAAATCTGATAGGAATGTAAAATACACATTTTACATCTTTATTTAATGCGTTCATATGACTATTTTATGCCTAAATGTACTTATTATTCTCATAATTTGGTTTAGGTGACAATTCTATGGATATGGCGTAATTTGGAAGAAATATGTGAAAAGAGACCAAAGTGAAAGGAAATGAAAGTTCATGGACTAAAGAACAAATACTATAAACTTGTTGTAACCTTGGGATGAAAATTTGAGAGCATTAGAGGTCAACTGGATGAAGAAAGGAGTTAAATGGATGAAATATAGCTAAGACATTATCACATATCAACTTTCAAGTTGAAAAGTTTAGCATCGATTTTCAGTCTCATATTGGGACTAATTTTGGACGTGAAAAACGATCGATTTCGAAGATAATTTCTGATGCAAAGTTGTATCCCTTTAAGTTATATTTCTAACGCATCTTGAATCACCTCAATTGGACATCGGTAGAGAAAGTTATGACCGAAATACTGAAAGTTGTTCGGGAGGAAGTTTCGTAAAATCATGCTGCCGCACAGACCACTTCCGACAGTTTGAGGGCTGAGTTCATTTGTTCCATGAAGCCACATGGTTCATTTCCGACACGAAAATTCTGGTTTCCTAATTCCGTTCCACTACTTATGGAAACAAATTCCTTTGATATTTATCAACCCTAGAACACACGAAAAAAAAAAATCAAAACGCCTCCAACCTATTTTCTCTCTATTTTTCTTAGATATATAATGTGTAACTAACTCTTGGTACTTGATTGAAGAATACCGAAGCCTTGGAAAAAATTATAACTGTGAGATCTACCTATTTCATTATTTAATTTATATTTTCAGTATTGAATATTCATCTATGCATAATTTTATGATTTCCATGTTTGATTACTAAGAGATCTATTAATTTTTCACATATTGCAATTTATAACTAAGTTAAATCTCAAATCCTTAATTGTTTGAATCATTTAACTTGTGAAGCACTATAATTTGATAATTTTCCGATATAGAGGTTATTGAATCTTAAGAAGAATATTTAAATAGATTGAATGCAACCGCTAGTTTTTGTATTATCTAATTTATCGATTTCTCTATTGTTTAAAACTGTTAATAAATTGAATTTTCAGTGTTGGTCTGAAATTATTTGATAATTAGAGTTAATTAGAATGCTGGTTTCTGATTACTTAAATTAAGGAGAAATAGAAATTTATTCCAACGATGAATATTGTGAATGTGAGTTGATTATTCTTTGTAGATTGATGAATGGTTATAAATCTCCAATAGTAGAAGTTGACTTTGATCAGGACTAGTTTCATTGATTTAATACAGCTCGCTAATTTACATTATTATTTGTTATAAGATTGATTTCGTTATAAACAAAAAAAACTCACAATCGTTACACGAAGCATAAATTGTTGAATTGCACATTCTTCGTGGGATCGACTCTTAGTTCCATTGCTACATTAGTTTTAGATGTTTAAGGACTATTTTTGGGTGCCTACGAAAAACACACCAAAATCCTAGAATTTCGAGTATCGTTCTCACGAGGATTGATTTGACTTGATTTTTATTATCGCGACCTTAACTGAATCTAAATTTGAGGTGAGTTTTTCAATTTCTATGATTAAGCTAAAATTAGCATGCAAATTAAACTAAAATAACAACTTAAATGCAAAAATGATATTTCAATACAAAAGACTTGAATCAAATTAATGTTTGAAAAAACGCACTAGGATCCCGAATCACCAAGCAAAGTTCCCCTTTAACTCATTTTTCACAATTTGATAACACGATGAATTTGTTGACAAATCAATGTTTCTAACATATTCAATAATCTCTCTCGAGTAGAATTGAATCTATTTTCGTATACCATTTGACTATATTTCTATGACAAATACAATATATGAGAATGCATGACGTTTTGTAAACACTTAAAAATTCACATAAAGTATAGCGGTTTATTTATATCCCCTATCGGACGCTACGATGATTTATACCTTATATAATCTATTTTCCTTCTTTCGAATGTATAAAATAGATCTCTCAAACTCACATAGTCACATGGATTTAACTATGGAGACAAGAAAGTGTATATAAATCATTCAACGTCCATCAAACGTGCTTAATTATCAAATTGCAAAATAGAAATTAAAATTTCACAATGCGAGATTCATCGTTCACCCAATACATGAAATGTATAGTCTAACATGGATAAAATAAAAGAAAAAGAAAAAGAATAAAGAGAAGACATCACCAAAAATTAGAAATTATCTTGAATATTTGAATCTTGAAGTGAAAATCTTCGTTCTAGACTTCTTCCTTGCTTCTCAATGTTGTTTTATCTCTAAAAATCTGCAACTCTAGTTTCTGGATGAGTTTGACCTTTTATAGTTGCCCTAAAATCATTATCATACGAGTTGTAGTCAGATAAGGAAACAAGAGAAACGACCCAAAATTTCCTACCATACGGCCGCATGGAATAAAATCTTTTACTCCTTTTTTTCCTGAAGGTAAGTGTGTGGCCGCATGGTAATTTTAACCATGAGGTCGCATGGTATGATTGTCTTTTAAAACTTTCCATTTTAGTCCCCCAATTTTCCTTTCTCTTGTCTTGGCCCCTTTTTGTTCATTTCTTTTCTCCCAATCATCTCATTCGTTCCTCGATTTATGATTCCACGCGCGTTTGATCTTGAGTTGGCCCCCGATCATCTTTTGGATAGTTGCCTTTTGATCCCCAAACTTTCGCTTTCTTCCTTTTTAGTCTTTTTTAGCTCATTTTTTTTTGTATATTCCATTTGATCCATCAATTTAGTCCTATAAACACAATTTATATCGAATTAAGTCATATTCAAGCATTTTTGTCAACAATTAGTCACTTAAAGTTATTAAATACACGTTAAAAAATGCACTTATCATTAATCCAAACACCAATAAAAATATTAGCATCATAAAAACATAAAAAACTCAAACAACTGCATATGATATGTAATGCATATGGAATGCACATTGTCCCCTCACTACAAACTCTCAAAGTTTTTTGCAGTAGACAAATGTATCTACGTCTCTCCCCAACGACCCATCAGGCATAAAATGAAGACATTCCAAATGTAAATAAATTCAAATACTCTCTCCCCTTTTTTGTTACAAATGACGAAGGGATAAATTTTTTTTTAACATTAATATATAATCACTAAAAAATACAGTCGTTAGCATGTATAAGTATAATCAATGTACAGTAAACCTTCACACATACTCAGTTCAAGTTAACATGCAGTAAATTGTATAAGTGACTCATGTGTGTAAAATGTCACTAATCCTTTGTAAGCATGACTCCAAACCTTATTTTTGTGAGAAAGACATGCTAAACATCACTATCAATTAATGTATTTCTCTACTTATGAAAGTCAAACCATTTAGAGCACATTAAGACCTTGAAATAAAAGTTCATTTTGTATTGGTATTTTCTTTTCTCTCCCCGACTTTTTGCATATATATTTTTCAAATTGTTCAATATATTATGATCATAATTGTTTTTCACATCTTAAGTGTAGGATCTTCTCCATTAAGAGACTAAAATGACCTATGTAACGAGTTTTAGATCGGTTAACTAAAGTCAGTTGGCCATAGGCTCCAGGTTATGAGAAACCCATTAGGCTTAATTGCTCGAGTCAACTAAGCTTCAAAGAACAATATAAGATATTGAACTTTTTATTACAATGGATAAACTTGAGCTTAGGTATAATAAATAAGGTCAATTCATGTTCAAAGTCACCTTAGTAATATGTGACTAACATCCCAAATCTCACACACGCGGTAGAGTCCCACTAACAATACTATAGTGTGTGCAGTACAAATGGTACATGAAGACACATATACTAAGTACTCCATAAATAACTTAAGTCAGAAATGGAAACTATGTTACAGTTCATCAATTAAGCCCATGCATGATCACAACTTACAAGTTCAAGAATGTTATGTATCATGTTGTAGTAAAAATATCCATCATTTTTTTATTTTTCAATTTTTCATTTTTCCATTTTTTGTTGTTTTTATTTTAAAGTATAAATGCATTAAGCACACCAAAAAAATCTAACACACGCAATAATAATAATGATGATGATGATGATTTCTACCTAGAAAATAAATAAAAAAATGTGATGCGTACATAAATCAATGATACACACTGATAAAATTTGAGCATGCATAAAAAACTCATAATCAGTTAGGTATGCAAATGCTCTTACTTTTAAGAGTACCGTGATCTATTTCAAAAATTTCAGACCATTCTTCTTCACCCAAACTTGCTAGTCATATGAATATTTCTATTCATATGTGTCAATAACTTCGTCAATGGACTCACTTGATTAGTAAGAAAGTCAATATGACTAACAAACTCCTGATTCTTATTTCTATTCAAGTTCCAGTTTCTATTTCTGTTCAGAAAATGATGATACCTAGGCTTTATATGTTAGGACTCACCACAGTGAAAACCTGTGAGGATAAACTTAGGACCAAAGTTATGAGAACGTCGATATCTATTCCTAGGTTGACGGGTCCTAGACTGTCTAGTAGGCCCCTGCCTAACAAATCATTTATCCTTAAGATCAGGTTTAGGCACATGTTTTGGCTGGGTCAGTGGTAGGGATAAACATGATCTTAGAAGTACAAGAACTATTTTCCTTAAAACCTAGACCTCTTTTATTTGTAGTCTGCTTGTCCATTCTTAAAATGTTATCTAATTTTTCAGAGCCACTAGAGAAGGCAAGCAGTTGAGATTTAGAATATTCTAGATCGCTCAGAAGGTTTTTAACATGGGTTTCTAAGGTCTTTTTCTTACTGGCCAACTCGCTGACTCTCCTAGAAGACTTCTCAAGCTCATTGGTTAGGTTCTTAATCTGAGTATCTAAAGTTTCATTCATGGATTTTACTTCACTCAGGATCGAGGTAGATTTTTTAATGTACGCTACTAACTTCTCATTTTCCAATTCAAGTTCATTATTCTTCGCATTCAAATCTTTGTTTTTAGTAAGAGTCTTAAGACTCTCCTCATACATCTTATCGTAATCCTCTTGGATATCTTCCTCACTCATAGACTCTTCATCAGAATCTTCATCATTATATAAGTCATATTCTCGTTCACTCCCCTAGTCAGATCCTTCATTAACCTTAGCAGTAAAGACAATATATTTTCCACTTTCTTCACGAGTGGATTTCTCACTCTGATTGTCCGTATTAGACTTGTCATCAGTGAGAGTAACATTCATAGTCTTATCTGAATTTCTCCTACTGCTAGGACACTCATTCCTAACATGATCAAAACCTCGACATTTATGGCATCTCACAGATTTAGATTTTCTCCTAGATTTACTAGGGTCGCCTTTGTGTCTCTCTTGAGAATTATTTTTCTTTCTAAACATTTTTTGGAACTTTTTTTAGCCAGGTAAGCTAACTCCTTATTATCCGGTGAATCAGAATCAGAAGATTCGGTTCGAATATTTCTCACATATTTCAAGACCAGAGATTTATCCTTAAGAGGTTTATTTAAGATCAGCTCATACGTCTGGAGAGATCCAACTAACTCCTCTACCTTAATAGAATCTATGTCTTTACTTTCTTCAATCGCTGTGATTTTAGGCCTGAAACCGTCGGGTAAGGATCTAAGAATTTTACGCACTATCTTAGGCTCGGAGATTTTCTCTCCTAGGTTGAAACTAGAATTCACTATGTCGTTTAAGCTCGTATAAAACGCATCAAAAGCTTCATTATCTTTCATCCTAATCTCTTCAAATCTAGTTGTCAACATCTGCAACTTAGAGTTTTTAACAACCTAGATTCCCTCATGTGTGGTCTGTAGAATATCCCACACTTCTTTAGCAACATCACACATATACTCTCCTAAACTCTTCAGGGACACCACCATAAATAGGGCATGTAAGGCTTTACTTTTTTAGTTACATTCATCTAAGTTCGTCCTAGTCCAATTAGCAATGAGAGTGGTGATAACTTCATTATTAACTATAGAACCAGGGGCAGTCCAGCCATTAACAACACTCTTCCATAGATTTAAAAAATCCTCTCATCCTAACCTTCCAGTAGGCATAGTTACTACCATCAAAATAATGCGAAACAGATAATGAAATACTCATCTAGATAATACGGGTCAATGAACGAATTTGGTCTCTGATACCAATTGAAAGTTACAGATTACCAAATTAATGACTACTAAGTTACCGAATGGTTATTAATTATTCGTTTTTAATTTTGACCCTACGTGCAGAATTATTCTATTAAAAGCAATAAGTCACTTTTCAATAGTTTCTAAATGATTAAGCATACAAGTCCAATTTCCCTATATTTGAATAACGTAGTTTGTAATATGGAAAGCAATAAAGAACACTAATAATTGTTGACGGAGAAACCCAACTGGGTAAAAACTCCGGACCAAGCCAATTACCTTCACTATAGATAATATGGATTATATTCCGTTTCCAACCTAGCAAATTCCAGTAGTTCTCGCTGTTGTAATTCATGTAATCTCCAAGATCTGTTATTTCTTCTAGACTCACGATTTGCTACCGTAGATACTGTATAGCCAACATGCTAGACTTTTCGTTCTACCTCTTGCAGCTTCCAAGATCCATTGTCTCCCTCCAGCTTCCCGATCTTCTTTAATTGTCTCTCCGAATTTCTAATATGATGTTTTCCCAAATAGACGGTTATATGATCTCAAGAATAAATATGAATTACAAAGAAAGAAACTGTTCTTGGATCTTTAGAAAATAAGATGAGGCAATGAAAATAATGAAAACCACCTTAGAAATTCGTGCATAGGCTTGTGTATTTATACGAGAGAGTAATTGGGTTGAATAGACCAGAAAAATCTATTTAAAAACGCAACTTAGGATTTTTCGTATATAGCTGTCGTTCGAGCGAAACCTCAACGACAGGCGAGCGATAGCCTCTCGCTCGAGCGAGAGCCGGGCTACAGGCGAGCGATGGAGATTCTGTTTTTGTAGCTCGAACAGTGTCCAGGCGATAGGGTAGTGAAAATACGGCGCCGTATTTTTTCTCTTTTCATGCTCGAACCCTAGACCTCATAACCCAATTTATACAAATTGCACCCTATATCCTTGACTTTTACAACACGTTACAAATTAATCATTTTGTCCACAGAATTGCTAACACTAAAAACCTAACAAGATCAAAGCATCAAAAGAAGAAAAATACAGCTGCAAAGAGGAACCAATAATCGGGATTACCTTTTACTCTACATCTTCTTCTAATTCTTCATCTTCGTTCTCTTCAAAATAGTCAACTTTTAATCCAGAAAGGTAAATGTTTAACCACCCATTTTTCTCATTATTTACAAATCTAATAACATTGTACTGAATTCGCTCATTTTTAATCAATATTTGCATTTATGTATTTCTTTGGCAAATTTTGTAGTTATGTAGCATATTGTTCCTATGCATGAGTGTGTGTATATGCCCGTTTCGCTTGTGTTTCCTCTTGATGTGTATAAGATTCGATTAAAAGGAAAAATAGAAAGGTGCCTATTTGATGACCCTTTCGAGGGATTTTTTATAATTATGTAATCTGCAAAGTCATAGTTCTATCTTACAAGAAGGAATCATGTTAAAAATTTACATGCTTGGAATTGCTTATATTCAGATATGTGTGTTTTAAGCCAAAGTTATGATTTTGATGACAATATTATCTGTTTTGTGGTTAGCTATTTTGTAACTAAGCTTCATACTTGTGATGCCAATGCTATGTGCCTCTACTTCTTATTAGGCTAAATCTAATTTGTTATGCTGCTAAGATGCTTGGTTAAGAGAGATCTTGAAGGGTGCTGATCTAAGTTTCAGATAAAGTGAATGAGAAATTTTCGGACTTGGAGATTTTGGTAAAGAAGGCATGGATTTTTGACACAAATGCACGAACTGATATTTGATGTGCAACATTTTAGGTTGTGGACATAAGTTTATGAAAATGTGAAATTCTATAACTTTGAGACTTGGTAAAGGCAGCACAAATTTTGGACACAAGTACTGTCTCATTTTTCATAATATTTGCAGTAATATTTGTATGTTCCTTACTGTCTACCGGATTCCCACTGGTTTGCGCTTAAATCAATTTGATGGAGCTGACTATTTATATTTATGATAATTTGCCAAAACACGTTCGTACTACTCAGCTGGCCAAATGAATGAAGTCTATTCAAGTGATTTTTCCTTGGTTGATAAAGGTACACGTGGTACGTGATGAGAATTTCAGCCTCCACCATATTTCATTATCGAATGGTTGTAGTTCCTAAACAAACAACATGTTCCATTTGTTTCTTTTATGTCATTTTCAATGTAATTGTTTTCCCACAACTACTTTGCAGGCTCTTTACAATGAAGTACATAGAATTTTTGCAAGTTCAGTTCAATATAGATTTGGTTTGTCAAGAGTATATGTCCAATTGGAGGAAGCAATTAGCCACAGAGCTATTTGCATGGCATTTTGATCTATAGATTTAGTCAATTTTTTGATGTTACATTGTTTTTTAACTTTCAAGGAGAGGATTTTATTATATGTACATTTTTGCCGTTAAGTTATATGTTTGCCTTTCAGTTATTAATTTTTTTGATACCTTTAAATTAAATGTTTGCCTATCCGTTGTACATGAGTATAAGCAATCATGTCCCACCTCCGTAGATGTTTGCCTTTAAGTTTTTTGGAGTGTATCTTTACGGTGTTTATGTCTTTAAAGCCACCACCTCCGTTTTAAAATATATGTGAAAATAAAAAAAGACGCTCGAGCATTATGTCTCAAGAAAACGGCACAAGTGTCATTATTGAAATCCTAAGCATCCATGGGAACGTCACAAGTGTTTTTACCTTTCTTATAAATGTCCATGAGAATGGCACAAGTGATGTTACTGAATATTATGAGTCCATGAAAACGGCACAAATGTCATTACTTGACTTATATGCGTCAATGATAAGGGTACAAGTTTCATTACTTGACTTATAAGCGTCCATGAGAACAACACAAGTGTCGTTACTGGATTTATAAACATCCAAAATATAGATGAATACTACAAAATGGCAGTGTCGTTACGGACATGAAAATGGCCATTGTGCCGTTAGTGTGTAAACACGAGTATAAATGACCACGATTCATTCATGCCCGTAGAACTAATAAGTGAAACTTATTTATATGACATATATAAAAGTTGAGAAATATTCTCATTAACATTTATGTCTTATATACGTTAGAGGGTCCACTTCAGCTGTTAAATGACACTTATGTTGTTCTGTCTATAAATATGAATATAAGCAGTCACAACCCATTCATGCCCCTAGAACCAATAAGTTGAACTCATTTCAATTGCAAGATGGACATGTTGTTTATAAAAGTTGAGAAACGAGCTCATTAGTTATATTTTCTAACGAATCATTACAATGACTTTATTACCATTCGATATCATACAATATATGTCAATTCAACCGTTATTTGTCACTTGATCAACCTTTGTGACCTTTTTAAGTTAGGAAATCCTATGTTTGAGGTTGTTGCGTTGGAAAAGAAACAAAATGACGGTGAATTCAACAAAACGACACAAAAGTCGTTAATTGACACTCGTGTCGTTCTTTTTATAAATACGAGTATAAGTAGCCACGACCCATCCATGCTCCAAAAACCAATAAATTGAACTCATTTCAATTGCAACTGTTTATGAAAGTTGAGAGATGTGATCACTAATTATATTCTTTAACAAATCATTACAATGACTTGTGATTTCACCAACTCGATATCATATAATATATGTCAATTAAACCCCTTTTTTGTCACGTGGTCAACATTTCTGACTTTCTTAAGTTACAGGAACTAATGTTTGATGTCGTTACGTTGAAAAATTAGTAAAATATTGAAGAATTCAACATAATGGTATAAGGGCCGTTAAACGATGCTTGTGTCATTCTGTCTATAGATATGAGAATAAACAGTCACGATCCATCTTTGCCTCAAGATCTAAGAACTCATTTCAAGTGCAAGATGGATATGTCGTTTGCAAAAGTTGAAATATATGCTCATTAATTATATTTTCTAACAAATCATTACAATGACTTGTGATTTCACCAACTCAATATCATATAATCTATGTCAATTCTATCGTTCTTTGACATGTGATTAACATTTCTAACTTCCTTAAGTTAGGGGATCCAATATTTGAGATCGTTGCGTTGTAAAATAAGCAAAATGTTAGAGAAATCATCAGAGCAGCAAAAAGGGCATTTAAATGACACTTGTGTCATTCTGTCTATAAATACGAGTGTAAGTAGTCAAGATCCATCCATATCCCGAGAACCAATAAGTTGAACTTATTTTAACTGCAAGATGGACATACCGTTTGCGAAAGTTGAGAGACATGCTCATTAATTATATTTTCTACCGAATTATTACAATGACTTGTGATTTCACCAACTCGATATCATATAATCTATGTCAATTCAACCATTTTCTGTCACGTGATCGACCTTTCTTACTTTCTTAAGTTAACTGATCCAATGTTTGAGGCCGTTGCGTTGGAAAAGAAGCAAAATATTGGAGAATTAAACAAAAAATGACACTTGTACTATTCTGTCTATAAACACGAGTATAAGTAGTTATGACCAATCCATGGCCCGAGTATTAATAAGTTGAATTCATTTCAATTGCAAAATGGACATGTTGTTTATAAAAGTTGAGAGATGTACTCATTAATTATAATTTTTAACGAATCATTACAATGACTTGTAATTTCACCAACTCGATATCATATAATTTATATCAATTCAATTGTTTATTGTCACGTGATCAACTTTTTTTGAATTTCTTAAGTTAGGGGGTCTAATCTTTGAGATCGTTGCTTTTGAAAAGAAGCAAAATGTTGAAGAATTTATCAGACCGACATAAGGCCCGTTAAACTACATTTGTGTCGTTATGTCTATAAATATGAGCACAAGCGTCGAAGCATCTTGCACTCCGAGAACCAATAAGTTGAATTAATTATATTTTCTAACGAATCATTACAATGGCTTATGATTTCATCAACTCGATATAGTATAATCTATGTCAATTCAACCGTTATTTGTCACATGATCAAACTTTCTTACTTTCTTAAGATAGGAGATCCAATATTTGAGGTTGTTAAATTGAAAAAGAAGCAAAAGATTGAAAAAATCAAGAGAACGGCACAAGTGTCGTCATTGATAATGAAACGACACTTGTGATGTTCTGTCTATAAACACAAGTATAAGTAGTCACGACTCATCTGTACCCCGATAATCGATGAGTTAAAAATCATTTAAGTTGCAAGATGGATATGCTATGTACAAAATTTGAGAGATGTGTTCATTACTTAATCAATATGAAGCCAATAGAACTTCACAAGTGCAATTACTATGATGAAAACGACACAGATGTTGTTACATGTGTAAACACGATAAGAATAAATGATACCATGTAGATTTTAAAATAAAAAAGTTAAATAGTTTATTCAAGTATATTCAACAATAAAAGTACAAATGCGCATGAGATTTCTGAAAGTACTTTTCTTCTTTTTTTTCAAATATAGTAAAGATCTCAATGTAGATAATATTGAAACCAAATTATTATTTAAATGCTCAAAAGATACTCAAAATAGGTGAACAATATAATGAATAACAAGATTTTAAGTTAGCAAGCATAGTAATGGAAGAATACAGGTGATGCGATTTTGGAGATGAGTTTATGGATTTAATTGGATTTATAAGGGTGTTAGGGACTTTTCCAATTGTAAGGGTGTTTGGGACATTTGACATTATTTGTTTATTATATTTTATAACTAAAGGTTATTTAACCTAATATGTTGTTTGACTGTTATTTACCAAACTCTCCTATTGTTTAACTCATTAAGAGTCGTTTGGTGGGATTTTTGCTTTTGCTTTTGCTTCTGGTAAAAGAACTTCTTGAGTAAACATATTAGCTTTCTTTTAAAGTTCTTCTAATTATACAAAATAATTTTAGAAACAATTCAATATGTTCAAAAACAATTTCTTAATTTTAGAAGCAACTTTTATTTTTTCAAAAAGCCACGCCAAACTAGCCATAGTACCTTTTTAATAAGGGTTTCTGTCAATTTTTATTGTTTTGTAAATTATAATTTAGATAGAAAATTCAATATTTGATTTTCAAAATATGAATAAATTTCGTCAAATTCAATATTTAGCTCTTTTTTGAGCCCTATTATTTGGTGTTGATAGATTTTAGAATAGTGATTTTTTTTTAGAACGTGGGATTAAAAAGTGGGAAATTTTTTGGATTTACGTGCATGCTAAATATTTAGATTATGAATAGTTTTTCAGATTCAATAGTCATATAAAATATGAATAATTTGTCCAGTTTTACTTAAAAATCATATTTTAAATTAACTAGTAGTAAAAACATGCATTGCACGTCTTATGTATCAAATGAATTATGTGCATAATATTTTTGAAATACTAATATTATTTTAAAGTAGCTGATTTAATTCATATTAAAATTAAAATTGTAAAAAAAAACTTTTTGATTGTAATATTTTTAAAGTATTTTTTCTTTTCTTAAGCATGGGAAAAAAACTTTTCATGTTCTGAAATAAGGTAGCTTGAAAATTACTTCTCTGAAAATATTATAAAAAAAAATATTAGTCTAATAGTAAACTTCTATAAGAAAAGTATTGACTAATTATGACATTATATAATACATGCCCATCACACAAGATTAGTTTTAAAACTTCAACGGAGTTGTTTTTATTTCTGTAGATCTCAATGGAACCTTTTCAAAAAACGGATACTTTTATAATCCACTATTTTTCAAATGCATTCAATTGTTTTATAAAAATATAATCGCAATCTTTATTTGGTGACATCAATCCTACAAACATGAAAACAAATTTAAAATATGAAAATAAAAATGTACATTAACAATTAACAAAACGAAAGAAAAATTATTATTTTTCTAATTAAATTGATGATTTGACTCATTTTGTTTATCTATGAATAAATCAAACAACGTTTTTGTTGGTGTTTTCGACGACGATGTATTCATTTGTGATGTTTTTAGTATATAAAACGAAAAAGTCACTAATATGTTACTTTAGTAATTTATTTATCAATATTTTAAAAAAATATATAGCAAATATAAGACATATCATATACACACATGTTTTTATCAAGAATGTGATTGTGCTCACATACCAAAGTCTTATGAATCTCAATTGCCCTCTTCAAGATTTTCGATGGTATAAAGATATGTTTTTAACACCTGTCCTCCTTCGAAATGATTGTGATCAAACTTTTTGGAAAGAGAGATTTATTTTCGGACTTCCAAAGCTTTTTGCTGAAAGAGTCAGAAATACTATCAAACAAAATCATCAAGAACATTCTACTTCGTTTGAAGATCGTACTTACGGAGAAATTATCAGTTTTGTTAATCAAGAAGGGTTAGCCATCTGTAATGATCTCAAACTCAAAGCCAAGCTAAAATCTGAAAGATCTCAAGGTCGTAAAAAACTTGGATCCTTTTGTGAACAATATGAATTTGAGAAAATTATTCCTCCTTAAAAAACTAAAAGAAAAACTTTTCCAAGTTATTCAAAGAGAAAATCTTCTCATAATTTTGAAAAGAAAAGAAATTTTCAAAAATCTCCTTCAAAACATTTTTCAAAACGAAAAACTTTTCAAAAAAAGAACTTCTAATATTACATGTTGGAAATGTAATAAATCTGATCATTATTCAAACAAATGTCATCTTAAGGGAAAGATTAGTAATCTTCAATGTGATGAAGATACTAAATTTGAACTCCTCAATTTAATCAATTCGGAATCTAGTTCTGATTCTTCAATTGAAAATGTCTTTCAAAATCAAGAAAATTCTAATTTTGTAGAAAGTTCAAAATCTTCCTTACCAAATTCTTCTAAGAATAAGGAAATTTGTGAGTGTAAAACTATTAATGTCCTTACTAAAGAAGAACTTATTCAAGAAATCGTTGATAAGATTTCTGATCAAAAACTCAAAGAAAAATTCAGTATTTTTCTAACTTTCTTATCTTCACAAGATAATAGTGCCTTCAAAATGAAAGATGTTATGAAACGCTTTCAAAAGGAAACCATTTCGAAAGTCTCTTGTTCTGACTTGAACAAGGAAGTTGATTCTATGAAATCTCAAATTTCTAATCTTAAAAAACAGATGAAAGATGTTAAACTCAATGTTGCTCATCTTCAAGTTAAAAATTTAGAACAAATTCAATCTTCTTCATCCTCCTCTCAGAATGATAGTTCTCATACCTATCATTCTAATTCAGAGTCTCAATCTAGTTCAAAATCTCGAAGATCAAAACTCTCTTCTCATCATTCTTTAACAGAAGCTGAGAAGGTCAATGTTATTTCAAGAATTCAATTACAAAAATGGTATTGCAACATGACTATTGTTGTCAATAAAAGTTTCAAACTTCACACTAGAGTTTTAATTGATTCTGGTGCAGATCAAAACTGCATTAGGGAATGACTTATCCCTACAAAATATTTTAAAAAAACTACTGAACGACTTTATGGAACTAGTGGTAGAAAACTCAATATTCAATATAAACTTTTAAAAGCTAATGTATATAATTCAAATATTTGTTTCAAAAATATCTTTTACCTAGTAAAAGACCTTGACCAAGAAGTTAGTGGTAGAAAACTCAATATTCAATATAAACTTTCAAAAGCTCATGTATATAATTCAAATATTTGTTTCAAAAATATCTTTTACCTAGTTCAAATTTATCCTTTTACTACAAACTCAAAAGGACTTACTACAAATATTTTTGGTCAAGAAATTACTTTCAAATTTACAAATCCTCCTTCTTTTAAAGATGTTAATACTTTAAAAGATATTTCTATTTCAAAAGTTATTAACAATATTAATTTTAAGAAAAATCATATTCGATTTGTTAAAGAAGAAATTAAGTATCAAAGAATAGAAGAAAGACTTAAAGAATCTTCAATTATTCAAAAAATTGTTGATTTTCAAAACCGCATTGAGAAATATATATGTTCAATTATACCAAATGCTTTTTGGGATAGAAAGAAACATGTTATTTCTCTTCCTTTTACTCATGATTATATATATATATATGCAAACCAAGCTTAACTAATCTACAAAAAAAAAAAAAAAAATCACTACACTCGTCAACTTGTAAGTAGCTTATGTTCATCACATTTAGATGGGCATTGCTAAAAGAATTAACAAAAATAAAAATAGAGAGAAAAAAGAATTACATTATCTTTTTAGAATAACCAAACATTTTTTCAAAAGACCAAAACAACTAATTTCTTTTAGGGTTTGTTTGATTGCAAGGGTGGAAAATGGTTGAAAAGAAAATGAATTCCAGATAAAATAATTGCTTAGAACTTGTTTTTTTAAGGAATTATTAATTAAATGTATTTGATTGATATAATTTTTCACCTGAAATTTTTTAAAATTTTGGATCTTTTTGTTCACGTTTAGTTTTATTTTACATGAAAACTGTCCATTAAAGTGGATTTTTTTTACAATTGGTTATAAATTTGTTGCCATTGCCAAAAAGTAAAAAAAAAAAATTGCTCGAAAACTATTTTTTCATCAATGTTTAGTGTTCGCTCGGCTTCGTTTTACATGGAAATTGTCCATTAAAATGAATTTTGTTTTACAGTTAGTTATGAAATTTATTTCCATTACAAAAAAAAAAATTAGCCAGAAGCTGGAATTTCATTTTCCCGTCAAAAAGTTGGGAAAATGAATTCATTGGAAAGTTGGAAAAGAGGCGCAAAATTTTCCATGCCAAATTTTGTCTATCAAACAAGAGTTAAGGGTGCAAATGGAATTTTTTTTCCATTTTCCATGGAAAAGGTGGGCAATCAAACATAGTCTTATAGAATTTGTCTCACGCAAATCGAATTCTCCAAAACTCCAATACCTAACAGGAATACATTTACATACATAAGTATCATCTATGCTATTTTTGAGTTTTGAGAAGCTCTAACTTACAACAAATTATTTTCATTGACAATTATTCTTACCTTTAGTCCACAACAAATTTCTTTCATTGACAACAACTCTAAAATGAAAAAGGTTGGTTTTTATAGATATAATTATCTTAATTATATTTATTATATAGCGTTTGTTTGGGCTCCATTAATCGTAAAATCGTTCTTTTATTTTCACTAAACATTTTTTAATAAAATAATATTACATTTAAACCTAAAAGTTTTCATTGTTTGTTTACCACACGTTTTCCAAAAAACACTATTTTAAAACTTATTTTTACACAAAATGCGGCTCAAGCAAGGGCATAGTGTATGTACTAACACAAAACAATCTTGCATCTTCCCTCTCATTTATTTACATTAATTACAAAAATAGACATCTTTCAATCCCTTTCACATGCTCTCTATTGACAGGAAATTAAAAAATGTAGCTTCAACAGACTCTCTCAATCTTCCTTCATCGTACATTCCTCTGTATATTGAAATTTCTTATATGTTAATGTTGTGTGTGGATGGTTTAGAATTTCAATACATATTATAATGTTATAATAATTTATTTAATTACATATAATGATAAGAATATAGCGAAAATAATTAAGTAAAGTGTGAAAAGAAAAACGAAGATTACAAATGTTTATTGTAGTTATAATGTTGTGTAGTTAATAAAAATGTCGGTATAGTATTTGTTTTTAGGAAAAATTGCAGTAGCGGTCACCAAGAAAAGTGGACTTTGACCAATCTTAACCAAATTGAAAGGGGTAAAATGATTGCTTTGTATATTTATAAATATTGACAATTAAGATAATAAACTAAAGAAAAAGAAAAAAAAAAAGGATAAATAGCACAAAATATTCCTACTTTTTAATGTCATTGTGCAAATTGTCCATACCTTTTATTTTTTGGCATTTTCACCCACATCTTCTACCTTTTATTGTGCAAAATGTCATTTTCAACAAATTTCCAAATAAAATGACGATTTTACCCTCATATTCAAATGAAACAAGAAAAGAAAAGAAAAGAAAAAATAAAAATCTAATTGTAACCATACTCCCAATATTTAAAAAAAGTACAAACAAATCCTAAACTTGGTAGAAAAAAGGAGAAAATTTCCACCCTATGGAGCTGGCGGCTTCAACCCCAAAATCGACCATTATACCGCTGGATAAACATTGGATCTTAACACAACCAATACATCATCATCCCACTCTACAATCTTATACCAAAAAATGGCCCTAACTGATCGAAAATCAGAAGAATTTCAGGTCCAAAAACTCACCCATACACCACAACTTTACCTCCAATTCCGGCCAACCCAGCACCACACATGTAGCTATGTCGACGAGTCGAGCCGAAAAAAAGCTCGGACCGAGCCCGGCCAAAAAAAATGAGGCTTGGCCTGACCTTTTGTCCCCAGCCTTTGCGGGCAGAGCCGGCTCGGGGGTTTTTTTTGTCCACATTTTTTACTTAAAGAATTTAAATTTTGCACAGTTTATACGTGTTACAAATTAAATAAATTATAAAAATGTAAACCCTCATCCTTTATCCGAGTTTGGGACTAGTTACAATTATCGTAGGGGGAGTTAAAACTGTACACGAATAAAATATTTCGTGTACAATTTTTCTTGATACAAAAAAAAATTTAAACATTACGTTTTTTTAAACTCATCAATTTAAAAACTTACAATATTATAGATGCTTGAATTTGTTGTAACTCTTTGACCATTATACTATCAATTTGTTCTTAAAGGCGTAATTCCGCACATTCTCAATCCTTCAAACATATTAAAGTCTCCAATATATCTTCTTTTAGTTTTGATCGTTCATCACATAAAACTCGACCACCTAAACTAAATGTAGCCTTCGATACTACCGTAGACACTGGGGGTGTTAGTAGATCGCAAGCAATTTTTGATACAATTGGATATTGTCTTTCGTCACACCTCCACCATGGTAAAAGATTAAATTCTTCTAATTCTCGTGGTTGTAACATACTAGAACGTCCACGCACATATACCTATCTAACTCAGAGGGGATTTCAAAATTTGTACCACTGACATCTATTGTTCTAGATATTGACGAACTAGAACTAAATGAGGGAACACTAGTATTGGTCTCTAAAAAATTTCAAAAATTTTCTGCATTTATTGAAATATTTCTTGAAAAAGAACTTTGGGTAGTAGAACTACACTGACCATCTTTTTCAGCGTAAAAGTTATACATTTCACATAACATAGATTCTATATGCACATGTGATAATTCTACATTCATAAAATTTGAAATCCTCTTTATGGTAGCTTTTGTGCCAGTTAAACTAAGTCAATTGTCCATCACCGAAGCTAATAAAAATAAAGAGGGTATATCTTCCTAATATTTACAAAATTTTTCCTCCATAGAATAAATTACGTCAACAAAAATTGACAAACTCCTATATTTTTGAAATGCTTGTGAAATATAGAAAAAATATTGTAAAACAAGTGAAGATGTAGGGTAATAAACACCACTACATTCCTTCGTGGTATCGAAAAAAGGTTTTAAAAATTTTTTCACGAGAAATGCAAGAGACCATTCTCAATCTTCTAAATTATGTTCGGGTCCATATGTATGTCTACCATTATAATACATTGAAATAACGTTATCATAACTTTCACACGAATGTAACATAAGATATGTAGGATTCCATCTATGTGATACATCAGTGAGAAATGATTTCACTTCTAAACCATACTCTGCACATAAACTGTTAAATGCTTGCTTTCTTGCTGGTGATATAGTAATAAAATTAATTGCTTGCCTAATTTTATCTAAATGCGATTTTATATGTTCTAATCCATCTTTTACAATCAAATTAATAATGTGACATACACAACGTTGTTGAAAAAATAAACATCCAAATGTAGGGTTCAAATCATCAATAATTTTTTCGACAACAACTTTGTTTACACTAGCGTTATCAAAAGTAAAATTTCGAACCATTTCTTGCATACCATATTCTTGTATAATATCTTTTAAAATCATGTATATGTTAGTCGCATTATGAGGATATTCTACACATCTGAATGCAATAATTTTTTAATGCATAATTCATAGGTGATCAATGTAATAAGCTGTAGCAGCAAGATATCCTTTTTTATTAACACCAGTCCATAAATCAGAGGTAAATGGTATAACACAATTAAAAGTTTTTAGACTTTCAACAGCAGTTTGTTTTCTTCTGGTATATAATTTTATATCATCCAAACGAAGAGTATTTCTACAATATGAATTATACCTGGGCTGGAGATAATTCTGCACAAGACGAGTAAAGTGTTCTGACTCAATCATTGTTAGTGCCATCTTTACTGTAGCCACGTATGCGGTCATTCCTTCACGAAGTCTTTCCTATGAATATACAAAAGTTGAAAGAGTGGAACTGGAACCGGAACCAGTAAATGTTAACTCAGTCTGTTTCGGGTCAACACCGACTGATTTCGCTTTACAACTTCTTAAAATGTGTCTATTTAAATACGATATGCTCGAACTGGGCTTCCAACTAAGTTCTTTACCACAGTAATTGCAACATGCTTTCCAAATATCAACTCCATTTTGAACCCCAACTTTTTTACGACTCATATGTTGCCAACAACCAGCAGACTCTTTTCTCGACCTTTTAACCTCGACTACTTCCTCTTCTTCGATATCTTCCAAATTAATTAGAACATTTTGAGATGAATCGTACCCTGATAGAGTACTCGAACTACCTTTAAACTAATTAATCTCATCACTGATAAAATTCATATGTAAGTATTATAATAGAGAGAAATTGTAGTAAAAAATATAGTCAAATGTGTAAAAGAAATAAGAGAGTAGAATACAGAATATTGTAGTAAAGAATATAGTCAAGTGTGTAAATTGAAAATAAGAGTTAATCAATTTGAGATTAGAATATTGAATATTGCATAAAGGATTAGAGATAGAGTGATATGAAATTATACTTTTTTTCTCGTATTTATAGAAAAAAATATCCGTTTTTTAAAAAATTATTTTTTTTGGTTGCGTGCACGCAAGAAAAATCTTGCGTGCACGCATAGCTATTTTTTTGCAGGCAAAAATCTGTCTGAAATCATGCAGATTCAAATATGCTTGCTGTTGCACGCAGAAAATCTGCTAAAACCAGCCGATTTTCTGTTGCAGGCTGAAATTCAAAATTTGATTTTTTTATCTTCATATACACACGTGCCAGCCCGAGCTCTGGCCGATGCCCCGAAATGGGACTAGGTGCCACCGAGCCCGAGCCGTGCGAGACCACGAGCTTTTTTGCCACCCCTACACACATGACCAATCTCCATCTCAGGTTGTTAATACTCAACATGACAAGTAGTTACATGTACGATTAAAACATTTTAAATCAGAATCCGACCATACTAGTTCGAAGGTCGCGAGCCACACACCTTATGTTCCAATTTCGACGTCAGCGCTGACATCTACAGTCTTGATCTACCACCATTAGCTTCTAATCGTCATGGCGAACAAAATGCACACATGGGTCCTCATTAATTTACCTCGAATCAGCTAATTCGTGATTATACAGTTCTTACTCATGGAGAGCCTCTCGACCACCTTTCAATTGAACCCTCAAATCTGCTCTAACTTACTAATCAACATGGAAGAACTGAAAATTTAACATCAAACGACCTCAACGTGCAGCCAATTAAGCCAATTCATCATCCCAATCCACCAGAATTTTTTTTTCTAATTTATTTAGGATTCATTTGTACTTTTTTTAAATTATTGGGAGTATGGTTGCAATTAATTTTTTATTTTTCTTTTCTTTTTGCTTTATTTGAATATGATGGTAGAATCGTCATTTTATTTGGAAAATTGTTGAAAGGGACCTTTTGCGCAATGAAAGGTGGAAGGTAGTGGTGAAAATGTAAAAAAATGAAATATATGGACGTTTTGCCCAATGACATTAAAAGATGGGGACATTTTGTGTTATTTACTCAAAAAAGATTTACCCCAACACCTCCACTACACCTATCCTCTACAACCAACGACATTGATTTTCAATCATGGCCAACCATCAACATCTACCAACACGACCCTGTCGCCTGGCTCGGCTTGCCCAACCATATATTCACTCAACAACCTTCAAATTGGTATAATTACAAAAATCAGGTGTAAAGTTTACACCAATTCAAAAATCAGGGACCAAACTTTATTTTTCAAAAATCAGGTAATATATAAAATCCTAACCCTAATGTTTCACATTTCACCCTCCTCTCTCTCTCTCTTCGTCACTCCCCCCTTCTCCCCTTCCCCTCTCCTTTCTGTCGGCAGCAGCTTGCTGCCGCTGCCGGTGCAAACAGCAGCAAGCGGCTGCCGGCAGCAGTTTCCGTTGCTCGCAGCGGCGGTCGCGAGCAGCAGCGACCGCCGCTACAAGCAGCAGCCGACCGCTGCTGCTCGCAGCGGTCGGCTGCTGCCGGCGGTGATGATTATTTTTTGTGTGGCAGATCTGTGTGGTGGAAGGTAGGGGCAGATGTGAATGAGGTGAGGTCGGGTGGCGGAGGGATGCGGTGGTGGTGGGTCCATTAGGCGGCTCTGGTAGAGATTTGGGGAAATATTAGTGGGTTCATTAGGTGGCGACTGGTGGTGGTGGTGTTGGCAGTCTGGTGGTGGTATTGGCAGTTTAGTGGTGGTGGTCTTGTGGTGCTGTCATGGCGTCGTTTCCGACGGTGGTGCGTTTTTGGCGACGGTGGTGTGTTTCTTTGGCGGTGGTGTTGACGGCAGTTGGGCATGGTGCTATGTGCAGTGGTGGTGGTGGTGACCATAGTGATAGCGGTGGTAGTCTGTGACCAAATGTTTGGTAATATCTGTGACCAATTACTCAACTGTGACCTAAAAATTTAATAATACGTGACTGGAAAATAATATGTGACCAACTAATTTAAAGATCTGTGACCTCGAAATAATATGTGGCTTATAGTTTTTTTGATCTGTGACCTCGAATAATCAAATTTGACGATATGTGACCGTTAAATAAATCTGTAACTTATAATTATGAATTTGTGATCATTAATCACAAACTGTGACTTTATTATCATTATTTAATAAATATTTTTAATTAATAAAATTTATACTTGATTTTTGAATTTTTAAACTATTTACCTTATTTTTGAATTGAGGTAAAGAAAACACCTTAAATATGAATTTTTCCTCTTCAAATTTCCACACATTCCAAAGGAGTCTGCAACAAAAAACCATACTTCGAAACACCAATTGGGTTTTTTTATTTCTTCTGGAAGTCTAAATTTTTGGGCTTCAAAAGTGGAGACAAATTTGGATAAAAAGAAGGAAAAGCAAGAATGGTTGGAATTTGCTTCCGATTTCAGTTTCAAATTTCATTTTCTTGTCCAGATTTTTTTTGTTCGAGAAATTCATGTACGGACTTGCCTCCATGATATTTCTGCCTTATTTTATGTAATTGGAGAATATGGGGGTGGGGTGGGGTGGGTGGAGACATTGGGGTAAATTTTTTTTTTTTTTTAATTCTTTAGTTTTATTATTTTAATTGTCAATATTGATAAATATACTAAGTTACAATTTTACCCATTTCAATTTGGTCAAGATTAGTCAAATTTCAGTTTTCTTGGTCAACTGACGATTTCATGGATGGTTTCCATCCAAATAGACTCCAGGTGCATATTTATGAAATGTAAGGGGCATCCACTGACACGAATTGAAACTTATGGTAAAGTTCGCAAAAATTGAAAATATTAGAAATTGTTGTTGCAGTGTTTCCTTTTTTATTTATTTATTTATTTAAACTTAGGTATCATGGGGATTCATATATTACCAATCATAACAACTTTTAAATAAGGGTAAATATAATATAAAATAAATTTTATCAAATTACATAGTAACATTTTGTATGCATTAATTTTATTATATTAAATATATTATTTAGCTGTTAGATATGTGTGAAGCAACGGAATGAAATAGGGAATTTGAATGCTATTTTTTAAACTGACTAATTCCATCGAAAGGAGAAATTTAAGTTATATTTTTATAAGAAAAGCTATTAGTAAAAATTAATATAATATTAAGAAGATTAATTTAGGGGATTATTGACAAATGAAAAAGGAAATAATTCTTTTTCAATTTCATGTTGAATAAATTGAATTAATGTTATTAATTAATTATTAACAAAACTAAAATTAAATAAGGATATATTGGGCATATAGTTAAATATGTAAGGGTAAATTAGATATTCAAAAATTTCTCCTCAATCCTTCCATTTAATATAAGAAACATAAAATTGTTAGATCACTGATTATATTCATATTGATTGCTAATCACTTTAGTATTTAATTTCGTTGATATTCAACTTACTAATGTATTGCTAGTCACTTTGGTATTTATCTTCATTGATATTCGACTCACTACATGAATTATGGCATTGACACACACACACACATTCTCTCTCTCTCTCTCTCTCTCTCTCTCTCTCTCTCTATATATATATATATATATATATATATATATATATATATATATATATATTGATTATCTTTTATTCTATTCACATCTATGTATCGATCGAATCCTTGATTATCCGTCTTATATGAAATTCATAAATTTTGACCTACACCGACACTTTCCTAAGCTATATAGCATAATACTCCTCGTACTAACGCATATGCTGGTTTCACATCATTATGTTAGCTTAAATTATTGAAATACAACTAATTTTGAAAATGACTGATCTATTCAAAGTCATACTTTCCTCTGAAAGAATAATTAATAAGATAACATTAAAAACAGTAGGAATTTTTTCCTTCAAAAATTATCATAATTTATTGGTCTGAAAATATTCGACAAATTTTATTTTTTTCAGTCACATACTAGTAGTAAACCCGTGCACTGCACGTCTTGTGTATCAGATAAATAATATGCGTAATATTTTTGAATTATTAATATTATTTTTTAAAGGAGCTGGGACAATTGATCTTGTTTAAGGAAAAGTTAAGAATGTTATATAATACTATTTATTGGAAAAAAAAATTGATAGCCACCATACACAGGAACATCTTTGATTAACCTTTTATGCTGAAAAATTTCTTTTGAGTGATATTTATAATCTAATTCATTATCAATTGGACGCGGAAAAAAAAAGAACAAATAAATTATTATAAAAAAAATACAATTTTCAGTGGAAATATAATTACCATATCATTTATTGTAGTTATAACGTTTTTATCTAAACTTAGGTATCACGAGGATTCATATGTAACTCCCAGTTAAAATAACTTTTAAATAAGAGTAAATATAACATAAAGTGAAATTTTATCAAATTATATCGTGTTGAAAAAATGAGAGTATGTGACTGACTTTGTCATGAATTTTGAGCGGGATCCGTGTGATTATTTTGGAAGATTAAAATTGATTTGTGTTCTCCTCCGTGAGTACATCGAAATCGTGTATTTACTTGCCAAAATTGATGATCGGGTGAATAAGAAATTGAAGCTCAAAATGTGTCAACTAAAATGAGTTTATGTTGGTGGAAAAATTGGAAATGTGTTTGCCCCGCATGGTGCATAAGAAATGGATGAAAACAAAACTCATTTTAAATATGGTTGCACTTTGTAAGTGTGTAATCATGTGTAGTATAGATATTCTCTCCACGTACGCGCACAAGGGGGTGCAAATCATGGACCAAAATAGGTTTCGAACCTTGAACTTGTATGCACCTGCGTACACGAATGTCGGACCGAAATGAGCAAAATCATACATGGGAGCTAGTGGATATCCCTCAGGGAAGTAAACTACTATACTACAAATGGATTGTCAAACGAAAAATGAAAGCACATGGAACTATTGAAAAGTATAAGGCCTGATTAGTAATAAAATGTTACAGACAACGGGAAGACTTTGATTACTTGATACATATTCTCCAATAACGAGAATAACATCCATTAGGATGATACTTGCGATTACTGCTTTATGAAACCTTGAAGTACATCAAATGATGTTAAGAGTGCCTTTTTAATGAAGATTTAAATGATGAAATCTATATGAAACAACCCGGGGGGTTTTCATTTTCAGGGTAGGAAAAGAAAGTTTGTAAATTAGTGAAGTCGTTATATAACTTGAAACAAGCACCAAAACAATGATATGAAAAATTTGATAGTGTCTGATGAAGTGTGGATTTAAAATCAACGAGTGTGACAAATGTGTTTACGTTAAAGACGTTGAAAATGTTTATGTTATTTTATGTCTTTACGTTGATGACATGCTTATTGTTGGTAGTGGCAATAAGACAATTAAATCCACCAAAAATATGTTAAATTCGAGATTTGACATGAAAGATATGAGTTTAGCTGATGTTATACTTGGAATCAAGATTTCAAGAACGTTAGATGGACTCGTTCTAAGTCAGTCACATTATGTGGACAAAATTCTAGAAAAGTTAGTAAGGATAATACTGACATGGCTAGAATACCGATAGATATAAGTCAATATATATCCAAGAATAAAGGTGAAAGTGTTTCTCGAGTAGAATACTCGAGAATTATTAGAAGTTTGATGTACTTGATGAGTTGTATAAGACCAGACATAGTCTACACATTCATTAAACTGAGTAGATATACGAGTAATCTAGGAGATGATCACTGGAAAGGAATAGTAAGAGAACTAAGGTACTTGAGATATACTCGTAATTTTGAACTGCACTATACCAGATATTCAGCGGTCATTGAATGATATAGTGATACTAATTGGATATTTGATATAAAAGACTTAAATTTCACTGGTGGATTTGTGTTCACATTGGGAGGTGCAGCCATATCCTGGAAATCCTCTAAGCAAACTGTTATACTAGATCTACAATAGAATCCGAATTTATAACTCTAGATAAATGTGGTAAAGAGGCTGAGTGGTTACGCAACTTCTTAGAGAATATTCCAAGATGGTCAAAATTTGTGCCAACAATTTGAGTATATTGTAACGGTCAATCAGCAATTTGTGCCAGACATATACGCCGTGGACACAACACCATAAGGCAACTACTCTCAACTGGAGTTATCACTATTGACTATGTAAAGTCAAATGATAATATTGTGGATCCACTAATCAAAGGGTTAAATAGAGAGTTAGTTGAGAAATCATTGAAAGGAATGAGACTTAAGCTCTTGAACGAATAAATTAATATAAAGGAAACTCAATCTAGTTGACTGGATATCCCAAGATTTAGGTTCAAAGAGACAACATAATTGTAAAGATTTAATAGAATCACTGTGGGGGATGTTACCTCATGTCAATCCATATGGTGCAACATGATGTCCGTAAAGATGAGGGATAAGCAATATGCTTTTAATGATTCTTATGCGTCGAAATTCGAGCCAAGTAATGCGGGTTGCTTGTGATAAGAAATCACATATGTGAAAGAGAAGTGTGACCGCTTCTAAGGGAATTGTGTGGGGGCAAAATTCTTGTGAACTCTCACAGAACCATGCATATGTTCATGGCTAAAACAAACATAATAATGAGAACTAAAATGTGTTAGGAAGAATCATGTGAGGAGTATATCATCGTTTACACAAACGACATAACAGTTCAAAGATATCGCGTCTACTGGTCGCTAGTAAAGTAAATATGCTTTCACAAGGAAATATTCAAAGAGTAATACCTACCTATCCTATGCAGGTTTCAACCGTTGAACTTTATCAAGTCATCATGTGTCACATTTATGTGTCCTCCCAATTTTCCATTCATGTTGATGACTGTTGGAAAAAATGAGAGTATGTGGTTGACTTTGACATGAATTTTGAGTGGGGCATTAAGATTGATTTGTGTTCTACTCCGTGAGTACATTGAAATCATGTATTTACTTGTCAAAACTGATGCTCGGGTGAATGAGAAATTGAATCTCAAAGTGTGCCAATTAAAAAGAGTTTATGTTGGTGGGAAAATTAGAAATGTGTTTGTCCAGTATAGGAAGTGGATGAAAACAAAACCCACTTTAAATATGGTTGCACTTTGGAACGGTGTAATCATGTGTAGCATAGAGGCTCTCTCCACGCGCGCGCAGTGGAGTGCAAATCAAAGGTTGAAATAGGCTTCGGACATTGGTAATTACCATTAAGTGAATGGACAAGTTACTCTCTCAAGAGCCAAATATTTATGTTTCTTTTTTCCACTTTTCAATACACACGGATTCATCTGAAAATATACAAAAAACTTTTCCGCATGCATTTTTATTTTTTGTTTGCATACATTTTAATTTCTGTTTGAGTCTTGATCGTGATATTGTTCAGACACTAAATCAATTCGTCGAAAGAATGTCTGTAGTGCTCAGAATCTACTAATCTTACCGTTGTATCCTGTGAAACGGACGCGCGATTTAAATCTCAAGCACAGACGGTGAGTGGACAAATCTGTTTTAAGGAAACTATGTGTAACAATGACCTCATGTTAAAAGTTTTACTGCTTAATTTGTTTTTCAATTGCTAGATTATTAAATCTATTATTCAAAATTATATGCAAAAACGGTATGTGAAAATTCGGTGTTTAAATTATTGCATATACGGTATCTATCTTTTAAATACGGTATCCAGTACTAAAACACTTGTACAACATATGTGAACATTTTTTATGCGTTAATTTTATTACATTAAATATATCATTTATGATATGTGTGAAAAAATCAAATGAAACAACCATTTAAATAATGAAATATGGATCTTATTTTTTAAATTGACTAATTCAACTGAGAAAAGAAATCTAAGTTATTATACATAAAGAAAAGTGATTTTTAATTACATGCTGAATAAATTGAATTCATGTTATCAATTAATTATTAACAAAATTAAAATTGCCAATGTGCACATGTTGATGCAACCTTTCAAATTTTTTTATTTGTAATTTTTTTCTTTTTGTGAAATAATTATTGTTCTATAGGAACTGAGTGTACTATTGTAAGATTGATAACTTAATGATGCCAGGAAAAAAGAAAAAAAACATTAATGTATGAAAAAAAGAAAAATGATCAAATATCTGTCCAACCCGGTTTGGTTAACGGGTCTAGAAATGGTAACTGGGTATAACCCTCGAACGTTCTCCACGTGTCCCGTTCTCGCACTCTCGGAGAATCTCTCGTCTTCTCCACCGATTTCCACTTTGAAACTCACTGATACTATCATCAAAATCAACATCGAACTTTGCCGATCTCTCAATCGTTACATTTCCGCCGCTGGAGGAATGGAAACTCTGAGAGGCGACTCTTCCAAAACCACCGCTGCCGCCGCGGTGCCAGGAAACGATGAAGACATACGCCGAAATCGAGTTCTATCGAGTAAACTCTACCTCGACGTGATTCCTTCCAAGGTTACACACAAATATTTGGATAGTTTTGTTGAACTTGCTCGTTTTAAAGTGGTATCTGAATATCTGATTATCACACCAGAATAACTAAAGTCCTGTTAAACATGTTGCTCTACGAAATACAGGTTCCTTTAATTTATTCGTCTTCATATGATATCGCCTTTATGGGAATTGAAAAGCTGTAAGTAATCTACACTCTTTTTTATTTTGAGCTATTGGGTTGTTGAGAAAATAATTGTCCACAGAAAACGGAAAACTATGCTGGGAATTTATTAGTAGTGTGAAAATATCATGGATAACATACAACTCTCTTTGACTTTGGTGGAACAAATATAAAATTAAAGAGATTCATTGAGGAATATAAGAAGGTTAAATTTGGATGAGAACACTTGATCAACTATGTGAGTTTAGTGTTGTAATATTGTAAAGTTTAATTCACGAGCAGATTACCATAGTTAGATTCTATATTTCCATCTTGAAAGAATTAATCTTGATATGCCCTTTAAAAAAAATATTGAAGGTTGTTTAAAACATTAATATCTTTAAAAAATGAAAGTTCATCGATTAAGTCAATGGTGCTCCTGTGTCATAAATGCCTGACTACCCCTCTCAAGTAGGTCATGCATGAAAGAAATATTCAATAAATTACATAGAGGCGACGAATGAGGTGGGTTGGTTAACGATTCATGGGTGAAAAAATGGCAAAAATAGAAAGCATTCACTCTTTTGTATTTTTCATCTATAATATTTTTTCCCCGGTGGATTTATCTCTTATTTACGAAAGGTGTGGAATCTTGGCTGGACAATTTCAGGCATCCTTTTGACTCTTCTAAATGGGGTCGCATCTGCCGCTTTCTTGTTGCAGAAGGTTTTCTGGAAAAAAAGCACATAGTTGAACCTCTGGAGGCTGCAAAAGATGATCTCCTAGTGGTATTCATTCTTTGTTGAGATTCTTTACTTGCATGCTTTTGACCTGTATCCCCTGTTCAAATGGATGATGCTGTGTTTGCTGTATCATTTTCCAGTGTTTTAGAGTCTGTTGCTTCTATTTACCAATCAATGGGTCATCTATTGTCTATCTCTCTCACCTGTCTGTTGCACTATTTTGCAAGTTAGGGCTCTAACAGTTTGATACTAATTTTATTATACGATTACTCCAATTTAAATACTAATTTTGCAATTTGATTATTAATTCCACGATGTCTTATCATTACTTGTTGATCCATTTTATGTTTATTTAAAGTTAGGCTTTAAATTTTGTTAATTTGTTTTGTATTGGATTTTCAACATGATTTAGGGTTTATCATAAGCATATTGTTGTTGTTTTTTTCTAATTATTTTTCAGTTATTTTATTTGTTTGTGTTGAGGTTTGCTCCTAAACTCTCGGAGGTAAAACTCCTTGGCATCCAATTTAGCTTTTCTGAACATTGGATGAGTTCACTGGTTTCTTGTTAGCCAAGAATTTGAGATGATTTGCATATCTTATGGTTTTTTGTGCATAATTAATATTTTGTGGTGTTGGTGCCAGGTGCATTCAGAGTCATACCTGAATAGTCTAAAAAGCAGCTTAAATGTCTCTGTGATTGTTGAGGTAGGATTAATTGATAATTATTTACATATTTAACTTTTCAGAGTTCTAAAAAGTCTTCTTCAAAATGAAAGGGAACCATAAGGGCTTTGCTTTAGATGCTCAACTTCGCCACCTCGATCTAATTAGATTTTGAAGGATCTAAGACACAAACTTCAATGAAATAGTTATGGTGAATTAATCAGTAATAAACTAGCAACAGTTAATGTGGTAGATTTTATATGCACCCTTTACCAAGATTTTTATTCACCATTTGATTGCTATAATGTTCAGGTCCCTCCTGTTGCTCTATTGCCGAACTGTCTCGTGGAGAAGCGCGTTCTTTCTCCATTTCGTAAACAGGTTAATAAACCTATGTGAATCTTTTTCCCTCTATGGATCAATTTCTTATTCTGCTATAAATTGACCGTAGGTGGGAGGAACCATTTTGGCTGCAAAGCTTGCAAAAGAACGAGGATGGGCCATCAATGTAGGAGGTGGCTTTCATCATTGTTCAGCAGACAAAGGAGGTGGATTTTGTGCTTATGCGGACATCTCTCTGTGCATTCAATTTGCTTTTATCCGATTAAATATTTCGAGGTACTATACATGCAACTTAAGTCTTATAGCTTTAGGTAGTTATGCGAATGCTATTGATATCATATCTGAATCCATGAGATTGATGCCTCCTTATTTCTTGTGCTCATAAGATGCAAATGTACAGGGTCATGATAATCGATCTTGATGCACACCAAGGGAATGGCCATGAAAAGGATTTTTCTTCAGACAGTATGACCTGTTGGCTGTTGCCTTCAACCATTTGCTATACATCAATTTGACTATGACTATATCCTTTCCCTTATGTGGCTTTTTAATATCGATTATTTTGGGTTGATACTTCCAGGAAGGGTCTACATCCTTGATATGTACAATCCGGACATATATCCATTTGTAAGTTAGTTCATGTATTCATATCCCGTTACCCTCTAGCTGACAGCCCGCTGAAACTATATTTACAAAGAAAAAGAAAAATATCAAAAGGACCAGTCATTTCAATCATCTTTTATTTTGTTACCAATACCTTTACCTTAACTTACGAATAATGACAACAAAATAAGCCTTATTTCCTGGCTTTGTGGATCATTTCTTGTTCTATTTGAATCATTGTCACACTTAGAGAGAGATTCGACAATCTAAGTCCTTATGACAGAGTCAAAGCTGAAGATGTGAAAACAAAGTGGTCAGCATTAACCTGATTATTATCTTTCTTCTATTCGTATAGGATTATGAGGCCAGAAGGTATATCAACCAGAAAGTTGAAGTAGCGGTAAGAATATCATTTTATCGATCAAGATGGAAGCACACTTGCTTCTATTTTCCTTGGACTATTATGTTATGATTGCATTGTTGATCCAGAGTGGGACTGCAACAAATGAATACTTGGCAAAACTTGATCAAGCACTTGAGGTTTGCACTTGTGCTCCACTTCAGCTTCTCATTTGCTTCTGTTTGGTTTTATTCAGGTTTATTAGGATTTCAGAAGATATATGCCCTCTTGGAGGATATTCTCTGTGCTGGGAATTTGATCTTATTGTTCTTTTTGGAAGTTCTCGACAGTAGATGGAGTTGTCCTAATGTAGTCATGTGTGAATATACATCTTTTTTGAATCATTTTTCAGTGAAATATATAAAAATACATAGATCCATTTACAATCCATTTACAACAACAGTAGAAGTCTCATGAATGATTGGCCGTGGAGGATTTTGGATATGGGGGACATATGGTGAGAGGGAGGGGGTCATGCTTCTAGTTTAGTTCCTCATTGGCATATCTCAAAATGAAAATTTTAAATTATGTTTTTTAGTTGCATTTAAGAGCAATAATCTGTCTTTATTGGGGCTGCATACCAAAAAATGTTGTATTTGTAAGTTTTTAATCCCCCAATATGATAATGACACTGAATTTTCTGATGAACTTCTAGGTTGCTGCTGGTTCGTTTGCTCCGGAATTGATCTTATATAATGCTGGAACAGATATTCTGGATGGAGATCCTCTGGGTAGGTTAAAGGTAATGTCTTTGATTTCTAAATCGACCTACTTAATTGGTTTTTCTGGTTATGGTGTATTTTGCCACCGTTTCTTTTTCTTTTTCATGTGAATGACATGGAGTTCCGATATCATATCGAATACAGGGAAGACTTCAATGGCAGTTTAATGCTTATAGAAAGATCGAAAAAAAAAAAAAAAATCGTGATAGCTTTAGCATAAAAAAATATTGAGACTTTTTGGTCAAACGAAATATAACAATCCTAAAACTTTAAACCCTAAAAACTACAGAACTTGAGGTGATGTTGGTTGTGTTGTAACTTTGGGAATATGCTGTATATAACATCCATGCAGATTAGTCCCAATGGAATTTCCACAAGAGATGAAAAGGTTTTCAGGTTTGCTCGAGAGAGGAATATCCCTCTTGTCATGCTTACGTCAGGTTCGAATTTCTTTTTCTTAGTTATTTTCTTCATCATGATGGATTTTGTTTCAATTTACACATAACAATCAGTGTTATAAACTAGTTCTTATTTTCAGGTGGTTACATGAAATCTAGTGCTAGAGTAATAGCAGATTCAATCATAAATCTATCGCAGAAATCTTTGATCAACATGGAGAGCACAACGGGGGAAATATGACCATCATGCGAAAGATCCTGGGGTGCTTTGGAGAAACTTGTACCAACACCACTCAAGAGGGTACGTTGTATTTGTCTTTACATGCAGATTCTATAATTTACCGAGAGAGAAATTGTGTATATAACCTGATCCGTGAATATTTGAAATGAATCGTGCCTACATGACTCCCGACTTAACTGGAGCGCGATAAATCTTTAATTATAAGTAGAGAAATGAGTGTAATGTGTTGGAACATGAAATATGGAACATGGAGGAATGTACGTGTGAAAAGCGAATTTGAAATACATGATTCTATGTTTACTGTTCCATGAATAGTTGGTATATGATACATACTATAAAATTAGCAAGTCAGATTTGTACTTGCATCTCAATTTATTTTTTAATAAATGTGCGTTGAGGAGGACAATTCTATCCAAAAAATCTGTGAATCGACCAAAAATTTAGCATTTGACCCTTGCCTTTCCACCGATTCGATTTCCGTGGAATTTCCATAAATAGTATTGTATCATGACATCAGCTGCAGCTGAAGTTGCTTGGCTTCCAAACAAACTTGGAGGATCCGTACCTTCGTCACCACGTTTATTTTGTGACAACCTTGGCACGACTTATTAGTGTGCCAATCCGGTCTTCCATTCTTGAATGAAAGACCTATGTATAATTATTTTGTGCAAGACGAAGTTGCCTCGGGTTCTCTTCAAGTCTCTCATGTTTCCACCCATGGACGGAGCCAGGATTGTAGAGTTGTTGGGAGTGGCGAATATCACAAAATTTTAAAATATTGGATTTGAAATTTGAACAAGTCTAGATGTACATTCTTCTTGACGATATACATTCTTCTTGACATTAAGGATGACATTCTCGCTGTGTCAAAATATGGTTAGTGATGTTAAAAAATGCTGTAAAAATCAATGGCTATGATGGATAACACGTCAAATGATATCAAATTTTAATGTAAAAGTTAATGTACATGTATTATGTTTCTTGAAATTTAGTATGGCCAACCGCCATTGTCTCCCCCCAAGACCGATATGTCAATGTTCTCACAAAGCCTCTTTCAAAACAGTGATTTGTACATAATCGTTCCAAGACCAGTCTTTGATGGTAGCACCGTCTTACGGGGCATAATCGGAAAGAATCTCTTTCCACCAATCCATCCTTGAATCACTCCATTAAGTCGTCCCGCAATCAATCTGTTGTTGACTAAATCCCATTATCCTTGCATCACATAAATTTCTTGCTGTGAAAATATTTAATTCATGTGTTTTTCGTGTACCATATCCCAATTCAATTGAGGCCTTAGTGTAGAGTAGACGTACATGCTAAATCTCGAGTTGAGACTTTTTCCTTCTCTTCCAAGACTGAATTTACAACTACGATGTTTCAATACGTGTACCATGGTCACTTCATTTACTATGCGGTGCCAAAGTTACACCATAGTACCATAAAATTGAGGCCAATTTGGCACGTGGCACGTCTCAATACACGTTCGAGTCATCCATGAATAGAGTCGAACTTGGCTATGTTTGTGAGCGGCTCCGCCCTTTGCTTCCGTATAAGGATGTTAATATATATTAACATTAAGTTTATAAGGGGAATCTTGAGGGGTAGCTTAATTGGTCAGACCTTGGATTTGCTTCCCAATGATCACCAGTTCGAGTCCCCTCAGGGCAACTGAGGTGAGAAACGGTTGTAAACTTCAGGGCCCCGTGGGATTAGTCGAGGTGCGCGCAAGTTGGCCCGGACATCCACGGTTATAAAAAAAAAAGTTTATAAGGGGTTCAAAACTTATGACGTTCGCGGATATAATAAAATTGAAATTAAGACCGACCGACTAGACATCGGTTTAAAAACAAAACTTTAGTAAATTAGGGGTAATTTCACTTTTGGTCCCAAACCTACCATTCGAGCAACAAATTGATCATTAACCTTCGAACGAATCAAATTGGCATTCAATATTTCATTATAATTACACAACCAATTACGTATTGACGAAAACTGTCCAAATTTATTTATTAAGCTCCCGTTTCGTTTGCTAAAATTCATATTTGAATCAATGGTTGATTTTGACTTACGATTTTTATCAAATTTTTAAGCAAAATCAAACATGAACTAAATTGTTACGTAATCCATAAAAAATCTCTTGTTCAAAATTTCAGTCTTCAGACACTAGTCCAAGTTGGTAAATTAGACTAATTAGCTGTTTGAGCCCTATTTTTTTTTTTTTTTAATTCAAAATGCATTTTGGAATAGTATTTTGATGAAGAATGTGCGGTTAAAAAATAATGAAAAGTTTTGAGTTTGCGTATAATATTATTTTATTAAAAAATCTGTGATTCGAACTAAGTGAGAGAAATTGAAAATAACGGGGACCAAACAATGACTTAATTTCAAGATGAACCGTTCAATTTTTTTCCCCAATAACATATGTGCAAAAGCTTGAAGAATTTGTGAACTTGTCACGGGATGCATGAATTCACAGCTTGCCCCTTTCAACGATTGGGACAACGCCCTTTGTTTAGAGCACTTTTGTCTTTTTCCACAAACTTTCCATTTTATTCTTCTCTTTCATCATTAATTGATTAATTTTTCAAATCAATTTTCTATGTATGTACTGTGTGGATTTGTTTAAAATTCAGTTTTTTCACATTGCTAAGAAAATCTTTCGAAAAGAAAATTAAAAAGTTTTGAGGTGGACTGGGTTTGGCTGCTGTTTTCTTCTACTTTTCGTCGTAAAATAGTTTTTATAGAAAGTTATCTTAAATCAACTTCTTCTGAAATATCTTATAATCAGATGGTGTGCTACGTGTACATAACGGTTTACATATACATGATCTCATGAGATATGATCGGGTTAGAATTTATTCAACAAAAAAAAAAGACTTTACTACTCTCTTTTTGGCATATCATCTTTATGTAAACCATTATCTAACTCGATTATTTACAAATAACATTATTCTAAATAAAATATTTTCAAAAATTATAAAAATATATTCAAAAGCAACTTCTTAATATTGAAAATAATTTTTAACTCTTGCCAAACGGGCCTAAATACAATGTTCATGCAATTATCCACTCCTTGGTCTAAGTTATTAACACCCAAACTCCATATATAGGACTCTTTTCTGTTTCCACATACTGCATCTTCTTCTTCTTCTTCAATTCCATCGCTGAAAAACTGCAGAAATGGAAAGGACATCAGTCCCTCAAGGGCTAACCGAAGAAGAATTCAAGGAATTGGAGCCTGTAATTCGTGCCTACCACACGTTCGACGAAATCCCCAACACATGTACATCCCTCATTACGCAGCGCATTGACACCCTGGCGGAGGCAGTTTGGACGATCGTCCGCCGCTTCGACAACCCACAAAAGTACAAGCACTTTATCAAGAGCTGCCGCATGATTGGAGACGGCGGAGTTGGCAGCATCCGCGAGGTGACGGTGGTTTCAGGCCTCCCCGCCTCCACCAGCACCGAAAGACTGGAGATTTTGGATGATGAGAAGCATATACTGAGTTTTCGAGTTGTGGGTGGGGAGCACAGATTGAACAATTATCGATCTGTTACATCTGTTAATGAATTCAAGAAAGATGGGAAAGTTTATACAATTGTTTTGGAGTCTTATATAGTGGATATACCAGAGGGAAATACTGGAGAAGACACAAAAATGTTTACTGATACAGTTGTGAAGCTGAATCTTCAAAAGCTTGGGGTGGTGGCAATGGCCTCTTTGCATGGACATGAATGAATTGACCATTTTGGTTCAATAATTTTTCCTTCTTCGACTCGATTTAATAACATACATATATTCCATTCATTTTTCTTCCTAAGTCGTGTCTAGTTCTATCCAATTCAATGTAATAATGGACGACGACAATTTCAAGGGTTAGTATTTGTCTTTTTCCCAAGATGAAATTGGTTGAATAAAATATGTTGGTTTAGGGGGCTGTTTATTTTCCTCTAAATGAATCAAACTTGTGCTTATGAATTTTACATTTTTGGATTGTGGTTCAATGAATGTGTACTTGATAATTGATATTTATTAATTTACCAAATTCTTCTAGCATTTATGTTTCCTTTATCAGAAAATATAACTAACTACTTCAACCTTTTCCCAATCTTTGTCTTTTGAGTAATGGATTGGATTGATGTAAACACTTTAATAACATGTTCATATTGAACATGATTGATAAATATTAAAAAGAAAAAATGTTAAATTCTTGTTTATTAGACTATTTAATTTTGGGTAATTAGCATATAACGTCATCACATTTCATTGTTATTGTGGAAAATGTACTTACATTCCTTTTTTTTTTTTTTTACTACGTTTTCACCCTTATTTCCATTTTTGCATTACCCAAAAGGTCATTTTCATCAATTTTCTCAATTAAAAATTGTGAAATGACGAATGTATCTTTCTCTTTAAATAAAACAAAAGGAAAAAGAAAAAACTAATTGCAACCAGTCTCAGTTTTTTTTTGAAAAGCGCAAATGAGTCCCAAATTAATTATTAAAATAATAATTAGCACATAATATCAATTAGCACATAATATCCCTACATTTCACTATTATTGCAAAAAAAAAAAAAAAAAAGCCCCTATCTTTTTTTTTTTTTTTTTTCATTTTCACCATTAATTACACATTTGATTGCGCAAACCATTATGTCTATCATTTTCATCAAATTTCTCAATAAAAAAGCTATGAAATGATGAATATATCATTATATTTAAATAAAAAGCTAAAGAATTAATTGTAACTATTGTTCCAATTTTTTTTAAAAAAAAATTACAAAGGAGTCCCCAATAAATTATTTTTAAAAAAATTTGAAAAAATTGCAAACGAGTCTCAATTAGATTTATTTAAAACTTAAAAAATTGCAAACGAGTCGCAAATAAATTATTAAAGAACTAGAAATTAAGAAAATATAATTTTTTATTTAAATATGAGAGTATATTCATTATTTCACAATTCTTTATAGTGAAATTGGATGAAAATAATGATTTGCACAATCAAATGTGTAATTAAGTGTGAAAATGCAAAAAAAAAAAAAAAAAAAAAAAAAAAAAAAGAGTATGGACTTTTTTCGCAATAACGGTGAAAGATAGGGAGTACATAATTTATTTGGGACTCATTTGCGTTTTTTAAAAAACTTAGGACTATGGTTGCAATTAATTTTTTTTTTATTTAAAGATAATGGTATATTCGTCATTTCATAATTTTTAATTGAGAAAATAGATGAAAATGACTTTTTGAGCAATAAAATGTGAAAATACCAAAAAATAAAAGGTATTGACATTTTCCACAATAACAAAGAAAGGTGTGAACGTTATTTGCTAATTACCCTTTAATTTTCTTCACTACGACGTAACAAAAATGCACTTATGGTTGGTTAATCCCTATGAAAGTGGGAATAATCCATCGAGAAAATAGCGAAAATTAATTTTGATCAATCAACTATGATAAGCTATTGGTAGACCTTCCAATCAATGTGCCATCCTTTTGATATGTCTACTATAATGTAGCCTATGTTTGGCTCCTTTTTAGGTTCTTATGATTATATTGGTAAAAAAAAAAAATTGATTGTAGGATTCATAAATACTACTAATTTTTCTCACCACTCATTTATCTCTATAAATACCTTGCCAGATATAGTCTATGAATGTAGGTACATATTATGTCTTATTTATAATAGAAACTAGTAAATGAAAGTTTCTTTTTATAACGATTCATGTTTCAAACGTGAGCGTTAACTCATATATATTGTTCACTCTAAGAGAGTGTATGTCCATCTTATTCTTTGCGAGTTTCTTTTGCCTCAGAAATCAAACTCGGGATCTCTACTTTATGAGAAACTTAAGTTGAATCCTTATCTATGTGCCATTATGTTAATTTTTTTATTAAAAAGTAAATAAAGCTTGGACATTGGCATCTATCTATATGTAAGAGCTCACTTATCATTTTGAATGAAATAGATGTACTCCAACATAAAAGGTGAATTTATTACAACAACTCATAGAGTATAGCTTTTTGAATCATGGGGCTCTTATATATTCTCAATTAGATAAGCAAGTTGCATTAGCTTTTGGGTTGGCTTCAATATCAAACCGTAATTGAATGGCTAAGGACAGAGACTCGTGATTAGCCTTAAAGGACATGTGACCATGGAACACCTTGTCCACTTATTTTGTCAACTCTTTTTTTTTAGGCGTGCTTTGTTCAATCAAAATTCCCTTTATGGGATTGGCCGTGTGAACAATCTATCTATACGTAAGAGCTCACTTATCATTTTGAATGATGATAGGCATGGACGGATCCACATGGGGTCTTGTGGGGTCAGTTGACCCCACAATTTTTTATTTTTTATTTTTTAACCAGAATTTTCATTTTTGACTCGAAAATTTTCATTTTTGACCCCACAGTTCATAACGTCTGGCTCCGTCCTTGAATTGACGGGGAGATTCTTTGGAGACATAATAACAAGGATACCACATGGAAATGGAAAATTTTGTGCCAAAAAATAATAATAATAACAATTATGAGAAAAACAGTGGCAATAATCATTTGATTACCAAAAAAAATCTTATATTGAAGAAATTAGAAAAAAAATTCCCTTTTTTTTACGAAGATGATAAACTAGAAAGTCATTAAATTTATATAATATCGAGATAAAAATTAAGCCCCTATTTGGTACAGATCAAAATTAAAATTTAATTCAAAATAAATAATTGATTTTAATCATATATCATGAAATCCACATTTTTTTAATCATATATCATGGAATTCACAACTTTTTAATTACAAATTTCATCAAACATTATCAAAATATACTAAAAATATAATTTAATCTCTGCCAAGCAGGGACTAAATATCAAAAAGTCAGATATTACTTCAGTTTTCCTATTGATCCTAGGTTACTACTTAGAGAAATAATAGTCAAATAGAATAATAAATTAACTAGTATCGCTCACTCTACAACACTACTTGAACCTAAAGTAACCCAAAAATAGATCTTCTTGAATTGGAAGTCGATCAAAACTCCACTTTAATTGATTAAATAGGAGAAAACTATGAAAATTAATATTTATAGCAATCGGACCACTTAATTTTAATATAATGAAAACTAAACCATTCACTCATTTTGTACGACATCAAACAACGAAAGTTTTAGTGAAGGTCACCCAACTTTCACCTCAACTGCAATTAAGAATGCAATGAAAACACCGAGCTTCAATTTAATAGCAATTGAAACGTGGACGGACCCACATGGGGTCATGTGGGGTGAATTGACCCCACAAAAAATTCTGGTTTTTTTTTTTTTAAAAAACTGTAAATTATGCAAAACCTAGTCCAATTGTTCATTGCCAAGCCCAATTGCACAAGTCCATACCCATGTATTTCTCTTTCACATTTCACTTGTCGATTTGCCCTAAATTCCCCAACCACAAAGAGAAGAAGCAAGTTAGCGACATCTTTGGAAATATTGTATTTCTCAGGATCAGCCACTCAGGTTTGTTTACTTTTCCCAAATTTCAATATAAACTATTAAATTTTGTTCCTTAAAGTTATTGGCCATGTCCCTCTTTTGGATTTAAACAATTTTTTGTCGGTTGGAAAAGTAATTTTTTTGTCGATTTGTTAATTGCTAAAATTTGTCGGTGAAAATCTTTTAGAACTTTTGAACTTTAAAATGAATTAGGTGATTGATCCTGGTTCCATCAGATTTCACCATTAATTGCTAAAATTTATTTATTTCCTTTCCAGCGAGCTGCGAGCAATAAACATTTCAAAATTATTGTAACTCAAATATTATTCTTTCTTAATCTTATTATTTATTAATGTTTTATTCATTGATATATGTCTTCCATAATTTATCAGAATACAGTCTCTCGTCTACGATCTATCCATCAAATTGAGTTCATTCATCTAACCTAATTTCAAGTTTAGACATCATTCTCAATTTCAAGCAAGTAATGGCTTTCTCTAACTTGATGATCTAGAGATGTTCATGAAATTTATTGTTGTCTATTATGATTTATGTGTGTAAGTTTGTCTTTTGATGAAAAATGAAAAATGATATTTATTTATTTATGTATTGAATTTTGATTTTGTAACAGTCATGGAGAAATATTTTAAACTAAAATCCGTATTTTCGAGTGGAGAGCAAAATGTAGTTGAATCGAGTGTTTAAGATGAAATAGATGGTCGAGAAGAATCAAATATTGGGGATAAAAGAGACTTTAATGATAAATAGATTTACCCCAACTTCCTTCGAATCCCGGATTAAGAACTCCAATCGTGAATTATAATGTTAATGTCTGTGATGAAATTCGAAGAGCATATGTACAAAGGGGTCCATGTCAGCATCGAAACCACATGTATCCATAGAAAAAATTTGGAGATTCATCATTAAGGCGATTTAAACCTTCTTGGTTTAATGACTTTCCTGATTGGTTGGAATACAGTATATCAAAAGATGCTCTACTTTGCTTTTATAGTTATCTTTTCAAACCAAATAATGAAGAACATGATGGTGATGATTCTTTTGTTAATGGAGGGTTCTCAAATTGGAAAAAAAAAGGAAGACTTTAGACTCATGTTGGAAAAAGTGGTAGTGCACAAAATCAAGCGTGGATTAAGTGTGAGGTTTTGTGAATCATAAACAAAATATTGATTGTGTTCTCTTTAAAAAGTCGAAAACAACAAAAGATGAGTACCGGATTCAACTGAATGCGTCAATTGATTGTGTTTGATTGCTTGTATGGCAAGGGCCTCCATTTCGTGGAAATGACAAATCTGAAGATTCAAGAAATCAAGGGAATTTTCTAGAAGTGTTGAAGTGGTTATGTGATCATAATTATGAGATTAAGGCTATTTCTTTGAAGAATGTTCCCGAAAATCTTCAACTAACATCACCTAGTATTCAAAAGGATATTGTGAGTGCTATTGCATTTGAAACACTTGATGTTATTATGAAAGATATAGGTGATGGGTTGTTTTCTATACTTGTTAATGAATCTCGTGATGTTTCAATAAAGGAGCAAATGTCAATTATTTTACGTTATGTGAATAAGAAAGGACAAGTAATGGAACGTTTTATCGGTGTTGAACATGTGTCTAGTACCATAGCTCTCTCGTTTAAAGATGTTATTGATCACTTATTCTTTAGATTTAACTTAAGTATATCCATTTAAGAGATCAAGGCTACGATGGGGCAAGTAATATGCGAGGTGAGTATAATGGTCTTAAAGCACTTATTTTGAAAGAGAATCCAAGTGCTTTCTATATTCATTGTTTTGCTCATCAGCTGCAACTAGCTCTTGTAGCTGTGACAAACAAGCATGCATATATTGAAACATTCTTTACTTTAGTGAATAAAGTGGTGAATATTGTTGGAGGATCGGCTAAGTGATGCGATCTTCTTCGAGAGAAGAAGAGGCTTAAAGTTGTTGAATAATTGAATCTTGGTGAAATCTTAAGTGGAAATGGCCTTAATCAAGAAACTACTCTTAATCTACCCGGTGATACTCCTTGGGGCTCTCACTATAGTTCTTTAGTTAGCTTGATTCTCATGTTTTCTGCTACAGTTGATGTCATTGCGATTATTGCTACTGATGATACTAGTTGTGGAAAGAGAGGCGAAGCACGTATTTTGTTGGGATTTATGTTGACATTTGATTTTGTATTCAGTCTGTATCTCATGAAAAAAGGTACTGGGTATTTCAGATGAATTGTCAAAATCATTACAAAGAAGAGATCAAGACATTGTTAATGCTATGAAATTTGAAAATATTTAAAGAACGACTCCAAACAAGGGACAATGAATGTGACTCATTTTTAAGAACAATTTCTTGTTTTTGCAAAAGGCACAAAATTGATATTCCCAACATGGATGATATGTTTATACCTCTAAGTCGCTCACGGCGTAACATTCAAAGAATGACAAATCTTCATCATTTTCGTGTGAATTTCTTCTATGCTATCATTGATCTGCAAATTCAAGAGTTGAATGATCGTTTTTCCGAGGCAAATAATGACTTACTCCTTTGTATTGCATGCTTATGTCCGGATAATTCATTTTATTCTTTCGACAAGGACAAGTTAATTCAATTATGTGAGAATTATCCCAATGATTTTAAACCAATAGAGATCTTAACACTTGAAGAGCAAATTCAAACATATATTATTGATATGCGCACTTACGAAGATTTTGAAGGGTTACGATGCCTTAATGATATTGCGGAAAAGTTAGTTATGACGAAAAAAATGAGGTGTACCTATTAGTTTACAGGCTTGTAACATTGATGTTGATTCTTCCAGTTGCTACTGCTACGGTAGAGAGAGTATTTTCTGCAATGAAGATTTTCAAAAATCAACTGTGTATTCGAATGAGAGATCAATGGTTAAGAGATAGTTTGGTTGCATATATCGAGAACGATGTATTCGACCATATTAATAATGATGTAATTATACGACGTTTTCAAAGTATGAAAACGCGTAGGCTGCAGTTATAGTAGTGTATTGACTTATCTTCATTAATTATACGTTGTTTTTAAAAAATTGTATTTCAATTTTTGACCCCACAATGCCAAATGTCTGGCTCCGTCCCCGAATTGAAATATTATACTTGATGGTGTGTTAATTAAAACAAATGAATTCCCCATATCTTTATCCCAATTATCAAATTTTGACATTTAGACCTCAATTTATACTGCATATTCAATTGTTTGCACTGATTGTAATTTACACCTTCTATAAGTTATGTTACAATGTATGTTGTTTTTTGAAATTTAATTCTATCTTCTTATTAATCCTTGTTACTATGTATATAACTTTCTTAAACAAAGTTGAGCACTTCACGAAACCACCTCCTCATCCACCTTCGTTCATCATTTTCACCACAAGCAAATTCTTTATTGTCTTACATGTTGGAGATTCATCGGAGTTGGAGAAGAAACAAACTAGAAAATCAGCAACAAATTGAACAAAACACGAACAAACCAAGATCAATCTTGAAGGCTCGAACACGTGATCGTTGTTCTCAAATGATATTTGCCATTCTCCAAAAATATATAAGATGCTTAAAGGTTTTTTCGGCAAATGGTTTGAATGATTGATCAAACCTTGTTGTAGAAAATACCAAAGCACAAAGTATTTTTCTACCCAAACTTGAAGAACACAAAAGGGAATTTGAATATGATGAAGAAAATGGATTGATCTCTTTTGCTTTGGAATGATTTTTTATCATTTTCCCATGAATAATGATCACCTATTTATAGCTCTCAGAAATCTGGTACGAAATAATACTAAATTTGTATGAAAAGCAACCAATTTTCAAAACACAACGGCTAAAAAACAGTAAAAAGGGCCAAAATTTTGATATATGCGGTCGCATAGTAGAAACCATACCGGGGCCTCAAGTCCCGGTATATGGCCATGCGATCGCATGGTTCAGACCGCATAGTTCACCCACGCAGCCTCTTATTCCATTTTTTATTCCACACTTGATTTTCTCAATTTTGAACAACAATTTCCAATAATCCCCCACTTGTTCAATATTGAATAAAATCTCATATTCAAAATACATAATACTCATGTGTAAATCTAACTATAGTGTAATTCAAATAAAGTAAAATCGGAATCAAATGTAGCATGGTGCTTTGAACCAATTATTCCATGTGACTATACTGGTAAGAACACATATATGAGTATCACGTGTTCTCAAATTTCTCAAACTCGTTTGGCGCTATTATGGTGTTGCGCTCATCATTTTTAACAAGCTTTTAAGAAAGAAACTCTAACTCTCTATTGATGCGGCACTACCTCGAAGTTTATTTAGGTGAAATTCTTTCAATATATTTGTTACTTTTAAATATACTTGTATTTAGTACTGAACTTCATTAAGAGTTTAAAACTCATTCCTCACTTCAGTGACAACTAGCATTATTATAACTAGGATAGGGTTATCATGAACATCAGTAAAGCTGAAACTATCCAGATATCGAATGTCTTGTTGTTACCCTTTGAACCCATATATTACCTTTTGAGTAATGACGGGTAAGGTTGTCATCATTGGTGGAACTTTTAGTTCAAAAGTTTCAACCTCATCCTACTCAAAGTAGAATTTACTAAATTTCTATTTAAATGATTAGTTAGATGATCCGCCAAGTTCTCAATCGAATTTAGATAATTTAGGGAAATTATTCACCTCTTGATTAATTTGCATATGTAGTCATGTCTTAAACTCATATGTCTAGACTTTTCATTATATACCTCATTGTATACTTTTGCTAACGTGGCTTGACTATCACACATGATAGATATAGAAGATGTTATCTTCGGTCCCAAAAGTATCTCATTTAGGAGATCCTTAAGCCACTCAGTCTCCTTCTTAGTTTTCGATAGTGCAACAAATTCGAATTTCATAGTTGAGTGTATTATACATGTCTGTTTATTTGATTTTCAAGAAGTAGCTCATCTTCCAAGTGTGAACATCCAACCTAAAGTGGATTTACTTTCACATGTGCTATATTTTCAACTAGCATCAGTAAATCCTTCCAACATAGCCGTGAATTTTGTATATTGAAGACCCAAGTTCTTGATTTTCTTCAAGTACCCAAGAACTCTTTCAATAGCCTTCCAGTGATCATTGCTCGGATTGCTAGTAAACCTACTAAATTTACTTATTACATAGGCTATGTTCAGTCTTGTGCATTGAACTGCGTACATAATACTATTAATAGTACTTGCATACTCTAATTGAGCAATAGCCCTTCCATCATTCTTTATAAGTTTCGAACTTAGATCAATTGGGGTACTATATTTTTTCATGTTCAAATGCCTGAACTTGTTAATCACATTCTCAATATAATGTGATTGACTAAGAAGATAACCTCTGTTAGTCTAAGAGACTTTGAAACCCAAAATGGTATCCACTTGTCCAAGACCCTTCATCTTGAATGTGGAAGATAGAAACATCTTCGTTTCTTCTATCCCGTCCATGTGACATAATCAACATGTCGTCAACATATAAGCAGATAAAAATCACATAATTATCACATAATTTAGAATACAAACATTTATCTATGCTATTATGTTTAAAACCAAAGATATTATAGCTAAATCAAACTTTTCATGCCATTTCTTAGGTGTCTGATTTAAACCGTATAACGATTTCACTAACTTGAACACCTTGTGTTCATTTTCAGGTAGAACAAATCTTTCGGGTTGTTCCAAATAGACCTCATCATCGAGATCCCCTTCAAGAATGACGTCTGACATCTATTTGAACATGCAAGTCATAGATAGAAGTTAGCGCAAATAATATCATAATTGATGTTATTCCATAAGTATCAAAATAGTCGATTTCTTCATTTTGTCAATAACTTTTGACTACTAATCTAGCCTTAAAAGTATTAAGAGAACCATCAGCGTTATACTTTCTCCTAAACACCCATTTACATCCAATAGGTTTGGACCCGGGTGGCAAATGGACAAGCTCCCAAGTGTTTGACATTATCGAATCTATTTCGTCCTTAATAACATCTTTCCTAAAGATGCTATCACGTGAAGCTATTGCTTCCTTATAAGTTTTCGGGTCGATTTCCACCAGTAGAACAAAGTGAATTGTTTGTACAATATTCACATCATTTCCTTCTACTAAGTAAATAAAAAATAAGTTGAGAATCAATTTCGTCTAATCCCAGGGACTTCACAATCTAAGTTCTTTTGCTTCTTTGTGGTTCACTAGACTTATTAACATCTTTAGAAGATTTTTCATCTCGTGTTCCACTTGAACTAGGGATATCTTTATGAATTTCACTCAACTCATGATTCGAAGATAATAAATTCTCAAAGAACTCTACATCACTTGATTTGATAATCACATTGGTCTCCAGGTTCAATAGTCTGTAAGATTTGCTATTATTATCATATCCTACAAAGACACATTTAGTGCATCTTGGACCCAACTTGATCATATTAGGGCTCATGTTATTGTAATAAGCAAGTCACTCTCGCACTTTGAAGTATCAAATGTTCAACTTTCTCCCTTTCCATAATTAGTAAGGAGAAATTTTAGTATACTTCGAAGGAATCCTATTTAATATCATACATGTACTAAATAAAGCTTCACCCTCACAAATTAAATAGCAACTTAGAATAGGTAAGCGTAACATTAATCATTTCAACTAAGGTTCTATTTTTTCTTTCAGTCAAACCGTTTTGTTCGGGTGTCCTAAGTACAGAACTTTGGCGAATAATGACATATTGTTCACAAAACATGTTGAAATCGCTAGAGAAGTATTCACCACCCCTAAGGTTTTTATTTTCTTTCCTAAGTTATTTTCAACTTCACTTTATAAATCTTAAACATATCAAATGCCTCATATTTATGCTTCCTATTTAGTGCAATCATCAATAAAGGTAATACAATACATATTTCCACCTCTAGTTAGCATTCCATTTAATTCACAAATGTCAGAATGAATTAATTCTAATATACTGGAGGTTTGTTTTACACTTTCTTATGATCTTTTAGTCATTTTAGTTTCTACACATTTTTTGCACTTATGTTCATTATTTTCATCATATGAAATCAAATCACGTTTCATCATTCTTTTATTTGTACTTTTACTAATATGACCTAATCTAGCATGTCATAATTAAAATAAATCAACAACATCAGTAAAATCAACTTTAGTAATCAAAGATTTGTCAACGGTCAATTTGACAATTCTTTCACTAAAATAGCATTTTCCAACAATTTTTTTCGTTAAGGGATAATACAAGTTTATCGGACTCAAATACACTTTTTTATGCCAGATTGTTTCAAGAGATTTTCACTCACTAGATTTCTATTCATGTCGGGAACATGAAGTACATTTGTTAAAGTAATGGTCTTCCCGGAAGTGAAGATGATATCAACATTTTCCTTGTCAATTACTTTTGATCAGACCTGTTGCCCATTTAGATCTCTTGGTTTCCATCCACCTCATGATATCGACACTATACACAGTTGCACAAGTATCATACCACCACCCGAGAACCTTTTCCTTGATCACATTTATTTCGCTAACGATGGTCACTATCTTGTCTTCTTGGATGAAATTTATTTTACATTAGGAATTGTTTTGTTTCCGATGTCTACAATCTTTTGTATAGCGTTCAGGTTTTCCACACACAAAACACCATTATCTGGTCTTCTTCTTAGACTTGTTGAAGTTCCTAGAAGGCTTTCTCTTGTTGGATTTTGCAGGCGGTTCAATTTTCTCCACCGAATTAGCTTTGCAAGTGCCTTCATAAGAATTTTCATTCTTATCTTTTATTCTCGACTCTTCCTCAATGCGCAAATATTTCTGCAATTGTTCAAAAGAATAATCTTCGGAACTATGCATTATTTTCTTCTGGTATCATTTTCAAGTCCTGGGGAGTTTTGCAATTATAGCCCCCACTTGAAAAGTCTTCGGGATTTCAATCTTCACCGCTTTCATCTTGTTGACAATCACTTGTAGTTCATGAGTTTGCGGAAATAATGGAATATTATCAAAAAACTTAAAGTTAAAATACTTCAAATCAAAAAGTTCTTGATACCTTCTTCTTCGCATTGTACTTACTCTCTAGGGTGTTCCAAATATCCTTAGCCAAAGTTGTGTTGTGTACAAATTATATAGGCAATTTGACAATGTGTTGAAAATATAACCCCAGCATATCAATTTATCTTATTGGCGCTTTTGCCTTTCCGCTTTTATGGCTTCGATTTCTCCATTTATTGGTTCGGGTAGCAACGTCAATTTCGGATCAAGTATATAAAAAACCTTCAACCTTTTTAGTAGAAACTGTAACTTGTCTTGTCATCGCGTGAAGTTCATGCCATCGAAACGATCCAAGCGAACCAAATCCCGATTCATCAATTTTATTGTTGCCATTGTTGTTTCACTCTCCATTGCAATAAATATCGTTTGAGATTTTTGCAAATTCACTGGAGTTGGAGAAGAAATAAACTAGAAAATTAGCAAAAGGATAAACAAAACACGAATAAACTAGGATTAATCTTGAAGGCTCTTTGATTTCTTTTGCTTTGGAATGATTTATAATTTCAATAATGGTTTTTCATCATTTTCCTATGAACTAAGATCACCTATTTATAGCTCTTATAAATTTAGTACGAAATTTTGCTAATTTTGTATGAAAAGCCACCAATTTCCAAAACAAAACGGCTATAAAATGGTACAAAAAAAGGCCAAAATTTTGATCTATGCGACCACAAAAGCCAAATCTATGCGCATAGTTTATCCACAGCCTATTGTTCCATTTTTCATTCCAAACTTGATTTTCTCAATTTTGAACAACAATTTCCAATATAACACACCAACATTTCCTCCAAAAATTTTACGTATATCGAAAATCGCACAATTCTTCAATTCAAATTCACTTTCAATGTTTAGTAACGATAACATGGGAATATACGATAACCATAGGTAGCAATAACCCTTAGAACCACCTTCAAAATCGTGACAAAATATTCATTACTCGTTTTAAAACATGTTAACTGGGTTTTTGAATGATAAATTGTCATTATTTACAAGATTTGATAATCAATAAAAGGTTAAAATAAGAATGTAATAAAAAAATTAAGGATAATTGTGATGATGAATAAAGATTAATGACTTATATTGAAATTAAAATGTGGTGTGCACTAATAAATAAAATACCTCTTTTTATACCCTAACTCATTCAAACCTCAAAATCATCTCGTCTTTGTTCCTCTCACCCTCTCTTCTCTCTCTACCCTATCACTCATATATGAACCGTCGTTGCCACCAGAGACTACCCCCTTTGTTGTGATCCCGTCGATGCCCTTAGAAACACTAATCTCCCATTCAAAGTTCTCCTCTAACGTATAGTGGTGCAACGATCTATGGTGTGCGATGTGTAGATATGTGGTGTGCGATGTACAAATCTGTGATGTGTGGTGGACGTGGTCTGTTATGGTGTGTACGAAAATAATTTGTTTGTGCTTGGTGTGTGTGGATCTATGCGATGGTGATCTGTGATGTGTGTGCGATGATGCTAGTGGAGGTGGTGTTGTGGCGATATGTACGTGTTGGGTTGGTTTCATCATCCAACCTCCTTAATCGGAGTTTTGGGGGTGTGTGTTTACGATGGTGGGGAGGGTGGGTGGAAGGTGGGGTGTAGTGATGATGGTTTTGGAGTTTTGGGTTGGTTTCTTCCTCCAATCCGCTTAGTCGGGGTTTTGGGATGTATGGTGGTGGTACAGGTAGTGATAGTGGTGCTACAGATGGTTGGTTTCCATGTTTTAGTGGTGTTGGGGTTTTAAGGTGGTGGATGTTGTTGGTGGTCGTAATGTTGATGATTTGGTGTGGAGGTGGTGGTCTTGGTGGTACTGTGGTGGTTGTGGGTGAATAGTGGTGGTGGTCGTGATGTTTGATGCAATATTTGAGATGATGGTTTTGTGGTCGAGAGGTGGTGGTTTTGGTAGTTATGCTGCTAGTGCAAGTGGTGACATGGCGGTCACAAATGTTGGTGGTGTTCACAAATGATTTTGTTGATTATGACTAATAAATTGGTTAATGTGTAACCAATAAATAATAAGTGATCAATGAAATAAATAAATTGTGATCAATAAATAATGTATGACCTAAAAATTTATTAATTTGTGACTAATAAATTGATAATTTGTGATATAAACATAATTTGGCCAATTAATTTGATATTTTGTGATTATGAAATAAGTCGCGACTTATAAAATTTGTAATTTGTGACCAAATAATAATATGTAACGTACTAATTTGATAAATTTATTATCTATAAAAAAATTAATTGTGATCGAGAAATTATTTGTAACCAATCTATAATTTGTAACCAAATTGTATAGAATTGTAATATTATATTTAATTTATAAAATATATTTTTAATTAATTATTCAGAAATAAAATTTAAAAAATACCTAGTTTTTGAAATTTTAAACTTTTTATATTAGTTTTGACATAAGTTATAGTAAAACTCTTAGTTATGAATTTTTCTCATATATATATAGCAATCATTAGAAGAAAGACTACAGATTCTTGAAGATGACATTTCTTCATCCCAATGGACTATTAGTAAATATCAATATAAAATTCTTCAGTTTAGGGCGGTAAGCAAAAACCGTCAAACCGGAAAATCGAACCGAAACCGCATTTTAGAAACCGTCGGTTTGGTGCCACGTGTACCCGTCAACGAAATGGTTTTGAACCAAACCAAACTGGTCAAAAACGGTTTGATTTAGGTTTGAGAATTTTAATTGCGGTTTAAAACCAAACCGGACCGGTGAAAAAATATATAAAAATAAAAAAATAAAAATAATGATTTTTTTTTAAATTCATCCAAATATGCGAAATTCAATATTTTTGTCATTTGTATGTATTTTTATTAATTTATAATTTTCTATTACATATATATTATTATTACCAAATAATCCTAATTTATATCTAATAATCTCAAAACTAACATAATCTATCAAAAACCCTTTTCCTCTTTAGAATTCAAATTTCTACAGTTGCTTCTGAGTCTGCATTCTCAAATGGAGATCAGATACTTGATTCCTTTAGGAGTTTACTAAGTGCAAGGATGATTGATACTTGTATATGCGAAAAGAATTGGTTGCAAATTAAGAATGAACATATGGTGTTGTGCCAATATTTAGAAGAAGTGGAAACATTTGATGATTCAATGAAAGTTGTGGCAGGTGGTTTATATTTTCTATTACCATATTTTTAAAGATTCTCTTATCTATCTAGTATTCAATACTATGATGATATAATGAATGCATTTGTTTAACAATGGAGACTATGAATCATGTGTGACAACAATTGACGTTTGAGTATATGTGAGAAACTAAATTCGTAACAAAATACAACGGTAAGCTTGTGTAATTGTTATGTTTAGATATTATAAACAATTGATTTATTATTATGGTTGATTATTCTCTCTGTCTAATCAGTAGTTTTGTTTTTCAGATATGATGATCATGAGGTCTTGTTGAACATCATTATATTTTTTGGACTTTATATTTAATTTAGTAGACTTGTATTGTAACATTATCGTAACGTCTTAGCCTAAAATGACAAACAAAAAACTATATTTTAGTTTATTGTGATTTCACTTTGATTCAGTTGGTATTTAAATTTGTAGTAGATATATTTAGTTTGTTTTAGATTTATTGCTAATAAGATATAAATATATATTGAATTCAATGAATTAATGTTCTAAAAGTAGACAGACAAAAAAATATACGGTGAAACCGACGGTTTAAAATCAGACCAAATCGTTAGGTTTATATTTGAACATTAAACCAAACCTAAGTTGGACTGCTTACACCCCTACTTCAGTTGCATGATAGTTTAGAAAGATTAAGTTCTAAAGATGTTATTGAAAAACATATTTCTAAAGATATTGCATTTTCAAGTAGAAATTATTCTGATAAAATAGATTAAGTTCTAAAGGTGTTATTGAAAAACATATTTCTAAAGATATTACATTTTCAAGTAGAAATTATTCTGATAAAATAGAAAGACTTATTGAATTATCAAATTCTACAGCTGCAGGGCATGAAAAGACTTTATGAATTAGAACAGAAAATTGGCGATTGTGCTAGTATTGTCTGAAATTATATAAAAGAGTCAGTAGTATAAGAAATTATTGATTTTTCTCAATTCTAAGCTATTATCACAATGAGAATCGATATTTTATTAAACATGGCATCAAATATGAATCCGCCAATAACTCAGCTTTTCTCGGACATAATTATCCTACAATTTCTTTTGACTACACGATTTTTGAAGAAGAAGACATTTTGTATCGAGCCTTAAAATTCGGTATGATAGACATCATATACATCTTAAACAGATCTTTCAGATTTTTTCCACTTAAACTTAAACTTAAACAATCGGTTAAGAGATCACCCTTCGATAATTCAATTTATTTCCAGACCACCTCTTGTAAATAATGGTATCATAATTCTAGCTTATCATCATATTTTAATATACGAAGGAGCCAAAAGATTTCGACCATCCTCGAAGACCAATACAATAATAAAAATTAGACAAATTGATTATGAAAGACGAATATGAGAGACTGTAGCAATGATGGAAACACAAAACAATAATACCAGACTTGTAGCTCAATGGAATAATGGAGTTATTTTCGTTTGGCCCATGATTACAACAATTTCCAGGCTTTCCAATGGACTTACCTTGAAAAACCATAATGACAACACGCTACACTTTGAAAAATGGTTGGGCCAATAATTTGTAATCCATTTCCTATATATTTGTAGCATTGTCGAGCTAAAAAAAATGGGGAAAATACCCAAAAATCTTACCTATAAAGTATATTATTTAAAAATAAGAAAGACTGGTTTTAATCTTACAAATCGTGTTATAATGAAGATATTTATTTTTTAATATATCAATTTATATATACTCCACTATAATATAGCCACCCACATCTATTTCTATTAAATTAGGCGTGAATCATGATTTCTCATACCCTCACCCTCACCCTCACCCTCACCATCACCATTGCAAAGGTGTTTACGACTCTCTTTCTTTATTGATACAAACTCTCTCTACTTTATCTATCTACAATTTTTTTCTCTTTTTACTGATACAAACCCCTCCATTTCCCTACATTTATATATACACACACAAACACAAACTCTCTCTATATGTATACATACAAACACAGAAGCACAAATTAAAGACATCTATATGTATTGTGTTATAGCTTTTCATCGGAGCCTATGAGGATGGATAATTGGATGAGACATAGATATAAGGTGATGGCTGGCTTGGGTGGTATCGATGGTGATGGAGTTTTACCTATTGATCATCCCAATATGTGTATATCCCGAGCACTACTGCCCGAGGTACATATCTATCCACGAACGATGGGGACCTCCTTGCGATACTCATCGAGTTCTACCTCGAGGAGGGAATTTCCTTTATTGGCTTAGGACCTCCTTGAAGTTACGACTTTCCAAGAAATTCAAGTAATGTTATTAGTATGCTACCTTGTACAGAAAGGACTCTACCATCAAAGTTCTTTCTTAATCCAAACACTTGGGTAATACAAAACCAATCAAGTTGCAACTTCTAATGACAATATAATTCTTAGGGATTTGAACAGTGTAATCCCACCAGGAATGCACTATCTGCCTCTATAAATACAACACTCCAATTCATTATCAATGTATGTTTTACATAATTTTCAGCATATATCTTTTCGCAAATTCTCTCTCTGACTTAAGCATCATAGGGGCGACACATCGACGCATTTGTTTCAGGTACCGAAAGAGCTCGTTCGTGCTCATTCTCTGTCGTCGAGTTCGAAAATCAACATATACGATTTTTGGTGGCATCAACTATAATAGATTAGTTCGGTAGTGTAGAGGTGGATGTTACCATGGTGTATTTTATAAAATCTCAGTAAAATCGTGACCTATTGATTGTGTGTTTTGTGCTATATGTGAGCAACAATTGTTTAACAATGATTGTTTGTGATCAAATTTGTGTATGTTGTTATTGTTTGTGATCGGACTTGTATTATTCTTGACCAATTGTGATCAAGTTTGACTTCATTGTGACTGTTTGTGACAAGATCGGTCTTTAACTGTGACGAAGACATATCTGATCACAAACAGTTACAATGAAGATGAATTTGATCACAATCATTTACAATTAGCACAGACTTACACTGCAAACATAGACTTACAATCACCTTTATAGATGTTGATGCAGTTTGAAACAATAATTCTTCACTGCTATGTAACTAGAAATAATAATGTTATTTAACCTCATTGGTTATACCCTTAATTTATGTCGTAAGAGAGGATATGTCAAATGAAAGGTGAAATTAAATGATCCATTTAATTCAACTTATCATTTAATGTCACGTTAGCACCACATATACTAGAGTTATAATTCCAATTAGGCTAAATAGCATTACTCAACCAAAAAATAGCTAGAATGGAGGTGAAATGTGCTGGTTTTGAAATTTTCAAATTCTAAATCATTGAATTATTGACTCACTCGAAGCTAGCCCTTGTAGACAAATGAAATTCTAAAACCAACGATGACATTGTGACTTAAATCAAAATTTGATGTTAATTACCATACTCATCAAATTTGGCCAATTTCAATGATAATTTCGGAGCAATATTAGATGTAATGGAGATGTGAATGTACCCGATTTCCCAGATTTGTGGAGTAAGATAGAGAAAGTGGGGTGGGAGAAATATTATGGAAGAATATATTATTAAAAAAGAAATATGTGATATATACTAGGATGTGATAATAACGATTAAATTATCCTGGTTAAATGTGTGTTTTTCCTAATTTAATGTGTGTGTGTATATATATATATATATATATATATATATATATATATATATATATATACACATACACACACTAGGTGCGAACAACGTGCAATGCACGTTTGCTTAGTTTATATTTAATAATTTTGTTTAAGATTTAATTTGTTATTAATAAATATGTAATTTTTTTTTGTTAATTAAATAATTAATGATGTAATATTTATGTAATTGATAAATAATTAAATAAAGTTCTTCTCTCTATCATCTCCAACCAAAAATCACAAATAGAAAACTCAAAGTTCATATTATGCACAATAATATTATACTATATTCTAAAAACAAATGACAAAAAAAAAAAAGATGCCCCCAAATGGAAATACATTTTGAACATCCAATGACATTAACATCTATCACGCAAACTTCAGTTAGCTTCGTATTCTTATTTTTGTGTCTACATGTCAAAAGAGTCACAATCATTATTTATTTCACCTGACTTACATTGAGGAAGTACCTCTCTCTGAGTTTTTCAACTGCAAATACACATCTGAAGTCGGTATAGCTTGTCATAGAACTATAGTCTACAGAAGGTATATGAGATCGCGATGTGTAATCTTCGTTCTCAGTAAGCTCACCTATTACATTGTGCTCGAGATGCATAATTGTGAGTGTTGCAATTTATTGACATCCAATCCCCATCACGCCATTGCTTTGTCCTGCACACTCCAATAGACAGTACTCAGTCATCTTAAATAAAATTATTGTTGAAATAACAATTGATGGGAGCTTCATTAGATTTTTTTCAAAGGAAGATAACGCTGTTAGCATGCATGCTTATCTCTATCTAGATTAAACCGAGTGTCATTGCCACAATAGCAAACTAAACATTGACAAATACATTGCAATAAAGCAAGCACGAAAATATTTTACAACAACCTGTTCACATTCACTTTGCATAAAACATGCACACAATCTTGTGTTTACATTTGAGGAAGAATGTCCAAATACCCTTTCCCGAGGAGCGTAGGAGCTTCTAGTACATGCGACACTTGAAGGCTGACTTTCGAAGTTGGAGGAATTGTCGAGCTTTCACTGTGTATAGAAGGGTATATACTATTTGGACTGTTGATATTATATCTCAGTATAGAACCAAACCCTAGAACTGGTTGCTGCAGTCCGAATGTCTGAGTTCATAGAAATGAAAGATACAGTGTCAAGACGAAGATAAGATTAACATTCACAATGTCAAATCCATTCTAGAAATTATCACTTACTTGTCCTGCATTCAGTTGCTTTTTATCCCAGTTATGAACAAATTCTTCAGATGCCAAACATTTTGTTCCAAACAACTTCAACGCAAAGAAGATTACGCAAAATCAGTGACCTACTCAAGTCATTGGACCCATTCCAGACTTCAGTGTAATATAATTGCAGTCTTAAAATTTTATTCACCAAACTAATTACAGTTTAAATTTTATTCACCAAACAAACAAGTAGAGAGAGATCTGTTTGAAGAAAATATTTACAAAATTTGACACCACATGAGGGCATATGAAACCAAATGATATTATAACAAAATAGATTACACTGCTCGGAGGGTACGGATCAGACTCATTAGAGTAAAAAAATCCTGAACTCGGGAAAATCTTAAATCAACAATTTTAAGACAATGTCTTAAAATAATAAGGAGATAGGAGAACAAATTTTAAATCATTGTATTTCTACTCGTATACTATGGAGTTGCAGAATGTTGCGAGTGGCGAAATCCGAGATTCGAGAGGAAGGTATAATGGGAAAACGTGAAGATAGACGTTGGGGTTGAATGTTGATGGAGCAGAGCTCGAAGGATGAAAGAGGTTGGACAGGGTTGTTCAATAGTATGTCACTTTTTTGAGGTGTTAATCACTTTTTTGAATATTTATCACTTTTTTTAAAAAAAAATATCACTTCTAAACCCAAGTTAATACGTTAATTAATAGAAGTGAAACGTAATTACAAAGATATAATATGCAAAAAACAAAAAAAAACAAAAAAGATCAACCATCCACTTAATCTATTATAAAATTTTGATTGGTGGTGTTAAATATTATTCATAACTTTTTGGAGAGTTTGTAATTTTTTTCCCGTCATTTTATTGAATTGCTTTCATGTTTAATATTGTAGAAAGAGAGATATAACGAAGATGATGGGGATTATGTTACAAACAATGATTGCGTGTCAAATGAAAATTAAATTTTCACAATATAGGAAAGTGACATTGTACGTCACTTATTTATTTCAGTTTTTAATAAAAACAAGTCTCACTTTTTGAATTTTTTTTCGGCCACTTTCTTGAAATTTCTGTGATTTTTTTAGTAACAAACATAATTTTTTTTAATAAAAGTGTCACTCACTTTTTAGTAAAAAATTGACGCTTAACTTTAAAAAGTGACATTGAGATACTTTTTTGTTTTTATTAAAAAAAAGTGTTATTGTGTCACTTAATTTTACATAGCTACTTCTTTTTTCTTTCTATGACTTTCTTGAAATCTCTCATTTTTTGAGTGACAAACATAATTGTTTTAATAAATGTGATTGTATGTCACTTTTTAATAAAAATGTGAAATTTAACTTAGAAAAATGATATTGTGGTTTTTAATAAAAATTGATACTTAAATTTTATACAGTATTTTTTTCTTTCAAAATACTTTTCGTATGATTTTTCAAAAGACCATGAAAATGTTTTTGTAAGTTTCCCCAATAATTTGCTTTAAGGCACCCAAATTGCTTGAGTGGCCTCTATTGCCCTCTCCCATCCCCATTTTAACAATTATTATATACTGTACAATCGTTATTGGATGAATTAAAGGTTAAAACACGTTGAACTAATGCTATCCAGCACAATCTAATTGATTTATGTGCTTTAGTGCACAATATTTGTCAAAATTGAACAAAATTAATAAACATTTTTTTTATAACTATTTATTTAATGTTGGAAGAGGTGTTTGAAATTGGTGTCCCCAGCGTTAGCCCTAGGTGCATCTCTGATCCCATTCAAATTTTTGTAATTTTTCCATCCTCAAACCTACAATTTAGGTGCATGTTCGTTCTTTTAGATCTAATTCATCCAAAGTTCTATTGTGTTACATGCCCATCATTTTTAGGGTATTTTAGTCAAGTCATTCTATTTCAATTATTCCATAGAGACCAAGGTCCTTTAGGGAATAGTGCTTGGGGATCCAACTGCAAATTTCCCTCATGGAGGAAAACCAAGAAACATGCCACGTGGAATTTAAAAACGCAAAATTGACCCACCAAAAGCCTCCACCGCTCGGTTTCTCACTCTCCTCTTAGCAGCTTCATTTCTTTCCGTAAAACAAATGTCCTCAACACTTACATAAAGCACCGTATTTATCAGAGATATACATACATAATTATGCAGGCCGATCAATCTAGTTGAACAGAAAAATTCTAAAATTCCATTTTACGAATGGCAAAGAAGAGGAAATCCGATGCGACGCGGCTAGATGAGGTGGATTGAACCATGTAATCTACCTTTTGGGGCATCGGCTATGAAAATGGGGGAAGAGCTTCTCCATGAAGATTTTTTGGTTATGGAAGATTAAAGGTTTTTTTTAGGTTTTTTGGAGTTGATGAGGCGGGGACTTTTTGTGTAAATTTGATATGTTAAGGTCCTTGACTACAATTTAAGAATTGAGTTAAATTTTAAGTATTTGCCCCAAAGGTTTTAAATAAATTCAAGTTGGACTTTAAGGTTATGAGTTTTTCGTTAAAACAAGAAATTCCGTTTCATAGCCATTTTATATATATATATATATATATATATATATATGTTAAATGCGTGTTTTTCCTAATTTAATGTGCGTGGGTATATATGTACGAGGCTTAATATAATAGAAAAAATACATAATTATAATACATTAAAAATACAATTTCATATTATCAAACTTTTAAAAAAGTTTCACAAATCATTTTTTTTTATTTTTTATTTTTTATCAAAATGTATACTTGAATAGTGACTTGATCCTATCCTATTTCAACCACTCATTTTTCAATAAAATAATATTACATGTAAATCCAATTTTATTTTTTTTCAATCACATATTCTTTATCATAACATTATTGCAAAATGCATTTTTTTAATAAAAAGGGAACTCAAACAACCCCCAATTGTTAAATCAAATATTTTGAGTGCCATTTTTTTTTTTAAAAAAAAATGCATTTTGCAACAGTGTTATGATGGAGAATATGTGATTAAAAAATAAATAAAATAATTTAAATTTATGTGTAATATTATTTTATTGAAAAATGTGTTGTTAAAATAGGATAAAGTCACTACTCAAGAATACATTTTGATGAAAAAAATGGGGCTTAAACAAGGGCATGATTTGTGAAACTTTTTTAAAAGTTTGATAAATATGAAATTGAATTATTAATGTATTATAATTATGTAGTTTTTCCATTATATTAAGCCTCGTTTTATGGGGGTTTAAAATCATATTTTTAGTAGATTTTGATAAAAGTTGGTGAAACGTGTGATTAAAAAGTTGTGGATCTTATAAAATGTGTTGTTAAAAATAATTGTTACCAGCCATCAACGCAACTCCCTCCCCAGGCCTTTATAACCAAATGAAGCCCAAGCCTCGTCTTCAAAGATGTGGTCATGATGGAGATCTTTCTGAATGATTGATGTGACTCCTGCATAAAGCAACTCTTGTCTTGTCATGTCAATGTAAGAGTATTTAATTAAGTATATAGATATAGGGAAGGGGACTTGAGAAGACTTGATGGCAAAGATGTGATGCCCGGACCTGGGAGATGAGGCCACGTGTACACTGATCCGACGATCACCATTCTATTTGTAACACTATAAATACCCCAACCATGTAAGAGAAAAGGATGATGCAAATTTTGATTACAAAAATACACTTAGCACCTTTAAATATATACGAAACAAGACATATGAAAAGGAGAGAAAAATAAGTCAGGTTATTCGCGATCGGATTCTAAAACAATTACGTTACTTTTAACTAGCCGGAGCTGAACGAGATTAACACGTGCACGTACGGGTCCGGCTACTGTTGACAACATTTTCTGGGGTCAACAGATTGGCGCCGTCTGTGGGAAACGTCGCATACAAAAAACCACGAGCAATCCTGTGGAAAAAGCTTTCTTCGAAAAGGTATTGGCCGGCATCCCCCTTTAAGTAGGATTTGCTCTTAAAAAGGAGCAAGAGGAAGCCCCCAGAGCCATTTCAAACAATATGAGTTCGAATGAGGAAGTTCCTCCCAGGCGGAATAGAGAAACTGAAACAGAGGCCCCGGCGGTCCGACGCCGACCCCACCACCATCACAGGCGAGGTGGCAGAAGGTTAACAGCCCAGCTAACTAGAGAAATGGCGACCATGGCAGCTCATATGAGGAGCATTACCAACCAAAACTTGGCAATGCAAGAACTGTTGATGCACATGCATGGTCAGGGAGGCCCCCCGCCTTCCCCTTATGTTCCTCAGGAACAGTACAGACCTGACGAGGGACCAAGCCAGAGCACCGGCCCTCCCAGGCGCCCTAGAGAAGGAAGCCCAGTGGAAAGGGTAGTGGGAATCGACGTCTCTTCCAATTATGCTTCTGACCGACCTACCGAGACCCCGTTCGACATGGGGGATAACTATCCTACTGAATACGAATCAGAACCGAGGCTCCGGAGGTCCGCTAGTGTATTTGATAGACTAAGCCCAGCACCTAGGCGTAGGCAACGCCCCCCACCTCCTGAGACTTGGCAGCCGGAGGAAAGGCAAGAAGATGCCCCCCGTGCTGTACCACCTCGTCGCGGACCCCTCAGGGGAGGAGGCTGGATACCAGGCAGAACCCTTTGGACAGGGAATACGAGCTCCAAGAAATAGACCATCGCCCCCACCCCCTGACACTTGGCAGCCGGAGGAAAGGCAAGAAAATGCCCCCCGTGCTATACCACCTCGTCGTGGACACAGGAGGGAAGAGGAGGCTGAACCCCAGGCTAGACTGCCCCCACAACCACCTAGGTATGGGGCAGAAGCTAATTATGATTCGGACGGTCCGCAGAGATCCTGTGATTTGGACGATGACGATGACAACTTGCCATTCTCGAGAGAACTAAGGAACGCCCAGGTTCCGAGCCACTATGTGATGCCTAAAATACCAAAGTATGATGGGAGAGGCGATCCAGCGAAGCACTTGAACAGCTATAAGACACACATGAGCCTACGAGGTGCCACCCCAGCTGTGAAGTGTAGAGCCTTCCACCTAACTTTGAGTGGAGCCGCAGAAATTTGGTATAGTAGGCTACCGCCAGGGAGCATTCGAAGTTGGCCAGAATTCAAAACTACCTTTCTGAAGAGATTTGCAGTAAGCAAAGAAGGCGAGGCCCCTATTCAGCGCCTCCAAGACATGAGACAACAACCCGGGGAAACTCTGAAAAGCTTTTTATCCCGCTTTACGGATGAAATGACCTGTTGCGTACAAGTTACAATCGCGAGGCTCTGTCCGCCCTAAGAGGAGGCCTAAACATGAACACGTTGTTTTGGAGGGATGTACAGAATCAAGATCCTGCTACTTACGATGCGCTGTTGGAAATGATGCGTCGGGAAATCATCAACGAAGAACTAATAGAACACAGAAATAGGGCAAGCAGAGGCCTACAGCCCCAACAAAGACAGCGTGGGAGGGGCCCAACCTCCCACTTAATGGATCAGCAATGGAGCCAGCCCAGCGTTGAAGTTTCCCATGGTTCAGGCCAAGCGCTTGCCGCAGCCACATTGAATGCTGTACCCACTTTGGCTTATGAGGATGTACCAGCCACTGGCACCCGAACAAACACATCAACGCAACAGGCCCCCCATAGAGGACGAGGTCGGGGAAGAAGTTCAAACCAGGGAAGAACTAACTCCCAGGGGTATTGCACATATCACCACTCTTACAGCCATGCCACTGAGGATTGTAGGGACATAGCCCTGCATCCCAGAAATCCTAGTCCCATGAACAACAACCGGAATACCTCCAGGCTAAGGAGTAGGCCCCCTCCCAGGCGAGATCAACGGCCTGGGAGAGATGAGGCCCCTTCCCGTCATAGGGAAACGTCTCCTTGTGGAGGAGAACAGCAGAGACATAGGAGCTCGGGGGATCATCAGCGGAGAGACCGCCGAAATAGATTGGAGGACGCCCCAATCCATGAGATCGACACAATTTTCGGAGGCCCATACGTAGGAGGAGAAACCCGAAACTCACAGAGGAATTATATTCGAGAGGCGAGGGGCCTTCCATTGACTAGTTATATTGTGGGCGACGGCTCCCGAAGGAACCAATCACATCCTATTGTATTCACGCAGGAGGATTCGAAGGGTATTCATTACCCTCATTGCGATGCTCTAGTCGTGAGGGCCGTAATAGCGAGGAACGGATTGAGAAGAATGTTGGTAGATAACGGCAGTTCGGTGAACATTCTTTTCGGATCCACCTTTGATAAGATGATTTTGGACCACGAACTGACCCCCACCAGCACACCTCTGTTTGGTTTCACTGGAGACAGTATCATACCCAGAGGCAAGATTACCCTCGCGGTGGAGATGGGAGAACCCCCCTTGTCAATGATGAACTTCATGGAATTTTTAGTAGTGGACAGCAGATCTGCCTATCACGGGGTATTAGGAAGGCCCGCATTGAAGGACTTGGGAGCAATTACCTCCATCCACCATTTGTGCATGAAGTTTTTAACTGATAAAGGGGTGGCAACGGTAAGGGGAGACCAAAAAGGAGCCAGGGAGTGCTACCTTAATTCCATAAGGAAAGCTGAGCCTAGGGATATGAATATGGTAACAGGCGCCTGTAGCCTTAAGTCACCAACACTCGATGAACTTGATCCACGAATTACTGAAATCGATCCCCAGGCGGCTCCCATGGAAGAACTAGAGAGTTTCCCTATCGATCCACAAGACCTCACCAAGCAGTTGCAGGTTGGTAAAAGTCTTGCCCCAAGGTTTAAGGATGAACTTAAAGAATTTTTGTGTCAGAACCAGGATGTCTTTGCTTGGAGGCACGGGGACATGGTGGGCATCGACCCTGGGGTCAGTTGCCATCACTTGAAAATAGACCCCAAAGTTGCCCCGCATAGACAAAAAAGGCGAGCTTTGAACCCGGAGAGATATGAGGCCTTGAAAGAGGAAGTTCAGAGACTGATTAATAATGGCTTCATCAGGGAAGCCCTCTACCCAAAGTGGATTTCTAACCCAGTCCTGGTAAAAAAAAACATAACGGGAAGTGGAGAGTGTGCATCGATTTCTCTGATCTTAACAAGGCATGCCCAAAAGATAGTTTCCCACTCCCTAGGATTGACCAACTAGTAGACTCCACCGCTGGACACGAGTCCCTGAGCTTCATGGATGCTTATTCTGGCTACAATCAAATTCCAATGTGCCCAAGGGATGAAGAGCACACCTCATTTATCACAGATCGAGGCCTCTACTGTTATAAAATGATGCCTTTTGGATTAAAGAACGCCGGAGCAACGTATCAGAGGTTGGTAAATAAGATGTTTGCGGATATGATCGGTAACACTATGGAAGTTTATGTGGACGACATGTTAGTCAAAAGTTTGAAGGTAGAAGAGCATATAACCCACCTCAGCGGAGCCTTTGATATCTTACGTAAATATCGCATGAAATTGAACCCCCTGAAGTGCGCATTCGGGGTAGCTTCGGGCAAGTTCCTGGGATATATGGTCCATCAACGAGGCATTGAAGCCAACCCTGAAAAGATCCGAGCGTTAGTGGAGATGAAGTCCCCTCAGAAACCTAAGGAAGTGCAAAGCCTAACGGGCCGAGTAGCCGCTCTCAGTCGTTTCATTTCGAAAGCCACCGATAAGTGCCTCCCTTTCTTCAAGGTTCTAAAGGGAGGTCGGAAATTTCAATGGAACGAAGAGTGCGAGGAGGCCCTCCAGGGATTGAAGAGGCACCTAGGACAAGCCCCCCTCCTATCAAAACCCAAATTTGGAGAGGTCTTGCAGTTATATTTAGCTGTTTCCCTTGATGCTATAAGCGCTGTCCTAACAAGAGAAGAAGGATCAACCCAGTTGCCAATCTATTATATTAGTAAGGCATTGCTACCTCCTGAGACTCGTTATCCGGACATGGAAAAGTTAGCCCTGGCATTGATTACTGCCTCCCGCAAGTTGAGGCCCTACTTCCAGGCTCACACTATACACGTGTTGACTAACTTCCCACTCAGGCAAGTTTTGCAAAAGCCAGACGCCTCGGGCAGGCTACTGAAGTGGGCAGTGGAGCTGAGCGAGTTTGAGGTCCTTTTTAAGGCTAGGGCCGCTATCAAAGGCCAGACTTTGGCGGATTTCGTGGCAGAATTCACCAATGCGCCTGTGATAGACGAGGCTGTAGCCCCCGCCAACCCTCCTTCGTGGAACCTATATGTGGATGGGTCAGCTGGTGAAACCGGCTCAGGGGCTGGCGTGGTTTTAGTAAGCCCAGAAGGTCACAAGTTGAATAGTGCCGTACGATTTGGCTTTAAAGCGACCAATAACGCAGCAGAGTATGAGGCCCTTCTCGCTGGCTTAAGATTAGCTAAGGAAATGCAAGTGAAGAGGCTCCATGTCAATAGCGATTCCCAGCTTGTAGTCGGACAAGTAAACGGCAACTTCGCGGCCCGGGACAAGGCCATGGCTTCCTATCTAAAAGTGGTAATGAGTTTTCTCCCCTCCTTTGACAAATTCGAGTTAAGTCAAATCCCGCGCGATGAGAATGTACATGCCGACGCCTTGTCTAAGCTGGCTAGTAGCAAGGATTCGGAATTGTTAACGGTCGTCCCAATTGAATATCTCACCAAACCATCCACTTCATTGGAAACAATGATGTGGGTCGAAGGTACTCCTACTTGGATGCAACCTCTCATATCCTACCTTAAGGACCAATCCTTGCCTGATGATAAGGAAGAGGCATATAGAATCAGAAGAAGGTCGGCCCGTTTCCTGCTGGTTGATGATGTCCTCTATAAACGTGGATTCTCCGCGCCTCTTCTTAGGTGCGTCGGAGGGGAGGAAGCTAATTATGTACTCCGGGAAATTCATGAGGGCATTTGCGGCAACCATTCCGGAGGGTTGGCTTTAGCCAACAAAGCACTAAGACAAGGATACTACTGGCCTACTTTGAAAAAAGATGCCCTCCAATTTGTTCGTAAGTGTGACAAGTGCCAACGTTTCTCCAGCGTGCAGAGGCAACCTTCCCAGGAGCTTACCGCAGTGTCCAGCCCCTGGCCCTTTAGCAAATGGGGTGTGGACCTTATTGGCCCCATGCCTAAGAGCAAAGGAGGCGTCAGTTTCGCCATTGTGGCCATAGATTATTTTACGAAATGGGTGGAAGCCGAACCTTTGGCAAAGATCACTGAGGCCAACACCTCCAAATTCCTTTGGAAAAATATCATTTGCCGCTTTGGCATCCCCTACTCCATTGTTTCTGATAACGGGAGACAGTTCGACAACAAGAAAGTCAGAGACATGTGCGAAGAATTGGGAATCAAGAAGCATTTCTCCTCTCCCCACCATCCCCAAGCTAATGGCCAAGTCGAGGCTGTGAACAAAACCATCAAACATATTTTGAAAAAGAAACTAGACGCAGCCAAGGGAGCTTGGGTGGATGAGTTGCCTCATGTTCTTTGGGCAATAAGGACTACCAGCAGAACTCCTACTGGGGAAACCCCTTTCTCGATAACGTATGGCGCCGAGGCCATGAGCCCTGTTGAGGTAGGATTGCCATCTCCTCGGAGACTGAGCTTCAATGAGGTATCAAATGAGGAGCTCCGAAAATGTGAACTTGATTTTCTTGAGGAGAAAAGGAATGATTCTCAGCAAAGGCTTGCTATCTACCAAAGGAAGATGACCCGGTATTACAATTCAAAAATGAAGAAGAAATCCTTCCGTATCAATGATCTAGTACTACGCAGGGTTTTCCTATCCTCGAGAGAACCAGGAGCGGGTACCTTGGGACCTAACTGGGAAGGGCCTTACCGGATTGAAAGGGAGATTAGACCAGACACCTATTGGATCAAAGACATGGATGGCAAGGTTCAACCCCACCCATGGAACATCGAGCATCTTAGAATGTATTATCAGTGAAGGGTTCTTGAATGTAACCTCCCTGCTGGAAATGTTTCCCCAGCCTTTGTAAATAAATAAAGTTCTCATTTCAAAAATATGTCGTTCGAGCTCCGAGGCGTTTAACACAAGCCTCCCTTCGATGAGGCTGAACATCGAAAGGAGAAGCCCCTCTTGGATGAACCATCCACCATGTTGGGAAGCGTGAAAGCCTGGAAGGAGAGCGGAACCTTAAAAAAAAAAGGGTACCCCGTTCGAGCTCCGAGGCGTTTAACACAAGCCTCCCTTCGATGAGGCTGAACATTGAAGGGGGAAGTCCACGCAAGCGTTTGGTTTTACCCCGTAGGGTTATTACTTTGATTGAGCCCTTTTTATTTAAATGAAGTCCGAATGGTCATTGCAAAGCATTAAAGATAAGACTTTACAGGGCGAGTAAGTTAAAGGCCTTGTAAAATTCTCATTCATCCAAATAATTCATTACATAGGCTAAACGCCTTGTGAAATTCATAACCGTTTACAAGTAAATCAAAGTTCAGAGGGAGGATGGGGATCTGCAGCCTCGGATGTGGGAACCTCGACGGGCGCTGGAGGTGCCACCGCAGGTTGAGGAACTTCAGTTGGTGTGTCGTCAGAATCAATGTCTTCAACTTCGCCTTCCTCAGCCGGAGTCTGGGAAACCTCCTCTTCAAGGAATTCTGCCTTCACCGCAGATATATCCAGCCCGGGGTGCACCTCCTCCATCTTTTCAAAAACCTCCTGGTAGGCCACCCGGCTCCAATATATTCCGAAACGACGATACTCCTCGGTGAGGTGAAAATTAGCAATGTAGTTCCTCACTGCAATTTCACCTGCCTCGACGACATCCGCTTCGTATTTCTTCACCTCCGAGGCATACCACCGGATCTGCTTATCCATGAATTCACCGGCGTCTCGAGCCCCAACTAGCTCAAGGTTTGCCTTCTCCAGGGCCTCGACAGTGACCTTTTGGTGGTTATCAGAGGTTTCCACCCTCTTTGTAAGAGCAGCCACCTCACACTGGGCCTCGTGGACCTCTTTCTTCATTGCCTCCACTTCAGCCAGGGCTGACTCCAGTTTCGCATCACTTACATCCTTCTGAACTCGGAGTTCGATATTCATGTCAGTCTTCTCCTTTAGTTCAGCCTGGACCTTGACTAGTTCGTCGCGCGAGGCCCGGTTCCTTGATTGAATATCTGATAGGACCGTTTGGCACTCCAAGGCCACGCCGAAAGCCCTGGCCGTCTGACTCACCAAGGTGGCAGTAAGGTCGACGGCATCGCAAGTGGCAACATAATTCTGCCACCTCTCCGTCCAGAATTTATTAAACCCCTCGGTGGCCCCCCTCACCTCAGGTGGAAGCATTTCAATCAGTGCAGGAGCGATCTTGTCCTCCCTGCCCCCCAGGAAGTTCCCGGATTTCCCTGGGGTCCTCTCGATTTTCTTCTTGGAGGCTTCAGCTACCTCCGTCGCCTCCTTGATTATCTGGCGTGACTGAGCCACCAGCGACGAATCAATCGAAGATTGCATCAACTTCGGCCGCTTGGGCGCCTCTTTCCCAGCATGGGAGACAGTGGTCCCAAAGCTCGTGGAGGATCCGCCTCCGGGGCCGAACCTCCTCTTCTTATCACGAGGCTCCTCAGCCACTCCTTTGCCCTTGGAGGCTACCACTTGGCCCTCCTTTCCAGCACCCTTTGAGGCTCCCTCCTCGGCCTCCTTTTCATTCTTCTCCTTGCTGAGGCGGTCCAACTTGGACTTTACATGCTTCGCCCCGGAGGATCCAGGCTTCAACGTCTTCACCCCGGCGGTGGACGTAGCCCTCATAATACTGGCCATATCGGGCAGAGCGAACTCCTTCTTGGAAAACTTGTCTGCAAACATCAGAAAAGGCTTAAAGCAAGCAGCAGTATCCAATAATTCACAGAAATCACCTAGTCAGATGACGTCTTACCTTTGGGAGCCATCAGTCCAAAATCAATAAAATATTTATCCTTCTCGATGAGGTGATTAAAGCTTCGGAGCTTTGGGGATCGTCTGTATATGTCTTCAATGACACCCCACTCAGCCTCGGACAGTTCGTACCTCGAGCTGCCGTCTGCAAAGCAAAGACAAAAGATCAGAACCATGAGATTGTAAATATGTATCACAGATAAACCAACACTCACATGCTTCGTAGTACTGGGTCGGCGCGGTACAGGCTGGGACAGCATCTCCCTCAACCCTTTGCCACCTCCCCGTTACCCAGAACCAGGACTCCTTCCATCCCTTTATGGAAGAAGGAAGCCCAACTACGAAGGGGGCATGGGAACCCCAAGGGGTGATATAATACCACCCCTTAGAGTCGTCCTTTCCCACGACCCTGGCATGGAAGAGGGTCTCGAATACGTGAAGGGGCAAGTCCTCGCCTAGGGACACTTCCTTCCAAAGGAAGTAGGTCCCCACGACTTGGCTCCACCCATTTGGAAGGATTTGAGTGGGGGACAGCATAAATGTCCTCAGCACCGCCCTGAAAAAGGGGTGCAGAGGGAGACGCACACCTGCTTTAAGCAGGTATTCACTAAATGCTACGCAGTTTGGCCTCGGAAAACAGGCTCTTTCGTGGGGGTCGGGAACTATCAATTCTACATAGGAAGGGATACGGTACAGCTCCCTCAGCTCGGCTAATTTGGCAGAGGTAATGTTAGACTGAATTCTGGCTGCCCCCCACCCCGCCTCATAATCTATGGGCTCCTCGGTCATACTGTACCACTCCCCCGAGGCCCCGGACACCGACTCCTCACTACTCCTAACCACCGTAACGGCCAAAGACGCCTCGACAGACATTATGAACTAAAAAAACGATAGGAACGACTTTAGAAATGATATTGAAGGAAGGGAAGGCGACTAAAGCAAGGAAATACCTAAAATGCAAGAAAACACTTGCCGGAAGGTTGCCGGAAGATTGAAAAGCAAGGAAACCTTGAGAGCTTTGGAAGGATGATTCGCGAAAATAAAGTGTGAGAATGGCAGGGTCCATCCTGTTATATACTCATAATGGGCTTAACCCTGACCGTCGGATTATGAGCCCAGTTGATCTGAAGCGTCCACGATTGCATCATTCTGGGCCGTAGATCCCCGACGATTCGTACGCGAACGCCTCAGATCGACACGTGCTCAACACAAATGCGTCTTCGCGCGTGGATGAATCCCCTAATATCACGCGGCCTAATAATTGCCATGATGGCGCCTTAAATGCGGACGGCTGTACGGTACTTGAAAGTCGTTTCAATGACACAATTAGCATTGGGAATACGCAAAAGTGTCATGTCAAGGGCGCTAATCTCCAGAGAACTTTAGCCTCGCCAAGGTTGTAGCTTCGCCTCATCGTGGACACAGCTTCGCCTCGTCAAAAGGACTTCAGCCTGGCCAGTTCGAATAAGAACTCGCCTCGTCAAAAGGACTTCAGCCTGGCCAGTTCGAATAAGAACTCGCCTCGTCAAAAAGACTTCAGCCTGGCTAGTTCGAATAAGAACTCGCCTCGTCAAAAGGACTTCAGCCTGGCCAGTTCGAATAAGAACTCGCCTCGTCAAAAAGACTTCAGCCTGGCTAGTTCGAATAAGAACTCGCCTCGTCAAAAAGACTTCAGCCCGGCCAGTTCGAATAAGAACTCGCCTCGTCTAAAGGACCTTGGCCACGTCATTTCTACTATGAACTGGCCTCGGCCTTAAACGATCTTCGGCGTTCGAGGAAACTTTCTTAACCATGGTACTCTACAATTTCTAACTTCACAGCTGTAAGTCCACGCGAAACATGAATAATTACACATGGACTTGGGGGACTATTGTTACCAGCCATCAACGCAACTCCCTCCCCAGGCCTTTATAACCAAATGAAGCCCAAGCCTCGTCTTCAAAGATGTGGTCATGATGGAGATCTTTCTGAATGATTGATGTGACTCCTGCATAAAGAAACTCTTGTCTTGTCATGTCAATGTAAGAGTATTTAATTAAGTATATAGATATAGGGAAGGGGACTTGAGAAGACTTGATGGCAAAGATGTGATGCCCGGACCTGGGAGATGAGGCCACGTGTACACTGATCCGACGATCACCATTCTATTTGTAACACTATAAATACCCCAACCATGTAAGAGAAAAGGATGATGCAAATTTTGATTACAAAAATACACTTAGCACCTTTAAATATATACGAAACAAGACATATGAAAAGGAGAGAAAAATAAGTCAGGTTATTCGCGATCGGATTCTAAAACAATTACGTTACTTTTAACTAGCCGGAGCTGAACGAGATTAACACGTGCACGTACGGGTCCGGCTACTGTTGACAACATTTTCTGGGGTCAACAATAATTATTGAATTTTGATTTAGATTAAAATCTGAATTTTTTATATTTTCGCCAAATATGGGCAAAACATTAATATGATCAATACTTCAAAAGATTTTAAGTGCAATTTTGTGAATATTGAGAAACATATATCATAGAGTGAAAGAACGTTACTAGAGAGCAAAGTGAGTTGATATGGTGCGTGCCTCCATAAGCCAAAAAGAGAGTGGTGACCACACTTATAAATAGTTTCAACCCAATCTCCTAATCAAGAAATATTTTAAACACGAGAAGTTATTCGTGCTCGAAACAAGCGACAAGAAAAGAAAGAGTACTCACCATTGAAAAGGTTCCTCTTTTCATATCGCAAACTAGATTTGAGTTGTAGCGCTGTAAAGTGGAATGATTGGTATTCAAACGATAATATATATATATATATATATATATATATATATATATATATATATATATATATATATATATATTTGGATCGTGCTCTATTTGATTGTATATTTCTCTTCCCGCAACTTATAATATCATTGTCTATTTTGTAATAAGTCGAATTAAAGTGAAGTTCATGATGTTCGTGTGATGCTTACTAAACAAGAAACATCAGTTTTGTAGAACAAGTTTTATTTGATTCATTATTTTAAGGGCTTGTTTGAGTCACATTTTATTGTAAGAATGTATTTGAAATACTAAATTGATGGAAAATATATAGTTAAAAAAAAAAAATTTGTTTGCGTGTAATATTATTTTATTGAAAATTGTGTGATTGAAAAGAAGGAAGAGAAAAATGTATTTTGGAAATAATAGAGATGAAACAATGGCTAAATAGTAGTCGCGGACTCCAACCTTTTAAAATTTATTTAAACGTATATAAAAAAAAGTCTTAGCTCGGGTTTAAGTTTTTTTTAGTCCAATTCTTTAATCCAATTCTAGATTCGTCCTCTGCTAAATAGCATACGAAAAACGATACGTGTAGGGGGTCATTTGGTAGGAATTATGTTTTTGTTTCCGCTTCTTGTATTAGAGTTTCATGAAAAAAATTACTTTAGGACATCTTCCTCGAAAAGTTTTTGTAGCTGACAAAGGACTTGTTTAGCATGACATTTAAAAAGTCAAAATGAGTTTTTGATATCCAAAACTGTTTTTGAAGTCATTTCGCTATTTTTAAGAAAGTAATTAATTAAAGGAAGGTCCATTTGACATGATTTTTTAAAATCGAATTGAGCTTTTGAGACCCAAATACTCGTTTGACTAATTTTATAAAAGAACTTCTAAGTATAAGAGTTTTTAAAGAAAGCGGTTCAATGTGACTTCATTTGAATGTACTTTTGGTATATAATTTTTTTTTAAGAAATTAGTTTCTAAATAAAAATTAAACTAATTTACTTAGAAAACTCTTGTACATTAAGTAAAATAAAAAATTATGCTAAATGGGCAAAAAATACTTACAAAAAATTATCCAACATAACAACTTTTAAATTTTAAAAATAAATTTTGATTTTTCAAAAATTCTTGCACTTATACATTGAGTTGAACATGAGTGAAATGTTTCAAAAATCACTCAATTTATACTATTGTTATTGTCAAGGACTGCTCACTAAACTTCAAACTGCTTCAATTTATTCATTGAACTGTTCCATTTGAACGTCATCAATCACTCTAAAAAAATTTGTTACCTTGGTGCTGATGTGATGGGCAAAATTCTAATGTGACGTTTAACAGAACACATGCCAAATCTAAACCTAAAATATCCAAGTCACATTCAAAAATATTTTAAAACTACAAAAAAAGTTGAAAAATCTCGAATCGTGTTCTTTGAAAAGTGGGAACGTTTACACGTTTTTTTAAAAAAAATAAAAACTAACAACTCATGCAAAACTTGAAATCGGAACCCAATCGAATTCCAAATTTCCAATTGACCCCAAATTCTTCTTCTTCCACCTTCTTCGTACATTCAACTCCAAAGATAAAACTTCGACGATTGGAGTTGTGCTGAAATGCCTCTAGCTAGCTTCATTCTCACATCAATATTATACTTCTTAGGTGACAAAAAGGGATATCTTGCAACCATTATTTCAAAAATCCCCCTCTAATAACTCCTCATTCTCTTGCTTCAACTATGATTCACCAATATCAATCGAAGCATATCTCAAAAGGGTGGCGTTAAACAATAGCTTTTCTAGGGTTTTAATCTGCATTATCAAAATTAAAAATATCTGGGAGACGAGGGTGTTTTTTGAGGACGTTGAGTCTTGATGAAACAACAATGATTGTAGGGAAGTGGGTTAATTACCTCAATAGTTACTGAACTTTACCGAAAGTTTCCACTAAGTCACTGAACTTTAAAAACTACGTGGTTAGTCACCGAACTTTCGAAAAATCACCACATTGGTCACTGAACTTTAAAAATCACCCCATTGATCACTAAACTTTGCAAAAGATTTCTACGGGGTCACTGAACTTTGCAAAACGTTTCCCAGATGGTCACTAAACTGTCTGGAAAACTTTTTGCAAAGTTTAGTGACCAATGAGGTGATTTTTAAAGTTCAGTGACCAATGTGGTGATTTTTCGAAAGTTCAGTGACTAACCACATAGTTTTTAAAGTTCAATGACCTGGTGGAAACTTTGACCAAAGTTCAGTGACTATTTGGGTAATTAACCCTAGGGAAGTCGAAGGTGAATATCAATGGCGGACCGTGGTGGAATGTGATGGCAGGACGGCAAAGGTGATTTGTCATGTGTTTAACAGCCGTTAAATGCCCTAGTAGAATTTTGTTTGTTACGCCAGCACTAAGATAACAGATTTTTTGAGGATGATGAATATAGTGCAACTGAAAAAAGTTCATTAAGTTGAAACAGCTCAAAGTTCAATGAGCAATCCGTAACTATAATATGAGTTGAGTGATTTTGAAACACTGCGCTCAATTGGAAACGATCAAAAATGAAAGAGAAATCTATTTATTATCGTGATGATGAAACATCGATAATGTGATAATTTATTATCGAGTAATGTTATTTATCCTCAGTGGGGTTGCAAACACAATGATAGGTTAAATGTAATGTGAAATTAAATGACTTATTTAATTTCATCTATCATTTAATGTCACGTTAATGCCACCTAGATTATATTTGTAATTCCAGTGGGGACGAATAACATTACTCTTTATTATCTTGTGCTATTCTCTCTCTTCTTTTCCTCAATCCAATTATTACATATAAACCACGACATCACCGAGATTTCAAATTATGATCATTCTTGTTGTACATAATTTATGTACATAAAAGATTACATAATGTGACGTGGCAATCATCCGATAGTTAATGTGAAAGTGTGAAATTTGAATTAAAAATTGTAATTATATGAATCATTATGTTAAAATTTATGTACCCCTAGCAAAGGTACTTAAAATTAGCCAAGAGTGAATGTTTGATGCGTTGGCTATTCTACAGGCAAACGGACGAAATTAAAACACCTCACCTCTACTCTCTTCCTCCAAAATTACCTCTGCAACACGAACCCCTCTCCTCTCTCGATCAATTTGACCACAAAAAATGGCGCAGCTAGCTCGAAACGCAGGTCGCATAATATCTCAAACGACGCCGTATCATCATAGGCCCGGCCTCGCCTCGATCCACACCACCCTCCCCGCTCTCCAATCCTCTTCCTCCACTCCGATGCCGTACGCGCAGGCTCCGCCGCCATCGACCTCCTCCCCGGCCGGCCTATCCAAGACGGCGGAGTTTGTTATCTCCAAGGTCGACGATCTGATGAACTGGGCCCGCCGTGGCTCCATCTGGCCCATGACTTTTGGGCTGGCCTGCTGCGCCGTTGAGATGATGCACACCGGGGCTGCTCGATACGATTTGGATCGGTTTGGGATCATTTTTAGGCCTAGCCCTCGCCAGTCTGATTGTATGATTGTTGCCGGAACTCTTACTAACAAGATGGCTCCTGCTCTTCGCAAGTAAATCTTCCATTTGATTTATTTTTCATTTGTTTGTCCATATACGGTATAGGCTTATAGATATTCAATTCAGATATTTATTGGGCGATGGGTCACTTATAATTGCTTCTAGTCACCCAAGTAGGTTTTTGCTCGTTGAATAGGGTTGAAGGCATTGTCTAGAGGAATTAAGGTCGTCTAATCGTTAATTGTCTTTTGGTGGGTGGGCTTCTGAATTTTTGTTTGTGGGTTTAATTTTACTGAAGGTACACTCGGCCTGTCGGCCATGATTTTAATTTGCCAACTACAGGAAGAAGAAAAATCCCCCGCAGTTGAATTGAAATATATACAATCATACTCATTGTGGAAAAGATATACTGGTGGGAAAAACATGTTTTTGTGTGGTGAATCTTCAGCGTCAGTAATTTATGACATATTGTGCATACTATTCAATGATTTAGGCAAGTACCCGTCCCTGATTTTTTAGAACCACCGCATCAGTAGGACTACTCACACAGTTCTCGTATAACATTACCTTTCTGCACTTTATCTCGTGTCTTCCCAGTAAGCCCCAACCAACCACTTTTTTTCTTTTCACATAGCAGAGCGCAAGACCGACTCAACTTGTTACTTTTATCACTTTCTATTTGAGAATGCAAGGAGACTCACATCTATTCGGCTTTAGCAATATTTTTAATGTGTAGAGAAAATATTTGAGCAATAATCTCTGTAAGCATCTGTAAAACAAAAGATAAAGTCAAAGTTGTTATTCTGGTACTTTTAGTGTGTGTAACTGTTAAAAATATAACCATGTGATCATTCAAAAATGCCTACAGACTCGACGAGACCGCATATAATTGATTATTTTGGTTAATCAAAGTGAGAAATATGCAGAAATAACTATTTGCATTAGACTCTGGAAAATAATCCTACTCAGTAATTAAGTGAACGCAACTTTGCGAGACATGTTAGAAAAATAGTTATATTTGGATTTTTTATTCCATATAGCTAATTCTTTGATTCATTGACAATGTGTGTTATATCTTTTAGTTCAGTGGCTATTTGTGTCATCTTACAAACAGTATTAGTTATTTGAGTTGTCCAGCTTTTATATGCAATGCAAAAATGGTAAAACTTTACCTTGTGAATGAATCTCCAATTTCTCTCTGCTATTAATTAATTGCAAGCCTGAGCCATATTTCATTGCATCTTTAGGTTTTCCTAAGTAATTTTCCATATCCTTGTTATTGATATGATACTTATGCCACCCTACTCAGCAGTGGCCTCTGGGTATAGACATTTAGCGTCTTAAGTTTTTTGATGTGTTATGTCTTCCAATGGAGTTTGAGTTGAAGCTCATTAATACAATATTCAACCTTCTAATTCATATTCAGTCACGAGGCCGCTACTTATAACTTTTTTTTTTTTAATTAAGTAGCTAAAATGGTAGTTGCAACATTACATTATGCAATAGAAGTCGATAAACATATGATGTGCTGATGTTGGCTTGATATCATCTCTTTCTCTGATTTTCTTCTTCTGAAAGGGTTTTTCTTTGATATCCGAGTTAATTAGACCTGACGTATTACTCCAATATTTATGGAGACAAATCTCCCAACATTTCTTTGCTTTTGGTCCTTGCTACAAGTGCAGCCTTTGGCAGCCACATAATGCATGTTTTTATTTCCCTAAGGCTACGTGTGGCACACTAGATTAGACCGAACAAGAAATTATATATAAAACTAGAGGATTTAGTACTTGGTTGATAGTATTAGGGTGGATTATCATTCAAAAGATTGCTATTTAAACTATTTTTCTTCCGGGCTAAACCCACTTCTTCATTTTGTGCTGTGTTATCCAGTTAGCCAAGTAACGTAGTGCAAATAACATTCTTTTGAATAAAATAAATACTATCCAACTTAATCCATCCTACCATCATATACATAGTATACATAAGCTAATTTTATACTCAATTTCTTATACTGTAGGATAATTTGGTAGTGTCTGGTTGGCCAAAATGGCACTCTTATAATTTCACAATGGATTCAGGTTTCATAGATAAAACTGCTCTAAGCAAGGAGTTTCTTGTCTCGCCAGGTGTTAATCCGATTGCAAATATAATACAAGTTGTTTGGATTAAGGGGTCTGAATATAGACAATAGGGAGAATCATAATATTCACACATTGAAGAGAACCTTTCAGTCCGATGTAACATAATCCCGCAGGCCAACACTTTTCGATGCTTTGGGAATTGGATGATTTTTTTTATTTTTTTTAACGTTATCTCTTTGATTACATTCTGTTATGGATCTTGCTGATTTCATTTTGAATAAAGAGTCAAAATTAATGGTTAATTATCTTATAGGGTCTATGATCAAATGCCTGAACCGAGGTGGGTCATATCTATGGGAAGCTGTGCAAATGGTGGTGGCTACTACCACTACTCGTATTCTGTTGTCCGAGGTTGCGACAGGATCGTCCCGGTCGACATATATGTTCCTGGTTGCCCACCAACTGCAGAAGCCCTTCTTTATGGTCTTCTCCAGCTGCAGAAGAAGATCAGCAGGCGCAAGGATTTCCTCCACTGGTGGACCAAGTGAAGACAGTTACCGCTTTTGGCTTCATGTTTGTGGGAAATAAATTAAACTATTATGGTTCGGCCTTGGCCTCCCCAATAATCCCGACTATTTTTTATGTTCTTGTATTTTAAAAGCTAGTTGTCTCACTGGATTCCGCTTGTGGATTTTGTGTGTGTGGATCTAATGTGAATTATCGATATTCGGGTGCCATTTGTTGTTGTTGTTTCAATAGGTTTCTTAAGGAATATACGTCTTTGTGAAGAAAGTCTCAAGTTATCCTTAACTTTCTTGTACATCTGTGGTTTTTTACTATTTTGAGTTTTGACAAGAATAATGCTATGTAGTCATTACCTAGAAATTATATTTCATGTATATATGAAATAACTTGAATAAATAATCTTTCAATATATTAGTGTACGTATGTGTGTGCCTTTTTTTATGCTTACATTAACTTTTCCTCTTTAACTTGAGTTTCACAATATTCAATGTTTTTTTCTTTTAAATTCTTACATGTATTATGGTAAAATTTAATACAAGTTATAAAAATTTAAAATACTCTATAAATTAATAAATATTTATTTATTTATAAATTAATATATTATTCATTTATCGATAAATTAATGACCCCTTTAAAATAATAATTTTTCTTGATTTCAACATTATTATTTTATAAAGATTTTACTGTAAGACTTATCTTAGAATTGTCAAATATACGTTAAATACTTGCTTTTACTCGCTATGTTTTGTACCCATTTGATAGATTTTTTTTTTTTTTTTAATTAAGCTTAGATTAGCATCCTTTATAACCTTTTTTTTAATTAGATAAAACACTTTTAGAAAATTATATAAATGTGTTCAAAAATATTTTTTAATCTCAAAACAATTTTTAACTTTTCAAAAATTTCGTCATAACAAATGGACGCTTAGAAGTTTCAATGTGTCTTAAAGTCTCTCGCCACATCTATTGCTCTATCCACCCGAGAAACACTAAACCTTTTATGTAGGAAGCATTTGCAAATAATTTCTTTATTTCTCAAGCTTATTTATCTCACTTTGAAAATAGCCAATGTCTTGCACAACTGAAAAATTTTCGAATAAAATCACGAAACTCGAATAGAAAATTTATAAAAATAGAAAAACCAATAAAGTGAAAAGTATTATTATTTTAAAAAAAAACTATATATATAATATTCAAATCATCTTCTCAAGTCAAAAACCCCCCTTTAAAGTTTAAATCCAAAACACTCGTAAATAAACATTTAGAGCCCGTTTGGTAGATATTAAAATCGGACTAAAATTGAAAAATTAGTCGTTATTGTTGATTTTTAGTAGACGAGTGAGACTCAACTATATTTTCAATTTTGATTGAATTTTAATCGGTGCCAAATGGGTTCTTATATTTAGCCCTTATTTGATTTATATAAAAAAAAAATTTGAAATAAGTTTTTATAAAAATTAATAGAACGTGTTATTAAAATTAATTTAGATTTTAATAACAATTTTTAGTTAAAGGGATGAAAAAATATTTTTTTTTTAAAAAAAAAGTGGGGTCAGCCGACGACTATAAGATGTCCCTCTCCAATAGCCCACTTCACGTTATTACGAATCTTCGCTCTTCGGTGTTAGGGTTTTCGCACAAAACTTTACACAATACGGTGAATCTCTGTTCAGAACTGCGAAAATGGCAGAGGAGTTACAGTACGCAAGGGGAGTAGGCGAATCAAACAAGCGCAAGTACGAGGACCACCAGACTTTGCCGGCGATAGGAGTGCGGAGGCCGACGGGCTTCTCTTCGCCTCCGCCCCCATCGTACAACAGCGTTCCGCCTCCCATGAACGAGATCGAGTTAGCCAAGCAGAAGGCTCAGGAGATCGCTGCCAGACTCCTTAATACTTCTGATCCCACCAAAAGAGCCAGAGTCGAGAATGGAGCCGGTGGAGGCTTCGATTCCAACGATCAGAGTATGGATTTTCTATGATTTTTTTCATTTTCTACTGGTTCACATGCTAATAATTTTTTTTCATATGATATATTTGATGTCTTATTTCTCTATCTATGTTTTGTATTTATCAATTTGCGCACCCTAGTGAAAATCATTATATTCTTTTAAAAACAGCTTATATTCAAGTTTGGATGTGTTTATCATTTGGCGTATATGCATTAGTTTTTAGATTTATCCTTTTGTCTTAAATTTTGATGTATATTTCCTTTGTACAAACAATCTGACATCTTTCTGCTCAATTCATTCAGTAAACCATGTTAACAATTAGGCTGATTTAAATTTTATCGTTGTGTGACTCGAGGCAAAAATTTGTAAATGTGGTCTGAAATGAATAATGTTATGTTCCTTAGCTGCTGCAATATTATATGGCAGGTTTTTTGCAAAAGCCCATGGGATTGGGTCTTAGTGCTCCCCCACAAGTTGCATCATATGGTTATCCAGGAGGACCAGGGCAGAGTAAGAAAATTGAGATACCAAATGGCAGGGTAGGCGTGATTATTGGCAAGGGCGGTGAGACAATTCGTTACCTTCAGGTTCAGTCTGGTGCAAAGATTCAAGTCACTAGAGACATGGATGCGGACCGTAATTCTGCTACCAGGGAGGTTGAGCTCATGGGTACTCCTGACCAAATAGAAAAGGCTGAGCAGTTGATCAATGACGTTCTTGCTGAGGTACTAAGTGCAGTCATTAGACTTACTGATACGGTTGCATTAAGACTGTTGAAGCACTATGAATTTCTGAAGTAGTCATCTTAAATATGTTTTGGTCAAGTTACTTCACAATTCTTTACATGGACTTGACTTGATGATCTGCATTACAGTGGTGAAAGTGCTTGGAGAATAGTGAATTGAACTACTTATATTTTACAAGGTGTTTTCTCTTGTTATATGTGCTAATGTTTTTTGTTTAATTTGAACAGGCAGATGCAGGTGGTTCTGGCTCAGTTTCCCGTCAGCTCGGACCATCTTCTGGAGCAGATCAGTTTGTAATGAAGATCGCTAATAATAAGGTTATATACTAGTTAGTGTTGGTCGATTATTAAATGAACATTCTATCGATACAGTCTTAATATGACTGATGCCATTTTCAGGTCGGCCTTGTCATTGGTAAAGGAGGTGACAGCATTAAAAATATGCAAGCAAGATCCGGGGCTCGAATTCAGGTAGGCTAGAAACATTTATTCTATTATATGGTGTAAATTTCTCAGGAACTTTGTTTTTCGTGCTTTTGTCAATTCGTTAGGCAGTAAAAGATTGCATTTATGATATAAATGAACTTCTCCTAAACATCTCAGGTGATACCCCTGCACTTGCCACCAGGTGATACATCTAGAGAAAGGACGTTACAAATTGATGGCACCAGTGAACAGATTGAAATTGCAAAACAGTTGGTCAATGAAGTCATCAGTGAGGTTTGTTCAGTAGTTGCCTGGTCTTGCGCAGCTTTTTCTTATCTGCTTGAATGTGTTGTGTTACCCATGAAAAGAAATGTAGGCACAGGTCTTTTACCTCTATATTCCAATATGTAAGTTCCATTTTCCAGGAACACTAGCTAGTCTTGATTTTAAGCAGGCTATGCAATTAATATAGTATCTAAAAATTGTTATATTTACTTTAATTTGTGGTATCTTGTTTTTAGATTTGTATGAATTGAATCGATAGCTGATGATTACTCATGCCATACCTGTTCTATTTGTTTGTCATCTGTAATACTATTATTGGGGTGAGATCATTTTCAATCAAGTGTGATACTTATTGAGATTATCAAGGTCTTCGAAATCATGGGACAGGATATAGGTTATCATGGATTCATTTCAAGACTGGGATTATCATACTTGTTTTTCTGCATTCATTGCTGTAATTCACCTTTCTTTTGGTGTTCGTGGATGGTATTTATTGGGAATTGGAACTTTTAGATCACAGCCTACTATATTTATTTGATGCCTTGAGATTAATAACATCTAATAGCTAGCAGTTTGTTTCCCGGTAGGTACGACTTTGTGGGATAACTTCCCATAAATTTTTTTTTGGTTCAGATGTTCCTTTCTGGCTCTTTATATGTGAAGTATTGTTGCTAGTATCCTGCCTCAGCTAGTTTTGATATGGATTTGCACCTAGTAGAAAATATAAATAGTTTATTCCTGGATCTCTCTGCTCAAATATGTTTTTGAGACATTTTCCCATATAGTTGATACATAATATATGGCCGTTCATATGCCTTCCTATATGGCATTTGTGATTCTATAGATTTGCAGATATCGTTCTATTCTTCTCTGCGTACAGATTGGTTGATTTGGAAATGATCCATGAATGAAGACTAATGGCATTTGCAAGTGGGGAAGAACTCAAATATAGTTTTAAATGCATGCTTACTTTCTAGATGCAGTGCAGCACTTGGATATCACAGTTTTTTTGTACTGTAGTGTATCAACTCGATCCATTTTGATCAAAAATACTCTTCCATATTGCGTCCGCAAAATATATTGTCTTCCCTACATATTTTGTCTTCAATTAGGTTCCTAAAGTCGGTCAGATGGTTATTATGAGTGCTGAGGATTGGTCTTTGGAGAGATTATCTTATCCTTTTATTGATTTATTGGATTTTCCGATATTTGGTTTTGTATTGAGGCAGGTTTTGCAAAGTGCTCCCTCCACTGAGGTAACTAAGGCAGTGTAATATATTTCTTGTAGTGTTGATGTCTCTGAAATTACGGTAATTTTTAGTTAAATGCTCAAGTGAAAAATCTCTGGGACTGCAGCCGATTATGCTGATTTAATTTTGTATTTAATAATTGATATTGCAATTGGAACTATTGTAGGAGCTAAGAGCTTATCGGACAATCGGTCACACCAACATGGAACAATTCAATGTTGGTGTTTCCTCGGCATTGTTCTGGTATGGCTCTGAATCTGATTTATTAGTAATTACTCGGATATCTCATGGAAAGAACAAGGGCCCACTATTGATAGAAATTGAAAGATTAGGCTTTCAAGATTGGATGGAGAGGTAAAACTATTGTGTAGTAGTGCCTAATGCTGTTTGTTATACATTTAGTGAGTGTTCATATGGATACTCCGCTCGCTCTCCAGTTGCAGGAATTCTTTTAATTTCTTTTGATGTTTCAAATCCTTGGTACTTCTAAGTTAATTTATTACTCCAGCCGTCTAGTTCACACATAATTTAACACTTGGCCAGAATTAGAGTACAAGTTTTAGCTCGGGTTAGTAATAACTTTTATATATATTTAATTTCAATTTTGATGCTACATCTAGTTTCTTAATGATCCGTGTGTCAGTATATATACTATGCCCCTTCGTTCTTAGCAGTTCTGCATCACATGCCATGGGGACATAATTTTGTTTTTAATATTATAGAACTCGTATAGTTTCTTGGAAATTTCTTTTGTACCTTTTCACTTCGAATAGGGAGAGGATGGGCTTCTGCAGGAGCAATCCGATTATACGACCCAACCAGTACGGTATGTAGGCGTTTGATCATGTCTTAATGTAACTCTGCCATGTATATTGTGATTAGCATTGTGACATTTGGTGTGCTTGTGATATTTTGTGTATTTTGTCATTGTCATGTTCTATCTGGCCATCTGATTTTTCCCTTTTATTGGTGTTATGCTATATCCTGTAGTTTTTCCATATGAATGTGATGAGTCGTTCTTGGTTCATTTTGGGATAACAATTTGGTGCAGAATCGCCTTAGAAATCCAGCTATGAGTGGGGGATATCCTCAGCAAGGTTATCAAACTCGACCTCCTGCAAATTGGGGTCAGCCAGGTCCACCAATGCAACAACTTGGTTATGGCTATGTCCAGCCTGGTGCGTACCCCGGTCCATCTCCCCAGTACAATCCGAATCAACCGCCTTATGCTGGTTATCCGCCTCAACCCACCTCTGGTGGATATGCGCCCGCCTGGGACCAAACAACTGCACCACCAAATCAGCCGCCTGCTCAAGAAGGTGCCTATGATTACTATAGCCAACAACCACCTCCACAACAGCAAGCTCCTGGAGGTTCTGGTGCTCCTATGGACAGTACTGCTTATGTTTACAATCAGCCACCAGCTTACAATAAAGGACAAGGTTACCCCCAAGATAACTATGGTGGATATTATGCAGGCGCCCCACAATCTGGTTATGGTCAGCCCCCAGCAAATCCCGTCCCAGGCTATGATCAGCAGCAGCAACAAGTTTATAATGCTACCTATAGTAATGTCTCCAATCCAACACCCGATGGGCACACACCAACGTATGGAACCCAGGGCGATGCCAATCAAGCACCTGCCGCTGGTCAGTCGTACAATTCTGGTGGGCAGCCTAACCCTAATCCCAATTACGCCCCTCAAGGTTCGACCCAGCCAGCTTATGGGGCACTCCCAACTTCACAAGGTGGTTTTGGAACCCAACCACCTGCCAGTTATGGAACTCCTCAGGCTCAAAAACCTCCAACTGGCCAGCCGGCTTACGGGCAGCAACCACATCAGTCGCCTAGTTCTCAAGGAGGTTATGTTCAGCCCGGCTATCCTCATTCTCAGCCTTTACCTGCTCAAACGGGTTACTCTCAGACAGATTCCGGTGCCCAGCGACCACCACCATCAACTTTCCCGACATCCCAGGCAGGGTATGGTCCTCCAACCTACAGTGCACCGCAACCAACTCAACCTAGCTACGGGCAACAACAGCCACCACCATATAACAGTTCTTATGGCGGTGGGTATTCGCAACCTCCAGCTTACTCAGCTGATGGCTCAATGGGTGGTAGTGCAGTCGGGAGTTATGATGCAGCACCGACTTCTCAAATTGCCCAGCAACATAGTGGGGCTCCCAAAGCCTCGCCACCTGCCTAATCTGTGTGTGGATTATACATTGCATTTCAAACTTCATCAGTGAATGTTATGGGTCTATTTTAGTTTAGTAGTACCAGCTGTCGAACTAATTAGTTCTGTAGTAGGGTGACTTTTCGGTTATGGGGTGCCCTTGTGATTTGTTTTGTTTTTCTTGAATCGTGATGCATTGTGTTACAAAGTTAATGGTTTGTTTAAAAGATGTTGCTTAAAGTTTTGGAAGCAGCTTTTTTTACTTATTATAAGTAAACTTTATAAGCATTGCAGGACGTGCTCTAAAGCCACTGGGGTCAGATAATATGAGAACCCAGTGAAAACAAAATCAACTAAAGTCCTGTTTGATAGCCTATTATTTTTCATGGAAAATAGAATTGAAATTTCAATTCCCACTTTTGTCATGTTTGATAGTCAAAAATTTTCATGAAAAATGTTTTCCTCCCACACTCATGTGTTCCCTTTTTCTATGATTTTGTGGAATTGGCTTTCCTACCAAAGTGCAGGGAAAATGGTTTTCAGCTTTTTTTTTTTCTTAGTTTTTTATTTGAGCAATGAAAACAAATTCTATGGACAATTGTAAAAGTTTCTTAATCTTTAATGTACGATTTTATGAAAAATAAAATCAAACGAACACCAAAAAATCCAAAATTTTAATATTTTTCAGGTGAAAATTTATACCAATAAAACACAATTATTTGACAGTTTCCCGAAAAACAATTCTAGACAATTCAATTTCGTGAAATTCATTTTCTTTTCACCCAAATTTCACTCTTACAATCAAACGGACTCTAAAAAAATTATCGCCAATTGGCCGATCCAATAAAACGATAAATCATATCTACTCTAATATAGAAGTTTAATTCTTAGTATGTATGGGAGTATAGAGTTAAACTTGAGATTTCATTTCCCAGCCTCCAATTTTTTACCAACTAAATAGATTATGGGCGTCATTTTCTTATACTTGTATTTTCCTCTTTGTCGTAGAAATTAAATGAAAGGTTAATTCTTATCAACCTTGATTTTGTTGCTTTTGACAACAAACATGTGTGAATCATTTCAAGAAGTATGCGTGTGGATGGTCCAAAATTTCAATAATTAGCTCTCGATTTTTTGGTTGAAAAACGTCGTTGAATACTCGTGGGTGCACTATTTTATGGTGGAGTTGTAACTTTCCATAAATTTTACCATTTATCACTCAACGATGGAACTTTTTTTTTTTTTTGGATCGACAAATCAAATAATATTTCTCTTCTTTTTTGGGAGAATCTAGCCAACGTTGAACATGCAATTATAAACTGCTTTATAAGTGCTGTAAAAGTAATATTTAGATATACATTAATATTAATTAATTTAGATTAATACCAAGAAGGGTAATTAGCGCAAAACGTCCCTACGTTCACAGGTTTTGTGCAAAACGTCCCTATCTTTCGTTTCTTGGTGCAGAACGTCCTTACCTTTCCAATTTTTGGTGTGAAACGTCCTTTTGACCATTTTACCCTTCTATTGAAATAAAACAAACACAAAAGAAATGAAAAATAAAGAATAAATTGTAATTATGAGTTCAAACTTTTAAAAAGGTGCAAATTAGTCACAAATATGAAAAAATCATCAACCTCTAAATCGCCACATTTGAAGGCAAAATCCCCAACCTCCGATCACCTTGGCCGTCGGATCAACATACCACCTTGAAGTCATCATTGCCCTCTTCACAACCCACCCAACCACCAGCCCCCACTCAAACATATTTGACCGAAATCGAGCTACAAACTTCACCGCATGAAATGCGGTCAAATGTTGGAATCACGCTATCCGGCCACCTTTCTGGCCGAAACATACCACCAGCCAACTCCCCTACTCAAGACGGCATCAACCATATAGACAATTTAGCCCAAACAGTAAGGATAAGATCTGAATTTCAAATTGAAAGCTGTCCGTCGCGACTATCACGACACCACACTAGTTTTCCTTCAATTCTGAAGCCACCGTGATAACCTATGGTGGCTGACCACCTGGGTTGGGTGCTCCATCACCTGGCGCACCTAGCTCAGCCATGGGTCCCCTTCAATTTGGCTCCAATCATCTTCAATTTGGGTCTGAAATGTTCGCTGATGCGAACTCGCGAGCATAACGATTGGACTGTTTTTCTTTGAAATTGGTGGTTGTTGGTTGCTTATTGGAGGAAATTGTTTATATAAGTAGCTTCTACTTTATGAGGGGAGTCGACCAATGGTGGATTCCGGCCGGTTGGGTGGCTGGACGGCGAGTTGTGGGTGTTTAACCGATTTTCAGGCTGCGATTTTTAAATTTGATTTTCGACCAAATTACAATGAGTTATGGGGATTTCTTAGTATGTAGTTGTAGAATGTAATGAGGAGGACATGTTGGAACCAATATCTGACGGTTTGGACGGTTGGGAGTCGCCGGAAAAATGAGCTCATGTATTCGGCTAAAATGGGGCAAAGAGATTTTTTTGTTCTTTTTAATATTTTTATAAGTTTTGGATTAATTTGCATTTTTTAGAAGTTTAGGAGTAAGATTGAAAATTATTCTTTATTTTTCTTTTCTTTTGTGTTTGTTTTATTTCAATAGAAGGGTAAAATGGTCAAAAAGGACGTTTTGCGCAAAAAATTGGAAAGGTAAGGACGTTCTGCACCAAGAAATGAAAGGTAGGGACGTTTTGCACAAAATCATGTAAAGGTAATGACGTTTTGCGCTAATTACCCATACCAAGAAATATATAGTTGACAATGAATGTTAAATCATTTATTTAATTTCTAATTCAGTAAAATTGGATGTTAATTAGCATATGTGGAGTGAAATATGAAATGCATTTTTGAACTTGAAATTCTAATTAGCTTATAATTAGAAGTAATAACACTGAATTGTATAAATGGAAATGAATATTACTTCTATTAATTAATTGAGAATTAATAATAAGGAATTCATATATTAATGAAAGCAAACATGTGAAATAAATTATCAAATGTATATGTACATCTATGGTAACTAAATGATTAAATACATATTAAAAAACGAAAGGTAAAATATTATTGAAATAATTGAATTATAGTAGGGGTAGAACCGTTCAAAAATGATTCTCACTCGATGTGATATACAATATATTATAAATAAGTGTTAAATAAGTAGGTAGTGATGTATATCTTACGAAAATATAGTTATATTAAAGTTTAACATTGACAATTAAAATTATAATATGACTATAAGGGGGTGTATTCGATTGAAATTTTTGAAAACCTTGATGGATTTTTTTTAAGTAATGATTTTTATAGATTTTGTGGATTTTTTTAGAGACTTATATAGAATTAGTTGAAGTTTTTTTGTAAACTTCTATAGAATTTCATTTAAAAACTTTTATAGACTTTTGAATATTTTCATTTGAAATAGAATTCATGTAGATCTAGTAAATTATCATATATGAGATGGTGATTCTCACAATTCGCTCCTCCTTCCCCACCACATATATGATAAAAAAATATTTTTGGAAAAATAAAAATTGAAGACTTTAATTAAATAAATAATAATAATACATATAAAAAATAAAATTAATATTCAATATTATTAATATAATATACCTTTAAAGAATAAATAAAAAATCTATATTTAAATTTAATTATAAATTACTCTATATAAAATTTTATAATTTAATTAAAAATAAATGAAAAAAGGAAAAAAAGTTATAAGAATACAATTTAATTTTTTTTTCCATTAAAAAATAGAAATAAACAATAAGAGAGAGATAAAAAAAAATTAATCATAACTCTAATTTTCATAGATAAAAAAAAAGAAAAATATTGGGAAAAAAATACATATTAATTTCTTTTCTTTTTAACCCATGTTTGGTACACATTAAAATTTTCATTTTCATTATTCTACTCATTTTCAACCACACATTTTAATAAAATAATATTTTTCATCATATCAATAACTTTTCATTCTCTTTCAATCATACATTTTCCATCAATCTACTATTCCAGAATTCATTATTTCAAAATAATGTGGCTCAAACACACCTTTATGAAAGTCTTCTAAAATCTGATTAACGAGCGATAAATTTTGAAATTTTATTTTAATACTTCTCGGCCTGTAAAACCTCTCTCTCTCTCTCTCTCTCTCTCTCTCACACACAAAGTTGATTCAATCAAAGGTAATCAAACTCAAACTCAACCTCATACGTTTATTTTATTATACGCATGTATTATTGCTTTCTTGTAATCAGTTGTCATTTAACGTCGATAATTTACGCTTCTTTTGCTTCATAATGTGTTTTGAAATTATATGGAACCAAAATGTGTTAAATTATGTGCTTTTACTTTTTTGTTGGTATTTATTTCCTGTTCAAAGCTTGGAATTGGTTTCTCCTCGAGGTGATTGAGAGAAATGAGATTTATTATTATTATTTAATTTGAGTTGATTGAAATGTATTTGGTTTCTGTTCTTTGCTTCATAGGTGGATTAATACTGCTTCATACGAATTAGTATCTGCATCTGTTTGAATTGAGTTATTGCGTGTTTCCATGACCTTTAAGCCCTGGAGAAATGGACAAATTCCTTTTCTTAAGTACTGAATTCTATGTACATATTTGCTTAATATCTGTCCATTCTCAACGGTGATTTTTTACGGTATAATGTAGTGAAATAATTGCGAGTTAACCTTGTCTAGTACGGTGCTCCGACTAATCCAATCAACGGTTGCTACATGCAAAAAGAGGTCGGGGCTTTCTCCCCCGTTGTACCTCCGGCCCGGACATCCACGGTTATCAAAAAAAAAAAAAAAAAAAAAAAAAAACTCTATTGCACTCTTATAGGAAAGTATGAAAATTGATAATATTGGACTCATTTCTTAGCGAAAGGCCGTCTTACTAATCAAAATTTAAGGTATGCTTATATTCTCTTGAATATCTTTTTTCTAACATTACCACTTCAGGCAAATGATTATGTTATTTTGCCGGGATAGAATTGACAAATGCAACGACATGATGGTAGAAGATGATTGGATGGAAAATCTGATTATACAGTTCAATGATAAAATGTCATGTGGTATTATATCAACTTTTCTGACAATATAGCACGATTCACACGCAAACCACGCTACTCGATACGGTGGGTCCTGGATTAGGTTTTAGTTAAATGATAATAATTGGCTTAAATTAACTTAATGATGGTTAGTAACTAACCAAGTCACGTTAAAAATATGTTTTGGCCCACTGCACCAGATCGCAGGAGAATTCCAGGATTAGAATATTGAAAATAAGTAAACGGGCGCAGATGCATGAAAGTAAAATTCCTGGTTAATTTAACAAATGGTGACTGAACTTTGCACTTACCGTTATCTTGGCCATTAACTTTAATTTACTTTAGATTCATTATTGAACTTTACAAAATGTTTCATTCAACCACCGTTTCAGTTCGTTGTCCACTTTTCAACTAAACATTTTACATGCTAGTGTGCCAAGTCGTAAAATTTGAATGAAATTGGATCACAAACACGTTAAAATAGACGTTAAACTGAATCACAATAAAATTAATCCTAAAATACAGATTTAACAATGTGTTTTAGTCATTATACGATCGAGTATTCTTCTGTCCTCTCGGTTTACCTTTTTATACCGAAAAATCGAGAAAAAAATGTAGACAGTTTGATTTTATTATAAAGGTTGGGAGGTTCTGCATTTTCATTTTAGGGAGGTTACACTGTCATCACAATTTTTATTTGATGCACTACATTTTAATTGTAGTTAAACTCCTCAATATTTGCCTATTGTAGCAATTATTTCCTTAATTTTTTTTCGTCAAATTCTTATCTTCAATCTTTCATTAATTAGTATATCTCGTCTTTGATGATGATGATTTAAATCAAGATATTTTGCTTTCGTTCATTGAATTGAGGGATATATATTTTTTCGTACTTTTCAATTATTTATTTTAAGAATATGATAGAAAAATAAGTTGTTTTGTACCATTTTATTGGACTTTTGGACATGAAATCCTTAAATACAAAATATGTTAATTAATGGAAAGATTAAGGATAAAAATGTAAAGATAAAGAATTTTAATTATAATTCAAAAAATGAAAGTCGTGGTGTGAATATGATTACACTTCATTTTATCCTATCTGCCTGAGAAGAAGAAAGAAAGATCACTGTTTCTCTTCCTCTCTCTTAATTTTCTCTTATTTTTTGAGAATTTGAAAAATAGATAAGAAACCAATTTTCCAGGAAAATCTGGTGAGTGGAAATGCAGTGAGTTATTGATCGTCAGTTTATTTAAACTTTTGGAACAAGTGACTGTTCTGCAGTTTCGGAGTTTAATTATCGAATTTTACGTGTATTATCAAATATGTGTGTTTGTTATTTGAATCACAGGAACATTTTCAAGCGGATTGGAGTTGATTTTAAACGCATGTTGAAGTTTGATTTCTCTAGCAGATTCCAGATTGTGAAAAATTGCACTTCGATCGGATTCTATGAATAAAATTTGAGTCCCGAGGTTTTGTGATTGCAACTGGAGTTCCATTTTGCAGGCTTTCATTGGATAATCGGTGTAATTAACTCTTTTTCCTATCTTTGAATTTGATTTCTTTATATTTCACTGACAAATCTAGATGTAAAAGAATTGCTATAGATTCATAGTGATAAGTCTTCATTTACAATTTTTTTTTTTCGATTTGAACTATTTAGTGATGAAATTATGGGATTCTGTTTTTGCAGATTCCGGTGGAAGTTCATCTCAAAAATTACTGGTACATTATTTCATAATTTTGGAAAACCAAATCTCAACTAATAACCCTCAAATGATGCATTGATCTTTAATTTTCAAATTTTAGCAGATTTTTCCTCTAAATACTTACTTTAATTGGTGAAACAGAAGCTAGAGATGGAATTGAATAATCAATCAATAAACAGAGATGGACTGCTTTTGAGATCCGAAGAGGCGAGGTCACCATCTACTACGACGTCGTCCGACTTCGGGTTGCAGTGGGGGAACCGGAAGAGGATAAGGGGCATGAAGTCCCAGGTCAAAGACGGAAACGGTAAAAACGGCTCAGCAAGTTTGGCTCCGGTTCAAAGGACCAGTGCCCGGGTCGATCGGCGGGTCATTAGATCGGATACGAAGCACAACGTTAAGGACTCAAATCCGATTAATGGATATTCAAATCTCCGTCAGCGTCCGGATTCTCCATCTCATCGAATTTTGAGGTAATTTCAATTGAATCCTGCGTTTTTCACAATTGGGTGCAATGAGGTTGTGAATGGTTTCGGCAACATGTTAATATCTCAATAATTAATTACTTAACAATTCTGTTATTTAATATTTAATATAAAAAATTAATTAGCAAAATTACATTTTAATTTTGTTTTTTAGAGAATCGTCTATCTATGATAGCATGATTTCAAAAATGATTTTAATATTTATTGTTTAAAAATAATTTATCCTAATATTAATTTAATAATTAAAAGGTATATTATATTTGCCCACTGAGCCCCTGTTTGACCAACATTACTTGAAATTTTTTTATATACTCAGTTTTAATTTTATATTCACGTAATAAAATATTTTACACGTAAATTAAAAAAATCTATTTTTTACTGCACATTCTTTTAAAAATCAATTCACATTTGTTGATAACAACACACATTAGGGATCTGTTTGTTTCGGATTAAGATTATATTTTAATTTAAGTCAAAATCAAATAATCAATATTAATCACATCTTTTACGAGTCCCACAACTTTTCAATCTCGCATTTCAAAATTTCTATCACAATCTACTTAAAATCTAATTTTAATCTCCACCAAACACCTACTAGATAAGAATATATTATAAAATTAAAAATTCAACTATAGAGAAATAGCTTATAATTTGAGATGAAAAAAAAAACTACTCTCTTAATGACACGTCATCCCCACTACGATTAGAGTCCCAATTTAGATGACGTTAATGTGAGATTAAATATTTAATTTCACGTTTCATTTAATCTATCATTTAGAAATATCTACACTGAAATTGTAACCACACCAGGGATCAATAGCATTTTGATAAGCATAACTTTATGACTCTTCTTTGGAGTCTTGAAAAGTGGGCCACGTTTGCCCTCAATTCCTTTCTTTTTGCAAGTATTTTATCTATAAAACGTCACTTAAGAGGTTAGAACACGTATTGCAATCTACAAGGAATTTCTATCTGACGGCCCAGGTGTTGCCACAAACCGAAGTGACCTTTTCTCCCATGCATTAATGTTCTTTCCTCTATGCCCCCCACTCGAATCCTCAAATATCTTGACCCTTAACGAATAAGTAAAACCAGACCCGCCGTTAAATATTTCCCTACTTTCTAAGCAAGCCCACAAGGCTATTTCGGTAAGTTCATTTCTTGCTTGTGCAAAATTTTAATTTTTATCCATGCCGATTATACGTGATTGGATGATGCTACGTGTGCATAAAAAAAATTGACACATTAATGGACGCCGACGTGAGTTGAAAGGCTTTGATATTGTGGCATTGATCCTGATAACGTCATTTATCCGACTTTTGACACGTACAGATTGTCATTCAGGGTGTAGTCGTGTGTACAAGCAATTTAATCCTACATGGTTTTTTGATTGGTTTTATGTATGTATTTGTGCCTTAAAAGGTACTATTAGAATCAATCTTGTTTTAGATGTACTCTTTATTCTTACTCTGTTTTGTCAATTTGTAATGATTTTTGTTCTTTGTGCCCTTTTGGATTTTAGGAATTCGGAGAGCTCAATTGGTATGAGGGGACAAAGCAACGGTACAAGGAATTTGTCATCCCCGGGCAGAGGCGAAGGTGGGAAGGACAAGAAACGTACTGCCAGTATGAATAACAGCCATCGCCATCACCACCAGAATAACAATGGCAACCACCGTCTCTGTAGTGGCAGTGGTGGGTCAGCATCATCAGAGACGGCAGCAGAAGGGAAAAAAGGAGGGGCATCCTCCGGGGGCGATGGGATTCCGGCGGTGTGGCCGCCCAAGTTCGTGATTGCCTTGACAAACCAGGAAAAAGAAGAGGATTTCATGGCCATTAAAGGATCTAAGCTGCCTCAAAGACCAAAGAAACGTGCCAAGTTTATTCAGCGCAGCCTTAATGTAAGTTTTTTCACCCCTAATGGTATTTTTGGTTATTTGTATTTGACTTAGCTGGAAGGTATGGTAGAAGAAAAGAAGTTAAAATTTTATTTAGTAGATGCCTAGACGAAGCAAGGAAACCGATACAAAGAAAAAGAAGTGAAAATTTTATAGGTTTTACTAGTGCTTAATCATGTTTAACACTTCACCCAAACAAGTCCTTAATCCTTAATTAATTGTTTTGTATAGCTGAAAATTAAATTATACATCAATCTCAATGGTTGTACTCGAATGTTAATTCATTTATTTGGTGTAGTTATGGTAATTAGTCTTGCCAAGTGGGTAGTTGAAATCTGCCATTAAGGAATCTATATTCATTACAAATGTGTTATCGTAAATAAATATCACCGTGCCTCGTAAGAAGTATTTGCCGAAATAAATGAAATATATGATGTATATACTAAATTTTTATTCCTTAAGAGAGATGAGTCGCTGACATAGTACGACAAACACATGTTTTGTGTTAAGTTAAAAAGCTAAGAAAAAGTACATTTTCATAAATGAGGCTTGGAAAAAGTCACTTTTGAAATTCTAGATTAATGCAATAGTATGTTTTGTTGGCACTACTAGAAAAGAATAATACTATGCAACTGTTTGATGTCTATTTCTTAGAATATATTTTTTGAGGTTCATTTTTTTAGAATATAATTCGTAAAAATGATTTATTTTTTTTATTTTTTTGGAGAATTAGGTGGTTAAAAAATAGGGGGAAAAATTGGTTTATGTGCAAGACTAACAAATTGAGGATTAGGTGATGTGAGATAAAATGATAAGGCTAGCTATATTGGTATTATTATTTAATACTGTCTCATATGAGATAATCCCTAATTTGTACATGTAGCTAAAAAATGTACAAGGATTACAAGTTGGATATGGCATATAGGTGTCCTTTTGTGGGTAAATGAGTTGAATTGTCAATGTTTTGAAAAGATTGCCCACAATTTATGGTTGGTCAAGTTTGGGATGTAAATGAACCGAATCAGCTCGAGGCTCGGGAAAAATAGATTGAGCTTTTTTTGGCTGAGCCGAAAACTTGACCGAAAAAATAAAGCTCGACTCAGGCCTTTCTAAGTCGAGCCGCGGCCCTTTTTTTCTTGAAATTCTTTTTTTTTTTTTAAGCCAGCTATATAGCTTCCTTTTTAAAGGCAGTCGTAGCTGCCGTTGAATTTAAAGGCAGCTGTACAACTGATGGTTGCAAGTGCTAAAATGGATAAGACCTGGGGAATGCCTTGCTCCCATGTTGAAGCCGTGTTCGAGATGTACTCAATTAAATGCATTTCTTGGAATATTCGTTGCAAGGCAGCATTGTCGGTTATCGTTCAGGAATGATTGAATTGGTTGTGCATAGACGAATGCATGACACGGGCGGAGCTGGCATGCATTAGCGGAGTTGGCCTTCGATCGAATGCAGCCTATATTCGGTTCTGGGCATGCAAGCCTGAAAATCAATTGGTGGAAGTATTCTGAGCTAGCTGGACGGATTTCACTGAAGCGGTTACTTTCGGTTGTTGTATGTCAAGAATTTGACATGTGCAAAGCAGTTTTTACAGACAGGTTGGTTACTTGCCACGTTGGGGCAGTTTTCTTTGTGGGAAACATTTGAAATTGAGCCCTAATGGCTGGGGTGTCAGCCACCTTTAAAAAGGCAGTCATAGCTGCCTTTGCAAGCAAGTAGCTACTTTATTTCAAAGATGGGGCCAAAATGGCATGTATTGGTGCGGCTAACACGGTGGGCTCGGGCTTACAATCGAAATTGATGCTTGGCCCGAGCTAAGCCAGCTTGGGTTTTTCTTGGGCTGAGCCACAGATTGCTTGAGCTAGTGAGCCGAATTGACATCCCTAGGTCAAGTCGGGTTTGAGCTGGTCAGTATTTTTACTTTTTGTGTTTCTCATTGTAATTTTAATGATGGACACAGATTTAGGCTTGGCATGGCCTACATCTCCAGCTGAGGTTTGGGAGATGCTTTTTGCGTACAAGTTGATCTCTATACGTCGAATTTTCATGTTTTTTTTCTTTGTGACAGCCCAAATATCTGTACTTTTAGGTTTTGTAATTGATGAATCTTAGCCTTTGTTTGATACTGATTTTTTCCAAATCAGTCATTCATTTTCTACCACATATTTTCCAAATAAGAAAAAACAAATTATATGTTTCCATAACTTTCCTTACTTTTTAACCACACTTTTTCTGAAGAATCACTTATTGAAAAATCAAATTTAGACGAGGACTTGTGTGGTTTACTCGACTGTGTGCACATGGAGTTTTTGTTTATTAAATCGCCGAAGTAAGATTTAATAAATATACTGGTTTAACCATATGTGGAGATAGAATTTTGGTTTTATGCCCTTTATCTTATCTTTTTTGTTTCGTATATTACTCCTCCTGTTTCTGTCGTAGGACCTCTAAAAAACGCATAGATAGATAAGATAGCGTGTCATTTCCATGTTGTATTATGATGGTATAGTGGAACCTGCCTTGGACCACATGGGCAATTGACAAAGCACAGAAAAGCAAAAACAGTCATATTAGGTAATTTGTGTTGAGGTTGGTATTTTCTTTCGAGTAGTGATATTCTTGGGTTGGTATTTATATTGGACTAGTTGAGTTTTGGTAAAGTTTCAATCTACGCCATTTTCGCTCCATTCTTTGACTAATATTATTCATCATTAGTTATGATAATAACTTGCAACGATCCTCTGAATTGTTGTGATTCATTTTAATGTATTGAACAATTAATCAAGGGATTTACTGCGACCTAGATCCCTGACATTATAACTAATGATGAATGGCATTACTCATTTTTTTGAGTCGATCAAGACATATAATGTGGGTCGTGTGATGGTTCGTTTTGGTCACATGCTGAGCTTAGGGCAAGCCATCACTTAACTTTTAGTTTACACGTATGCCATTTGAATTGTAGTGTACCTTTAATATTCCAAAAATGTTGTCAACTCTACTTCACGCACACCTCACTTATATTTGCAACCAGGTTTTAATTGGTTTCTTGTGCTTGTGCAGTTGGTAAGTCCAGGGGCATGGCTTTGTGATCTTACACTAGAACGGTACGAGGTGAGAGAGAAGAAAGCCTCCAAGAAGGTAATAATCTTTGGTTTGATTTATTGAAGCTTGAGCACGTACGTCTCGAGTATATCTAAATTTCACTCAATAGTCGAATTGCATTGTCATTTGGGTATGGAGATCGAATATTTTAAACAATTTGGACCTTGTAATTTTATTTATTCATTCATTTATTTTCAGAGAACAAGAGGGTTAAGAGCGATGGGGAACATAGACTCGGACTCGGAGTAAAATTGATATTAGGAATCAAACGAGGATTTATACGTGAAAGTGGGAACCAAGTGGGAGAAAATGAAGATGAAATTTATGTGTCAAGGCTATGAGATATATCGTGTCACAATTTGTATTCGATTGACTAGTTACCTCGAGTATAATGAAATGTGAAAATTTTATTTAAATGTTTTCACTTTTTATGCCATCATAATCTATTGTTTATATGTAGTGAGAGTGTGGGACAGTGATCCTTCGTCTCAAATCAAATGTAGTAACTAAAGTTATTCTGAATACCTGATTTGTCTATTTCTAGATCTTTGAATTGTTTAGCGACGGATGAAAATTAAAAGTAATTATTAAATATTGTGCTCGATTAAGTCCATGTTTATCCCCTTTTAAAATAAAATTCTTTATTTCTTATACTCATTTTCAACCATACATTTGTACAATAAAATACTTTACGCGTAAATTAAAAAAAAAAAATCTTACTTTTTAATCACTCATTCTTCAAAAAATAATCATTGAAAACACCATTTTTTTTCAAAATAATGACAACCAAACAGGGGTTAAGTTGTTTGACCTTCACGCAAGACGAAGAACAAACTCACGAAATTTAGCATTCATGTTGTCATCAACTTCGAAAGAGAGGTCTCTAAACTTTAAGCTATTGTGATTTGAGCTTTAGTCACGTCGTCTTTCCGAGTTATGTGTTTATCACTTTTTCTACAACGATGAATTTTCTACCAAAATACGAGGCTATGTGTAATAAAGGTTAAAAAAAATAGAATGATTTTAAAGGTCTCAACAAATTCTTAACCCCTGTTTGGTTGATAATTGATAGAGAGCGCACTTTGAAATAGTAAATTGATGGAGAATGTATGGTTAAAAAATAAAGAAAAGTTTTAAGTTTATGTGTAATATTATTTTATTAAAAAATGTGTAGTTAAAAAGAAAAGAGAAAAATGTTATCAAACAAGGGCTAAGTTTCATTCTAAGAATATAAACGTGTTTATAGTAATCGACACAAATCTTTGTTTGTCCTATTTAATTAAGCTTCATAGTTTAAAACTACGCCCATGTTTGTTAGAGATTAAAGTCAGATTTTTAGTATATTTTAATAAATTTTGATGAAATGTGTGATTGAAAAGTTATGAACCTATAAAAGTGATTAAGATTAATTATTGATTTTGATTTAAATTAAAATCTATATTTTAATTTCTACCAAACAGAGGCTATAACTATGTACTCTCAATAGAATAATGGTGAATTGAATATAACTTTTTTGAATTCGAAGTAGTTTTTCTTACTTGTAGTGTTATTTATTATAAAATAGAACATATTACTATTTTCCGACATGAACGTACAAATATTGCAAATACACCCATGAGGAAAAAAAATTTAAAACAAGGAAATTTACAAATTACATTATGTATACCTTGTAATTACATTTACATAGTGTATTTTATAATTTATATTCCTTTTTTTTTATATATAAATCAAACTTTATTGATTTCCTCGCTTTTTGTGGAGAAATACCAAAGGGACAAAACATCAAAAAATCTAAACAAGTAGAACCATAAAAGTCACAACAATCATTACCAACCGCTACTTACTTTCTCAAATAAATCATCCCATCATATCCAAACGAATTAGTCCTTGAGCAAGCCTCGAAATTTCCGTTCACGTGGTATACCGTTGCAACAAACCTTTAGCACACATCCCAACTGCATAATTAACTACTTGATTTCTTTCTCTCCGCTAGTATAATATCTGAAAATCGAACTCTTGTAGTATCTCCACAAGATCTTCCCAAAAATCTCATGAATACCACAAGGGACACGTGATAAAATCCAAAAAACCACCAATAGTGAATCACACTCAATGTCAATATAATATAATTCTAATTCAAGATATAAATCTTCAATGATCGCTCTTAATTTAGCTTCATTATTAGTAGCTTCCCCAAAGAAAATACTAAAAGTTGATAACATTTCACCTTTATCACTCTAAACCACTCCCCCTCCACCAACCTGACCAGGATTCCTTAGACCGCTACCATCCACATTAAGTTTCACTCAATTACGTGCTATCTTAGTCCATGAAACAACTCTAATCTGGTTAGCTTTGACTGGAGTCCGAAGGATCTCTAGTATACGAAGTACATATTTTTCTTGACTAGTCCACAACTTTGTATTTGACATATTAATTGAAGTCTGTTGTAACCCGAATGACCCTCTTTAAAACTGGTGCCCCATACTTCACCCTTTTGCACCAAGGAGCGGGTTTTAGAGAGAAAAATTGCCGACTTATCCTTGTTAATAAGTTGTCTAGACCAATCTTCATACACTGCCAACACCTCCATTAAACCTTTCAAAGCTTTTTTACACCCATTAGCAAATATCACAAGATCATCTACATACATAAGGTGAGAGACCAAAGGGTATGAGAAAAACTACCAATACGTCCATCACCAACTCTTTTTTAACAACCTCACCAGTACCTCCTGCATAATGAAGAGAAGATAAGGAGAAAGTGGATCCCCCAGCCGTAATCCACATGTAGATTTGAAAAAACCTTGAGTAGTGCTATTCATCGTTATTTAGTACCAAATGGTTGTTATGCACCGATCAACCAACCGACAAATTCCTTTCGGGAAACCAAAAGCCCCCTATCCTATGCTTTAGCCATATCCACTTTAACGTTGTGCATAATTCTTAAAGTTACAACATCCATACGAGTCACTGATATTTTAACGTTGTGCATACTATTTTCTAGTTACTAATATTAAAAAAATATTTTATAAAATTTATTATCTTCTATTCTTAAACTCGAATATTAAATCAACAAAAAGTAATGTTAATAAGTTAATAAAATATTGAGTAATTCAAAAAATATACGTCCTTGACTCTTTCAACATTGTAAAAAAAGATAAAAATTCTCAATTGTTGCAATCAAATCAACAAAAAATGTTCAATATATAAAATTTAAAACAATTGTTTACATGGTTGTTATTTTGTAGAAAAAAAATATTTTTCTTATCATTTTTTGTAGGGGGGTAATTTTGCTATTTAAAAGATTATTAAGAATGCATGCATAGTTTTATTTGTATTTACTATAGATTAATTTTTTCTTTTCTATGAGAAAGCTTCATAGAAGATATGGATCTATAAAATTAACAAATAAAATTATATAATTGTGTAAAAAAAAAATGTATATGATACTCGACTTAATGTCAATTTATGGAGGATAGATGAATGTGGGAAAAAAAATTGTTTAGAAGAAATTGAAATAATAATTGATTTTTCAGAGAATAAAATAATTGTTTATAAAGTGTATTTTTATTTTTATTTTTATTTTAATTATGAATATTTTGGTCTATTTAACTATTTTAATGACAAATTTGTTATTATTTTGTAGCAAAAGACAAAACTTGTTATTTTTTACCATATTGTAAATGTTGTATGTAAAGTGTAAACTTAAAAATTACCATAATTATTCCCTAGATAGAGGGGGTATTTTGTAAGAAAGAAAAGTGCCATTTACTTAAAAAATTATTTTTCATCAAACTTAATTTCAATTAAACATTATTCTAATAAATTAATTTTGTAAATGAAATTATAATTTTTTTTTCTATATTTTGATAATAAGTTCGTCCTAAAATCGTTTTAAACCACATGAAAAAGTAATTTTTTATAATTTGTGAATAAAAAATAAATTCATTTACAAAATTATTTTATTGGACATGAAATTGAAATAAACTTATCCAAATTTGGTCCATAAGGAATCGTCCTTCTGTCCCCTTGGCCTTTTCGTTCGGTCTCATTTGATCTCTTTTTACCCTCCAGGCATTCCGAATTCTAACCCTTCTGCCCATTTCTCTGACCTCTTTTGATTTCAATTATTTGGATGAAACTTTGATCAGTTCAATGTAATTTTTCTTGGAATATTCTGAAACTTTTTTCAGATATTTTTTACTTTGAGGAAAAAACAGGAATCAATGTTGGTGGGGAATCTGGCTGTACTACAAGTGCGTTTGCTTTGCTCTTCACTGTTTTGAGCGAGAAAGTAGAATGCTGATGTTATTGGAATTCAATTCCTGTGGCAAATGATATGATATGATTTGAGTGTTCGATATTTTCGAGTACAGTTTCTTGTAAGAAAATACTTGATTTTGAAATCTGGAACATGGGATTTCCTGGTGAGTTATATGAAATTGTTGGTGATTCCGAAGAATTGAAGAAGGAGGTTTCTAATAGATAGGAGTAAAGATGAAAAGAGGCAAAGATGAGGAGAAAATCGTGCGGCCTATGTTTCCAAGGCTCCATGTGAATGATGCAGAAAAAGGATGGCCAAGAGCTCCTCCAAGAAACAAAATGGCCCTTTATGAGCAGCTTAGTATTCCTTCACAGAGATTCAGGCATGGGGTTTTGCCCCCAAACACCACAAATACAATTTCCCATCCAGTGCCTTCTGCTTCTTCATCAATTGATAAGGCGGTTGGTCCTTGCAAGCAAACTTATGCATCTCTATGTTTTGAACCAAGAGATGATCCTGCTAATGTTATTGACCGATGGGAGGCTGGTGACATTGTACGGCCACTGCTCTGTGCCGAGCCACAGTGTTCCACTGGTGTGCATAGTAATGGGGCTTTGAGGGATCATAGTGTAGCCATGGTCATGGATAAAGAAAATAATTCTACTTCAAAAAGGGATTTTCTATCAGAACATAATACGGTGCATGGTGTTAGAAGAGTTATGGATTCTTATGAAGACAGGTCGCGTAGGTCACTGCAGAAAGGAAATATGGACAGGGTGGAATCGATACCTGAACATAATATATCGCCTGATGATGTTGTGAGAGTGATAAATCAGAAACATTTTTTGAAAGCCAGAAGAGCTATTGTCAAGTAAGTTCTAATGCCACTTAGTGTCTTATCCATAACTCTTGCTATATGGAGAATTTCAACTGAAGTTTTATGCTGATCACATTTGTTCTGTAAAATTCAATTTTATATTTTCCACTTCAATAAATTGTCTTGTAATAATGTGGTCTGTTGAGAAGTGGAAGACCTTGTTTTGTAAGAGGTCGTGCACTAACTGATATGGCTCAAGTAATTTATTCTTCGCTGTCCATCTTGACATTTGCTAGTAGTTGTAATGATGATGTGTTGATACTCTGTACATGTCTACTTAATATTAAGGCCCGTTCGGTAGAGATTAAAATCCAATTAAAATTGAACATATAGCCGTTATTGGTCTCACTCGTCTAATAAAAGTCAACAATAAGGGCTAGTTTTTCAATTTTAATCCGATTTTAATCTCAACTGAACGGAGCCTAAATGTTCAATTGTTCATATCTAGAGATAGTCGAGGGCAGGAAATTGAAGAATTAAAATATCGCTTGTGCTATATGTACATCACAACTTACAAATTTGTTTACCGACGTGACGAGCTATGAAAATTTCACCAACCAACTATAAAAAATAAAATTCCCCCACTTTCTTTTTGCCACCTCACCAATCTATAAATGGTAATTGAAATATTAATGAGGATCACTCAAAGTCTGCTACACTGGTTAGGATTTTTCGGAAAACGTGGGACTATGTTAGAACTTAAGACCTTATGCGCTATGGAAAGTACTTGCATCAGCCCTTGTGAAAATACTAATACACATTCAACTGAAAACACAATTAACTCTATAATATATAAAATTCAGGAGCTTGTTCAAATATAGTAAAACGAAATTTTCGTCCTGATATCACATGTTTGCTCCAACTCCTCCTGTGCACAGTATTGAATTGCGCTTTTTAACCACAAGTTCTACATCTGGCCTTCGAATTATACTCATTTCTGTAATTTATTTTCTTGATTAGTAGCCGATCTGTATTCCCGTATAGAAGTATGGCAGCCTTTCCATTATTCTGTGATGATGAGAATCATGAGATTGGTCCATGTTTATTTTGATGCACTTGTATCTATGTACTTGTTTGGATAAAATTATAAGTTGCTGAAATTATAATGTGATAAAAATGAGTAGTGGATTAATGGGTGGTAGGTGTGGTGTGGGCCCTACAAAATACGAGGTTAAAATTAACTTTTGACTTTGACTATTAAATTATAAGGAAATTATATCGTTACCCAAACATGCACTATATATTGTTTTGGAATACGTGCTTATTCATTATAGGGAAAAAACATACTAATATATTGGTGCTATCTATGACTTGTAAAATACAATTAGTGAATGAAGATCGAGCATAATTTTTAATGAACACTGTGCAGAGACCTTTCACTTTTACCAATTGGGATTCCCATCCAAGTTATAGCCTTTTCAATACTTGTGCTGTCACATTATTTCTTTACTCACATGATTGTTTTCTATGTGGATACTAACTGACAAACTTGTTAACTGGTTTGTTTGGGGTAAGCTATATTGTCATGTGTGTTGTCTCCGGATCTTAAAATTTATGATCTTGGATAAATTGATTTGCTAGAGGATGGGCATTAAACATCTTGTATGGTTTGAGAGAACCTGATAGTTTCTGTAGAGATTTGATCAATGAGAACTTACTATTTGGAATTTTTTATACAAATTCGTTGGAGAAGGTATATCATGTTGGCTCCTCCAGTTGACAATGTGGAAGCTAGGCAGTTTTCTGTTCCGTGGTTTCTGTCTTGTTTGTCTTCTAACAACTTGTTACTGGTTTAGTTGTTGACATTAACAGCTAGCTTCATTTGTCGGATGTGAGGATGTTTTAGAGCATGATTGGCTAAGCGTTAAAAGCTTACGTGTAAGTAAATAAGTAAGTTCTAAAATAATTTGTGTTGCACGGGCACTTAAATTATAGTAGTGTGTCCGAGTTGAACATGTCACACTCTTTGGACACTCTACCATTGTTATTTTTCTATAAATATTATATATTTTTAACTCAAAAATTATTATTAAATGACAAATAGGTACTCATATTTAAACGATTTCAACAAGAAAAAATTTAATTACAAATATAAAACTAAATTTATACTATATCAATAAAGAATTTTAAAAAATTTAATCACTATATTGCAACGTGTCGTTACTTCTTTGAAAAATCGCTTGTTGGGCACACATGTCCATGAAGGTGTATCATAGAAAATAAGTAACTTATTTTGAAAGTAAAGTGAGAGTTACTATCAATATAAGTAACTTTTCTCTTGAAATATATTATCCAAACATGTTTGGAACAAAGTAACTTTTAATAAATTTAAGACGTGGTGTAGTCTAATTTGAGAAGATGGGATATTCATGTGATTTATAAAAGTAGGTGGGTTTATTGGTGCAGAATCTAAGGGTTTATTCAAACTGAGCATTTTCATTTCTTCAGAGGCCCTTGATGTCATTTGGCAGAAGATTACCTTTTATGTACCATGACAAATTGGTGTATAGAAATTTGGGTTGAGGTGAGTTTTCTGGTAGTGGACTATTTCCTTTATGTGCTTTTGTTTGTTATGGGATTCTGTCTCCAACTGTTTTTGTGTTATAGAGGATCTGTCACGTACATTTATGGTCTGGTGTTCCGAGAGCGAAGGGGGAAAATGTTTCAATTTTTGTTTGTCTGGACAGAGAAGCGAAGAGTCTGATATATATTTTTTTATTTGTAATCAGTTGAAGTGTGTGAAGGAGGCACATTATGTATAGTCATTAGTGTGGAGAAAAACTGGGTTAACGTAGATAACATATTCTGCTAGATTAAATTTTCTTTAATTGATCGCATTTAATGGATCTTTATGAAACTAGAAAACAACGAGTTGTCGATGGTTGACATTTTATGCATGGCTATTTTGTCTATTCACGTAATGTACCATGTCTAGCTTTTCGAGCGATCATCGTTATATCCTTGGCTTGAAAGTTATTTATGTGATCTGCATTCCCATTATATTTGTCTTTCTTTTTATGAAGCGTTCTAGTGTGAAGATAAAGGTTATGGATTAAGTCATTTATGAAAATTATGAGACGAAAATTATGCATGTTTCATGTCTTTGATGGAAAATAAATTTGTCCTGCACATGAGGGGTATATTGAAGGCTATATTTAATAAAAAATATGCCTCATCTCTAACCTTGAAAGCTTTTAGATGAGGTGGTTTTCAATTGAGAAGAGAGTGGCAATTTTTAGTGGCACTTCTTATTCTTTGTTTCGGCACAACATGATTCTTTCCAACTGCGTGTATTTAACCCTGTTTTTCTCATTCTTTACAGTCAACAAAGAATTTTTGCACTTCAAGTATTCGAGTTGCATAGATTGATCAAGGTGAGAATTCAATTTAAGTAGATTTGAGCATCAAAATGATGTAATGAAGTCTTTTTTATTTTTCTGTACCTTCTGCTTAGAAATCGATAAAGCATTTGTGGGTAATATTCTCTCATTCGCATCAGGTTCAGAGATTGATTGCTGGGTTGCCACATCTTTTGGTTGAGGACACTTCTTATTTGTGCAAACCTGTAAAGGCTTCACCTGCAAAGAAACTCCAGTTCGACTATATTCTTAAAGCACTTCCAGGTGTTCCTAAGAACAAAGGTGACTCCGAGAAGCCAGATCATACAGTTGAATGCTCGATCGAAAATACAGTGGGGAAGGCATCTCTTTCTCCCGTGCAAAGTGATGTGCCACCTTCAAACGGTCAACCATTTTCTAAAAATCTTCCGGCACCATCCATTAGTAGTAATCCCAATGTTGGAACGTGGTGTTTCAATCCTCCACACAGGCGACAGTGGTTAATTCCGGTGATGTCTCCTTCTGAAGGACTAGTGTACAAGCCATATCCTGGACCCGAGTTTGTGGACCCTGTCTATGGACCTCCGGGATCAACTCCAGTGATGGGTAATTTCTCAACTCCTGCATACGGAGTCCCAACCCCGCATCATCAGTATCAGTTACCTTCCTTTACTCCGGCTGGACCTGGTAGTTACTTCCCTCCCTATGGCATTCCCATGGTGAATCCAGCCTTCTCAGGTTCGTCCGTGGAGCAAAGGAACCCCTTAGCCACACCGGGTAAATTATCAGCCGAGGAAACCAATTTCAATGCCCAACATCAGAACTCATTTAATATTCCGAGCCAGACGAGCGAGTCTCGTCCAGATGTTTCAAGGTTGCGTGCACGTAAGGACGGTGAATTACAAGGTAGCACTGTAAGTAGCCCGAGTGGGAGCTTGCAAGATAGTCGGGCGGGTAGCCCAGTTGAGACACAAAATGCTTGTCCACTTTTCTCTGCGTCTCGTGCTATTGACATTACGGACTCTAGTCCTCATCCTCAGCCTCCTGAGCTTGACATCCCGGACTCTAGTCCTCAGCCTCCTGAGCTGGAGCACCCTGTACGTGCTATCAAGGTTGTGCCTCACAATGCCAGGTCTGCTACTGAATCTGCTGCTCGAATCTTTCGTATTATACAGGAAGAGAAAAAGGCAACATTCGACATAGCTGGTGAATAACGAGTTGCAAGTACGCTGATTTGATGTCTTTAATTCTGCAACTGGTAATTGTTACATGTTCTGTAGATAATGTTGTCATTATTGCCTCGTATCAATTTTAATTCATAAAAATAATACTTCCTTGGTGATATAACTTGTATAACTGAAGTGTTGACACTAAAATTGGTCTTTCTATGTTCGATTTATTATGTTCAATGGAGAATTGAATCCAAGATCCTTGTTGGATCTTGTAGTCTGTGGAGACATGTTTGGCTAAGCTTAAAATAAGTAATTTTTTGTTTTCAAAAACCTATTTGATAGGTTAATCGATAGGAGTTCAGTAAATTATTCAAGTTTAGCCAAACATGCACAACCGGCTACATTCCAGTACAAGCCAAGAATTTTGAAGGTACATACAATTATTCTCAAGAGGTAATTGTCTTGCAAATCTTCAAGCTTCTCAATCACATAGAATATAAAAAAAATCTTTAATATCGCCTGATAGGCACAATATCGACCCCTTTCTTGTTTACTTGAGCACTTCAAGAGCATCAATTCAGTTCTCGGTAAAATTCATAAAAGAATGCTAAAATGGAAATTGCACAACACTGTAGAAAAGTAACTCATTTTTGAAAGCTACTGAAGTCATATTGTTGGCTGCCTAGGTTTGAGAAGAAGTTGTCTCCGCCTGTCGTAGATGTAAACCCGGATTTACCAAGTCCAGATCCACTACCCATGGCTCGACCCATGTTAAATGAAGTTATAGGTCCTTTGTCCTTCTCTTCTGATCCATCGGTTAACCCACCGACAATGCCAACATCTGCTAAGTTAATCTTTTTGGCTGCAAGCACGTGGTACAACACAGAAATCAAGAACTTGTCGGGAATCGGGATAGTTATCTAGTGGTGGTGTAAATAAGCTTCTCGTGTTTTAGCTAAGCTTAGAAGTTTGAATAGATTTTGTAAAAAGTCATATTTTGGGAAGATGTGTGGTTAAAAAGTAGTTATGGATGCACATGCAAAACTATTTTATTGGAAGAATACGTGGTTGAAAAAAGTTTTGAGAAAAATGAGTTTTTGAACATCGATACCATTCCAATCATGGGCTAAGTATATAATGAAGTTTCAAAATAACTGACCTCGTTATTGGTGAAATATGGAAACTCGTAAGCAACTTATTTTGACACATTAAGCTAAATATTATTTTGGAAAAAGAAGCTTTTTTTTTTTTTTTTAATAACTGACGAGGAAGGAAAATGCAAGTTATTCAATCATTTTTGGAGATAAGAAGTTAAGAATAAGTAACCCTACTTTTAAGCTTAGCCAAACATGAGTAAAGAAAAGCATGGTGTTGATATAAATGTGCAGGTCATTAATAACTGCTTCAACAATTAAACTCTCAAAGCCAGCATGGAAAACTTACGTGCAGAGATATTTAGATCAATTATTCCACGGCTCAAAGAATCAGCCCATATTCCAGATTTAACTTGAAATGGATCCTTCTTGGGCACAGGCTTGGTTTCAACTGAAGTTCCATTCCCATTTGCATTGCTTCCATCATTAGAAGAGCATTCGGTAGATGCTGTTGATATAGGTCCTGTATGAGAAGTGAATGAGCCAAATGGGTCGGAACGATCAAAATTGTTCAGTGGCACAGCAGCGAATGGATCAACTATATTAGTAGTTGCATCAGATTTTGAAGCGTTGTTGTCAAGCTGAGGGGCTGGATCAGGTGCAGCAAAGAAATCGAATGTTGAAGAAACAGCAGGAGTAGGGGCTGGCTGGGGAGCAAATAGATCAACACTGCCCTGCACAAATTGCAAAAATATGGAAATTAGCAGGATCAAGTTAAGCACTTGAAAGAATGAAACACTCAGAAAATTTAAGTACTTCAGCTAAAGACTTCAAGCTGACTGACACCCACTGTTTCCAAAAATGATACAAAAAAATTAATCTGCATAAGAGAGTATTGGGTGAAAAACACATTTGGTCACTAACTATTTATTTTCATGTTATTGCTGAACTTTCTTCTCTTTTAAAGCTAGATGACTCAACTGAATATTGGGTGAAAAACACATTTGGTCACTCAAACTACTTATTTTCATGATATTGCTGAATTTTCTTCTCTTTTCAAGCTAGATGACTCAACTTTCCTTTCTGTTTCAATAACATCATTAAATCAGCTTCTGAAAACTAATGGATTGACTTAAGTGGCAGATCTCCATGTTGTAGCTTCCGACTTCCTTTGCTACAATGGACAATTCTTTTAACTTTTTATTAGTGGAAGTTGACTTGGTGATGTAATAGAAACAGGAAGGAAGTTGAGTGACCAAGACAGAACAAAAAAAATCGGTGTCTAAAATAAAAATTAACTGGAAGTTGATGGACTGATAATGTTTTTCATCCTAAGAATATCTGACTAAGCAATACAGCGCCCCAGCACAAATGGAATCAGGGAGGCAGGAGAGCAGCAGCAGGAAGGGGAGATTCTCATGTGTATATCGAAACACACTAGAAGTACCACCAGAAGTGATAGGAGATTCCCGTATGTGCACGTATATGACGTCAAAAGAAAAAAGAAGGGTAAATTCCATACGTGGTGTTACCCCCCAAAATTAGAGGGTCCAGATCAGCGCTCCACATAAGCAATATGTCCACGTGGACAGCCTCGAACGCCTAAAAGATAAGTTGACGGAGAACCAGTTGGAAGATCCTCAGAATAGGCTAAAAGGCCAAAGTCGACTAAGTTTATGGCTATCCGAGGCTCTTTCAAGGAGCCGAAGCACTATTCGAAAACTAGGCATAAGAATTATTCTTGAAGAGACTGAAAAAGATGAAGTTTGCAAACGATATTTGCGTAAAGATAGAAGGAAGAGAATTATTCTTGCATAAGAATTCAACCCCAGCCGTTGGATCCAGATCTAAACCATCTACCCACACCTTTGGAAGATGAAATTAGAGCCACGTGTTGCTCCGGACGCTTCGGATTCAAGGGCCCGAATTAAGGGGTCGGTGCACGCGCCCTTCCGCGTCTGGAATATTAAGGGGAAATAGAAGAGACAACCATGATTACGCATTAAATGTGACGGCTGTTGCGTGTATTGTGCATTGCACCATCATGATTGTCTTCTCTTGGAAACGGCCAATAACTTCAAATCATCCAAGCACCATCGTAAGGACTCCTCGTGTTTCGCAAAAAGCGGTTTGAAATAATAATGAACACCTCATAAATATCGATCCGAGGCTGCTTTGTAAGTAACAAACGTTCCAAACTTCGTTCGTGAACTTCAGATACATTATTCGTCCCGGACGTTGGCAACAGGAACGTCATAAACAAGTAGGGTCACCTCGAAGGTTCGAACCTCTTTCCCTCGAAATATAACCCGGCACCAGGAAGTCCATGCATTACATGAATAACCATGCATAGACTTAGGGGGCTATTGTTACCCACCAAAATTAGAGGGTCCAGATCAGCGCTCCACGTAAGCTGCCACATAAGCAATATGTACACGTGAACAGCTACGAACGCAGAAAAGATAAGTTGACGGAAAACCAGTTGGAAGATCCTCAAAAAAGGCTAAAAGGCCAAAGTCAACTAAGGTTATAGCTATCTGAGGCTTCTTCAAAAGCCGAAGCACTGTTTGACCGGCGTCCCTTCAGCCCCGACATTGGAGGCCTACTTGATGCACATCCACTTAAACGCAAAGGCTCCTTATATCCGAAGCTCCAGGCGTCTGAAGCCTCTACCACCAAAAGCTCTTCAACCAAGGCTGACTTTGATCTAGCTAAGTTCGATGCTACCTATCTGGATCTGGAAATCCTTATGAAGCGATTGATGGGACATGTAATGATACTCTGTTAATATGTCAGGCTATATTGTGTAGGGCGGCTGACCCTTTATCAAATATTAAATGTAATGAATTGACAGTGATGCAAAGTCTGGGCTTAGAGGATGAAGCCACGTGGATTGGATCCAACGACCACCACGCCGATCGGAGTAGTATAAATAGCTCATCTTTGTGTGAAAAGGGGTTGGCATTTGTATCTAGGAAAAACATACGAAATATATTCACATTGTGACATTTTCTTATGAGATTTTACATAATTAGTCCTTTACATATGAGTTGACTAACATAACCGCAAATACATCGAGGTTCCAACACAAACGTATCATGATTTCACATCATATCTATCATTCCACATATTTCGTCATAAAAGAGAGATTTAATATGAGAAATCGACTGGTTATTCGTTGATAGTGCGAATATCGCTGTAATCAAACTGCCGAGGTCCGAACATCTATCTCTTGCCGAAAAGTACCTCCCGTGTCCATTCCAGTCAAACTACTGATTTCATCCCGGTACAAACGCGTCGGATCCGTACTTGACGTGGCAAGAGTGGACCCGACATCTATTAAGTTCATTTTTTGGGGTCAACACGTGGTAACTATACTTCACTCTAGTGTCAACCATATTTCAATTTTGTCCAATCAGGTAACTACATTTTAATTTGATTTCAATCAGGTAACTCCTTCCAATTCCATCACCTGGACTGTTGAAAATAGATGACGCCACAGTCAATAAATAAATTTGCACATATTCCATATGTGATGACCATCATTTTTTTTACTGCCCAGCAATTTATTTTTGTCAATAGAATTTTTTTATAGGATATTTTCGTCAATAGAATTGGCTTGAGTTACCTTAATTAAAGTCAAATTAAAGTGTAGATACCCTACTGAAATTAAATTGAAGTGTTTTACTCAATTGAACAAAATTGAAGTACAATTACACACTACTAGATTGAAGTATGCTTACTGAGAATGGATTTACCCAGGAAAAAACCTACCATGACAATCAATCATCTGATAAAAGCTATAAACATTTTCCTATGACCCATATAACCCTATCTTTTCTAGCCAACACTACTCAGGTTCTGAATAGAACATTTGAGCAGTTTCCATCCCAGTTTCCATCCTCTCCTTACAATTTACAAACCTGATTTGAATGCAAATTATTTCTTAATTCAGAGAAACTTGCACATTAGCTACCTCCAAATCATAACTTCTATACTTCATTTCAATGCCTGTAGCAAGCACATTACATTGGCATAGAATGACCTCAAGTGACACCAGTCATAACCAAAAAAAAAACACCACACCCGGAAATATAAGGAAGGAAAAACAATAAAAATAATAACAAGAAAGAAATAAAAGCTTCACAAAAATAATTAATCAATGACGAGATTAACAAATCCTGGGAATGGAACCAGTCAATAAAATGCCAAGTTCTTATGAAAGGTTTTCTACTCAAATCACACATGAACAAAAATATTAAAAGTTATGTCCCTGTTTGGTGAAAATTAAAATCCAAATTTTAATTTAAGTCAAAGTCAACAATTAATTTTAATCACACATTTCAAATTTTTTTTAGTAAAAACTACTAAAAATCTAATTTTAACCAAATAGGGGCCATATATAGTTGTTTCTTGTTAAAAAGATAACCCAAATTTTCACTACGACGAGTATACACTGCATTTGCACAAATGATGTGTGCAAGAAAACATGAGTATTACATGGTAGTTTCCATCAGCATAAGTTTTGAATCTCAGATAAAATTAAGCAAAGGCCTAACTCATTTTTGGCTGCTGGTGGAGACCTTACCTGAGGCTCAGGGGATTTCCCTACTTCCGATTGGGGTGTTGCTGATACAAAATCGGCATCAGCAAATAAATCAACCTCTGACTTATCGTTGTTCAAATCAGACTTGGCCGTTGGAACGGGTATTGGTGAATCCAAAAGATCGCCGATCAAATTTTGCCCAAAGAGATCCACTTGGTTACTTCCAGCAGGAGTCTCTGTTCAACAAAAAAATTCAACGAAAAGTAAATTTCAAACCATCTATAAGAAATACTTTAGCAGTTTCAGTAGTCCATACGATCACAACACTAGGACCTAGTTACTATAGCATCTCTTGCAGAAAACTCATCATTGTACTGGAACTTTAGAGTTTAGCCATGCTAAGCAGAAGGCTTAGAGATGCTTACAAATGCCAAGGATCCTTCTATAACATCATCAAAATTTTCAGTCGTGTTATAATAGATAGAAGCGATAAGTGTGTGTATCAGATATTACTGGTTTTCTTTTCTTTGTTGAATACCTGGGTCAGTAACCAACAGTGTGCCTTTCTGAATGTATTAAAAATGATAATACAGAAGTAACAAGTACTTACTAACACTAATCGTCCCACGAGGATCAAAATCATCAAAATCATCATCATCATCATAATTATTTGACGCTACACTTGAGCTTTGTGGAGCAGCTGCAGCATATTTATCAGGCTTGCTAGTCTTCGTAGAAGTTTTTGAAGCACTAGCAGCTACAGAGTCTTGATCCTTGCTGCAAAAGGTTCTCAAAATTAAGAGGGGCTAAGCAGTGCACAGAAATAGCCTAAACATCCACTTGTCAATCACAGATGTACTTTGCAAGTTGAGCAAGGCCCCAAAAAGAAGAAGGCTAAATTACGGATTAATCCCAGTCCCAGAAAAGAAAATTAAAAACACAGCCATCAGTACTCATTGCCCCCAAGCATAAACGACAAAAGGAAATTAAGTTAAGAACATTCCAGATATACTTTTTCAATTATCACTGGTCAAAAGGCAGAAAATAAATGTAAACATTTTGAACAACAAAAAAGATATCAACTACACATGCACCAATAAACTAGTCATAGTAGTTAGAATATTCACAAGGTATTAACCATGCTACATCTTAATGGAGGTCAAAATGCAGACCTGCCATAGCGAGAAGGCTCTTTCTTTGATTTGGTAGTCTTCTCAAATTTATCTTCACCATATTTATCCTTCTCTTTGTAACTATCCTCGTATGTATCATAGTCTTTAGTGTTTCCAGAACCTCCATATCGATCACTACTCTTCCAGCCACTGCTACTAAATGATGCTGCACCTGACTTGTACGTTATTCCTGATGATGAAAGTCCAAAGTACCTGACAAGTGATGGGTAGCTCATTAGAACAGATTTAGTTCAACAAAGAAATTTAGAGTCCTAAAGCAATCAAAAATGATTTTAGATCCGAAAAACCATGAACTTACTTTTCACGATTGGCAGAAGCTTTGTTTCTAACTTCTTGAATTTTGTCTTTGTTATTTAAAAGAGACACAATTGTTTCTGCCTTTTTTCTCACATTAATTCCAAGATCCTTTCCACTTGGCTCGACATACTCGAAACTTGCAAGAGACTAGACACATAGAAGGCAAAACAGGCAGAAAACAGTAAGAATTAAAATTAAGTACAACTAAAGTCTAGCGCAATTTAAAAATAAAAAAAAAAAAAAGAAATTTGGCAGAAATCAGATACGTACAGAGATCTGAAAAGTATGCTCTATTATGTCATCGACTGAACGATCAGATCCATGTGCTACCAGATACTCTATAACAGCCAGGGCCTATAGATAGAAGTGGTTTAGAATAATTTTCCACGATCATTTCAGAGGTTGGAATCCTAACATGGAGATAATTCACTAGAAGGAACACATCAATAAAAATTGAAAGTTCCATTTTAACTGGTCAGCTACCAGAATACAATAGATACACAGTAGCAAAGCAATCATTTTACTACCTTGTAGACATAACGCCAATTCTTGCCAGTTTCAGTCAATCTTGTCCAGAGAACATTCATAACCATCTGGCATTCAGTGCTGCATATATCTTAACAAATGAGCTATGTGACAGCAAAGCACATCAGCTTATTCATAAAGTAGCAAGGAAGAAAATAAAGTTTCATAAAAACTGCAAGCACATCTATTAAGGAGTTGAACGGTACAATTTCTTTGTGGCCTGTGCTATCTCCGCCAATGCAGTACCATGAGGACCCCAAGGTTCATCATCCGTTGCATCCAAAACCTTAGCCAATTAGAAAAAGATCATCAATGCATATCCATTTAGAACATTCCCAAAAGGACCTAGTGAACTGACATGGATATATACAGATAAAAAATAATTTAATTCCTCCACGCAGACAGATCCATGGATAAGGAATGTGGGGAGAAAGTCTGATGACATTTAGTAGTTGATACTTAAAACTTTCTACAGAAAAATTGTACTGAACAATCCAATCATGTTTCAAAGTGCAATACATACAATTTTGATTCCACGTGGTTTTCTCTAACTAAATGCCCATTAATCGTTGTGTCTTCTCTATTTATTCTGTGTGATTGCATCTTTGCAGGCCGCAATCACCCTTCCTGAAGAGTTCGTACCGCTCTCTCAGACAAAACACTTGCTCCTGTAACACCAACTTCTTTTACTTTCAGCCCCAGGCAGGTTAGGAGAGGGAGGGGATATGAAGTTATCGTGTCAGTTATATAATTCCTTAGAACATTGGAGAAAACATCAAGGGCAAAAAAACTTGAGCTGAGCGTCTTTCTATGGCACCGTTGAGCATGCAGTGGCAGTTTTCAGATAAAGAATACCTAGAATCAGTTCTAAAATGTATCTTCAGTAAATTGGATCGATCCTAGAACTTCACCTTAAGAAACCAAATTCATGCTATTGCCGACCCAACAGATTTATTCAAAAATTAGGCGTCCTGAGAATTACAATCATTCGTCAAAATTAAGCTACTAAATATGATTTATTCGTTTCCATCATTTACCTTCTGTTCGATCTCGGGAACCTTCAACACCTTCAAATTCACCTCCCTCTTTCTGCAAAAATCCAATCACACGGACACAAATAGATAAATTATATTACTAAATCTTAAGCCAAATAATATTAGATTTGAAAATAGAAAAAATACATTTACACAAATAGACAAATTATATTACTAAATCTTAAGCCAAATAATATTAGATCTGAAAATAGAAAAAATACACTTACATTTCCCGAACCGTTTGATCGAATACCTTGATGAAATCCATCCTGGATCTGCCAAAACAGAATTTATCGGGGAAAAAAAGATATCAAAATGTGATAATTGAAATGGGGAAATTCAGAATAGATCTATACATCAATTGACCTGGAATAAACGATTGGAATGGTTGAGATCACCTTGAGTAAACGGAATGAAAGCGAAAATCCGAAATAAGCGACGGATTAATCAGATAATTGATTTTTACGGTCTCGCCCCTAATTCGTGTAGCTTTAAAAGATTTAGGATAAATAGCGCAATCCTACCTTTTAATGTTTGTGCAAAAGTGATGTCGGCATTTTCACCTCCTAAGTCCCACCTTTCATTGCGTAAAAATTCTTTTTCAACATTTTTCTTATAAAATGATTTTACCCTTTTATTCAGATAAAACAAAAAGAAAAGAAAAAATAATAAGCTAATTACAATCATAGTCCTAAAATTTTCAAAATATTACGGATAAATCCTAAATCTTTTACCACCAACACTTTCACAACCCCACCAAACTGCCACTTATAGATCCACATAACACCACCTTCGGCCATCACGCCCTCTGGACTCCACCACCACAACAATGCTTCACTCTCCTCAACATCCTTTCACATGGCATTGGTCTCAAAATTTATTGAAAATAGCCACATTTGCATTCTAAAATACCAAACTATCGTGTACAACCATTCACGGTAACCCCACTTTCAACGCCATCCACGGTCGCACACCACCACCGATGGTTACCCCTCACCTCGACGAACTTATATATGGCCTTACATCAATCAAACATGCCTCAAATCATTTTACTGTAATCTAGACATTCAACTGTGGCGACGGCCATTTTGTCAAACTCTTATACTTCAATTCATGCATACCACAACACTAAATCCCCAAATTGGCATCAATTGAACTATCAACAAACCCAAACGACAATGAGTATGAATCTAATTGAACCAAAATCCCCTCAACCTTTTCAATTTCTGATCCAAAACTCTCCATGGGCGCAATGCACAGAGAAAGCTGTCTAGCCAAAATTGGTGGGTCCTAAGTGCTCCAATCTTCAAATTCGTGTGGGGGAGACGGTGGTAGAGTTAAGCGAGGTTTGTGGTGGTGGAATCCGGCGGGCGCGTGGCCGAAAGGTGATGATATGTGGATGTATAGGTGGCAGCTTGGTAGGTTGTGAAAGTGGTGGTGGTAGAGAATTTATTATTTCTTTGTAATTTTTTAAAAATTTAAGGATTATAGTTGTAGTTGGTTATTCATCTTTTTCCTTTTGTCTTATTTGAATAGGGGGTAAAATCGTCATTTTATTAGATAAAATAGAAATGGGCCTTTTGCGCAATTAAAGGTGGAATGTATGGGTGAAAATACTAAAAAATTCAAGGTAATGATGTTTTACACAATAATATTGAAAGGTAGAGATGTTTTGTGCTATTTACCCAAAGATTTAAGTTAAAGTTGATAATTAATAATTATTTTTGGCCTTATATTTTATATGACTCGTAATTTTTATTCATTTTTTAACTAAATTTTAATTAATTTTTAACTACACCAAATAGGTGAGTTAATTGTTTCAAAAATCACTCAACTTACACTATGGTTACGAACTGCTCACTGAACTTTATTTTGATTCGCAATGCTCATCGAAATTTTGCCATTTGCACTACATCCATCGTTGTCAAAAAAATCGTTACCACTTTCGATGACGGGCGAAGAAATCTTGATGTGGCAAATAACTACCATTAAAATAACGCCAACTCGGATATGGAATCCAAATTGTACAAAAATGTGTCTCAAGGGTCTTAAAAATGCGATTTGTTGAATTTTTTTAAAAAAAAGGAAAAAGAAAAGGAAATAAAAAAAATATTCAAAATCAACATATATGTCATTGACCACCCATTCATTTCCCAACCACTCAAACCTAAAAAATCCCCAAATCATCCCAAACCCTATCGCCACTTAATCCGTCTGCTCGACCCCAACATTTCAAGATTCGAAGACCACGCACATGGAGGGATGACAAGAAGGTATGTTTCATCCATTTTTTTTTCGAAAAATAAGAATTTTTCACACGACATGTCGGCCACATGTTCGGTGATTGTTTTTGGAATCATTGGAGTTTTTTTTTTTTTTTTGTGGTGGTATAACCAATTATTCTAACGTTTGATGAGTTATATTTAATTGTTGGCACCCAAATTCACCATGCTGTCACATTGAATTTTGCATCAGTTTCTATAAGAAATTTACAAATATGTGGTGTGTTGTAGTTATATAGTCCTTATTTTGATAAAAAAAAAATGATTTTGCATAGTATGTCTCAGTTCCTGAATATGGAAATGATGGAAATGACACCGACTATGAAGTTTCGTTGTCAGACGATGACAAAATTTTAGTGATTCGGGAAATGAGTTAGAATTCGAAGGGGGTGACGTTCTATACGAAAGGGATAAAGTTAGGTTTGAATGTGGGTGGGATGGAGAATGTGGTATAAAACGAAGTTTAAGGTGACGTTGATGTGGATGATTTGGAGTATCCTTCTTCTGAAGAGCTTCACTTAGATGGTGCATTGGATGACGAGGTTGGTTATAGGCTTCCGAAGTTTTCGATTGACGTAGATATTATTAATCCACAATTTCAAGTTGGCCAGCTATTTAGGGATGTGGTGGTGTTGACACATAAAAATGCAACCCAATTAAGTGGCCCAAGGAATAAAGCCCAATTGATAGATTTGAAGGACAGCCCTATAAGAGACCATCTAAAAGGCCCAAGATGGAGCAATATAGCAAAGGCTCATCATCACCCAAGCTTATTAGATGCCCAAGCTTTGGGCGAATATAGCACCTTATGAGTGTTCGGGAGGACAGAGCTATTATCACCCAGGATTACGAGACGCCCAAGATCTAAGCAAACTATCATCTTAAGCGACTGTTACAAAGACAGTTAAGGGGGAACCCCATCATGTCCCACGATCCACAATTTCAAGCTGGCCAACTATTTAGGGATGTGGTGGTGTTGACACATAAAAATGCAACCCAATTAGTGGCCCAAGGAATGAAGCCCAATTGATAGGTTTGAAGGACAGACCTAGAAGAAACCATGTAAAAGGCCCAAGATGGAGTAATATAGCAAAGGTCTATCATCGCCCAAGCTTAGTAGACGCCTAAGCTCTGGGCGAATATAGCACCTGATGAGTGTTCCGGGCGACGGAGCTATTATCGCCCAGGATTACGAGACACTCAGGATCTAAGCAAACTATCATCTTAAGCGACGGTTACAAAGGCAGTTAATGGAGAACCCCATTATATCCCATGATCCAGAATTCCAGTTACAAGCAGTTCAAACGGTGCAATTCATGACAACTGTTAAGACGGCGGTTCCATAACAAGTCAATCATGATGAAGAACATGGACAGTTACATGACAACCAGCAGTTTCAAGCGGTTCCACAACAACAACTACCAGAAAAGTATTAAAAAAAAGAGAAAGCATAGAAGAAATGCCCTCATGAATCAAACACTCTCGAACAGATAATATGTAATATTTATTTTCTTTACTCTTATCGAATTTAACTTTCAATTGTTCTGTGTGCTTGCGCCCCTTGGAGGCATTTCGCCCTTCGCTCATTGTAAATCTTCGTCAATAAAGCACCTTCTTTTGGGACTTTGTCTCTAGAGGTCCGTTCCTTACACAATTGTCTAAACATTCTTTTAATTGTTAGCGAGACCAGACTTTCCGCGCGAAATAGGTGGAGTTCAAAAATGTAGTTCGAACTTATGGCGCCTTGAATGGGTACAATGTAAGGTCTATGGCCAAAGACGAGAGGTGAGTCTAAGGAATTGCAAACACGACTGCAGCTGGAAGATATGGGCTTCCAAACTATGTGACGCATGAAGCGTCCAAGTAAAATCATATTCTCCTGAGCACACTTGCAGTCGCGATCGATACAATAGGCATTGCAATTACTAGTTCTTAGCTCGTCGTTACATCGACAGGTTCAAGGAAGATCCTAACTAGAAAATAAAAAGCATTCTGGCAGTAGTGAAGGATGATTTGAGAACTGATATCACCGGAAAGGTGGCATGGAAAATGAGAAAATACGCAAATAAGTTGCTACACGGGACAATTGAGGAGCAATTCGCACTATTGTGGTCATACAGTTCCCAGGTATTTCGTACCGATCTAGGCTCAAATGTGATCATCAACACGTTCAATGATGTATTCCACGGAATATACATTTGTTTCAAACCATGTAAGACTGGCTTCATAAGAGGTTCCAGGAAAGTGATTGGAGTGGACGACTGTCACGTGTGGGCTGTTTTGGAGGCATATTGCTCACAGCCGTCGGTCTAAATGCAAACGATTGCATATATCCCATCGTGTATGCTATGGTTCAGAAAGAAAACACACCACCATAGATGTGGTTCATTAAACTTCTTAGCGGATCTTGAAATTGGTTTTAGGGATGGTTGAACTTTAATGACATGTCCCCAAAAGGGGCTGTACAACGTAGTTGATGAACTGTTCTCGTAGTCTGAGCATAAATTCTGTGTAAGCCATGTGTATTCAAATATTTTTAGTGTTGGCTTCAAAGGAAAGACTTTGAAAGATTATCTTTGGTGAGAAGCCAAGTCAACTACTATTTCCGATTGCAAACATTGGATGCAACAAATTCATCAGGTATCAGATGAGGCTTTCAGATGGTTGATAGAGAGGCCAACTCATGATTGGTCGAAGTCATATTTCAAAGTGCAATATTCTATTGAACAATAAGTGCGAAATGTTCAATAAGACACTTTTGGAAGATTGTGAAAAGATGATTCTCATCATGCTTACATCTATATAGCTGAGCTTCGTGAAAAGAATACAAGTTTCAAGGGACAAGATGAGGTCATATGTTGGCCGGCTTTGCCCAAAGATCAAAAAGAAAGTACGGAGTTTAGTTGAAAAATAATGGGAGTATATCATGCACTTTTCCAGGGGTTCGAAATGGCGGGTAGAGTGTAGTTCATGTCTTTTATGGTCGACCTTGAGGATAGAAGTTTGAAATGGCACTTATCCTTTAATGTTTTTGATATATTTCATTTTTTTAAAGATTCAACAAATCGCATTTTTAAGATACTTGGGATATGTTTTTGTATAACTTGGATTCTATATCTGAGTTTTCGTTATTTTAATGGTAGTTACTTGTCACGTCAGGATTTCGTCTGTTGTCTCATCGGAAGTGTTAACGATTTTTTGACAATGATGGATAGAGTGCAAACGGCGAAAGTTCAATGAGCATTGAAAAGCAAATTAAAGTTCAATGAGCAGTCTGTGACCATAATGTAAGTTGAGTGATTTTGGAAACAATTAACTCCCAAACAGGTAGATAGTATAAAGTATAAACTAGGCTAAATAGCACAAAACATACCAACCTTTGGGGTTGATTTTGGAAACGTCCATACCTTTCATTTCTTGGCATTTATGCCCTTACCTTCAACATTTTGTGCGCTAAACGTCATTTTCACATGTTTTTGACGATTTTACCCATCATTCAAATAAAACGAAAAGAAAAACAATCCAACAAATTGCAACGATAGGCCCAATTTTTTTTAAAAGTGCAAATAACTCATCAAACTTCACCTTCTTCCCACAACTCACCCTCACCCCACCGTTGCCTACCAGCCATTTTCATGCCACCATGGCCAATGAATTTTTGCACCAACACCATCTCCTCATCAACCCCTAACATACCTATACAAATTCCAGCCCCCAAAAAATCAAACTTGAACAAAAATTCTACCAAAAAAACAGCATTCACGCAATATTTTCTTCCAATTTCGACGCAATCCATGGATGCCCATGTTAATTACACTCCACAGGTCACTCAACCTCACCTAGACGCATCCATTCATGCTCCAATTACATCAAATAACTAAGAAAATCAAAATCTGCAGTTGTTTTTCAAAACGTGTTCAAGGCCGAAAAACCCAAATTCCGGCAACAGGTGGTGGTCCCCATGATCTCGGACCACCTGGGCTAGCATCCTCTATTCATAGCACATCTATTCCACCCCATGGGTCATCACCAATTTGGGCGAAATGTGCACAAACAGGTTGGATCGAAATTGGTCGGTCCATGAATTTTCTTCATTTTCTTTATTTTTCTCTTTCACCTTCTCCGAGACTAATAAAGATGCCAAAGATGTTTGTTCCTTGCTTAAGTTAGGCTCTCCTTATTTGGTTTTTTATTGTAGTTCTTTTCTTAGATGGTGATTTTGTTGAGTTAGAGCCTAAATTTACTAATTTCGGCATTGGAAGTGTGTAATTTTGACGGCTTGTTTTATCAGAACACTACCCTTCAAAATGGCCAGCACTCAACGGTGGGGTGGGGGTGAGTTGTGGGATGAAGGTGAAGTTTGGTGGGTTATTTATACTTTAAAAAAATTCTGGGCCTATCGTTGCAATTTGTTAGATTGTTTTTCTTTTCTTTTTGTTTTATTTGAACGAGGGTAAAATTGTCAAAAACATGTGAAAAAAACGTTCAGCGCACAAAATGTTGAAGGTAAGGGCTTAAATGCCAAGAAATGAAAGGTAGGGACAATTTCCAAAATCAACCCCAAAGGTAGGGATGTTTTGTGCTATTTAGCCTATAAACAACATAAAACTAAGTTAGAGGGGAGGCCGCGACTTAAAAAAAAAGCATAAGATTGCTTATGAAATCTCGTTTTTGTTGCGTTTAATTCTTTGTTCATTCTTGTAGCATTTGAATTACGAGCAATTGATTTTTATCCATTTGACCATTAAAAAAAAGTAACTTGTTTGGAAGTATGGTGAGATTATAATTATCTCCGATGCAATTTTAGTTAAGTTGACGTGGGAAAATGAACTAACAAGATGGCAAGTCGGTACTTTTGATAGATTCATTGGGGAGAACTCAAGTGGGGTTACCCGATTACTCGTAAATTAAAGTACTGTGTCATGATTGTATTAAATTGAAATTCAATGACCTAGTTGAAAGCTTCGTGAAAGTCCATTGAGCTCTAATCCAATTTACCCAAGAACTAACTAACACTTTTGATTTTGATCTCTTATGTTCGTATTTAGCCACGTTTGACTCTCATATTCAAAATTTATTTTTCCTCAAATTCACATTCAATTACATATTTCATGCAGCCAGGGGCGGACCGAGCCAAATATTTTTGTGGGGTCAAAAATGAGATTTCAAAAATGTATAGGTTAAAAAAAAAAAAAAAAAAACTCAATTTTTTTTTTTTTTTGTGGGGTCATCTGAGCCCACATGACCCCATGTGGGTCCGCCCCTGCATGCAGCCCACAATTTTTATTAACATTTTAACAACACGTTTTATTAACTTTTATCAATATTTACTAAAAAGGGTTATTTTTTTATCCGAACCAAACATGAGCTTAACAATACGTAACACGTGCTATATGTAAAATATATTTCATGCATTGAAGAAAGGAGCTTCACGTATGTTTTGTACGGGTAGAATGATTAATTAATTAATTGATTAAAATTCAATTAGTTTCAACTTATTATACAACGTCAATTCGTCAGTGTTTCCCATGTGTACATCTCTCCATTCAATCAAGCTAGTGAATTGGCTGGAGGAGAAATATAAAAAAAATATTAAAAGTCTAAATTAACAAAAAAAGAAAAGGTACAAAAACGAAGAGAAAAAATAATAAAAAGGAAAAGGAAGAAAAAATGAGTTAATTAAATTAATGGTCGCTAAACTTTCCACATCTCTCCATTCAATCAAACTAATGAATTGGCTAGAGGAGAAATACAAAAAAATTATTAAAAGTCTAAATTATTTGTCCGACGTGACAAAAAAGAAAAGCTCAAAAAATGAAAAGAAAAATTGATAAAAAAAGGAAAAGGAAGAAACAATGAGTTTATTAAATTAATGGTCGATAAACTTTCAATGCCTTGATACTTACTAAGCTTAAAAATGTTACCTAAGTCCAAATAGTAAGTACCATAAGCTATTAGATTTATTCATTTAGATAATTAAATCATACCACTCTCGTTTGTAGTCACTCTTCATTGTGCTTTACAGACTGTCCATCTTGCATTTTTCACCTCGATACCTTTTTCGAGAAATTCTTAAAAAATTAGGTGCAAAATAATAATATCACAATGGCTTATTATATTTTATATATGCACAATATCTTAATTGAATTAATGCTCCTTAATATTAACATGTTATTGCACTTATGATCCTTTTTTATCACATTTTTTTCTTAACTTTCTACTAATTAGTTCACATGGTCTCTTTTGATGGTTTCGTCCAAAAAATATTTTAAAATGCTATAAAATAAGGGACAAATATTTAATCATGCTGTCGTATTTGTTATTTTTTTTTTGTTTATTTACAAGAGGCAAATAAATAAAAGTTAAATTTTTAGTAGATTTTAATAAAAATTTATGAAATATATGGTCGGAGAGTCGATAAAAGTTGTTGATTCCATAATACGCGAACTTGAAAATTAGTTTGTGAAAAAACGAGCCTTAAGATATGAGATTAAAATGGGAGTTATGCCTTTTTATGAATTTAGATTTGTTAAATGAAAAGTCTCATTCTCGAAAAAAAAATTTCCTTAAAAAAAATATATTTTCAATTATACATTCTTTTTATAGAATAATTTTTTACATAGTTCTATTTAGTTTTTTTTACGTTTAATCACACATTTTTAATTAAGTTTTATTACAAAACTCACTTTAACAAAAAGATTCAAACAGAGCCATAATAATGCTACGAAAAAGTTGAGGATATAAGCTTAAAAAATAGAGTAGTGCTACATGTACCTACTCTTTTACATAATCTTTCACACACTCCACACGTGGCGGCCCTCTATTGAAAAGTCGGCTGGTGAGTAGTGCTACATGTACCTACTCTTTTACATAATCTTTCACACACTCCACACGTGGCGGCCCTCTATTGGAAAGTCGGCTGGCACCAGCCGACTTTCCAATAGAGGGTCGTTACTGGTAGAGTGTGTGAAAGATTATGTAAAACTTTTTGTATACATATCATTTTTCTAAAAAATAAAGCTTTTTGTATGTTTAATGCAATAATGTGATGATGTTATAAGAAAATCAGGTCTCAATTAATCTCCCAAAAAAAAAAAAAGTAAAAAGTAAAAAGACATACCGTCCTGTTGCCACCTCCTGTCAACTCCACTCCCACGTTGTCATCTCGTTCGCTAACATCTCTTCCTTTTCTCTCTACAATCCACCGAGTTACCTTCTAAACCCATTTTCTACCCCTTTCTCCCTCCAAAATCCCCCCACAATATAAACATACACAAGCCTATAATCCACACCCAAGCATCTTGTTCATCGTAATTGTAATTGCAGTGTCCTTAATTTCTTCTGGTGGTTTTTTGAGGTTTTTTTTTTTTTGGCTCAATTACTGTACGGATGCGATCAATTTTCACTTCCTTCAATATCCGTCATCGGATGTTATGACTATTTTCGCTAGTCAATGGCTCTTCCCGCATTTTGTTTCACTATTTTACAGCTCACAGTATTAACAATCTTGTCAAACCCTAGCTCAGTTTTTGGTTTAGTTACATTATCAGGCGGTTCGGATTTTGATTCGGATTTGGACTCGGAGTTTTTGTTGTTTCACCAGGATTATACCCCGCCGGCGCCGCCTCCTCCACCGCCCCATCCGCCGTCGGTTTCGTGTGAGCTTGATCTTGGCGGCATCGGTTCCTTGGACACCACCTGCGAGATAGCCTCCAATTTGAATTTGTCAAAGAATGTGTACATAGCAGGGAACGGTAATTTTGTTGTTTTGCCCAACATCAGTATATATTGCTCGTTTTCAGGTTGTTACATTGCAATTAATGTCACTGGAAACTTCACTTTGGGTGAGAACTCAGCAATATTCAGTGGCACCTTTGAATTGGCGGCGGATAATGCAAGTTTTGGGAATGGTTCTTCCGTGAATACTACGGGGTTGGCTGGTTCGCCACCATCCCAGACTACTGGGACACCGCAAGGGTTTGATGGAGCAGGTGGAGGATACGGAGGCAGAGGTGCGACATGCTTTAGAGATAAAAGAAAGCCTCTCGAGGACTTCTGGGGAGGGGATCCATACGAGTGGTCCAATTTGGAGAAGCCGTGGAGTTATGGGAGTAGAGGTGGGACCACAAGTCCGGAAATTGATTATGGAGGCGGTGGAGGTGGGAGGGTGATGCTAGTGATTGCAAGTCTTTTGGAGGTGAATGGAACCATTTTGGCTGATGGAGGAGATGGAGGTACCAAAGGCGGAGGTGGTTCTGGTGGCAGCATCTACATCAAGGCGCATAAGATGTAAATTTTCGTCTCTCTCTATTGCCATTGGTCTTCATTACATTAAATTTGATTTTCGATAGATGTCCTTATTATTGCTTGGGTACACAGCTAGGCCCGAAATTGCACTCTTGGAAGAGCTAAATATAGAATAGTAACACCATTCTATAGTTAAGCTTTGAATGTGGATTTGATAAATATGTTGCACTATACCATCATGTCGTTCATTGATGCATAACTAGATGTTAACTCAAATCAAGACTTATTTGGCACTGCAGTTAAAAAGACTTGACTTTTAAACCTACTTGTTTAGAAATTGAACTAATTTGTGACCGGTGACACTGATGCGACTCTTGTACATGTGATTAAACATCTTTTGGTTGTTATGCTGCCTTTGATTACAAAACTCTGTCCCAGTGAGCCACATGGATATGCAATTGTAAAGGTATGGCTCACAGCATCTCATTTTTGCTTAAAGGTTCATTGACCTATTTTTGTCCCTGACCTATGGGGGGAATGGGCCTGCAAGGGAACTGGTGTAGCAGGATCCCCAGTTACATACTGGTTGCCAGTTGGCTATGATATCTGCAAGGGGATATTCCTTCATGTTTTCGGGATTTAAGTCCCTTGGCTTTCCATATATGAGCCGGTCTTCCACTTTCCGACTCGATGTCAGACATAACATTCCTCTATTCGGAGCATTCATTAATAGGGTGAGGTACTAGTCAAATGAAGGGTAACTTTGTTACCAAGCATGGCTAGTCTAATGAGCTATTTCATTAAAAAATATTTCATATTTACACATTACTGGTGGTACCCTATTTCTCTTCTTATGTTTTAATATGCTGCTATTATATATATCCTTCAAGTAAAAATGGCTGAATTTACTTGACACAACATTCCATAAGGTCTGAGAAGATGGTCTTTTATATTTTTCAGTTCTCCCATCCATTTACAATATGTTTTTGTACTTCGAGTGTCATGAGAGTCACATACTCAGTGAAGCCCTGAATAACGACTCTTCTCCTGTTTAGACCAATTTATTATATTGAGGTTTTATCACATAAATTCATCATTGTTCACAATAAAACAACTATTAGAATTTTTTGGAAGCTATTAATTTTCTTGCAGTGGAATATTCTTGTTCACCTGGCATACTCATCGTAATAATATCTAATGTTTTTTTCTATTTTCTGTTTTTGAGAACTTATCCGTGTGTAAATACATGCTTTGTTTTTCTATTTTCTGTTTTTCATTTTTGTCCTCGAATCAATCGCGTGTTCTTTCTACTTCATTATCTTCGATTGGGAAAGCAAAATATTAGCTGTGTTTTTATATACTCTCGTCAATAAGAAATTACACACAATTTTAGTTCTCCGTGATTTTGGTAAATTGCAGGATTGGAATTGGTAGAATAAGTGCTTGTGGCGGTGGCGGTTTTGCAGGAGGAGGTGGTGGCAGAGTTGCTGTTGATATTTATAGCAGGCACGATGAACCGGTAATAGCTGCACATGGTAGGACCTGGGACATCTTTTTATGTTTTGCCTTTTAGGTTGTAAGATTTTTTGTTCTCTCTTTTTCCTTGTATAACATTCTAACTATTGATAATTGTTCTCAAGTATACGTAGAACTACATATCTTTGTAGAACCTTGGTAAAACCTAAGGAGGCTGGTTCCTAAGGGTTTAGCTGTAGAAATATATTGGTCTATCCAAGATTCACCTTATGCATATGACATGTTAAATTGACGGTTTTAGTGGATCCTATAAGCAATTGTATCTTTATAGGCAATTTCAACCTTCTCTATTTCCTTTACGTTTCTTTTTTTTTCTGGGGTGTGGGTGGTGGGGGGAGGCATGGTACAGCCAGATCGCATAACACCATATCTTGAAACGTAGACAAATGTGCCATCATTTGGGCCTTCCTCATGCTTCTTGTATTTTAATTCATTGTAAGTTTTATTCTGCAGTTGAGGTAGTTTAAGATGCAAGCGATTTCCCTTTCGTTATAACATTATTTTATCTCCTTGACTCCCAGCAGTTATTTGCTTATATTTTTGATATAGTACCCATGTTCCAGAGTATGCTGGAGTTGATTTCATTAACTTACTGGAAATTTGTGTTTTTTCCTGCTTGGCGGTTCAAAGCAAAAGTAGGATTAGATGAGTCAAAATTGGAAAATCAATTGATTTTCCACATCTAATTATTTGGTTTTGATGAAAGTTGAAGCAAATAGGGAGTGAGTGAGATTATGATGAAGTTAGTTAACGGACAGGTTCAGATCTTTGTCTCCACCAGGACTCCAAATGAACTGAGCTGATCCTAGCTGCGGGCTATTCGGGCTTGCCAGCTTGGTCCTCGACTTATGATTCACTCGAGTTCAGCTCATGCTTGTAAGTACCGTTTGAGCTAGGGGTGGGGCGGGTCGGTTCGGTTTGGTTTTTCGGTTCCAGAAATTTTCGGGTATTTAGTAAATGGAACCGTCGGTTCCAGATATAATTCTGGAACCGTTCGGTTCGGTTCGGTTCGGTTCCATTCGGTTCTGTTCGGTTCCTACTATAATTAATTTTTTTAACATTTATAATAACACTATATAAATACATTTAGAAAACTTTGTCAGTGCGTCTTGAATAATTAATCCATAACATATTAGAAAGTTTTCACAAAATGCTAACACTTTAATACTAGACAATATAGATCACAATTTTTTTTGTTGCTTCCTTCAAACAGTTACTGCTCCACTGCTTACCTACCAAAAGGTAACATATAAAAGCATCTAACTATGTTCTCCATTTTGAGAAGCGGTACCAAAATCATTCCTATTTTCTGAAAACATTGTGAGAAGTGAGGCAATCCCAACGTGCTCAGTACTTTCACCGAGTGAATCTGCGTGTGAATATTGACCAGGTTCAATCTTAACTTTTACAAATGAACGTAATATTTTAAAATATTAAAAATACTTACCAACTATGTAATGTAATCATCGATTGCTTGACTTGCCATGTACCATTAAAATGTTAACAATTTCTTGAGTACCATGTAAAGAAAAAGAATCCAGTAACTAGAGCTGAAAATCTCTGTACAAAGCTCTTGGAAGGCTTAAAAAATTTGTCATTGTAAACACGATAAAAGAACGAAAGCACTGTTAGCGTTAAGAGGGTAAAATCTCATGTCTCTTAAATATGAGCTTAGTGTGGGAACTAGAAGGAGGATGACTTCTTCAAGTTGAGTGAAAATGACTCATGATTGGACGAGAAATATGTTGTGCGGCACGAATGGACTGGAGAGAGAAGAAGAAGAGAAGACCGAAAATTCTAGGGCTCTTTCCCTTTTATATTTAGTGGCTTTTTTTTGCAATTTTTTTTTATGTTGGTCGGTTTTGAAGAAGAGAAAACCGAAAATTCTAGGGCTCTGTCCCTTTTATATTTAGTGGTTTTTTTTTTTTTCAATTTTTTTATGTTGATCGGTTTGGGTTATATTCAAGTATAAACCCAAATGCTCAATTGTATAAAAAAAAATAAAAATAAAAATAAAAAAAAAAAAAAAAAAAATCGGTTCTTATTCGGTTCTTGGTCTAGAACCGAGAACCGAACCAAACCCGTCGGTTCTCGATTCGGATACCCGTTCGGGTTTTTAATTTAAGAAAACCCATTCGGTTCGGTTCGGACATTTTGCCCAGCCCTAGTTTGAGCTTTGCTACCCTACAAATTTGACATTCAGGGCTAGCTTGCTCACGTTGGGCTGGTTTCTAATGCTTGAGTTTTCTCACAAGTTCTAATATCAGAAGGAAATGGGGAATGTTGTAGATCCATATCAACCACAGTCCTTTTTCTTCACCAATGTTATCCCTGTAGATGAAAAGTAGTTGTTCCCTTAAAAGAGAACATCAATATATCACGTGGGGCAGAGTTCAAAGTCAATATATCTGCCACACATGCCATTGCGAGGCACGCGCACACATATCTATGCTAACTTCCCACGTGGTTACGGTAAGTTAACATGCCCATTTTACTGGATGCATCATAAATGTTAAGGCAAGGTGGTAGATATATATGTGAAAAAAAACAAAGAAAAAGGAAGTCTGCATTGAATATGAATGGTAAGGAGCCTACATCAGTTCAATATCCTCTATGCTGACTGTCAATCACCATCTTCTATGACAATAGCAGCTTCTCAACCTTATTTCAATATTTCACAGTAGGTTCTTTTCAATCAAGAAATTTGTAACTGAAGGCAATGAAGCGTGCTCTGACACAGCCACATCATAGCACCATTACCCATCACACAGGAGAATTGCATGTAGTTCTATGAAGCTTTATCTACAGAAGTTGAGAATTGAAGGGATTGAGATCTGGCCTTGTGCATCTGATTGAACTTGTGGGCATCTGATTAAAGTTGGCTGGTACTGGTGGGTATTTAGGGTGATGTGTTGGTGAGATGGATTATGTGATAGCAGCTAGAGTTATCAAATGGCTAGTGATACGAAGTTGATTGACTGTAAGTATTCTCCATGTGTGCATAAAGAGAAATGATGACTGAAATCTTGGGTGGTGGCAATGGATGGAACCTCATTAGGAGCTGGCAGACAATGGATACCCAGAGAGTATTAGTTGAAGTTGGTTAAACTTCTGCTTTTGAATTTCACTCTCGCATAACTATCTTCCCTATCATGGCTATTTTAAATTTAAAACAATTGGGCATCTATAGAAACTCTGCTATATGTTTGCATATCTTAATAGTGTTGATGAACACCTGTGCCAGCTGGGATTATTTATGCTATCTCATTTATAAAACAAAGCATACAAGCTTGAATCATTATGAATGAGTGAACACAAAAAAATAAATAAATTATATGTGCTGAACATGTGGCATTCATGAATAGCTTGGCTCATTTTTCAGCCTCATTTTCTACCTGCCCTCCTGTTTATCAATCACTCTGGTATTGAATTAACTATAATTTTGTAGCATACTAATTTGGCACTGTAACTTGCTTCTCTGTCTCAACTACATGCCTAGTTCAAAAATATCCAGCCTTTGAAAAATTTTATAGTGCTTGACACTGATATATTATATGGTGTTTTTTTGGACCAGAAATACTAGCTATAGTTGCTTCATACTTTCGTTTTTTGCAGGAGGAAGTAGTCTTGGCTGCCCAGAGAATGCAGGTGCTGCCGGTACAGTTTATGACAATGTTCCTCGCAGCCTTATTGTCAGCAATCACAACAAATCAACATATACAGACACACTTCTTATGGAATTTCCTCAGCTATTTTTGACAAATATCTATATTCAGAATAAGGCAAAGGCTGCTGCTCCCTTACTATGGAGTCGTGTCCAGGTCAGAGGACTTCAGATATTTGTTCCTGCCAATACACTTACCAAATGTGTTATCTTGCTTTCTGATGTATTGAATGTATATTTTTACTATGGTGAATTTTGCTTGAAACATCTTTCTTAATTTCCTGCATAAGCAGAAATTTGGTTGTTCTTTTGGGTTGATCTTTAAATTTGTCAATGCATTTGCTTGGATATGTTTGATACTTTTTCGTTTCTTGCCCTGCCCACAGGGGCACCTCTTGTTTTCTCCTGCCCTTTGTTACGGTAGATGTTATTGTTTTTTGTTTTTCCTTTCGACGTGCATCTCTTTTACCAATAAACATATCTTTTGTCTGGGAATACTTCTCTTTCCCATAATATTAAGGCACCTGTTGTCTATTTGATTTTCTTATCATTTAAATAACCTGAGGCACACAAATTTTCTTTAATGTTCTTTCTTAGATATATGTTCATTTGCTGCGAGACATTTACTCCATCTTTTCTACTGTCTGATGAATGTGACCCATTTACTGCCTGCTGTTTTAACTTTTATGATCCCATCATCTCTGTTATTATTGCATGTATGTGTATATTCCTATTTCTTCTAAATCATAGTCTGCTGCTCATAACAGTTCATGCATTGAAGATAAAATGGTTTGTTTGGCATGGCAGAGTACCAGCAAAGATCTTTATGGAGAATAACAGCATTCACCCTTTTTTATTTGTTGTCACTCAAAGAAGTACCAAAAGAAGAAATATGAGGATTAACATGATATTCTTTCAAACTGAAATATTTAAGTCAATATAATATTCGGAACTCTTGTCAATCAAATGATGTTTTAGTTTTGTTATTTCTTTACCTCGAGTGATACGTTTTTTTCGCTTAATTGAATTACTGTCTTCCCCATATGAAAATATAGATGCAATATTCTTTTTGGGTTATTAGTTGCACATTCAATGAGAATGTTCGAAAAATAACATTCTTTATACCAAACTTTCATCTATGAGCACCCAGTTAACTTTGGGATAAATACTGAACAAGAGAATAAAGAAACTGCATGCTTTAGTACTTGTTTGAGCATTACCACTCTGAATTATGGCTGTCTGCTTCTCAACTAGAAGTTTACATTGGACGATCAATTTATGTGTCAAACTCTCTTGGGTTTCCAGCTTCAACACGTATTCTTGATTCAGGAGAAGCGTTTCACATTTGTTTTGTGTGTTAATCTTTTAATGCCTGGAGACCAGCAGGTTCTTAAAAGAATCATGTTTAGCATTCCGTAATTTGATGATCCTTCTCTTGTGTGTATTTCTTCTTTATTCTGTATCATTTCTCCTTTCTATTTCTGCTCAACCAAGCCTTTTCCTTTTGCTCTTGGAGCTAGGCCATGGAATTGGCTACATTTTCAGAAGTTGATTATATCCTTCGTCTAATTTATTTCATCTTCAATAACTGATCTGAATAAAGAAAGAAAAAGATCTTACATTTTAAGATGAGGAAAATCTCTCTTGAACATCTGTTTCTTCCTTAATACTTGCCTTCGAGAGATATTTGCTCAGATATAGTCGGATTTTCTATTTTTGCATCCTTGTGTATTTCCTACACTGCTAAGCCCATTTTTTGAATCTCTAATAATCAATTAGTAGCTCCTACCAATCTTTCCTGCGATCATCTCCATTGATGCATTCGATTATGCCTTGAATCTTTTGCATCAAGTTCAACATTTTTGCATCAAGTTCAACGTAGGTAGTAGGTACAGTGACTTTTAGATTGTTCAGGCATGCTGATAATTTTTTTTTTTGACGTCTAGGCTACTACATGTTTTTTATTCCTTTATGTTGAGTATAAGTTTGCTTGCGAGAATCTGGTTGAAATAATCGATTAGTAGCTCCTACCTAATCTTTCCTGCGATCATCTCCATTGATGCATTCGATCATGCCTTAATCACTTGCATCAAGTTCAACTTTTGAGTACATACAACGGTACAGTGACTAGATCGTTCAGACATGCTGATATTTTTTTTTTTTGACATCTAGGCCACTACATGTTTTTTATTCCTTCACGTTGAGGTATAAGTTTGCTTTTGAGAATCTGATTCAACCATCTTTTATGACGCGTTATAAAGGTTCAAGGACAAATCAGCCTCTTGTGTGGTGGAGTGTTGAGCTTTGGTCTAGCACAGTATTCGACGTCAGAATTTGAATTATTGGCAGAAGAGCTGCTAATGAGTGATTCTATAATCAGAGTAAGTGGCAGTTTTCCTTATTTCCAGAAAAATAAACGAGTTCTTTATACATTGTTTTCATAGATCCCTTATGTAACTAGTGCTAATGTCAAGAATTCTATGAATTTACAAAAGCTTGTTTTATTCTCCCTTAAAATTGTCTACTTTCTTGTTACATGCTCCTTGTCTATGTTCATTTATAGCATGATATGTAGGCACGCAGATCATAAAATGATACATTTTGTTTGAACTGTACTAGTTGGACATGCTGGCTCGGTGGATCCAGGAGTAGATTAAATTTTTTTTAAAGGCTGGGCTAATGTAAAAACAAATTCCACATAATTTTTTTTTTTTTTTTTTTATTTTACATATGAAAAAATTAGAAAGGAAAATGTAAATGGGGTGGGGCTACCCAGGCCAGCCCCTCCCTAAATCTGTCCCTGCATGCTGGTATGTGTTCATTGAATGTTCTAAAATACACGTTCTTTCCAATAAGGGAAAAGGTGTATGAGGAAAGACATTGAGGCTATACATGTACCACTCCCTTGATTCACATGAACTCATTATTGAAAAGATCTCAAGATGTCTGGCATATGGGTGCGCACTCTACTCGTTATGGAACGGTATACGTTTGACTAGATTACAAATGAAAAGAAGTCATTGAGAAGGGACTTCTGGAGACTCTTAGTGGGTATCACCTTTACTGAGCTTATATCGTGGATATTGTCTGTGCAAGTTTAGATCTCCATTGAATGAGGCTATAAGAGGGAACTTAGACTTGTTGAAGAATAAACTTTTTTTGTGTTGACGAAAGAATCAGTAGCATGAAGAGTCAAATCAATCAAGTGTTTTGTGAACTTCTGCAGAATTGTTGTATGTTTCAAAATTAGCATTTGGTAAATAAAAGTGATTTATTGTTGTGCCTGTATACAATACTAAAATGAATATTCATTATAAGAAATGTCCTTTTGTATTGTTATTATCATTAATAGTATTTTTAAAATTTATTTTTTACTTTTATAACCATATGTAATATTGTCAAAAAAATTCCAATACAATGTATTTACTATCGTTACTTTAAAATGACAAAAATAAAATCTATAAAACTCAAAATTTCTAAATTTACAAAATAAAGGCACAAGTTTTTATGTTATTTTTTTATACATTAGATTCACAGCAATTGGGTTTCTCAATTTATTTTTGGAATAATAATGAACATAGGACACAAGAGGAATTAATTAAATTAATTAGGGTTAAATTGGAATTTTATTTATAGATAATTGAAGAAGCTAAAATCAAAATTTGAAAAGCTATCATTTTACTGCTTCTCAAATCTGCTGCTAGACGATACATATTCTTCTATAATGAGTTTTTTAAAATTTACCGAACACCAAAACAACTCCTAGTTGTTGGACAATTAGAAGTTGGACTCTAAAATTAATCCCAAACGGGGCTTAGCTGATAAAAGCTTTAATATATCTTATTAATCTTTATTCTCTTCATGGTGAGGAGACATGTAAATTTGGTCATCAGGGCTAAATTTATTATCCCTGGATTGCTGCCACCTCATTTCCCTTGTGGAGTTCTGGTCTCATGCTTACTGGTTTCTCTGGTTCATTGTTCTATGAATATTTTTCTATCTTGATGAACTGCAATACTACTTTTTGATATCTTGGATCTTGTTTAGTCAGCTTATACATGCAGTTTGTTTCTCTCTGACGAGTTATTGTTTTACCACTTTGGGTAATACAAGCTTGTGTGATTGGCAGAATTGAACGTAGTGGAGAAAAATGATTCATGTAGTTGACCCAAATTTATTTATAGCAAGGGTTTGTTTACTGTTTATACTTGTCTGATCACCACATACTTTTCTAGGTTTTCGGGGCTCTTCGCATGTCTGTTAAAATGTTTTTGATGTGGAATTCATGGATGCAAATATATGGAGGTGGTGATGGAGCTGTCGAGACATCATTACTAGAGGCTAGCAATCTTTTAGTACTGAAGGTGCAGTATTGGCCTTCTATTTCTTGCAGTATCTTGCTCTTGGGATTCTCACGTAACCTTCTTGTCCATTTTCGTTGCTCAGGAGTCATCATTTATTCATTCAAATGCAAATCTGGGGGTTCATGGGCAAGGCTTATTAAACTTATCAGGACCAGGAGACTTCATTGAAGCACAACGTCTTGTTTTGTCGTTGTTTTATAGCATAAATGTAAGTGGAATTCATATTTGACTTTGTGCGACTAAAAAAGATCTTTAGTATTATATTAACCAGCGATTTCATTTTTTAATTTTGTATATGGATGCAAGAACTTTTTTCTCCCTTCTGTTTTGTGATTTGAAATGCGTGTTTGGTTTTCAAGTTCATACAACTAAGCCAAAAAAGGAATTTTGTAATTCGTGCCCTGCTTACTGAAGTTTTGTTCTTTCTTTGTGCTTAAGGTAATTGGGGTTTTACACGTCTCGTGTTTATCTCAATACTAAGAATTTGTTTTCCTTACAATGTATCTGGCCGCGTGTAGGTAACTTATGAAAGCCACCTTTCACCTGTCAACATCCATAGGTGCTAAAATTGGCTTGTATTTTCAGTTGGAACATATATCACAAAGTTCATCTAGCTGCAGCACCTTTTCCTACTGCCTCCCCACTTTCAATGGAAAACTACAATCTTTTTGTTTTCTGCCTTATTCAGTCTGACCAGATGATGTTAGTTGATCATCTTAGTTTATTTACCTTCATCTTTAAGCTTCTCTTATGATTAGTTATTTGAATTTTGGTGGCTTCGACTTTTCGTGCTTTCTGTTTGATCAATTTTGTTTGAATGACATTGCCATACTTTCTAGCTTACAGGACTCTGTTCTTCTTAAATCTTCTGACATTTTCACCGCATCTGTGTGTCTTTTAAGTATAATTCTTTCGACTTATTGTGTTTAACAATGTTACTCAATTTGATTTTCATGGTGCAAAAAAAAAAAAAAAAAAAAAACTAGATCGCTCCCGTTCAATAGTTGTTTCCCATCATGCCCATAACCTTAGCTTGTTGTTTGACCTGACTGTTAAATGAATATTGCTGTCACAAGCCATGTACGTGACACGCTTTTAGGCCCTTTTGTAAATGTCTCTTAAACTATTCTAAAGGGTTATTCTTTCCCCCCCATATCTTATGTTGTCATGAAGATTGGACCTGGTTCTGCTCTGCGCGGTCCTTCACAAAGTGCTTTGGATGATGCTGTGTAAGTTGTGATTTTCAGTTCTATCCAATTATCTGAAAGTTCCACTCTTTCCTTCATTGATGTTTGCTTTTTTATGTTTTGTAGGTCACTAGATCTGAACTGTGATTTACAAAATTGTCCCTTTGAACTCCTCCATCCACCTGAAGATTGCAATGTGAACTCTTCGCTGTCCTTCACCTTACAGGTGGCTGTTTGCTGATAGTAAATGTGTATTTTTCTCCTGTAGTTTTAGTTAGCTCTTAATGCTTAATATTGTCTGTTAACTATTGTTATATGGGTTATGTATGCTCTAATCAAGGTAGGAATCATAAATTTTTTCTAATATTTAATTACTTGTATGATCTGCAGATCTGTCGAGTTGAGGATATTCTTGTACAAGGTTCCATTGAAGGATCTGTTGTTCATTTCCACAGAGCAAGAACCATCACTGTCCAGTCTTCTGGAATAATTAGCACATCTGGAATGGGTATGACTCATTTACTCTTTTAATGATATAATCACTTTACCTTTTTTAGTAATTTAAGCAAGGCAGACAGATCTCTCTCGACCTTGACTTGAAATCCTGGAGAATGGGCAATATGTTTTGCATTTATTTTTATGTTCTATTAATAAAACTTCCTTTCAAATATTGAATGACTCTATGTTGGTTGAATTATATTTCCTGTTATTTTGGTACATTGGTTTTTCAGGCTGCATTGGAGGTACAGGTCAAGGAAAAATTTTAAGTGGTGGTCTTGGCAGTGGAGCTGGGCATGGCGGTATGGGTGGAATGGGGTGTTACAATGGCAGCTGCGTTGAGGGTGGCATATCATATGGAGATGCTGATTTGCCTTGTGAATTGGGTAGTGGGAGCGGAACTGATAGTTCGGCTGGTTCAACTGCCGGTGGTGGTATTTTAGGTTAGCCCAAGTCTGCCAGCTTTTGAATCATTGTTCCTATGTCATAACGTGGTAACTTTGCATTGGCTGATTTGGGAGTCATTGTTCGATAGTTATTACCGTTAACTCTTTAGCGGCCACGAATTAATCGAGATCAAGTTGTGTTGTCCATTTACTGTGAGGGGCATACTCGATGTTGGCCCTCTCTTTGACTAATGGAAGAGTGGAACGTGAGATGAACCATGAAAAAATAATTGTGTAACATTGTCGGTTTATACTAGAAAAGGTTGCCATAATGTGAAAATTTGGTTTCAAGACTATTAGTATGATGGACATACTGGGACCATCATATGGATATATCAACCAATTACAATTTTGTAGAACTATTTTTATTTTGTCTGTCAAATTTATTTATCAGACATGAGTTCTGCTGACGTCATTCTACTTGTTTAGGTAGTGATCAATCTGCTTTGTTGAACAGATATTTTCTGCACATTTCAAAACAAATAGCTTTCTAGGAAACAAGTAATTGACACGTGTAGGCGATTAAAGTGCCAGTATTATGAGATGGGCTTCATGATTTGCAATTTTCACTTTTTGGATGAGAGATTATGGCTTAACTACTGACTCAAAATGAAAGATTTCTGGCAAGATATCATAGTTTCAAGTATATAATTTTTAGCCTGAATTGGAATTGATTGGCACAATTTTGATTCAGCTGCTGTTACTATATGCTCTGTATACGCTGCATGCTTTAGCTGGTTATCAATTTCACTTTATTAGGGAATTGCATTCAGCCATCTTATTTAGCATATTGGTATTGTAGCTGTTATTTTTTTTTTTTTTTTTCATCCTCAACATTAAGCTTGTCTTTTGCTGCTTTCTTCAATAACACTTGTGGAATGATATATCATCTTTGTCCCAATTTTTGGTTTCTTTATTGAATACCTTTGTTCAGTGGAGGAGAAAGTGTGGGTGGGTAGAGCTCTTACCTCACTTTATGCCAAATATTGTCAAAGTTTCTACTGCAGATATTTTCAAATTCTCTTGTTCTGTTCACTTGCATTTGATTTTCATATTTCTGGCATTCAGAGTAACCAACTGTCTTCTTTATTTTCTCACTATATTTACTTTCCATGCAGTGATGGGTTCGCTGGAGCAGCCTTTGATGAGTTTATCAGTTGAAGGTTCAGTTAGAGCTGATGGAGACAGTTTTAAGGAAAGTCTCCAAAAGAAGAATTTGGTTATGGATGATGGGAATATTGGACCTGGGGGTGGATCTGGTGGAACTGTCCTGTTGTTTTTGCGTACTCTGACTCTTAGTGAATCTGGCATTTTATCAAGTGTCGGGGGTCATGGAAGTCCGATTGGTGGAGGAGGAGGTGGAGGTGGAAGGATTCATTTCCACTGGTCAGACATTCCCACTGGAGACATATATCAGCAGATAGCTAGTGTAAATGGAACCATTCATACAGGGTTAGTATTATATAGTTCCCAAACTGATATGGTTGGTTACCAAATACTCAGGATGCAATACTCTATGGAAGTTGACAATATGTTTTCTAATAATGAACTTCATCTTATTATTTTCTATCATTATAGCCTCCTATTCTTTACACCTTTCAGTTCCAGGCAATTGTTTATTGCCTTGTCCTGGGTGATCAAACTTAAAAAGTTTTTTCTGATTTTTGTTGTCGGCGAGCATTTTGCTGGAAAGTAAGAGTTATTTCAAGATAACTTGGCTCCAAAGCTGATTTGTAATATGTATAATCATTTTTCGTGGTATCATTATTTGCATTTGTTCTTGTGTATTAGTAATTGCTGGGAAACTTTTTCAGTAAACTAGATTCTTCTTTTACCCTAGGGGTGGATTGGGTGGCATTCAGGGTGACACTGGAGAAAATGGAACAGTCAGTGGGAAAACTTGTCCCAAGGGGCTTTATGGAATATTTTGCGAGGTATTTCACAATCTATTGTGCATTGATTTGAGTTTTTTGCAATACCTTCTTTTCTCCAGTATTGTTGCTCTGATTACTCACCTGAAATCCAGGCTTCTACCCTGAACTAGCCTTCTTCTTTGTCCTAGATTTTGCTATGTTTGAGAAGACTTGTTTTCAGTTTAAAATGCATCTCGATGTATATTTGCTTACTAACAAATTAATTTTCATTTTTCATTTAATAATTCTAATTGATTTTTTTAATTTAAGAAAAAGGTTTATTCAGTTTAGTAACTAGAAGTTCACATGCGATGGAGCATAACATGTTTTACATAACTATTCTGCTTGCTTATTTACTTGTTTGTAATGTAATTCTGCAGGAATGTCCAACTGGCACTTATAAAAATGTTACAGGATCAGATAGCTCCCTCTGTTTTCCATGCCCAAGCTCTGAACTTCCCAGTCGTGCTGTTTATATTTATGTTCGAGGTATTTCCTTTGAAGTGGCTTATGCAGCTATCTTTCCCCAGTTTAATGTCATTCTTTGAGATATTATTGTCTTGTCTTTGAGTTTTTTTTATATTATATCTCACCAACTTATTAACTATTATCAAAATGTATTCTCTCAGTATGGTAGTCCCACACACTTCAATGTTTAGGTCTCACTATCCTATTTAAGCATTGTCTTGTGAAATCCTTGTTTATTTCTAATTTCTGGTTGCCCCTATCAGGTGGTATTACGGAAACACCTTGTCCTTACAAATGCGCATCTGAGAGATATCACATGCCAAATTGCTATACAGCTCTTGAAGAGTTGATATACACGTTTGGAGGACCCTGGTGGTTTGGTCTTCTGCTTTTGGGTCTCCTCATCTTGCTGGCTTTGGTCCTTAGTGTTGCAAGGATGAAGTTTATTGGGGTTGATGAGTTACCCAGCCCTGCTCCTACACAACAGGGTTCCCAAATAGATCACTCGTTTCCTTTCCTGGAGTCGCTTAATGAGGTATCCTGTGAGCAATTCTGAATTGTTAATTTTATCGAGTATAGTGACATGTACTCCTACCTTGCTGTTGTAGAGACAAAAAGATTAAAATGCTGACTTCTTGTCCACAATCAGGTAATGGAAACTAACAGGGTCGAGGAGTCTCAAAGTCACATGCACAGAATGTATTTTATGGGCCCAAACACATTTAGTAAACCTTGGCTTCTTCCTCATACACCTCCTGAACAAATAAAAGAAATTGTGTAAGTTACATTTATTTTATATTTTCTTTTGGCTCTTATATTTTCCTTTTCCCATTTGACATCCCAGAGGCCAGAGGGATGGATTTTGTTGTATTTGTATCTCGTCATCGATCGCACATTGCAGACTTGGGGCAAAAGTCTAAATGATATACTTAAATGGCAGATATGAGGATGCATTTAACATGTTTGTGGATGAGATCAATGCTATTGCTGCATATCATTGGTGGGAAGGATCAGTGCATAGTATTCTCTGTGTTCTTGCATATCCTCTTGCATGGTCATGGCAACAATGGAGAAGGAAAGTGAAGTTACAACGGCTTCGAGAATTCGTGAGATCGGAATATGATCATGCTTGCTTGCGTTCTTGCCGTTCACGTGCTCTTTATGAAGGACTGAAGGTAATTTTTCCAGGGACTATAATTAGTTGATACATTTTAACACACTTTTGTCAACTTTTTTGAAGAAGTTCACATATTTGTGGCCAAAGATCATGCATTGATGTTTCTGTAATTAATAAAATTCTGATATGATTTTTCTCGAAAAAGATAAAGGTCAGTACATCAGATTTTCCATTATCTTTATGACATCACTCAAGTTTTACTCTCTCCATCTCTCTTCCTTTTCTTGTTTGGAGGTGGCCAGGTGGGGAATAAGGGTTGTTAGAACAGAGCAAAGCTAACAAAGCATGTAGATGCTCACAAGTACCTTCCAGTTAAGGTGGATGAGTTTGTTGTTCACATTAGATCGTGTCTCATTGTTTCCCTGACGTGATGCTTGGGTCTCGTTAAAAAATATATATATATTTGAAAGTCTTGCATCTCCACATTTATTATTATATATATTTGTAGCTTTTCAAAATCAAAATTACTTTTTTGGCTTCATATGGCACATTTACCTCAAGTCTAACCACCATGAAAACTGCACTCCTCATTTGGCATATGCATTATAAATCCATTTCATAACACTCAGAAAGTATAACGTGAACAGAGTTCAAACTTTTTCATGCTCATCGTTGTTAATATACACGACTGTAGGTGGCGGCAACACCTGATTTAATGCTAGCATATATAGATTTTTTTCTTGGTGGTGATGAAAAGAGAAGCGATCTTCCTCCTCGTCTATTTCAAAGATTTCCTATGTCTCTATTGTTCGGAGGTGATGGAAGTTACATGGCTCCTTTCTCACTCCACAATGACAAAATCATCACCAACCTCATGAGTCAGGTTTGTAACTTGATGCTGAGAAACAGAAGTACAAAATTTGCATGAGGAAGAAATAAGAATTTGGAAAAGCAATTCCTTTTGTGAACTTTGAATGATAAAAATTGTACTAACTTACAGTTCTACTTTCAGTCTATGCCACCTACCACATGGTTTCGCTTTGTGGCTGGTTTGAATGCGCAATTACGCTTGGTGCATCGTGGTTGCCTTAGGGCAAAGTTTCGCCCTGTCCTTAAATGGCTTGAGACTTTTGCAAATCCCACTTTAAGGATTTATGGTGTGGGGGTGGATCTTGCCTGGTTTCAAGCTACGAATGGTGGTTATTTTCATTATGGACTTTTGGTATATGCTGTCGAAGAAGAAATGGACTCTGCATCTTTAGAAGGTCTCTGTGGAGCTAATGAGCAGCAATTGCGGTATGGAATCTCGATAACATCAATGCAGACATACACATTGATCTGATCTTTCATGTTTGGACTATATGAAGTATAAAAATATATATGTATATCTGATTTTGAAAGCTTTGATCTGGGTGGGAAACAAATTTATCACTTCTCTTTTTCCTTTCCTCTCACATAATTAGATGTTCTATGTCTTAAATGGAATCCCATGTTTTAGGTGCAAGTTTGATTCCATTTTAGATGCAACTTTACTAAGTCACATCACTTATAAAGACAATGAGATAAGGAAGTAGGAATTAGTTGAACCAGCTTAGATAAGTGAATCAGTTTGGTGGGTGTGCATGTTTGTGACCATTCTTTGTGCATGCATTATGTTGTTCCTTTTTCTTTTGGCTTCTTAAGTGAACAAATTGTATAAAAATTATAATATTAAGAAGAAACATATGTTTCTAGGTTTCTGTGCATAATTCTTATCTTTATTCACATCTGTTTCTTTGAAGCAGTACGGTCGATATTTTCACGAGAGGAGAGACATATCTGAGCCAAACTTGGAGAAGCACTGATGGTAACCTAAGGCACAAGGCTTACGGCAGCATTGTCGATGTTAACAATTTGAAGATGCTTGAAGAGAGAAGAGATATATTTTTTGCCCTCTCTTTTCTAATTCACAACTCTAAACCTGTTGGCCACCAGGTAATTTCTCCTCTCTCCTCTTCCCACAGCCAAAAAAAAAAAAATAGAGTAGAGAAAAGCTTTGGAACATTCCTTTCTTGGTTACACGTGTTGGGTAGCCACTGTAGGTAGTTTTTTAATATTTTTCTTTCCTAAGCATGCTGTGCATCTCGTGTTGCAGGATCTTGTTGGTTTGGTTGTATCTATTCTGCTTCTTGGAGATTTTAGCTTAGTCTTGCTCACATTGCTGCAGCTGTATTCACTTTCCCTGACATACGTCTTGCTTGTTTTGTCCATTTTACCTCTTGGAATTTTACTTCCCTTCCCTGCTGGAATCAGTGCTTTATTTAGTCATGGACCAAGGCGATCAGCGGGTCTTGCACGTGTGTATGCTTTGTGGAATGTCACGTCCTTGATAAATATTGTAAGTTAATGTATCATGTTTACAAATTCAGTTCTAAATGTTGTACTATTTTAAGTTGTGAATGGGAGACATTCATAGGATACTTTTGATGGTCATCTTATTTTGCTTGTATTTTATTTTATTTTATTTTTTCCATTTCTTATTTGATTTTTCGTTGAATCATGTCTTTCTTTTCAATTACCATGTGCATCCTTTTTGTCTTTTCTAGGTTCTCTGGTTGATTTATTTACTTGACTATTCATTTTTAACTTCCTGAATAATTGAATTTAATTCAATCTGAAACACTTGTTCTAACTGCTTGATTGGGTTGGCAATATCCCAGGGCGTTGCATTTATCTGTGGATATGTTCACTATAGTTCACAGTCGAGCAAAAAAATTCCTTACTTCCAGCCATGGAATATGTGAGGCGAATTCCAAGCTTTTCATGCTAAATTTCAGTTTTTGGCTATATATATCTTCTCATTTTCTTCTTCCGTTTCTGTGGACGCAGGGACGAAAGTGAATGGTGGCTTTTTCCTCTGGCACTGCTTTTGTGTAAATGTATCCAATTGCAGCTCATAAATTGGCATGTAGCAAATTTGGAGATTCAGGATCGTTCACTGTATAGCAAGGACTTGGACTTGTTTTGGCTGTCCTGATATTTGTCGAGCAAGTATAGCCCGCACTAACACTTCTCGTTTTGTTTAGTATGTTTGTTTATTCCATAGAGTAGAGCAATTGGCAGAAAAGTAGAAAGTAGTTGATAAAAAAGAAAGGGTAAAAAGTTATAGATATTTGTTGGGTAACTGTTTGTTTTGTGCAGCTCTAATAATCTTGCATTTTGTAAATATAAAATTGGGATATTCCCAGCCATAGGACTTCAGAGATGCACGATCGGCTAGAAATGGTCATAAATTAATAATTTTGTATCTTTATTTTCCAGCATTTGTGATGTTTGATGATAATCTACCTTTCTAATAAGCCCTTGTTTGGTAATTTAAGTTCACATATATCACGGTATCCACAACTTTACAATTACACATAGGGGTGTCCGTGGGTCGGTTCGTTTCTGCTCGGTTCCAAAATTTTCAAGTATTTAATAAATGAATCCGTTGGGTCCAAATATAATTATGGAACCGTTCGGGTTCGGTTCCGTTCCGTACCATAATTAATTTTTTTAACATTTACAGCAACACTACATAAATATAACTAATGATATTTCATTTGTAACTTTTACAAATTAACGTAACCAAATTCAAAAATATAAAAATAATTAGTCGTCGAATAACATTAATTCAATGAATACAAATACCAAAAAGTAGATATTAATACTTACTAACTATTTGATTTAATCATCAACTGTTACTGCTTGATTTGTCATGACAAAAAACTCTACAAGAATTGAAAAAGCACAATTAACAAACAAATACATTAAAAAATATTCAACTAATAAGATTTGATAAAAAAAATATAATATATATTTATTACATGTCTCAATGCCCTTATAGACCTCTGTTTCTTCAATGCAAATTTCATCTTGGGAAACTTTCAAGAGTCTAGAATCTTCTCTTAGCCAGTTTTGTGTACAAATTAAGGCTTCAACTGTTTTAAGAGTTAAAGAACTCCTAAATGGATCAAGAATGCGCCCTCCAGTACTAAATGCTGACTCAGAAGTAACAGTAGATACATGAATGACAAGAACATCCCTTGCAATTGATGAAGAGCTGCGGTGTGAATTGATGAATTGACGATGGTGAATTGAATCAATTGATGAATTGACAAGGGTAAATTGAGGGTTTGTACGTATTGGGCTAAATTGGTAATTGAATGTTTTGATTTTGAGGGTTTGTATTGGGCTTTTGGGCTGGAGTTTTTTTTGTTTGGGCCATAAAATATTTTCGGTCCAATGGAGTTGATTTTTTTTTTTTTTTTTGCCTCTTAAAATTATGAAATGATTTTATTTATTTAATTAATTTGTTAATTTATTTTAAAAAAATAAAATAATTTCATTAATTCAATAAAAAAAATAATTTAGTTTCTGATCTCATTCGGTTCTTCGGTTCTTGGTCTAAATCCGAGATCCGACTCAAACCTTTCGGTTCTCGATTCGGGTACCCGTTCGGGCCTTTAACTTATGAAGAATCGCTCGGTTCGATTCGGACTCGGTTTAGATATTTTGGACACCCCTAATTACACATTTCACCGACTTTTATTAAAGATCTTATTTTAATTCCCACCAAACAGGTGGTTGTGAACATGATTGGACATACCATTCCTCGTGTAACAAATGTGTCTTTAGTGATTTTAACAAACATCAAGTATATGGATCGACAATATCTGACTATCATGCATACAAACAGTCGTTGATTACAAATTATAAGCGATGTGCCTTTTTTTTTTCCCGATCTTTGTCGATGTTTCAAATAATCGTCTAGGAATTATATGCACTTGCTATATTACGTTGTAACACAAGTTTTAGGTTCAGTGTTCACGTTTGCTCACACTGCCAAACATCACGTGTACAAATAGTCATTGATTCCATGTCGTAAGCTATTTGCTTTGTCATTATTTTGAATGATAGTCTAGAATTGCTTTTCGTGTTATGAATGTTAACTAGTCTCAAAAAAGACAAATACATAAGTAGAAAGTTTATAAATTTTCAAAGCATATAACACATTTAGACGACCCCGTTTGAGGGTCATTATTTGGCCAAAATAATATTTTTAATAGCGATTTTAGGAGAACAGTGATTAAAAATTAGATAAAATTTTGAGTTAAGCGCACAATATTTTATTTTGTGAATGTGCGATTGAAAATAATTATGTAAGAAAAAAGAGTTTTCAAATAATTATTGTCGACTTAATCTATTAAAATAATATGAAGTTTTTGTTTAATTAAAAAAAAATAGACAATTATGAAATTTGTACCCCCCAGCCTAAGGCCCAGGAGTTTTGTGGGCCCACAATATACGCTCCAATGCAGATGTGAAATTTGAAACATCAAATGTGACCGTTGCGACAAGAAAAAGTTCTCTATTCTTTATAATCAAATCATAATTTCTCTCGCCATCACCTCACTCTGTCTCTGTGTGTTTTTTTCTCTTAGCAATGGCGATAGCAACGGAGGCTCAACAAGAACACGAGGTAAAAAGAAATGAACGTTTTCTTTTGGGTGATTGCTTGCAAATACGGGGCTTGTTTTGATAAAATTGATTATTACGAATGCAGAATTACGGGATTTTGTGTTGTTTTTGTTATTTCGTTTACATTTTGTCTTGAATGTGGGATTTCATTTATGCGATTTTTAGTGGTTTTTAGGTCTTTAAAATTTGGGGTTTTCTTTTTCCTTTTTGTACCAGGTTCATTATAATACTTTTTTTTTAAAAAAAATAAAATAAAATCAAGGTTAATTTTATGTGATGCCTTATCTAATTTCATAATTGGAATTAAGTTTTTGGGGATGGGGATTTGATTTCAGATGTTAGTTGTGTGGTATAATAATATTACTCCATGCAAGCGAATTTTAGGCAAGATAGTAAGTATGCCTCATCAGCACGAAATTCGTGACCCTTACATTGGAAACTGAAGACAATCAATTCAAATTGGTGGCAACTTCTCAAGATCCCAATTCCATGATAGGGTTTTGGACAGACATTTTCTTCTGAGAAGAATTATTTTTTCATAATAGTTTTAATATTTTTCCACGCGTTAGAGAAACAGAAAAAATACTGAGATTTTGGAGTTGAGTGTATACATTTGGCTTCCTGTTATTATACTTTGGAAATTCTGACTTTTGGTATTATTCCATTCTTCTTTGTTATCTTAAATCACCTTTTTTTTTTTTGTAGATATCTTCAGAAAGCACAACAGCAGAGAAGACGAGGTGGAATCTCAATGACTTCGATATAGGCAAGCCTCTAGGTAGAGGAAAGTTTGGACATGTTTACCTCGCAAGGGAAAAGCGGGTCTGTGTTTTCCACTCATCCGAGTTGTGTAAATTTTTATTCTTCGAAAGAGCATTTCTGTGTTTTGAAAATGATGTCTGATTTGAAGCTTTCAGCACTTGAGTTGATTTAAAGAGATTGAAGATTTATTGATCTCGATTAAATTTGAAGAAAATAGACTTTACATGAATGTTCATATTATGCAAACATCTGTCATTTGGATCCATGTCTCTCAAGTTTTACCTAAAATCTCCTATGTAGCACTAACTCTAATTGTGGGTAATGAAGACAATTTAACTTCTATTTATAGCTCAAGATGGTAGCTAGTATTATTATTAATTATATGAAATGAAGATTTAAGATGAACTTGTATCAATTATGTTTACCAAATTTAAGGAAAATAGAATGATGCCAGGAGTTTTTTGTAATATTTTGTTGTAGTATTGCCATTCAAATATATGTTTCATTTTCCTTCAAACAGAGTAATCAGATTGTGGCGCTGAAGGTGTTGTTTAAGAGCCAACTGAAACAGTCTCAGGTTGAACATCAGCTGCGCCGTGAAGTTGAAATACAGAGCCATCTTCGACATCCTAACATACTACGACTCTATGGTTATTTTTATGATCAGGTGTGTTTAGTTTGTTTGGTTTATATGTTAAGAGGAAAATTTTACATTGGACTTATCTGTAACAAAATAATTGCAGAAACGAGTTTATCTGATTTTGGAGTATGCTGCCAAGGGAGAACTATACAAGGAGCTGCAAAAATGTAAATATTTTAGTGAAAGACGTGCTGCTACTGTAAGTCCTCTCGCTGTTTCCAGTGCTCTTCCTCCTAAAACTCATATATGCATCTTTAACTTCTAATATTCTTCTGACATTTTTTGACCTTATCGGAAGACTGACTAGAAGTAATTATTTTTGTTTTATGGGACGTGAACAGTATGTTGCATCATTAGCTAGAGCACTCATTTATTGTCATGGAAAGCACGTGATTCATAGAGATATTAAACCAGAGAACCTTTTGGTTGGAGCACAGGTATTCAACGGTATTTACTTGTTAGTGGAAAATGTTTCTTAAGGAAAGTACTGTAGATTTTGCTCACTACGTCTCTGTTCTGAATTGTCAGGGTGAGCTCAAAATTGCAGATTTTGGTTGGTCAGTTCACACATTTAACCGCAGGCGAACAATGTGTGGCACGCTAGATTATCTTCCACCAGAGATGGGTATGCTTATATATTTTTTTGTCAGAGTTTGATTGTCGAATATTAAGTTTATGCACGATTTATTCAGACTACAAATACTCACCCGTTTCTCATTTCTGAAATGGATTCTTGGACATTTTCGAACTTAGTTTACAGTTACCTAAGAAGTAGTAATTTAACGAATCAAATTTGTTATGATAAATAACCATGAATATCCAAATTTTCCAGTGTGCTTGTTAATTAATGACTAAAGGTCAAATGTTAAACTTGCAGTTGAGAGTGTGGAGCATGACGCAAATGTGGACATCTGGAGCCTTGGTATTTTGTGCTACGAGTTTCTATATGGGGTGCCCCCGTTTGAAGCAAAAGAGCACTCGGACACGTATAGAAGGTAAGTGTTGCCATCTGTTGGGGATTTTATCAATAACACAAGTTCGTGGGTTAAAGAAACTGAATAATCACATACCAAATTATTTGATCAATAGAATGCTGATAAGTTATATTTCCAACAAATGATGGCAGTAGAAACAATATTATCGTCCTAGCTGAGCAATATATCCAATCCAGATAATCAGAAAAATAACTATCTCAATAACTATCTCAATGGCAGTAGAAGAGCCATTTTATTGTTTCTCCACGTTCTTTGTCGGAATAGATAAAATATTCACAGTACACACTGACTACACGATCAATGTCGAGTTGTGTGCATACCATGGCATACATTGAGACTTTTAATTTTTCCTTCTCTTCACTATTTAAAGGGAAATGTCTTTTCTTGAGTCTAAATGACCACCGTGAGGTGAGGCAACTGTCTCTATCTTGTTTTACGTCGATATCTTAAGGAGGACCCTTTCAATATACTTTTCTTGTGATCACAACAATCTTCGTATAAGACGCCATAATAAAGGATCCTCCTATCTCTGACTTCTACCCATTGTAATTATCGAGTCTAACCCAAGCTCGGAAATGTGCAGGATTGTCCACGTGGATCTAAAATTTCCTCCCAAACCTATTGTCTCGTCAGCTGCAAAAGATCTCATTAGCCAGGTAATTATACTTTACGAATCACGTGTTCATACTATTCAGTTTTAATCAATGGACTTCACTTAAAAGTCTTTCCCATTTTATGGTGCACAGATGCTTGTCAAGGACTCTTCACAACGTCTGCCTCTCCACAAGGTTCTTGAGCATCCTTGGATTGTGCAAAATGCAGATCCCACTGGCATATACAGAGGTTGATTCGTGCTACAACTCTCTTCCCTTGTGCCATTGATGAAATATCGCATTTTAGTGCAGCTTTGTTCACAGTATTGAAATGTTCTGTGTTATCTAATCAATCCTCCCTACTAAACCGTGCTACATCAACTGGGTATCTTGTGCTCTTCTCACGTGTGAATATGGGAGGAGAATTTGAATTATTTGGAGATAATAGGCCCTTTGCCTTTTTCTAGTTCTAATTTGCATCTAACTCTTCAACTTTCCATTCTAGTAATAGTTAAGTCATTCACGATTTCTCTCAAGAGAGTCTTTGAAAGATAAATCTAAAGCAACAAAAATAATTTGGACATACAAGTACTTACAAAAATATTCTTTGAACATGTATTTATTGATTTTTTTTTTCAGCCAAATTATTCATTCAATAGAATACCAAAGAATTAATTTGCATTGAAATGTCTAAAACAAAATTTATCATCCTTGACAAGTAATAGCAATCAACAAGTTTCGAGTTTATCGTTCCCACGAAAAATAATGTCTAATAAATTCAATAACTTTTATCAAATTCGAAGTCGTGTAATATCGAACGAGATTGTTTGTATGTTTCTATACTATCTTAAACTTAAAAAATAAATAAAGTATTTATCTAATATGTGTATTGGAGTCTTGAATTTCTTTATTGTCATATAATTTAATTTTTAATTTTTAATCTAGTAATTCATGCATTCAAGACAATATTATTTTTGAAGACATATTAAACCAAAAAGATGCATTGATTCATAAGATTGTACATGTCATAAATATTATTTATAATACCTATTGCCCGTGTGTTGATTTGTCGCGTTGTTGACTTATTGTGAGTATTCATATACTATACAAGCAACTTATTATCTAATTAGTAATCAGGTAATTAAATAGTTCGATAAGATCAAGAAATACTATATTAATTGTTTTGAATTAAAATAAACAAATAATATGGTTCATTATTTATCCAATACTAAGGAAAAACTAGCCAACCATCCTAATTATTAAATTATACAAGAAATAATGAAAAGACATCACTCGGATCAAAGAAATATAAAAGAAAGTGGAGAAATCCAATTTATTAGATTGAATCTTGACTTTGGATCAACGATCTTCAATAATGTATAATTCACCTTTTTTGATTGATGATTATGCCTAGTTCTTCGTCTTCAAAATACATAGAATATGTGATTTTTAGGTTTAGGGAGGTTTTTCACGTTCTAGACTAATTATGATATTTATAGAATGTCAAAAGATTGCATACCAAAAGTTGTCGAAATAAGAAAATGAAATAAATCTTTCTCCCAACTGGAAAACTATGCGTATGCGTGGTATACATTGAGTGTACACAATAGCTTCAATCATCCTATAATGGGATCTCGCGTACACATAACCTGTAGGCCTACACGTACGCATAGCTTTACATTTTTGGGCCAATTGTGCAAATTGGTCCCTGAACTTTTCGCAATACATTTTTTTTTTTTTTTTATCATTTTCACTTGTGATTTCGTCCTTTTAGATTCCAATCGTCTCCAATTGAGTTTGTAGCACCTTCATTCTTCATTTTATGTCCTGATGCGACTATTGAAAAGTTACAATTTAGTCTCCATAGTTTTAATTTCGCCATTCTTCCCTATTTTCAGCTTGTTTTCCCCAATTCTTTATTAAAACATGAGTTTTACATATTAAATACAATATAACACAAATTAGGCTATATTTCATCAAAAGAACTACAAAATATTATTATTTAAGCCCTGAATAAGTGTATAATATTACAGTGCTTCTGTTTTGAACATTTGAGCATCAACTTGGTGATATGTTAGCATGCTAACATAATTTCGACGATTTTTCTTTCATGTTCCATACTCGAATCCAAAGACTCATAATTCATCTATACAACATCGCAATAGACTCATTGATTTTTATAACTCTTTTATTAACATTTATTTTTATCTAAAATCATGCCAATACAATAAAACCTAACAAGCTCCCCTTTTGACATTCTATGGCAAAATTAAGTATTACAAGTCAAAGTAAAACTCAATCGATGCTTGCTTTCCTCTTTAAACATGTTTTCTGAAATCAATAACTCAAATATCAAATGTAAAAGTGCATGAACCAGTTAAGCAAATATAGTAACTGAGACATAGTATCATCATGCTAGCTAGATTGAGATGCAATATCAATGTTAATCAAAACACCAACTAAAACATTAATATCATAAAACGTCAAAACTCAAAAAAGCAAAGCATTCAAAATGATACAAACTTACTCCCCCTTAATTAATCTCTCCATTTTTGTCACAAATAACGAAAAATGATCCCTTATTCCTTCGTATCAATTTTTTCAATCTTGGGCAAATTTATTGTGATCAAGGATTGGAAAGAAAGGGAAAAAATGATTTTCGAAACAAACCCCCGAGTCCTCTATCCTTATAAATAATGCATCTATTTTATTTTTTCATCTTGTGGAGATTTTTCCTAATTCGTGTGTAATAGGTTGCACGTTTAAAAACTACGGTATTAATACTTTAGGTTCCTTGAGACATTTTTTATTTCACCTAAAACTAAAAATATAACAATCCATTTCCTAAGCTAAGTGGCATGGGAATGTGGAATAAGATTGTTTGTGAGAATAAATCACGCGAAAGACTAAGGGTCTATTTCTCTTTGCCATTTTTAAGTCGTTTTCTGTTTCCAAAACAATGAAAACTCGTTTTCTTTCCTATTTTCGAAAACGTGTTTTTGAAAACAAATTTAAAATTTACAAAGAAAACCCAAAACGAAAAATGTGTCGTTTTGAGTGTTTTTAGTTATAATTTGGCCAAAATTTTCAAAACGCATTTTCGTTGTTTTTAGTTACTATCACCCCCAACCACCACCATTACTGCCTGCAAAACACCACCAATCGCCGTCGTCGCCCCAACATCACCCCAACCACCACCATCGTTGGAATCACCATCACAGCCACAACATCACCCTAACCAACACCATCATCGCCAGAACCACCACCACAGCCACTACCGCAAAAATCGCCACCACACAATACACCACCACCACACAACCGCCAAATCACCAACCACATCAACCATCACAAAAACCGCCACTACACGGTGCCACCACCACTATCAACACCAACCATCATCACCAGAACCACCACCACCATCATCACCAACCACCGCTACAACCAACCACCCACGGACCAACATCGGTTCCAGATTTGTCTACTTCGATTCCTCATCCCCACAACATTGAATCATAAAATTGGCCCCAATCAAGTCTTCAGCAGCCACATAGGACCATAGGTTACATGTCAATTGCACCAATTAATTCAGAAACTGCTCCAATTTTCGAATCCACAGCCACCGTCACACCATAGCCACAACTACCGCCACAATCAACAGCTACAGCCATAGCCACTGCTACAACCAACCGCTACAGCAAAAAAAAAATAAAATCTATCGTCACCGCATCCAACCAACGCCGTCACACCCAATAGCAGAAGAAGCCTGTCTTCGGCGCCGACACCCTTGCGAGGTGTCGTGAGGAGGGGAAGAAGAGAGAGAAAGAGAAAGACGGGAAGAAAGGGATGGAAGAGAACACATTTTTCAATTTCGAGTTTTTGAAAATAATTTTTCAAAATGACAAAAAGAACACATTTTCAACAATTTCAAAATGAATATTGAAAACACAAAACTCAAAATGGAAAATTGAAACACGAAAAAAGCAACCCCTAATTTATCTTAGGAAAACATATAATTTGTGACACGACTTTTTGAGTAGAAAGCCCAATTACACTGTCAAAAATGTAAGCACCAAGTTGAACCTCGTATGATATATTTAGGAGGATTATGAATGACTCTAGAACTTTAAAGATGCAGTGAAGATCAAGTCTAGAGCCTTTCAAAAGAACTTATTGTAGAATTCTAGACAAACGTCTAGAAAGGTTGCTAGAGCCTTAGTCCGTTTTAGAAAATTTTAGAGGTTTAATGTGGACCATTGGACATGATGACTCTCTCGATTCCTTAGAAGGAAGTGGGAGTATAAATAGATGGTAAAATCATGTCCAATTGTCTACATTAGAGTGATTTAATTAGAATGAGCTTGATAAGATGTAAGAGAAATTGAGTGTAAAGAGTAGTAGCTTTAGAGATTTTTTTATACACTAGTTCATTCTACATTATTTTCTTTTGGCAAACAGATTGTAGAGTTCACAAAAATAATCTACAAATATTTTTCTCATTTTTGCATTCCTTTTGTCCATTTCTTTGCAGGCTAATTCTACGTAATTTAGTATAGCGATAAATAGAATTCCAATAAAAACCCCACTACCCACAAGATAAAATTAGTATTCCTGCTTCACAAGATTCCAGAAAGCTGCTCGACCACGCAATCAATTACCACCCTAAAATGTAGCCACTCGCGTGAGAGAAATTCCTGCTCAGGGATTAGGGAATGTGGATTATAGAGCTAGAGGCAATTCGAAAGTTTTTAAATGTCGAAAATGGATTGTTGGAGATTTGACTTCTAAGATGAAAACTCAAAAAAGAATAATAGTAATTAAAAAGATCCCGATTTAAATCTTTCATTATCAGAAAAGACATTCGTTGTAGTATCTAGAACCTGGAGAAGCGCAATCCATGCTACGACATCCACGAGTACAATCTAAAAAACTGATTCATCACAATTTCTTCATCCATTCTAAAATTGGTTAATCATAAACCATTCATTTGGTTGAGCTGATTCAAAATTGTGAAATCAAGTATTGAAGTTTTGAATGGCCTCAATCATTTGAGATGGTGCAGCTTGAACATTCATGATCAATTCAGTCATTCATACCTGACACATGGGACACTTCATAGGTATTGATACAAAACGAAGAGGACCAAGCGTTCATCAGTAGTTATTAGGGAGGTTTCATTATATATTAGAAGTTAAAGCACCATGAGTTTAATTCTTAATTGATTTTAGAATGCTGTTTTAACTTTTAATGGCAGCCCTCTATAGATTGTGCCAGTGTTTTTTAATCAATGTGATGTTGTGCGAAGAAGACTATAAGTAGGGGCAGAACCGGGGAACAAAAAATAAATAAATTTATACTTTACTTATATAGAGAAAAAAAAATTCATTAATTTTGTTTTTATCTTAAAAATGAATTGGGCCAGTCGTGCTCCCTCCGTCCACATTGGCCTATAAGCATCTAGTAAAGACACGAAATTATGATATTCAAAATTTACAATTTTGTGCTAAATGGCAAAGCGCTCAATATGAAGCTAGATTGGCTAGGCTTTTTTTTTTTTTTTTTTGAATCTTGTGCCATTCATGGAAGCGTTCAGGTTTTCAATGAGGTGATTGTCCGACTTTAGTTCTTGCTATAACAAGATAATCGTTTGTGTAGAGAAAATTTCACACAAATGTTATAACAGCATAAAAACCGGGTTCATGAAAAGTTGCAAGTAAAACCCATCTTGTCAAATCCATTTCACGATAAACAAATAAGGACGATTATATCAATCCACATATTTACTAATATCTGTTGATGAAACTAAGTTCTTCAAAACATTAATTCTGAAATAAAATTGTAAAAAATTGAATCCATAAAATGGTAAAAACTAAACAAAATCAAACAACGGAAACTATATTTAGTCACCTCAAAGTTCACGTGCATATTCACAGTCAATCAGACGGATTTTTGCAATATAGGGACCATGGTGCAATGTGATTGATTTGTTGGGGATATAAATGCAAAATAAAAAAGAAAGAGAACCAATCTGCTACTAAGTGAATAGGTTTGAGACTAATGATGCATTTTCCCCCATTGCTTAGAAAAGAAGAAACAAAAGCTTCTTATATATATGTAAAAATCCCTATAATATTTTTCAATTCATTCACGTAAGATTAATTATGTGAAACACTGTCGTTTTTGTTAACCAAGTTATATTTTTATTTCAATGAAAGTTTCTAATCTTTGCTCATTTTTATACTTATATCCCAACTTTTTCGTCTCATTCTTATCTTTAATCTTTAATAGATTAATTTTTTTTTTTTTATCTCTGATGTCGATTTTCTTTCCAAATATTATGTTAGCATGCTTTGAAATGAAGGAGAATTATTTTATCAAAATTTTATAATTTTTTTTTAAAGTTTTTGTTCTTGATTAAAAATTTGATCTTTTACTCCCTTATAACATACTAGTTATGGCCGTGCAATGCATGTACATTGTTATTTAAAGATAATATTAGCGTTGAATATGAATGATTAAGGGGAGATACAAGCAATGTTAGCAAAACGAGCTTAATTGAACAAAATAAATTTACATATGATTTTACACATATAATACATTTATAAAACATTTAACGAGGGCGAAGAAATTTTTTTTAAAAAAAAAAAACTTAAACGAGATCCATAGAGAATTTATCTTTTGAAATGTTATGTCAAAAATAAAACAAAGAGCAAATATACATCTATAGAAGTATGGAAAGAATAATTCTTCATTATTACAATCACTCTGTTGCATCCATTTGTTCGTCTAACGCTATTACATTTTCAATAGTATGCTTAAGTGCACCATCACCCACCACCTTGTTGCGTTTGTCCTAATATGTCAAGATGTTGGGTAATCATAAAATCATCTATCCAATCAATAAAAACATATTAAAGACAATACAAAAATGAATTTTCCTGATAAAAGACTACCTTAGAAGCTTATATGGCTAAACTTCCATTCATCGTCATGAAGATTCCTCGCAATGAGTTCGTGTGCAGGTGTGTCTGTGAGAAATCCTGAGGCGTGAAATGGAAAGATTAGATAAGAATCATTATTGCATGAGGTCAAATTATGATATTATGGACTACCATTACCAAGAACAGAAAAGCTTTCATGTGTGTTAGTATCACTCGCAGTTAGTATCTTGCAAAAGTAATCCATTCTCTGATAGGAGTTCCCAACTCCACAGGAAGATACGTATTTTTTTTGTTCTTGCTATACTAAACGTCGATGAAACATTAGTTCTAATCAATGTGCAATGATAATTAGACCCTGAAAAAAGAAATCAGAGTTTAATTAGATTAGTAAAAAAGACTTGCTCACTATGACCATGAAGGAAATAAACCACGTGATTTAAGCTAAATTGTATCCAGATTCTAGACATGTTAGGTGCCAAATATAAGCATAATTGTTTCCTTACTCCTTAGAGGTTATCAGTCTCATTGTAAGATATATAAATAAGTAATGGAAAGAAACAATAAAAACATAATTGAATTACACAGAAATCACTGACTAAAGATGCAACATTATAGATTCTACAAAAATGATTTGGCTAAAAATAAAGAACTGGTACCATTTTCCATAAATTACAGTTATTTAATTGAGAAGTTATTAACTTCAGTCAAGCTGGATAACCTTTCAGTTAAATTAATAAATTAACTAACCAAAATACTATAGCATGTCAATCGGAGCATTAAAAAAAGCAGAAGCAAATCTCTTTAAATTGAACATTTCCATCTCTATTCCATAAGCCACAAGAAATTGCAACAAATAATACATAATCAAAACGACGGAATTATATAACTAACCCAATATATTTAGAAAAATACAGGATTGACAGATCAAGGGGTCGTCCTTGTTAAAAATTTGGTATGATTTGAAGAAGATAAGAGAAAGAATACACATACTTTAGGATGTTCCGCACACAAATGTAATTTATCTTGCAGTTTTCTACCAGCTCTTACAACGTAGAAGGCCTATTTTTTTATTTAAACTGATTTATTCAGTGCAACACAGACATGAACATCCTCGCAGTCCTCTTATGTTAGCACTGGGGAATTTGAACACCGAAAGATGAATTAGTTATTGTAAACTAAAGCAAGAGAAAGTGTTGGTGAAGTTTAAACTGTGACTTATATCTGAATTTTGTACGAACGGTTAGAAGAAGATTTTTTATTTATTTATTTATTTATTTTTTGATAATGGGAGTTCAAAATCCCGACAGTCAGTAGGTTTTCTATAAGCTCAACAAATATATTTTTTGTACAAAAAATCTTGGAAGGCGGTGAAGAATTCATATAGGAAATTTGAATTTGATGTTCCCCAATGGGTATATATACAAAAGAAATTAGATATTTAGAGGCATAAAAGTAGATTTGAAAAAAAGGGTAGAGGTGGGTTGAGGGGACAGTACCCCTCGAAAGGAATTTTAATTTTCGCATAGGTATGAAATTGAATCTTTTCTACTGTTTTTGAATTGAATTATTAATAAGTAAAATTATATTTAGTTTGTGTAAATGTAAGGAAATATAATGTTTGGCAAAAAAAATAAATCTGGACACTTCTCCGTGGTGCACAGAAAGTAGAACTCTGTGGTCTACTCCGTGATGCACGGAGTTCAGAAAATGGCGCACAGAGAGATTTGCTACGCACACCATGGAGCGGTTTTTCTTTTTTCTTTTAAAACACGGCTATTTAAAATATTCTTTTTTCCTCCTTTCATCATCTTTGGTATTTGTTAAAAAATAATTTATTTCCAACAGATAAACTCTTCAACACATACACGGGGGGTCGATCCTCGTTGAGGCGTTGCCCCCGAACCCTCACAACCATAGACCCCCAAGACCTGACCGAGTAGGTCGATCCTCATCGGGGGCGTTTCTCCCTAACCCCCACGAGGGCCGCTACCCCCTCGACTCCCGAGCTCCTCGAGAGACGCTACTTGTCAATTAGGTAAAAACATATGTAACTTACTTCAATTTACTTTATATATCCGATTTTTATTCTTATTATGAATATCTTTACTTGTCATAATTTTTTTTTATTGTGCAAACACTAAATTTCTATTAATGTTAATCAAATTTACAAACATTTATTTTTAAATTTAGGTGATACCATTTGCTTACATTTTACACAAACTAAATACAACGTCACTTATTAATAATTTAATTCAAAAACATTAATAAAAATTATAAAATATGGAAGAAAAACGCTTAAAAAATAACAGTACACGGCGGGTTGGCTTTGTTGTTGTGGGAAGGATAAAATGGGAAAGAAAAAACAGTAACCAAAGATAAAATGAAAAGGCAAAATGCTTCAGAATTGAACAGTAACCTGCGAATTGGCTCTTTTAATATAGTAGGGATTTATGTCAATAAAGATAATATGCGTTAATTACTAGAATATTGTGGATAAGAATGTGATGAAAAGTGTTAAAGAACCAAGTGCGAAAATGAGCAATAATTGAGAACTTTAAATGCAGTAAAAATATGATGTAACGAACAAAAATGTGGCATGATTATAATTACCACCCACATATTTCCATTCCCCATGGAGCAATGCTATATAGCACCCCTAGTGTTTAACATCAGTAAAGATGTCAACACTATATTGTTAAATTATAAGTTCAATTAAATGAATCACATAATTTTACATTTAATTGAATCTATCATAAATAACACATAAATTGGTGCTTTAGAATCACGGACACCAATTTAGATTGCAACATTATTGACATTAAATTACAAGTTCAAATAAATGACATTTAATACAACTAGAGTTTAACATTAGTATGTGACAACACTATTGAGATTAAATTACAAGTTCAATTAAATGAATCATATAATTTCACTTTTAATTGGACATACTACATAATGTCACATAAACAGACGTTTTAGAATATTAGTGCTAGATATCATTATTCTTCCTAGCAATGATTTTTCGATTATTAAAACCTCTCAGTTTTCAAATTCGCCACCTAATCCAGGATGATGTTACTAATCGGACCCATAAAAATCCATTCTTTACAAACTTCAATTTCTTATCAGATTAGGTATGAATTAAAATTTAAATCAAAGTTGACAATTAATTTTAGGATTATGCCATTCTTCCAACATCCAAAAGTATGCCAAAAAATGATGTATAGTGAAATGATTGGATAAAGAAATTGACTGTATTTTGATATGTCCAATGATAAAGTAACATGACATTATGTAACCCAATATGTAATGCTTAGTATACATGTAACAGTGTCCTTAATTTTAACTACATATTTAATGGGATCCACAGTTTTTCAACTACACGTTTTTTTTTGGCACTTCTATCAATATCTGCTAAAATCTGATTTTAATCTTCATCAAATAAGGGACAACGATTTGGATATGGACTCGTAAGAAGATCCACATTCACCTCACAAGGCATTTTTTTCCTTCCATTTCGTCGCTGGCATTATGACGTTATGTTTATAGTAATTAGCACAGAACCTCCTCACTTTTTATTGTTATTCTGAAAAGCGTTCTTACCTTTCATTTTTTAGCACTTTCACCCTTATTTTTACATTTCATTACGCAAAACGTCATTTTCACCTATTTTCTCGATTAGAATTTATGAAATAACGAATATACCATTCTCTTTAAATAAAACAAAAAGAAAAAAAACTGATTGCAATCACAGTCCCAATTTAAAAAAAAAGGGTAAATAAGTCACAAATAAATTATTCAAATGGTAATTAGCACATAATGTCCATACATTTCCCTATTATTGCAAAAAAAAAAAAAAAAAAAAGTCCATACTTTTTTTTGTTTTGTTATTTTCACAATTAATTACACATTTAATTGTGCAAACCATTATTTCTATCCCATTTAAAAGTTGTGAAATGACGTATATACCCTCATTTAAATGAAAAGCTAAAGAATTAATTTCAATCAGTCCCAATCCCTAAAAAGTGCAAACAAGCCCACAATAAATATTAAAAAGATTTAATCTTTTTTTTAAAGAAATGCAAACGAGTTTAAATTTATTTAAAAATTGAAAAAAAAATTAAAAAGTACAAACGAGTCCCAAATAAATTATTAAAAATTTAAAATATATATTTTTATTTAAATAGGATGGTATATTCATCATTTCACAGCTTTTTATTGAGAAATTAGATGAAAATGGATAAAAAATGATGGTTTGCATAATTAAATGTGTAATTAAGGGGGAAAATAACAACGAAAATAAAAATAAAGGTAGAGATGATTTTTGCAATAATAGGGAAATGTAGGGACATTACGTGCTAATTACCATTTTAATAATTTATTTGTGACTTATTTGCGCTTTTTAAAAAAAAATTGGGACTGTGATTGCAATTATTATTATTATTATTATTTAATTTAAAGAGAAAGATATATTCATCATTTCATAAAATTTAATTAAAAAAATAAGTGAAAATAACCTTTTGCCCAGTGAAAGGTAGAAGAGTGAAAATGTCAAAAAATGAAAAGTAAAGACCTTTTTTACAATAACAATAAAATGTGAGAACGTTATGTACTAATTACCCTTATGCTTATTATAGGCATTGACTTTCGTCTTCTGATCAATCGATTGATATTGTGCCACGTTAATTGAAATTTGTACAAGTCCAGGTTTAGGATCCACAAAATAATAAATTTAAGTCATATTGTACTAATCGGACTCATGGTAGGGACAATTAGATAATGCCAAACAACAGACTTGATCTCTTTCACACAGTGATCACGATAAAAAATTCTCATTACTGACATGACAAGAAAATCTTAATTATGATTCTCTCAAACTCCATTGAGGACAGGGGTTTCACACTAAATAATATTAAAGAAAAAAAAATGTGTAACATTTTGTTTGTTATATTATTTAGTCTGGTCCAATACTGCATATTATACGCGCTCTCTATTTTTCGAACAAAACTATAAAGATGGAGACGAAAAAGAGTAGACAAGACATGCTTTTGAGAATATATTATTAACCATAATACTAATGGTTTTCCAATGTTAGTGGCTTTTGGTATAAATTATTTCACCTTGGTATTAGTTTGTCATCGATCTTAAGCGAATTCATAGTACTCGAGGATTAAAGATGAGGGAAAAAGATTTTGAAAACAAAAAATATATCTATTTTTTCATCTCAACTCTGATAATTCTCGTAGCAGAAATAATGTGTACAATAGGTTGAGCGTTCAAAAATTGGATTTTGATTATATAATCTCATTCCGTACAACATGAGGACATGGTTTCCGATTAACAAGTTCCTATAAAAGGAGGAGATCGAAACTCGTACGCTGTCTTCAACAAGCCTATTTGACGGCCATTATTTGATCAAAACAATATTTTATTGATTATTTGATAATCATTTTTTTTTATTGCATGAGCGTTTGATTGAAAATAAATATGTAAATTTCTTTTTTTTTTTCAAATAATGATTATCAAAGCGGAGCTAAATTTGAGATTCAATACGCAATTCATATTGGCATAGAAAATAATATATGAAAAACTGAATTCACATTTTGTATTCATTAATTAAAGTAACTGTAAGTACTCGCATTTTGCCTTTAACAATATTCTTGTCATGTCAGTGGATTCCAATTTCACATACATGGAAGTGGAAATTTTTTAAACGAATTGCACGTAAATGGAAGTGGAAATTGATTCGCATTTGAGCTTTGGCCAATCAATCTTTAATTAAAGTAATGGCAAGTACCCGCATTTTGCCTTTCTCATTGTGATATTTTGTATTTTTTGTGCAATAGTCATTGACAAATTGCTAACACAGAATTTTGTAAACAAGAGTATAAACAAAGGTGTACATGTAACATCTTGTCGAATGGACCATACTACATGTACAACATTGATTGACAAAAGTGGTTGACAACAACGTGCTTGACATCATCATATCCATCCATTTTTAAAAACTGTTTTTTACATCACATAGTACGATTTTGACAATCATTGTTGTCAACCAATGTTGTACACTTAGATTTATTCCTTGAAAAAAGTTCAAACTCCCGTGTCCAATTTTTCCCCCTATTTTCAACCATACCTTCTCTAAATGATCACTATTACAAAAATCAATTTTTACTAAAAATGGAGCTCAAACATAGCCTTATTTTTCTAAATAATATTTTTATTACATCTATTATCACATAAAAGTCGGGATTTCTCATCCACGCAAAAATAACTTGGCATTTCAAGAAGACAGAATTCACAAAAAAGACCGACACATTATTTTACAAATACAATGTACTACCAGCACATGGGCGGTACAAAGAGTCTCATGTTTACCATAGTTAAAGGGTGCACCTTATGATCATTATAACTAGTGCAAATAAAATGCCAGCTTAACTCAAAACAACAAATGCAACAAAAAATATATTAAGTTTTACCTCCATTTTCCGAGCCATCAATAGCCAAGCTTTGTGTAGATCACCTCTCTGAAGCCTCTATCATAATTTTGCACCTGCTCCATATGCATTGGAGTCCACCAGATTAACATGTGTCTCTTAAGTAATTGCTCAATAGAGGAAAACAAAGAACAGAGAGCTTCATCACTTTTCAAGGAATCAAAGATGAGGCCATCAGTCACATGTACTCTCACAGTAAATTTAACCAACTTAGAACCAAATCATTTTTCTCAATCCCTATGAGGGGAGAATTTCCTACATGTTTAGTTACCATTTATCAATGTCAATAATTGACAACTTACAACTACACAGGTGGGAAATTGGCAGTTAGAGTACATGTAAAAGAAGAAATGAAAATTCAAGGACCAAAGTGACACTAACTACCCCCACAAGACTTCAACTCAAAAAGTGAAATTTACACTCTCATAACCATAATATCTAACATTTCCAGTCTGCTTTGAATCTCAAGCTGTAACTAAAGTTCTACTTAACCATTAAGTATTTGAGCTTTAGACAGTCTTTAAGCGGATTCCAATTTCACATACATGTAAGGGGAAATTTTTTAAACGAATTGCATGAGCACATTCACTTAAGAGTACGAGTTCTCTTAGTTACAGTATTTAATAAGTTTGAAAGCTATCTACACAGAAAAAAAAAAAAAAAAAGAAAAAGAAAAAGAACAACAAATAAATAATCCCATGAACAATGAGTATACAGATGTTCATCTAGAAACGTAAGCAAAACAATTTTACTTGTTTGTACCTATTATTTATGCAGTCTTACAAATTCAAGAGTGAATTAGCCAATGATAAATTCTAAATCATTTAAATCAACATATGCCAATCTAAAACATTAAACTATAGCAAGAGTAAATTTCTCACTTACCAGAATAATCTCTCGGGACAAGCTCATTTGTACTCGAACGATGGTGGACTTGGAGCATCAAAGCTCTCCAAAACCTTTGTCTTGCTTCCGTCACTTGTAGATGTCTCCTCCTTAGGTCCACCACCTAAAAGCCCTTCAAACCATGAAGACGACGCAGAGGAAGTTGATGATGAAGATGCAGATGCCATGCTATCAATGTTCACTGGAGCTTGACCAGGCAGTTGTCCCATTGGATATCCAGGTACACCAGGCATATTGGGTAGGGGCTCCTCCATTGGCGGAAAGTTCTGTGGAGCACTCATAACTTTATTTAACATAATACCGGCTCCCTCAATCAAAGCAAGTAATATGCCACCAAACATCGCTGATTTTGAAGCAGCACCTAACCCCGCACGCATCTGAAGAAAACCACCTGTAGCAGCACCAGCTATGATGGAATTCCATGGATCCTCTTTCTGGCGTATGTAGACCATTGTGCAATCAAATGTGGAGAAGAGTCCACCCCACACAGCAAAACTGCCTCCAAGACGAGGCGCATTCATGCGCACGGCTTGAGAAGCCCCAATCAAGCGTTCACCTTTAGGGGACTGGTAGATACCCTTCAAGAAATTGTAAGCTGAACCTCCAACAGCACCCATGCCAAATGCTCCCCCAACATCATCGAGAATACGGTCGGGGCAAGGTTCTCTGGAAGTTTCTGGGGTTCCCATGATTTACCAACAACACGTGACAACCTAATGATAGTATTGAAGAGTTATTTTCCTGAAATGAGGTGATCCTGCTTTACAAGAACTATTCAAACACTTTTACCGCCTTCAAAACTATCTTTTAAGATACAAATAAGTAATCAATCCACATCTTCTGCAAATAAACATGGAAATTAATAGCAGATAGCATTACACACACACACAAACAAACAAATAATAATAATAATAATAGTTACAGCGAGAATAGAAGAATATAGAAATATGATTCAAATAATTTCATAGTTTCATGAGACAAATAATTAACTTTTTCCTTGAGCTCCCCCATCCCCCTTTTCCCTCTCCCAATTAACCTTCCAACAATCAAAGTTTATTGCAGCTATTATGAATTCATTAGCAGAGTTAAGAGAAAAATAATGTTCCTAATGAACCAAATTAACCATCTAATTTTTGCAGTAATTCTAAGTCGTATAATTTTTACTTAAAAAATTAATTGGCAACTGGTAATTTAGCAGAAAATACACGCCTCCTAATAATCGATTTGTATTTATGGAATAATTGAATACCAGATGATAATTCCCACCCCTCCCCAAAAAAAAGAAACTTTAGTGATATAGGAAACTATACTTTTCAAATCGCGTGACAAAACCCGGAGAATATTCATTCGAACGTAACTTGCAATCAACACAGGAAAAAAAATAATATTAACAATAATATAAAGATAGCATCTCAAACTCCATATTTATCTGACGTATAAAATCACAGGAAGCAGCAGAAATGGAAACTTCAAAGATCACTTTATGCTAATGGAAAAAATCAATCTAATCTCCAGAAAATCTAAATAAAAAATATCGTGTTTAAAGATATTGATAAAAATTAAAAAGGATTTTACCTTCACTTGCAAGAAATGGAGAACTCTAATCTAAATTGGGAAGGCGGTGGCGAGAGAGGAGAGAAATAGGGTTGAGTTAACTAGGTGATTGAGTCATGGGCTGGACTGGAGATAGACCATAAATGTCTGATTAATTACTTTTACCGATCTTAGCTCCTTTAAGCCTTTCTGAGGCCCAATTCAAAATAGCACAACAAAGTTGTTAGCATGTATAAGGCCCAACTGAAGAGGAGATACTAATTGCCAGGGAAAAATCAAGTGGAAATTACATAATTTCAGGTATTTCAACTTCAGTGTGCAAAAATCAGGTGAGAAGATTTTGAATCAAAATTCAGGTTGACAATGGTGGTGGTAGTCGACGGTGGTGCAGGTGGAGGATGTGGCGGATCAGGTGATTTTTGTTTCATGACTAAAAATATATTCCATGACCTTAAAACTCGATAATCTGTGACTAAAAATATAATCCGTAATCAACCATTTTGTTATCTGCGACCTAAAAATTATATAATCTATGACTTTGAAAAAATATGCGACCAACTAATTTGGAAATTTGTGACTGTGTGACCTATAAATTTTGATTCGTGACCAACTAATTTTGAAATCTGTGACCAACAAATTAATTGTGACCTACAAATTTTTTGAACTATGACCGTAAAATGATCTGCAGCTTATAAAAATTATTATTTGTGACTGAAAAATAATATATGACTATCTAAATTGTGAATCTGTGATCATATTGTATAAATTGCCGAAATCGGAGCAGTTGCGGAATAAAGCTGTGGCGGAACGGTCATCGGAATAGTCGTCGGAATAATTTATCGGAATCTGAATGGTCGCCGGAATAGTCGCTATAACGATCGTCGGAGAAGAGTGGTGGCTGGAACGGCCACTGGAATAGTCTCTGGAACGGTAGCGATGGTAGAGGTAGGGTGAGTTAATTATATTATATTAGAATTAAATATTTAATAAATTTATTAATAAAAATATTTTTAATTAATAAATAAATATATGAGTTTTGCATTTTGAAACTTAACACCTGAAAATTGAATTGTGTCAAAGTTAACACTCAATTTTTGAATTTTTCTCAAAATCCAACTGCCATCCTGAACCTTTGTGAAGTTGGGGTCTCAAACCTTTGATTAAAAGTTATGCTGCATGTACACCCCCATTTACCACTTCGTTTACAAAATTTACACTTAGACAAAATTTCATAAAATCTTCCGCAACAAACCCATTTAATCTGATCGATGCTATTCTGCCACGCAAGCATCCATGCACCAGGGTGACCAGAAACAGTTTTTTCCCTTCGATTAATGGCAACGCGGGATCCCAACCTTTCAAGCGTATGCACGTGGGGGCCCTTTTTGAACGAAAAACGTTAGTTTGGCCTTTAAATGGTCTTCCTTCTCCCTTGATCTTTATTTCTTATCCTAATTCAAAATAAGGACAAAATGGTCATTTGTGGCAAATTTGAAGGTTAAACTGGCCATTTTTTTGATTCAAAAAGGACTCGCGTGAAGGTTAGGAACTCCGGTTTCTAAAAGTCAAAAGTTTTGAAACCCTAATGTCGCGAGATTCATAGGTTAGAGACCCCTAAATGGAGTTTTCCCCCGTTGCCATCGATGTTTGTAGCATAATACTTGGCCCCTGTTTGCCATTTTTTCAACGCTCATTTTCAATCACAAATTTTCCTATAAAATAATTTTTACACGTAAACTACAAATATTTTCCTATTTTTTAATTACATATTCTCTAACATTTTATTATTTCAAAACACATTTTCCTGAAAAAAAAAAAAAATGGAGCTCAAATATGGGCTTTAAGGTGTGTGGTAAAAATGTAGCGTGTTGAAATATTTGCTCTAGTAAAATATATTATTCATGTTAATTGACACTGATATTTAGACAATATATGCACTCTACATATGACGCCAGTGTGCGAGAATCAATTTCTGGTAGAGTGACTCAAGTTTACAAAGCTCGATTAGTAGAGAAGGAAGCTCGAATTGGTTGAACTTGCTTAATTACTACTTCGATTGGTGATTTGAGTACGATTACTTGCGTAGAAGATTTCAGTTTTCAATAAACTGATACTAATATTCATATTGATGCAGTTGAGCAGATATATTATATGTTCTTCCAAAATGTACACTAACTACCTAGTAGTATATAGTAACTATCTAGCTAACGCCACGTTGATCTATTAAAACAGTTTGATTTTTTTAAATTATATTCGCCAGTAATTCACTTATATAGATATTAAGCTCTATGATTATGTGCGTAATGATTCATACTTAGTCGTTCTAGCGTATATGTCTGGTCAAGTTTTGTCTTCTATGTCGATGTCTCAAAATGGGAGTCATTCGAGGATTATCCGAGGCGTCAAGCTATTTTTTCAATTTTTTTTTGTAAAAGAGAAGTAAAAATAAATAAAAAATAAGTGACCCCACGTACGATATCAACCCTAGTCAAAACCTTCACCCAATCAGTGAGTTAGCCAGCCTTATATGAAAGCTCTTTCTGAATTGCCTTACTTTCTCTCTGTATTTACTCTCACACCCCACATTTCATCGATCTCCGGTATGTTCCATCATTATCGCCTCTCTACTTTCCTGCTTCATTTGCATAATTTATACACGCGCTAATTTCCGTTCATAATTACTTATTTGATGTTCACGCATTTTGATTTATACTATAGTAAGAACCTTTAAATGTTTGCTTAATTATTACTTGTTCGTTTAACTAAAATTAATTAATGCGAAAGTAATTGATGAGGTCTGGATTGATTTTGTTAATTGATATTCAATATAACGCACGGGAAACTTTTTGATGGTTGAAAAATGCTCGTTTTTTCTGATTTTTCAATCACTAATTTAATAGTTTTTTATTTTTGCTTTGTTAAGTGAATTATAGTAAAATCTAGGATTATTCTCTGTTATTTTAACTCCAATCTGATGGTTTGATGTGGATTTCACTCTGGAGTCAGTGCATTGAAAAACCTCTATTTGATTTTGATTATTTATTTTTTAACCATTATAGCAGTTTGCTTTAGATTTATCTTCCGAGTCAAAGGATGTACAGACCGGCATTGATTTTGGTTTCTTGGAAATTTAATGGAATTTTTTGTATTTTTTTGTTATTTTCCTGGTAATTGAAGGGAATATTGCATATTATTTCTGTTATTTGGATTGTCAAAGTCAGTGGAATTTGTGGCAATTTTTAGTTATCAAAATTATTCTTTTATTAGTAATGTATGGATCTATTATCAATTCATGACTTTTTTGTATATAAATCAAGAAATACTAGGACATAAATAAGTGCCATAAAAGCGATTTCTAATTTTAGCATATTACATTCTTCTTGGTTTTTCATTTTTGGATGTCATATGTTTTAACTGTTAATTATGTGAAAACGAAAACTTTATAATATTCTGTGTCCAAGTGCAATGCTCCAAAGATGAAGGTGTAACATGCTTAATATAAAGTTTGTTGTTTACAGATATCATTCATGTCAGATAAGCACACACGTATTTCCATTACTTCTCTTCAATGTAATGACCATTCTTTTTTATTCTCTACATTTTTGCACTGCTGATAGCTGAACGCATTTACTGTCAACTAGATGGAGCAGGTAAACTTTGTCTTCTTAGCTATCTTGTTTGTTCTCATTTTCTTATGCTTGTAATAGATTGTGACGTCTTTTGATATTGGTCGCAGTATGAAAAAGTTGAGAAGATCGGCGAGGGAACTTATGGAGTGGTGTACAAGGCCCGTGATCGCGTGACGAATGAAACTATTGCTCTAAAGAAAATCCGTCTGGAGCATGAAGATGAGGGAGTGCCGAGCACTGCTATCAGAGAGATATCTCTCTTGAAAGAGATGCAGCATGGTAACATTGTAAGGTACATTAGTAAACCACGATTAACACAGTTGCTTACACATTTCAAGAGACCAGAGATACAATGATGAAGGAAGAGTGTGAAGGGCAGGTTGTCCAACACACATGAATATACCATTGCTGATTGATAATGTTCTCTATCAATGCTATTAACAGGATTGTAGACAATTGATATGATATTCCTAGCTTTACATTGGTTTTGTTATTAGTATTATCATAGTCTTTTTTTTGTTAATTTTTTTAACAGATTATTTCTTATTCATATACTGCACGCATTAAAATTTCTCTCAATATATGGTGATAGGCTGCAAGATGTGGTGCACAGCGAGAAGCGCTTGTATTTGGTATTTGAATATCTGGACTTGGACTTGAAGAAGCACATGGATTCTTGCCCAGAATTCTCCAAGGATCCTCGTCTAGTTAAAGTGAGTGTCTTCTTTGTGCCCACTGGGGGCTGGCTAACATGAGAATGCTTTGAATTAAGTTTTTCATTGAAGAGAGCCGATGGGTTTCTATTTACTGAAGATCTTATCTAGATTTCTGTTTGCTAGTCAATTGTGTTATTAAGTCACTTCTATTATGCAGATGTTTCTCTATCAAATACTACGCGGTATTGCTTATTGTCATTCTCATAGAGTCCTTCATAGAGACTTGAAGCCTCAGAACTTGCTGATAGACCGCCGAACTAATGCATTAAAGCTTGCAGACTTTGGATTGGCCAGAGCATTTGGTATTCCTGTCAGGACATTTACACATGAGGTAAATGTTATCAATTTGATACTTTTTCCTAAAAGTTTAAGCACTCTAAATTGTCCTTTTTAGTTGTAAAGCTGAAGCAATTAGGTGCAAAAATACCTATACTTTGTTTCTAGTGTTTTTATCTCTAACACCAATCCATAAGTAGAATTTTTTACTTGACCTATCAATGCTTTTCTTTCCTATGCTGTGTGGATATTTCTTCGCAGGTGTGACAGTACAGTACACGTTGCTTGATCTATACATTGTTTTAATTTTCCTCAGCTGTGGATAAATATTTCTCTGCAGGTGGTCACCCTATGGTACAGGGCACCAGAGATTCTTCTTGGATCCCGTCACTATTCTACCCCCGTTGATGTGTGGTCAGTCGGTTGTATATTTGCCGAGATGGTGAACCAACGACCATTGTTTCCTGGTGACTCTGAGATTGATGAACTCTTTAAGATTTTCAGGTGCTACATCTTCTCAGAATATGGGGTTTTCTATTATTTGTAGCCACTTGACAGATTGTCATGTCATCACCATAAACTAAGAAACTTGTGGAGTTTAGCACAATTTGCGCATGAAAATGCTTGTAAATCTTCTTGGCTGCAATTAAATGACCTACATCATCTGTATATCTCATTTCAATGACATACAAGTTAAATAACCTTTTTCCCCCCCTCTCCTTTAATGTCCTATTTCCCATAAAGACTTGAGCAACCATAATTATACAACGATCTCATGTGAAATTCTTTATCGTTTTTTATATTCATTTCAATTTTTATTTTTTTATTACTTTTTTTTGCCATTTGTAATGAAGTATCACGGGAACTCCGAATGAAGATACATGGCCTGGAGTGACATCTTTGCCGGATTTTAAATCTGCATTTCCAAAATGGCTTCCTAAGGTAATTAAAGTTGTATGATTATTCTTTTAAATTTTTGTTCCTCATGTGAAGCATCTTCGATATAAAGTACAAAAATCTTAATTAGTGAATGCTCTAATTTGCAGGACTTGGCAACTGTGGTTCCAAATCTTGATGCAGCTGGTCTTGACCTCCTTGGAGTAAGTTCTTTTTCTGCAGTAGGGTAAAATATAACGCACACGATTTGTAAACTTGGGTTTCTAGAAAGCCTTCTTTTCAAATGTTATGGTTTGTTAGAGCATATTGTAGATTCTGCAAGCATGAAGCATCTATACTTTGCTTTGACAAAACCCAGAATATCACAGCATGAGCATGACAATTTGTTTCGTAATTCTTACCTAAACACTATTTACAATGTAGACAGAATCCTACCAACAAAGTTTGTCAGGATGTTGATTTTTAATATGATACTTGAACACATGGAATGTGGGCATTTAAAAACAATAAAATGTAATAGTGATGTGATCTGAATACAATAGTTTCAAAGATAGAGTGGCAAACCGTAATTAACATCATGTTTTGTGAAGAACCTAGTTAATTCTAGTAAATGGAGCAATAAAGTGAACATAATAAAATGTAGAATGCCCCAAACTTGATGAAAATATTATTTAGTTTGCTTTTTTATATATTCCCGTATAAAATAATGTGTTATAGCCATTCAATTAGCCCACGGAATCAGACTCACCTCCAAGTTCTTTTTAAGGTTTCCCTTTGGGTTGTGGGCTAATTTAAGGTTTATTAACATTAACTAAACTTTGTAGAGTTTTGAAGGTTACTAGGTTTGTTACCTCCATCTCTGGAAATTGAATGGTCTTGTCTTGAGACGTGTATATTATCCACTTGGTTATGCTATTTAGAGGATGTTTGGTAAAGCGTTTTCAAGATTATAAGCTGGTGACAGACTCACAACTTATAATCTGCTAAGAGCTTTACCAAACAATACATACACTACATCTATCTATCTAGAATTACTTTCGTTATTGAAGGAAACAAACAAAGAAAAGTTGATGTTTGTGTTGCTGATTCACTCTTGAGTTACTATTTCAGAAAATGCTCTGCTTGGATCCCAGCAAAAGAATCACGGCCAGAAGTGCTCTCGAACACGAGTACTTCAAGGATATCGGGTTTGTCCCCTGATTCAGTTCCTCCTTGTACTCGTGTAAATGTATATTGGTACGTGGCATCTGCGGGTTTTTATTCTGTGAGATAGATATGCGTGCTATTTAGCTGGAATTTTCCTTCTTTTTTATTCCAGGTTTAAGTCGAAGTGGTTCTGAGCAAAGCAACTCCGATATTTGCAGTTGCTAGCGCATTTAGTTTCAAATCTCGTGTGATTTCCTTTTTTGCCATTTTTTGGTGGTATTGTAACATCGTGTTGATTTTAGACATATTGGCCTTTTATCTTCTGGGCAATCGATTTGATATTGAGTGCCGTTTATTGTTATAATTTGTTCAATGCATTTTTGGGATCTACAAAATATTATCCATATGACATACCAATTGCGCCCGTGGTAGGGAGGATGAGAAATCATGGACAACTTTAAAGAAGAAAAACTGTAGAAGAGAAGAAAGCACGAATGTTTGATATGATTTACTGATATTAATGACTGGTTACAAATTCTATTTGGGCTTACTCATGTTATCATCGTGCTCTTGGTGATTTATGGGTTCGTATGGCAGGATTTTTGTTTTTGCTTTTGCTTTTTATAAAAGAATCTTTCGAGGGAGTTACTTTAGACTAATTTCCTCTTATAATCTTCTAATCAGATCAAGTATTTATAGAAAATTATTCAAAAATATTCAAAATCAACTTTTTAGTTTTAAAAGCAACTTTTTGACTTTTTAATAGTACTGTCAAATGATACAAAGTTTATCGACAATATAATATTTTCATTCTTTTACTCATTTTCATTATTCTACTCATTTTTAACCACACATTCTTCGTCAATCTACTATTTCAGAATACATTTTTTCAAAATAATGTGGTTCAAACATACCCTTGGGAGTAGGTCAAAAAGATGTTTACACAAACCCAAGCCTTCTATCACTATAAATAAAGCATATGCACCTTTTTTTTTTTCTTTCCTTTGATGGCATTTTAACTTGAAAATGAGAACGTTATAGTCCGTTTTTATGAGAAGGAAGATCAATTTGAGGGTAGATATGTAAGTCGGGGCATGAATTGGCGGGGAAAGCCCGAGGGCAAAATATCAAACCAACATTTGTGTGCTAAAATTCGTCTTGTAAGAATGGAACTATGTTATTTGACATTTTTGCCCCTTGATTATGTTCAAGTGTATTTTCCTATTTCATTAACATCTCGAATCAAAAGGAAAACCAAATGGCTGTGAGGTACTTCAAAAAGTTGCCATAAAATTTATTAACTCGCGACTAAAAAGTCACCAGAAAAATATTTATGTTTCTCGAAAAAAAATTGAATGATCAATTTTAAAACTGAATGAATTTTCATCAATGTGTTTGCAATGGCGGGATCTTTGCCTCCACTGAAATTTAAGGGAAATTTTTTTAATGATTTTTTATTTTTTAATATTATTGCTTTTGTGTTCCAAAAAATTTCGTAGTTAAATTAAACTCCCACTTATTAGAATCTAGCTTTTGTTCCATCAGTAGCGAATTCAGGATTGTTGGTGAGTTAGAGCAGCCACTAAATGCTCAAGGCTCTCGGTTGAGTGGCAGGAGCAACTTTTAATTTATTATGAGCCCAAACGATGGGTTTAATAAGTTCTTGCCAATAACCACGTCTGTTGCGTTGATCGTAGACCTTCAACGACCACAATGTCGAAATTGTTTATTAATATCTAATTAAATAATATTAAAAAATCTTCGATCAATATATAAATGTACTAAATTGTTTATTAATATCTAATTAAATAATATTAAAAAATATTCGATCAATATATAAATGTACTAACTATCATCAATTTTCAAGATCAATTTATCATTTAACACAAATCACAAATTCCCCAATTTATTATTTATTACATATCACACGTCACGGATTCACAAATTCAAAAATTCAAAAAATTTTAATTTTCATAAATCATCACAATTCACGTACTAAATCACTAATCAAATGATCAATAAATGTAAAAAATCACTTCAAGACTTCAAGTTCTTAATTAAAATTGCATCAAAATGAATATGAAAAAAAGAGAGACGCTCACAGTCACTATCAGATTCAGCGACGGGGGCTCAACGTGGAAGACAGGTCACAAACACGACGGAGGAATTCAATTAGGATAAATGCTATACATACCGACCTCAACAGCAGGCCTTTGGGCCTAATATTTTAAAATCCTTCAAAAAAGAAGGACCCAAAACAAAAGGTCCACTTTTTTTCAGAAAAATAAAATTTGGCAACCTCTCATCTCCTTCCCCGCCCTTCACGGCGAGCAGTGTTGCATTTCCAACATGTGATTTTCCGAGGGAGCTAGCACAGGCGATCGTTCTAGTGCTGGCTCCACCCCCGTGCTCCATCACTGTAGATTTAGTTGATTATCAAAAATCATATTTTACTGTTGTGTCTAACGATAGACATGCAGTTTTTTTCATTTTCAATTATATGTATAATTGATCAGAAGTACAGAAAATGGATCTCAAATATTTGATGTTTCCACATGGCTCTAAGTTGTGGTCTACTTTGAGTTCACTTTGATCTCAATTAAGTGGTCTAAATTATGTCGCAATGAACATTTTACCAGAAGCTTAATCATGGTTGGTCTCGATTGAGTTCATGTTCAATTTTCAATCTTTAAGAGGTTCACACCTCTTTTGATTTGTTCTCTCTCGATGCCAAAAAAAAAATTACAAAAATCCACTCTCAAAGTTGTTAATGATTCCCCTATTTGGTTTTAATAAAAATTGAGTTTTTTTTTTTTTTTTTAATTGGTAGATTTTGTCCTTTTTTGATAAAAATTAAAATTTAGATTTTAATTTAAATCGAAAGTCAACATTTAATTTTGTAATCCATAGTTTTTCAATTGTACACTTCATTAACTTTTATCGAAATCTATTGAAATTGAATTTTAATCCCCCATCAATCAAACAATGACTTCATATAAGTCAAACAAAAAAGTACAAAGTAGTGCCTCGGGGCACATCCGAGATGGCAAAGACAGTGCAAGGCTGGACTTGCAACCACAGGGTCGGGAGTTCGAATCACGAAAGGAGCAGCCAAGTGTTGTGGTGGAGCAGCTTGGTGTTGTAATAATCGGTTGTAGGGGGGTTCCCTTGATGCCGGAGTATAAAGCTTGCATGGATACTGACTTGATTGGGCATAACCCACGATTTACCTCCTCCCAGAGTTGAAGCACCGATGATGGACGATCCAGGAAATAGTCTAGTGTTAGTTGGAATATCTGGGTATAAAAAAAAATAAAAATAAAGGTACAAAGTAATATATTGTTTGTATAGGTTAAAAGAAGACCCTTATTGGGTAAGTTTCAATTTGCACAAAAAATTTAACAAATTGAGCTCAATTTCAAGAGAGGTTCTGTAAATTAGAGGATCTTGCGCCTTGTACATAATTGATTGCATAATTAATTATCCTTTGAATGAAGTACAAGTTTGAAGGTTGAAAAGGCGCTCAAAGGAATCTTTCTCTATATAAAAATCAGTTCGCAAAACTGAGGCTTTAGGCTGCATAATCGAGCATTAAATGGATCTTCGGCCAAGGCAGAGACAATCCTTTTCTGGCTTCACTCTAGCTGAGGTATTTTCTTCTTCTTCTTTCTTGCCTTTTTTTTTTTTAATTCCTGTTTTTGACATCCAACTTCCTTGATCGTTCAACTTTTAAGCTATTTTAACTCATTAATAGCCATTTTATGCGTTTATTTTACTGGTTCTTCGATGAATTGAAATGATTTTTCTTCAGTGCGGTTCGGGTGGGTGCATACGTTTCAAGTGATGTATACTCGTGTATTTTGTGCAAGCGTGTGGTTAATCATTCGTTAACAGTGGTATATTTTGAACTTTTGAAAAAGTTTGGTATTATTAAGTTATGGGATATCAAGATCAAAGGTGTGAGTTTAATTAATTAATAATTTATTATTATTATTATTTTGGGATTATTTTGGGTCTTTCCAGTTATATTTTCGTTGAGTTTTTGTATTAGTATATTAATGATCTAGTAAGTTGCTTGTGATTGGTAACCAGATTTTCTGATAATATAAATAAAAGATTAGCTCAGCAGCCTCAGCCTTCAGAATTAATTAGGTAGATTTTTTGCTGTTTGAATCATGTGCTGGTGAATTCTTCACACATCAATGATTTATTCCTTTTTGTTGTTCTAAACAATCGAAAAGAAAAGTACGTAATTAGGATTGTTACAGTTATTTCTCATTTCTTTATCAGCTGTGGTTCTGAATTCTTCCGTGGCAGAGTCATGAAAGTTGAAATTGTTAATTGTAATTGAACGAGTCTGAACACTTGAATTGCTCCAGACACTTGATATCATTCACAATTTGTTATCCGGAAATTTTATGTCAAATTGGGCTATTTGCAATATTGTATGAAATTTGGACCATTGGGGAACTTATCTTTTGTCATCAACCGAACAGGTTGAGAAAATGGAGCATTTACATAAAGAATCTAGCGAACAGTCTTTGAATGAGGAGGTTTACAAGAAACTGGCAAGACTTTTCAAGTGAGCATCTCATGTGTGAATTAAGTATTTGTTTAGAGCATTAGTTCTTGCTTTAGTAAATATTTTTTTGGCGTTCCATTTTTTATGTTTGCAGTCGTTCCAGTGGTCGTGCTGGAAAACCTGTTGTGAAGTGGACTGAGGTTTTTGTCTTCTGCTTTTCGATTAACTAGTTCCACCATAACTTGAATTCTCTCTTTTGCTTGAATACTTGTATCACTCATATTACTTGTTTTTAGGTTCAAAGTTGGTTTGAGGACAGGCAACGACTTGGTCCCTCTAGAGAGACTTCAAGGGTTGCAGCTGAAACTGCTTCGATACCTGAAGGTGCAAATTCTTGACACGTTTTTCAGCTTGTACCTAATATCTGGATACAATTCTTGGAAGTGGATTCCTCTGCTTGTAATAATTTATCTTTAAAGTTCAGGCTTTTAACAATTGCATCATAAGTTACTGATGTGACCTCTATTTTAGAATGTCTTTATTCTCTGTCCCTTTTTCTTTATCATGCTTGGAGAAGTTTGTTATTCTTTCCATGTTGTCTTTCAGCTTGCTAATTTATCTTATATTCCACCCTGGGTTGTAGAGGGAGAGTTGCTAAGTTTGTTCTACTTACTCCTTCCCACAATATGAGAAGCATATTCAGAAACCAACTTTTTGTGTGTCTTCACTTTGATTTGAGAATGAGATTGACATACTACTATATAGATTTTCTAATTGTTGTTGCTTTGCTGGCAGTGGTAACTAATGAGCCAAGAACAGAACATCATGGCAGCATCTAGGTAGATATACTATAATTTGCATTAGGATTCAATATATTTTATCCTTGTTACAAGATTACAATATATCAATAGACTTCACTTATCCTTTATAGTGAGAGCTGTATATAAATTATTAATTGGCAAGACCTTTTCCCACCCGATGAAAATGTTACTTCTAACTATCCAGTTGATGGATTCTTTCCTTTGCTTTCTCTCTTTCTCCCACTCGATGAATATGTTACTTGATTTTTGTATGATTGTTACTACTAGTCCTTATAAGCAAAATTATTTTTCCAACCTGCATAATATGTTGCAAAGAAGTTGTGTGCTAATTATACTTACTGTTTTTCATGCCATTGCTTTGAATGACTGAAGATTTACTAAATCTCAAAATATTCCTTGCAGTATTAGGTAATTTAAAAATTACAAGATCACAACTAACATTGTTTGGGTCACAGGTGAGAAAGATCAAGATCTATCTAGGCTGGAATTTGAAGCGCTATCATCAAAAGATGGGGCATGGTAAATCCATATTAGTACTCACGAAAGGTCTTTTATGTAAAGGGAGGTCATTATTGTTGAATATGCACAATTTTTTTTTTAACTAGCCTCACCTCATGCCTACATGTTTACTATTTCCTCTTTTTTTTTTCCCAGTTAAATGAGGAAAAAATTCTTTGAGCTTTCTAAGTATGAGGAAAATATTTGAATTATTGCAGTAGTTAAACATGCGGCACATTTCTTAATGATGTCAGAGTAACTAACCTTTGCCCACCGAAAATTGATTCTTGTGTTGGATGCTCGAATAAAATTAAACTTTAAACTGCGAGCACTGGCATAAAAACTTTCTTTGCAGTTGAATTTTCAGTTTTAATGTATGATGCACATGTACTCATGATTTGCAGCATAAAATCTGCTACTATAGGAGGGATAACTTCAGAACATATTGTTATGAATTATGGGCATCGATCACTTCAGTTTAATATTTTTCATCATTGAGGAGGTTGATAAATTGTGTGAACAGATTCAAAGATCCTAACTTCATTTGTTAATCAACACTATATATCACTGGCTGCTTACTCCATGTTATCTATGCCACCTGGTTATTGCCAGTAAAAGTAGGAATCAAAATTTTCAATTAATTATAATCGTAACATTTTTTAATGTTCTTTCTGCAGGTACGATGTTGAAACATTTTTATCACACAGATTTCTAAGTTCTGGTGAAGTTGTGAGTAACTATTTAACTCATGTATTTTCATCCCATGGAGAATGGTTAACTAAGCTTCAAAGGCTTAATTATAAGGAAATAACTAAAGTTTAACAAAAAATAAGTTTTTCATTAGACAAAGTTGGAAATAAGTAAGTTACTCTTTTTGAAAGTAACGCAAGAGTTACTTCCGAAAATTATTAACTTTTTTTTCACTTAAAAGTGCGAAAGAAGTCAGTTATCCAAACATATTTGGATATAAAAGTATCTTTTTTTAAGCTTAGCCAAACATATCATAGCTAGTAGATGGTGGATGCTGCTCATTCTCTAGATGGTGTTCATTGAGTGTTGCTAGCTTGGAAATCTTGTTCAATTAATATCAATTAGCTTGTGGTGATAATAAGGTTTTTTCGAAATACCGCAACGGAATCTGCTTTGCTGCTGTATTTTGTAAAAGAGGGAATTGAAAGTCCAAATTAAATGCAGAAAAAAATTTCTCGTCTATTTATGAACTCAAGTTTGACAGATGTCTGTTCATTGTAGGAATTTCTTGTAAGATATGTCGGTTTAGGGGCAGAGGAAGACGAATGGGTAAATGTACGGAACTCTGTGCGAGAACGCTCTGTCCCTTTAGAGAATTCAGAGTGCCAGAAAGTCAAGGTTGGAGATCTTGTTGTGTGCTTCCAGGTAATCCTTTTTCGTTTATATACATTTATTCTTCCCCTGTACCACTTCCCGACCAATTGTGGGTAACACGTAATTCATAGATACCATCAAGAGAGGATTGGTTGGCCGAGGAATCATAAAAATGGACTAGAAGGGGAAATAGAGATCCCAAATAAGGAGCAAGTTTGCCTTCACAAGACCAAAACACAAAAATTCGATTAATTGGCCGTAAAACTAGCTTAACAGGCTATGGATGAAAACGATCCATGAATACAAATTGGCATGTTAGGTTCCATCCAATAGTGCAAATTTCACCTCGACTATCAGTTCATTTATAAATTTAGAAACAACAAATTTTTAGTATATAAATAGGATCCCTAACTTGTATTCCATTATGATGACGGGTTTCAGGAGAGACGAGATCAAGCAAGGTATTATGATGCTCATGTTTTAGAGATTCAAAGAAAATTGCATGACATAAGAGGTTGCAGATGTATTTTCTTGATTCAGTACGACCATGATAAGACAGAGGTGTGTACTCTTTGGTCGTTAATGTCAAATTCACAAATATATGGTTTCTATGTGTCATTATCTATTGTAATCTTTTGCTTTGCTAGGAGGAAGTCCGTTTGAGGAGATTATGTTGCCGACCAAGTATGCTAGTAGAATTAGAGAAGGATTAGCTATGAGAAATGAAATTCGCTTTTCTTGTATATTCTTGATAAAACATCTTTTCTACATAGATGTAGGAGGAATGTGTTGTGAATCTAATGGGCCAAATGGAATTGAAAATTGAAGATGGTTGAGAAGTCAAATTCTATCGGGATTAGCTATAAGTCAAGCTTGTTGAGCATCAAAAAGAAGGTTTCAATAATTTCGATATCAGATGAAAAAAAATACTATGCTTGGGGTTTATTTCCAATTGTCTCATTTGGCCTAGAATTGATATGCTTATAAACTTTTAAGTTTTAAATCAAATTGATTTTGATTGAGCTTTTCCTCTAAATATGTTGCAAGTGGAATTTTCTCTACCCTTCTTACCCTCGAAAAGCATAAATATCTTATCGTACATGTGTGAACGATAATAAAAATGTTAACGACTAGTTTAATATTTTGGTTTACCTTTTACATTCTAAGAGCATGTTTGGTACAGTTTAAAATCCAATTAAAATTGAAAATATGGCCGTTATTGGGTCTCACCCGTCTAATAAAAGTTAATAATAACGGCTATATTTTCAATTTTAATCTCTACCAAACACTATCTAAGTATTTGATACTTTTAACTTTTGCAGTTATTTCGTATTTTAATTTTTAATGAATTTTCCTACTTTGTATTGTCAATCTTGCACGGCAAATTCTCTCTGTCTCGTGCTCCAGACTCCATCGTATTAGCCACTTGAACATAAATTTCATCTGAACCTCTATAGGGTGGTTTCAAGATCAAAATTCCTTATTAAGGGTGTGTTTGAGCCACATTATTTTGGAAGAATATATTCTATAATAATAGATTGATGGAGAATGTATAGTTGAAAAAGAAGAAAAAGTTATTGATGTGATGAAAAATATTATTTTATTGAAGAATGTGTGGTTGAAATGAGTAGAAGAATAAGAATGAAAATTTTAATGCAACTCAAACATGGGCTAATTGTTCGATATTAACTATTAACAAGGAGTTCAATTTCTGGTTGTAAATGAGATATAATGGGATCGCTTTTCTTATTGATTTTTTGAGTTAATTTGGATCGTTTCTGTTGGGTTTAAACATACCCAAGAATGCAGACAGAGATTAATAATACCTAAAATAATGCAAAAACAAGAACAACATACTCAAGAATACACACTGCAGATAATAAAATAAACACAAAATGTTAACATAGTTCAGCTATGCCTAATCTGAGGGGCTCGGCTACCAGCCCAATCCACTAGTGCACCAAGGAAACCTTCGGGAGGAGAATATTTACAAATGGAACCAAAATCAGACTAATAATCAAGTTCTAGTCATAGATCGAAAAAAATCTCTTAAAACTTCACTACAAACACTCAACACCTATCGCATAAATCTCGAACAGAGATTAATCAGAATAGCCAAAAATTAGATTCAAACCACTGTTGATTATGTGAAGAGAGAGCCTTAGAACAATTGAAGAAGGATTATAGTCAATGGAAGAAAAGCCACGCAGAATGCCGGTAACCAGAGAACCCTTTCTTCTTCTCTCTCTCATCAACCAAAAACGAATGAAAGAATAATAAGCCAACCAATCTCTCCAACCCGTAAAAATACGACCCAACAAATTCAAGCCATTGGATCAGATCAACAGTCCAAAAACATAGAGAGAAAACACAATTCGGGTATGGGCTAAATAACCAATCAGAAACGGCCATGTGGACTCAATTAGAAGAGATGCAATTTTGGAAGCACGTTTTTAACTTTCAATCTTCACATTGGTTCCAAAAATGTAAACTCCCTACAGTATGCTTAAATGGTGCACTAATATGTGGAAGGGTCCATCATCATCGCCCGACACCTGTAAAAGATTAACCAGTATCAATATGCAGTAGATATAAACAAACTCTAAACTTATTCAAAGGTAGAATTTTAGTTTCCATATTAGATAGATTCACATTAGTATGAATTTTTTCAAGTATAATCTCACCACATGCAATTTTCTCACATATAAAATAATATTTCACCTCAATATGCTTCGACCTTTCATGATAAACATGATTTTTGCATAAAAGTAAAACACTTTGGCTATTAGTGAAAATAGTAGGTGTTTCATGTAAAAAATTCAACTCTTAAAATTCTGTTTAACCAGAAATCTAGTCATACGACTATTGTTGGTGACTATAGACCTATATCTTGTTGTAATGTTTTCTACAAGGTCATTACTAAGATTCTCGCATCTCGATTGAGGCCTATCTTGGGGAGCATAGTCAACAAAGCTCAATCCGCATTCGTGGAAGGGATGAGTATGATAGAAAACATCCACCTTGCCCAAGAGCTCATGAGACAATACAATCATAAGCGGGTTGCCCTTAGACGCTTGCTTGAGGTAGATTTACGCAAGGCGTATGATTCGGTGGATTGGGGATTTCTTAAGCAAATGCTTGAGGGACTTCACTTTCCTCCAAGATTCATAGGTTGTGTTATGGAATGTGTCACCACTACTACTTATTCCGTGGCTTTGAATGGAGGAATACATGGCTTTTTCAAAAGAGCGAACGGAACACGACAAGGTGACCTTTTATCACCATTTTTATTTGTCTTGTGCATTGAATACCTATCGAGAATACTTAAGGTAACCACGAAGGAGAGTGATTTCAATTTTCATCCTAAATGCGGTCCGCTTAATATTGTGCACTTAGCTTACGCGGATGACCTTATGCTTTTGCTAGAGGAGATACCAAGTCGGTGAAAATTTTGATGGATTGCCTTAATAATTTTGGGAAGGCTTCGAGATTGAGGATGAACAACTTGAAGTCCAGCCTATTTACTGCTGTTGTTTATGGCAAAGATCTTACAAATATCCCTAAGGGGACTATGCCCTTTCGCTACTTAGGGATTCATCTAGCCTCCGAAAAACTTAAGGTCAGCAGCTACGCCCCGTTTTTGGACAAAATCGCTGCCTACATTAGTGTTTGGACGCGGTCATCTTTGTCATATGCAGGCATCTCGGAATTAATTAGAGCGGTGCTTCAAGGAGTGGAATGTTTTTTGGCTCTCTTTATTGCCTATCCTAGCCACAAATATTTCAAGAATCATTGGTCTCTGTCGAAACTTCCTTTGGGGTCAAAGAAGCCTTTGGTTGCTTGGAAAGAGCTGTGCTTACTGAAAAATGAAGGTGGATTGGGGTTTCGAGACATGAAGTGCTGGAACGTTGCACTATTGGCAAAATCAGAGATGCACTTAAGCAGGTTTCTGGCCAGTACACATTAAAGCATACTGGGCAAATTTTCGGCCAGCTCATGGGCATTAACGGGGGTGAATTCAGTGTGACCAAAGCCTATGAATTTTTTCGACCGGAAGCTATTGTTTGATACTGGACTAAGGAGGTATGGAAACACTTTATTACACTGAAGCATTCTTTCACACTTTGGTTGGGAGCTAAATCCAGGTTGCTTACGAAAGACAAGTTACACTACCTGAAAATTAATAGAAATTGCAGCTTTTGTAACTCATGTGAGGAGACATGCAACCACTTGTTCTTTGAATGTCCCTTTTCCGTGAGTATTTGGGAAAGGATCAAGACATGGTTGGGCATCACTAGGGCTATGACCCCCGTTGCTAGCGTGTTGAAGTGGATGAAAAAGGAGTCAAGAGGCACTTCATGGCGGAATAAAGCTAAAAGAATTGCATTAGCTAGTTCCGTCTACTATATTTGGATGGCAAGGAATAAAATGGTGTTTGAAAATCTTATTCCCCATGCCGAGAGCATGGTATGAAGAATCAAAACACATTTATACAAAGTCATGATTACTTTGTATCTTAATGTTTTGATTTGTTACGAGTCACTTGTTATGAGTTGATTTCTATTCTCTTTGCTTTGATTGTTTTTTGTTTTGATTACTTGGGTATGCCCATAGTTATTGTATTTCCATTGTAACTGCATTGTTGATTCACCCGGAGCACTTGTATACCGATTTTGATCAATATAATTAATTTTACGGATCAAAAAAAAAAAATGGCCCTCCTTTTCTACTTCCAAATCGAGCAATCTCCCTTCCCATTGAATTGTAACAATTCGACCTTCGAATCCATCACAGATTCTGTAAAAGAGTGGCTATTACTTGTGGACATAAGTGGTTTTCAATCTAAAAATCACTTAAGTTGCAGAAAAAAATTTCGTGCGATGTATGACAAGTAAGCAGAACACCGAATGAAACAACAACACTATTAAAATATGCAAAAATTGAAGTAAGAACAAGATAATCAATAACTGAGTAAACACAGTTGGTACTAAACACACTCAGATTGATTATCAGAGAATAAACCATAAATGTGCTCCTATTTCAGTCATCAAATTGATTCAATATGCAATTTACAGTATTGACAGAATTACAGAATTACACTCAGAGTTTGTTTGGTAGAGATTAAAATTGAAAAACTAACTGTTATTATTGACTTTTATTAGACGAGTGTGATCCAATAACGACTATATTTTCAATTTTAATCAACTTTTTAACTCTCCAAACAGGCTGGCTCTCAGCATGTAAATCACAGTATATCAACAGAATTTACAACGTGATACTCAGCATATATATCAAATTACCGACATGAGGTAATTGAAATGATCTTACCAATAATACTGTGTACTACAATATTTAATAAATCGTTGACAATTCCGAAGAGGAATTCAGCACCTCACAATCATTCAAGAGCTCGTTCAAACTTTTACAAGGTACTACACAATTGAATAAACGAATCAATACGAAAAGAAAATGAAAACTAGAATTGACAAACCCTTGCCCAGGGCCTTGCGAGGCTCTGATACCATTTGTTGGGTTTAAACACACCCAAGAACGCATATAGAGATTAATAATATCCAAAATAATGCAAGAACTAGAACAACACACTGCAGAAAATAAAATCAACACAAAAAATGTTAATCCAGTTCGGCTATGCCTAATCCGAGGAGCTCAGCTACCAGCCCAATCTACTAATGCACCAAGAAAACCTTTTAGAGGAGAATGTTTACAAATGGAACCAAAATCAAACTAATAATCAAGTTCTAGTCATAGATTGAAAAATATCTCTTAGAACTTCACCACAAACACTCAACACCTATCGCATAGATCTCGAACAGAGACTAATCAAAATAGCCAAAAATTAGACTCAAGCCACTGTTGATTATGCGAAGAGAGAGCCCCAAAACAATTGAATAAGGATTATAGTCTATTGAAGAAAAGCAATGCAGAATGCCAATAACCAGAGAGAAACCAGAGAGCCATTTCTTCTTCTCTCTCTCATCAACCAAAAACGAATGAAAGAATAATAAGCCAACCAATCTCTCCAACCTGTAAAAATATGGCCCAACAAATTCAAGCCATTGGATCAGATCAACAATCCAAAAACATAAAGAGAAAGCACAGTTCAGGTATGGGTTAAATCAACCAATCAGAAACGGTCATGTGGACTCAATTAGAAGAGTTGCAATTTTGGAAGCATGTTTATGACTTTCAGTTTCTAATCACAATATGAGTTGATTTTTGTGAAGTGAGGATTTCAATAGTCACACTACTAGTTGAGTAGTACACGATTTACTTATTATTATTATTATAGTACGTGATTTACTTTTTCTAAGAAAATGTGCATATCATAATATGTCTTTGTTTGTTTTAAATGTAAGGGAGGTGAGGATGAATTGAATATATTCGATCATAGGTAAAATTTTATGAAGAATCATGAAGATTAAATTTATCATTAATCTCCAACTATTAGTACAATTTCTTTTAACTATGATTTTGTTTTACATTTGACAATGTAGGTATTTCGTAGTTGAGATTTATCGTCTAGTTGAGTTCAAACTGTTGGGAAGGAGCTTGGTTTGGTTATTGTTGTGAAACATTCTAAGCATGGTGAGTACGAATGCGACTCTAGTATTCACTTTGAATGTGAGTGTAGTGAAAAATATATTAAACATAAACATCTTTCTAACCATGAATCGAATCGGAAGAGATCTATTAGAACATGTAAATGAGAGTGCCCGTTTGAGCTAAATGGTGTAAAGTCGTCGAGCGAGGACGATTCGATGGTAAAGGTACTATATGGAATGCACAATCATCATTCAACGCAGCATTTATAAAGACAATCTCATGTGACAAGATTAACAAGTGAAGATGACACGATTATAGTAGTCATGTCAAAAAGCTTAGTAAAATCAAGGAACATATTAATGACTTTGAGAGAACGAAATCTAAAGAATGTTAGCACTATGAAAATTATGTATAATGCACGTGCGATGCATAGATTGATTGAGAAGGCATGAAAATCAAAATGCAAAAGTTAATGTGAAATTCAGATAACAAACCTATATCGAATGGCATATGTGTTAATTTCACAAACAGTCACTTGAGTTACGTCAAAATCACAAAACGATTTAAAACTTGCACTAACGGTCACTGAAGTATCATGTGTTTTTACAAACGGTCACGAATTCAGCCAAATTCGCCAGAGTTGTGGTCTATTCTTGGGTGGGTTTCGTAGAGGGGAGTGAGGGCTTCAAGGTGGTGTGTTAGTCCGGTGGTTTGTTGGCCGGAAAGTGGTGAAATTTCGTCCCAAAGTGGCAGCTAGCAGTTTTCTGCTGTGCGAGCGGCCTACTTTGGGAAGAAATTTCGGCCAAATCTGTCAGAGTTAGAGGCTATTCTTAGGTGGGTTGCATGGAGAGCAGTGATGGCTTCAAGGTGGTGTGTTAGTCCGGTGGTTTGGTAGTCGAAAAGTGGTGAAATTTCGTTCCAAAGTGGCGGCTGCCAGTTTTGTGCTGTGCGAGCGACCCACTTTGGAACGAAATTCCGGCCAAATCTGCCAGAGTTAGGGGCTATTCTTGAATGGGTTGCGTAGAGGGCAGGGAGGGCTTCAAGGCGGTATGTTGGTATGGTGGTTTTAATGGTCAAAAAGTGGTGGAACTTCGTCCTAAAGTGGAGGCTAGTAATTTTGTGCTGTGCGAACGACCCACTTTGGGACCAAATTCCGGCCAAATTTGTCGGAGTTAGGGGCTCTTCTTGGGTGGGTTGCATAGAGGGCAGTGAGCTTTAAGGCAGTGTGTTGGTCTGGTGGTTTTGGTAGCCGAAAAGTGGTGGAATTTCGTCTCAAAGTGGCGGCCGAATATGGTTTTGGGGAGGGTTTTTGATGATTTTTACACTTGAGGCCCTCAAGGTTATATGTTCACGTGTTTTATTCATTTAAGTTTGAATTAAAATCATAATGGTCTTTCAGCGACCGTTTGTAAAAGCACATGATACTTCAGTGACCGTTAGTACAAGTTTTAAACAATTTTCAGAGGCATTGGAACATTTCCAAGGATCTTCATTGAGTAAGTATAATGAGAAGAGAAATGTAACACTTATACACTTGGTACATAATCTCCTACTCAACCCTTTCACATGTGTGTGGACCACGCAAGGTGGGTACATTGTGGGGCCCACACACATGTGAGAGGGTTGTGTAGAAGATTGTGTACAAAGTGTGTACAAGTAGCAATTTTGTAAGGAGAAATTCACGGTGCTTATGAACTTCAATAATGTCACGACAAACAAGTAATCGATGTAATATATATAATTTATTTGTATAACAAACATTTTTTTTATTATTATTATCTATGTACGTGACTAAAATATATTATTTGTGCAAATATATCCATTTGTTCACAAGTTTATTTTGGGCACATTTTTTTCGGTATACTCTGGCTTTCTTACCACCAAGTTGTGTCACTAATTACACTCTCTGCCCAATATAAATTACTCTCTCATTCCACAGTCAAATATCACTTAGCTTAAGAAATTATTATCTCAAAGCACGTAAAATATTAATGTTGTAGTTGTTTAGGCGGAACCAATTACACACAAATTACTTCAACAACAAGAGAATCTCCACAAGCACTTAATATTATAGAACCATGTCGTTTTTGCTACGAAATATAATACATTTAAGGTTCCTAGTCCACACTACAGCAGTTTCTAGTGAATGCCTAAGGACTAAATTCAGAGCTATAAATCATAAATATTACCCACCACCTTGAAAGTTCTATGATCAAATAAATAAATACATTTTTCAGATTTTACTTTACCAACAACTACTGGCATGTTCTAGATCATGCGAGACTTAATCGCTTCTCCATCCAATCGATGATATCCTGAGCTATATCTTCTCGCTCTGGCTCGAACAGGAGGTCATGCAAGAACCCTTCATAGAGTTTTATGTCCTTAAACTTGGATGCTGCCTCATTATACAAATCCTGAGAAGCCAATGGATCAGTGACTTTATCAGCTGTTCCATGAAGGACTAAAAAGGGGACCGTGATAGACTTGAAATTGCGCGTTAAGTAAGATGAGATGCGCAAAATTTCGTGGCCTGTTCGGACCCTTATGGGTCCAGTATAGACCAATGGATCAGAGTACTTGGCCAAAAGTGCTGCAGGATCCCTGGAAACTGGAATGCCTTTCTTGTTAGCACCTTTAAACTGGAACCTCGGAGCCACCAGTGAGAAAATTGGTGCCACAGCCTGCATAAATATGCGCATAAAACATTTATCATGCAAGAGGTTCCGGGTTGAAATTATTGACATTATAACAAGGCAATCGAGCAACTAGTCAGGTATGTAATTTGAGATGCTTAATAAAGAAAACTAAAAGACAATTTATAGGTTCAAATTCAGCATAAATTGAAGTCTTACACCAACAATAGGATGGGCTGGCTTAACGCGCAATGCTGGTGAAGTCAATATGACTCCCTCCAGCATTTCTTCTATAAGTGGATACGAAGCAGCCTGTTCAAAGAAGCATAATTTCCAACATTCAATTGTAAAATTATAAATAGCAGAATGCAACACAAAGATGAAAAAAGAATTGACTTAAAAGAAGAAAAGGATCTGAGACTAGTATTTGGCCCAGTTGAAAGCCTTACCTTCAAAACCACTGCTCCTCCAGTCGAATGACCAAACAAAAAACACGGTACACCTGGGTTCTCCAATTTAATATTCTCCAGGAAAACCCCCTGTTTAAAACAGTAAAATACACAATGTTAAAATCCAGATTATTTATACCCGCGTTGTTAATTAAAAAGGCAAGGTACTCCAACAATGTAGACCAAATTAGCGTAAGTCATGGCCCATGAAGCCAAATGTGCATGAGATTTAAAAAAAAAAAAAAAAGAAGCTAAATTACCGTGTCTGCAACGACGTGATCCAGTGAAGGCACATATCCATGCAATCCATCACTTCCTCCATGACCTGCCATCCGAATATATATACTTTTTGAGATGGAAACTATCATAACAATTGACTAAAACTTGCATAATTTCCTAACGTCATGAAAACTTGGTTTTTCAAGTCAGGACCAAGATCAGTCTATCAAAGCAGAACTGAAAGGGGTGAAGTTTAAAAACAGATAACTAACAATTTTGAATAACTTCATCATAGAAGAAATATAAGGAAGGAAACAATATCACTCTAAAATCCAGTGTTCTAACTTCTAAAAAGAGGTGCCTAGGCGCGCTTCTTTTATGCTTTTTTCTTTAATTATTAAATGAATTTTAGATTGATTTAAAAATCAAAAATAATTTTAAAATAAGAAAAGGCTTTTAGCCTGAAGCTTGACTTCCACGCCTCACCAACGCTTTTTAGAACAATGCTAAAATCATTGCAGGAGTGTAGAACAAGGGTAAACGTGAAATGGAATGAGAGCATCGACTGGAAATTTGGATCCACAAAACGTACCTATCCAGTCCATTGCATAGACCCCAAAGTTGTAGGAGATCAATTGCTTGGCAAAATTACAGTAGCGTCCACTGAAAAATAAATGCGAGAACTGTAAATGTCAACCAACTCATGAATGATCATTCCATGGAATTAACACCAAAAAGAAAACAAGCAATTAACATAAGAAAAAAAACCTGTGCTCGTTAAGCCCATGTATGATGATCAAAATACCCCTGAAATGGAAAGTGGCCTTTGTAAGAGAAGTTCAGGAGCCAAAAACAAACAGCAGGCAACAGCTAAATTCAAGAACTAAACATCTTCTAAATTAGAATACCACAAAAGAACAGAGACTAGCAACAGCTTAGTCCCTTGTTCCTTTCTTCAAGATCAAATCCAGGTGTTCCAGAATTTTATCCAAGAACAAGAATTCACTAAATGAAAGACAGTTACAAGCATTACAATAATTGGTTTTTTTGTAATTGGTTTTCATTGTAAAATGGTTGACAAAAGAATTGCAGTAATTGGTACTAAATACACAAGAAAAATATCAAGTGATAGGACCAAAGTTTCATGCTCAATAATTCAATATCACAACATCCAGAATATAAAAGAATTTTTAATCATCAAAACGAATAAGCATTACAATCAGTATTCAATTTATATTCACCTTTACAGTATTACAGGCTTTTCTATTCGCTTACACTAGGCGATAATATCTCCTTCCAATTAAAACTCATCAGTCGTCATGCACTTTGTTACAATTGTCTACACAAAAATCAATCTATATATATCAGGTGGTCATCAGCAGTGTTGGTTCAGTATCGCTGCTCAAGTCCTTACCTTTCATCTTTTACAAAATGAAGTTAATAAACATTAGGAGGATGCAGTACTTTCCAATGTACGAATATTATATCCACCAAACAGTATGAAAATGAGGGCAGGTGAGTATGGAAAGGTCATGGATAACTCAGTCAAAAAAGAATTTTTTTTGAAGAGAAACAAGAACATTAAGAACTACTTTTTGTTTTATACCTGTAATTATCACTTTATAGAAAACCTTTAATTCTAGAGTATTCATGGTATTTGCTTATGTATCATGTTAAATCTTCTACATTCAAATGACCTCACAAATTGCTAGACATTACCCAAGCCGTGTTAACTAAAACTGAGAAACAACTACTTCACACTCACACTCATCATTCAAATAGGAGCCATGACTGATAGAATATGACTGCAAATATGCTTACACATAAGATGCATAAAGCCATAAACACGAAACGGAAACACCAAATCACACAAGAAACATAGAAACTTGTACTTGAAAAGGTAAGCTATAACAAATTAAGAATTATCACCTTCCTTCCAACAAAACCCCCAATATATTCGTAGTTTACATGTTTAGAATTATATATACATGTGTGTAGGTACAAACAAAACTCAAGGACCGTACTTTTATTTTGAAGACTAAACCGAACTGGAAAGATAAAAAAATATTTCCCCAGGAAAAATAAAAATAAATAAGAAACTGCAATTGATACGGTACAAACGAATAAAATATCAAATTTAACCCCTGGAAAATCAAAGTTCTCGATTTCATGCACCTACAAACAGAACTAAAGAAACATACTTTAATCCATCGGAAACCGGGAACCACGACCGGCAGAAGAGAGCATTCCGTCGCGCACCGTAAAACAGAAACGTAGTCCACTGGCACCGGCTGTTCCAGTCACCAGTATCCTCCACCATCATCTCTACATCCTCCGCGAGTGCCCTACGCCTTAGCGTATCCTCCTCATCTCTCCGAAGACCAAACTTTCTCCGAGTCTCCGCCCTGGGGGACTGAGGCGGAGAGGCGGTAGCTGAGGACGACCGGCGATGGCGGCGAGGGAATATTAGGACGATCCATACAAAAAACGAGTAGATTAACAGGACAGAATTTCTGAAGGCATTATAGGAAATGATCGACCGTCGGAGGTTTCTGAATAGCGGAATTATGCGGCCGCTCGCACCGGAAGTTAACTCCTCCACCTGCACCGCCGTCTCCATAATGTTGAGAGAGACGGTGAAATTTAGGGGGAGAAAATGTGAAGGATTTGCCGATGTGGTCATATATGTACAGAAATGGAAAAAGATATCGAGAGAGAAATTACGCGCGTTTAGCAAAAGTCTAGAGAGAGAGAGAAGAAATTATTCAACGTTTGAATAATTCTTTACTTTCGCTTTCGTACCATTTCACACACATTCAAATAATAAAATATTATATTATTTAATGTTTGTCCTTAGGCAACTTTGATTCCGCAAGTGGGTCCCAGACTATGAAAAAATTCTATAATTTTTTAATAATATATATTTTTTGTTTGAAAATTTTCCCGTTGTTAAATTAGGGTACCCAATGACTTTAAACTTTGACTCCGCGACTTTTGGTAAGAGATTAGGAAAATGATGAAAGAAATCCAGGAAAAAAAATATAGCATGTTGTGTCATAACTTGATTGTATGATTTTTGTTTTTATTTTTCAAACTGAACAATTGTGTTTGAACACGTGAATTCCCTGGATTTGAGCTTGGATATGTAGCATTGTTCGATTGATTAAAATTCATAATAATAGTATTTCAGTAAATTTTGATAAAAATTAATAAAATACGTGGTTAAAAATGGTGGAACCCATAACTTAAATCTTTATCAATTTATTTTATTTTTAAACTAAACCAAATATAAACTTTGTATTATAATTTGTCCATTAGGAAACCAATTTTTAAATTTCTTACACGATAAACAGAGAAAAGAATTGGATAAATGGATTTTTATCGTAAAAACTTGCCCGTCTCAAAATTCTTATCAAAACATTGTTGAATTAAAAAAAAAAAAAATTAATATATATATAGACAAAAGTCGTGAGCTACAATTGACTTTAATGCCGTAATTTCCCTTTCAGTCGCGGTCCATCACAAGAATTAGCCAATGTTCGGTAGGAATTAAAATTTATATTTTAATCCAAGTTAAAGTTAACACTTAATTTTAACCACATATTTGATAGATCTTCTAACTTTTCAACCACATATCTCATCAACTTTTATCAAAATTTACTAAAAATTTGATTTTAATCCCATCCAAACAGGGCTTAATATCACAAGAATATGAAATTATTTCCATAAAGAAAGATTTTTTTTTTTTGAAATCCAACTTTGTGTTTTTTCCTTGAATAAAGATAGAAACAAATCCTTTGGTTTTTCAATTTTACCTAACAAGTAGACCCATAGATATCAATGACCATATAAACCAAGATTTGAAAGAAACATAGTAAGATTGGCAGTTCTCTCACGCTATATCTGTTTATTTTTTGACACTAAAATCCCGTTTGGTATCAATTAAAATTTGAATTTAATCACATATTTCATTAGACCAATAATTTTTCAACCACATTTTTCATCAATTTTTATGAAAATCTAAGAAAAATTAATTGTATTCTATACCAAACATGGCCTAAATTAGTTTCTTTATGTGGATGAAATTGGTGGCTCTAATTGATTTGTGCAATTGTTGGGTAGGAGTCTAAATACTACACGCATCAAGCCATCAACTATATATATAGAATGATTATGTACCACAATTCTCATAAGCAATCTTTTTGAGATGGTTAAAGTTAGTAAAATTCAACACGACGAGAGGACTCTTGATTTGCACAATTTTCTTTGCTCTTTCTTGAAAATCACTGGCATACCAAACTTATTAATCAAAATTGTGAATCGTGTTCATAGAAAGGTATTTTTTTTTTTGATAACCGTGAATGTCTGGGCCGGCTTGCACGCACCTCGACTAATCCCACGAGACCCTGAAATTTACAGCCGTTTCTCACCTCAGTGGTCCTGAGAGGACTCAAACTGATGACCATTTGGGAGCAAACCCAAGACCTGGCCAATTGAGCTACCCCTTGGAATTGTGTTCATAGAAAGGCATATATCTTTCTTTTCTATTTTGATCGAATTCTATCTAATAATTTAAGAAAAGAGCGATACAAGATTTTAGATTTCTTAGTGACGCATTATGTAAGCAATAAGAGAAGGAGATCACACTTGGTTTGATTGAATTTAAAAGTTTTTTTCTTTTTCTATAAAAAGTAACATGGACAAAACATTTTTTGTTGTTTCATACCATTGAAGATATTCGCTATAAGATCTACATATGTTTTTACGGGATCACCTGTCATTCTTCAAACTCGATTGAAATATTTCTACCATTGCTTTCTAAAAGCAATATGTCTTACCAATTTTAACGGCTAAATTCACGAGTTGGAGATTATAAAATATACTAATGGCATGCATAAGTTGTTTACTGGCTTTGAAAGTTATCTGTTTTGTCTCCAAATCATCCTTCAAAGGACCTTGCTATACTACCCGAATGGATTACCGAATTTTTTACCGAATCGCCACATGGCGGCCGCCTATTGGAGGGGCGCCTGTGGACCCAGGCGCCCCCCCAATAGGGGGCCGCCATGTGACGATTCGGTAAAAAATTCGGTAATCCATTCGGGTGAAGTAGATTAATCCTCCTTCAAATAAGTTATAAAGGTATGGTCAAGTCACATCAAGTGTAACTTTAACAATAATCACATCATTATGTTATATCAAGGCTTTAATATGTTTTCATGCCTCTCAAATATGCGTAAATTTCTAGTTATACTACATGTACATAATATATTTACATGTACATGATTATATCAAATTTTCTATAATCAAATAAAAAAAAAATACTTTCACATTGTCTTTTTGACATCTCGCTATATAAATCATTATGTAACTGCTTATATTCAAGTAATATTATTCTTTTTGCATATGTTCGTGGAAAAAATTTCAAATCTTGCACAATATAGTAGCACATTACAAATTTTTGAAGTTTGACATAGCGAATGTTTATAGAAAAGAACAAAATCTCACCAAATTCAAACTTATTGATTTGAAATATCAAATACCAAGATAGAGAATACTTTTGAGAAACCTCTCAAAAATCTTTATCAAAATTCAAATTCAGGTAATCGACATAAGACTTACAACACGTATTTATAGTAGTAAATAAAACAAGGATAATGACTAAACTTTTATATAGGTTGTGTCTGACACCCATTTTGGTGAAGAATTTGATTTGGAATAGTGATTGATGGAAGAATGTATGGTTAAAAAGTAAGAAATTTTTTTAAGTTTATATGTAATATTATTTTATTGATAGAATGTGTGGTTGAAATGAACAAAGGGAAAAAAAATGAGAATGAGAATGAAAAAAAAATGATGTCAAATAAGGGCATAATTAGTGGTGGCAATGGATCAAGCCGAGCCGACTCGACCCATACCCGCACTAGCCGAGCTCGTAGCTCGGCTCTTTGGTTCACGGGCGAGCTCGCCGCTCGTGGGCGCTCAGCGAGCCGAGCCGAGCCAAATCTCATCGGCTCGTCCAATTTTTTATTTTTATTTAAGAATAAACCTTGTTGGAAGAAAAAAATTAATTTTGGGCAAGCCTACGAGCCGAGCAGGCGAGCATGCCTGCCCGGCTCGTGCTCAAGCTCATCTTTGTGACGAGCCTGAGCGGCTCATGGCTCGTCAAAACGAGCCGAGTCGACTCGGCTCATTTGCCACCTCTAGGCATTATGACAACTCTAAATAATGATAAGAATTAAAAATAATAACTTACTCAGTGCGTTCTCCATTTTATGAATTTTCTAAAGATCTATTGAAAATTTGCAAAAAATCGACTTGTTTAAACTATTTGGTTCACTGAGTTTGAGCAAAACTTGATAGGTTCAAGCGGGACAATGAAGGTTCAATTGTGCATTGATCTAATTTTGTATATCTGTCGTACCATGGTTCGATTTATTGGGTCTTTTCAATCGAACGGGCCGATCTAAATTTAATAATTATGCTTGGTAGAATCAATATTCTACAAGTAGGCCAATGAGACGAAAGACTAACATGTTCAAAAATAGTATCCGATAGTTTTTCTCTCCAAATAAAGACAAAAATATTTTAAAATATAGAAAAAACAAAATTTACACCTTGTTTGAGCCTTATTAAAATATTAAAAATGCATTTTGAAATAATAGATTGATAGAGAATGCGTGGTTAAAAAAAAAAAATTGAATCTGCGTGTAATATCATTTTATTGAAACGTGTGTTGTTAAAAAGAAGAGAGAAGAAAATGTATTCTGGAAAAAATCGTGAATGAAGGGCTTGATAAAAAAATATTATTTTCTTTGTTTTTGTGCTATTAACACCCTTCATTGGTTTATACTTGTCAGTTGAACCCACTGTGATAGTCTTTCTTGACCATCGGGCCGGCTCATGATCCATTGGGCTGTATTTAATTTGGACCCACTCATAGCCTTCATGTACAAGAAATCAGTTCACAGGAATTTTACAGGCATCTCACTGTGTGGAATCCACCAAAAATTAAAAATGAAAAAAAAATAACCCACACACCCCCAATGTGTGAGTCATGTAATTTGGCTGTAAATGAATCGGACATGAATTGAATCTGCCTATATTCGATCCGATAAGAAAATTATTCAATCCGATCGAATAATCAAATGGATATTTCATTGTTAAATCTATATCCGATTTGTTATATTATCGAATATTTGAAAATTAATAAAAATTAGGAAAAATAATGATTTTATGTTCTTTAAAAACTTTGAACTAATTTGAGGCTCACTTGTTTTTACTAGCAAGCCCAATAATGACTTCTACAATCATGATGTTCATTTTTAAAGGAGAGATCATCTTCTAGTTTTCTATTGATATTCGATGTAGGATAAGATAAAATTGAATTTCAATTCTAAATATAAATATTTTATTTCATTATTTCCATTATCAAATCAAATTATTTGTTAAATATTAATTATTAGTTTTTGAAGTGGTAAAATAAATTACAATAATAAATTAAATTAAGAAAAATATAGATATTTATTTACGTTAAATTAATAAACTAAAATTAAAAAAAATCTATTGTTTTTATAATATTTTATATTTATGTGTATAGTTATTTATTCAATTTGACAATCAATTCGATATTGATTCGACCCCAGATCAATTTTTAAAACATTGGTTGAAATCAACTTTTTTTTTTTCAAATTTTCCAACTCTTAAAATTATAAAATTTTCAACTTTTTTATACTTTGAATTTGATTACTTTTTTAATTCTAAATTTATTTATTTTCTAATCTATTTATTTTAGTGACAAATAATATACCATAAAAATATGTTAGGTACTCAATTATTTATAACAAATCGGATCGGATTGTTATCGGATCGGATTGAGCTATATTCATATTTGATCCATTTAGTTAACGGATTATCGGATTCGAATCTCAATCGGGTTATCGGACTGAGACCCTAAATCTATTTCCCATTAATTTCGTCGGATTCAGATTGAATTCAATCCATTGACAGCCCTAGTTAAGTAATGACTCTGGCAATCAATTTCTTGTTCGTGTATCAAGACTCTTTTTTCAATTCTTGAGACAAAAAAATTATATTAATTTTTAAAATTTTTATACTTCACATATCTCTGGATGTTTATAAGATGTCTAACTATGAAAGCACCTTTGTCGATAATCGTTTATTATGACACTATCGTTTCTCAAATAATATGATGTTTATATCTAATCTTTTCTTTTCAAAACGACATCATTTATAACTGTCTAATAAAAAAGGATTGACTGTGGTTAAAACCAATTTAACTTTAAAAGATTGTTCAATTCAATCAATTCTACAATTTTGATTGATCTTACTCGAGGGACTCAATCATTTAGACAAGTACGGTATGCTTTATGTACTCAAGTGTAAGGACTTTCAAGAACGAGAATTTTGTAATATGTCGAAGAGTTTCGTGTGAGAACGATCCATGTTTAATGTATCTTAATAGTTGAAGTTAGGTATGACACCCCAATAAATAAAAGATTCTTGGGAAATTAATCTCTACTTACAAGATTCATATTCTTAAAACTGACTAGGATCGTGATCACTTCTCATTCAACTTGAACAAGTTGCTTAACACATACTCAAGTTAACCTGAACCACCAACTGGGATTTTCTGAAAATGAACTCCTCCACTGATAAGGCCATGGTATACTTCACATGATTCTTCTGTCTACATATATATATGTAAATATGTTTGGCAAAACTTATAATTATTTATAAGTTGGTCGTAGTCTTCCTTAGAATCTTTAATTTTTACCTACTTTTTAACATATTTCTAAGAACCCACGACTTATAACAGGGACGGATCTAGTTGCAGTGGACGTCCCAAAGTTGGGGTTCGATAATAAACTTATGAAATCATTTTCAAGTGGTGAGTTCAAAAGTGACAATGAGACAGATAGACATTTCACTCAGCACATGATGACTAGAGGAATGTTAAGGGATATAATCCCACATCGAATAAAGATGTAAATATAGACCAATTAATAAAGATCTTGGGCTACTCCTCTTAATAAGGTTGACCTTTTAAGATGGAACCCTCGAATCTTAACATGGTATCAGAGCCCATTATGCTCTAACGAGCGATTCGATCCCGTTAAGACTCCAAAAAGTGAGCACGTGGATTTCAAGATTGGTCTGCTCAAACGAGCCACCATCTTACGGGGGCGTGTTAAGGGATATAATCCCACATCGAATAAAGATGTAAATATAGACCAATTAATAAAGATCTTGGGCTACTCCTCTTAATAAGGTTGACCTTTTAAGATGGAACCCTCAAATCTTAACAAGGAATGCACAGGACACACGAAGTTTAGTCTTTTAACTCTTCATCGTACTCCTCGACTTTGGACTTGGGGGGAAATTTATTTTGATTGTGTATCATGCTTTATTTTTGTTGCGAATGTACCACCTTAAGTGGTTTTTTTAAATTAAGTATAAAAAACATGGGCAGATGTAGGATTATTGCAATCCTTTTAAGGATAATTATATTCGTATTACAATTTTTATTTCTTGCATATTTGATACAAGAAGTAGAAATCTTTGATTAGTTATTCTTAAGTCCACCATTTAATAATTTTTCATTTCAAAATATGTGTCAGTTTGAAGATCGATAAATATAGCTCGAAAATAAATCAAAAGAGGTGAAGATCACAAATTACATTAAGTAAAATCAAATCGTGCAACAATTTTATTTCAAGTTGTAAATTTAGGTGATGATTTTATTTCAAGTCGTAAAATCATCTCGTGCAACCATTTTATTTCAAAAGAGGTGACGACCAACCATTTTTTCCTCGAAAATTTAGGGTCGGCTCGGTCCAATTCTTTCCCCTTTCTAGTCGGTTCATTACTAGATGTACAAGATTACATTAAGCAACTTGATCTTTAAGAGTGCACGTGCTACGTACAACTCACGAGTCTCCCTATAGTCACTATATTCCATCCTTTCTGAAGAAGAAGTTCCATTTCATCAAGGATTCCAGTTCGATTCATGCACCAATGTTACTATATATCTGCTGCAAATTGCAGTATAAAGCGAAGCAATTTGATAAACCATTAAATGCAAATACAAGAAAGCAACCCTCATCTGTTCAATACACAGATATCTTAACCTGTAAAGCTGATCCTCATCATGAAAAGAAACTTAAATGCTGAAAGCAATGCATTCATACAGTCTATGTTTCTTTAATTAATTTGTTCATTAATTTTCTCGAAAGCCTAGATTCTTTCACATGAGCTATAAGCACACAATTATCCTATATATACATCATTTTATACGATACTTTATATGGAATCGACTGTCGAGCGTAACTTCTTGATCGAGATATCATAGTTAGAGCATTTGTAGCAGAAATTCATCTCTTTCTGAAAACATGGTAAGCATAGTTCAACTCAAGAATCTTTCTTCTCCTACTTGCACAATCTCTTTATGGGAAAACAGTAATAAGAAAACAATGAGGTTGGAATCTTAAGCATAATTAAGAGGTCTTAGGTTTAAATCCCATATGGATTATTTGTTGATGATCATATGTATCTGTACTCTATAATGTCATAGGAATATAGGACATGTTTTTTCGAACTACGGTCGCAGGCTGCAGGCACGCCTTATGTAGAGTTAAATAGGTTTGTGATTGAAATAGCAATGCGATCTCAACGCGAGAGGTAAGAAAAAGAGATGCAGTCCAAAATTAATTCGGATAGTGCATTAAGCCCCTATTTGGCTCTCATTTTCAAACTCATTTTTCTTCGAACTCTTTTTTAACCACACATTTCATTGGACCCACAACTTTTATCAACTTTTCAACCACATATTTAATCAACTTTTATAAAAATCTACTAAAAATATGATTTTTAGCCAAACCAAACATGGACTAAATTTTTCAGTGAATATAGCAAGGGACCATATACGTGGCCGACCTTAAATGTAACTAACCTTAAATTTATAGAAATTAGACATGGTTTGTCATTGGTATAAATGAGTTACTAACAAAATTGCTCCTTCTATCATTTCGCAGAGTGGCCACTTGCTGCGAAAGACTGTATCCGATGTTACAAGTGAAATGAACAAACTAGGCAAGGAACTGGAAACCATTGTTGAATTGGATGACGAACTTCTTCAAGCTGCAGAATGTGAATGCTGTGGCCTCAAAGAAGAATGCACAAAAGAATACATTACAAACATCAGAAATTCACATTCTGGTAAATGGGTTTGTGGGCTTTGTTCTGAAGCTGTGAAAGAAAGATTAAAGCATGAACCCATCATAACCATTGAAGAAGCTGTAAGCGCACACAGAAGTTTCTGTCAAGAATTCAATTCTACCACAAGACTTAACCCTAAACTCTCCTTGACATGTGCTATGAGGAATATAGCCAAAAAAAGTTGCGAGAAGAGAAGAAATACTTTATCCTCATCAAATATGATTACCAGAAGTTCTAGTTGTGTTCCAAGGATTGATTATAACATGAAATAATATTAGGGTTGATTCAAGATTTGTAGTCTATCACTTCTAGATGACATTATGTAATAGATAATATTCGAAGATGCGAAGTTAATTTATGGTGTTGAAACACAAAATTTTAAATTCTAAATTGTTCCACAACTTTTATTGACTTTTTAACTACAAATTTCATAGGATACACACATTAATTTTAACTGTGGTCAAAGTCAATCATTAATTTTATCCACACATTTCATAGAATCCACAACTTTTATTAACTTTTTAACTACAAATTCATATTTTTTTTTTATCAAAATATGTTAAAAATTTTACCAAAAGTTTTGTCGAACAACCCCTGATTAAAATTTGGTTCAAGAATTTCTTATTATAAGGAAAAAATTTTGAAGATATTTAGTAAAATTATCAGTTGCTTTCTCATGATCCGTATCAACAATTTGATGCTCTCCAAGATCAGAAACTCAATACAGTTGAAAGAGGTTCATACCCACAATTCAATTGGAAAACTTTGTGAAATTTAAATGGGGGGAAAAAGGTGTTTTTCATGCATACGAGGAATACGCATCAAATGTTCTAATACCATGTTATTCAAGGAATGACTAAATATATAAATGCTTATATTTGAACTATTAATCCGCCTAGTTTTAACTTTTAACGAGGTGGTATTAAACAAAATGTTCGTAGCACAACAAACTAGAGCCACATATAGTGTATAAACTCGCTATATTCGACACGCTAAATTAGATAAGATTAAAAAAATAGAGACGAATCTATAGTATAGCGCACGTAAAATGTAAAGTGTCAAATGGTTGTGACCGCACCAAAATACCTCTAAAAATATTGTTTTAAACCATCATAAGAATACTTTTTCTCTTCTGTTTCCTATAAAGTGAATTATGAATTTAATTATATTTTTATTAAAAAGCTTTAAATGATGCAATTGGAGGTAGTCGTCGAAGGAGACGGGCCAAAGACATGCGACTTAAGCTTCAAATTCAAAACATTTTATAAAATTAATAGGGGCCAAACTACTTTCAAAAACCTCGTTTTCATCGATTTCAAGAGTGAGGATAAAAAAGAAAATTGTATGCTAAGATAAATTCTGGGGAGTACAGACCAATTCATAGAAGGGGGTCAAATGTGATGAATAATTTAGTTTTCCTTGAATTCTAACATGATGTTTAAGGTCAGACAAAAGACCAGTTGATGAACATGAAGCATAGGCAGTGAGCATTTTCGCCTTCGTCCAACACTTTCCACGCTACTGCTCTCTCGTAGGAGATTGGTCGACCCATACTCGACATTGCGATGCCACCTTGAAGACAGGCAAAACCCTGCCAAAAGCATAAAACGAGACGATGACTTTGAGTTGTTTAAAGAAATAAGCATTTAAAACATGAATGGATCCAAGACCACATTACAAGCCGGACTAATATGTAAAAAAAAAACATTAAAAAAATGAAATGGCAACATATTCAAAAGTTTCGAAAGGAAATTAAACCTAACTGAGTTTAATAGGTCGATTAATGAATAGTCAAATATATTCAAAGAATAATACCTGCTGCATAATCTGTGGAAGCTCGGCGAAGAGTGCCTTTCTTCCGTTGTCGTTGAAAATCTTCTCCAGCGTAATGTCTTGAAGTGCCACTAAGGTAGTCTCGAGCATATCGAGTCCTACCTGATTTGCAAATGTGAAAACCGGTAATGCCTGCATGCAGCGTAGAAATGTTTATAATTCCACGAGCCTCAAGAAAATGTAAATCTATGAAAGAGGATACGTGGTCTCAAAAACAATCACATTTTATCGGACCCATAGCTACTAGACACAAGAACACTAGTTCACAAAATTCACCGGAGCTTTAGCACGTCGCAGGTAAAAATAACCCTTTTTGGACATTCTATTTTTAACAAGAAGTTATTGCATATAATTTATAATAAGAAAGATAAAACGTAATTTTTATTTTTTTTAATATTATTCATCATCCGGTACAAATGCCCAGATTTGTAAGGAAAGAAACAATCAAACATTACCTTCAATGAGCAGCACAACACAGCATCAGAATGATGCCAAAGTGCTTTCACAATCAACTCGCTTCCTTCGCTGCCGGGTTTGAGTAGCTCCACACCTAAGAAAAATCTGTGAAACGCGACGATAAGTTGATAAGGACAATGAATTTATGACTACAGAGTTCTTTAGACAGATATAACATTCTTCGCTGGAACAAAGTAAAACCACGGAAGCTCACAATTTAAAACAAATAATACAAGTTTCAAATGTTGACAAAGTGTCCTAAATGTAAGAGAGAATAGTGGGTAGGATAAATAAACTACCTATAGCTTTGGCAAATCCACCGAGTAAGTGTTTGTGCTTCTGGTGTACCAGGTGGTGGCCGCAAACTAGCCTGAGGACCAAGATTAGACGGGGAGAGTGCCAGTGCCACCCTCTGAACAGATGAAATGATACTACGAATGTATTGTCTAGCCATAGCTGCTATATTTTCTTGAAGATGGATCTCAAATGCAAATTGAAATGCTATTGTCATGACTGATTTTGCACTGCCTAAGTGCCTAGAATAATCGCCAGATGATCTGTTTGCTGCCTGTCCAACTTCGAGAGTCGATGCCAAGTCCAGTGTACGGTTCGGACTAGAGGTATCCTACATTTTTTTTTTTGTTTTGGATAGTATATCAGCCAAGACTCCTTCCATGTTAAACCAATTATAGCGTGCCAAACAACACTTACTGCTTTAGAATCAAGAGGAATTATGCGAAAACCAGAGGGAAGAAGGGGAGCATCATCAGAGAAAGAGGCATCGATTGGCGCAAATATTAATTCTGCGCAGCTGCCAACAGCATTTTCATCCACTCCACTGCAGACCTGATCAACCAGTATTACGATGATTATTTGCTACATACTTGTATGTTAACGCCAGGTATACAGCAAGTTATTACTTTTTTATTTTCCTAATGAAACATCAAGTTAACTAACATAATTTTAGCATGGTGTTATTGGATTTAACCTTAATCCCCAACTCCGAGCTAATAATTAACAAAATCCGAACACAAAAATCAATGTGTGGAATACCCAATATACAAAATATTTGGAAAAGGGAAAATTGTATAGTATAATTAGGCAACACAGTCCAACACAACACATGGTTGCAACTGGACTTACAATGACAAAAAAATGGACTTAACAGCATAAATCAGTCCTAGATGCATGAATTTTCACTTAGAGGCCTACAACTTACTTGCACAAAGAAGATGTCGCTGGGCATAATCGTGTCTTCTCGAAAATGACTAACATTTTCCAGCCGAACCACTTCCATGAACTGTTTTAAATGAACAAAAAATAAAGCATCATCAAACAGATGATCTCACAGTTTATGTCAAATATCATACAATGATCTTCAGCCGACAACTATTCAACTATGTAAAACCCAAGTTACTTGCCTCCTCGTGCTCAATAGTGTGAGCCAATGGAAGAATAGCCTGCCCACCAAAATATCCAGCTCGAGCCACGGGTAAACTACAAGGACCAGCCGTAAAAGCAGAAGATAAATAGGCATCGATTCCATTGTCAGCCCACTCTGATCGGTGTTCCCTCAGAAACCGTAAGAGTATAGCAGGAGGAACATTCTTGACAAAAGCAGAAATAGAATAATAATAAGTTATGATATATGACCAAAAAGAATATCAAACATCCTAAATTCTAAATGAAGAATTCAACAATTAAATCTTTGAAGTATTGACCATTAATGTTGATCAGTGCAAGATTTAGCTGAAGACTGAGAGGATAAATTAAAGCCGAAGTCATTAGTTGTTAATTGTAAACTTAAGTAATGCATCAACTTGAATTACATAATTTTCTTATTATTCCAAACAGAAATTATGGCAAATATTCAACGTACTAGCCTTGATTAATCACGGCATTTTCACAGTCAGTCATATTCCAATTAGGCTAACATGTGTTTGATTTAAGGCATTACGAAGCAACTGACAGAAAGTAAAACTTTAACGCCAATAGACAGAAATTGCAGAGCTAATCTCATAATTAACACATGATGGTAAGCAGATTTTGTACAAAATAGAAATTCTTACTTGTAAAAGCATGGAAGCCTTAGCACAGAGCACTGAAGTGCTCATGGATGGAAATCCATTAGCATAAGTAAGATTTGGGCCCATCAATTTTCCAGGAGACGAGTTCACAAGAACAGCAACATCATCGATGCCATCACTTTCAATCATAGACCAAGCCTCATCCGTGAACCCATTTACAGCTTCATTAAAACCTCTACACAATAAGATAAAGTAACTTTCAGTGTGTAGGATAGAGTAGGTTTTTGTTCAGAAATTATCGAGAACTAAGTAATATCACTAAAATGGAAAATCACCCTAGACAGGTATAAGGCTAAGCTCAGCGAAAAAGGTTTTCAATTTACCGGCTCAATCTTTGACCGAGAGCTCGCAATGCGGCAGGTCTTCTACCCCAGCCGGTGACATTTGGTTGAGAAACTTCCTGGGAAATCTGCCTCAACTGGCGCAAAGCCTGGATAAAAGATTTCAGTCATTTCGGACACTAGATAGGTCGAAAATACTCCATATTTATTATTATTGGACAACGTTCCAAGTTATGGACAAACAACTTCTACCAATAAGTTATACGCAACATGAAAATCAAGGGAGAATTGTTCTTATTGGGGACAAATATAGAAACACAGTCGTACCGCTAACGTGGTCCTCTGAGCAAGCAATGTTGATGACTCATAGAGTGGACGCAACACTTCAGGTACACTCCAAGGCTGAAAATACAAAATGTAGAAGTGTTAAATGGATCGAACTCGAGGAACTGATCATCAAATATAATTGGACGTTTGGCTAGCATACCTCTAAATCCATATGGTCAACTATATGAATAATGGACCCACCCCCTTCACATGGTCTTATTAAGTATCCACCTGGCAGTATTTCCGCTCTCACAAAATCCTGCACTGGTGGCATGCTAGGACCATTCTGGGTATTGTTCAGTGACCTTTCACATATCTATATGGAGAAATATATATCATATATTAATAATGCGTGAATCAAAAAAAGAAATTTAGGGATTTTCCCTCTATTTTGTTACTAAATGCTTACCACGAGGCTACCGTCTTCCATAACAGACGTATAGCGAAGTAACCAGAAGTCACGAGCTGGTGCCAAAGTAGTAGGAGCATAGAGCTGCATCAATTAATGAAATAACACTTAGTTAAAGGTGGACAAGATAGTGGTCAACATATGACTGCTACAAAAAAGATAAAATTTCAACCTGCATGTATAGCAATTCAATGGTTCCACCATTTCCAGTAGACAATACATTGAGGACATCAACAGCTCGGCAATCACGATACCAGGAGAGCCGATCTTTTAGAATTTCAGCAACCTGGATCAAATGTCATAACTTAATATTATTTTGGTAATGTAAACTTAATATAACAGAAACAAAAATACTAAAGGAATGATAGAACTTGTATAACTTTTCCTTGTGAATATGAAATCAAACGATTTAGAAAATAACATCCGAGAATCGTGAAAATTTCATTGAATTAATATTATGATAAACTTACTCTTGTAGGTTCTAGAGCCACAAGGCCGCACGCACGTGATGCTATGCCAGTGCAACAATGAGAAATAGTAATGATTCCTATGGAATCCGGACCAGGCTGCACATCAAAAGAACTAACAATTTGAGGATGATGGAATACAAAGCAAACCTCCAAATATCAGTTTAGAAGAAATCATCTTAAATAAAGAAACAACTCTTTGTCTCTCTGCAAATGGAACGTAGGAGAAACTGAATGCCCGGAAATTGGAAAGAAGATTAAAAATTTGTAAGGGTGCATACTTTCGTCTAATGAGGGGGAAGGTGTATAACAAAGTGCCAATGGATATAATCCTACACCTTTAATACGCATAACAATAAACGAAGCCATTTTCTTGATTCGTCAAGATTTATCTTGCCCTTCTTAATTTCTTCAAAAAAATGGATATGGTGAACGTTATTACTTTTAAAAACTGAATCCAAAGAATGTCATAACCTTCATCCCAGGCATTTGGACCCACTCCACAGCAGTTCCAGTGGCCTTTGATAGAAACTCTGTTAAGGTCTCTTCTGCAATGGACAAAAGTCTGAAAAAATACATTAACAGTATGTTAACTACAGAACAATAGAGTAATAGACGTAAAGAAAAGGAAACATTCCACTAACCCTGCAGGACTTGCATCCCTGGGGGGATGCTGAGAAGTCAAGTGTTGTTGACCACTTGTGACCACCGATTCACAACTATTATCCCTGGTGGCAAGGGTTGCCTGCATCAAAAGGAAAAACAAACCTGTCAAAAAAAACGAAACAAAGAATTTCTAGAACAAGCATTGAGTAGTGTTAAGGCACTTAAATTCCAATCTTCTGGCCAGTCTAGCACCAAATATGTCTGATATTGTTCAAAAAATTACCAATTCAACAGAAGTTAAAGAAAAAAGAATGTCCATTTCAAGCCAAGAGTTTGGCTAAAGCTTTAAAAAAATGTTTGAAGTTTCAAAACATATTTGGATATGTTACATTTCTTACTTTAAGTTAAAAAAAAAACGTTTCTTGCTCTGAAATTAAGCAAGAATCATTTTTCTTCACTCTGTTCAGTTTGTGGCTAGATCTACCGGAAGAAAGCAACAAAGAGTAGCCTTTAAATGACTATTTACATTTCTCCTAATTCACAGAAGCCTCGTGAGTCTATTATTTCCCTTCCCTTTATTTTCTCTACAGCCAAAAAGATTAAATTAAATGCTTCCTCCTCCCAGCAACGACGTCTGTACAGAGGACTACGTGTACTTTCCAGCAATTAAAAAGGAGAGAAATTTTCTTTACATTTTGTGTGTGTTGGCGGAAATAGCTATTCTCGTATACTAAGTGTGAAACTTGCTTCTGCAACCTATCATTCTCCTCCATCAATAGCTTATTCATTGCAGTCAACTTCCTATTCACAGCTTGAAGCCGTGATGACTCTTTTCTCTGTTTTTCCCGGCATCTGGATTAAAGAAAAAATTGTTAATAAATCGTGAAAATTAATGAAGTAATCCTTAAAATTATGGTCAATCACTAACTACAAATAACTCCCACGTTGGAATTAAAGTAAAATCACTATAAATAACGCAAACACAAATCTTTCAAGAGTGTTTCATTATCAACATGAAGCTACTCGCTATTGCCCGTTTTCGCTGTGAAGAAGTAGACTATAATCAAGATGTCACGGCTCTCTGTCAGTGCTACTGTATGATTATGCTCAACATAATCGAATGCAAATAAGACCTAACTAGTATGATTGAGTTCAACACAGTCGAACAGGAATGAGACATATACCTTCGGTTCTGAAACCAAACTTTGATCTGCTTGGGCTCGATGTTCGAAAGGATAGGGCACTCCCGGATCAACTGCTGCCGGCGCAATGAACTCGGTTTAGGACACTCATGGTACACCCTTTCCAAAGCCTCAACCTGCTCAGGAGTATACCTCACGTACTTTCCATTATCCATCATCATTTTGCCACCGTCTTTACTGGCCGAAGTCACCGCCATCATCACTTCAAGAAATCAAGATTCACTCAAGAATTATGAAGGAAAAAAGACTTGTTTTTTTCTTCTTGTTTTACATGAACATTCCAAAATCATCAAAACCCGGATTTCAAATCTCTTATACTAAATCCAGATATTCTTTTGATTAGTCTTTGTCTTTAGCAAGAAATGAAAACCAATCTTGTGTTTTTCCTAAATTTCTTCATCTGCTGATACTTCAAGAAAAGTAAACAATTTTTCCATTCAGATTCTCAGATAATCATAAACCCATACGATCATGTAGCTCTAAGTTAAAAAGTGTGTAGTATATCTGTATATGTCTTGTAAAAGAATGAGAAATCTAAAGAAAACCCACAAACACTAATATATGCATACATGTGTGTACCTGTGACGTTGGTTGGAGGCAAAAGTTGTCGACTTGTTCCTTCAAAAGAACGCAGCGTCAAGCACTAAACACTGATCTTCCATTATCGGATCACGCAGAGTTGTACAGTTCCAATGCACCGAAGTTTTCTCCACAAAAACAAAACCCTATTCTCTATGTGTTCAACCTCAACAGGCTGCAAAATAATTCGAGTATATGGGAATAAATTATGTCTATGTATAGGTTGAAGCGAAAGGGAATAGATAGATTGATAGGCGCGTGTTTGTGTGTTAAGAATGAAAGGGAAAAGAGGGGACAGAAATCAGGAGTGGGAGACCATTTTTGAGAGTATATCAGTCGGATGTTCTGCTGTTTGCTTTTTTTTTTTCCTCTCTTTTTTTAGCTTTTGCTTTTGGTTTTGGTAATGTTTATTGTTTTCTATGTATAATCCGTCCATTTAAAAAGATTCACCTTAGTTTTCAATCTATAATTATTGAAGGCTTGTTTGAAGTAGCTTATGTTTGGCTGCAATTTTGGAAAAATTCATTTTTTCAAACTTCACTTTCAATTCCAAATTCTCCCGTAAAATGATTTCACCTAAATCGAAAAAAAAAAAAAATCCTTATTTTTTAATCACATATCCTCCAATAAAACACTATTCAAAAATGCATTTTGATCCAAAAATGAGGCTTAAACAAGGACAAAATAAGATATAATTCTTATTTTTTCGTCTGTCATATTATTCAGAATTATCTAATTTAAGGTCGTGTTGAGTTCGAATTTTTTCTTTAATAACGTCCATTACATCAAATAAAATAAGGGCAAAAAATTCAAAAGATCACATTGACAAATAGCTCGTGTTGACAAATTACTTGAACGTAACGCTAAGATTTGTAGTTCAACAATAGTCACAATTGTAGGTAAATATTGTGTTGTCACGTACGTCGATCAACATTGTACCCCGTAAGAAATTATTTCAATCAACTTGTGTGTTTTGTCCAGTAAAATTGGGCGCAGTGACATTTAACAGCGAGCCAAGAAATTGTGTAACTACATATTTGGTAAATGATCAATTATATTTATTCGTCCATACATTTTATGAAACTCACGACTATCATTCAAATATGCACTTAAATGTGCGATAAATCGCGGTCCAACATAACCCTTATTTTCTATTCTTGTTTAGTAGAGAATTATAGTGTAATACTTGATCACGAAGAAATGAAAATATTAAAAAAAAAAAAAAAAATTGATATCATTTCTCTTTTTAACTAATGAATAAACTTCGGCAAATGTGCCTCTGCGATTCCTTGTCTTTGGCACCTCTCAAGTCACATCAGAATACGACACCGCATTAAAGGAAAAACAAATCACCAATCCAGTTTGTTGTGCTTTTTACAATAGAGTGCTACTTTAGGGGAACTTGTAACTGCACCTTTCATTTATTCTTTTCTTCTTTTTTTTCCCCATTCACTCGGTTAAAACTTTTAATAATATGATATGATTCCTTTCATTCTTAGTCTCTATCCGCTCCCCCAATTTTTAAAATTTATTCTTTCTTAATTTTATTTTTAATTGTATGTCCTCAAAATAATAATTTTACACATGAATTAATAATTTTTTCTAATTTTAATCACATTTTTCAAAAACATCATTTTTTTCACAAAATCTCTTCTCGAAAAATTTAATAAAACTTGAGCCAGATATTTTGAAGGGAAATTAATAGTTCTTTCTAATTATTGCGATTTTGAAATCTCTAAACTTACATTTTCCGTGCACGCAACTCATTTTAGACGAAAGTTGTCGAAAATTCTGTTGAATTTTGTACATTTCCACTTTCGAAATAGTATTCTCGTGTTTCATCAATTCTTAACGCTGTTTGATCTTCCACTTTCATATACTTCCCTACTTACAAAATCGGGAACGGACCCTTATTCCAATATTAAAAATGTTACTATAGTTTCCAAAATTTCTATACATCATTAGCATGTCAACACCCTTTTTTTTTTTTCCTAAGTCTATGGTGGGTAAGTACGAAAGAAAAATGGTCCATTTCAAAGAGGAAAAAATTGAATCACTTGTTGAAAATTTGAAGGATTATTTTCTGGTCATATGATTGACTAATCCAATGAGATATATTCAAAGGAGAATTACTCTTTAATTTCAACATTAAACGGCAGTCTTCCTTAAATTCTGCCACTAAAAATTAGAAGTTTGAACATTTGCAATTTTTCATACCTTAGTTGGATTTCTATTTTCTTTGGTTGGTATGGCAGAGCGCAGACCCATTCTTTGTGGGGTCTACAGACAGCGCGTGAAGGTCAGTGCTCCTCGCCACCAATTCAATTTCTTACACTTTACTCCATTAAGGAAAAGTACTTCTAAACTTTTGCCCACGCGAACAACGAATGGCTTGCAATCCACGTTTGACCTTAAGGAAGTGTGTTTTTTTTTTTAATCAAAGAAAATTTATTATTTATTCACAAATTTGGTTCGTTTTTTATAATTTATACCATGTTGATATCAAATTTAGGTAATACTACACTTACACACTTGGTTCACATTCACTTTCACATCCCTCTCACATAGGGGGTGAGCAATGACGGATCGAGACCAATTTTCTTGTGGGGTCAAAAATGAGATTTCAAAAATATTTAGGTTAAAAAAAAAACTCAAAAAAAAAAATTGTGGGGTCATCTAACCCCACGTAGGTCCGCCCCTGGGGGTGAGCCACGCGATTTTTAAAATTACGGACTCCACGCCACCTTTCACACCCCCTATGTGAGAGGGATGTGAAATTAAATGTACATCAAGGTGTGTACATTTAGCATTTTTGCAAATTTGGTCTATGTTTGATCTCATTTCTTAAAATTTATTTTCAATCATACGTTATATGAAATCTACACCTTTTATCAATTTGTGAACAATATATTTCATCATTTTTTATCAAAACTTACTAAAGATTTGATTTTTAGTTATACCGAGCAAGGGCTTGACGATGTTGTGCACATGGACTAGTTTTCATGATAAATTGGCCGTACCTATTGGCTACCACTCTCACGTAGACGAGCTACTATGCGTTTTACTGTCAAACGAAAACATGTAAAAATGGTTTGAATTCGTTTGAATTATTTTTTTTTTCTTTTTTATTCACGAACGAGAAGTTCTAGCAGTAGCACGTTCTAAAACGTGAAAGTAGTGTTTTTTTTTTCGTGAAATTTATTTTATTCAAAATAAAGTAAAAATTATTTTCTAAAAATTAACTTTCAGCCGACTCTACAATGATGCTACCAGCCCTATTACAGAGATTCCTGAATTGATGAAACATGGACGCCGAAATACGGTCAACGTACGATTTCATAAGGTGAATCGAAATCGACGCGTGGACTGATCAAGTGGGAACACGAAAAGATGTTTGTCAGTGGGCCAGCTAAAGGCGTGGGCCGACAGGTTGTCGTGGTGGCCCATAAAGCGGCGGAAAGAACGAGATCTTGGGGTGTGGAGGCCCAGTGGGTCCGGCTATATTCCACTTGTACGATCCTGCAAATTGATTCGCCGATCAGAAGAAATATTCGGAGCTGTCCCTTTTTAATAAATATATAATTATTATTAATAAATGCTATTTAATGGCGTAAATATCAGTTTTGTTAATGGTGATTATCTATGTGGGCTCCACACTTTACCAAAAGGTGTAGCCAATCCACTTTTGTATAGATCCAACTAGGGATGAAAAAACCCGTCAATCCACCGTCGAAATTATTAATTTGAGTTCATTTTAATTCAAAATCAAATTAAAATGTTTGAAAATAATTCTATTTTCAAAACATATAACAAATTTACATGATACGTCTTGAAGGAAATAATATTTACGATATTTTTTTATCTATTTTAGAAATAATAAAATTATAAGCTTAAATTTGACTATTGAACCTTGTAATAATTCATCGATTTAAGTTTGTATCAAGACAGATATAACAGCATTTTGACGTTCATATTAAAAAGCCTCAATTTCTAAGTGTAATAATTGGATTTCATTACTGATGTGTTTTAACTATTTATTTCTTTGAAAAACATTATTTTTATGTAGTTCAAATCGTAGTTTGAAATCAAACTGGTTAGAAAGAAATGATCTTTGCTTGAAAAATGAAATGGTTAGGTCTTGAAATTGTTTTGTTTGAAAATAGTTCAAAAGTCGTCTAAAACGAATCGTGTTTACCCTCAAATCTAATCAAGATTTTGAACTAACTCCAACATTCTAAAAGTATTTCACCCCATGTAGACATGCACGGTACAATCCGACATGAATGGGGCCTATGGTCTATCTCGAGGTATAGCAGGCATGGAAAAATCGTAATAGTTTAACCTTTGTTATATTTTTATTTTTATTCTTGAACTAACTCCAACATCTAAAAGTATAGCTTTTGGAACGGCTCGTTCAAAACCATTTTGACTCGAGTGAGACCTTACACCATCCATGCCACTCCAACGATAACCATTACCAAGTGCGTGATTTTTTATTTTTATTTTTTCATATAAGAAAAATAACATGTCCTAAATATGTTGAAAATAAATAATAAAAAAATATGTTTTTAATGTATGAACGTTGACTCCATCAACTGTACCAAGCATATCCCAAAGAATGGAAGAGAAAATAGGAGGCATGAAAGAATTAGTTTTATTATTATTATTATTTTTATTTTAGTTCCTTTATTTGGTGGGAAAAAAAACACGATTTTGCTGACTTGGCCCATTTACTTGTGCTTCAATGGTTGAGCCTTTTCCAGTACAGCAAATTTGGACAAATTTTGGGCCAAATTGTATAGTGCAGTACATAATTTCACTTTGGGAAAAATTCATTTATCCTACCTTTACTTTACACTATTTCATAACTAACAAAACAACTTTGACAATTCAAAAATCAGATATTTTGACCTATACATACACATAAATAAATAAATATATATATAATTAATTAATTAATTATATATATATATATAATTAATTAATTAACCCACAACCACCTTCACCACCCTATCGCTCCGGCGACTATTCCGGGGATCGCTCCGGCGACTGCTCCGGCGACCGTTCCGGTGACTACTCCACTTCCGACGACTATTCCGATTACCGTTCCGACGACTATTCCGATTCCGGTGACCATTTATGGTCACAGCTTACCTGTTGTGTGGTCACAGTTCAAGTCACAAGTCAGGTCACAAGTCACAACACATCGTTATTTGTTTATAATGATTAATAACATGATAAGTCTCATATTTTTTTGTACGGTCACAGCCCAAGTCACAAACTCTGTCCACATTTGATGGTTAAATTGCAGTCTGAATATTAAATATGAACATGTAAATAGATAGGAGACTTTAGTGTTGTTTAATCATATCTTTTATTTGTTCAAAGTTGTTTGGATTTCAAATCATGGTCGCTGATCAATATTTCAAGTCACAACCCAGGTCACAAGTTCGCAGCCCAGGTCACAGCTCAAGTCACAAGTTCGCAACCCAGGTCACAGCTCAGGTCACAGCTCACATGTCGGGTCACAGCCATAGTCGCCCACACCAACATCAACTCACCATGACATCCAGCAACCATCGCCACTACAAACCGCCCCTACCACCGCCAAATTCAATAAAACTAACCCTAAATCGTCAATCCACCACCACACAAACATCACCACCATCGTACCCCACCGTCGATAAATTCGACGAACGTTCCGGTGACTACTCCGATTCCAGTGACCATTTCATCGTCGATTTATTCCGACAACTGTTCCGGTACATAATTCCACCTGTACCATCACCGACCGCAAAATTACATATCAACAATCAGTGTAAAACCTCAAATCAAAACCAAAACCAAAACCACCACCACCACCACCACCACCACCACCACCATCACCAACACCAACACCGCCTCCGCCATTACTAACACCGTGCAGCACCGCCTCCATCACAAACAATCAGTGAAAAACCCCAAACTAAAACCAAAACCACCACCACCATCACCAACACCGCCTACCAAATTTAAATCCTAACTTTGACATAAACAGCCTTCAGAGATGTTGTAGATCTCTCACCACCACCGATACACAAAGCCATGTCGGAAAAAGCTGCCGCTGCTCCGCCACCGTTCGAGGTGGATGCTGGAGCGCTGCTGGGAACCCAGCAGCGAAATCGCTGTTGTGTGCTGCTGTGAAACCAGCAGCGATGCCCATTTCGCTGCTGGCTGCTGGGAAGGAAATGGAGAGGGGAGGGGAGAGGGGAGAGGAGGGGATGCGGCTGGACCGATTATGGAGGGGGAGAGGAGGGGAGGCGGCGGGACCGATTATGGAGGGGAGAGGAGAAGGGAGGAGAGTGTGAGAGAAAGTAGAGAGAGAAAGTATAGTTGAAAATGAATTAGGGTTTGAAATATTATATAATTTAATTTTTATAATATTTTTATTAATATTTAATTAAATATAAAAAATTTGTATATATATATAAAATATCTGATTTTTGAACATTAAAACTTAAAATCTAATTTTTGAACTTGGATCTTGAAAAGTAGGGATTCATGTAATTTCCACTTTCACTTTTGGGAGAATTCATGGATCAAGTTTTTAGTTTAACCAATGCAAAAATCAGGTTTCAAGTTTAAAAGTAAAAAAAATTAGGTATTTAGCTAATTAATTAAAAATATTTAGTATTTAAATACAATAAATTCATAATTATACAATTAATGGTCACATGTACATAATTATAGGTCGCAATTTATTTATTAGTCACATATTGACAAATTAATTGATCACAAATTATTTCGATGTCACAGTTCAAAAAATTTATAGGTCACAGTTTCTATGTTGGTCACAAATTTTCAAATTTTGAGGTCACGGGTTATTTCGAAATCACAAATTTGGAGGTCACATGTCGCATTTTTCAAATTTGCTAGTAATTTTAAAGTCACAGTTAATCACGATGAACCAAATATTTGGTCACATACATCAAACACCCCACCCTACTCCCGATCCACCACCAATAATTGGTTACAGATCAACCAAAAAATTGGTCACAAAACACCACCACCACCGTCGCATCCAGTCACACAAAACACCACCATCGCTACTTCAAGCACAGAGTCTCGGCTCTTCGCCGAAACCAACCAATCACTCCAATCTTCTTTTTAATTTGCGGAAGCCAACCAGAAGTGAAAAAACGCTTTTAGTATACCCTTTTCTACTCATCACATCGATCCAAAATCACCAGCATTAGTCCTCCTCTCACTCACGCACCGCGAATTGAGCAGCGTCGCAACGTTGTCGGCAACAGCGTCCGACAACAGAGAGGAGAGGAAGAGGGGGAGTGGAAGAAGGGAGAGATGATGAAGGGAAGCGCCGCGACGCTACTGCGAACTAAGCAGCGTCAAGACACTGTCGGCAACAGCGTCTAACGACAGAGAGGAGAGGGAGAAGGGGAGTGGAAATAGGGAGAGAGGGGGAGGATGAAAGGAGGCGCCGTCGGAAATGAGAAGAAGACGGAGTCGTGAGAGAGTAGATAGATAAAAGGATAAATTAGGTTATGAATTATGGTTAATATAATACCTGATTTTTGAATAAATAAATTTTAGACCTGATTTTTAAAAATCAATCTTTAAACACCTGGTTTTATATAATTACCACTTTCATTTTTGTCACTATTATGTCGTTTTCAAATATTTAATAGGAGTGGCAATGGTTTGGACCAGTTAGCCAGGCTCGGCTCTGTCCAATAGGAGAACTGAAGTCGGCCCATTGATCAAGGGGCTAGGGTCAACTTGGCCTATGGGCATAGCCGAGACGTGGAAAACTATAAAAATATATATGTTTTTTTTAACGGCAGACTCATTGCCTTAATCTCGATGGTACTGTAAGTCTTCTCAATCTTCAAAGGGTATCAAATAGACATATTTAAAATTAGGTGAAAAGATCATCACTAACATTTCATTTTTTTTAATAAAATTTTATTTTCTCCAATGTTATTTGACACGAGCAGGGAAAAACAGGTGCCTTGCATTAGCGCACGTGACTCTGTAAGCACGTGCTCTCACGTGATTTCGAACTAACGGGTAAATAGTAAATACAATTGGATCATAGAGATATTTAATTGAATGCTAGGTGCAAGCAACGTGTTTGCTTAATTTATACTTAATAGTTTTGTTTAAGAATTAATTTATTATTAATAAAGATGTAATTTGTTTGGTTAATTAAATAATTAATGATGTAATGTTTATGTAATTGATAAATAATTAAATAAAGTGCTTCTCTCTGTTATCTCCAACCCAAAATCACGAACAGAAAACTTAAGGTATGTTAAGGGGTAAGAAAATGAGTTTACTTAGGCTCCGTTTGATTCTCATTAATGTAGAATGAAAATGAAAAATATAGCCGTTATTGGACCCCACACAAGAGATAGAAAATTCAAAATTGATAGATTAATGTGATGGATAATGGTCATATTTTTCATTTTTATGGGTTTTTAATGAGAAACAAACGGAGGTTTAAACTTTTTGCATGGCTTAAGTCTTTACTCTTTTTTAAGTAATAATGTAATTCATTTTATCGCTAAAGTATGATATGTATTACGATAATATATATATATCATGTGTTAGACTTAGTATTGGTAAGTGACGGGTAAATTTTCGAGGACGAAAATATTTTAAGGGGGTGAGAATGTAATACCCCGAAAATTTTTATAAAATATAATTCAATTTTTATATACTATATTTTAATATTTTGAAAGTTATGGACTAAATGATACATTTATCAAATTATGCCCCTGTTTGAAACCCATTTTCAAAGAAATAGAAATTTTGGAATAGTGATTGATGTGAGAATGTGTGGTGAAAAAGTGATGAAAAGTTTTTGATTTATGTGTAATATTATTTTATTTGGAGAATGTGTGGTTGAAATGAAGAATGAGAATGAGAAATAGAAATAGAAATTAAAGGGTGTCAAACGGGGGCTATATTTTATTTGTGTCAAATATTTAGATATTGATGGAGTTATCGTAAATATATGAATATTAGTCTCGTTGGATAAATCGTAATTAGATACATAAATCAGATTCGAGAAAAAGTCGATTCGGATAAGTTAACTCCAAGATATTTTAGTTTGAAGGAATTATCAAAAGCTAATTTTTGTTTTTTATTATTTAATTATAATTTTGAAAGTAAGGGGTAGTGAAAAAAGATTTTCCGTTAAAACAAGAAATTCCGTTAGTTTTTCCGTTAAACCAACATATTCCGTTTAATAGCCACTTTTTATATATAGAAAGATAAGATAATAAAATTTAGACACGAATCCCAAAAAAAACGATGTAATTTTTTTAAAAATGGATTGTCGCATTTCACATGCTAGAAGTTTCTAATAGCATCTCCAATCATGGTTTAATATGAATCTAAACTGTGATTTAAATTTTCAAGGTGGTCAAAAACATTTCCAATTGAGAGATTTAAATGAAACGCAAATTATATTGTTCGTGTTGGGAGTAAAAGAAGTCACACATCAGCTAGACATGGGAAATATAATGTGTTTATAAGTATAAAACAATACTCTATTGGTATGAGGTCTTTTGAAGTAAAACCCAAAAACAAATTTATGAGGGTTTAGACCCAAAGTGGACAATATCATACCGTTGTGGAGATAAGTGGTGTTCATAAACCCATCAGTTCGAGGAAAAAAAATAATTTGAGTCAAAAAGTGAATTTAGATTTTCCTATTGGAATAAAATTTGAATTTAGATTTATCGAGATGTAAATAAGGACAAGTGATTTTGAAAATACCAATTTATATTCAATTTTACGCCACCATTGAAGATGTTCTAAGCGTTTGAATTAATTTGCAGAATAAAGTTTAATTTATTTTAATTCATAGTTACTTATCTATTTCATAATTGCCTTTTTAAAATTAAATTTAGCTAAGCGCAATTTCACTATTCTTTCACTAAGCTAAAATTAAATTAAATCGTGTTTTAGTAACCGAAATTCGTCAATGAATTTAATCAAGGAAATTGCTACTGGTACATCAAATTGCACATCAAGGTATCCATAATTGCTGATGTGGCGAGATTTTGGTTCAAAATCTCGTTGAATTTAAAAAAAAAAAAAAATCAAAAATCCCAAAATTAAAAACCCTCGTTTCCTTCACATTTCCCTCTTCAAATTTCCCTCTTCGAAGACGACTGGAAAGAGGGAAGCTCTCAAAAACTCTCAACCCAGTAGCTCGGAATTTTGTCATGTTTTCCGGTACCGACGCCGGTGAATGAAAAGCCGTCCAACTACGATCAAACAGGTAGCTAGTTTCTTCCAGTAGCACTTGGATTTGCAGTTTCTTCTAGTGGCAGTACATTTTTTGGAGGCTTTCCGGTACGGACGGCGATAAAGTCGACGGCGAGGACGGCAACAATGGTGAAATCTTCATGTTTCTTTTTTATGCGAAATTTTTGAATTTTTTTCTGCCTATATGCACATTGAAAATCTCCTACATCCCTACAGATAAGCACACCCGTAGAAACCAAGAAACTGAACAGGGGTGCGGCTATATGGTGGAAGACGATGCTAACAGTGGTAAAACTTACTGCTAACAGTTTTCGAAAAATTGTTTGGCCCCCTTTTTGGAACTCATCAAGAACCTTAATGAATCATCGGATTGTCCGAATGTTAGTTGCACAGTCTCTGATGGGGTCATGAGTTTTAGTTTGGATGCTGCTGAACAACTCAATATTCCTGAAGTCGTGTTTTACATTACAAGTGCTTGTGGCTTCATGGGGTACCTTCACTACGGTGAACTTAAAGGTGTGATTTATTATTTATGAAAAATTTTACTAGAAGGGAAAGGATCCATTTTACCAGAAGGGTTCTTGGAGGAAACTAAAGGGAGAGGTTTAATGGTGGATTGGTGTCCACAAGAACAAGTTTTAGCTCACCCTGCAATTGGATTCTTACACATTGTGGCTGGAATTCAACAATTGAGACTATATCAGAAGGGGTGCCAATGGTTTGCTGGCCATTTTTCGCCGAACAACAAATGAATTGTCGATACGCGTGTGAAGAATTGGGATATTGTAGTAGAGATTGAAGGGGATGTTACCATGGGGAAAGTGGAGAAAATGGTGAGAGTGATGATGGAGGGGGAAATGAGAAAGAAGGCATTGGAATGGAAAGAAAAGGCTCAGTTGGCAGCTAAACATGGTGGCTCTTCCTACCAGAACTTAGAGAAATTAATCATTGACACTCTTCTCAACCACCACTAGTGATATGCGGTGTTAAACAGTCTTGTTAAACAATGTAACCAACATCTTCTTTTCATTATTGTGCCAATTTTTTGAGCTGGTTTATTCTTCTTGCTGTAAATGTGTATAAAATCGCTGGTTAATAAAATCTTCTGCTGGTTTATTCTTCTTGCTGGTGTATTCTTCTTGCTGGTTTATTCTTTCTACTGGTTTATTCTTTCTGCTGGTTTAACTTTCCTTATGTTAGAGAACTTTGATGGGGTCCAATTAAAAATTATCTTTAATGTTGATACCAAACTGTGCAGCCATTTGCTTAAACCAGTTTAGCTACTTGTTATAACAAAAGAACTACAACAAGCCATGAAATTCTGAACTTCTATTACTGGCACAAGAAGATCTTGGATATAGATTTAGAGGCACTTGAATCATACAGTTAGGGAAAGGCACTTCATCAATTTCCACCCCAACTTCTCAATCTGGTGCATCACATTTATGCACCTCAACCAATCCAATTTTCAATAACCTCAACTTCTAATTTCCACATAATATTGTCATCTACCAACACAGCCACAAAAATGCAACAAACCGAATTATAACTTGATTCATTCCTTCATTCATTCAACAATACAAAGTTCATAAATAATGCAACTTTATTTGCCATAAAAGTTGCTAAATACAATCTCCAATTATTTTACAGCTTTTGACCTTGTCCAGGAAAAAATTCACAAGCAATTATTGCAGCATTAACACTGGAAGAAGCCACTCTTCTCTCAGAATTCGAAGTAGTCAGCACCACCCCCATAATCACCATTTGCTCAGTAGCCATTTCTCCATCACAGCCATTTCCTCAACCAACATCTGTTTTCCAGCTCAATACTGAGATCTCCATTCGAATGCAATGCGCCGCAGCAATTATAGGACATTTCATGTGGCGAAGAGTCACAGTCATATATGAACAAAGCAACAGCTTCAACTCGAATTCTAGATTAAAAAAAAAAAAACTTTCGAGTCACTAACAGCTTTCAATTCTTTTGTTGAATTCGATCTAGCTTTTCCTTCCCTAACCTCTTTACGAGAACCCGAAGCCTTCATCCAAGAAGAGTTGAAGAAACTCAAAAGCAAAAGAAATGAGATTTTTTTACTCATGCATAAAACTGGAAGGAAAATCCAATTTTTGGATTCGAATACCAACGAAGAAGAACATACATAATCAAAATCGTTCATCAGCCTGAACAAAAAATCACACTAAAAGGGGGTTCAAAACATTTGCAGATCTACAAATCGTTCCTCAGCCTAAAAAAAAAAAATCACACTAAAAAAAATCGTTCAAATCGTTCCTCAACCGTAGGAGATCTGGGTTCCCCAAATTTCTGTTCCATCAACAGCAAGAGAAAGGGCCGCACTTGGAGAGAAATGGAGCTGATTTTCGTGTGAATGAAAGGTTTGAACTGAAGGGTGGGTTTGGTTTACGAGAGAATGAAATGGATAGATAGGTTAGGGGTGTCTTTTATAAAATTTGCAACATTTCAAAATTTCAGTCAAAATATCGTGAAAATATCGCCAGCTCAGCATTATGGATTCCCTGATGTAGCATCTGATGTACCAGTAGCATTTCTCTTCTCTTTAATCAATTAGTCTTTTTGCTACGCTTTTGTATCTCCCTGTAAGTTTGTGGCGTGACGATTAAATTAAATGGAAGGAAAATAAAATATCTATACTTTTTACCCCTTTTTTTTTTTCTATTAACCTCAAATGTAATGGAAATAAAATTTTCCTCTTTTTTTTTTTTTCCCCACCCATTATATAATTTATATTCAGAGTGTGTTTGGGAGGGATTTTAATCAAAATTCTAGCCGTTAACTATCAAATCGACCAATATTTTTGACTTTCCCTCTCACAGGTGAGGTCCATAGGTTGACTATAACGGCTAAAATTTTAATTAAAATCCCTCCCAAACACACTCTCAATATAATCTTCTCCTACCAAACTAGTCTAAGAGGGATCTCATTTCGTTTGTTTGAACAAAAAGTAAAGGATAAATTTTAGTACTATTGGGTTGATCTTTTAACAAAATTTACAACAAACTTAAATGTTAATCAATAAACACAAAATATTATAATTAATTAAACAAGAGAGAGAGAGAGAGAGAGAGAGAGAGAGAGAGAGAGAGAGAGAGAGATTACATGAGAGCCGAATGCTGATATACAAAATAGATTACATGTACGCAATATGAACTAAAAGATCTAAACCTTTTACAACCAGAATCCAAAGGCATAAGGTATCAAAGAATCAGGCTCAAGTTATTGTCCTCTTATACAATCGATGTGGCCACGGCGCCACGCAAATCTAAACCACAAACGACACAAAGAAGTTGCTGTAATGAACCGTAAACATCAACCCTAAAACCCCAAATCTCTTCACTCACTCAAAATTGCAAATACTCAAGTATGTTATCAAGACACTCAAGAACACATCAAACCAGAAGTTTCATATGAAGACGAGCAAAAGCAAAGAGAGAGAACCCTAGCCTCACTTAAAGGCAATGTTTTAAAACCCGAACCGGGCATTGACCCGGAAAAACGAAAGGGTCAAGGGTTAAAGGGTCGAATCGGGGTCGAACCGGGTAGTTAAATAAAGATAAATAAATATATTTTCAAATAGTAAACAATATTAAATAATAGTATAATATTGTTAATTGAAATATTTGAAGAATTTTTAATTTTTTATTAATTAAAATAAGATAGAAAAGAATTAATTAACTCATTAAAATAAATAATAAAAAACTCGAGGATGATAGAAGCTAGCAGGCAAGAAGAAAAAATAATAAAAAATTGAAATTTGCTTTGGAGTCAAAGTGGTTGCTTGCTTTTCCTTGTCCCACATCGAATTCTCACAACAAAACAACTAGAAATGTGGTCTATAAATTGGTGGGCCAAAAGTGGTTGCTTGCTTTTCCTTGTCTATTTTGAGCATTTTAAATTAATGATGAAATGAATAGGCTAAAGATTGGTGAAGTTATAGATTTTAAATTTTTTATAAACCGGGCAAACCGAAGAAATCGGTCTCGGTTCATCCGGTTAGTTAAAAAACCGGTCAATTGATCGGTTTTTTACCAGGTTTAAAATAAAAGGGTTTTAAGATAAAATCGAACCGAAATTTGGACCGGTTCCTGGTTTTCCCGGTTGGACCGGCCGGTCCAGTCTGATTTTTAAAACATTGCTCAAAAGTCAAACGATTAGAATGAATGAAAGAAACTCCAATGGGTTATTTTTGTACCATGTAACGCAATCGTTGATCTCACGACCCAGAGCAACTAACACTTAATCAATTCCTTTCACAACTAAAGTTGCTATTCAGATATACGACTTGTACGATGCTATTGGGTTCGGGTCATGGGCCACTCACATGAAATTATCAGACAATAGATCTCTTCCCAACTGGACCAATTAGGCCCATTTATCATCACAACCCAGGAAGAATCATTTGGTATTGCAGTCCAACAACCACATTTTTTCTCCAAAAAATATTAAGGGCTTGATTGGAAAGCTTTTTATGTTCCGTAGATTTTAATAAAATTTGATATAACATGTATGTGGTTTAAAACTCGATAAAAACTATAAATTCAATAAATATGTGATTAAAATCGAAATTTGATCAATTGAAAATTGACAAAACTTTAACAAAATTTTATCAAACAAGGTGTAAATTATATAAAGCTCTTGTTTGACAACCGTTATTTGAGAAAAACAATGGTTTAAATAAATGATTTTTAGAAGAATGTGTAGTTAGGGCAATATTTTGAATTTAGGTGTAGAATATTTTATTGTGTGAATGCGTTATTGAAAATGAGTTTCTAGAAAAAAATAATTTTTAAATTATGGTTGTCAAATATGGGAAAAGATAAAGGGACAATATGGTAATTACACATAATTATTATTTTTTATATTGATAACGACATTTTACTATTCCTATTATCCTATATTAAAAAAATTAGAACTAGCAAAACTCAAGGTTTATTTGAAGCCATATTTTTTCCTCTTCAAACGCAAATAAATCCCCCTCCTCCTCTCCTTCCACCTCTCTCTCCCCTTCAAAACTTCACTTCCCCAACTCTTCCTCTAACTTTCTCTCTCTATAATCTGTCCACCTACTATAATTCTCATCATTTCTTCACAATTGTCACTTCCTTAAGCTCTGTGTATTCAACAAAATATACAATAATGGAAAACTCAGATTTTTTCCATGGAAATTATGCCACAACTGGTGACCATTTCATCATAGAAGACCTCCTAGACTTCCCAAATGATGATGTTATACTCACTGAGGAAACGTTTGATTCATCGGTCGGAGCCTCCACCGACTCCTCAGCCGCGGTGGTGGACGCCTCATGCAACTCATCATTCTTCGGTAGTAGTAGTACTACTGAACCTCATTTCCGCGGAGGTATTGGTGGCTGCCGGAGTTTCGCCGATTAACAGTTCTCTAATACTGAACTTTACATGCCGGTAAATAATTTTTAACAGTTCTCTATGTTTATTTTACGTACCTATGGAATTTCGTTTTGATGGCTTTTCAGTATTTTCTACAAAGAAAAAACTATGATTTTTGCTGACATTGAAATAATTTAAACAGTCGTAATTAAATGATTAAGAAATATATACACGTGTACATTTTAGTGTTCACATCCTAATCCCTTGTTTTGAGCCCCATTTTTATGTTAAAATGAATTTTGTAATAATGATTTTTCGAAGAATGTGTGGTTAAAAAGTAAGAACTTTTTTTTTGATTTTTGTGTAAATTATTTTATTGATAGAATGTGTTGCTGAAAATATGTACAGAAAAAACGAATTATTGGGTAATGGGGCTCAAACATGTCTTAAATTGGAGAGACCGAACGTTATTAAAGAAAAATATACATATAACGTAATGAATAAGGTATTCATCTAGATTGTTAACTATCAATCTTCAAAGTGTCAATTAAGTGAATTTAAGTGATTTAACATCTTTAATGTAAGTATGTGGGACCCATCTAAAGGATCAGTCACTTAATTGACATTTATGCTATAATGATTCGCAGTCTAGATGAATATTGTTACATTAACATAATAATATATTTTTCTAGTTTAGTATGAATCCTGCCATGTCTAATTTTTAATGTCCGTTTGGTAAGATTTATGTTTCTTATAGAGAAATTTATCATATGTCAACTTTTTTTAAAAACTTATCTAACCAACAAAACACCTCGTAAAATTATCGAGACATATTCAAAAACATAGTTTTTAGTCTCATGAACAACTTTTGACTTTCAAAGGTCTTATCAAAAGAGCTTTATATAATGTACCTCGTATAATGTAAAAAAAAAGAGAAAGAAGGCTACCACATTCTATTGTTTTGAGTTAGTTAATAGTATGAGTAATGCTATGTAGCCCTACAATCCTAGTATAGATGGTTCTAAATGATCAGTTAAATGAAATGTAAAATGAAATGACTTATTTAATTTCATTCATCATTTAATGTCACATTAACGTCACCTAGACTGTTGTTATAACCCTAGAGGCTACGTAACATTACTCTAATAGTACAATTTTGATGTATTTTTACAGCATGATGATTTAGCTGAATTGGAATGGCTATCAAATTTTGTGGAGGAATCATTTTCAAGTGAGGATTTTCAGAGGCTGCAGCTAATACTAGGCATGAATGCCCGAACTGATGAAGCATCTGAAACTCGCCTATACCAATTTCATCCCAAAACCACCACCACCACTACTATCGACACCACCCCAATGCTTAGGCCTGAAATGCCAGTCCCCGCCAAGGCACGCAGCAAGCGCTCACGCGCAGCCCCTGGAAACTGGACGTCCCGTCTTTTAGTCCTGTCACCAACGCCAGTTTCTAGTGTCCCGGCAATGCCAGCCTCATCGGAGTCTGATATTGCCAAGAACTCCGGCGAGAAAACAATGAAGGCAGCGGCGAAGAAGAAAGAAGGTTCCGTCGACACTTCAACCACTGAAAATGACTGTGAGGGGCGTAAGTGCCTCCACTGCGCCACTGATAAGACACCTCAGTGGCGGACCGGGCCTACGGGTCCAAAAACACTTTGTAATGCATGTGGAGTGCGTTACAAGTCGGGCCGGCTCGTCCCCGAGTACAGACCCGCAACAAGCCCGACATTTGTGCTCACTAAGCATTCCAATTCACATAGGAAAGTTTTGGAGCTGAGGAGACAAAAGGAACTCACGAGGGCTCATCAACACCAACAATTTCTTCATCAAAACATTATGTTTGATGTATGATGTATCCAACGGTGATGATTACTTGATTCATCAACATATCGGGCCCGAATACGGGCACCCGATTTAGATAGACTACTAGAGTAAGTAGAGACTTTCGCAAATTTTATTCTAGTTAATTAATTTCCGACGTATGAATTTTTAGTAGTTTTCTCTCTTCTAATTTATCCCAAGAAGAAAAAGAAAATGTGATGTCCTTTAATTCGAAGTTTGATTTTTGCTAATAATATGACAAATTCTTGAATCCATTTTCATCATTCCTTTTTTTTTTTTTTTAAATCTTCACTATATTTTACTACGGTAAAAACTTTGACCGATGAAAATCTCAAGTCATTAAATAGATTCGCGAAAGTCTGGTCGATAATAGTTACCGATGAACTTTTTTTTTTTTTTTTTTTCGCTGTGAAGAATCTGAAGATGCTATTAGCTAGTATTGTGTGGGATCCCATGCATCTCTGATCCATACACCTGCAACTTAATTGATTTTTAATTAATCAGATTCCCATCTTAATTAATTATTTTGCGTAATAATAATTGAATAACATTTGCATATATTTTAAAAAGTTGTGAAACAGAAGTATGTCCTTAGCCACTTTTGCTATATGAAATTAAATAATTAATAACTGCAATAAATGGCCAGTGATGAAATTAAAATAACAGAGAGAACAGCAAAAGTAGTGGTGGATTATGAATATATAATCAACTTATTTTGGGAAGTAAATTATAAACTGCTGCATCTTAGCAGTAATCACATGCATGCCTCTCATGTATTATTCTTTTATCAGTCTTTGTAATCAGTTTCATTTCTTCATTTCTTTTTGTTTACAAGTGATGAATTAATCGGACGGGTTAGATAAAAACGATACATATAGTCGATTTCAAATTTATTGTGAATAAAAACTTAGGTTGTCACGGTTATTTATGTAAATATTTGACCGCGTGAGTGTTTTATCGAGCTTAATGAATATAAAGATTTACAATTGCATAAAAATTCTAATTTTACATCGTTAAACATAGAACAAAAATTAAAAACTTTAAAACAAAGTACATACATATTACATTGTACCAATCAAAAAATTATTGTATGCTATTGATGCCAATTATACAATTATTGAACATGTTATCATATCGCACCACGAGGAAAACCCTAAATAGTTATCTCCCACGAAATAGAAAATTGTAGCTTCATCAAGAATCATTAAAAATTATAAAGTTGAATATTGAAAAATATATTCATGATATGTATCTATAGATCTATATTTATCTTCAACTTTACTCTTAACAAAATATATTAAAAAAATATTGAAGTTTTCAAGTACCCAATAGTGCATTGTAAGTGTCCTTGAAGACATTGTGTCTCAAGATTTATGTGAACATAATGGGCTCCCATGCATGAGGGGATATTTCCATGTTCTTTATAAAGGGTCTGTCTCCATTACACTAACACCTTTGTCGACTATGACATGGCCTCTTCCTTTATGTTCTTATCCTAAGATGGTGATAATGTCACTTTACATTAGGGCAAATTATCTTCTCTCATTTTTGCAGTGTTGTTCAATATTGTATGAGAAGGAATTGGCTATGATCTAACATGGTGTTTGGTGTATATTAAAATCAGATTTTAAGTGAATTGTTATATAAGTTTTTGAAATATGTGGTTGAAAAAATATAGGACCCATTAAAATGTGGTTAATTTTGATTGTTCGACTTAGAATCAGATTAGAATCTGGCTCAAACAGGCCTTATAGTCTCTTCCCATCCATCGTCTCCTTCATCTCGTACGATGTCATCAAATATTATGAACAAATATGTTAGACAAGAGTGAAACTACCCTAGATACAGAATGTACAAGATTGTGGTTTCGATTGCTTTAAGACGCAAGTCAAAGAAGCAACAACAGATAGAATGTTCAACCTTTAACATTAGATCTTACTCGTGGTTTCGAGTTAAGACACTAATTTTAGACATTACCTAATGAAGAAGACAACTCTGTGGCAATAGGGAGAGAAGAAGTCTAATTAGTAGTATGTGTTAGGCTTTAAAAAAGTACAATTCAGGCCTACTATCATATTTACAAAATATTCGAAATGTAATAGATGATTCCGAGTATTGAAATAACCGGTCCGATCCACCTGACGTCAAAACCTACTATCATCTGATATCTTCTTTTATAGTCTCTTTTTTTACCTACTTCTTGTAATAACTTCGACTGATCAACCTTTAAATTCAGATTACATGTGATTTAGAGTAGTAATCATAGTTACTTGAACACACGTTTGAAAATCATTAATTTCAAACTTTTTTTCATTTTCAAATTTACATTCACACGGTAAAAAAATCTGCACATAAATCAAAAAGTGTTTCCTATGCAACAAATATGTCTATCACATGAAAAAAGCGCAATTCCCTTCGCATGTCTTTATAGGTTAGTCATGCTAGGTAGCTCTTTTCGATTCATGGATCCTCGGATCTGAAATATAAACGGATTGAACAATATTAAAGATGATGAAGAAAATTGACACCCATTAATTTCTCTTTCTCATTCTCATTCTCATTCTTCATTTCAACCACACATTCTCCAAATAACATAATATTACACACAAATCAAAAACTTTTCATCACTTTTCCACCACACATTCTCACATCAATCACTATTTCAAAATTTCTATTTCTCCCAAAATGGGTTTCAAACAGGGGCGAAGTTATAATCAACATTGAACACCAAACGTGTGCCAAAATATTCCTCTTTCATCTTCCCCATTCTTCTCAAACCAAATTCAACAGTTAACATTTTGCTAAACAGAAAACAATCACATCTGAAACCTAACAGATAGGAAGGAAATCTCATAGAGTAATTAAAATGTGTTATTCGACTTCTCCTATGATTCAAAACAGTAACACGAAAAAAGAGTATCTTGTAAAATGTCACTATGTTCAGGGTCTCTAAGGAAAGATATTTTTCCGTCTTTGATAATAGTACAATAACCTTGACAAGTTTCAGTAATTGTCTGTCAGTACTGTATGAGAAACAGCAAGAGAATTCACAGTCATTGACAATGGTATACAAGCCATAACCGTGAAAGAATGACTTCAATGTCATTAAAGCAGGCGCAACTTCCCCGTTACTGAATCCACTATGGATTTATTCCCTGTTCAATCAAGAAATCGACACGAATATTTTACTACAATCATGTGATTAGCAAATCATATGAATTAAAATGAACTGCATCCATCAGTTCCTTCTCTGATTTAAGTGGGCTGGTACATAAAACATGGGAACGGCTAAAGGTAATTTGAAAGCATCAAATATGACGGGGATCTCGGGATGAATTGTTTCTCGCTTCTGTTATTGGTTCTCATGAACTTGAAGATTGCTGTTAAAAAGGTTCCTGGTTCTCACACTTCTTGACATGCATCATTTGATGACTTAGTGCATGGATGTCACCGAGTCAATTGGCATAGGCTTATGCCTATTATTAAGATTTGGAATTTTATATGAAAAACTCAACCTTATTAAGAGAAGTAATTCAATTCATCTTTATTTGATATGAAATTTATTCCTTAATATGCCCTCACAGATAGCAGCTCGTTTAAGAACACCAATCTTGGAATTCATGGATTTGTTTTGAGTCTTAATGTAATTGAATTACTCGTTTAAGAGATACCATATTAAAATTTGAAGTTTATATTAAAAGATCAACCTTATTAAGAGGAGTGGTCAAAACTTCTTTATTCAACGTGATATTTATCAATTAACACCTCTTGCTAAGGGAGCAGTTTTTCATCCAAGTATTGTGCAACTAATTAAATAAAAGAATAATGAGAAGAAAAAGGAAAAGGAGTACACTTGGTTGGTTCTGTTAATTCTAATCTTTCATTTCAATTCATATATCATATGTAATGTTTGAAGTCACTGAATAAAGTATCACAGCGTTATAGTATTTCCATATTCTCTGTCTCTCGACTACATGGTGGGAAGATTATATATACACCGATGGAGGTTAATAGTGCTTAGTACAGATACTTTGCCTCCATAAGAGTTTCCCCGAAAGATAACAATAATGTGAACAAATGAAAGCAACAATTATTTGCTTACGGATGAAAGAGGATTAAGACACTTATCCAAGAGTATTTCAAGAAATGTGAACTCAGACACACCCATCTTGAAAATGTTCCATCCTAAGATGAAAGATGGAGGTTTTCAATAAAACTTTTTTTTTTTTTAAGCTAAGCCAAATTTGACTGCAATCTACAGAACTAGGTGCATGGTGCTAACAAATGAAAGAAAAAATTTAATGGAAAAACAACAAAAGTGTGCCAACAAGAGCAGGAGCATACCAGGTCCAATAGCAAGAACTGTCTTTGACCCAGCTGAAATCTGCAAAGAAAGGCCAAAATATTATAAATTCTGTACAAAATTCCTTGCAAAAGCAGAAAGAGGGATTCTGGAGTCTATAATTGATCTAACAAACCGAGAATGGAATACGTGAGATGTAAGACAATTCTATTACAAACAGAATATGAATTATTTCTTGTTGTAGTAGAATTTTGTTTCTTGTTAGATTATGACTCCTTATTCTTTTAGGTTTTTGATTACTTATTTTTTAAGTTATAATACTTATCTTCCTTAAGCTATTATGATTAGCTATATAAGCAAGAGTGCAAGACTTTGTATACTTTTTCAATCATCAATTCGTTACAATAAAATTATTCTCTACAACCTTTCAAATTTTGTAACTTTCTTTTTGTCTCAAAATTTTTCATTCTGCTTCCGCACCAAAATTGATATCAGAGCAATGATATTTACCTGACCAGATGACTAAAGGACAGATTGTGGAGTCTGAGCCACCAATGATGAACAAAGGTTCACAAACATCGCAACAACTTGATGGGCTAGAGAAAACCTTTAACGATGGCCAATAAATGTTAACTGCCTTCATCACTGAAGTCAGATGCAAGTGCGAACCTAGGAGACGACAACCAGGTTCGACAGGTCATAATAAAACTCATGATAACTCAGATCCCAATAAGCTTCCGTCGGACAACAAGCAGCCATGACTATAGAAGGAAGAACACATGGCGCAGAACCCTAAGAATGCTCAAATTCCTCTAATTGAACCCAACCCAATGGGATATTAAAAAAGAGCAAGATGCCACTGGTCATGATACAGCAATAGAGAAGCACGCATAAGTTGAGAATCGGAATCTTTTTTATTCCAATTACATAGAAGTTAACAAGAAGCTTTTGTTTGATTTGGATAAAAATTAGATTTTAGTAAATTTTGAAAAAAAATTAATAAAATGTGTGGTTGAAAAGTTGATAAAAGTTATAAAAGATGCGGGTCCTATGAAATGTGCGGTTAAAACCGAATTTGGAGAAAATGAGTTTTAAGAAATGGGGTCAAACGGGGGCTAAGTATCAACTTCAAGTTGGAAAACATTCCTGCGAAGTTGCAATTATGGACATCATGTCTAAGTTAGTACCTAATTACGAAGAAGTCAAAGGTGAGGTTTGTCAAAATTGAGAATAAAAGTTACCTTGACTCTTCCAATGACAAAGAATTGCATAAGCTCGAGGAAAATAGTAATGGAATGAATTTGGGTTCTTGTGTTATTTTTTTGTATTGAAGAAGGCATGCCTGGACATTATAGCATAAGATGAGAAATATGAAAAATTGAAGACGGCACTTCTGACCCTTTACAAAAGTGGATTCAAGGATGAGAAATTGAACTGTGCTTCCTTTCTGAAGGAATATCAAGTAGGAAGTGTCCGTGATGAGAAAAATAAAATGAGCAAGGTAGGAGCAAAGTTGACTTCAAACAATGCATCTAAGAATACAACGATGTTTATTGAACACATCAAGGGACGGACAATTTTTCGATATTAGTAATTACAGATTTTTTTGAGTATTTTCCTCATATTTGCTTAATTTTATCTTCTTCAACCAAACTTGAGAACAAGATTTTTTAATTGAGTGAGATTTATGTTGGAGAATTCTATTACAAAATAGAATATGAATTATTTAGTGTTGTAGTATGATTTTACATTTTGTTAGATTAGGACTTTCTATTCTTTTAGTTTTTTATATTTTAATTACTTATCTTCATTGGGCTATTAGGATTAGGAGATTATTTTGCATATACATTTTTTCAATTATCAATTCACTACAATTAGATTATTCGCTACAAGTTTTTTTTTTTTTTTTTTCTTTCTTTCTTTCTTTTTTTTTTTTTTTTTTTTTAACTTTCTTCTTCTAAGAATTCTAATTCCACTTCGCACCAACAAGTTTTTTCATGTATAACATTGAAATAATATTTGGCTCAAAACTTCCCATGTGTCCCAAAAGTGATTGAATAGGTATCTATTTAATTATTGATAAGGAAGGAAGAACGGAATCATTTGTAAGGCACTAGATTAGAGCGGTATGATGAAATGTTGGAAGTGTTACAAGAATTTTAAAAGGTTAAAAGGTCAATTCTACACAACAACGGGTGATTATATCGGTAAGATTTCAAGGTAATTTCTCATCTTTATTCATAGACAACTTGTGGATATATATACAAACAACTAATGCTATATTAGGATAGAAATTATGGCAACTCTATATACTAGACTATTTTAGGAAAGTCTCTAACACTCCCCCTCAAACTGGAGTATAGATGTTTATCATACCCAACTTGTTACAAAGATAATTTACCTGAGCCTCATTTAGAGCCTTTGTGAAGATATCTCCCAATTGTTCTCATGTTTTCACATACCCCGTAAAAACTAAACCTTGCTGAATTTTCTCACGAACGAAATGACAATCAATCTCAATATGTTTCGTTCGTTCGTGAAAGATTGGATTAGATGCAATATAAAGTGCAGCTTGGTTATCGCACCATAACTTAGCCGGTGTTGAGGTCTTAAGGCCCACTTCGGCGATGAGCTGATGTATCCACATTATCTCACACACAGACTTAGTCATTGTCCTATATTCTTATTCTGCACTTGACCATGAAACTACACTTTGCTTCTTGCTTTTCAATGAAACCAAATTTCCTCCAACAAATACACAGTAGCCGGATGTAGATCTTTGAACTTCCTTGAATCCAGCCCTGTCAGCATCTGAAAAATATTCAATCCTGGTATGACCATAATTGCCAAACAGAATTCCTCTCCCAGATGTTCTTTTTAAGTAACATAAAATTTGTTCCTCAGCTCTCCAATGATTGACAGTTGGGAAAGACATATACTGACTTACCACACTAACTGAATAGACAATGTCTGGACAAATCACAGTAAGATAGTTCAACTTCCCAACCAATTTCCTATACCATTCAGGATCTTCAAACAATTCACCATCTTTTGTAAGCTGCAAATTTGGAACCATTCGAGTGCTATATGGTTTAGCCCTCAATTTTTCAGTTTCGGTCAACAAGTCAAGCACATATTTTCTCTAAGATAAGAGGATCATTTTCTTACTTCTCGTCACCTCAACCCCCAAGAAATACTTTAGTGTTTTTAAATCTTTTGTGTGAAACTTACTGTGGAGAAAAGATTTGAGAGATGAAATACCACCAGAATTACTCCCAGTAATAACAATGTCATCAACATAGACGACTAATAGGATGATACCAACTGCAGACTGCTTATAAAAAACAGAATGATCGGACTTACTCTTCTTCATGCCAAACTTTTCAATAGCCTGACTAAACTTTCCAAATCAAGCCCGGGGATTTTGTTTCAAGTCATACAAGGATTTACGAAGATGACACACTTTCCCATGCTCTCCCTGAGCAACAAAGCCTGGTGGTTGCTCCATATACATTTCCTCTTGAAGATCACCATGAAGGAATGTATTTTTAATGTTTAACTGATGCAAAGGCCAATGATACGTGGCTGCCAGAGAAATAAATAACGTAAGTTTAGCGACAGGAGAGAATGTGTCAGAGTAATCCACCACATATGTTTGAGCATATCCCTTAGCAACAAGCCGAGCTTTTAATCTAGCAACAGTCCCATCCGAATTGACTTTCACTGCAAATACTCATTTACATCCAATAGCCTTTTTACCTGCAGGTAAGTGTACCAAGGTCCAAGTACTATTGTCATCTAAAGCATTCATCTCCTCAACCATAACATTACGCCATCCAGGATGAGATAGTGCATCATCAACAGTCTTAGAAATAGTGACAGAATCAAGAGATGCAACAAAGGAACAAAATGATGATGATAAATGGTTATATGACACAAAAGAAGATGCTGGATAAGTGCATTGACGTTTACGTTTACGAAGTGCAATAGGAAGATCATCGCTCGAACTGGGACCTAGATCTGATGACGAAGGAACTTGTGCAGGACATAAAGCAGAGGTGGAGGAACAGGAGCCGAGTCAGGAGTAGGAGGTTGTTGGCGGCGAGAGTAAACTTGTGTTATATGAGGCTTAGCAGCAGTAGATGAAGGAATATCAGAACTAGGGGATGTATAAGTGTAGATTAATAGATCATCCTCCCACAAATTGATAGAACTTGAGGATGAAGTAAATAGTGTTTGTTCCAGAAATGTGACATCAGCAGACACAAGATACCTGTTAAGATTGGGACAGTAATATTGATACCCTTTTTGCACACGAGAGTAGTCAGAAATATACACTTCAGAGATTTGGGATCGAGTTTTGTAACATGAGGTCGAACATCCGAACAAAACAAGTACAACCGAACGTCCTAGGTTCATTAGGAAATAAGGACTTATGAGGAAAAATGATATGAAAAGGAGTCTCACCAGATAGGACGGATAAAGACATACGATTAATCAGAAAACAGGCAGTAGAAACAGCATCAGCCCAAAAATGTTTAGGGACCTGCATTTGAAATAACAAGGCTCTGGCCGTTTCAAGAAGGTGTCTATTTTTCCTTTCAGCAACTCCATTCTGAGATGGTTTATCGACACAAGAAGTTTGAACCATATAATTATGGAAGTGTTCTGACACATATTCCTTAGCGTTATCACTTCTCAAAATTTTTACAGGAATATTAAACCGAGTCTTGATTTCAGCACAAAAAGCTGTAAAGTAAGAAAGCAGTTCTGAACGATTTTTCATTAAAAATAACCATGTCATTCGAGAATAATCGTCAACAAAGGTAACAAAATATTTAAATCCAGATTTCGACACAACAGGACATGGACCCTACACATCAAAGTAAACTAACTCAAAAGGAGTATTAGCTCTTTTATTGACTCTGGGACTAGAGCTCAATGTTTGGCAAACTGACACGACTCACAATCTAACGAAGATAGACAAGAAAACTGAGGATAAAGTTTCTTTAACATAGGTAACGAAGGATGACCGAGCCGACAATGTGCTTCAAAAGGGGTTACAACTCTAGAACATGCAACAAACTTTGGGGTTTGTGTATCAAGAATGTAGAGGCCTCCAGACTATGTCCTTTACCAATAATCTTATTCGTCATAAGATCCTGAAATAGACAAAAATTAGGATAGAATGAAACACAACAATTAAGAGAACGAGTAAGCTTACTGACAGAGACTAAATTAAAAGACAAGTTAGGTAAGCTCAAAACGGATTGTAAATGAATTGAGGGTGTTGGAGTAATTGTGCCGGATCCCAGAACATGAGATGTAGATCCATCTGCTAAAGTAATTGTAGAACTAGAAGCATGTGATTGAAAAGAAGAGAATAGTCTAGAATTACCTGTCATGTGATCTGTGGCACCAGAATCAATGACCCGTTTGGAAGATGAGGAAACAAGGCATGTGTTCATTTTACCTGAATCGGCGATTGTTGTGATAGGAGTAGATGAAGACTCTAGAGATTCTCGATATTATGAGAACATGGCATACTCATCTGCAGATATTAGAATAGGCTCAGAGGTATCATTAGTAAAGGCCATATGGGCTGACTAGATCAACTGATTCTTGCGCTGTAACTTTCTACAATCTTTCTTCACATGTCCTGGCATATGACAATAGTAACATACAACCCTCCCGAATCCTGTCCTCGAATATTCAGATTTCCGTCATAGTTACTTGAGTTTTTCCTTTTATTGCCACATCTAAATGGCTGTCTCCCAAGTTCAAAGGTGCGACTGATAAGAGTACTATTAGGTTGAGTAGAGGTTGAATATTCCATGCGAAGTACCCTACCAAAAGCTTCTTCTAAAGAGGATATCTCAGAACTAGAAAGAATTTGAGATTTAGCAGTCTCAAACTCAGAAGGAAGATCAGCCAGAAGCTTATAACCGTCATTTTCTCTCTCTAAGCTTGTTGAACCTTTACATCAATACTAAATGGGAGTAGCATATTCAGCTCCTCACAAGTCTTCTTAAAATCCATAAAGTAGTCAGTAAGAGATCTGTCACTTTTTCTGCGCGATAAAAGGTTTGTCACACCTCATAAGTGTTGTTGATATTTCTCTTGCCAGAGTACACAAACTCCAAATAATCCATCAATTCTTTTACAAATTCACAGTGATTTATCAAACCAACCACCTCACTATCAATAGAATTACGTATTTGCAAAAACAGACATGCATCCTCTCTTAGCCATGAGGTTTTCGAACCATCACTAGGTGGTTCTTCAGTTAAGTGATTATCCATAGCAATACTCGGCAAATACAATATAATAGTTTTACTCCAATCTAAATAATTAGATCTATTGAAATTATGTTTCGTAATTTTTGACATTATAGGAATCACATCAGATACAACAACTGAAGTCTTATCCTCCATTTATCCAATATCAAGCAAATAACAAATCAAAAGTCACAACAGAGTCGAAATACTTGAAGAACCAGAACCTGAGTAAGTAGCACCGTGAGGCTGAAAATAAGCAGAACCCAAAAACTTCAAATAATGAGGTAGAAACCTACACCTTCAACTAAAGAACCCTAACCTTGCTGAGGCTCTAATACCATGTAAGATTTCAAGGTAATTTCTCATCTTTATTCATAGACAACTTGTGGATATATATACAAACAATTAATGCTATAGTATGATAGAAATTAGGGCAACTCTATGTACTAGACTATTTTAGGAAATAGTCTCTAATAATAGCAAATACGTATTATGGTTTAAATCGTTAGGCTATTAAAGGACAAAATGCCCTTAAGATGAATATATTAGAAATGAGATTGTTAAGATGGAATTGTAGGTATAATAAAATAGATAAGAAATGGGAATATACAAAAACAAGTGGAGATGGCGTTGATTGAGGATACACTAAAAGTATTATATTTAGGTGGTATAGTAACGCAAGTCATAAAAAGCTCCCACTCATAAGAGTAATGAGATCTCGATAGAACAAGTCACAAGAGGAAAGGCTCGACCAAAATCTAATGTGCTATTTTGCAATTGTAAAGGATAGTTGCTTAGGATCTAACAATGAAAGCATGGGATGAGGAAAATGATTCATGTAGCCGACCTAAATTTACTAGGAACAAGGCTTAACTCCTAGTATGTTTTCGAAAACTTTCCCATAGTAGCTTAATAATATTATCTTGATGCCATCTAACATTACACATATGTTAGACAAAATGGTAGCTTTGAGCCTAACTAAAACTATGTGACCCTGACTATCTATTATGAACTTAGTAAGTGTTGTTTAAACTTCTCCACGGAAACACAAACACATGGATGTGCCATGCCATTCTAACTAACAGAGTACACTAATATATCTCATAGTTGTTTATAAATAGCAATCACTTACACACTCTATAAATACGTAATTATGATCTTGGACTTCAAATTTACCGTTTAACCTTTAAACTGATTTGAAAATATCACCTGTGTACGTCCTGCATCAGCGACAACAAACGTTGGAAGGCCGATGTCCTCGGCTGCATCCTTTAGCTTATTCCTGATAAAATAACCATGTTATTGTAATTCATGCACGAGAATACAGAGAAGATTCTGGTATGAAGGACAAATATATTTAAGTCAAGCAAAAACATTTAGGATAGATCACCTCCTTACATTTCTTGCTGATTCTTGCATGTAACAACTATTTTGGCCTGGCCACAAAACTCCCATTGCCTCAAAAGGGACCTATGGCTGCATCAGGTGTTACTTCTCATATACTCACCAAATAATAATGCAATTCCAAAGAAATCATAAAATAGATGTTAAATAGACCATGTTCGGGTAAGCTGAAGTAAATATGTTAATAAATGTTTTATTTTATTGGCCAAGTTGGAAACAAGTGGGCTTAGCCGAACATGCTCTAAATCAGTATAGTGCCCAATACCACTTTGGCCAAGTTGGAAACAAAATGTACCTTAAAAGTAACCCTTTTATTTCTTGAGCTTAGCTGAACATGCTCTAAATCAGTATAGTGCCCAATCCTAGTGGCACAATCATAAAGATTTTAATCGGCATTTAAAGGAAGTGAGATGAAGGGTGTTCTATTTATCCTCGCAAATGATCAAAAGTTGAAAAATGATACATAGATACTTAAGGAAAGTAGAACTTATCATTGATATTTAGTGCTTGTTTGGATATAATTATAAGTTGTTGAAATCATAATATGATAGAAACGAGTGATGGATAATGGTCAATATTTGTGGGTCCTACGAAATGTGTGCATTAAAACTAATGTTTGATTTTTGATCACTAAATTATAAGTAACTTATAATGTTACCCAAACATGCACTTAGTTTCTCCAAGAAAATGACCATATCTGCAGAGAAAAACCAATGTTATCAATGTGGGTAATTGCTTAAAAGCATAATTCTAGATTCCCCGTCGGCTTACCATATAAGAAGAAACTTACATTCTCCACTTTAACGACTTCAATTAATCGATTGAAACAAAAGAGGTATATATCAGATCAGGACAAGAACTGAGGTGAAGGGGAGTAGTGTTGAAAGGATCTGAGTTTTTTCTTTCTTTCTTTTTTCCCCCAGAAGAGACAAATACCATCTGCTGAATGGTATATTGGAGAAAATTTCAATTTTTTTTCTACTATAGTACTTTCTAATCCACCTTACAAAACATATCATAAAGGTAAACAGAAGGAGTAAATAATTTGGGTGGTGGTTCCAATTGAATTTTCAGCTATCTAAAGAAAGGTAGCAAACTATAAACAGGTTAAGTCGTTAAGAATGTACCTTTGCATAAGTTCAGAATATATGCCGGTGGCAGCATCTGCATAGTTTTTAATCAAACAATAATCAAACGGCCAATTAGCTAGGAAACATCAAAATATACATGATCAATTTGGAAATCTTAACAATACAATAAATATTGGAGAATCTTACGAGCACATTGAGATGCAATCTTCCCCGCTCCCATCTTCAGGTCCTGCCTAACTACTAAAACCTGCCAACAAATTTCCTAAGTTTGGTAGGCGAACTTGTCAACAATAAATAGATCATCCGATCTTAAACTTTCTGTCCTTCGCTGCCAGTCTTAAACTTCGTTTTTCCTATTTTGTGTTATTAATTGCTACCAGTAATACGGATTATTTGTTTAATCCATTACATAATTTCCCTCATTACCATACTGCTCACCCCATATAGAATATTTCCATAAACTACAATATCAAGGACTCGCTTCTTTTGGAAAAGAAAACAAATCTTTAGCCTCATTATTAGCAGTCTTTTTCAACTACTCCTATTGAAGAATATCACTTTGGCAAACTAAATATGATCCAAAATTTAAAAAATCAAAGCTGAAAACTACCAATAAACAAAAAATGTATACTTGAATGCACATTGTATAAGAAATGCTACATGATAAACAAACAAAAGAAAATCAAAGTCCAAGACTTCAGTTAGAGCAAGTTTTTGTTGTGTTTTAAGTTACTTGGTTTGCCAAACATAATTTTGAAAATTTACATTTTTTTTTACTAAAAAAAATCAACTTTTCTACCAAAAGCAACTTTTAAGCTAAACCAAACACAATAGTAGACAGACCATTTTGAGTTCTTCATCAGCATTACTTGAACCAATTCTTGGTGACTGTTGATTTTGTCCCAGCATCGGCCCGCTGATTTTCTTAGCATTGTATCCTTTTCCAGGCTTCGTTAAGTCCAGGAAAAGCCCACAAATGAAGCCAATTATGAGGCCCGGAATGAAGTTTTCGGGCTTGAAACTCACTCCTAACCATCCTCTTTCATGTTTCTGCTGCAGTTTTTTTTTTTTTTTTTTCAATTCAAGTAAATTTATAATTTAATAAAAGTTAAATATTTTAAAATAAAATAAAAGGGAATAAGGAGGGTTTTTGGGTACCTTCTTTGAGGGTTGAGAACGGTCTCCAAATGAACCCAACATTTGAGAAGATAGTAAATCGCCATAGTTGCAGAAAGATTAAATACAAGAAGATAAACACGTCGTCGTTTTGTTCTGTTTTAAGAGATGCAGCTCAATGGGCTTTAGATTGGTTACATATTTGGGTACTATGATAGGCCTTAGACCCACTCAATTAGATTTCTTTGGTAAAGTAGTGCGAAGCCCAATATAGAAAATGAGAAAAACTTTCTAAAAAGTCGGACTAATGCCCATAGTTTTGTTTCCTTTTTTGCCACATTGGCATCGACCTTCCATTAATAACCATGTCTTGTCAATGATGACAGTAAAGGAACATAGAAGAGTTACTTGCCCCTCATTTTTTTTTTTTTTTGATAACCCAGTATCCCAGTTTCGCCGGACTATATCTGGACCACCAGCCCCCGACCCCTCAGTGACTGGTGGATGTAAACCGCGGGATATGCCCAAGTTGGTCAGGGTGGCAGCGCGCCTACTTGCCCCTCATTTTAACGCAAGTAAAAAGGTGCGATAGATTATTTTTCCTTCGTTTCAAAGCACCTAATACAAAATTTGAACATAAAATATTATCAAACACCACTACGCGTGGGCATGGGCGTGGATCGTGTTGAGTCGTTTGAGTCTAACCAGAAATCGAAGCCAACCTAACCCATTTTCGAAAACTTAACCAACACAAATCAATTAGAATTTCTTGCTAATTTCTAAATAGAAAAACTTGAAAGGGTTTAACGAATTTCCTTTTCACAACGTTGAAGGCATGTGAACATTACCACTGAAATCAAACACCAGTCTAGGGGTCAATTGCATAATATTAATTTATAGATCGATTTAAATGCATTAACACATAATTCATTTAATCAAACTTATCAAATGTGACTGCCTAAACTGATATTCTAACATAACTCGGGTTAAATAATGTTATTCTTTTTTTTTTTTTAAATTATGAGTGATAAAAATTATATTCACAAATTGTTTATATTAAAGTCCACACAACCTTGGATTCAGTAGCTTTTATAAGCCCGATAAAATAATTGAATATTATCAACTTATTTGACACTTGTATATTTGGTCACTGAAAATTTTCGTGTTTATGAAATGTGCGAATAATAAATTTTAAATCCTACGTCATTAAAAATTATATTTTATTTTATAAATTAAAAAAACCTTAAAAGTTTTGCAAAACACGCACTTGAAGATATTTTAGTTCGAGATACATGTACATATATATTGTGATGGTTAAAAAACCATTACTTACTAGACACTAGTAATCGCAAATTTAAATAAACCAGGAATTATTCTGAACGTTTATTGAGTAGTTCCGGTAGCACTTGGTTGAGGCTTTCTCGAATCATTTCTTCGGTCCTTCTCTTCATCAGCTTGTCTTTTACTGCACGAAGCATGTTTCGATGAAACATCTCCAGACGAACAAGTTTTCTACTATCTGATGACTCCAACATATTATCCCATTCTTGTGCAATGTCAAATGAACCCGAGTTCCTAAGTGAGGACGGAATATCATGTTCTTGGAAAGGCCTACCGTAGATCGAACCATGAAGTACACTAGCGTATTTTTCTGTTATGGAAAGTTTCGACTCAAGGAGCTTCATCTCCTCCATTGCCAAAGATAATCTTTTATCTATTTCTTTGGGATTGTCTTCTTCAGCCTTCTTTTTCTGGACCTCTTCTGTATCATCGTCCCTGAAATCATCTGAGAGCGGTGGCCACAATACTAGAGTTGGTTCATAACAATCAACTGTCTTACCATTTCCGAGGACCCCACTACGTCCCCTGCCCCAAGACCATAGTTTAAGTCCACCATCTGCTACAAGAACAGTGTGAGCTGCACCACATGCAACTTCCAAAGTCGAAGGAAATTTTGAATCGTGGGTGTCGGTACAAGGAAACAGTAAAGGAGAAATCGCATCCCCGGCACCATCCCTAGTAAAAGTAGCATCGGGGCATAGACCGAGGCCCTTCTCCATCCCCCAAGACCACACTTCTCCAGCTGATGAGACAACGCTTGTGTGAAATAAGCCACAGTCAACTGATATTAGGAATATGCTCTGTGGCAGTCCTTTTACAGGTTCCGGAGACGAAAAACTTTTGGTAGTTCCAAGGCCAAGCTGCCCTCTATCCCCTAAGCCAAACGTCCAACAAAAACTTTCTAAAGTGTCACTCGGTCTCTTTTTCTTAGCAAGTATTGCCGTATGGGAAGCACCACATGCTACCTCGTATACCTCCCAAGGAGACTGTGAGTTAAATGTTTCTATGACTTCAGGTTGTAATCGGCTTTCATTGTCTCCTAAACCTAACTGGCCATAGTTGTTGCCACCCCATGAGTAGCATATAAGATCACCGCCTTTGTAAGTTTCTTCGGCGGTCACTAATGCCACGACATGCTCATTTCCACATGCCACCTTAACAACAGTGTGACCATGAAAATTCCAAATTGGAATTGGAGAAGAACTGCTAACAAGAGAAAATTTCCCTTCTGAGGACTTGTTTTGCTCATAATTTGGACAATTGCCCCATATCCATAAACCCCCGAGATCGTCGATTGCCAGTGACATCATTCCTCCAGCTTTGACAGAAGAAATCTAAATATGAAAACCAAGCAATTCCAAAGTTAATTGAGATAAAATTAAATAGATATATTTTGTTCCATCGTGGTCATTGAAGTTTGTTCCAAGGCAATGTCTATCACGGAAGACCTCAATGTTGATGTCACATCATATCTCCATCTTCTAAGTTGGACAATCCATTAGAAAGACAAAACATATTTTAATTGAGTGACCAAACTGAAACAAAGAGCTATCTTAAGTGACCACAGTAGAACAAAATAAAATTCAGTGACTAACACAAAATCATAAGCTGAGTGACTAAAAGTGTTTCGAACCCAGTTTAGCTCATACCTTCAGCGCCTTCCCGCTCTTCAATTCATTATCTTGCATTGAGGAATCAGGAGACCCCAATTCAAGGAAACCCTCTAATGTACACGGCACCAAAGAATTTTCTCCATTAACACCAATTTGGCCATCCGTGTAAGGATCAAGGAATACTTGTATCTTAGAAGAAAGTTTGCAAACCAACTGAAACTATACATCTGGATACTGGATAAAGCGTATTAAAGCATGAACAAGATTTATCAAAAGGATACAGACATTATAACCCCAGCCCCAAACAGATCCGTCATCTGCAACACAAGGAAATAAGCAATACGGAAGATGATGTAAAATGTTGCTTAAAAGAAGAAACATATTTTCTATCTACGGTGTGTAGTGTAGCCATTGACACTCTATAAGTATGATACATTTAAAGCCTAACAATGGCATCGTGAATATGATTTTGGATGGAGTGATTCAATATAGAATTAGTTTCAGGAAAAAAACCCAAGTTGAAATCTCGCCACCATCTATTTATGAAAATTGTTCTCATGTCAAGCGTGCACATGAGAACGTGTTGAAGACAAAGAAATAAATTAATCTTTCTCATCATCTTATCTATTTACAAGTTCAAAAGTCACAAATCATTATAACCTGCAATGGCTAGACTGTGATAAGCTCCAGCAGCAATTCCAACAATTTTGAGCTTCTCTTCTTTTTCATCATCAGAACCAAAAAATTTCACCCTGGTCGGGAAAAACTGATCGGCTTCTGAACCAGTGCCGAGCCGGCCAAAGGTTCCTCTCCCCCAAGAATACACTCTCCCATCACCTATACACGAAAACCCTACTTAATTTAAAGCATCTTGATTTCTATTGAATAACAACTTCACAAGCAAATTGATCCCCAACCTTCGAAAAAGGAACGCGATGCACATTCAGTTCCCAATTTAATACAACTTTCGGCATTAAGACTGTTAGTGCAACTATAGTGAAAGGTTGAGCAAGTTCTGGTGGTGAAATTTTCCCTATCTAAATTAAATAACTGAAAGGGTTTGGAATCCATCATTTTGAACACAAGGCTGGTGGTGTGAAGATAAGTTAGTAGAGTTACCAGTAAGAGCAAGAGTATGCGCTTCTCCAGCTGCAATTGAAATGACTTTGCGAGACAGGTTGCGAGTTTCCATTGCATTCTCCATTTTTCCCGGCCGGTGAGAGAGTTCCCGGTTTCAGTTCCGGCGCGTGCGTGCGAGTGTGTAAGAGATTTGGGTTTATACGACGCTGAAGTTAAAAAATTTCTAGAAATTGTCTGGGGGTTGAAATGAAATTGGCTAAGAGCTTGTTTGGGATGGATTTTTGGGGGAAGAATTGATTTTGAATAGTGATATGATGGGAAATGTGTGGTTGAAAAAAAAAAGTTATTGATGTGATGGAAAATATTAATTTATTGAAGAATGTGTGGTTGAAAATGAGAATTGATTTACTGTAGAATTTGGAGAATCCGTACCAAACGGGGCCTAAATTTATCCATTTCTTTTTAATTAATTTATCTTAAAATATTTGTTTAAGAAGGTTTCTTTTTTAGTCTATGTTTGAGCCACATTAAAATTTTCATTTTCATTCTTCTACTCATTTTCAACTACACATTTTTCAATAAAATAATATTTTTCATCACATCAATAATTTTTCCTTCTTTTTCAATCACACATTCTGCATAAATCTATTAGCCCTTGTTTGAAACCCATTTTGAGAAGAATATAAATTTTGGAATAGTGATTAATGTAAGAATGTGTGGTAGAAAAGTGATGAAAATTTTTTGATTTGTGTATAGCCCCTGTTTGAAACTCATTTTGGGAGAAATAGAAATTTTGGAATAGTGATTGATATGAGAATGTGTGGTGGAAAAGTGATGAAAAGTTTTTGATTTGTGTGTAATATTATTTTATTTGGAGAATGTGTGGTTGAAATGAAAAATGAGAAAGAGAAATAGAAATTTTGGAATAGTGATTGATATGAGAATGTGTGGTGGAAAAGTAATGAAAAGTTTTTGATTTGTGTGTAATATTATTTTATTTGAAGAATGTGTGGTTGAAATGAAAAATGAGAAAGAGAAATAGAAATAGAAATAGAAATTAATGGGTGTCAAACATTGAGATAATATTATTTTATTTAAAGAATGTGTTGTTGAAATGAAGAAGAAGAATAAGAATGAGAAAGAGAAAGAGAAAGAGAAAGAGAAATTAATGGGTGTCAAACAGAGGTTTATTCCAAAATACATTTTTCCAAAATAATATGACCCAAACACACTCTTAGTTACAATCAGCATCTATTTAGTACACATTAAAATTTTCATTATTATTCTTCGACTCATTTTCAACTACATATTCTTCAATAAAATAAAATTTTCAACCACATCAATAATTTTTCCTTTTTTTTCAACCATACATTCCACATTAATCTATTATTTCAGAATACATTATTCCAAAATAATGTGGCTCAAACGCACTCAACACAAAAAAGGATTGATATGTCAAAGTTCTAGTATTTAAGTTCCAAATTCTTTCGTCTCAATCAAATGGTTCACAAACAATGAGAAATTTAACAAGTCAACGTTATCAGGTTGATTTGTCAAGTTATCTCCATGACGTAGGGTTATCTTTTCATGCAAAGTAAGATTTTTTTTTTTTTTTTTTTTTCTAAATTTGAAATGATGAAGTTTTGAGCATTTTTCTAGCTATCGGGTCACTTCAGATAAAGATAACATTTTGTAGGCCTTTGTACAGATATTATATTTATGTCCCCAAGTTACAAATCACTATAATCTAAACCTAACGTGGCAGCAATGTTATCTTTATTCTTGATGATGACTAATACGGTTGTCAATTTGTAATTGGCATAAGGACATCCTTTCCTCTAGGTATTGGGTTTGGGTAGGTCATCAACAATTGTTTGGTACACATTAAAATTCTCATGTTCATTCTTCCACTCATTTTCAACCACTCATTTTTCAATAAAATAATATTTTTAATCACATCAATAATTTTTCCTTCTTTTTCAACCACACATTCTCCATCAATTTATTATTTCAAAATACATTCTCTCAAAATAATGTTACTCAAACACACGTAAGAAGATCATTTTTTTTATTTTTCATTGGTTGGGCGAATTTACCCTTTTGAAAAGAACACAAGCAGTGTACTCAATTAGTTAATGAATAGTCATTTTGGACTGAAAGGTCATTCTGGGGATGCTTTTGCCAAGACTTAAAAGATAGATTCTAAATGAGTGGTTATATTACTACCACAACAAGTATTTAACACATCACAATTTTCTTATTTACTTAAATAATCATAAGTAAAATGACATAAACATCCTATCTATTATCCACTCATACATTTATTCATTCCATTACGATCACCCGTACACCACAAAAGATAGATGTAACTCATATTTAAAAATACAAATGCAAAGTTCATACATTAAAAGACTCAAACCACCACAATTATGTTTTATCTCGATCACGATATTGTTTCACGCAGAAAGTCGGGTCTCGCTAACAATTAAAAGGGGTTTAGACGATTGTGTAAGGAACAGACCTCTTAAGACAAAGTCCAAAAAATATGTACTTTATTGATGAAGATTTACAATCGGCAGGAAGCGAAATGCCTCCAATGCGCGCAAGCACACAGAACAGTTTAAAGTTAAATGCGATAAAAATAAAGGAAATGAAAATTACATATTCTCTATTCGAGAGTGTTTGATTGGGGGTCCTTTCTTTTATGTCTTCTCTTCCCTTTTATACTCTTCTGACAGTTATTGTCATGGAATTGCATGAAACCATTTGTCGTCCTATAACTACCCACGTTTTTCATTATAGCTGAATTGTCATGGAACTTCCGTTTTAATTGCTATCATTACTTTCACTATTTAACCGCTTGTAACTTAGATTTTTGGATCATGAGACGTGATGAGATTGCTCATTAACTGCCTCAATAACCGTTGCTTACAATAACAATTCGCCCTGGTCTTGGGCGTCTCGCAGCCTTGGGCGATAATGGCTCCATCACCCTGAATAATAATAAAGTATCATAATCGCTCATAACTTGGGCGTTTAGTAGGTTTGGGCGATGATATGTCTTTGCTACATTACTCCGTCTTAGGCCTTTTATATGACCTATTTTAGGCGTATCTTTCAAACTTCTTAATTGGGCTTCATTCCTTAAGCTATTTAATTGGGCTGCGTTTTTATGTGTCAACAATTACCCCACAATATGGCAAAATTAATATCGATTATTAATCTTATGTCATATTCATTCTTTGTACCTTACGCAACATTCGAAATCTTAAAAAATGGAAGAGTATCCAAATCATTATCTTTGTTTGGCGGTGATCTTCCATATCCCGAACGGTGACACTATAAATTAAAGGACACGCCACTTCTTCGCGCCATTATACCCACGTCTTCGTGTCATCGTGCTTCCATAAGGCTACTGTTCATCTTCTTGCTTCTCCATTCATACACTTATACTCCAATACCCTTGAGAAGATTAAAATCCACAGTAAATGGCGACGTCAGATAACTCCCTTAGTTTCGAAGATTTCCAAGAGGTACTTACAAGACTATATGTAAAATCTGCGCATTCGTCAGCCAAAGTTGACATCAATGAATTCTATCTGGGTCCTTCATTTAATGATGTTGATTCGTAGGGCAAGCCGCGGCGGGCCACTTGTTCCCTTGCACTCAAGATCCTCCTTTTCTGAACCATTTTCCATTAAAGCCAATTTGGGAGAAGGGTATTCATACTTGGCCCAAATCTGATGCTACTTTTCGTTGTTGGCATGCACGCTTGGTAAAACATGCCCCCACCAAGGCAATTTTTTATCGTTCTGGGATTTTTGATTTACTAGAAATCGCTCATCATCCCCCAACCTATGATCCTGTGCTTTTCCCCATCGCTTTAAGTTTTTGGTCCTCTGAGTATAATATTTTTATCTTCTCCCTTGGTCTAATGTCCATTACTTTAAGAGATGTTGGCGCTTTGGTTAATCTTCCACCCTTAGGCGATACCATCTCTCCTACCATTTTGGTCACTGGCGCTGCCCTAAAATTTGGCAAGAAGCTTACGAATTCTTATTCGGGCATGCAAACACTTTATAATAACACTAATGCTAAACCCACCCATGCTAAACGTGTTGCCTTTCTCCAGGTTTGGCTCTGTAAATATGTTCTTTATGTGCCCAGCATGAAACCTTCCATGTCTTACTTGCCCACAATGCATGAGTTAGCGCGTGGTAGGCCCATGAATCTCTGTTCGCTAGTCTTAGCTGCCTTTTATAGAGGTATAACTTCTCTTCAATCCCAATTGCGGAATGATGCATCTCCTATTGGTAGTGGGCTTTTTTTTGCTTGCTCAATTGTGGTTGAGAGCATATTTTCCACAGCTTGTTGCTTCCCCAACTCCTTCTAGATCAGTTAGTTGTTATGGGCTATTCATTAATCAACTGAGCCCTGTAAATATGTCTAATAGAGAGGTTTTCACATTCTCTTACATCTTGAATTTGATTCCTTCATTTTTTCCTTTATCTGCTCATCAAATCCCAATTTATATGCAACATCCTTCTATCATGCAAGATGTGAGCACCTTTTTGTCTATTTGGGTTCAATACTTGATTGGGAAAGAGTTGTTCCATGACATTTTGACAGGGACGAATGCCAAAGAAGGGGTTGAGCTATATGCTCCCCAATTCATTGCTCGCCAACTGGGTTTTGGCCAAACTTGGCCTGTTCCTTCATGTTTTTCTAAGAGCTTAACCGACCATTTCCATACTATTACCAAAATAGAGGTACAGGCCATTGAAGCCCGCAATGCTCTCTTAACTCAAGGCTTTTCTCTTGCTCATTTCAATCCCACTTTCGTTACTTACCCAATTTTTTACCGACTCTGGTCGTCAGTGAAGCGTAGGTTGTTTGCAACTGACGCCAATCGAGCTTTCCACTTGCTGAATGGGTCAGGAACTTCATCTATTTCTCCAATCCATATCGTTCCCCTATCTGCCAGAATATCTACTTCCCCTTCAAGTTTTCCCCTATTCGCGTCAAACGTTCCACGGCAAATCCTGCTCCATCGGCTCTTCTTCTGCCCAACCCAGGACAACTAAGGATGTCTCTATTCGTAAACGGCTAGCTTCATCTCTACCAAGTTTGCTTGATGATGATGATGGCGATTATATTCCTCTTGTCGTCAAGAGAAATGTATTTGATTTTGTCCCTTTATGTAGAGCTTGTTTATTCGTGCAAAAATCCTTCATATGTTAATGTGTTGCCTGGACTTTTCAGAAGGGTTCCGCTTCTCCCTTGAAGGCTCTACCCTCACCAGATCTTGTTTTGTCACCTTCCACTAAGGTTTCCTCGTCTAAATAATTTGGAGAGGGGGTTTTAGCTACCATCCATGTTGGAAAACTTCCATCTTCCTAGGGCGTTGACCCCCCACGCATTGAACCAGAAAATAATACATACTTTAAAGCTTTTCTCTCTTGTTTGTATTATTGGTTTTTTACTCATTATCACTTACCCCTTGCAGAGACTCCTACAAGTCTGCCTGTTGTGGATAAGTCTGCTAGTTCAAACAAAGGGAAGTCTCCACAAGTGATTGATCTAACCGGTGATGTACCCCAACCTTCCCAAGTTACTGATGAGGTAAACTTTGCTTCGTCGTTCATTTTTATTTCATTTACTATAATGGAATGCAAATTGTTTGTACTTTCTTTGCAGGAGGCTGACGCTATTTTATGCTCCATCCAGGACTTGCTTACTTCTTGGGAACAAGCAAAGGCAAGCATTGCTTCTCACCCCTCTTCAGCCAGTCGTCCCACTGCTTCATCTACTGCATCCTCAGAAGAAAACATGAATGTTCTCAAGCAATCAGTGCTTGAGTATGTTTCCTTTATGGATCTGAATGTCAACAAAGCCAGTGCTTCTAGCCAGAAGGATACGGTTGAACAGTTAGGTGCAAAGATACCTCAAGCACTTGAGCTTTCCTCGCTCGCGGTTTCGTCTGATTTTAAGCTGACATTGAAGATCATCCATTCAGAAATTAGATCTTTGCTGGCCAGGAATATCGAATTGAAAGCTAAACAAGCTCAGTATCTTCGTCCCTCAAATGAAAATAAGTCTTTGTTCCAAGAACTTGAGAAGGTCAAGGTTAACCTTAACGAAATCTCCTCTGAGGTTATGATTGAAGACTTTTTGATGATAAAGCTGGCCGCAAAGATGAAGGATTTCCAAGCAAAAATGGACGACTGCAAAGCTAAACTGGCTACTAAGAAACGTGTTGTTGCTCAAGAGGTTGAGCAACATAAGCCTTTGATTGAGCGTTACACGAAGCTGGAGGTCGATGAAGATTTTGTAATTGAACTATCTAATGCATCTACCGAGTAGGTCGATGAGTGGGGAAAGCTTAGAGAATGGATCTATGTAGGGCAAGCTGTAATTCTGATATCTTATCATTGACATTCTTTTGTATGACGATTTCATCTTATATTTTATTTTGTAATTAAGACTGGCAGGCAATGTTGACTAGAGTTGTAATAGCAGCCAATTTTGTCAATGGAGTAATTTTTCTTTATATAGGTAACACTTCTTTGCATAGATTTTACATCAACTCTATCGACGTATGTCGTAATCGTCGATATTCTCCAAACTTAATTACTAACCTCGTACCCCGTTCTCGTGCATTTCTTTTAGTACACCTTTACGTAGAATAAGACTCTTGACTTTCTGGCGTCTCTTCAGAATTTGGACCTTCAATTTCGATTACTGCACATCTGGCTATTCACATTCTGTCCCTTCGCCTTCAGATTCCTATAAAGCTGCGTGTTTGTTACACACTCACCATCTTTGTTCTTATTCTCCAGCAAATCACTCTGTTGTTATCCTCTGTAGCATTCAAATGATGGGTTTTTTTATGTCTGGAGATCAACATTTCCTTTTCCAACTGAAATGACTCTTTCTTTTTCCAAATTCACCATCTATTTCTGATGTGCCCGTTGGTATATGAGGTATAAGAAATGTTTTTTAGTCAATGAAGGTCTTCTCAGCATCCTTTCCATTCATGATCTCCAGTGGTAGATCTTGATGTGAAACCAATTGCTTGCTGAGAGTGCTTCTAAACCTTAATTACTTGCTGAGAGTGCTTCTCAGTCTCTCTGCCTATCTTTACAGCGATGCATTTAGGAAGGTGATGAAGGACTTTTCACCTTTTCCCTTAGTATTCGATAGGAGAAAGAGTAGTTGATATGAGCAATACAGTAGCCTGCTTGCAGTTGCGGCTTATATGTTGTTTGTACTTTTATATTCCTTAATTTGTAATAAATATTTGATAATGAAAGTTTACTCTTTTCTTATTTGAACGTGATTGTACAATTAATTTTATTTGTTCTGATAATATGGTGTGTGCCTATATTTGTTCACTTTCCTCCTTGTTAAGTTCTTTTAAAAATCTTCTTATTTCCTTCCTCCAATCCATTGCATTCCCATCTTATATGCAGTGAACATTGATCATTCTCACCCTTCGCTGCAATGTGGGCAAGATTACGTCATACTTACAAGTGGATTCTACATTTAGCATCTTAGAGTAACCCGAGGCCATTTGGTCTAATTCATTTTCCAAATCGTATACATCCTACTAACGTATTGAAGCTCCACTTGATCAAATTCCTCTAATAACTCTTGGGCGATTTTGTACTGATTTATGACTGAATCACTTTGGCATTTAAAATCACCAATCAACTGATAAATTACTAACTGGGATTTGCCTTTAACATTTATACCCTTTACCCTCAATTTTAATAACACAATCAAAGCTTCACATTCAGCCTGATTGTTGGTACACAATCTATCCAAAGTGAAAACAAATAAACTCCTAGAGGATTTATTAAAACTATTCCTACTCATGTCCCTCCAGAAGTCTTTGATCCATCAAAGTATAAAACTCAAGGTTTTAATTCGAATGAATCTACTTCCAGTTCAATTTCTTTAGGCATATCAAGGCATGGATGATCGGTCAAAATGTTAGTCAATACTTGATTTTTAATTGCCTTTTGGGGTATGTATTGTATTTCAAATTTCGACAATGCCAAAGTCCAAAGTCCTATCATTTGATGCACAATAAGGTGAGAAAACATATACTTAACTAAATTAATATTATAAATCAAATAAACAGTTACAGGGCGTAAATATGCCCTTAGTTTTGTATATGTGAAATTCACATTTTGTTAACTGTCTACTCAAATAATAGATCGCCCTTTCTTTACCAAACTGGTCTTCTTGCGCGACCATTCTGGCTATTGATTCATGTTCTGTCGATATGTACACTTTCATTGGTCGTCTTTGGATAGGTGATACCAACACTGGTGGCCTTGACAAATATATTCTTAGGCTTTCAAAAGTCTTTTGATATTCTTCATTCAAGACGAATTCATCATGTTTTTTCAGCTTTAAGAGAGGCGAAAAACTTTCGTTCGCCCTGCACAATTGGAGATAAAACGTCTCAAAAAGTTTATTTAACCTAAGAACATTTACAGTTCTTTCTTATTACTAGGTGGTTTGACCTTTAAAATGACATTTGCTTTATTTTTGTCGAGTTCGATCCCTCTTTGATGCACTAAAAATTCAATGAAATTCCCTGCATTAACACCAAATACGCACTTTAAAGGGTTCAATTTCAGCTTGTACTGCCTCTTCGCTCAAATGAGCGTCTTAGTTGTTTAAAATGGTCTTCATCTTTAGTAGATTTGACCACTATGTCATCTACATATATACTTCGACAAATTGGCCTATCATGTCATGAAAAATTAAGTTCATTGCTCTTTGATAAGTTGTCCCTACATTTTTCAGGCCAAAAGGTATAACTACCCACTCGAAGCATCCTAAAGATCCAGGGCACCAAAATGCAGTTTTATGTATGTCTTCTTCAGCTATATAGATTTGGTTATAACCTGACCATCCATCCATGAAAGAGTACATTACATGTCCAGCAGTCAAATCTACTAAAGAATCTACCGTAGGCATTGGATACTTATCTTTAGGCGTTGCTAAGTTTAGGTTTCTAAAATCTGTGCACACCCTAATATTATCATTCTTTTTTAGCATATGTACGATATTAGACAACCATTCAACATACCTAGCTATTCTAATAAAGCCTGCTTTTACCAATCGCTCTATCTCCTTCTTTACTTCATGCAATACATTAGAGGCAAAACGTCTGGGAGGTTGTTTATGAGGTTTAAAATTTGGCTTAGTTGGCAATCTATGTTCAACCAAACTTCTATCTAAACCAGACATGTATTTATATTCCCAAGCAAAGCAATCTTTATACTCCTTTAATAAGGCGATTAGTTTGGTACTTACATCTTGATTGAGAATCTGACTGACAAACGTTGGACGATCTTCCCCTCGTCGCCAATGTCACTTTTATCAAAGGATCTCGTACTTGAGCATGTCCAAGTTTTGCGATTCCCATTACTTCTCCATCTGAGTTCCTTGGGGATGCTTCATCTTCCAAGCAATCCATCTTGTTGACTTCTCGGCCAATATTTTGCTCCAACTCAAATACTGCTAATTTGTTTCTTCATATCTCCAGTGCTGCTTCTTCGTTTGTCCTCTCCTTGCATTCCTTATTGAAAGCCATTAATTTGACTTTGAAGGCATGAATATCGACTACATCTTCTTGCCAATGACAATTCATTTGATTTCCTTGGTTCCCTTTTTGCCAATTATTGGCTCTTCAAGGACCACTATGTTTGGTCTCATTTGACTAAAGATTTCAGTAAGTGCGTCTGCGAAAATGGTTCTTCGCTCTGCTCAACAATCTGAGTTTCTTCCCCATCCTACACTACTCTAACAGGTCCATAATTTCCTTCGTATATGAACCTTTCCACTGAATTTGCCTCTGCAACAAAGGGCCTATGATCCGCCTGCACTACTTCTGCTTCACGTTTATCGTTCCAAAAAACTAGACATTGATGGAGCGATGAAGGTATGCAACGACTTCCATGAATTCAATCTCTTCCTAGCAGCACATTATAACTGGTTGGACCATCAATTACAAAAAAGACCGTGGTCCTAGTAGTTGTTCCCACAGTTATATCCAGTGGCATAACTCTTTTAGCTGAAGTTGCTCCTCCATAGAAGCTTGTAAGAATAACTTCTGTTGGGATCATGTCATTTTTAGCCTTTGCGAATTTCCTCATCATTTTGGACGGGATGGTGTTGATGGCTGCTCCATTGTCAATGAGTACTTTCGCCACAGGTATGCTATTAACCAAGGCCTTCACATATAATGGCCTCAAATGCTTGGTTAACTTCATAGTTGGTCTCTTAAAGATGACCTTCTCGGCTGCATCTATTTCAACTTCTTGTTTATCTTCTGTTGATTTATTTCCACACGACTCGGACTCCTTCCTTACTTTCTTATAATACTTCTTCTTCAGTTATCCAACATGTAGGATGAGGTAGTATTCTTGGTGGTGACCTATATTTCTCAGAATGAGGCACCCCCATTTTTCTTTTTTGTGTTCCATATAGTACATAGAAGTCAAAGGGATGCCCATATGGTTCACCCAGTAGATCTATATCGCGGACACCTTCTTGATGCAGTTGTTTCAACAATGTGTTGCTCGACACTTTTCTTCTTTTTCTCTCTGCTTCTAAGTCAATTTCCTCTTCTATGTCGGTCATGTCGTCATTTTCTTTTTCACCATGTAATGCCTGAGATGTTTGACCTTCTGTACATTCCAGCACACATGTTTTTTCCTCGCTTGCTTCATTTTCCTTCTCTTCATTCTGTTTGCTTTTGAACTCGTTGGCTAGTAGATAATTGTTAGCCACAACAGGAGGCAAGGTACCAAATTGGATGGTGAGGGTTCACTCCGGATCTTCTGTCTTCAGGCTTTTTCCTACGTTCGAACCTGGATCTTCCAGATGAACTTTCTGGCAACTCATTTACTGATTCGCCCATACTAGCCTCCTTATCACTTTTTGAGGATATTTTGGTTAGCCATCTTAAGCAATTTAGGCGCCTTAGGACGTGATGATCCCTGCTGTTGCCTCATCATTCGTCCATAGTTCTGTTAAAAATACCTTTGTTGGGTCCTGGTCTTTTTGTTAACTTGTACAACTCTGCCTGCATTGTACTGGAAGGAATGTCATACGTTTGGTTGGCGAGGATGCGGCTTAAATGTTCTCCCATTGTTTATTGGCCTAAACTATCCTTCAAATGGCCGTTTCCCATAGAATGGTATGTTATGTTCCTCACCAGGTTGGAAACTTGGGGTAATGTTGGGACGATAGTGATATTGCTGCATTCCTGGTTTATCCACATCCTTCTTCATTTCTCTATTGCATCTAACACACAACACACCTTCGTCCCTTCTAGGTTCTTTTCTCTTGATTCGTTCAAAGACACTGGAATGAGATCCAAAATCCTCTTCTCCATCATCTATGACCAACTTGAATCTTGGAAACTTACCTTTGAAACTAGATGTCACCATATTCACGCCAAGTGACGGTGAAAAAGGATTTTCGTCCACTGCCATTTTCTTCTTAGCTTCGAACGTGATTTGTTATGACTCAATATCATCTTGTAATACATGACGAAAAATCAAACAATTATTAGTCATGTGTGACCATGCATTGTACCATTTACAATATTTGTTTACCCTTAATTTGTTCAGGGTCTGGAAACTTATGCTTATCGCTCAATTTTATCTGCTTATCCTTATACAGTTTGTCAAATATAAGGTCAGCTTTGGTCACATTAAATGAGAACACCATGACCTTTTTGTTTTCATCTTTTATAGGCTCATTCTTTTCCAACATTTTAGACTTAACCATCATAGGACAAGCATACACATCTCCTTTAACCAATTCGATCAGATATATTTCGGCTTGATCATAATATTCCTCATTAACAGTTGAACCTCAAAGTTTGGGTCTCTATAAAAAGTCTCTCTACTAGAGCTTTTCATCCGTTCTTCTTCACTTACCAGACGTTCATACCGAATCAAGTTAGTACTCAACTAAAAGAGATTGGGAAATTCTTTGTCTTGAATTTTTTTTTTAAAATCAAAGTTTAAATAACTTTGGGCAATTCTAACGAGTTCTTTTTCATGCATAGGCACGAAGCACTTAATCCTAGCTATCTTGAACATGTGGAGGAAACTTTCTACCTATTCATTTGGCAATTGACATAAATTCGCTAAATCGACCAAAGTAACCTCTAATTTAGTTTTGTAAAACTGAGCGTGGAATAACTGTTCTAATTATTGCCACGTCTGGACAGAATTTGCAGGCAAGTTGATGAACCATGAAAAAGCTGCCCCGTCAGCGAACTGGGGAATAGTCTTATCTTATGGTAATCGGTTACTTCGCCACATTGTAATGTGAATCGCCCTATATGTTCCAAGGTATAAACTTCCCCTAGATCGGTAAATAATGCGAATTCTGGTACCTTATACCTTCTCTGCCACGGATACGCTTGATCTACCCAATCAGGATATGGCTTTGTGTAAGTCGGTTCGGTAAAAGGATGCATTACAAGAGCCATTTGATCTTGTACTATTTCTGTAATTTGATTTCTCAACATAATGTTGAGATCATATGGGCTGATTCATTGGAGAGATCGTTTAGGTCTAATGTTTGGTGCTTGGTTTGTGGCATGGATGCCATTATTTAAACCATTATTACCATTAACTTGAGCATTTTCACCATCATTAACATGCAGAGTGTTTTGTCCATTGTAAGGCTGTCGATAGATTGAATTTTGATCTGAATCCAACGAAATTAATGGAAGATGAATTTAGGGTCTCAGTTCGATAACCCGATCAAGATCTGAATTTGATAATCCGTTAACTAAATGAATCAAATAAGGATATAGGTCAATCCGATCCAATAACAATTCGACCCGATTTTTTATATATAATTGAGTCGGTAAAATATTTTTATGGCGTATTATTTGTCATTAAAATAAATAAATGAGAAATTTTAAAAAAATTAGTATAAGAAATAATTAAATTCAAAGCATAAAAAAATTGAAAAATTTATAAATATTAAACATGTTTAAGAATTGGAAAATTTGAAAGAAAAAATTGGTTTCAACCAATGTTTTAAAAATCGATCCGGGGTCAAATCAATATTGAATCGGTTGTCAAATTGAATAAACAACTATACACATCAATGTAAAATATTATAAAAACAATATATTTTTTTAATTTTAGTTTACTAATTTAAAGTAAATAAATATTTATATTTTTCTTAATTAAATTAATTATTGTAATTTATTTTACAACTTCAAAAATTAATAATTAATATGTAACAAATAATTTGATTTGTTAATGGAAATAATGAAATAAAATATTTATATTTAGAATCGAAATTCAATTTTACCTTATCGCACATCGAATGTTAATAGAAAGGCTTATTAGCATAAAACGTCCCTACGTTTGACAGTTAGTGTGCAAAACATTCCAACGTTTCATTTTTTTGCATTTTCGCCCCTATTTCAACGTTTCAGTGTGGAAAACATCATTTTTACTATTTTTCAATGTAAAATGACTAATATACCCTCAAATTTAAATAAAACAAAGAAAATGAAATGAAAAATAAAAAAATAAATTGTAATTATACTCCCAAACTTTTTAAAAAGTGCAAGTGAGTCCAAAAGTCTTATTAAAAGTCTTAAGCACAAAACGTCCATACGTTTGACACTTAATGCGGAAAACGTCCATACGTTTCAAACATGTTTGTATTTGCTCAATAGCACAAAATGTCCATACGTTTGACACTTATTGCGTAAAACGTCCTTACGTTTCATTTCTTTTTAAATTTTTGTCCTTATTTCAACGTTTCATTGCGGAAAAACGTCATTTTCACTATTTTTTCAATGTAAAATGACCAATATACCATCATATTTAAATAAAATAAAAAAGGAAAATAAAAAAAAATTACAATTGTGCTCCCAAATTTTTTAAAGAGTGCAAATGAGTTCAAAAATCTTATTAAAACATTCAAATCATCAGTCTTCTCCTCCTCCCTTAGTTTTATCCTCCCTCCACCACCTAAACCACCAGACCCCACCACCATTCAAACCATCTCACTTTCCTCTACAATCCTGGGGCTGATAGTTGTGGCCAGCATTAACGGTTTGAATGGTGGGGTCTGGTGGTTTAGGTGGTGGAGGGAGGATAAAGTTGAGAGATGAGGAAAAGATTGATGGTTTGAATGTTTTAATAAGATTTTTGAACTCATTTGCACTTTTTTAAAAGTTTGGGAGCATAATTGTAATTTATTTTTATTTTATTTTTTTTTGTTTTATTTAAATATGAGGGTATATTGGTCATTTTACATTGAAAAAAATAGTGAAAATGATGTTTTTCCGCAATGAAACGTTGAAATAAGGACGAAAATGTAAAAAAAAATGAAACGTAAGGACGTTTTACGCAATAAGTGTCAAACGTAGGGACATTTTGTGCTATTGAGCAAATACAAACATGTTTGAAACGTAGAGACGTTTTCCGCATTAAGTGTCAAACGTAGGGACGTTTTGTGCTTAAGCCTTTTAAGAAGACTTTTGGACTCACTTGCACTTTTTAAAAAGCTTGGGAGTATAATTAAAATTTATTTTTTTATTTTTCATTTCATTTTCTTTGTTTTATTTAAATTTGAGGGTATATTGGTCATTTTACATTGAAAAATAGTGAAAATGATGTTTTCCACACTGAAACGTTGAAATATGGGCGAAAATGCAAAAAAATGAAACGTTGGGATATTTTGCACACTAACTGTCAAACGTAGGGACGTTTTGTGCTAATAAGCCTTAATAGAAAACTAGAAGAGAATCTTCTCTTTAAAAAGGAACATCATGATGGTAGAAGTCACCAGTGGGCTTGCTAGTAAAAATAGGTGGGCCTCAAGTTAGTTCAAAATTTTTAAAGAACATAAAATCATTTTTTCCTAAATTTTATTAATTTCGGATCGGATATCCGATAACATAGCAAATTGGATATGGATTTAACAATCATATATCCGTTTGATTATTGGATCGAATAATGTTCTTATCGAATCGGATCGGATATAGGCAGATCCAATCCATTTACAGCCCTAGTCCATTGATTTGAACATTATCTCTTACATTTGGGTTACCCCCCAAGTTTGATACTCTGTTACTAATATTCAAGTTAGCAATTCCACCATCCCCTAGTTTGAATTGGATGGTCCGAACGGTGGCTCTATTCCTTGATTTGGACTTAAGACCGAGAAACTATGACCTGCACTCGTTCTAGCTTGAAAGTAACTCCCTATACTTGGCATAACCGATTGACAAATTTGGCCCACTAACTTGTTCATGATTTCGTTCAGATTGTTTAGTTGTTTGGCCATATTGTCATAACGTGCATTCCCATTTTGAATAAATTTTTCCATATTATGAACATTTCGTAAGTTTACCTGCTCAACGACGTCTTGTGTGATTTCACTTAGCAATGCGCGCATGGTCCGAAGACTCAACTCCGTCGTTGGCTCGTACTGACTTTGACTTTGTCTATCTCTTCCTGGAGAGTTCTGCTGCTCCTCATATCGTTCAATTACAGACTGGACAAGTCCCGACTTGCTGGCTCTTTATCAGAGTTTTTATGAAACATATTGTTTTCAATTTTTGTATCTTCAAACACCAAACTGTCCCGCTGGGTGTGCCAAATTGTTTCGCTAACAATTAAAAGAGGGTTCAGACAATTGTGTAAGGAACAGACCTCTTAAGACAAAGTCTCAAAAATGAATGTTTTATTGATGAAGATTTATAATCGATAGGGAGCGAAATGCCTCCAATGGGTGCAGCACACAGAATAGTTTAAAGTTAAATGCGATAAAAATAAAGGAAATGAAAATTACATATTCTCTATTCGAGAATGTTTGATTCGGGGTCCTTTCTTCTATGTCTTCTCTTCCATTTTATACTCTTCTGACAGTTGTTGTCATGGAATTGCCTGAAACTGCTTGTCGTCTTGTAACTACCCACGTTTTTCATCATGATTGAATTGTCATGGAACTTCTGTTTTAACTGCTGTCATTACTTCCACTATTTAACCGCTTGTAACTGAGATTTTTGGATCGTGGGACGTGATGAGATTGCATATTAACTGCCTCAATAACTGTTCCTTACAATAACAATTCGCCCTGGTCTTGGGCGTCTCGCAGCCTTGAACGATGATGACACTGTCGCCCTGAATAATAATAAAGTATCATAATCGCTCATAGCTTGGGCGTTTAGTACGCTTGGGCGATGATCGGCATTTGCTACATTACTCCGTCTTGGGGCCTTTTATATGATCTCTTTTAGGCCTATCCTTCAAACTTTTTAACTGGGCTTCATCCCTTGAGCCATTTAATTGTGCTGCGTTTTTATGTGTCAACAGATATACATAAATTCTTGAAATGCAATTAAGAAAAAGTATTAACCAAAACTAATAATCAGATCAAATACCATGACAAACAGAATACAAATGCCGGTTGAATTCGCTACCAGCTCCTTTCAAGTCAACGACAAGGCCCAGATTTCAAACACTGTTGGTCAAGAAATGTATTACCCTATGTTGTGTCGCCTCCTTTCCTCATTACTCCAATTGTTTAATGTGCATTGTGCTGTTTTTTCCCTTTTAGCCGATGAGATGGGGTGGGATGGTGGGGATGTCAATTCTTAGGAGAATTGGTCTAGAGCGGAAAGAAGGGAAATGTACAACAATTTTTTTATTTTTTTAATTTAGTTAGGAAGAATTAAATGGGTGGAGTTAGAGGTGGCAATTGAGCCGAGTAGCTCGTACTGTAGCGACCCACGAGCCGCTCGGGCTCGCCAAAAAACGAGCCCGAGCATGAGCCGAGCAGGCTGGCTCGGCTCGTTTTTTACAAGCAGCTCGTCCTTTTTTTTTCTCTATAGGATAGTTACAAAAAAAAATTAAAAAAATCAAATCTCACGAACCGAGCCAGCGGCTCGTGGCTCGTGAGAGACGAGCTCGTGGGCCGAGCCGAGCTTTTGTTCGGCTCGTTTTGTAACGAGCCAAGAGCTAACGAGCCGAGCTCGTGGGGCAGGCTCGGCTCGTTGCCACCTCTAGGTGGAGTCGTGGTGCAAAAAAAAATATTTGTGGCAGCAATATAATTATTCTTTTTGGTTATTCTTGGATTAGGTCTGTAATTGTAAATTTTTTGTGGTGTATTTATTTAAAATATGTTTTAATTGTAGTGTGATTATAATGTGGTATATAAAATAAAATTTATTGTGTTAACCTCTGTTTGATATACATTAAAAATCTTATTATCATTTTTCTACTCATTTTCAACCACACATTTTTCAATAAAAAAATATTTTCCATCATATCAATAATTTTTCCTTTTATTTCAACCACACATTCTCCATCAATTTACTATTTCAAAATACATTCTTCCAAAATAATGTGGCTCAAACATACCATATAATTATCCATCCTGAATTCGTAAAAAGTGTACCATAGGGACGAAGGGGTACTAAGAAACTATTTTTTAAGTAACTTATGCGCTACTACTTTTCACTTATAAGTAAAATTTTAAGCAACTTATTTTTCGCTTATAAGTAACTATTTTGAAAAACTAAAACACTGTCCCCAAAGCCCTAACCCTAATTCTCTCTACTTCCTTTCCGCACACAGAAAAACCCAGAATTTAGAGAGAGAAGGTGAGCTCAGTTCTGAATCTGCAACAATGTCGATGTCGAAGAGTTCGAAGATGCTCCATTACATAAACTATCGGATGCGCGTTACGATCCAGGATGGGCGTCAGCTTATCGGAAAATTCATGGCCTTCGATCGGCACATGAATTTGGTGCTCGGAGACTGCGAAGAGTTTCGTAAACTTCCATCCAGTAAAGGATCCAAGGAGGAGCGCGAGGACCGCCGTACTCTTGGCCTTGTTCTCCTCCGTGGAGAGGAGGTCATTTCGATTACTGTCGAGGGTCCACCTCCCCCCGACGAGTCCCGGGTAAAGGCCACTGGTGCAAATGCTATTCCGGGACCAGGGATTGGTCGGGCAGCGGGCCGGGGTGTGCCGACTGGACCGCTTGTCCAGGCCCAACCTGGGCTTTCTGGGCCTGTGAGAGGAGTAGGTGGACCAGCTCCTGGAATGATGCAGCCACAGATCTCGCGCCCGCCGCAGATTTCGATGCCGCCAATTTCTTATCCTCCCCAGCAGCAGGCTTCTGGGGTTCAGGCTCCTGTTATGAGGCCTCCATCTATGCCGCCTCCTGGTGGATTCCCTCCGAGGCCTGGGATGCCGGGTGCACCGCCTCCACCTCAGTTTAGGCCGGGACCGCCTGGGCAGTTTCCGCCTCCACAGTTCGGGCAGAGGCCAATGGGTCCTCCCCCACCTCAGATGATGAGGGGTCCTCCACCGCCTGGGCAGTTTATGCCTCCTGGACAGATGCCACCACGCCCGGGCATGCCGCCACCTCCTCCTGGCGGACAAGTTCACATGTTTGGTCCTCCTAGGCCTGGAATGCCTCCTCCACCCAATGCATCTTCTCAGAATCAGCAACAGTAGTAATAGCAACTGCTTTAGGTAAGTAATTTTAAATAGCAACTGTTTATAATGTGTTACATGGTATAATATTGTTTTGTTGTTCTTGAGAACAATCTCTTAGTTACATGACTAACCTGCTTTAGTTAAATGCTGTAGCTGATTGTGAGATGTTATTAGCATTATTATTGTTCATCAATGCTCTTGGTCTAGTAAAAAAAAAAATTAATGTCTTGTTCTATATTAATATGCTCCATTGTATCAGTAAATTGTTAATAAACAGAATACTTGTATCAAATCTTAGATCGAGTATAACTAAGTGAATACATTTAGCTGGCAGTCATGGGCTGTCAGTTTAGGTAGGTAAAATAATATATGCAACTTAGATGTATATTACTAAATCGTGGAACATTAGAGCACGAATGTCATTGTTACACGTTTGTTTGATTGTGACTAAAATAGCACATAGACAATTGACGTATAGGCAAACAATTGTTAGACAGGCAAACAATTGTTAGACGGTCAAAACTGAAGTGTTTGGTTGAAGGTGGATTGTGATGTTATCACAGAACTAAGTTTTTAGGTGAAGTTGACTGTACTGACTTGAAAGGAAACAATAGAACGTTGCTTAAAGAGACTTCATTTTCATAACTAACCCACAGGACAGGTACGTGATAGAAGCAGAGGCATATAATATTATGTCAAAAGATGAAAGGTAGTTAGCTCATTTTGCAGTGAATTCTTAGAGTAGAGATTAGTTTAAGGGTTTCGTGGGCAGTGCACAAGTAGATTAGAGAAGCAATTCTTGCAGCGTAAAATGGATGCCTTAAGAAAAAATGAACCATTGTCTGAAACAAGAAATAATTGGCTCTTAGGACTACTTTTCTTCTTTTTTCTGTTTCTTATAATGTGTTGAATGGGATGGTTCAAGCTGCATTTCTAGCTCTTTTATCAAAGGAGAAATTTTGAGATATTCTTTTGTTCTCCAAATGTTAAAAGACATAATGTATCAGCGATTAGATGCAGCATTGCTGATATTCATCTTGCCTAATGAAGAGAATATAAATATCTATCTTTGCCACTTTATTTGCATTCTTCCATCTGCATTAATTTAGTTCCACCACTTATCATTTGTGAGACCCCACACATTTTGTTCAATCGGAGGCATTTATTCATTTTACCTTGTACATTTTGCACTTCTTCTTTGATCCATTTAAACTTAATCTACCTCTACCTCTGTTCCTGCAATTTTTTCTGCTGAATTTCGTGCCTTTCCTTAAAATATTCACTTTTTATGATGTATTTGTTGTTATGACAAACATTTTCGTACAGTGTGAATTCTCTAGCAAAAAAAGCTCTGAAAGAATCTTTCCCTAGATAAATTTTCGCGATGTTGTGTATCAAAATATTCAAGCATTAGAAGTTGCAACATCAAAATGCCTTCCATATACATGAATTGGGGATGTGATGGAATTTTAGGGTGTGTTTGAGCCACATTATTTTGGAAGAATGTATTTTGGAATAGTAAATTGATGGAGAATGTGTGGTTGAAAAAGAAGGAAAAGTTGTTGATGTGATGGAAAATATTATTTTATTGACGAATGTGTGGTTAAAAATGAGTAGAAGAATGAAAATGAAAATTTTAATGTGCACCAAACAAAGGCTTAGCTGGTAAAGTAACTTTGAACTTGGTTCTCTTCATTTAGTACAAGTTTATGCCAAAATTTCTAATGCTCTGACTTTTTGAAATAGTTGGAATACCCGTGTCGGACACGACATGGGTATGTGTATGAGATATGTGTCGTATCCCCCAAGTTTCAACCGCATACTTTATCGTTTTTGCTTCTTCTTCTTTCTTCTTTCCCTTTCCTTTTCTTCTTTCCTGTTTATGCTCTCTATAAATCTAGCATCATCATCGTGAGAGTGGAGAAAGGCGACGGTGTTAGGTTTTCCCTTTTTCTTCTCCTTTCTCCTTTCTCCTTTCTTCCCTTCTTTCTCTCTTTGTATCGGTGGTTTAGAGTTTTGTTTGTATAAAATAAAAATGGTTCCATATAGTGTTACTTAGTAATCCACTAAGTTCAAATTACAAAATTACAATCAAGTCCTCATTTTCTATTTTATATAACATTTAGTAATTCTCATAATTGAAAATTAAACCTCAAAATCTTATTTTATTCGTTTTAACCTCTTATTCAATTCTCATTTTTTTATTTGTGAATAATTGATTTTAATTTATTCAAAATTATATCTTGGATTATTAAAAAAATTGAAGTTTGAAAGAAGTACCCATGTACACGTGTCCGAAATTTGGACTCTTTTTAGCCATGTCCTAGTATCCTACGTTTTAGAAAATAAAAGATCCGACACTTAGATATGTACCCGTGTTCAATATTCATGCATGGGTTTGAGTATCATAGGCCAAAACAAGTTCTTATCTTGTAAAGAAAAAGAAATGCTCATTAACATATAATCCAAACTGGTTGATGTGTAACTTTCAGCTTTACTTCTCTGCTATATTTCATTCTGTTGTTAGGATAGCATTCAATTACTTTTGTTTACTATGATTACTGGATACTTTTGTTTGAACTGACCTTGATTAACAATTAATGTACCATTATTTCATTTTGTACCAGGGATTTCTCCTGTTTGGTGGTTCGACTGCCTTGAAGATAAAATCTCAAGGTTATTTTATGGGTAGCTTTACATTTCCTAATGCTTTCTAGTGATGAGATTTTCTGTCTGTAATTATGCTACCTTATTATGCTGTCTTTGCACGGTTTGACCTTCAAAATATTTGTCAGAGATTTTGCATCGTTACATTTATGTTATCGAAAAAAAGAGTTGAAAAATTAAAACTTGGTTAAGATTACATTAACTTTGTCAATCCCATTTTAGATTGCCACTAAACTTGTGCAATTGTACCCATAGATCAAAAGTTCTAAGATTCAAACTAAATTGATCCCAAGATTCCAGTTGTGTGTTAAACACATATGCATGTATAATGATTTTCTATATGTTTTCATGCTCGATGTGCTAGTAGTATTCATTTGCCTGTGGTAAGATTATTATTGTATCTTTAATGGCGTAAATCATATCTAAGAGGCTGGATGTCATGCTCGGCAATGTGATGAATCACTCAACTATAGTTTTTCTATAACATGTAGAATTTTTCGGACGGTTGAGATGTGGATGTAGAGCAACTACATATACTGTAGTCTATAGAAATTAAGACGTTATCTGTATACATGGAAATGCAAGCAAATGAGAAATGGATTTTTGTTCACACACCCCTGTTCTGGTTTGATGCTCTGCTTCTAGCCATTTGGTATGTGTTGAATATTGGCAGAGCATAGATTAGTTGAAGAGAAATGATAAGACATGCAACGCTAAAACGAGAATAATGCTGGCTTGCTTGAGAGTTTTTTCTCGCCATTTTTGGGTGGCACATTTACGAAAGGTTAAAAAAATTGATGCTTATTAATTTTTTAAATAGAGTAATTTGATGAAACGTGTTTTTCAACCCCAAAATTGGTATTTCTTTTTACCATTCTTAAAATTTTCTTTCAATTTTACCCTTTAGATTATTTTTAACCCATATATTTTGTTCAAAAATGCTTATAAATAATATAATAATTAAAAAAGGACTTATAAGATAAAAAACTCACTTGTAGGAAAATTGTATATAAAGTAAAAATACTACCAACAAGATAAAACCTCCTTATTCTACATATATATAAGTTACTTGTGATGGTTACTGTTCATAAGTCTAGCCGAGCCACATGGCTCAGTTCGGCTAAGTCATCTAAATCGTTTTTTTCTTTACATAAATAAAAGAGTCACTTGGTGATTACTGTTCATAAGTCGAGCTGAGCCAAATGATTTTATGGCTCGGCTAGGCCAAGTCATCTAAGTCGTTTTTTTTCTTATGCATAAATAAAAAAGTCATTTGGTGGTTATTGTTCGCTGAGCCAAATGATTTTATGGCTCGACTCGGCTAAGTATCTAAGGATTTATTTATTTATTTTTTTTGACTCAGCTACTAACAAGATGAAACTTCCTTATAATATATAAGAAGTTACTTGTATGTTAAAATTATTTTAGAGTACAAAATTAACTTCAAACTGTAAAGCAAGTAAAAAATTACTTGAAAGTTTTTATTATTAAGTAAATATTTCACTTCTTTAAGTTAAAAAGCAACTTGTATAAAAAATTTATTTATAAGTAAATGTCACTTGTGAGCGAAAACTTTTTGTTTCGAACCACAAGCATAAATTTGTCTGTTTTAAAATGGCTACTAAAAATCACCCAAAACTTAACTTCTCATAAACGCACGAAACAACCATTTTAAAAAACCCCATAACCAGTACCCAAAACTCCCAAGCATGCGCTAAGGGGATAATTCTAAACGAATCGAAGTAATACATCAGATCAGAAATTTGGTATTCGCCCTTTAAATATTTATACTTGAGCATCCAATGATATGTAAATCTAACCTGTTTGCTGTCAGCTCTTTCAAGTGATATAGACTCAGAACTTCGATTTTCCTAAACATAACCAACCAGCTCGACAGAGGAGCTTCGTATTATCCGTAGCACTCAATTATAGATTTTGATACTATTCTCCAACTCTCCTGTTAAGGATCATTTAAAGATCAAATCCCGGAATGCGTTTGACTTGATATTTGTTAGTGTGACAAATATAGTTTTTGATCATCTAGAGGTATGAAACAAGATTGGTCGTATAGCAGCCTTAAAATCTTCAGAAAATCTTTGTTCTGAGAACCTTAAAGCTCGTCTCCTTGCAGCAGTAGCCATCTCAAGCCGCTCAGGTTCAGGCATCGTAATGATTTTGAGGATAGCATCTGCATATTCTTGCACACTCTCAGCAAGAAATCCAGTTTGCTTTCCTTCTTCTGGTAAAACAATGTCCATCTTCGGGCCAGCTGAATTGTGGGCTGACAACTCAAAAAAACTCGTAAGTTGATTGCCAATACAGAAAATACGAGATACATATAACATGAGATGATAACAATAATATGAAAAATTGGAAACACACCGATTGGTATGGCGCCAGAAGCCATGTACTCCACTACGCTTATGCCAAAATGCTCGTCTACCATGGAGTGAATTCCCGCAGCTGCACCACCCAAGAGTTTCACCAGCTCGCTGCAGCAACCCAAAAAAGTATAAATAAATACTAAAAGTCCATACCCTAAAAAGAACGTGATGGTAAATAATCTTAAAATTGGACAAGCACAAATATATGATATTAGTTAAGAACATATTGACAAAACATCAAGAGGTTGAAGCACCTACTGCAGCTAGTTATTTATGATATATGTTGGTAAACTGCGACATACAAACTTAACCAACATGATAGTTTCAACTGCAAAAAACTCTCTTCCGGCAAATCGATATGCAAAATAGGACATAACAGTTCCCAAATCAGAATCACAAGTTCTTGAATGGGGTGGCCATCGTTGCTTCGAAGGTAACTCTTTTGTTTAGTATATTTGCTTAGAATCGTTAAGTTCATTGTATAAAACCATTACCACTTATAATGCAAGTTAATATTTAGTATTTTCCCGCTTGTAAACATGTTGTAGAATTCCACGAAATATCTAGAATCGGTTAGTGGTAGAAAAAACATAAAGTGCATGTTTGGAATGTATCTGTTGGACAGTGCAATTAACGAGATTAATTTTCTTTTCTTTCTTATTAAGACTAATGTTGTTTAATACATCTTTTATCAAGCATGCTAAACGAGTGAAATCACAAACCTGTACAACACATTTTTATGGAACTCCACATCACTATCCACCTTCAGCACATTAGCTCGATCCCTGAGGTCTTGCAATCTTTTCTCATCTGCTTCATTTCTGCAACTGCCTACAAATTGGAGCTTTGGTCTTGGCAGATCTGCATCTAAATTTTTTAAAGCAACTGCAAATGCCTCAAGTTGAAGGGGGTGTGCCTGTAAAATATGAACCAAGATCAAGCACCACTTCCCAAAGCTTTCATAGAAAATAAACTTCTTAACTACTGTTATCTTGATCTAATAAAAAACCCACCTTCTCTGGACGAAATTGAGCCACAGATATAATCTTTGGTGATTGCATTGGCCTTTCTAATGGTAGCACCTGCTTGGACAGTGCAGGATAGTATTTATACTTACACAGAAATCATTTCAAGACAAATCAAGACTTGCAGTAAAGCATCCAAAAATTCTCTTTTAATCTCAGTATTTCTCTTTTACTGCCTTCCATTTCCTTAATCATTTTAACACATGAGATGCTCAAATTAAGCTGGGATAAGTAGTTTAAGTCAATAAGGAGACTTCTCAGACTGGCGGTTCATAACTTGGTAAGAGTTGATAAACGGATTTTATTACACAAAAGAACTTGAAACTTATGACACACAGACATTATCATGATACTTCCAAGTACCTATTCCAGAGCCTTTTTACAAAATTATCAAAATAGAAAATAAGTTTCTAAACTACAAACCTGAAGCCTTGAAGTATCACATGGAGGATAAACTCTCTTAATATGAGCTGGAATTCCCCAAAGCTTCTCAATATGGGATTTTGTCCATGAAGAATTCACCATTGCAAGGTGTGCACACGAGCCTACTATTCCATACATCCAGCTGAAAATCATGTAATAGATAACTTTGCACCATGACAGCAGCGCACTGAAAGAAAAATATTGGTTAGCTTCATGAATTTAGTAGACAGAGCAGATGAAAACTAATAGGTTCATCAAGATTTTGAAATGGCTTTCCTTCGGTACACAATATTTAAATACTGTGAAGTACAGTTAAAAAATAAAAACAGACATTTGAAAAACAAGATCTCATAATCACTTGTCACGCTGAGAAACTCAGAAGACGCAAATGAAGGGGAAAATATTATATAACTATGTAGACTTTCCTAGCCCATACATTTAGGAAGATTGGAAATAACCATTGATGGATTGTGTTTACTCAGACCCGAAATGAGATTATTCTCTCCATATCTCAAATTAGATTATTCACACTATTTTGAGAAGCCATATGCACACAGACACCAAGTTTCCTCAACAATTAACACAACCATCTTTTGGGTTAAACATCAGAAAGAAAAGAAAAAAACATTACTATATTTCAAAGTTGGGCCCATTCCATGGGACAATCTTAATGTACAAGCTTTATATTAGAAGTTGAAAAAATACCTCTTAGCAATGAAAGCATCATTGTTGTACAGAGAATTTTGTGCATGAACACGAGATAGCATGTCTAAACTGATTGTTGGGTAATGTGTGTAGCTAATAACTTTACATCCAAACAACCGGGCAATGGGATAAGTAAATGCATATCCACTGGTATCTAAATAATACAAAGGAGTAAACTTGCACAAAGCTTCCCATGAAAGGTACACAGAACCAAAGCTCTGACCAATCATAGTAAATCGAGGATACTTGGTTTCTTCAACCCATTTCCTGTTATAAAGATGCACCACCTGATAAATGGAGCATATTCATAAATCTTAAGAACTGATATAATATATTCTTCAAAAAAGAAACTGAGCAGGTCAAAATATTGAAAAGTAAAAAAGAAAAGATAAAAAAGAAAATAACTGGGCACAAAAACTGCTACATTCTTCAATTTCTCGTTTAATTCAAAAGTTCAATTTGGATGTCAATTTACTAATCAAAATATAGCAAATTACACTTGAATGATGATACTTCATATAGCGTGTCTATTTCGCGTGGATTCTGCTTCTCGAGTATTTTCGTCCCATCCGAGCAGTTTAGCAATTTTCTCCCAAATTGCTTAGAGCTTTCGTGCTATTTTTAAGCACAAAACAGTGCTATGCATGATATTTTCACAAATTTAGCAAGTTTTAGGTCATTTTCTCTTTGCCTTTTATTGTTTTTCCCAACATATCTTCCAACCTATGAAGCATGAATGTAGACATGTTTGAAGTGTCTGGGCACTCCGGCAGCATGTCTGTGCTCATAACTTCCAACCACAAAACCATACTACTAAACACAGCCCACTGTACCCCAATCTAATCGGCCTGCTCCTCTCTCTCACTGCTCATTTTCAACATAGACGCATGTCAACCAATTACCAACACAAAAGTTCGCCTCCTTTCTCTTAATCCTCATTTTCAACCTAGATGTATGTCAAGCATCCACCAAGACCAAAGTGTAACCCATCTTAAACCACCGGAGACACACAACTGGCCAAACCACCACTGCCATTCCCCATTCCAATCATCATGCCTCCGCTATTGTTGCCCGCCCATTTAGACGTATCCACCATGTTTCACCACAGAACATTCCTAATTGCATCCCAAGCTACTGATCTTGGCTCTATTAATTCAAATGGAAACAAAGAGACGAGCAGAAGTGCACTTCTAATGTCAACATTAAGAATGCTCCCATCACATTGGTTCTCTATCTACAATTGAATGCCATTTAGTAAAGAAAATTTGTTCTTTTCTATTTTGACTTTCTACTTTTTCTGCACCTGAATAATAGCTCCATATTAATATAAACAAACCTATAACACATCTCAAATCCAATCTACTATGAGCCTGATATTAATAGAAGATAAGAACTTCTCATATTATTAGCCTAAACTGAAGCACCGTGTTTTCCATTATTTTAACTTATTTCAGCAATTCTTGGATACGATTCATACAATTCCACGCGATTAAATCATTGGAAAACCCAAAGTGTGCAGTTATGCGTCACTTTCTCTACCTAAAACTAAAAACAACCAAACCACAATTCTCAATTCATGTAAAACATAGGTGTGTATAAATGTAGGATTGTTCATAGAAAGACTTGAAAGAAGAAATTTACACAGATTAGTGTAGGATTCCGGTGCATACCTACGCATGTATATGGGCACGGAACAAAATGTACCTTGGGAGAGTGGAGTAATTGGACCCCAAAACGATCTAGGGCTCGGACGGAGAGGGATTTAGGGGAGGCATCGTGATCACCGGTATAGATGACACAGTCAAGATCGGGTGACTCTTCTTGTATTGCTTTGACGGCGCACCAGAGAACTCGCTCACCTCCACCGCCGTCATTTGTGTACGGATGGAAGAATCCCACGGCTTTCTTCTTGTTTCTCCGGCAACTGATTACAGCTGAGAAGAGTCGGATAATAAATCCCAATAACAGGCTTCCGAGAGACAAAGTCGAGAAGAGTAGCCATTTAGCCATTCGATAAATATAACCACTTCAATTAAAATCTTCAAACATCAAATTCAATACATCCACACCTGATTTTCAATCACAATAAAACCCTAAAATCAACACAAGAAATAACTTCGATATAGCTGGATGTAATTATCACAGGTTTAGACAGTAACTGGGAAGACGAGAGTAACAGTAAACATTTATAAAATTTTTACCCCACTAAAATTTACAGTAAAATATTAGTTATGAGATATAAAATTATTTATAAAATTAACCTATAATTAAAAAATTACTTAATAAAATATTCTAATTTGTAAAAAATGCTTATAAGTATAAAATATTACTTTGAACCAAAAACTTCACTTATAAGTAAATTCACATATACGTTAAAAATTGAGTCGTGTTAAAAAATCACTTACACATAAGATTTCACTTATAAGTTAAATATTTACTTATAAGTAAAAAATTAGCTATGATTCACTCTAGGTTAAAAAATCACTTATATGTTTAAAAAAAAAAAGAATTTTATATTTATAAATTACACTTGCTTCTTACGAGTTTTTATACTTTGATATTTTTGTACAATGTCTATATTATCAATCTTAAAAAATATATATTTCTCTACGTAAACAAGTATTCTATCATTCATTCACTGGTGACCGTCCGATTATGCAATCTATCATTTTGAATGTTTATTGCAGGAAATACTCTCTCCGTAGCAATGGTAGCAACGGGGAGAATAAACTAGTAGACTATCAGTGTCCTTAAGTAGAGGTGGCAATTGAGCCGAGCGGCTCGTCGGCTCGCCCGCTCGACTCGTACTGTTCACGCCCACGAGCCGCTCGGGCTCCTAAAAAAACGAGCCCGAGCACGAGCCGAGCTCGTCCAAACGGGTGACGAGCCGAGCCTGCTCGTGGGTTATTTTAAAAAAAAAAAAAAATTAAAAATTGGACGAGCCACGAGCCGCTCGGCTCATGGCTCGTCCACGAAAAAAAAAAATTAAAAAAAATTAAAAAACGAGCCGAGCCGAGCGCTCGGCTCGTTTGGGCCAGCTCGGGCACGAGCCGAGCTCGCCCAAAATCCCACGAGCCGAGGGTAACGAGCCACGAGCTCGGCTCGTGCGAGCACGAGCCGAGCTCGTCTGGGCATGGGCCGAGCCGGCTCGGTTCGGCCCATTGCCACCACTATCCTTAAGGATTAGTGTAGTTGGATGCAAATACTTGGTTTCAATAAAGCAGTAGACTATTGGTTTGATTTTGACAGAAGGCTAATGCTGCTTTGAACTGAAAGGAGGTCGAATTACTGTGTTAAATTCTAAATTCCAAATAACCCTGGTTAATTTTCATTTTCTCTGGCCACTTTGGTTCCTCTATTCTTTTCTATTTTTCCTTTATTTTAGCATAAAACATTGAAGCAAAATTGATGTACAAAAATCAGTAAAATAAAAAATGAAACAAAATCAGTAACAAAAACTAGTAGTAAAACATAAAAATCAGCAACATGAAACATTGAAAACAAAAAATCAGTAACCTAAATTCCACAAGTGCCCAAAAGATTGATGTACAAAATTGAAGCAAAACTAGCAGTAAAACAAAGACAAAAAAGTAAATTACTTACTGCATTACCACCGACGATGGAGAAGACGTTGAAGTAATGGGAGTCGATGAAATTGAAAACAACGTCGTAAATTGGACGTTTGCCTTCTTGGATTCTGTTTGTGATTCTGTACTCCCTCTTCTTAAGCAAGTAGAAATCAGATTAGAGGGGTGACAATGGATCGAGCCAGAAATCAGATTGAAATAGGGGTGGCAATGGGTCGAGCCGAATCGGGTTGGCCCTTGCCCACACGAGCTCGGCTCATGCCCGGAGCTCGCCCAAAATGGGCACTCGGCGAGAGCTCGGCTCGGCTCGCTTTTTTTTTTTTTTTTTACACACTATACATTGATACAATATACTAAATCTAATATATATCAAAACATTTTTCTTTTTCAAAATTAAAAAAATAAAATAAAATAAACCGTCCTACTTTATCCGGACTTGAGACCGACTATTTCAATGTCAATTTTCGAGTGTGTGGAGTTAAAAATTGTACACGAACAACTTGCTACGTGTACAATTTTTTTTTAAAAAAATATAAAGATATTAAAATAAAATTTTATGATGAATATGGTTAAATTAAATATCACTTACTTGACTACATGCAATTTCGACGTATTTATCTTGCAGTCGATAATGAGCTTCTTCCGAGTCCTTCACGCACATTAATGCTTCCAAAATATCTTCTTTTAGTCAACTCCTTACCTCGGAGAAAACCATATTTCCTGTACTAAAAGTATACTATGAAACTACAGTGCTAACCGAATGTGTTAGTGATGAAGCCAAAATAATAATTTCATGGAACTTCGATTTGTCCGTTTTTGGCAAATTAATAGTCCAATTCGATTGGAAATGAGCCAATGATCACAACTCAGGGCCTATGGCCCTGATGCACGTCAAATTTTGGGAAAATTCCGTCGTTTAAGCCATCAATTAAGTGTTTTTGCCGTTTATGGTAATATTTGATTTAGCAATATCCCATTCAATAAGATTGGGATTGCGATTCCGTTTGTTGAGGGACGACCCTGGTGATTAGGAGAATCAAGATCTGTCATAATCTCAATTTTTTTCCATTTATGAAAAAAAATAACATTTTTCCATTATTATGTAATATTTTCGAATTTTCTTAGGTTTTCCGCTATTTAAATGTTGTAAGCCATTTGAGGCAGATTCAGTTTTGAATGAAATAAAATTTTATTGAATTTCTCTTAATTGAAATTCTTTTTGTGAGATTTTTGTCTTTCCTATAAGCTTCCCCTGCATCAGTTGGTATCAGAGCCGAAGTCGTTCCTTCACCATGCCGTCAAGGAGACGTCAAGAAACTCGTGAAGCCCTAGTAGAGGAGGTACGTAGATGTGATAACATCGCACGACTGCGTCAACAAGTGGAGTGGTTGACACAGCAAGTCGCTGCACTTGTGTCGCAGCAACATACGCCTAAAGGTCGTGATCGTCGTGGGCAGGTTCCGATTGAGGAAGTCCAACACCGTGATCGTAATGTTCATGATGTTATGATTGAAGATATTGAAGAAGCAACAGAGGATCAAGAGTTTGATTATGAAGTTCCGTATTTGACAATGAAGACACTGACGAAGCAACAAGGGAGGAAGAGTTCGATTATGACAGTCCACCTGTATTTGACAATGAAAGTGTAGAAAAAGCAATAGAGGATGGAGAGTTTGATTATGACGGTCCGCCTATATTTGACAGTGAAGGTGTAGAAGAAGCAGTAGAGGAGGATGAGGATTTTGTGGTTGGTAATGTGGGTCAAGCGTTGGTGGTGAGGTGTAGTTTTCTGACTCCCCTGGAAAATAACATTGACTGGTTCTGTAATGATATCTTCCAGTAGACGTGTATTGTTAGGGGAAAGAAAAATGTGTTGCTGCCAGATAAAGGCTGAGTAAAAACGGTTGGGGATGTGGCCATTTATTGACCATAGTGAAGTTCGAGACAAATATGGAAGGATATGAAGTAGTGTACGTGTTTGTGAAAAAATTAGGTGACAGTGAGCAGGGGGTCACCCGCAGGGTTCAGCCATTGCTAGAAGAGTTTTATGATGACTTCCCAGAAGAGCCTCCAGATTGATTGCCGCCAGAGCTTCCATCTCGTGGTGATAATTCTGATACCGATGAGGTTTCTTCTCCGTCAAATTCGAGGGCGAATTTTTCTCAACCCGAGGAGAATGATGAAGGCAAAATAATAATTTCATGGAACTTCGGGTTGTCCGTTTTGGTGAATTGATAGTCCAATTCGATTGGAAATGGGCCGATGATCACAACTCAGGGCCTTTGGCCCAGATACACGTCAAATTTTGGGCAAATTCCGTCGTTTAGACCATCAATTAAGCGTTTTTGCCGTTTATGGTAATATTTGATTTAGCAATATCTCATTCAATAAGACTCGAATTGCGATTCCGTTTGTTGGGGGACGACCCTGGTGATTAGGAGAATCAAGATCTGTCATAATCTCAATTTTTTCCATTTATGGAAAAAAAATAATATTTTTCAATTATTATTTAATATTTCCTAATTTTCTTAGGTTTTCCGTTATTTAAATGTTGTAAGTCATTTAAGGCAGATTCAATTTTGAATGAAATAAAATTTTATTAAATTTCTCTTAATTGAAATTTTTTTGTGAGATTTTTGTCTTTCCTATAAGCTTCCCCTGCATCAGTTGGTATCAGAGGTGAAGTCGTTCCTTCACCATGCCGTCAAGGAGACGTCAAGAAACTCGTGAAGTCCTAGTAGAGGAGGTACGTAGACGTGATAAAATCGCACGACTGCATCAATAAGTGGAGTGGTTGACACAGCAAGTCGCTGCACTTGTGTCGCAGCAACATACGCCTGGAGGTCGTGGTCGCCGTGGGCAGGTTCCGACTGAGGAAGTCCAACACCATGATCGTAATGTTCAGGATGTTACGATTGAAGACATTGAAGAAGCAACAGAGGATGAAGAGTTTGATTATGAAGTTCCGTCTATATTTGACAATGAAGACACTGAAGAAGCAACAAGGGAGGAAGAGTTCAATTATGACGGTCCACATGTATTTGACAGTGAAAGTGTAGAAGAAGCAATAGAGGATGGAGAGTTTGATTATGACGGTCCGCCTGTATTTGACAGTGAAGGTGTAGAAGAAGCAGTAGAGGAGGAGGAGTTTGTGGTTGGTGATGTGGGTCAAGCGTTGGTGGTGAGGCGGAGTTTTCTGACTCCCCTGGAAAATAACACTAACTGGTTCCGTAATATCTTCCAGTCGACGTGTATTGTTAGGGGAAAGAAAAATGTTTTGCTTCCAGATAAAGACTCAGTAAAAACAGTTGGGGATGTGGCCAATTTATTGACCATAGTGAAGTTCGAGACAAATATGGAAGGATATGAAGTAGTGTACGTGTTTGTGAAAAAGTTAGCTGACAGTGAGCAGGGGGTCACCCGCAGGGTTCAGCCATTGCTAGAAGAGTTTTATGATGACTTCCCAGAAGAGCCTCCAGATGGATTGCCGCCAGAGCTTCCATCTCGTGGTGATAATTCTGATACTGATGAGGTTTCTTCTCAGTCAAATTCGAGGGCGAATTTTTCTCCACCCGAGGAGAATGATGAAGTCAAAATAATAATTTCATGGAACTTCGATTTGTCTGTTTTTGGCAAATTAATAGTCCAATTCGATATAAAGGGGCCAATGATCACAACTCAGGGCCTATGGCCCTGATGCACGTCAAATTTTGGGCAAATTTCGACGTTTAAGCCATCAATTAAGCGTTTTTGCCGCTTATGGTAATATTTGATTTAGCAATATCTCATTCAATAAGATTTGTATTGCGATTCCGTTTGTTGGGGGACGATCCTGGTGATTAGGAGAATCAAAATCTGTCATAATCTCAATTTTTTCCATTTATGGAAAAAAAATAATATTTTTCAATTATTATTTAATATTTCCTAATTTTCTTAGGTTTTCCGTTATTTAAATGTTGTAAGTCATTTAAGGCAGATTCAATTTTGAATGAAATAAAATTTTATTAAATTTCTCTTAATTGAAATTTTTTTGTGAGATTTTTGTCTTTCCTATAAGCTTCCCCTGCATCAGTTAGTAGATCTTTGCCATGACAGAAAATACTGCCCATCAGCATTTATACTTTCGCCAGAAATCAATTACTTCTTCTAAAATTCTCCTAATTGCATTGTTACTAGGTATATTATGATTAAAATAATCAATTAATTCAGCAGACAACGCATTTTGACTACTAATAGTACATGCAGTGAAAGACAAATCTATATGAGTTCGTGTCTTGAAATAAATGTAAAATTTCAGTGTTGTCATCTCCTATATTAGTTGAAGGAGTAGTTGTAGAGCGGGAGGGCACACGAGTAATATATATACATATTCGTGAAGCATATAATTCGTACCATCTACATAATGTTTGTTCCAAATTCTTATATGTAATAGGTACGTTAAAAGTTAAAGCATTTGAAATTTGATCAATAACAAATTTAGTAACCTATAAATTATGCCGATAGTCCATGACGCATGCTAAAGGAAATAATATGGGTAAGTCTTCCCAATATTTTCTAAATTTTAATTTCATGGAAAATATAACTTCACTAAAATCGGGGTCATTTTTAAATCTATGAAAAGTCCTAGCAATTATATACAGACGTTCAAGAACCATACAACTAGTAGGATAATAAACCTCAAACAAAATATTTGTAGAATCATAAAAACTTGTCAAATTTTTTATTTAATTTAAAAACTAAAAGCCAATCGTGCTCATTTAAAATAGTATCGTCGTCTTCTCTCGTAGGCATACTGTTATAAAATTCAGTAATTAAATATTCGAAACCTTCACATGATTTTAATAATAAGTATGTGGAGTTACATCTATATCATATGTCACTAATAAATGTTTTTATTTGTGACACCCCAGTTTCGCCACAAAATTCTTCGAATACTTGTTTTTTACTATATGCAATTGTGATATAGATTAGTGCATTCCTAATTCGTTGAATTTCATCGTTAACATGTTTTAAACCGTCTTGTACTATTAAATTAAAAATAAGGCAAACACATCGAATATGAAATAAATAACCACCGAAATCAAGTTGAAGTACCCTATGCAATTTATCGATAACATGCTTATTTATACTAGTGTTGTCGAATGTAAAAGAACGAATTTTACTCTTGCATTTATATTCTCTATTAATGTTCATATTAGCATTAAATATGGTGTTAGCATTGTGCGGGTACTCAATAATTTTAAAAGTAATAATTTTTTTTATGGAAAGCCCAAAGTGTGTCTATATAATGTGCAGTTGCATCTATGTAATATCTTTTATTAATCTCTTCCCACATATCTGAAGTTAACGATATCACATCCTATATTTTTCTAAATCCGCAATTAATAGTTTCTTTGAATTAAGAAAATATTGAATTGTATCAGAACGAAGAGTATTTCTACTTACCCACGTACCTCGGTTGAAGATATTGTTTGACGTAGTTAACGAAATGTTGATTGTCCGCTATTGCTAGTAGCAATTCCGTCGTGGCAACGAACATCACCATTCCTATTTGAGTTTCCTCCTTCAAATATATCCATGTAGAAAGTGGCGTAGTAGTAGCTTCGACGCCTGGACTACCAAACCGTTGTTGCATTTGACCAGCTGGAAGAAGCCTGTGACGGTTGAGGTGGGTGATTCCAAAGCCTTTTTGCCATGCCAATCGTTGCTGACAGTATTTACATACTGTCTTGATTTTTGGAACTCCATCAATCACACGACCAGTTTGAACCAATTTGAAATGGTCCCAACATTTTGCCCGCTTCTTCGCCTTTCTCTCCCCTTTTAAATCAGGAATATTTACTACAGGTTCTTCATCGACTTCCAAATCAATTAGATGGTTAGCATCAACATCAACATCATCCAAATCAATTGGATGACTACTTTCATGAACGTCGAAATCTTAAATATTTTCTGGAATGAGTAATTCATTTAGACTGGTGAATTCATTCCCAAATTGACTTTGGACAGGTGTTTCGCCTCCAACACCGAACAAATTTATAACAAATGATCGTGGATCTATTTGTGAATAACTAAAATTGAATGTTGAAAATTATTTAGTAGTGTAGAAAATAAATTGTAAAATCAAGATTATAACTCGACAATGTAAAAATAAAATGTAGAAGAGTATAAATTATAGATTATATAGAATGATGATAATGATTTGTAAATAAATTGTAGAGAGTAGAGTAGAGAATGAGATATTGAGTTTGGTGGAAAAAAATTGTTTTAATGGATGGATATTTATAGGGGAAAAAAAATTAAAAATATTGAGGACCAAAACGGTCACTGAAGTCCACTGATCGGGAACTGTCACTAAATAATCAGTGATAGTCCAAATATTGGATGTTGCTTACTGACATAACATCTGTTTCAAATTTTTAACAAAATTAGTGACGTGCCTTACAAAATACACATGTGGTGCCTCGTCATGCCCTTAACAAATAGTTACGTCTTTAATTACTTACTAAACTTTTAAAAACATCTTTAATTGCTCACTAAACTTTGAAAAGCATCATCGATTGCTCACTAAATTTTGAGGTTATCGAATTTTGGTCACCAAACTTATTAAATATGACATCAACCTGTTTGTTCATTAAAAAAATGTGTATCGCAAGCACACACACTAATCGCATAAAAGTAATGAAGTGGACAAACAAGTTCAAATTGTCTATCTCACGAGAAAATGATTACTCAATTACACAATAATTAAATTTAATTTTAATATATTTTTGTAGAATTTTAAACTATTTTCATCATTTGAATAATTCAAATTTATTGTGCGCTTCGTTATTAAAATTAAATTAAATTAAATCTTGGATTTTATAGTGAAATACACAATAAATTTAATTAAATGGATTGTGTGTTTCATTACAAAAATTCAAATTCAAATTAAATTTATTGCGTGTTTCGTTGCAAAATTCATTTAATTAAATTTAGTGCGTGTTTCGTTTCAAAATCTAAATTTTAATTTAATTTTAACAACGAAATACACAATAAATTTGATTTTCAAATGATGAAAATAATTAAAATCTCTACAAAAATATGTTAAAATAAAATTTAATTATTGTGTAATTGAATAATCATTTATCATGGGAATCATTTGTGTGCTCTATTACTTTTACGCGACACGTGCGCATGTGGTACACATTTTTTTAATGAACAACAGTTCGACGTCATTTTGCAAAATTAATTTGACAAACTTTTTAGCAAGTCGAACGTGTATACATTTTCTTCTGTTTCCCAAATTTGGCACTGGTTTGATCCTATTTTTTAAAATTCATTTTTAATTATACATTTCATAATATCTACAATATTTGTCAATTTTTTATTCACACATTTTACCAACATTTTTTAAAATCTACTAAAAATTTAATTTTAGTTAAATCAAATAGGTGGCTTATATTGTTGGACCAAAACATAATCATTTGTAGCATTTTCAGCGGCCTAAAAGGTTTGGGCCTGCAAAAAAGGGCATTTTCAGTGGCCCAAAAGAAATGTTTTATCCGTTGGACTTTTTGCAAAAACATTTTTTGTCCAAGAATATTTAGTATTCACTTATTTGTTGATTGAAATTAATTCCTTAAATTTGTCCACATGATCTTTTGTTTAGCAAAAAACAACAAAACAAAATACAAGACAGAAAAATTTATGGATGGTCAAAACTTTTCATTGTTGCAAAAATTGATACAATTATATAAAACTTCGCTCACTCAAATTCCAAAGTATTTTAGGAAAATAATTTGCTAAACTTTTCATTTTATGATGCACTTATGCTAAAACATGACCTAAATTGCTCCAAAGTTTCGGCTGCCAAGGTAATTATTCTACCAAATTCCGTACCTTCTCAAGTAGAATAATACTGTCAATATCCACACTTGATATGCTCAATTAAATGAATTATGTGACATTGCATTTAAGTACTAAACCTACCATTTAATGCCCAGTAGTTGCTATTCAAACTAGTACTTAATACCAGTGGTGCTAAATAATATTACTCTTTCAGTCAGTGAAAATGCCATATTTTCCTTAAGGATTAATAGCAAAAACCTCTCTATTTGTAATATTTTGTGCGAAAACATTCATACCATCAATTTTACCGTTAAAAATAGTAAAAATGCCAAAATTAAAAAGTAATAATTACAATTTTAGTATCAAAACTTTTTATTCTTTTACAAATTATACCCAATTTTTTTTTTTTTTTTTTTTGTACGAACTACAATTTCAAACATTTAAAACTTTATTTTTCACCCCACTCGACTTCATTTTCTTCCCCAAAACTTTATTATCTTATCTAATCCATTCCAAAACCCTCATAAATCCCTAATCCCTAATTCTTCATTTTTTTTCTTTTCATTCTCAACTTTAAAACATGTTACTCCAATCTCCACCCTAGTAGCGACCATCATGGCAACCAACTTGATAATCGGGGTACTTCTGCAAGTTCCTATGTATCTATTGTGGGACTTCAAATTTTCATTAAACCCAACATCAACTTTAGGTAACTCATTCAATTTATTATTATTATTATTTTGGGATTTCTCTTTTGCATGGAAATCTTTCAATTTAATCTCAAGAACACCAACACTCGATCTGTTCTAGAACGTCGTATTTACTTCAAATATTCATTAAACCCAACATCAACTTTAGGTAACTCATTCAATTTATTATTATTATTATTATTTTGGGATTTCTCTTTTGCATGGAAATCTTTCAATTTAATCTCAAGAACACCAACACTCGATCTGTTCTAGAACGTCGTATTTACCTCAAACCAATTGTTTCTATTGGACATGACCGGTCGGAGAGCATTTGCAAACGCTTCTAGGGAGGCTCAATTTTTTGGTTGAGAGGGAGCCCACTAGAGAAGGCAATTATGTGAAGCTTTAAATGAGATACAACCAATTTTGTGAAGAACCGGAAATGGTTTTCAAGGAGTGGAGGTGAGGTTTACGGAGAGAAACTAGTTGGGTTTATTAAGTTACCTTCAACTGCAAAATTTCAGTTCAAGAATGCCAATCGGTAACACGTTAATTTAGGATTGGAAAGAGGGTTTTAAAGTGTAATCTTGGGAATGAGAAGAAAAAATGAGGAATTTGGGATGAGGGATTTAGGGGGGCTTTGGAAGGGATTAAATAAAATGATAAAGTTTTGGGAAGAAGATAAAGTGGGGTAGAGTGAAAAATAAAGTTTTAAATGTTTGAGATCGTAAGTGGCATATAAAAAAAATTGGATATAATTCGTAAAAGAATAAAAAATTTAAATACTAAAATTGCAATTGTTACTTTTTAATTATGACATTTTTATTGTTTTAACGGCAAATTTGACTGTAGGGAATTTTCGCACAAAATGTTTTAAATATGGAAATTTTTTACGCTTTTCAATAGGTAGATGATTATATCACAAATGAAATCTTTTTAAGGGGAGATTGATCCTTTCCTCAATTCCAATGCAAACTTTTATTGAATTTACCTTATTTGCAATCCAGGCCTTTTCACTTTTGGCACATTTACGGCAGCAATTCCAACGGTCTTCATCTTATCGAAAAACGAGCCAAAACTTTTGCATCTCTTCTACAACTCTTGATCATACCACCTGAGAAAAAAAATTATAAGTTCTGACAATCTCATTTCTCAAACTAGAGAATTAACATACTCCATCATATGAGTATAATAATTTAGAATTAAGAAATCCCAATAATTTTATTCTTCTGACTTGTGAGAATATCTCACGTGAGAAGGCACCTGTAACGGTTCTTGGCCTACTTTAGTTAATGTCAAAAAAACTTGTTGAAAAATTATAGTATATTGTTTGATTTTTGTAGGAGCCCAATAATGATCGACATCGATTTCACCTCACATCCTGCATCAATGTCATGCCAATGTTCGTATACAAACTTCTGGACTGCTAGTAGTAATACATCATCTTTCATGGCAGCTAGCATGCCGACATCCGTCTGAGTTTGAGAAGTTAGTCGAGTATGCTCCACCTTTCGAACAATTTTCCTAACATGATCAGGTTATCTATATGTGATGGGGTTGATCTTCAAATCTTTGTACAAATTCTGATTGAATCAACACATGCGTAGCTTGTATTTGCCGCAAGTCAAAATTATTCCTTTACATATATTTTTTGTGCTCCAACAATCTAAGCCCCTGTTTGTTTCCAATTTTAGTGAAGATTTGTACCGCTGTAATGGGAAGCAGCCGCTTCTGTTGACCAATTTGTCTCTCAGCGGGACCCGTTTGTTTGAAAAAAGGGTCTAAAAATCCATTTGTCTGTTAAAACAATGGGAAACAAACGGATCTTAAAAACTTGATGCTTTGATCCCATGGTTGAAAATTGAGATCAATTCCTTAAATTTGTCTATAATAATAATAATAAGATGGAAAAATATAAATATATAAAGAAAAATTTACGGAGTGTCAAAACTTTCTACTGAACCAAATCCCAAGTATTGTAGGAAAAATAATATATGAAACTTTATGGCATCCACCAATTTTTACTCTTTGTACAATTAACACAGAGAACAAGAAATATCAATGCTAGACTTATAATTTTTTTTTTCTCTTCCACCAAATTCCTTGCCTCTTCAAATAGCGAAGGTACCATATTTTCCTCAATTCCAATTCAACCGCATAGCATGCAAAATGGAAACTTTTAATTGAATTTTCCTTATTTTGCAATTGATGTCCTTTTACGTTCGGTACATTTAAGACAACAATACCAACACTGTGTTCTCGTCGATTCTAAAGCATTCTCGTCGAGTTGGTGGTAATGTAGGACTAGGAATACACTTGAAATGAGAGTGGGCCCAACATATTGGATTTAGGGTGGACTCCGAACTTGATTCTCGACGATAGAGGGTGAATTGCATTAGTCATTAGTGCCAATCCTACGTCAGCTCAACACCAATTTTGTTCAAATAACCTCTTTTAGAGAAACTAATCTAATTCCTCCTACTAACATTTGAGTCTCTATTCGATCATGATAGAGTGTAGCAACTAGCAATAATTCATTTATTATCAAGGACAAAAAAATATAATTGTTTTGAATGCATGGCCTTCGACATTGACGGGTCGAGTTTGCTTGAATTTAAGGATCCAGTTCTTGTCTGGTCATGATGATGTTCAGCAGAATTTCACTATCTATGAACATGGTTTCTTGGCTAAATGAAACTTCACATGGGGCGCATTTTAGCTGTCTCCCTTCCATGTTTCAGCTGTAGACTTTGCTGACGAAATGAGTGAAAAAAATATTCACCTGTTGATCGATCCTTTTCTTGTAGATATCTCGCATCATCTGTAACTTTTATGATATGTCGGATGAAATAATTTCTTTTATTTCGATTACGATACATTGCCATGTAATTAATATAGGTATGAAGAATAATAGGGCCCACTTCATACAATTTTGGTGATATGGGTTTGATTTGAATTTTATTTGAAATATTATAATAATACATATTTAATTGTTGACATCTAATTGTTATGTTTTTACTTTTTAGTTTAAATACTACGTAGGTAGTGAGAGTTTTGTTGAGAACATTTAGTTTATATTTATTGATCATATGAAAATAAGTAGGAGTGGACGTGATTTGGTTCGGTCATGTTTCGAAGGGAATTGAATAGAATCGAGAACCAATGAGAATTTTAGAAACCATTAGTTCCATATTCAACTATGGAATCGAACCGAAATCAAACCAACCAGTTATGTGGTCCGATTCAATCTAAATTATAAAATAAATTTGAAACCACTTATGATATTTAAAATAGACGAAAATAGAGTATAGAACTACTTGCCATTCTCTTAGTCTAATAATAATAATAATAAAAATCAATTAAACAAGTATATAAATAAACATGTGACTCCATGCTCAAGATCAACCGATAAAGGCGAAAAAAGGGATAAACAATTAAAAGTCCTTAAAAAATGTAAATCTAGATCGAAAATTAATTTTAAGAAAATTCATACAAAAATATATATTAAAAAAATACGCGCAGTAGTATAATCCGATTATCTTGAAAGATCATAAATCTTGATCGTCGACCACTTTTAAAACAATGAAAAAATTTGAATTCTTACAAAAGATTGAATTAGAAATATATTTTCTGTTATTAGGATTGTATTAAAGTTATGAATCTGTAAAATATTTATAAAATGATGGGTTATTTGAGCCACATTTTTTAGGAGAATAGATTTTGTAATAGTAATTTTTTCGAGAATATATGATTAAAAAATAGGCTAAAATTCTAAATTTACGTATAAAATTATTTTATTAGGAGAATATGCGATTGAAAATGAATTTGGAGAAAAATGAGTTTTCAAATAATGTGGCTCTAACCTGGTCTTAGATTTGAATTTTGACTACTCAATAGGTTTTGGTGCAAAGGAAAAAAGAAGAAGGGTGTTCAAATATCCGTTCCTATTAGTGCAATGCACTAGCAAAAATAAATTCGTGAAAATATGGGTGCCCTTATCTTCAAGATTTTTGTAATTCCTCTCTCTCTCTCTGTATTTTAATTTTGATTTTTATAATTTTAACTTATTTTCTAGATCTCATACAAAACACATTCAAATTATTTCCTAGGTTTCTTATGTAAAAATTGCATGATTTTAAATCTCATACTTTGCATTTTTAATTTTTTTACTAATTAACTTTAATTAATTTTAACTTGTGACATATGTGACTATCAAATTATGCATCAAATAAACTATTCATCAAGAAAAAATTGAACCTCGTGATATTTCTTGTGCATATTGAATAACTAATTTCCAATTTAAATACGAGATCATTACCATAAATCAATACAATTTAAATAATCCTTGGACTTTGCACTATGATCGAATCATATAATTACTTTTGTCTTTGCTTGAGGAGAGTGCTTCTATATTATATAGTCGAGCTCTCCCTTCTATCTATGGATGTATTTCCCTTCTATCTAGCTTTAGTTTTATATTTTTCAAGTTCCTTAGGATGGATAGACTCATACTTGTTCAAAAAAGTAACTCCCCCTACAATGTGAAAGTCGCAAATATTTTAGATCATATCCTAGGGTTTTATCAATATGGGTATGACATAAGCTATATTCGATATGCAAAAGTAAACAGCTCTAATTACGACGTCATATAATGAATCATATTGAATTGTCCCCCATAATTCTATTCAAAATTTGTTCAATTCAGTTTTCAATACCAAAATAAAATTGCACCATTCACTTGACTGAGCTTGATACATGTACATAAATGTTTGTATAAGACATTCCATAATGTTACATGACACTCTATCAATTTGTCAATTTAAGATATAATCAGCTATTTCATCCAATCTTTTTCCTCCATATCATTTTATATAATTCCTTATATATCATTTTTATGTACAAGTAGCACAATCCTTCACTTGACATAGAATTTTGTCTTTCTTTCTTCGTTTATTAAACTACATATGAGATACAATGGGATGATGCGTTGAATCTTGCTATCTAATAAAACATACTAATTAATATGCTTCGAAAAGTTTAATAATATTTGGTTCATTAAGTGAAAAATATGAGTAATATTATTCATTCCCCAGTGTATTTACAAACACAGTCTAGGTAACTATAAATGATAGGTTAAATGAAATGTAAAATTAAATGACTTATTTAATTTCACTTATCATTTAATGCCACATTAACGCCACTTGGACTGTGTTTGTAACTCCAGTGGAGATGAATAGCATTACTCTAAAAATATTGAACAAACACTGAAAAACTTGATTGGGTGGGCTCCAATCATTGACTTGTTAGAGTAACTACCTACTTCAAGTGGAAGTAACCACAAGAAGTAGATTAGGGTTTTCGAATTACCTTTTTCTTTACCTATCATCAAAACAATGACAAGAAAACAAACATAAAACCCTAATTTGTGTCGACAAACATAATTAATTACAGCCTAATCTACTAAGATAACATAATTAATTAATTAATTAATCAAATGCCCTCCAATTGTTTTCACAATTAGTGCCACTGCCATTTAATCGAATCTTAACCGAATCATAGGGGACACACTAACATTTCTTAATTCAACTTAACACGTAGGATCTTTTTGTTCTTATTCTCTTGTTCATGTAATCTTTTTGAGAATATTTGTACAAAATTGTAGTTTAATTGATTTTTTTACTTAATTAAAATGGAATATTTTCTTGTACTTTTATAAATATATAAAAATATTGTTTGACATCAGAAAAACTATTATTCAACGCCATTGCTGATCCCTAACGAGAAGCATTATTAGTAATAATAAACAAATATGTACATACTCTAATCTTAAATTATGAGCAACTTGCATTTTATTTATTCACCGATAGACTTCCATTACTAGCAAATTGTGACTGCAAGCCATTTATCCATTGGGGAGATCATTTCTTATTTTGTGCTGAAACAATTTATAAATCACAGGCTGAAACGGGTGAAATCAAAGGGCATTACTTGAATGTTACTGCGGGTACATGCAAAGAAATGATTAAAAGAGCTATTAAGGGATAGAATCTCACATCGAATAAAGATGAGAATATAAACTAATTTATAAGAGTTTGAACTACTTCTCTTAACAAGGTTAACCTTTTAAGATGAAATCTCAAATCTTAACATGGTTTCAGAGCCAGTTAAACTCAAACGAGCAATTCGATCCGATTAAGACTCCAAAAATTGAGCATACGGATTTCAAGATTGGTCTGCTCAAACGAACCACCATCTTACGGGAGCATGTTAAGGGATAGAATCCCACATCGAATAAAAATGATGATATAAACCAATTTTATAAGAGTTTAAGCTACTTCTCTTAATAATGTTGACCTTTTAAGATGGAACCCCAAATTTTATATATAGTACATCTCAATGAATGCATGCCATATGCGTAATAATGTGATAAATATGTCGCACAAATTAATTAATTGCTCTAATTGTCACATATAATCATGGAAAATGTTATTTATGTTTAGGAAAATGAAGTATAAATTTTCAATAATGTCAAAACATTTATTTCCGATACTCCATGAAGGGCGAATTTTTTTTAGAGTTGTGCTACTTGTACATTATGGCATCCATAATGGATGACATAATGTACAAGTGGAATTATCCTTTTTTTTAATACTGTATTTTTTTTTTATAATACATGATAATTAATAAAGAATTAGGTCCATATTGTAGGGCAATGTAGAATACAATTATTCATAGAAACGTAGGTGTTTGACAATTGAGGCCACAACTTTAACCAGTCCTTTTCGTGTCATTGTTTGTTGTAACAAAGATAAAGTCCTTACAACTTGCACAATAATATTTATCATTTATGGATGTTGTCCTAAGAGGACTTTGCGATTTACAAATAAATAAAATGTTACTTTCCAAAATATATGTGACCATCTTATTTCGAAAATGAAAATGCGTCATTACTAACGAATCACCAGCCATGAATTAACATCAGATTCATGTTTTGAACTTTATAAAAATGAAATGATAAATTTTGTTACTTAAAAATTCGGCATCGATATCTTTAAGTTTTAAAAATGATGCTTGAAAAATAAAATAACTTTTTATTCAAATATTTCGACAGATTCATTAATATTATTAATTTATTTATCTATAATTTAAACGTTATTGTTATGAAGCAACCAAAATATCATAATCGCTCTGATACCACTTATTGAGAATTCAGTCAAATAATTAAAGACGGAAAATAAGGATAATATGAAAATAATTGGTCGCCAAGATCTATGTGGAAAATGAGGAGAATTTATTATATCAAGAAATTAATTTTTTTTTTTTTTTTTCACAAGATTTGATTCTCTGGATTTAAATCTAAACAATTCTCTCAAATTTTTAATGTATACGACAATGATCTATTTGTTATCTTGAGTCGCTCAAAGGCCTACACCTTGTGGACAAGCCTGAGTATGGTTTGGTTTTCTAAAATTATCCTATATGGTCGATAGTTACTAATAAGTAGTTACATCAAAATGAAAAACGATGTTACAATCTAAATTTGGAGTTTACAATAAACAATTCTTCTCATTACTTTATTTTCTTTTGAAATTTGGAGTTTTGGTAGAAAAAGTGTAGACGGTGAACAAATTATTTGAAAAATAATTATATTTATGTTTTTAATATTTTATTTTTAAGTTTAAAAATATGAATTCTGAAATGAAAGAAAAAAAAAATGTATTAGCAGGTTCGATCAGTTAATTGTCGATTTAGTTACTTAAACCGCAACCAACCCAATCCAACCCAACTTTTTAGTGGTTAAAATTAATCGAACCAAACCGTTTTTTTTTCTGTGTTCAAACCGACCAAAACTGACCTGATATGGTTTGGTTTGATCGATTTTGATTTTGATTTTTATTTTTTTCCCTATTTCTACTTGTGGAATGTTTATAGAAGCCAACTCTTCGGGTTATGGTGAAGTAGAACACAAAATCGAGTCAAAAACCAAATAGGAGTGAAATTCATCCTTGAACATGCAGCGCTGTTGCATGCGCCAACCCTTTTGCATTGTCTGCCCCGATTTTGTCCCAAAACGTTTCAAATATGTTTTTTATTTGTTCCAAAATCCTTATCTCAATCGAACTCCTAATCCATGATGAAATTTGATCTCTTATCAAATCGGACTCTCAAACCAAAATTATCTAGATTTCTTCCATGAATCAAACTTTCAAATCACATAGATTGAGTCACAAAATATACAAACACCATATTGACACAAATTTCATAGCAAGGAACTAAGTCTTCACTATTCATATCGTTCCCCAACTCTTCCATCATGCCCCTTCTGGGCACATCATGCCCTTGTCAAGCATACTCAACAATTGTGAACTAAATTCAAGTCCTGCTTACCAGCAAAACTATTTTGCGCACCATCTTTGCTTGAATAATCTCGTTCACTTCCAGCTCTAGCGAGTCAATAAACTGCTCGAATCACTACGAGCAATTCCAACTCTACCTGAGTTGCTAAAAATGCTCGAATCACTATGATCAACAAAATCACAACCAGCTTCCCATGAGCTATTGGGAGACTCTCCAGTATTATTGTTCGAACCACCACGAACAACCCAATCACAATCAACTATACTCGAGTTATTGCTTATTGAACCATAAGCTACAATTGCATCCACAATGACCCCTAAACCTTCTAACACATAATTGGGACTTTCTTCGTCCCCTAAAAACAACTCGGGCCTCCTTGCTAACTTTTAGAACTCCACCTCTATATGTATACCTGTACCCTTTTGAATCAAGAGTACTTAAATAGCTTATATTCATGTTTATACCTAGAACATATTGAACTTGGCCTAGAGTTTTAATCGTCCCATCAAATATCTTGATTTTGATATTACCAATCTTAGCTACATTACTTAGCTCATTATTTACCATCACCACGAAACCCTTGTAACTATTTCATATAAAGAAAATTAAACCCGGTTTAAATGCATATGAAAAGTTTAAACCAAATCAATAATCTAATTCTCATCGGTTTGGAGTCACCTTTGGTAATCGCCAAAAGATCTTCATTGTTGTTTTCTTTTGTAAGATTGACATTACCGAAATATTCTGGTTGTTCCTATAGTAGCAAACATTTTTCGCTACTCATAGCAATCTCTCTTCATGTGCCTCTTGTTGTTACAATACCAATAAACTTTATCATTGTTGCCATCCTTAACAACTTTGCCCCTTTCTTGACCACCTATCTTCCTCTCTCGAATAACAAGACCCCCTGTTTGGGCATCAGATCCGACGACTAGATGCTTCATCTTCTCCTTAGAGAATAACAAGCGTATCATACCTCGTCAATAGTAAGAATATTTTGACTATAAAGAATGGTATTTCTAAAAGTCACACATGAAGGCAACTACGAACTGATATGATCCGGGACATGCAATCACTTTGTCGGGTCACACAAGTCAAGGGTTCAAGTAATGGAGTTCATATGGGTGAAGTTGACAAGCCAATGTTCAAGTTTCGTGAAGGGTTCGGGAGTCGAAACGAGTTGGATTCAATGTTTGAAAGATATTTGGGAACAAAACGAGTGGCGTGGATTAAAATTGGCATAATTTTCATCTCGAGTGTCGAATATTCGCCCATGAGTGTAATTCGGAATCGTCAAGAATTCTGCACAAGGTTTAGCGAGTGCATGATACTTTTGAGCTTGCGGTCTCACATAAACATGTCGAGAATATGTTGGCAAAATTTTTCTATTTTCGCGAGATTTTCTTGTTAGTCTAGGATTTTATTTTATTTCCAATTTTGACAATATTCTACGATCTAATTACGTTTTATTAGAGTTTCTAGCATTAGTATAAATATGAAATTTATTTCATTGTAAAATAAAGACTTTTGATAATGAATTAATGAGATTTTTCTCTCCTTTGGTTCTTGAATGAACTACCGAACTTATCAAATATATTGTTATATTTGTGGCGTTCAACACTTAGAACTTATCAAAGGATTAGACATCATTTATGGCGTTCGCAAAATCATGTTCCTTGTTTCCGCACATCAACAGGTCTAGGGTTTAATATACCTTAAGTTCTTGGTTCGTGAGGTTCGGGTCATGATTCTATCGTCTACAACCTGAATTTGAGCTTTCCCGACGTTTCAGACTAATTCCGCAATTTTTACACTGATCCCGTTACCGGGTTCGCGTCACGAACATAACAATATCAGCCCTAAATCCTCTTCATCATACTTAACTTCTATGCTATACAAATTAACGATGATTTCATTGAACATCAATAGATGAACTTCCAAAAATCCACCTTCCATCAAGCGATAAGAATACAAGAGCTGCTTCGAGTGTAACATAATTGTCAAGCACTTTGTTATACAAAGCTACTCCAATTCAAGCACAACCCAACGGTACTTTTCTCTTTTACCACATTCTGAAGAATTTGGCTAGAAAGATGAAGATGTATTTGTGATGGGGCTTTTCGATCCTTCCGTTGTTTCTCCTCCAAAGTCATTGTTGCAGGCATTCTATCTATCCCCAACAAAGCATCTTCAAAATCCAGTTTAGTAAGAATCGCTCGCATTTTGTTCTGCCACAAAAAAAAAAATCTACTGTTGTGATCTAGAAGCGGAATCTCAAATTTCATACTTGTCATCTCTGAAACAATCAATCTTGTTCAAACCTCGCTTTAATGACCAATTTGACCATCCCAAGAACTGCCAAAACCTTGGTTTATAATATCACTTGTTATGAACCAATTAAGATACCGGAATTACTCTAATACCACTTGTTGAGAATTCTACCAAACAATTATAGACGAAAAATAAGGTCAATATGAAAAAAAATAGATCACACCATAACCAAGATTTACATGGAAGAAGATAGAAATTTATTTTACCAAGAAACTAAAATGGTATTTACAAGATTTGATTCCCTCAATTTAAATCTAAACAATTATATCAAGTTTTTAGTGTATACATCAATGATCTAATGTTATCTTGAGTCACTTAAGAGCTTACACATTGTGGAGTATTTATAAGAGTCAAATTTTGGAGTTATGGATGAAGTAAAACACAAAATCGAGTTAAAAACCAAATATGGGTGAAATCCCTCCCCGAATAAGCGACGCTGTGGCACCAACCCTTCTGCTGCCCTTTTGTGGTGCCAGCATTGCATCTCGGCGTCCCAAGTTTGTCAAAACATTTCAAACATGTTTTTTATCCATTCCAAAGTCCTTATTACAATTAAACTCTCAATGCATGATGAAATTTGATCTTTTGTCATACCAAACTTCCAAACCATAATTATTAAGATTTTCTCCTTGAATCAAATCTTCAAATCACATGAAGTTTGAATTACAAAACATAACAGTCATAAACATTTCCCCAAAATGCTTTTTTTTTTTTCATAATAGAGTTTGTCAAGTTGCATGCCATGCAATTTTTGTCGCAAGGTACCGGCATTCAAATTATTTGGACATGTCATATCAAAGGAGACAACCCTATTCAATATTAACCTATTTAATAATTTCTTGCGATGCCCTACTCATTAATTATGGATAGCGACTGATTTTTGGATTATAATTAGATTACAACCCATAATTATTTATTATAATTGTCATGATCAGAGGATGTTGTCGATCAATGTGATTTAATCACTTCCCTAAACAAAATGATTATCCGGGAATGATTGGTCGGTTGATTTGACCAAGTAAATTAGTTCATAATTTTTACTAGGACTATAGATTCATTTAATAATTGATGTTAACTCGATTATGGTTACCCATATAGAAGTGCTTTTTGGAAGTATTTTTAAATGCGTGAATAATAAATTGTAAATTTTATGAAATATGTGCATAAAAAAGTATTTAGCAAGCATAAATTATATTTTAAGTTTTGTCAAGTATGCTCTCAAGTATTTCTTGATCTTCAAAAAAAAAAAAAAAAAAAAAAATTATTATTATTATCTCTATTCATTACAAATAATAATTCCATAAATTCTTCGACACCATTGTATTTCTTGATTTAACTAGTCATTTCCAATTGTATTAAATTGAGATTCCATGTTTAAGGTTAATCCAAATAAAGAAATATTATAATTCTTGATTTAAGTGTCGATTTTTGTTGCACCTTTCCAACACTCCCCATCAAATGAAGTACTATATCATTTCGTCTTCCCTCGAGTGATAATATATGTCTCTTTCTCAAATTAAGAATTTGATCAGGCTTTATAAATGCCCAAATCTTCCCTTTCGGGGCCACTTCCTTATGTGACTACAACTATCTTTCAGAGCCAATAATTCAGATAATCACAATTAACTGAATCCACATCTTCAATTGGTGGCAATTGAAGATTCATATTGTGCATTTACATGGTTAAGTTTGAGGCGACTCTAATATCCTTGTAAAAAAAAAAAATAGTTTCATCCAAAAATATATTTATTTGGAAAAGTAGCTCAATTTGTCAAGTAAATCTATTATTTTCTTTTCTGTTTAGTCGACATGATTTTTGATACATATTTTCTCGATACTTACACTTATTATGTGAACCCCACTCCTTCCTCCTAACCCCCACTTGTTGCAGGGTAATAGACTGTACTTTGTACAGAAATTCTTCAACTATATTTCAATAATGAGAAGAATATAAAAAGTCAAAAATCTAGGGTCGATTTGATTGGTTTAAAATCTATAGAAAATATGACATTCGAGGAATTCAATTTTTACTTTGACTGTTTGATACGAATGTGGAAATGAAATTCGAATTCCAAGGTACAACCAGTTTAATTTTTTTTTTTTTCAATTTTATGAAAAATATATTCCTATGGGGTACTTGAATTTTTATTTTCCAACTTACATGAAATTGGAAACCGTTATAAAATAATTTATATTCAATTTTTTTACTCCTCATAGCTCCCTTAGTTTCACTTCTGGACAATAATAAGTAATATGTCCCCTAATGCAACATTATGACCAAAACATGCCCAACTTAGAAACCTAGCCTGTTGAGGCACATCTCGCGATTTGCCTCCTCTACAATTCTCTAGGGACGGGACGGGACGGGGCGGTGCCCTCAAGATTGGGGCTCAATTTTTTAGAAACCTACATTAAGAAGAAAAATATTTTTTTTTTATTAATTAAACTTAATGGACTAGCAACTACCAAAGAGACACTTCACTCGACATATAACGACAAGAGATTTTCTTTTTACTCTCCATCTCCAAGAAGTTTGTTTTTATAAAAAAAAAAAAAAAAATCAATTTCCAATTCTATATTCAAAGAAAAACAAGTGGTGTTGGGCAATATCAATGACATTGATAAAAGATCACGTATGAGATGAGAATGACTATAATACAAATGCAATTGGGACTAGTCAAGAAAGAGCCACAGTTTAATGGGGTCATCCTGTGGTGATTTGATTTCTCGTACTGCCAAATCTATATCTATATATAAAAAAAAAATCAAAAGGATGAGACGGGGTAGTCGTTTCCAGATTTTGGTGTCTGATGTATGTTTAGAGGCACATGCAGCATACAAAGATTTTGTGTAGAAAGTTGCTCAATTATTAGAGGGGACAAGAAATGCAGAAAACTTGTAACTTGGTGGGCTTCAAGAATACACGAACATGTGTGTGAAAAGAGTCAAACGTTTACACACACAATTAATAAAGTTATCAGCTTGCAGCAGTAATACTTGGTATACCACATGCATACTGCATCTTATATGGCTTTTTTCAGGTCAATAGAAGATGATATGTTTTCGACTTATAAAAAGGGTATTTTGTCTCTGAACTCTTGAAGAAATTAAGAAAATATGTTAGGCTATATATAGACACACAAACATGGGTTGACCCACCATTGACAATTGTTATATATGTATCTATAGGATTAGTGTATCGATTGTATACCAACGAATTACCATATTTCCCAACTCGATTATTTATGAAAAAAATAACAAATTAAAGGAAGAAATATAAGGAGAAATTTCACTTATGAGGGTTTTTTTCAAGCCGTAAAATGATTTTTTCACGTGTAACGGAACCAAGGACTCGTCATAAAATAATTATTAAAAATTGCTAAACCAGCTCTGGAAGTCTTCATTAGTCTTGTTAGTTCAATAGATATGGAATTGACTACACGAATATATTTTTACCATTCCAATCAATCTATAAACTACGTAAAAGTCCTAAATTCTATCTTTTAAATTATACCAAGACAATAGTTAACAAACATACGAAGATCTGAGTCACTCCTTTTAACAAAGTTCTCAATTTGGTATTAGAGCATAGAAAAGTCATCAAGCAATTTTGTTTGTCTAAAGTTCAAACAGGTAGTGAAATTCCAAGAATATTGATATTTTCCAATAGCACCCCCCCCCCCCCCCCGGCCCCAACACACACACACACACACAAACAAGACAAAGAAGTAACTTCACAACCTCATGAATTATTTCAAGAATCTTTTATCAATATTAATATGGAATTACTTACCAACAGTATTGATATATTCAATCCATGAAAATATTTATTTATTTTCGTAATAGTTCTTTTGTTTGGATATATTGATGTGTAGGGTTTGATTTGAATGCATTTGACAATTTATTAAAATAGTTATAAGGATACTATTGTCACTGTAAAAGTTTTATTTCAATTTTCAACCTCGATTATAAAGTATAAACTGAACATAGGCAGAGCGTTTTCACAAAAAAGTATAAGTTTTTTTTTTTTTTTTAATCAATAAGTTCTTTTTTACCATAACCAAACATGTATTTATCCAATAAGTGCTTCTTTCTACTTTTGGAATGAAGAAAATTCGTCAAATCTTGACCAATATGTATTTAACAAAGATATAATTATCCAATGAATTGCACTCAATTTGACAATTCTTGATTAGACCATTGCTGTAATTACAGGTGGCTAGTGTATGTTTGGCTAACCATAAAGAGTTTACTTATAAGTAAATAACTTTTAAAATAAGTAGTGTTTGTTGTTCACAACTAAAAATAAAATAACTTAATGAAAGTTAATACTTATTACTGTCTTGCTGTTCAAATTAATAACCTTTTTATACTTCCAAATTGAAGAAAAGCAACAAATTTTAGCATATTTAAAAATAAGAACTTACTCAAAAAGAAAAGAACTTTTAAAATAATAAAGTGGCTTTGCTTTTTATTGTGTGCCAAAAGTTTTCTAGTGCAAATTAATTAGGCTTATAGGAAATTTTGGTCACTATCATAGATTCTCCATCATCACTTGCTATAAAGAAATTATAACCAACTGTTTTCCGAGACTAGATGGATATGTTTTATGAAGATAACATGTTCTAACCTGTTAATAATTTGGTCGTTAACCCTTTTTCGATACCTTCAGTGACTCTGTCTTTTACTTATTGCGTATATCATATTTATTTATTATTATTATTATTTTTTGATGTCGGAACCCGCAGTCGCTACTCATGAGTGCGCACTAGGTAAAACTCGCTTCATGTGCAGTAGCGTGCAAACCACTTATGCATCAATCCAACCCTAAAACTGTTTAGTTAGATTCATGGAAAAGGTTCACGAACATACAAAGAAGAGAGTTTGAGGGTTGGGTTTGGGTGGGGTGGGGTGGGGTGGGATGAGTGGATGAAGAAAGCTTCTTTAGCCCTTCAATGAAAAATAAAAAGGGCTAATTTCCTAAAACACACAAATAAAGACAAACCAACATAGGTACACACACTAATAATTCCATAACAAAGCGTCAAAGCAGCTCGAATTTTCATCATCATCATCAGCAGCACTACCACCACCACCATTGCTGGCGCTCAGCCACTGAGGTGGAGGAGGATCGAAGTCAAACCACCCGTTCTCAACATAAACAAAATCATTCCGCAGTTCCAGCGAGTCGAAACCGGATCCAAGACTAGGCAATTCAACAATCTCACTTAATTCTTCTGAAGTTGTTGAGAGATCTATAGCAGAAACAAGAGATGACAATGATAAAGAGGAAGATAAAGTACTTGACGAAGCAGATGAAGGCGATTTTATCAAATCAAACTTCTCCATTGCAGCTGCTTTAGCCGCCGCCGCCTGAACATCTCGTGGACTAAGTGAAACTGGCCGCGGAAGGGCGGCTGCAAGTTCCGGAAAATTCAGTATGGCGGAGCTGCCTTTAATGCTCAGAGCAGCTACATCATGAGCACGAGCAGCCATTTCTGGTGTATGAAAAGTTCCAAGCCATATACGCGATTTCTTGCGTGGCTCTCGAATTTCAGACACCCATTTCCCCCAGTTCCGCATTCGAACACCCCGGTAGACGGGATGTTTTCCATTTGTGGCACTTTCACGGATTCTCTTGATCTTCTTGTTGCCAGGTTCTGCAGAATTTTCTGGGTTTTCGTAGGGTTTTTTAATCAAACCAGTTTCTGAATTCTTAGGCTCAGTATTCATTGTTAAGATGAACAGTGTGTAGTTTTGTGGGTTTTAGAGCGTGTTCTTGTTTGTGCATATGATTTTACATTTGATACCACAAGAAATTCTGTACGAATTGCAATGCCTTTCAGGGATTTACATACAAAAGAGAGAATGAATTGACAAAATTGGTTTTTGAAAAGAGACGTTGACAAAATTTAGCAGAGAAATGGAAGGAATATATATATGCAGTACATGTATAATATCAGAAGGTATAACGACACCCTTACCTCTATCATTTCCCAATGACTCATACAACACTTGTAAGACAGGGTAAAGGAGGTGGGGTATGGTAGATAAGGTAGGGTAGGGTAGGGAAGGGTAGGATATCGTGGAGATGGGTGGTGTGTGGGGGGTGGGGGAGAAGGGACCCATTGAAGAAATGGGTCATTCTGCTAGACCCTGTGGTGCAAATAGGGTCCCCCCTTATAATACCACGCAACATCTCATTAATTTCAAAATTGATATCTATCTAGTTTCACCTATGTCAACACTGTGCATTTATCCCTTGTCATGTTAGAACCATTGTGAAAGAGGTCATTCTTCCCCTTGCGCTAACGGGAGGGCAATCTTCTCTTATGGTCTTTACCTCTCGCCAAGGTTCCAAATTTAGCCGGTTGATTTTAGTTGAAGAAGTGCTAAGTGAGGACCTAACACGAGTTGATATCATTAATTGCTTCGAAATCATACCCATCACTCTCCCACTCTATCTTTGCGAACGATGCAAACATCAATTTTGGCTTGTACCAAGGTATAATCAAGAAATGAATAAGGATTAATAAATATTATGATGGCTATTTTTATTAGAGAAATGATATATTAAGTATCGTATGCTAAGTTTCAATGACCTTTCACATTAATTAATTGTTGAATTATTTAATTCGTGGGAACTATTACGAACGCGTTTACTAATTAATTAATGTGTCATGTTATCGTTGCTTAACACAATATTTAAGCTATGTTTGGTACGGATTAAAATAAGATTTTAATCTAAATCAAAGTCAAACAATCAATATCAATCACATCTTTCATAGGTCCCACAACTTTTCAACCACACATTTCAAAATTTCTATCACAATCTGCTAAAAATCTAATTTTAATACACACCAAACACCCTCTTAATAGATTATTTCTCATTTTTATTACTCCAAATCTTTAAATCTATATAATGAACATGTTCTAAAATATTATTGTTAAGAGTTAGGCTTTCTTGCATGAGGCAGCAATGTCAAGATCATGTTACAATGTGAAAATGTTTGATTGCTTTTGACCAATTTTTTAGTTGGTCCCATAGAGAAGCTATTTAAAGAACATGAAGATTTCAGCAACTGGTCCATTTCCATGGAGGGGGAAAAGTCTAGGATTTTTCATAATATATTTTGCATGAGCTTCTACATAAATGTGACAAGATGGTTTCTTGTTTGGTGAAAATTAAGTGGAAAAAAAAAAAAAAAAAAAGCATTTTTCCCACCATCAATGTTGTACGATTTTTCTTTGCGAATGGTTAGGTCGGTGGGTGAAGGTTAGAGCGATGAAAGGAAAAATGTAAAAATGTATAGATGATAAGCATAGTACTCTAAAAAATACGAGCTAATGTTTGTTGAGCAGCTAGTATCATGACCTCTCAAGGCTTATATATATGCGTGTAGCTTGCACGATCGAATGTATATACTATATAAAATTATATAATCATATTAGAGATGTAAAGGTAGATCGGATCTTTTTAAATTCAATCCAACTTATTTGACTTGGTCCTGTGAGCCTGTGACCTGGGACCATTGTGGATTAAAGCATATCGAGTCTTTTTTGTGCAAGCTCGACTCTCGGGCAAGGATGGTTTTCAAAATTAAATTAAATTAAACAATCAATAATATATGTGGTGCACCTCGTGCGTTTCTACGAAGAAAATAGATACTATGATACTATGATATTTAGCTCATGTTTGGTTTAGATAAAAATCAATTTTTTAGTAAATTTTAATAAAAGTTTATGTATGAAAAGTTGATAAAAGTAGTGAATTCCATAATACGTGTGATTAAAAATGAGTTAGATAGAAAAATAAGTTAGAAAATGAGAAACAAACATGTACTTAATATGCTTACTTTTTTCCGATTTCAGTGAAATAATACTTGTATAATCATCCAATAAAGTATTGCTTTCATGGCGGATGTAACACTTTCATCAAACAGGAAATCAATCGCTCGACTGTGGTCCGTTCAGCATTCGATTCATTAGCAATGTGTCCATGTTCTGTTGGGCAATTGTCAATAATCACCAACATGAAGCCACATAGCATTATCCAAATCCGAAATGTGGCCGGACCCTAATGTGTCTATATGTGGTGCATCCATTACGTGTTCGTGGATCGACCCGTTAGTGATCCTGTCATATCTTGAGTTTAGTTTTAATCAGTGAACTTTTGCTGCCGACAATCACTTTCAATCAGGAAAAGTTAAGAGGACCTTTTTCGAATGATCTATACAAGTTATATGGTTATAAATGGTTATAGAGAAAAACGCGTCCACGTCTGCATATATACAAATAAAGTTTCATGTCCGAAGAATCATTAGACATGAACTCATACTAATTTATTAAGAAATTAAATTAAATTACTTGTACAGAAAATATTAAAGTAGAAGTAAAGTCTAATCTTCAATACAGACCAAAAGTAAGTGCAACTTTAGATTGAAGTAGAGGATCCAACATACGAACTCGAACTCGAACTCAAATAAAATATAAAGAGAGTAAACCAAAAAAATTATTTGGAAAGTGCAATATTGTTGATGTAGATGATTATACAACATTAGAAAAAGTTAAAGAAAATATAATATCGTGAAAAGTAGTAAAGTGTGAATAAATTGTCGTTTTCACAAGAATAGTATATCATATCACGTATCGTGATACACTTATCTTAGTCATTAAACTAGATCAATTATTGTTATTTTGGATGAATTGAGGCTTAATGTTATACATATTTCATTTGTTTGGTACAAATCGAGGTAAAACAATGGAATTAGACAAAAGAAGCGAAAATTGACTAAACTATGCTTAATCCAAAGTGCGGGGACTACATCGCAAAATAATAATAGTTGATTCGGACCTAACGTGGATAATTGGAGGAGGGGTGGAAGTAATTAGATAGAATTGGAAGATAGACGACCAAGAAGATGTAAAAAAGAGCTAAAAAGAATGAAGAACGAATTTGAGGGACCAACGTGCAACAAAAATGAATATTTTATAATGGCGCACACGCACATGCATTTTGTACCACGTGACCAACACCCTACAATCTATTTACCAAGAGCAAAATCGGTGAACTTCTGGGCCTAAACGGCCCAACTTCCTCGTTTGATCCAAATTCTTATAAAGATCAAATTCAACCTACTATTTAATCTACAGGGACGGTCGAAAGAGGTAATAGATACAAAACCCTATTTTTCACCGTATGAAGGAGGCTAGCACGGGATCCAAAGAAGATTAACACAAGAAATTGAAAATCCATATTTCAGATGAAAGATTAACGAATAAGAAATTTTTCACTTTTCAATCATTGTTTTCTACTCCGGGTATTTTTTCCAAATATTTTGTGTAATTTACGTAACAACATACTAGACTAATTCTTTTCATGTATTGGATGAAAATGAAACATTTTATTATTTATTTTTAATTTAAAACAAGTAGTTAGTTAAATTCTTACTTTTCTTGATTAATCTTGCATGCGTAATTTGATTGTTTTTATCACCAATAAATATATAGTTGATCGTTGTAGTGTTGGAAGACTCACAATAAGTCTAAACCACTGTTTGATTAACATATGTGCAATAAATATTACTTATTAGGAATAATGTTTATCACGTGTACAGTCTTTGAGATTATTGTGAAACTGAATGCGTTTTATTTATTTCGATTGTCAAGAATGCATGAATGATACTAACTATAAAATTCGGGTCGTGACTAGATTAAAGTTAATTTGTTTTGGAAAAGAGAATTAATTTTAATAGAATTATCGATTGTCAAGAATGCATGAATGATACTAGCTATAAAATTGAGAATTGAAATAAATAATAATAGGTGAATTCATAACCAATACACTTATTCCATATACATATAAAATTCGAATTTTACAAATTTCGGTAGATTAATTACAAGGCACAAATTTCTTTTGTTTGCTTACTTTGAATCTGACTAGAAACTAGTACACTTGATTGAATTTTATTCCTCGTGAAACGATACACGTTACTCATCACGTGTTACTTGTCAACGTTCATGTACATTTGAAAGTTTCGTACGAACATATCGAAACAAGTTAAACTTAACTTTATTTAAGTTATAAGTTGTGAAGGTGGTTGTTAACTAAAATTAACTTTGAAAAGGCTTAAAAGTTTGCAAACCTTTAAAAAATTCGAATTGTTAAAGGTACGATTCCAATTTCACATATTTAACTTAGTTAATTCATGCAATCTTGTAATGGACAATATTCGTCCGTGTTGAAGATCTAATAATATCTCTCAAATAAATTTAGACCTATTTCCATGTATGAATCTCCTATATGTACGTGAAGATTATGAATGCACAAAAATGTCTTAAGAACAACAATCATTAAAACACAATCACATAAATCATGATGATATATTTCTATCTTTTTATCGGAATTTATAGTATTTATTACAAAGAGCTATAACACATATTTAACAATTAATAGTAAAAATAACAAAATTCATTAAAGTGAAAACGTGAAAAGTATATTTTGAGCTTCATAGCGTGGTTTCTATAGTAGTTTACTCACAGTACTTCATTAATCATATCATCAAAAACAAGGAAAAAAGTGGCCCCACGGGGCCTAACTCAGTGATGCAAATGACAGAAGCGAGATAATCTCAGTTGAGCTGACAACTACATTGTGAGGGTTCGATTCCTGCTTTTAACAAGGTTTAGAATTGAACTCTTTGTAGGCACAGTACAAAAGCTTTTGTACCTTAGTCTGTTGAGACACATCTCTCGATTTACCTCATCCACGATATTATAGGGGCAACGAGGGCTCTCAAGGTTGGGGTTCAACCTCTTTTTTTTTTTGGTGGTACAAAAAGAAGGAAAAAAGTGTGTTTTTATTCGTGTGGTAGAGAATTTATTTAGTGCTCTTTCTGACTTTTTTTTTTTTTTCTTTTTCTGTTTTTTGGGGTAAAAGACAAGCCAAAAACATTGAATGACAGAGCTTCTGGATACAGCAACTGTGGGGAAATATTTGACCAAATCGTTCTACTTTGATGTATGAAATGTTAGACTATTGAGCAGCTAACAAATTTTCTTGTTATGTTATTTGCTGTTAAATGTTTCACTTTTACCTGCCATGTCAAATCCTTGAACATGTTCCAGATAGGGCAAGGAGTGGGGGTGGGTGGGTCTAGTCCAAATTTGAAGAGAGTGATGGCCCACTTAATGTCAACTATCTATTGCAGTGACGTCAGCCTTCTCCAAATCGAAAGGGCATTTTTGGACTTTCGAGAGGCAGTGGTGAGTTGAAAACCATCGTTTGTATCTTAAGATAACGGTATTAAACCCTCGTTTGGACTTTCGAGAGGCAATGGTGAGTTGAAAAGTGATCGTTTACAAAAATAGAGTAATGTTATTTAGTACTATTAATGTCAAACATCCATATGTATAATGTGGAAGTGTCATTAAATAATGAATCACATTTAAAGTAGGAAAATAATTCACATTTAAGATATCTAATCGTTTGCATGACATCTACATTGGTATTCTAGCACCAATAGTACTAGATAGCATTATTCCAAAAATAAGGAAGAACTCATAAATCTTTGAAAATCCCAATGTCCCCTGCTATGTTTACGTGGACAATTAGGCCTATGCTTGATTCGGGTTAGGTTGGTTTTGAACTCAAACCAAAACCAAAACCAAAACCGATTTGGTCGATTTGGGTAAATTCCAACTCAAATCGACCAGATTAAGTTTTTGAAACCGAACCAAATCGGTTTGATTTAGTTGGTCGGTTTGAGCTTTTGTCTGAGTCAAAAAACTTTGCTTGCCTATTTTGGATTAAAAAAATTGTTTGCCTATATTAATTTGTTTTGCTCGCATAGTACGTATTTATAATATATATAATGTAGAAAAAGTGTAGACCGTAAACAAATTATTGGATAAAGAATTATACTTATGTTTTTATTATTTCATATTTTTAGGTTTAAAATATGAATTTTAAAATGAAAAAATAAAAATAAAAACAATGTATTAGTGGGTTTAATATGTTAATTGACGGGTTGGTAGATTAAACCGTAACCAATCCAACCTGACTTTTTCGAGGTTAAAATTAATTGAACCAAACCGATTTTATAATCCAAAACGACCCAATTCGGTTTGGTTTGGTTGATTTGATCGATTTTTTCCCCTTCCTATGGACAATTGTTGGTTCAATTTGTTCATCGACATCTTGATCCTAAGATGTTGATCATCTAAGATACTTAGCTATGCCAAGGGATATCGTATCGAATAAAGATACAAATGATAAACAATATATAAAAGTTTGAGTTAGTCATCTTAATAAGATTGACATTTTAAGATGAAATCTTGGTCTTAATATGATATTAGAGTCCTTGAAAATCAAACAAGAAATTTGATCTAAGACTCATATGAGCACGAAGATTTCAAAATTGACATGATCTAACGAGTAACCATCTTGTATGATATGTTAATGTATAAAATTTCATATCGAATAGAAATAAAAATGATAAACAGAAGTTTTTGTTACTTCTCTCAATAAGGTTGACATAACCCTAAGTTTTGAAATATTACGATGTAATTAATCATCTTGCATATTAGAAATTGCTAGGGTTTGAAACTAAACTAAACATATTAATTAAACAAAGAACGTCTCCTAATAAATTTAGAACGAGCTCGCTACATCTACCACATAATCTAAAGCAACTAAATCCTTTACGAACCTCACATAAATCCCTTTTTTCCGCTTCAGCCACTTTTTTATTTATTTAATTATTTTTCCTGTTCTTTCACATGAAGATGACGTGCATTCATGTAAAGTAAAACTCCTAAATTCATAATCCGATCTTGTTCATAACGATCATCTGATCATGGCAGTGTTAACACTGAGATATTCCGTGTTTTTCAACAGAAGTTCCATAACAGTGTCGAGATACAGTTCACATGCAGAGAAAGTTTCTCATATTCACTGCAGCATTGACTATTAATGGCAGGTAACTTTATGTTTGGCTAAGCCTAATAAATTTACTTATTATTGAGGTTCAAAATAAGTACTTTCATTAAATACTGTTGATCGATACATAAATTACTTTATGTTAATTGTGAATTAAAATTTACTTTCGAAATAACATTTTTACTCATTACAAGCTCTATATCTATTAATCTAATCTTAAGGCTAGAAAATATTCAGCATATTCTTCAAAATCAAGTCATATCTGTTTACCCTATTTACTTTTAATTTAAATCTTATATATTTGTTAATATATAAATATTTCCAAGAAATTAAGATGGATGTGTGGTCATGCTAAAATGGACCACTGCATGATTGGAAATATTAGGATTTTTTAGGTGTATACTTGACTTTGTTCTAGGGTTTTGATACACGATAAATCTCGGGTTATAATGTAAACATTGGATTAAATTGTTACCAACAACCAAATTTAAAGGCTCGATCCGAAAATAATGTGGACGGTGGACCGTTAAAAATAGCTTAAACAATTAATGTTGTTCACGATCCATATAGATTGCTTTTTGTGTATACAATTGAGAGAGAATGTGGCTGGAAAAAAAAGGACCCCTTAGTGGAGAGAAAAATATGTGGCCTTCTTTGTGTATAGGCATCCTCTTTGTCTTCTTCTATTATTTTTCTCGTGTCTATGTGACTTACAAATCATCATCGTTATCATGTCCATTGTTGGTGAGATTGAAGAGCAATTGAGTTAAATATATTAGTTTCAGCAATCTAGTGACATAAGGCAACTTTGGGGGAAATAATAGATTCATAAATAACATTGTTTCTTTTAGCTAAAAATCAAAATTTTAATAGCTTTTGATAAAAGTTGATGAAATGTATATAAAATTGATAAAAGTTGTGGATCTCACGAAATATGTTATTGAAAATGGGGACCAAATTATGCAGGATAAATATCTTGTTACTTGATATTATCAAAAAGGTATCGACGGTTTTGGTTAATTTGAATATAGTGTGTTTGAATCACATTATTTTGGAAGAATGTATTCTGGAATAGTAGATTGATGGAGAATGTGTGGTTGAAAAAGAAGGAAAATTTATTGATGTGATGGAAAATATTATTTTATTGAAGAATGTGTGGTTGAAAATGAGAATGAAAAATTTTAATGTGTACCAAACAGAGATAACTATCATTTAAGAACCAACCGGCAATAGAATGCGAATGAGAATTGTAAATTATATATTACTACGTAGCAAAAAAAAAAAAAAAAAATTGCTGTTGTAATGAATACAAAGTATCATATTTTTGTTCACATATTGATGTAATAAATATATTGGTTTCAAGAAGCAACCAACGAAATTATTTATGCCTTTTCAAATGGATTTTCTCTCCATCGAATCATCGATAATCACGCACTAAAATTTTCTGATGATGCGATATTTATCCAGTAAAAATTTTATGTGTGTGTGTGTGCGCGCGCGCTCTCTGAATTGATTTAACATTTGGCTGGTATTAGGACTAGGCATGATTTGGGTTGGGTTGATAATGAGTTCAACCCGAAATCGAAATCGACTTGATCGATTTTCAACCCAAATCGATCTACTTCAATTGTTAAAATCGAACCAAATTAAATCGGTTTGGTGGTTTTGGACACTGGTCCGAGTTAAAAAAATTGCCTACTTATTTTGATTTTAAAAAATTGCTTGCCTCAATAATATGTATAATGTAAATAGTAAAGAATTAGTTTTCCCAAAATCATCGTCTATATTTGATAGTTGTCAATGAACAATTACACCAAAATGAAAAGCAAGGCTACAATCTGAATTCAGAGTTTATAACAAACAATTCTTTTCTTTTCTTTCGGAGTTTGGAGTTTTGATAGAAGAAGTGTAGGCGGTAAACAGATTATTTGAAACTAATTTTTCTCAAACTCATTTCAATCATTCATTCTCCTAATAAAATAATTTTATATATGAACCTATAGAGTTTTTCTATTTTTTAAATATAAATTCTTAAAAAAAAAATCGCTTTTCAAAAATCAAAATCAAACAGTTGCTTGGTTAAATTCGGTTATATGAAATAATACAATTAGATGGCACCCAAAGTTGACCATATTCGTATTATTTATGTGATTTATTATATGTCGTACTAAAAGTTTTGCGGCCTTGGATGGCCGTTTCACTCTATTGTTAATTCTATCCAATTGCTAATAACTAAAGCCGGCTCGTGTGACCGAGCAAGGATCATTGAAGACTTTGAGATTGACGCGCCAGCTACAAGAGGCCCAGTTCGAATTGGTCCATCGAACAACAACCAAAACAAAAGAGTAAATGACACAAATAGCATGAATTGGTCCAATTTTAAATGTAGCACCTCTTTTTGGCAACCTTTGTTCGTGAGCATTTTTATTTGGAGTATTTTTTATTTATTTATTTACACAATTACCTTTTAATCCAGCTAGAAGTTCTTTCTTTATAATTTTCGTAATTTTTTTTGGTATTTTTTTTTATATCTAGATAACTAAAACTGATTTTTGTAATAGTCGTTCTAATACCGTTAACTATAAAATGGATTATATAAAAAAAAATCTTAGATTATTATATTTTTACATAAAAATTGTACACATAAAATGACATGAAAGAAAAAGATTAATTTAAAAAGTTGACTGTATTTTAATTTAGCAAATGGAAGCGTGATCATTTATGTCAACCTTTATATATGAATAATAATATCTAACACCAATATGTGACATTATATGATAGGTTCAATTAAAAGTTAATTTATGTAAGTCATTTAATTGAATTTGTCATTTAATGCTACTAATTCTGTCAGCTAAACTAATGTTAAACACTACTCTTTGTGCACATATAGCAAGAATCTTTAAGTTGTCGCCAAATAATTGTCTTAAGAGTAATGTTATTCATCCTCAGTGTGTTTACAAACATAGTCTATGTGACTTTAAATGATATGTTAAATGAAATGTGAAATTAAATGACTTATTTAATTTCACCTATCATTTAATGCCACATAGATTGTATTTGTAACCTCAATGAGGACAAATAGCAATACTCTTGTCTTAAAACATTTATACTCTCTTGGTTGAAAACATTATAGTTGTTAAAAATTAGTGACTTTTATGAACGAAGAGATGAAAATAGGTTCAACTCAATCGACCCTATATTGTTGTTATGTACTTTTCATCTAGTAAGAACATGATATTCGTGCATTTGCGTAGGAATCTATCGGCCAAATCAAGAAAAAATGTTTAAATTTTCGAAAAAGAGGTTAGGTAATTATAATTTTTTTTTTAATTATGAAATTTGCAAGTTTGTCATAACTGATTGAACCGTTTGATAGAGACCAAAATCCACAATTATAAGCAATTCCCATGTCAATATCGTAAACCTCCAATAATTTATCCCTTTATGATTGACAAAAATCTATACAGTAATAAAATTATTGTCATACTATTCAAAAATTGTGATACATTTTTATTCACGAAAGCGATTATTTTAAAATAAAGAAAATTATTAAATGTATCTGAGATGAAAAGTTACTAAAATGTAAACTCTAATAAGTTTAATCTTTCCTATAATGTTACTTTTAGGTAAAAATCTTCTTCTTATTTTAATAGTGTAATATGTGAATGTCTTCCATTTAATCATTAAATTAGATAAAAAAAAAAAAAATTAATTAATTTATACTCCAAAACCTTTTTCATCATCATAGCAAGATATTACTACAAACTCTTGTTTTTCTTCATCTAATTATGATAGTTATGATGTTAAGATAGTCCACTTAATAATTTAAAACTCAAATTAAAAAAAAAAAATAGTATATTAACATCTTCAACTTAATCATTTTTTAAGCTCAAATTTTAAAAGAAATAAACTCGATTTTTTTTTTTAATCATCATAGCAATATATTATTTCAAACTCTATTTGTTCTAATTTTAATAATTAGGATGTTAATTTTTTTCACTTAAGCCCTGTTTGATACATATTAAAATATGATGTTAATTTCAAATGAAAATTAACAATTAATTTCAATCATATATTTTATGGGATCCACATATAAAGTCTCGAAAATTCTCATAGAATAAAATTAATTATTCTATATGCTATATTTTAATATTTTGGAAAGTTAGGGACTAATATATATATAATTTTTCGTTTCATATGGGTCAAATATTTATATATTTATGGAGTAATGATAAGTATATGAATATTGGGCTCTTTGGATAGATCTTAATTAAGGCATAATTACAAAAATCAGGTGTAAAATTTATACCAATTCAAAAATCAGGGGTCAAATTTTTTTTTTCAAAAATCAGGTAATATATAAACATCCTAACCCTAATTTTTTACCCTACCCCTCTTCTCTCTCTCTCCCCCCCTCTCCTCTCCTCCCTTCTCTGCGTCTTTGCCCTCCCTCCCTCCCCTCCCCTTTCTGCCGCTGCAAGCAGCACCGGCCGCTGCCGGCAGCAGCAGAACCGGCAGAGGGCGAGCAGCAGCAAGCTGCTGCCGGTGCTCGCAGCAGCTTCGGCCGCTGTTGCGAGCAAGCGGCTGCCGCTGTTCGCAGCGGCTTGCTGCTGCCGGCAGCGGGTGCCGCTGCTCGCAGCAAGCCTCTGCTGCCGGCAGCGGGTGCCGCTGCTCGCAGCGGCTTGCTGCTGCCGGCGGCAGCTTCCGGCGGCGGCGGCGGTTTTTGTTGGCGGATCTGTGTGGTGGTTGGATGTTTATATTTGTTGTTGTTGGTGGTAGATTTATTGTTGGTGGTGGCGGCGTCGCGGTTGTTTTCGTTTGTGTTTTGTGATTGGTTAGTTTGTGTTGGTCTATCTGTGACTTGTGACCAATTATAATTGTGTATTTAGTCTGTGACCAAATGTTTGGTGATCTGTGACCAAATGTTTGGTAATATTTGTGACCAATCAATCAACTGTGACCTAAAAATTTAATAATCCGTGACTCGAAATTAATATGTGACCAATTAATTTAAAATATGTGGTGCGTTGATGATGATACAGGTGGATGTGGCGGATGAGGGTGGCCGTAGTGGCGGTGGCGGTAGTGTTGGTGGTGGTGGTAGTATTGGTTACATGGTATGTGACTTATTTGGTGGCATGTGACCTGGGAATCAGTGATTAATTACTCAAATGTGACCTAACCATATAATTTGTAACCTACTATTTGGTGGTACGTGACCAAATATTTGAAAATCTGTGACCAATTTGGTGGCATGTGATCTAAAAATATAATCTGTAACCTACTATTTGGTGGTATGTGACCAAATATTTGAAAATCTGTGACTAATTATTCAATCGTGACCGACTAATTTAAAAATATGTGACCTCGAATTAATCCGTGACTTATAAAAACTTTTATATGTGATTTGGAAATAATATGTGACCAATTAATTTTAAAAAATGTGATATGTGACCAATAATTATGTATATGTGACTATTAATTACTTAATTGTATTCTTATTGTATTTAATTAAAAAATATTGTTAATTACTTAATTAAAACCTGATTTTTGCACTTTCAAACATAAAACCTGATTTTTGAATTGGTATACTTCAAACCCCTGATTTATGATTCTTTCCCCTTAATTAATCATGCATATTAGGCTTGAGAAAAAGTTAATTAGGATAAATGAGGCCTAAGTTATTGAGGTCGAAATATATTGTCTTAAATTGTTATTTAATTAAGTTAATCAAATTAGTTATAATACCAGAGTGACACGTATAGAGCAAGTTTGATGGTAAGTTATTAATTGATTTTTATTAAATAAGAATGTTGTATATAAAAAAATGGTTATGGGACAGCCACCGGCCACGTGTGTCAATTAGTTTTATTTTAATATTATTTATTTGCTTTGATTTTGGGAATTGAGAAGAATTGTCAATTAGTTTTATCATTTATTTGCCTTAGTTTAATATTATTTATTTGCTTTGATTTTGGGAATTTACAGGGATAATTTGCCACATGTAGATTGAATAGGCAATGGAGTAATTGTTGACTTCTGGAATATCGAGATGGAGAAATGCATTTGTACAATGTTTGGTGGATCGTAAATTTTATAATCCAGACACAGTAAATGTAGCAGAATTCAACCGAGATTGAGATTTTTTTTTTTTAAAAAAAACATGGTATTTTGTAGAATTTTAGGCCTAACAAACTTGGTGATTTAAGTCACATTATTTTGAAATCATAGATTGATAGAGAATGTGTGATTGAAAAAAAAGGAAAAATTATTGATGTGATGTAAAATATTATTTTTGTTATCCCCGAAAATAAAAGCTTCATATCAGCACTTAATGTAGACCGCCACGTAAGCAATATATCCACGTAAGCAGTCACGATAGCCACGATAACGAAGGGGCATCTTGGAATACAACAGGGAGGACTAATAAAGCCAAAGTCAACGATAAATGTGGTTGTCCGAAGCTCCTTCAAGTGCCGAAATACTAACCCATCCGATGCTTCTCTAGTCCCAAATATAAATGAGCTATATAGGGTCCTCTCAAGCAAACGCAGAGACTCCTTATGTCCGGAGCACCGAAGTCCCGAAGCTCATTTGTAGAGGTCCCTCCACACTACCCAAAGCTCAAGCCAACGCAACTTTGTAAACAAGATTCGAGGATCTGTTGGGATTGATTGATGTGACGTCTATAATAAAGTATCTGTGGTTTTGGCATTGGCACGTCAATATGTCAGCCTACCACTAGGGTGGCTAACCCTTTGTCAAACATTAAATGTAATGAGTAGATGGGGGGGGGGGGGGGGGCATTGATGTTGGTATAAAAAAGGATAGGAAATATATTCACCTGGTGACATTATTTATGAGTTTTGAGATACATAGCTCCTCGCCTATGAATTAACAAACATATTCGCTAATATATCAAAATTCCAGTACAATCGTTTCATCATTTTACATCATATTTATTCTTCCACATATCCCATCAAGAAAGAGAGATTTAATATGAAAAATTGTTTGAATATTTGTTGATAGTGTGAATATCGTTATAATCAAGTCGCCGAGGTCCGAACATACTTGTCTCTTGCCGGAAAGCGCCTCCCACGTCCATATCAATCAAACTACTGATTCAATTCGGGTATAAACGTGCCGGATCCGTACTTGACGTGGCAAGAGTGAGTCTAGTATCTGTTGAGTTCATTTTTTGAGATCAACAATTTTATTGAAAAATGTGTGATTAAAAATGAGTAGAATATTAAGAATGAAAATTTTAATGTGTATCAAACAGGGGCTCAAATTTCCTTTTCAACTTTAAATACCGTGTAAAAATACTCGTTATCTACCCTTAAGAAAAAAGAAAAGAAAGGAAAATAAAGAAAACATAAATATGTTATTTTGGTTTTGCTTTTTAAATCTTTCATTTGGAATTGCACCATTAATTCGTGTTTATTGAGCATTCTCATATGCTTACATTGGCGAACGATGAGTTGCAGTCGTGGTACCAAGATTTATGGAAATCAATAAAAATAATCCGGTGTATTGTAATTATGGATTTTATTTTCAGCATTATTTTGGTTTTATTATTATATGAATGTTGTTTTATAGAATTTGGAACATATTTAATTGGTTGTGTTTTATTTAATATTAGTGGAACCATAATAATAATAATAATAAAATCATGTTGTGATGTTTGATATGTTTATTTTAACTACAGAATGAAACTTTCAGTAACGATTTAAATATATAAAAAAAAATTGGATCGTGTTTAAAGCAAAAATAAACTCTTATATTATGAATTTATGTCAACAAGAAGAAAATGTCACAATCTTGGCGCCTGGCAGAATTTCCTACTCTCACAGGGCTTGCAATATCAGTTTCTATTTTCTTCAAGAATCGGTATTTTGAGTATATAAAATATTGGCCAGAGCAAGAAAAATAAGGGTGTGTTTGAACCACATTATTTTGGAAGAATGTATTTTTGAAAAGTAGATTGATAGAGAATGTGTGGTTGAAAAGAAGGAAAAGTTATTGATATGATGAAAAATATTATTTTATTAAAGAATATGTGACTGAAATTGAGTAAAATAATGAGAATGAAAGTTTTAGGACTTGTTCGGTATAAATTTTAATCCAATTAAAATTGAAAATATAATCGTTATTGGGTTTCACTAATCTAATAAAAGTCAACAATAACGACTAATTTTTTCAATTTTAATATCTACCAAACACGATCTTAATGTGTACAAAACAGTGGCTAAAAGTGTTTTCAAACATACCGAATAAAAATAATCCGATTAGATTATTATTAATTTTTTATATGAAAAATTCCAAGTTCGTCTTAACTGGTTAATTTGAACCAAAATCGAATATTTAAGTAATTCCCACTTCAACATCATAACTTTTGGCCATTGCAAACTCAAATAATTTATCATTTTATTATTAATTAATAAATTGGCTATTTTATCTATAATTTTAGTTTTTCAAAAATAAAAATAAAAATAAATAAACAGTGTCTTAAAATAAAAGGTCCCATAAACGTTAAGTAACTTTAAACTTATCCAGGCATCCTGTAAATCCATAAAATGTTGCTCTTATATAAAAAAAACTTGGGGATATTTAAATAAAAGAAAATGATTTCAAAATTAGAAAGTTCACCCCTAATTCTTCATAAAAAATTTCAATATTGCCATTTCGATGCAAACTTTTTCCATTTTTTTTTTCTAAATAGAAAGATGATCGCATTTATAATATGTTTTCTAAGTTTAATACTTATTTAATTTTTAAAACATACTAAGATAAATTAATTTAATTTCTTGCTTATTATTATTATTATACTTATTTTTAACTTTGATAAATAAAAAAATCACTTTAAATTTAATTTACTTAGCCCCAATTTGATACCCATCATTTTATCGAAATAAGTTTTGTAACAGTGAATTTTTGAAGAATGTGATTATAAAGTTGGAAAGAGTGAGAGTTTATGAGCAAAACATGCTTAGCCCATATTTGGTACACATTAAAATTTTCATTTTCATTCTTCTACTCATTTTCAATTACATGTTCTTCAATAAAATAATATTTTTCATCACATCAATAATTTTTCTTGGGTAATTGGCGCAAAACGTCCCTACCTATGACGGTTGTTGTTGAAAAAGTCCATACGTTGGATTTTTTGGTGCAGAACGTCCCTACCTTTGCATTTTCTTGCGCAAAACGTCCTTTTGACCAATGTTTAACATAAAATGACCATTATACCCTCTTATATAAATAAAACAAAAAGAAAAATAAAGAATAAATTGCAATCTAGTTCAAAACATTTTTAAAAGTGCAAATCAATCCAAATAAATTATTAAAATATTAAAAATAATCAAAAATAAAAATAAAAACTTTTCTCTCCTATCCCCATTTCTTGTCTCGCCCTTTCTTTCCCCGTCTCCTTTCCCACCTCGACGGAAAAGTTTTTATTTTTGATTTTTGATTATTTTTATAATTTATTTGGATTAATTTGCACTTTTAAAAATGTTTTGGACTAGATTGCAATTTATTCTTTATTTTTTTTTCTTTTCTTTTTTGTTTTATTTATATAAGAGGGTATAATGGTCATTTTATGTTAAAAATGGGTCAAAAGGACGTTTTGCGCAAGAAAATGCAAAGGTAGGGACGTTCTGCACCAAAAAATCGAACGTAGGGACATTTTCCACAACAACCGTCATAGGTAGGGACGTTTTGCGCCAATTACCCATTTTTCTTTCTTTTTCAACCGCACATTCTCCATCAATTTATCATTCTAAAATACATTTTTTCAAAATAACGTGGCTCAAACACACCCTTATTGCGAGAATATATGGTTGAAAAATGAGTTATAGAAAAATTGAGTTGAAGTAATGGAAATCAAATATGGCTTAGTGTTAATCGTCGGCCATCATGCAGCAAGATAAAATAAATACCTGTCCCTTTTTATTTATACATCACCAGTCATAAAAAAAAATCACATCAATCAAGTTTTTTTAACAGTAAAATAACAGGTCAACAAGAAAATGTCACAATCATGCTGTTTGGCTAGTTAAGTGTGTCTGTGTAGAGAGACGGCTGAATTTGCATATATGCAAAGAAGTTAACAATGGAGAATTCTTGGGATGACAAGAAAATAATGATGGAAGAGCCTCTCTTGGAGAGCACTCAAAAGGGTGGCTTGAGAGCTCTCCCCTTCATCATAGGTGAAGTATTTACACCTTACACACACGCACACGCACACACATGTTTGGGTTGGGTGGGGTGGGGTGGGGTACTTGATCGTGGACATAGATTCATTAGTCGTCGAGTGAACTTAGTTCTTAAGATGAACTATTATAAATTGCGTGTTTTGATCGTTTTTATGTACTTTTGTGATTATTGTTGAGCACGAAAGAAAGATTTAGGATTTGATATGACTTATCAAACTATTATTCTCATAATTACATAATTTTTGTGTACTCAGATTATTCAAATCATGAATTGGGTTGGATTGTGATTTTCTTCTTGCAGTTTCTCTAAAACAATAAATTAAAATTTACTTCAGTTTTTCATTATTTATTTTGCAGCAAATGAAGCATTCGAAAAGATGGCTACTTACGGGCTAATGCCAAACATGATACTGTATTTGATGAAACAGTATCATATGGAAATGACCACTGCATCCAACATTATGTTTTTCTGGTCAGGAGCTACAAATTTCATGCCTGTTCTTGGGGCTATAATTTCGGATTCCTTTTTGGGTCGGTTTCGTACCATCGGAATCGGATCCATCGTTTGTCTCATGGTAATTTTTCTTCTTTAATATTGTATAATAAACACGAGCATATTTTTAAAATTTTCTAGATTTTACTATAATCATTTTTCATAATTGTTTGATCATTTCTGTTTCTTTAATCAACACTATTACTCAATTATTTTTGTCGTTATCAATGTTAAAAGATATTTCAAAGTAAATTAAGACATCGTGGTCACGACATATGATTTTGAATTGTTTTTTGATGTTTTCTGTAGTGCAGAAGCCAACGAAATTTATTGGAAACACCAATGCATTTTTCAAGGGCAGTTTCTACTTTTTGTGGCTTACTTTGTTTGATAGGTCAAGTGTCATGACGATTGAATTGAAAAGAATACGCCAAGAATTATTTAATTTAATTAATAGAATTATAAGAAATAGAGAAGCCATAATCTTAAGTTCTATGTTGATCCAAGAAATGAATCTTTTATCTTCAAATGATGTTCTTTGATTCAATTTTCACTGAAGGGTATGACTCTTTTTTGGTCAACAACAATATTTGCTCAAACAAGACCACCTCCATGTGATGAATCTAGAGAAACTTGCTGCCCTCCAACAATTTTCCAATCCCTTTTTCTGTGTACTTCTCTTGGGCTAATGTCCATTGGAGCTGGTGGAATCAGGGCTTCTTCGCTAGCCTTCGGGGCCGACCAACTCGAAACCCAAGATGGCCGAAAAAATTTGGCTGTATTGGAGAGCTATTTCGGCTGGTACTATGCTTCATATACATTATCTGTCCTAATAGCAGTTACTTGTGTCGTCTATATTCAAGACAACATGGGATGGAAAGTTGGTTTCGCTGTGCCTGCAGTGCTTATGCTTTTCTCAGCTGTTTCATTCTTTTTGGCTTCCTCATTCTATGTGAAATTGAAGAGTAAATCGAGCTTAGTCGTTGGGTTTATTCAAGTCATTACAGCCTCGTACAGAAAGCGAAGTCTAAAATTATCTGCAAATTGCACTGATGTTGTGTATCATTCCAAGGAAGGTTCAGCTCTGGTTTTTCCAAGTGATTCGCTCAGGTTTCTGAATAAGGCTTGCATTGTTAAAAATCCAGAAAACGATTTAACCCCAGATGGGAATTCTGCAGATTCATGGAGTCTTTGTACAGTAGATCAAATAGAAGAACTAAAATCACTAATCAGAGTAATCCCTATATGGTCTACAGGAATGATAATGTCTATAAACATTTGCCAGAACTCTTTCCCAGTGCTCCAAGCCACTTCCATGAATCGAAACATCAGTTCAGGTTTCAAGATTCCCGCAGGCTCGTTTGCTATGTTTACTGTGATATCCGTCATACTATGGATTGCTCTCTATGATCGTATATTTCTTCCCATGGCATCGAGAATAATGAGAAAACGTATTTATATAAGTACTATGCATAGAATGGGAGCCGGGATTTTTCTCTCGTTTATGGCTATGATGGTGACAGCGGTCGTAGAGAATATCAGACGTAGTTTTGCAGTTCAAGAAGGATACGAAGAAAAGCCACAGGCTATTGTACATTTATCAGCAATGTGGTTAGTGCCACAATACTGCTTGAGTGGATTTGCAGAAGCTTTGAATGCAATTGCACAGAATGAGTTCTACTTTTCGGAGTTTCCAAGAAGTATGTCGAGTATAGCTTCGACTCTAAATGGACTCGGGATGTCTGGCGCGAACTTGTTAGCGAGTTTTATACTAAGTTCTATAGATGATATCACAAAAAGAGGGGGGAATGAAAGTTGGATTTCAAGCAATATTAACAAGGGACATTATGATTATTACTACTTGGTTCTTGCTGGATTGAGTATGGCTAACTTGATATACTTTCTTTTGTGTAGTAAGGCTTATGGTCCTCGTAAGGAAGAAAGGGAACAACCAGGCAACATTTTAGTCTCGTAAACATTTTCCTTAAACCTTAAGGTCGTGTTGGACAGGGCTAGACATTGTGATGAACAAGATTTTAACTTCTTTTTCATTGTCTTGAGCACTATCCAATACTATATAGTCCACCACTACTGAATAAGCCGCAAAAGTATGAATTGATTATGTGTACGGTGTTATTAGTATGGTTATAGTAGCAGAGTGCCGGGGAGAGGAATATGCAAATATAATCAAGGTCCTGTTGGTACATTATGGTAATTGTGAGTTTTCCTCTTGTACGAGACCTTTTCCTCTTTATAGGATAATAGTATGTGATGCACAAGGATTGTCAATTTATCAATCCAAATCAGTATTTTTATCTGAATACGGTTGTTGGTGAGTTCAATATTTTCATAGCAGGTCAGATCAGGCTCCTTTAAGGTGGCCTCATACGGTCGTTCTATGGGCCAGACATGACAACAATGTACTTTACAATAGGCAACACTTCGACATTTTTTTCAGTTTTTATCTCATCTCCTGCGATGCAATCCAACATACCAAGGGGTTTATCATTTTTCATCCAAATTAAACCTTGAGGTGAAATAATAAAAACAGCCAGCAATATGACATTTTTTTCATCTTGTCCAGAGAGAGAAAAAGAGAAATATAGCTTTAGTTTAAACAATAAAACGTCCACATAACAAAGCATTTGGATTGATCAGGATAACCGTAATTCAGCAAAGATATACAAATTGGTATCAGAGAAGACGAGGCCTCAGGTTCATGTAAAAACAGAAGAATTCAAAAGATTCACTTAAAGATAAATATATTCCCAACTCACCAACGGTATGATTTTGCCCCCACCCGCACCCCTATCTAGATGGCCTCAACATTGCTCTTCGATGATTGGCAGCCAATCCAGGAAAAAGTTAAATCCAGTAACTATACAGAAAAACTATCAAACTTATGGAAAGAGGTATTGCCTGAATATATCCATTCTTCGGCTTCTATAGTTTGGATTGTATCACTATCATCAGCAAACACAAGCATTTCTAGCAAGGATCAGATGCCTTTTACTTCCTGACCAAACTTTTCTGCAGTTTAATAAAGGAATGTTAAATCCCAAGAATGAAGTAACGTGTATTCAATGAATTTAAAAAGATTGCCTTTTCTTATTGCCCCAGAAATCAAGAAGACGAGTGCTATGCAACATATCCATACCAGAACTTAAGGATGAGTCCGTTTTCATTCTTCAGAACATTCACATGATGCAATGCATGTGTACATGCATATATGGAATTTCGAGAAAGAGTTAAATGTGATGTTACATGCAAATAGCCAAATACACTATATTAGAGAAGTTCTGCTATCGATAAAAACATTTTATGCCAAGAAAAAGAACGGATAAAATGCAAACTAGTGTATACATACCAGCGCTGAGTATAGGAATGTGAGTCCATGCTATGGTGCCAAACCATAATTTCTGACGATTCATGAGGTAAGCATTCCATTTGACTTTCATCCTCCACAATTTGCTCTATAAATTTACTCGCCTACAATGCAAGTAAATAATGTCAGTACAAGATATGACTATAAATAAAACATCATCCTTCATTCTCTCTTGTACTCTTTGTTCTTCCATTTTTACAACTATTCTCCTTTTTTAATCATTCATCCACCTTTGAGTAAGATAAGACACCTGGAGCATGTTTCGCTAAGTATAAGTAGCAACTTTTTGCTTCCAAACATGTTTGATAATTTGCTTTTTTAACTTTTATGTTAAAAAAAATTACTTATTCGGACTCTTACTTTATTGTTGAAATGAGTAACTTACTTATTTCAAACTTTGACCAATGAAAAAAATTTATTTAATTAATTCTTATTTACTTATAAGTGAATTTTTTAAGATAAACATGCACCAGGTCCAACTACTTTAAGCTCACCAGTCACATTATGAGGCATGTAAGACATAATTAGGTTAAAATTTAAAAAATCAAGTAGGAATTTAAGTTGTTGCAGATCGAAGGCTTATAGAGTGATCTACTATATTGACATTGAATTCATTATTGTTACAGAGACACTCACTTGGAAACCTTCTTTGACTACATCAAGCTGCCTGATTGGTTCAAGGGTAGGTCGGTGCCATCTCTTTGGATCCCAGATAACAGTACTATTAAAGGCAAAACCCGACATCTCGGCGTGAAATCTTCGAAATCTTTTCGTTCTGTCATCTATGTGCCATCCTATTACTTGAGAGCCATTACAGATTGGACCCTCCAAGATAATGTCGTTTCTGCTTTCCATCAACTTCGCCACTGTCCATGTCCCAAACCGCCTGAATTTTGAACATGTATCAATCAAAACAACGGACACATAGGTCGAGATCATGAAAACCAGAAGTATCCATAAGTGAAGTGTTCATTTTCCTCTTAATGACATCCAGAAGGGTTGAGCTACCAAAAGCATGTGAATATCATATTTTTTTGTGAAAACAATAATTTAATATGTCAAACGATGTATAAAGAGAAAAGGAGAGCGAAAAGAAAAGTAAAGATGGAAAATGAGGAAGGAAAGGGGTTTCCATTATTTGGTTGTAAGGCAACGCCACAACATAAAAGGAAGGGACAGCAAGGTAGAAACTGAACTGCCTATATATTGTTTTTAACTTGTATGTGGCACATTTTGACCACATATCAACTTTGAAAGACTAAGAAATCGCAAGACAGAGCATTTCCTGTATTATCAACACTAAAAATGTAACATGAACCTAACTCTTTGCTTGCCTTTTGGTTTTAATTTTAATTATTTAATTAATATTTTTTTAAAGAAATAATTAAAAGTAAACTAAAAGACCAATTCCTTAAATTTCTTGCATATATAGTGCTTATGCAATAGCAAATGCATCACATATCTGGTTCGTAGTTCGTGGTTTACTTTAGCACTATGCATTGTATGCTTAAGCAAGCTCTAAGTTCATATTAATTGGACTCTAGTCTTGGTTTCTCTTTGATTCACATAACAAGAACACCAAACAAAATTTGGTCAAAATCCCACATTGACTGATAACATAATTAGCCGTAATAACTAATAAAAATCGTAATTTGAATAAATTGAGAATTATGTATTAAAGTATGGTATTTAGGACTAGAAGCTTCAGCTCCTAAAAGATATTTGTTTGGTTATTTTTAGTAGATTTTGATAGAAATTGATGAAATGTATGATTGAAAAGTTGTGGGTTCCATAAAATATGTAGTTAAAATTAATTGTTGACTTTAACTTAAAATTTTAATTGGATTTTAATCCAAATCAAACGGGGGTATATAAAGATGTCTCTCTAAATTTAAGTGTTCCCAATTGAGATTTTAATAGATTTAAATGAAATCTATTAAAATCTAGGCGTTCCAAACTGAGATTTTATTTAATTTCAAGCAAATCCTTTAAAATCTAGGTATCCTAAATAACTCATGCATTTATAAGAATTCCATTAATAAAGGAATTTAAAAAGATTTGGATGGATTTCAAGCTTAAAAATACATATAACAAACTCTTTTGAAATTTCACCAGTTTTAATGAGATTCTTATAGATTTTATAGAAATCCATTCAAATTCACGAAATTCATTATAATTTATAATCTTTTAAAATTCATCAAAATCTCAATTGAGAACACTCCCCAATAGTGGAAGTGAACTTCTGAAAACCACTCTACATTCTACTTTACTACATCTAAAGCAATCCATGTAGTCTGAAGCCAAAGAATTAAGTTTTCAATCTGTTAAGATCTCGCACCGTAACAATTACTCTATGTTAAACAACATTAATCACCCTTGAGAACGCAAGGCACACCTCGGCTATGCTAGGAACGTGCTTGCTACACTGTACAATAAACAATTTATTAAAGTCTTTTTCTTATTCGTAATTTCCAAACCAGATCCAAATGCTTATCAAGCGTACCCAATATGTTCACAAGTAGTATTGACTATCCAAGCAGGTGTGATCATAGTTCCACTATTCTAGATGCATTTTGGTGTTCATTTAAATTTATCCGACACGAACAGAAACAAGCTTTTGAAACTTGATCGAAATAATCTGCTTATTTCACCTTCACAATCAATTTTAACCATATACCAGTGCTTAGAGTTGGGACAATTTATGCAGAATCATTTATTTCCTTTAGTATTTTGCTTGGAATCAGTTGCTTTGTTTTTTAAAGGGCATTCCACAGTTTCATTTAAGTTGTTACTCAAGTATGAGTATTTTAGTCCTTCTAAATTATTAGGAATCACGCTAATTTTTTTTTTCTCATACGTAGTGCAGCAAATAGGAAGTTTTATTTTTTCCTCATGGTAATATTAATGTCTCTTGACAATTAAACCTTAATCTTTCATAAGGCTCTACATACCTTGCCATCCTTGGTTGGGTCACTTACATTTACAGAACATAAGAAAAAGAAACAAAATTCCAAGTTTATTTTGTTCAAAGCAATACAATAACTGGTTGATAGAAAAAGTACCTGATCTGCCTCATTTGGTGAAAGAGATCGGCAGAATATATATTATCATCATCTGCAAAGTACACGATTCCCTCAAGATGGTGTGTGTCAATGTGGGAAAGAGCCACATTCCGCAGGTGCACTCTCCTGTCTTTCATGTCAGTTGAGTTCTTACTGCAGAATAGATGCCTGTACATGACCCCGGTTTTCCTCAACAAGTGAGCCGTTTCCACAGATTGCGAGTTCATTTCCACGACAATCCACAGGAAAGGATGTGGAACCAATTTTAATGTGTGGGCTAAACGATTGAGATAATATGTTTGAAGGGGTCGAGCATGTGTAGGTGTCACAATGATCACAAGTTCATGGAACACCGGATCTGAACCTTGATTGACAGAACTTGAAGAACGATTGGAAACAACGTCGTCTTTTGGTTCAATGTTCATCCCACGAGGATCTAATGTCGCATTTTCATTTACGGACAATCTGCCAAGTACCGATTTTTCATTTCTTTTCCTGCCATGAAACTGGCTGTTGGGAACTGGTTGGACCACCTCAAAGTAGAAATCTTGGTGTTTAGACACGACGTTCATAGACAAATTCAGTGAAACAAAAGGGGTGAATCCAACAAAAACCCCAGTGACAAAACATATAAAGAAATGGAAAAGAACTCTCCGCCAAACTTGTCCCTTTACCCTCGACCTATCTGAGGACCTAGAAGATCGTTGTGATAAAAGGCCGAGTATAAAATTTTGCACTTTGTACAATGCATAGTCGAGTGAACCCAGTGACGAAGCCAAGACACTACTATGTGGTGGAGGGTTCAGACTGTTTGAAGACGACTTAGACAGAGGAGATGCGACTTGACATGCTTCCCCATTCATTAAACTTCCAGGTCGAGGCACCGGAGACAGTGTCCTTCGAATCGATGCCATCAGAATGACTCAAAAAATTCCAATATTTCTAAAATTCTGTCTTTTTTTCAATATCACAAATACAATCAAAAGATTTGCTTTCTCGGGTAATTTATCTCCTAAAACTTAGATGCATCAATCTAAACTCTACCGCAACAAATTAGTACTCATTCGACCAAGTAAATTATCTGTAGTGCAATGCCAAACCATTATGAAAAGCACAAACAAATAATTTTTTGTGTCTTGATTGGTACTATCTCAAAGTAGAGAATTTTTTTCCTTTATTGCCGCTTTTCAAAGGAAAAAGGCTAACTTAACCCTTTCGGGATCAAATTGCCCTTTCATCTTATCACTAGTCACTCCTACATGTAACCATCTAATACAAAAATATAAAAATCTCTACTTTTCTTCTAAGAGAGCATTCTCAGAAAAATCCAACTGAAAAAGTAATCTTTTCTCGAGCTTAATTCACTGATTGTATCTACATTTAGAAAGCAAGATTCTTCCTTCAAGCTAATGGAAACTTCCCAATACCATGAAATCAAATCACAAAGAACCCATAACAGAAATACCCAGAATTTCCAATTCAAGTGTCCACAAACACAAGACTTGAAGTCCAAATAGCAAAAATTATGTGCTCAAATGTGAAGGGTTACCATATTTTCATCCGAAAAGATATGGGACATCACTCTTTCGAATAAATCTGCAAGGCAACGGACCAAAAAACACTGCAGCAATATAATAGAACTAAGAGAATGTTTGGCTGAAAATTCCTTCGGAAATTGCAAGTCAACTTGAGTAATCGATAGAATTCTCAAAATGTATGGTGTTCTGAATCTTGGAAAGACTACACATGAGCTGAATGGACAATTGCTAGAGAAAGTGCGTCTTTTTTAGCTTTTTTTTTTTTCGCAAAGAAAAGGTGTGAAACACACACACCAAATCACATGCGACTATGCGTGGCAGCGAGGGGATTGGGACATTGTTAGTATAATAATATAGGAAAAAAACTTTATGGGTATCCAACCTAATATAAAATGTAAGGCCCTGTTCTCTTTGCCATTTTCAACCCGTTTTCTGTTTTCAATTTTTAAAAATAGTGAAAACGCATTCTCTTTTCCATTTCTGAAAACACGTTTTCGAAAATGGTAAAAATTTTATCAAACAAAATGGAAAACGTGGTTTTCCACGTTTTCAGATTTTCCAACCAAAACACGGCCAAAAAATCAAAAACGCGCTACTGTTCAAAAACAAGGTAAGACGGCTGGAAGCCCTATTTCTCTTTCCCATCTCTTCCCTCTTTCCCCTTTCTTCCTCTCGCCATTTCAAAATCGACCAGCTCCCACTGCCAACTCTCCGGGTTCGCGTGCTAAATCAGGTTTCCCATCTAGTTCTTTGCTGGCTATATTTTTGCGGTATGTTATAGATGTTCGATTCTATTTTCCTTGGGTTGATTTGGCACCGCACACTCTGCGTGTTCTCGTTTTGGTTCGTGGATATGGGGGGTGATTTTGATATTCTTGGATGGTATATCTTTGTGTGTTTGTGTAATGGTTTAATTTTGGTCGGTGCGTGATTTATGTGCAATTTCAGTCGAAAATGTGGATTTTAGGGGTTCTCTGGCGACAAAGAAACTGATATCACCTGTAATTAAGCTCACCAAATTGTTTTCATTCTCTTTGATGTATTTAATTAGCAACTGCATACAGTTTTTATAGTCCTGAATCAATGCTACTTTGCTTGCACCGTTCTCTCTTCACCGGATTAAACTTTACTTCGATTTTTTAGGGCTCTGAAAATGCAGCCAATGCTTGATAATTTCTGAAATTACATTAATGATATTCTTCTTCTTGGAACCTTCTTCTTCATTATGACTGCTCCATTTGTGACCTGCTCCATATGTTCATGTGAAACTTGGGAAATTCTGGCTCCTTTTTAATGAAATTGCTTACTATAAAGAGCTGCTGTCTTCTCCGGTATTATTTCGACTTGCGTAGCTGTTTATCTTATGATTAAAATAGCTAGTACAAGCAGGGGCGAATCCAGGATTCTAAGTCAGCACGGGCGGTCGTTGACCACTCGATCAGTCCCGTCGGTCGCAATAAAATATTAAGAGCCGTTTGATGCCCATTTTTGCAAAAAATACATTTTGAAATAGTGATTTAATGTAGAATATGTAGTTAAAAATAAGAAAAGAATTAATTTCTGTGTAATATTATTTTATTAGAGAATGTGCGGTTAAAAAAAAAGGAAAAATGTATTTTCAAAAAAATGGGAATCAACAAAGCCTAAAATTTAAATGTAACAATTATTTTGTTCAAACTAAACATATAAAATTATATGATAAAAATTAGTCGTCCTCACCAAATTACATCATATCCAAGTTTAAGTTTTAAATAATTTAAAGGAAGAGCATGGGTGTGAAATTTTATAATAGCAATTGCATGATTTGCATCAAAATCGAAAACTTTAATATATATTATTTCATGAAATTTTTGTAAAAGCTTTAACAGTTGCCATTATGGTCCAATGTTCAAATTGCTAAACGGAGGTCCCAGGTTCGAAACTTCAAAACCTTTCTTTATTGATCAATTTTGGCAAATACAAATAGAACTAAAAATATTTCATAAAAAGTTGGTTGGAGGACTCGAACCCAAGACATGAAGCAAAAATAGACGCTTCATCACCACCAAGCTACATGAGAAGATTGAATATAAACTAAATGACCATTTATATATTTAAAACAGATATCTATTATCAATAAAAAAAATTTACTTCGGGCGGATCCAGCCCGGGCGGCCGCGGGGGCTGGCCGGGTGCTGGATCCGCCCCTGAGTACAAGTCTTTGCGTGGTGTTTAAGGATTAGTCGGAGGAAGAAAATGACAATGAATATTATCAGTGAAGAATTTAAATGTAGAGGCATGCTTATTAGTTAGAGGTTCAGGAATGAAGTAGTATTGAGGAAAATATAAAAAGTGATGCATTCTGGGCCGAGAACCTGAAAAATGCTTATTATTGTAGTCAGCCATACTTTAATTGATATATGGTAGATTCTCATCATCTTGATGCATAAATGGCTTGTTCCCTGTTACCATATATGACTGATAAACAGGGACATGCTTATTTTCCATTTTTAAAGTTTTTATTTAATCTTCTGTGACTTCTGTGCCTTCCTTTCACTCTGGACTCCTATGATTCCATATGCTTCTGTACTTTTGCCAATTTTTTTTTTAGGTGCTTCTTTTGCATATTTCACCTATTAATTTCAGCTTTATCTTTAAATTGGGCATATTATGATGGCATTATCAAATTGAGTGCATACCATTATCACTTATATTCTTCTTCTTTGGGAACTGATATCAAGCTTGCTACCTTCTCATAAAAATGTAATTGAACTTATGTGTAGATTTGCAGTTTAACTTGGACAATTTTTCTTCACAGGTATGCTCTCTTTACAAGCTTCACATTGACAACTGCTATCACCGATTGGAGCAGTATGTTATATTCAATAATCTACACGTCGGTTCCTACTATAGTTGTCGGGATTCTTGATAAAGATTTAAGTAGAACAACTTTGCTGAGGCATCCACGACTTTATGGGACATGGCAAAGGCAAGAAAGCTACAACACAAAATTATTCTGGGTAACAATTATGGACGTGTTGTGGCAAAGCATAGCGGCCTTCTTTGTACCTCTGATCACATATTGGGGAAGCGATATTGATGGTTCGAGCATCGGAGATCTTTGGACAATTGCAGTGGTAATTGTGGTTAATTTACATTTGGCCATGGACGTCTTTCGCTGGTATTGGATAACTCATGCAGCCATCTGGGGATCAATTGTTGCTACTTTCATTTGTGTCATGGTTCTGGGCATGCTTGCTTGGCATCACAATAGCGGCACTGGTTCCTCGTTTTGTTGTAAAAATCTTAATTCAGTATTTCAGACCTGACGACATTCAGATTGCAAGAGAGGCAGAGAAAGTTGGAAATTCAGGGGAGTCTCGTGATGCTGAGATTGAGATGAACCTAATTTTCGATGCTTCACGGAGATAAATAGTTTTATGTATCCATTTTTGTATGTTCACTTCATTTGTAAAATGTGTCCCATTCTTTATCTGTCTACAGAAATTTCCTTGGACTCGCCAGGTTGTTTTTGTTTACTACCATCCCATGCGAGGATAGAAAGTTGTAAAGGTTCTACTACATAAAGTCAGCAATTGTACATTATTTGTCTCTGTACTAATGATATTATATACCACCTTTAATCAATTTTGTGGCGTGAATTTTGCCTCCTTGAATTTTGTTTGACATTATATTTAGGCCCTGTTTGATTGCACTTCAATTACATGGATGATGAAAATTAAATTTCATTTTTCACATTGTACGTGTATTTTATTATGACACGTAAACTTTTAATCATATCTATTGAAATGTGTTGACAAGTTTAATTGAAGTTGTGTTTTTTATATTTGGAAAAAAAAAAAACACTTTCAAATTCATTAACTTCAAAATTTATATGCTATGTAATAATATATTAACATTAGACCAATACAATTTTATAATTTATTGAATAATCAGATTTTTTGAATAAAATATTATTCAAAATTATTTTAAAATTTTCAAAGTAAACGCATTTTCCATTTTTATGTTTTCAGAAACAGTTTTCCAAAATGACAAAAAGAACGCATTTTCAGAAATTTCAAAACAAACACTCAAAACACAAAACACAAAACGTTTTCAAAACACAAAACTGAAACACAAAGAGAACAGCACCTAAGTTTTGTTAATTATCCTGTAATACTTTTTTTGCAAATTTTGAAAAGGTGGTAGGTCGGAGGATACTTAGCCCCCGATTGTCTCCCATTATGAGAGAAAGAATGAAGTTTTGAATAGTATTTTTTGACAATGTGTGGTTAAGATTTAAAAAAACTTTATTGTTTTGTGTGTAAAATATTTTATTGGGTGAATGTGTGGTGGAGTGTAGAATTTCACAGTGGAAGGAAGTGAATATTTACGTCATTACTTTAAAATATGCGTACATGACTTGCTTTTAATAATACACAGCCTAACAATATTTGTTGTAACTAATTAATAGACCTATGGAATGGTGAAATGTTTAAAATTCAAATATGGATAACCCAGAATCATGTTGCTCATATCTGTTCAGCAGAAGACTCGGTGGCTTCAGTTACAGTTGTGCCAATACGCCCCCTCAACCGAACGGGCAACCCTTGCACATGAAGGTTGTCTCGCAGCAACGTAAAACGATTAGAGGCCAGTGGTTTTGTAAGCAAGTCAGCCAATTGGTCTTTTGTGGACATGAAGGAAACCTCAATTTTCTTTCGTAATACTTGATCTCGAACATAATGAAAATCTATTTCGATATGTTTCGTGCGGGCGTGAAACACCGGATTCGAAGATAAGTCTGTTGCACCAATATTGTCACACCACAGTTTCAGACAACATGGCAATTCTGAATGGAGATCATGTAGAAGAGATTGTAACCACTGGATTTCAGCAGCAGTGTTGGATAAGGACTTATATTCAGACTCGGTGCTGCTTCTGGCTACCGTTTGTTGCTGCTTGCAGCTCCATGACATCAGATTTTTACCATGAAACATACAGTATGCACCTATATTTCTGCGATCATCACGATCATCGGCCCAGTCCGCATCACTAAACCCATGCAATGAATGATCAGATTGGCATGTAAAACGGGGACCAAAGGATATGGTGTGCTTATCTAAGAATTCTTTTTACAGCCTGCCAGTGAGGAACTTTGGATTTTTGCATGAACTTGTTAACTCGATGAACACTGAATGCAATATCTGGTCGTGTAAAACCAAGATAATGAAGAGCACCTACAGTGCTTCGGTATAATTAAGGATCATCAAAATTAAGACCTTCAAACATTGACAGATGACAGGTAGTGGACATAAGTGTGGTGCACGACTTCACTTTATCCATTTGGGCCTTACGTAAAAGGTCAGCTACATATTTGCGTTGTGTGAGAATAATGTCTTTACCATCCCGTAAGGTTTCCACACCAAGAAAGAAAGATAGGTCTCCTAAATCTTTCATAGGAAAATCTTGAGCAAGGCGACTGATTAATTTATCAATTGCAGCCAAATCAGAGCCAGTGATAATTATGTCATCTACATAAATAAGTATTAAGAGATGAAGTTGCCATTCATGAAGTGTATAGAGAGAAGTGTCTGCCTTGGATCCTTGAAAATCGTATTTTTGCAATTTTTCTGTGAGTCTTGAAAACCAAGCTCGTGGTGTTTGTTTGAGATCATAAAGACTTTTCCGAAGACGGCAGACGTGAGATGGAAAATCTGGATGAACAAAGCCCTGTGGCTGTTGCACGTAGACCTCTTCTTGAAGTACTCCATGTAGGAAAGCATTTTGAATATCCAATTGCCGTAAGAACCATCCGCGAGTGACAGCAATGGAGAGAACAAGTCTGACAGTACTTGGCTTGATAACCGGGCTAAAAGTTTCAGAGAAATCAAAACCCGCTTGTTGATGATAGCCTTTTGCAACAAGTCTTGCTTTGAAGCGTTCAAGAGTACCATCAGCATGAGTTTTAATCCGATATACCCATTTGTTCCCCACAAGATTAATGTTGGGCTTCGGTGGAACCAATTCCTAAGTTCCATTTCTGATTAAAGCATTTCGTCGTTCATAGCATCACGCCATCTAGCATGTTTTGAGGCATCGGTGAAGGAGGATGGCTCAGATAGTGATGAACCAATTTCAACAAGACAAACCTGTGGCAATGGATATTTGACAAGGCCTACGAATGGAGTTTTAAGCTTCAGGTTGTTTGTCTGTGATCGAGTTATCATTCTTCTAGGGAGATTGCCAATAGAGGGATTAGAATGTTGGTTGAGAATAATAACTGTATCACAAGTAGTTGCTGGTGCAGGAACAAACACTCCATCTGGGGCCTCAGTTTCAGTTACCTATCTTGATAAGTGCTAATTAGATTCATTTTGGAGTGGATCGGTTGAATAGGAAGTATCACTTGCAGGAAGAGTTAGTGTGCATGTTTGTGTAGGATGTAAATTTAGAGGGAGTGATGTAGTGGATGTTTGATGAGAGACATTTGAGTTTTCAAGAGTTTGATATGGAAAATACGACTCATCAAAAACAACATGCCGAGAGACAAAAAAAAATTTCCCGTGGATAAATTTAAACACTTGTAGCCCTGATGTGAGAGGCTGTAGCCAATAAAGATGCATGTTTTGGATCGAAAATCAATTTTATGTATGTTATAAGGACGAAGATTAGGCCAGCAAGCACATCTAAAAACATGCATTAAATTATAAGTTGGAGTTTTGTTATAAGCGTTTTCAAAAGGAGATTTATTTTGTAAGATTTTTGTAGGCAAGCAGTTTATAATATAAGTAGCAGTTTTAAAGACATCTTCCCAATATGATTGTGGAAGATGAGAATGAGCTAATAAAGATAGTCCTATTTCAACTATTTGACGATGTCGTCTTTCAATAGCTCCCATTTGTTCATGTGTATAAGGGCAAGCAATCCGATGTTGAATTCCACATGTTTGAAAATAATTATTTAAACGTCTATATTCACCCCCAATCAGATTGAATAGCTTTAATTTTTGTATCGAAGTGGCTCTCAACATAATTTTGAAATTTCACAAAAATTGTTTCAACATCAAATTTTTGCTTCAAAGGAAAAAACCAGATAAATTTAGTAAAGTCATCCAAAAAACAGACATAATATCTAGACCCATAGCTAGGAATTACAGAGGCCTCATACATCTGAATAAATTAGCTCTAAAGGCTGACTAGAATGACTGATAGGTTTGGAAAAAGGTAAATTATGGGTTTTTGCCATCTCACATTCAGGACAAACAGGTTGTCGTTTATTTGTTCCAACACGAAGTTTATTTGCATTCAACACAAGGTTGACAGTGCGGAAAGATGTATGCCCTAAGCGACGATGCCAATCTGAAATGGAAACTCGAACCCCAAAAAAAGCAGAACGAATAGTGTGCTGGAGAGGTTGCGAAAAACAGTAGAGCCCATCTTTGCTATGACCCTTATGCAGGATGTTCCCCGAGTAATCCTTAATCAGAAAAAAAGTGTCATGAAACTCAAAATAAACATTATTATCCTAAGTAAATTTTTGAACAGATAATAAATTATGTTGGATTTTTGGAACAACAAGAATTTGGTCAAGAATGAAGGATTTTGAAGGTGTAGCTAAAGAAGCAGTACCAGTATGAGTTATATTCAAACATGATCCATCCCTGACATGAATTTGATCAATACCACCATAGTCATCACCACGAATGTTGAGGTTGCTGAGATTGTTTATTAGATGGTGTGTTGTTCCAGTGTCAGCAAGCCACTCTTGATCAGTTGGGTGCTGAGTTTGAGTAGTGGAGATATTGACTTGGGGTCTGGATGGAGGTGGGTTGAAGTTAGGATCAAAGCGCTTGTAGCACCTTAAGGCCGTGTGCCCTGCTTTGTCACAGATTTGGCACAACAAATTAGAATTTAAAGGAGAACGGTAATTATTATTACCTCAACCAGAAACACGCCCCCTGCCCCGTGAATTGGTTGAATTGCCACGGCCGCATGAACCATAGAAAATAGGTGGCTTTGTGGCACCATTTACAGAAGCATTGGCTATAGGCAAGAAGTGGGAGTGATGCTGAATTCGAGCCTCACAGGTGAGCAACATGGAGTATACTTCTTCAAAAGAAAGAGGAACATCTCGAGATGAGATTGTGGTGACTAGGGAGTCATACTCAGGACCCAGGTCAGAGAGAAGATAAGTGATGATCTCGTCACATTTCATAGGTTGACCAGCCATTGCAAGAGCATCAGTCAGGCATTTGATCTGCACGAGTACTCGCTGGCTGATTGAATGGTCTTGCGAGTAGTAGATAGTTGAGATCGCATCTGAATGGCTTGAGCCCGAGATTAGGAAGCAAATGTAGAGGCCAGGGCCATCCATACGGCATTGGAAGTATCACAGTGAGCAATCTGTGCAAGGACCTCATCGATGAGTGAGGCGTTGAGGCAGCTTAGGATCAAGTTATCCCGCGTTTCCCAAGTGTCGAACAAAGGGTTAGGAGACTTAGTGCCATCGACAGCAATGAGCTCTCTCGGTTAGGGGTGTAAGCGGTCCGGTTTTTGCGGTTTTTGACAAATTTTCAAATCAAACCGTTTAAACCGGTTTGAGAAAAACTCAAACCTAAACCAAACCATTTTGAACGGTTTGAAAAAAACTCAAACCTAAAGCTAACGGTTTGGTCCGGTTTTAAACCGTCGGTTTCACCGTATATTTTTTTGTCCGTCTACTTTTATAATATTAATTCATTGAATTCAATATATATTTATATCTTACTAGCAATAAATCTAAAACAAACTAAATATATCTACTACAAATTTAAATATCAACTAAATTAAAGTGAAATCACAATAAACTAAAATATAATTTTTTGTTTGCCATTTTAGGCTAAAACGTTACGATAACGTTATAATACAAGTCTACTAAATTAAATATAAAGCTCAAAAAATATAATGATGTTCAACAAGACCTCTTGATCGTTATATCTGAAAAACAAAACTACTGATTAAATAGAAAGAATAACCAACTATAATAATAAATCAATTGTTTATAATATCTAAATATAACAATTACACAAGCTTGCCGTTGTATTTTGTTACGAATTCAGTTTCTCACATATACTCAAACACCAATTGTTGTCACACATGATTCAGTCTCCATTGTCAAACAAAATGCATTCGTTATATCATCATAGTATTGGATATTAGATAGATAAAAGAATCTTTAAAAATATGGTAATAGAAAATATAAATCACATGCCACAACTTTCATTGAATCATCAAATGCTTCCACTTCATCTAACTATTGGCACAGCACTATAAGTTCATTTTTAATTTGCAACCAATTCTTTCCGCATATACAAAACATCAACCATCCATGCACCTAATAAACTCCTAAAGGAATCAAGTATTTGACTTCCATTTGAGAATGCAGATTGAAGCAATTGTAGAAATTTGAATTCTAAAGAGGAAAATGATTTTTGATAGACTATGTTAGTCTTGAGATTATTATATATAAATTAGGATTATTTAGTAATAATAATATATATGTAATAGAAAATTATAAATTGACAAAAATACATACAAATGACAAAACTATTGAATTTTACATATTTGGATGAATTTGAAAAAAAAAATCATTATTTTTATTTTTTTATTTTTATATATTTTTTCGCCGGTCCGGTTTGGTTTCAAACCGTAATTAAAATTCTCAAACCTAAACCAAACCGTTTTTGACCGGTTTGGTTTGGTTCAAAACCATTTCGTTGACAAGTCCACGGGCACCAAACCGACGGTTTCTAAAATGCGGTTTCGGTTCGATTTTCCGGTTTGGCGGTTTTTGCTTACAACCCTACTCTCGGTGGCGACTTCAGAGTTTCGACGACATACCTAAAAACCTTTTGGCCTTTTAGATACGGGAGCATCGTGGCCTTCTAGGTGAGGTAGTTATGGCGGTTGAGTTTTGTAACATTGATGGAGGAGGGGGGGTTGAGAGTAGGTAGAGGGTTTGTCGGAGCATCAGAGGTAGACGAATCGGGAGATACAGACATTGTTTTCTGATTTAGAGAGGAGCAACGAAAGATTGGACGTTGGTCGACTAAGCGTTTGATACCATGTAGAATTTCACAGTGGAAGGAATTGAATATTTACTTCATTGCTTTAAAATATGCGTACAAGACTTGCTTTAAATAATACACCGCCTAATAATATTTGTTGTAACTAATTACAGAGACCTATGGAATGGTGAAATGTTTAAAATTCAAATATGGATAACCCAGAATCATGTTGCTCCTATCTGTTCAGCAGAACTCGGTGGCTTCAGTTACAGTTCCGCCAATATGGAGAAATGATATTGTAGCAAACAATTTAATTTTTAAAGGATGACAAACACACCTTTAGGGTGCATTTGATCCACTTTATTTTGAAAGAATGTATTCTGAAATAGCAAATTGATGGAGAATGTGTGGTTGAAAAAGAAGAAAAAATTATTGATGTGATGAAAAATATTATTTTATTGAAGAATGTGTAGTTGAAAATGAGTAGAATAATGAGAATGAAAGTTTTAATGTGTGCCAAATAGGGGCTTAATCATAAATTTGCTTTAATTAATCACTAATTATTAGTATATACCTTTCGTGAATCTAAAATAAAATTGAGGAAAGTGGGGAATGTTTAGATTTTGATGGATTTTAAAAGATTATAAATTTTAATGAATTCCTTGAATTTGAATAAAATTTTCACAAAATTCATAAGAATCTCTTCAAAAATTGTGAAATTTCAAAAAGGTTTGTTAATATGTATCTTAAATTTGAAATCCATTAAAATATTTAAAATCACTCTATTAATGAAATCATCATTAAAATTCACTAAAATCTCAATTGGGGACACCTAAATTTGGAATGACTTTTAAAATTTATCAAAATCTCAGTTGGGTTCAACTTGATTATTTCTCTTTGATCAGAAGTTGAGATTTTCATATTGTCAATAAAAATTAGATTTTGGAAAATTACAAACATATTTTAATTACCGTTTTGTCGTTTTCAACCTTATTTTCTAACATAATTTTAAGGGAAAAATTGCAGCAGCGGTCCCAAACCTCTCGACTTTTAGCAGACGTTACCTTAACCTTTAGTTTGTATCACCAGATGTCACAAACCTTTTATTTTGTTGTAGCGCAATGACAAATGGATGGATTGACTGTTAGTTGACTAGAGAAATTGATTTTGACCAAATTTAAAAATGACAAAATGATAACTTTGTTATTTTATCATAAAATAATTAAAAAGAAAAAAGAAAGAAATGTTCATCATCTTCCTCCCTCCCCCTCCACCTCCACCTCCACCTCCACATCCATCACACCCTACCCCGCCAAAAACTAAATCAACGTCGTCCCTTCCTTCCACAATCACCGTCGTCCCCTTCTCTGCTCTCCCACAAGCACAACCCCCTACGTCAATGTCCTCTCTTTTCACCAAGACCCCAAAATGAAGAAAGATTTAAGATTTTAAATGCTTGACAATGAGAAACTTATATTCGAGTAATAACCCAAGAGGGGAGTAAGTAGGCAAGTCATTATGGGAAAGCTATTAATACGTGGATGCTTTCCCAATCTATCCTTTTACGTAGATGTGGTTATTGTTCTCCTATTTATATAGTAATTTGATTAATGAATGCTTTTATCTGAATATCTCTTGATAGAAGATCCACAGAAATTCTTATGGTGGATGAAGCAATAACCAACAAAACGAGGAATAAGGATTAAGGTAACAATAATTCTTATGGTGGATGAAGCAATTATAGAAATGATTAACCGTGAAAGGAGTCTGAAAAGGAGATGACAGTGAACGCAAAGGTTGTGCTTGTGGGAGAGCAGAGAACGGGACGACGGAGGTTGTAGAAGGAGGGGACGACGTTGATTTGGTTTGGATTTGGCGGGGTAGGGTGTGGTGGAGGTGGATGGCGAGGGGGAGGGAGGAAGATGATTGACAGTTTTTCCTTTTTTTTTAAAAAAAATTATTTTATGTTAAAATGGCAAAATTATCATTTTGTCCTTTTTAAAATTTGATTAAAATCAATTTTTCTAGTCAATTGAATGTTAAATGGATAGAATCCATTCATTTGTCCTTGCGCTACAACAAAATGAAAGATTTGGGACATCTGGAGGTACAAACTAAATGTTAAGGTAAAATCTGCTAAAAGTCGAAATGTTTGGGACCGCTGCAGCAATTTTTCCTAATTTTAATGAATTCATGGAATAAAAAGGTCAAACTTATAAACATTTTTGAAGAATTAGTAAATGTATTCCTTGATGAAAGACGAGGATGGAATTTATTCCAACTGATAAAATATATTTAGCTTGTACAAAATTTATTAGTTAAACTGAATTGATTTAGAATTTGATCGGTCAAAATGGTCTGATTCAAAAGAAGATGAAATTGAACTTCGGTTTTTTCGTCTTTCTACTTCTAGATTTAACAATGTAAATGAAAACAAAATTAATTCTTTCCTTTTTTTATATAGCTTTTCGGATGGAATTGGGGACCAAACTCGCTCAAAACAAACATTTTGTTTCTTTCTTGCTTCTTTATTAATGGCATTAGTTTTGCTCTCAAATTATTTGTAGTTGGAGGACAAAAGTGATGAACACAAATAGTTACAGGACCAAAGTGCCGCAAAGGAATAGTTTGAGGACTAAAGTAGCACTCACTTATAATTGGAGGAAAGATTGATGTCGTCATCAGTTCAAGAACCAAAGTCTCCCCGACTAATAGTTGGAATAGTTAAATGACCAAAGTTGCGCTCATAGATAATTGGAATAGTTTTGAGGACCAAAGTCGTGCTAAATATAGTTGGAGGGCAAAAGTAATGGAAATTCATTGTTGGAGGGCTAAAGTCGTGCTGAGAGATAGTGGGGGGATAAAATCGATGCTTATGAATAATTGAAGCAGGAAAATGATGTAGGGGGATCAAATTGATGCTAAGGAGTACTTGAATGACCAAAATAGTGATGACAAATAGTTAGAGGACTAAAGTGGTGCTGACTTATGTTTGAGGACCAAAGTGGTGCTATCCAATATTTTCTGGCCTAAATTGATGCTGTGAAATAGTTTGAGGACAAAAGCGACGATGTAGTTGGTGGACACAGTCCAACATGTAGCAAGAACCCACAGCAGATAATTTATAACTCATTTACAGGATTTTTATTTATATATTTCTTTTTTTTAGAAGTAAGTGAAAAGAAATATTTACTTTGACAGACCTGGAAACGTTTCCTAGGAAATAAAATGTTTTCCTTATTTTATGGCAAACATCGCCATGATATTTGAATTCTAGCTTTAGCATACTTAATAGTGTATTTAACATGAATTTAATCATGTTTGAGATCTATTTTATAAAAAAATTAATTTTTTTTTGTCAAACTCATTTTCAACGACACATTTTTCTTATAAAATAATTTTATATATAAATAAAAAAAAATTCTTACTTTTTAACTGAACATTCTCTAAAAAAATCTCTACTACGAAATATATTCTCCCAAAAATCGAGGCTCAAACAAACCATTAATAGCATGCTGGTGTAAACAAAAAATAATTCCATGTACCATCATATGAATTTCTTTAATCCTAAATGAAATATATGAAATTAATTGATACATCAAATGAATGAGATCAATTAATGTGCTCAAATGCCTCCGTGTTGGGAATCCCTAAGTGGATGAAGTAGTGAGAATTTATTCGTTGTGAAATTGTCGCCCTAAATTTCCTAATGAATAATAAATTTGAGCTAAATGTTCAATATTGACTATAATCTCCATAATGTTAAAACCTCTATTTCCTTTTTAGCCCCTAGAACTGCAAGGGAAATTTTCCTTGAGATTATTCAATTTACATGTTTGTATTTGTTTTAGGTTAGTCACTCAATTTCATTTTTTATTTAATTTTATAGCCCGACTTATATTTTATTGCAATTTGATCAGTCTGTTTTGATCTACGATCAAAATTAATGATCAGTCTCATATTCCTGACAAAATGTAAAGTCTAGTGAGCTACTTTCAAACATGTTTGAGACAGAGAATACGAACTACTACTGAATGAATATAGGTTCAAAACATTTAGGGGATGCCACATAGACTTGCTTAACTCATCTAAGAAATATATAAAATGTGGAGAAACGCATGAAGTAAATGAATTAGGGAGAAATATAGCTACAATTAATCAATGCTAAAGCTTTAGAGCATGTTTGGCACGGCTTAAAATCCAATTAAAATTGAAAATATGACCGTTATTGGGTCCCACCCGTCTAATAAAAGTCAACAATAACGACTATATTTTCAATTTTAATCTGATTTTAATCTCTACCAAACACTCTCTTACTCAATTCCTAACACTACAAACATACGAAGATAAATGTAGTACAAGTATTCCTTTTGACCAACTTGTTGGAAGTTTCATATATATGTGTACAACTAAGTACTTGTTTGGCTAAGCTTAAAAGCCGGTCAAACTTACTTCTAAGTAACTTAAATTAAACATGCTTGTGTTTGCTAAAAGAAATTTGAAACGATGGAAAAATATTTTGTCGCACTTATATTTATTGTTTTTAAAATATAATGGACAAATAAGTCATTTACGTCTTCTTCTTTTTGATAGAAACATTATTTGAGACAAGACGTGTTAATTAATGAAAGTTGGATGATATAAATGTAATGAAAACAAGTTGGGAATAGAAATGTTACAATAAAAAAAGATTAAAGATTTTAATTACAATTAAAATGTGACGTAATAAATAAAAGTTATTTCTTGAGTATAATAGAAACATCATATAACCCTTTTGAGCCCATTTTTTTTTAATGAAAATGTACTTTTGAATAATATTTTGATGACGAATATATGGTTAAAATATAAGGAATTTTTTTGAATTTACGTATAATATTATTTTATTGAAAGATGTATGATTGAAAAATAAGAGAGAAAATATATTTTTGAAAATAATGAGAACCAATTAATGCATATATTTTAGAGTAAAAAATACATTAACAAAGCCGCCCCAACTCAAAACTCTATTTCTCGTTGAAAAAAATCATACTTTTCAGTTTTCACAAGGGAATTTCACGGGAAAAGGGTTGGCATTTTTGGATTGGCTGACTGGAAAAAAAAAAAAAAAAAACAGATTAAAACAAGTCAATGCAATGTTGATACTTGGCATTTGACAAAAAAAAAAAAAAAACGTGAAATTCTCCTATACTTGTAGTATTGTTGATTTCCCTTTACTTAACCAGCAGTGCTACATGTCCAGGGCCCATATGGTTGGTCCCTTGTCACGTCTGGGTCGTACGTTTATCATTTTCCTTACCTAATCGCAAATCAATAAAGTCATGAGTACAAGAAAAACTTAACAGAATGTGTATCGATTTTGACATGGCAAAATATGATTGGACTATTTTTTTCTCATCTTTCAATGATGCGGCATTATGTGTTGTGTAAGAATTTTATGTAAAAATTATGCATTTGTAGCATGATTGAACCAGTACAAGGTGCCTTTTTACCGCAAAAAAAAAAAAAAAACACACACACACACACACACGTGAAATTCTCCTATACTTATAGTATTGTTGATTTCCCTTTACCTAACCAGCAGTGCTACATGTCCAGGCCCATGTGGCTGGTCCCCCGTCACGTCTAGGCCGAACGTTTATCATTTTGTTTACCTAATTGCAAATCACTAAAGTCACGAGTACATGAAAAATTTAACAGAATGTTTATTGATTATGACATGACAAAATATGACTAGACTATTTTTTTCTCATCTTTCAGTGATGACGCATTACGTGCTGGGTAAGAATTTTATGTAAAAATTATGTACTTGTAGCATGATTGAACAGCAGATAGAAGGTCACATGGGCCTTGTACCTGCCATGTACAAGTTGCTTTTTTACCTCAAATAATGGCAGTGAAGATTCCCCAAAGTAACAAGGACCCTGCTACAAGTACATAATCACTTACATAATACATTACATAATAGACATGTGACGGCATCTATCGACAGTCTACAATTTTTGATTTTTCCACACTTCACGTTCACGATTAGATTTCTTCCACATATGCTTATATAATCCATGGTGTACAATGATTATCCACGTATAGATTTATCCAAGTAACAATCCACAAAGAAAATGATATGAGTACATGGTCGCCTGTACGTGTTGCTTGGTTCATCCGCAAATAATGTCTGAAGACTCCTCCGAGTAACCTTTTCTTATCTATAATGACAACTCTGTTGAACGCGCCAATTAAGCTCTCGCACGTGCTAGGCCATGCACAGTCAACTCTCAACAGCTATAAATATAAAAACAGAGCATCGATCACCAACTCTACAACTACTCCACAATTCTCAGTTGATCTGAAAATGGAAGATGCAGCCAAGCTTCGCGATGAATTTCTCCAGGTTCTTCGCAGCCGTCGAACGGCAGAAGGTAATTTTCACTCATATTCACACTTTTGTTTGTGTTTTGGAGTATTTAATTGCTTGAGATTTGGCATATCTGTTTTTGATTCAGCTTGAGATTTGGCATATCAGTTTTTTTTTTTTTTAATTCAGTTTGGATTTTGACTTTTAATGGAGTTTTCGGCTACTGCCTTGATTTGACTTTAGAAACTTCGATTGATTTCTAGCGTCTAATTTACCTTGGTTAGCGGAATTGAATTTTCTCACATTTCAGGTTTTGGATTTTAAGAAATGATTGTATACAAGTAAAAAGAAGAAGCTGGAATTAGGAAAATAATTTGCCAATTGTAATGATGTTTGACTTTGTGTGTTCTATAATGACTGGTAATAGATAATAGAGGATGGGAGGTAGAAAAAAGAAAAGAAATCTACAAAATGAGAATGTGGTCCAAAAGAAATCCCTCCCTGTCAATAGGTTTTACACATTTTATGCATCTCCTTCTAAAATAACAGCTCCATAACCATGCTCCTACACAAAATCTATTCCTGCCTTTTGGGAAATGTTCAAATTTGGGTGTGACCGAATTCCTTGTTGAATTAATTGAAGAATTCTAATTGAAGTGTACGTCAAGAGGAATTTAGTTTAGAATGGTATTGGAGTCTTACTTAAGTTGAAATTCTATTTAGGAGCCGTATTGGGAGTTAGAATTTGTATTGGACTTGAAGAGGTGGACCGAGAAGAAAGTTGTCGCATTTTCGCTAGCATAGCCTACTGCTAGCTGGCCGCTCGAGAAACATCCGTAGGTTTTCTTCCGAGACTTGGTCGCTTGCTTGTAGCCTGCCTGGCGCTCGAGCGACGGACATGTCGCTAGCTTATCGTTCAAGTGACAGGATTATGCGGCTCACGCCCTTTTCGTAACACGATTTTTGGTATTCTACTTCTCTACAACTTAATTCGGTGGTTGGTTTCATATCAATTGGTATCAAGCAATATGTAATCCTTGGATTCCCAACAATTGGTATCAGATATTCTGGATATAATTAACACAACAAGTGGTATCAGCGCCCAGGTTCAGCAATTTCGCAAGAGCACAGAATTTGATTTGTTCGAGGTTTTTGTTCGTGATGACTTCCATGAAGTATGTCATTCCGCTTTTGGATCGGAACACTAGATTTACGCTATGGTAGGTTAAGATGCGTAAAGTACTCGCACGGTAGGATTTGGATGATACGTTGCTGGAAAATGATAAGATGTCCACAACTTTAACCACGAAGGAGAAATTACGGAAGGATAAAAAAGCAGTTTCTCACATTCATCTTCATTTATCGAATGCCATTTTTCAGGACATCTTGAAGAAGAGTTCAACAACTGCTTTATGGTTTGGAGTTGGAGCAATTGTACATGACTAAAAGTCTAACAAGCAAGTTGTATCTCAATCAGCGTTTATACTCTCATCGAATGACACAAGGAGAATCATTAGAAGATCACCTGGTTGTATTTAAGGAGATAGTCGCTGATTTGGAAACTCTGGAAGTAAAGTATGATGAAGAAGATTTGGCTTTGACTCTATTGTGTTCGTTGCGCGTTTTATTTTCTTCATTTAGATACACGCTCTTATATAATCATGATACTCTCACTATAGAGGAGGTGTGTGATGCTTTATTTTCAAAAGAAAAGATGAAGCATCTGGTGCCTGAGGTCACAGATGGAGAAGGCCTCGTTGCTCATGGCGGTTCTGGAATGGGCAGATCGAAGTCTAAGTTCATTAATCGGATTTGTAATTTCTGCAAGAAGAAGGGGTACATGAAGAAAGATTACTACAAATTGAAAAATAAAGAAATGTTGGCTGCAAGTCGATATGGGAAGCAATCAGAGACTTCGGGTGAAGCAGACCTCACAGAGAACATTGTAAGTGAGGGAGATCTCTTGGCTATTTTTGAACTCGAGTCTAAATCAGAAGAGGATTGAATTTTGGATTTAGCGAGTGTGTTTCATATGTGTCCTAATAAGGATTTGTTTACTACATATGAAACCATTTCTAAAAGTGTCGTGGTTATGGGAAACAACACACCTTGTCGAGTTGCTGGAATATGTACGACCAGATTGAAACTATTGGATGGGACAACTAGAACATTGGTAAGGTTCGACATGTTATGGATTTGAAGAAGAATATCATCTCGTTGTCTATTTTTTATTCAAAGGGTTATGAGTTCTTTGGTGAAGTTTTGAAGGTTTGTAAGGGTGCCTATGTTGTATTAGAGGGATAGAAAATGTCTCAATTATACATCTTACATGGTCGTGCAGTATCTAAAAGAGTCAATCGGCACATGTTCAGTACCGTGGTGAACATTCAGTTTGGTACAATACCTTTAGGAGCTCGTAAATAGTTGGATTTGAAGAATATAGCTCAATAGAGTTCAGGAAATATGGATAATACCGCTTTGCCACCATCACAGTGTGGATGTTGATTTTGTTGAGCATGCTTTCAGCGCAGTAGAATGTGTACAATCTAGCAAATGGTCTTCTTTAAAAGCATTTAGGATTGATTCTGTTTTAGGGTGTGTTACAACCCAGTTTGGTGAATTTTAAAATCATTATGATTTTTTGGGAATCTGAGGTAATTCTATAGAGTGGTGCTTGAATTTATTGAAAGAGGTGAAATATTTTGTGTTGGTTGGAGATATCAGTTTTGATTATTGTTAAGAGTCAGTTCATTCCTTGCAGACGAATTTTTTTCTCCAGGTATCTTGGATCTTTGTTCGTTGTAGTGGAATTCGTGTCAATGTGGAGATTGTTAGAATTTGGGTGTGATCCGAACTCCTTGTTGAAATAGTTGAAGAATTCTAATTGAAGTGCATGTCAAGAGAAATTCAATTTAGAATGCTATTGGAGTTTTATTCAAGTTGAAATTCTATTTGGAAGTCCTATTGGGAGTTAGAAATTGTATTGGACTTGAAGAGGTGGACCGAGAAGAAAAGTCGCCGCATTTTCCCTAGCTGGCCGCTTGAGCAACACCTGTAGGTTTTCTCCTGAGACTTAGTCGCTCACCTATTGCCCGCCTGGCGCTTGAGCGATGATCCATCGCTAGCTTATCGCTCGAGCGACAGGGTTATCTGGCCCAAGCCCTTTTCGCTTTTTAATACGCTTTTTTGATATTCTACTTCATCTACAACTCATCTATTATGATTTGAACGTCGTTATACATAGTTGCCTATATATACTTGGCTCTTTTCTACAATTTTATGGTGTGAGAATAGTGTGAGAAAAGTGATTACTAGTTTTTAGGATCATTGTAATATTTCTCAATCTTCATTATTTGTGGTGCAATAAAGTTTCTTAATTTATCTGTCATATTTTCTTGTCTTTTTTTTTTTCTTTTGATTGTAATCAAATATTTCATTATTGTGCAATATAACTTCAACGTCTTAATCCGGTGATTGGTTTCATATCTAGCGATATCGAGCAATACGCGATCCTTAAATTTCCAACAATTGGTATCAGAGATTCTAGGGCATAATTAACACAACAGGAAGCTTCGAAAATGACTGCATTCTGTCTATGCCTCAATTTTGAAGCAATAGCAGCTCTAAATAGGTTGAAAAGATTAGAGAGGAATGGTTTCTAGCAGCTCTAAATATGGAAATATTATTATGACTGTCTTTGGTCAAAATTTTATTGGTAATCTCTACTACAAGTAAAAAGCTTCTTCTAATTGTAGATCCGGGCAATGAGTATATTAAGTATATTGAATGTGAAATTAAAATAAGGTTCTGACAGGTGATGTTTACGGGAATTTTGGTTTAGATTGATTGCAGGTTCCAACAGGAACATACATAAGACTAAAAAAGCCGTCCAATATGTGTTCATAATTCTGTATTTCCTGAAAACGGCTTTCACTTTTTTACTACACAGATTACATTTCTTTGATTGGTCATTTATTGACAGGGAAACTATAATTATGAATTTTGGTATTCTTTTTCCTCAATCCATACGTGTTCTAGGATCTGAATGCAAATTGCATCTGTCTCTTCATGTGTTTCTTAACTGTTGTCAGTTCCTCTTTCTGTTGAACCTGCTCAACCAGTGCGAGATCCACTGTATCAGGAAACTCCAAAGCCAACCTTGAGCAAGGTTGGAAACAGCTTTGCTGCAAATTTTTTCCTTTTGTCAATAGTTGACTCTATTATCCTGATGCATTTTCTGGCACATACAGGCAATGGAGTCTACTCCAAAGAAAGAAATTCCAAATTTTAAGGATCTTCTTCAAGAGGAGAATTTATACCTGATTACCGAGGTTTCTAGGATTTAAATGTTTTTGTTTCTTCAATTCTTTTAGCACGTTGTTATATTTTGAAACAGGAAACTTTGGCATGGTATATAGGTGAGATTGGTCTTTGTTTCCCAGAACATAATTCTGAAGCTTGACCGGAGAGCAGAAAGTTCTGATATGAAAACAATTAATGAGTATAAGAAAAAATAGAAATATTGAATTCGTTAATCTCTGATGGCATCATTATTCTTTTCTTTTCCATTTCCCGATGGAAGAACAGTTCAATATGTTAACAGTTTATCCATTTCCTGAGTGCTCTGATAGGTGGCAGTTTCTATGGCAATCATATAATCAATCTGTCTCTCTTGTTTAGAACCTCCCCCCTCACCTTCAAACCAAAAGATAAACATGCAAGTCATATCTAATTTTATATATAGGTGGAAAATTGATTGCTCCGGATTATTATATTAAGAATAAACAATAGGAGTTTTAAAGCCTCCAATGTTACATATTACTATTGTTCTCATTGAGTGATATTATTTTGTGATAAAACTACAAGAGTGATGCACCGGATATATAGGTATTCTTTCTCTATTCGAATAGAATGAGAGTTTGCTAATCATTTTGTATCCTCAACCAGAAAGGAGATCAAGGACGTCTGCCGGTTTTGGTATTGAGTATGAAAGAAAGCAGTAAAAAAAGAAGACCAGCGATTGTCTTTTTACATAGCACAAATAAATGCAAGGAGTGGTTGCGACCATTGCTTGAGGTGATTATTAAATAATTTTTTCACATGCTTGCAGCATAAGAAAATGTTTTAATGGATGAGAGTTTTCCTTTTCTCTCTCTGTCTCAGGCATATGCTTCAAGGGATTACATTGCAATAGCCATTGATTCTCGATATCATGGAGAGCGTGCCAGCAGCCTGACAACCTATAGAGATGTGCGTTTACTGGATCCTTCCTTTTGTTTTCTTTCTCGTTGATATATTAAACTAAAAAAATTATTCAGTCAGAAATAATATGCATTGACAATTGGATAAGCTCTCTGGTCCTTGACACGACGAGGAGTTAATGGCGTTGCTTATGTACAGTGGTGTATGGCTTGCAAACATAAGTATACTTTGCCAAATGTTGTGGCGAGAACAATACTTGTCTTGAAAAAAGAGAGAGTTGAAATGAATAGCTTTTCCTCTTCCTACTTTCTTTGCAATACTGCAGACTTGTGCATGTATCTGTAGGCTTCTTCATGAGCCCAAAGAGTATCCCAGTTCACCATCAGTGATGAAATTGACTTGTTTTTTTTACTTTCTTTGTCGTTATGCAGGCTCTGGTGTCATCATGGAAGAAAGGCAATACGATGCCGTTCATATTTGACACGGTAATGGTGCCATATCCTGTATTTGTTAAAGACAGTTCTTAGTGGATTCGGGCAAGTCTATTGACAATTTAATTTTTTTTTATATTAATTGACGAGTCTGTCGAGACTCATTTTTCTTACAGTGTGGACCATGAAGCTATACGATTTTCAAAAAATCGTATTTTCCATCTAAAACTATGCAAAAACTGAATTTTGCAGGTGTGGGACTTGATAAAATTGGCGGACTATCTTATGCAGAGGGAGGATGTAGACCCATCTAGAATAGGAATTACTGGAGAATCACTTGGAGGTTGTTAGAGTTTAGTGGAACATATCTACATTTAAATATCAATCTTTCTTCAAGTTGCAAAGCTCACAATGCAATTCCATCACGCAGGAATGCATGCATGGTTTGCTGCTTCTGCTGATACTCGCTATGCAGTGGTTGTCCCTATAATTGGTGTTCAGGTAGGTCTTGGAACTTTTGGATCAGTTAGGTGAGCAATAATCTTACAATCTAAATGTTGACAATTTGTTAGGGATTTCGATGGGCAATTGAACATGACAAGTGGCAAGCTCGAGTTGACAGCATCAAGGCTGTATTTGAAGGTGAGATGCAGGGAAGCCTGAAGGATTTTTTTTAACAGTCCTGCACATATTTTAATTGGCACTAAGTATAAATTATTCTTGAAAAGCATTTCTCGACTTATGAACATGTGGATGTTGCTCTACTTGTCTTCGTTTCCAGAAGCACAGATTGATTTAGGCAAGAGCTCCATTGACAAAGAAGTAGTGGAGAAGGTCAGTGTTAAATGCTTGGACCGGGCTGCCACGTTTTGACACCACCCTTATATTATATGTAGCTAAATCCGTTATGTACTCTGAATGTTGAACAACTTGTGATACTACAATTGTCAACAGGTCTGGGACAGAATAGCTCCTGGTTTGGCCTCTCAGTTTGATTCGCCTTACACAATTCCGGTCATTGCTCCACGCCCTCTACTGGTTTTAAATGGTATTCATGGTTAATCATTATGTTTTTCTCCTCAAGAAATAAGGCATTTGCATTGACAATGAATATCTGGAAATTTTAGGCAAAGAAGATCCTCGTTGTTCAATTGATGGCTTGAAACTCCCAGAATCAAGAGCCAGAAAAGCTTACGAAGATTCCAGTTGTCTTGACAATTTCGAGGTAGGAATCAACGCTTCCTGTCTCCCTAACCGAAAAGAAAAGAAACATAATAACAGTTAGGGAAATTATTCTTGGCCAGGTTCAAAGCCTGACCAAGAAACATAGGCGCCCCCCTATTGGAGCCTCCAATAAGGTGGCGCCCTGTTTCTTGGTCAGGCTTTGAGCCTGTAGCATCTCTCACACAAACACGTGCTCACATGCGCTTATGTATAAAAACCTCATCATGTTGTAAAAAATCAACGACGAAAAGTCACAGTGTTGTTTCTATTTCGGCTAATAAGCATAGAAACAACTTAAATCATTTCTTACGAATTTGAAATAAATCGAGATTTAAAAAAAAAAAAAAACTTAGTTTCCAATAGCAGCACGTTCACATGCTAGCTCACACATAACGTGACTGATTATTAGCCAATGTTTGGTTTGGTTTGGCAAGTTCATTTCTTTATTTTATTTTTGGCTTTTACCCGTAATCTTTATTTTCAGGTGGTAGCAGAACCAGGAATTGGGCATCAGATGACACCTTTGATGGTCCAAAGAGCCAGTGATTGGTTCGATAAGTTCCTTAATCCTTAAGCTGCAAGGTTAACTTTGTATGTGGTTTCTATATGTTGTAACTTAAAGATATTGAAAGATTGTCATAATATTGTCATTATTGTTTTAATAATAGTCTGGCTCTATAATTAGTAGTCTCCTTATTTTCATTATTTGTATGTTGCATGAATCTTTGAACATAGACAGATTCAGGATCGGATTTTAAACAATTTTAAGCCGGCTTAATATCCTCTCCTCTATTAAAAGAGTCAATCCGCAGTTTACTGTTCATTTATGTCCTATTTTGCTTTTCCTGTTTTATCCCCAGTTTGTTACCAAACTGTCCTCAGTCTATCAATTATACATATAAATAGCGATTGTTTGGAGGGAAAAAAAGGTTGGCGCCGCGAAAAATTATAAATTATAGGCGGTTGAGAATTTGTGTTACCAATGAAAATGAATTTGTTGTTACCAATGAAAATGTAGACGCTGAAATTCACTGTACCTGCTTTCTTCAGTCGGTCGCCGATTTTTGCTGTGTTTTTTCTTGTTCGAAGGCGGTGGTGTTTAGCATAGTGGCTCTATTTTCCTTATATAAAGGAGACAGATGCATTTCATTTCATTACTTTGCAATCTGCAAATAAGAAAAAAACTATTCCATTTCATCGTACTCTTTTTTCTGCCAAGAAATTTGGCGAATATATTTATTCCATTTGATACGTACTCTTTTTTCTGCCAAGAAATTTGACGAATATTTATTCCTTTTCATTCTTTCTCGTGAAGAGAAGCCAAGAAATTTGACGAATATATTTATTCCATTTGATACGTACTCTTTTTTCTGCCAAGAAATTTGACGAATATTTATTCCTTTTCATTCTTTCTCGTGAAGAGAAGCAAGTAAGCAACTGTTCTTGAAGCAACTAAACAACTGATTTCCACTTGCAACGGAATATTTCAAAATTTCCATACGGTTTAGCGGTGAGTACTTATGTAAAATGTTATAAAATGTTATGTTAGTTTTATACATTCGGCGTTTAAATAAGAAAATAATTCATCATTTTTATACTGTTAAGCGGTGAGTAATTGAGTAATTATGTAAAATGTTTATGTTAGTTTTATATATTCATCGTTTAAATAAAATGTTAAGTGATTATGTTTAGGAATATAGGAATAAGAAATTTTTAATGCGTATTTGTTTAAATACTTCTTTAAATTCAGTATTAAATACTTCTTTAAATTCAGTATTATTCTAAATGATAGAATATAAATCGTAAAAAAAAAAAAATTCCTCGATCATGTTAGGAGTACCTCCGCGGACGGAAGCCGGCCTCCGCTGGCGGAGGTACGTACCTCCGCGCGCGGAGGTGTGAACCTCCGCTGGCGGAGGCAAGCACCTCCGCTGGCGGAGATGCTAGCTTCCGCTCGCGGAGGTTCGCACCTCCGCGAGCGGAGGACCCAACCTCCGCTCGCGGAGGTTCTCACCTCCGCGCGCGGAGATATAGACCTCCGCGTGCGGAGGGGACACATATATTATATATTTGTTTCGGAATTCCATCTGATGGACATAAAATTTGAAAATTATATTTACATTGAAATTATACATACAATTATACATACAAAGTTATTTATTTTCGAAAAATATAAATTACACATACAATTTTACTAATTTATTTTCGTAAAATATATATTAGGGAGCCATTATTTTTGTTTATGCTATTTCGTTCCTCATTAATATTTGATAGTAATCTAAACAAAACAAAATAACATTTTTTTATATTAAACCTAAAATATTTTTTTTTTAATAATTTTGGACAAATAAATACAGAATATATATATTGAATATTGGCGTCCTATTATATATATATAATATTCTTTTTTAACCTTTTTTTCCTCACTTTGTTCTGCTATTATTAATCTACAATTCTTAATACAATATTTTTATATATTTTAGGTTATCCTTCTTGAAATTTACATTATAATATTTACCAACTCCCTTCAATTTATATTTACTTCTTCCTTGTAAATTGTATTGTTTTATTATATTTAAAGTGAATTTCTGTGCCCGATTTATTTTTTCTATGTTCGTAACAATTTTATTCAAAGTGTATTGTTTGTATTTTACCATAAGAAAAATTTTTCTATCCCAAAACTATTAATTTCTAAACTTAGAATTTATCTATCTACCAAACTTTTTTTTTAATAATACAAAATGAAATATTTTTCAACACATACAGCTATTCAATATTTTTATTTTACTCTAAACATTTTGATAACCTTTGTAATTAATTTTTTCCATTTCCTATATTCATCAGGTTAGGTTTTAACTGTTCGATATGAATACTTCGGATGGTAGTTTTGAAACAATGTCTTATCGTCAACAAGAAAATCAAAGAAAAAGATGCCGACGAAAAAGAGTTCAACATAGCTGCAATGATCGTCGTAAAAGAATATGTAATCTTACATCAAATGGTGATAACATTTCGAATGATATACAAATTCAACAATTTGTAACACATCATGATCTTGAGTCATCTACTTCAGACCAAATGGTACTCCATACTTCCGATTCTACATTACCAATTAGTTTTAATGTATTAAATATACCAACGAATGCATACGTATTACCGACATGTAATAGCTGTACATATTGTGGTGCAAGAAAAATTTATAGAGAAAGTAAAGGTTTTTGTTGTTCTGATGGAAAGGTCCATATTTCCATACCTGATTCACCAACCGAATTATATAACTTATTTACTTCTAAAGAATTTACATGTATGGAATTTAAGAAAATTGTACGAAGATATAATAACCACTTTGCTTTCACTTCTTTTGGTGTGAAATACGACAAAGAGCTCTTCAAAACATATCGAGGTATTTACACATTTAGAGTTCAAGGACAAGTATATCATTACCTAAATGAACTTATTCCAAAGAATAACAAGCCTTCTTATATGCAGTTATATTTTTATGATGCAGATAATGAAGTTGAAAATCGTATGAAAATTTCACAGAACTTTAATGAATTCACTTTAATTATTCTACTTGAAATCCTAAAGGTAAATCCATATAGCAGATTTTTTCGATCTTTAAGTAATATGCCTAACTTACATAATTATCAGATACATATAAGATGTGATCCAGGACTTGATCAAAGAGTGTTTAATACTCCAACTTCATCTGAAGTAGCTGCTGTGTGGGTTGATCATGACGAAAATGCTACCAATCGTTCTCGTGATATTATTATATATGGTCATTCTGGTGATTTACATCGAGTTCATTATTACTACGGTTGCTATGATCCTTTACAGTATCCTTTACTTTTTCCATATGGAGAATCAGGTTGGCATGAAGGTATTAGAAGATGTAGACGGACTGAACATTTGTCCGAATCTGTTCAATTTCCTGACACGATTACTTCAGCATCTGAATTTATTGAAAAAGAAGAAAATAAAAGTGCGCAAACCTTTATTCTTATATATTTACTTCTGTTTTGCATTCTCACTATTTTTACATAATACCTTCTTTTTTACAGTGCTTACAGGAATGAAGAGCCGATCACATATTTCTTGTCGAGAATACTATTCATACAAATTGCAAATCAGACCTTTCGGTAAGTCTGTATTACTTCATAGTGGTAGATTACTCCAACAATATGTTGTAGATATGTATGTCAAGATCGAAACTGCACGGTTAGACTATTTTCGTAACAATCAAAATCAAATTCGAGCTGAACTTTACCAGGGTATTGTAGATAGCATTCAAAATGGAGAAACAAAAGGATCGAAAATTGGACGAAAAATTGTTTTGCCTCAATCTTTTACATGTGGATCTAGAGATATGTTAAGGCGATATATGGATGCAATGGCTATTGTACAGCGTTATGGAAAACCAGATATTTTCTTAACTATAACATGCAATCCAAATTGGCCAGAAATTAAACAAGAACTAAAACACAATGATGAGATTCAAAATCGGCCTGATTTAATTGTGCGTATATTTCGAGCAAAATTAGAAGAGTTGAAAAATGATCTATACCAAAAAAATGTTTTAGGCCCAGTTATTGCGCATATATATGTTATTGAATTTCAGAAAAGAGGGCTTCCTCATGCACATCTATTGTTAATATTTAATCACGGCCATAAAATCTGTTCTGCTGTAGATGTTGATAAGATAGTTTGTTGTGAAATTCCTGATCAAAAAACACATTCATATCTTCATTCTGTTATTGTAAAACATAATATGCACGGCCCTTGTGGATATCTTAATCCAAAAAACATATGTATGGAAGCAAACAAAACTTGCAAAAATAAATACCCTAGAGATTACTGTAATACTACTATTTTTGGTCATAACTCATATCCATTGTATAAACGTCGTGATACTGGTATTTCTATCAAAGTTAGAAGCCAAATGTTAGACAATCGATGGGTTGTACCATATAATCCTTATTTAAGCGCAAAATTTGACTGTCATATTAATGTTGAAGTTTGTTCTTCTATTAAAGCTGTCAAATATTTGTACAAATATGTGTATAAAGGGCATGATCGTATTCATTTTTCATTTTCTGCAAATGAAACGGGAAAAGAAATCGATGAAATATCAGCATACCAATCTGCTAGATGGATATCTCCACCTGAAGCTATGTGGAGAATTTTCTCGTTCAATTTAGCAGAAATTTATCCAGCTGTTTATTCTTTACAACTTCATATTGAAAATCATCAACAAATAAGGTATGATGACGGAGATAATTTATCTGTTATTATTAATAATGAAAATACGAAAAGAACAATGTTGACAGAATTTTTTGAAGTAAATAAAGTAAACAAATTTGCTCGTACATTGTTGTATCGAGATTTCCCAACACATTTTGTTTGGAACTCAACTAAAAAAATTTAGAGTCCTAGAAAAAAACACATTGTTATAGGACGAGTTGTCACAGCGAATCCATCTGAAGGAGAACGATATTTCTTGCGTGTTCTTTTAAATCATATTCGAGGTCCAATATCATTTCAAGATCTACGAACTTTAAACAAAGTAACTGTTAATACATATCGAGAAGGAGCGATTTTACATGGTTTGTTAAGTGGAGATAATCATTGCGAAGAATGTATGTCTGAAGCTATCATTTACAAAATGTCTACTTCTTTAAGACGTCTTTTTGCTACACTTCTCATCCTTTGCAATCCCAATCATCCAAACTTACTGTGGGAAAAATTCAAAATTTATATGATCGATGATTATGTACATCAAAATAAATCTTCAAAGGATGCTGAATTACAATCTTTAGAAGATATCAATTCCATTTTAGAATCATCAGGTAAAAACAAAAATGACTACGAAATAGTACCATTCAGGATAAATGTAAATGAAAGTGAAAGATTAAGAAGGATGATTGAAGAGGAGACAACAAACTGGAACTTAAAAGAAGGCTACACTTGTACATCATTTTTAAATAATGAACAACAATCTGCATATGATACAATTATGGAAAAAATCAATTCAAAATCTAGCGGACTTTTTTTCATCGACGGTCCAGGAGGAATGGGTAAAACTTTTTTGTACAAAGCTCTCTTAACAGGTGTACGGTCTCAAAATTTAATTGCTTTAGCTACAGCATCTTCTGGAGTATCTGCGTCTCTTTTACCTGGAGGTCGAACAGCTCATTCAAGATTTAAAATTCCTCTTGAAACAGTTGGTGAAATTATTTGTTCTGTTAGTAAACAATCAGCTTTAGGGACTTTATTAAAAATGTCTACATTAATACTTTGGGATGAAGCACCTATGGTTAATCGTTGTACCGTTGAAGCCGTTGATAAAATGCTCAGAGATATTAATGATTGTAATTTGCCTTTCGGTGGCAAAGTGGTTGTTTTAGGAGGAGATTTCAGACAAGTTTTACCGGTAATACCGAGAGGAAAAAAAGAAGACATAATGAAGGCTAGCTTAGTCTTCTCAGACTTATGGCCTTTGTATTTACATTTACCCTTAGTTGAGAACATGCGTGCAAAATTAGATCCTGCATTTTCTAAATATTTGCTTCGAATTGGAAATGGAACAGAGGAAAAACATAATTGTAATTACATTCAACTTCCGGCTAGCATAATTATACCATTTGATGATGAAGTTACATCTTTGCAAATTTTAATAAATCATGTTTTCCCAAATATAGAAACATATGTTGATACTTTACATACGATGGGAAATCGTGTAATTCTTACGCCTAGAAATGAATGTGTTGATTATATTAACAGAATTTTACTTGATCAGATTCCTGGTGAAATTTTCACGTATTATAGCTTTGATGAGATGATTGACAAATCAGAACAAAACCTTCAGGAAGATTTCTTGAATACTTTAACTCCAAATGGTATTCCACCGCATGAATTGAAGCTTAAGATAAACTGTCCTGTTATGTTGTTACGAAATATCAATCCTTCTGAAGGATTATGTAATGGAACACGTCTTACCTGTAAGAAATTTAATAAGAATGTAATTCTTGCTGAAATTGCAACTGGGCGAATATCGTGGAAAACATGTATTTTTACCAAGAATTCCTTTTGTACCTTTAAAAAATGATCAAACATCAATTCATTTTAAACGAACTCAATTTCCAATCAGACCATGTTTTGCAATGACGATAAATAAAGCACAAGGTCAAACACTTGATTATGTTGGTTTATATCTCCCTGAACCAGTCTTTTGTCACGGTCAACTTTACGTAGCATTATCAAGAGCCAAAACAAGTAAATCTTTAAAAGTTTTGTTAAAACCATCAAACAATGACAATTTACACAATATGTGTACAAAGAATGTTGTTTATAAAGAAATTCTTTCATTTATTCATTCATAGAAGTATAAGTAAGTATTTGTTTATTTATTTGTTTCATAACTAATTTCATTTTCAATATTTTAAATGTATGTATTTCTTATTTTTATGAGGTGAACTGAATTACTGATAATTGTCTTTATTTTCATATGCAGGTATATTTCACACTATCTTCTTATACTTATAGTTGATAGTGAGAAACTTGATCCGAATATGTATGGATAGCTTTTACTCAACCTGGCTTAATTATTTGCTTATGGTCGCAAAACTATGCTAGCTGTGCGTGACACATATTAGCCCGGATGTAACATTGTGATATGAGTTATTTTATAACTAATGTATAATTTATTTTGCTATTGTAATTTTCAATACATGTCCCTAATTACGATTTTTGTTTCTTTTTTATTCAAGAAATCTACATTTTGCAAATTCAGAGGGTGAGTATTTTGTCATAATTTCAATATGCACCAACAATTACTTTCAAATAGCCATTAATAAAATACATTATATATATATTCTATACACTTGACTTTAACTTTTATTCACTTTAAAATATTGCTAAAAAATATTACTGCAAAAATAGAACACAATAAAATTTACAAATGAATACAAATGCGAATAAAAAAAAAATGTATTTGTCGAAAAAAAGTCGACAAAAAAAATATAATCAAACTTATATATTTCTATTTATTATCTATGTATGCTTTTTATATAATATATACACGACAAATTTTTTCGCCGACAATTATAGTAAAAATAAAGATATTTGTACATAGCACGTGGATACACCACATTAGATACGTAAAAACACGTACCTACATTGAAACTTGAATTTGAAATTATCAGGTTTATCTTTCCAATAACATACTAAAATAAATTATTTATTTATTAACACTATTCATCCAGGCTTATCTTTCCAATAACTTATTCAAATAAATTATTCATTTATTAACACTGTTCATCCACTTCGTCTTCTATAAATAGCTTCGTCTTCACACTTTTTCTTACTTACAAATCACAGACCAAACACAGGCATGGCTACACCATATAAACTTATCCCACAAATTGCAATTTCAGAAACTAATTGGTCCGCGAAGGTGGTTATCATCGGAAAGCAAATGCCCAAAATTGCTCGTAATTCCAACACCAGATACCAAACTATTCTGCTGATGGATTTAGAGGTACAGTAACTGAATAAATTTTCGATTTTATTTTGTCTATATATTCTATAAGCATTTAACAAGTTCTTTAAACAGGGTAATGAAGTCACAGCAACTCTGTACGATACAAATATTACTGCACTTAACGATCAACTGGAACTGGGAAAAACCTATGTGATCTCAAATGCAACGGTGAAAGAAAACAAAAGTCCGTTTAGAAGAACAAGCTCCTCTGACCAAAAAACATGGACCATAACAGGAAGAACAAAGATCGTAGAAATAGATGAAAACAATTTAAACTTCGTCTTCTCACAATATCAACTTACTCCATTTCATCAACTAGAACGCCACATGGATCAAAACAGCAATATTAGTAAAATTTCTATCAAATATTATACAATTATAATTATATGTATGATTCTGTGTATCGAAAAAATTATGACAATTTTTTTCTCAGGTGTAATAGGAATAGTTGTGGACGTTAAACCAAAGAGAACTATCCAAACCCATTTTGGCACAGAGGCCGTTCTTCAGGATATCATTTTGATAGATAAAGAATTTCAAACAATGATATTAACGTTGTGGGACAGTTTTCTGGAACGAGAATGTCTTACCATTATAGCCAATCTGACCGACAGACCAATCATATGGGCTATAAACCTTAAGGTTTCTTCGTTTAACAATATAAATGTTAATTTCATTTGTATTTATTTACATACATCTACTTCGGACAAATATACCAACATTTATCTTTTACTTTGCAGGTATTACTTTATCAACCAAAACTAACAGCACTTTCTTCATCAATAGCGACATACTGGCTGTGGCAGAGTACAAAGATTGGTACTTTAAATATAATATAAAAAATACATTTTACATTTTGATAAATAAATATACACTGACTTTCTTCTATAGGCTGCAAGTTAACAAAGAAAAACTTGACCAACTCACGCAAGATCACGGTTCTATTCCTCTCACGCCACCGAAAATAATACCTCCCTCCGACGACAAATTTACGCCAATTGCAGAGTTACTAGGAATTCATCCTCCTGAGGTAAGTCTTCATCAAATATATATTCATTAATATAAATATAAATATGTTCATTTCAAATTTCTAACATTTTCTAACTGTTAATATTTTTATTGTGCAGAAAAAATTCTATTGGGTCCAAGCACGTTGGAAGATCATCTCAAAAAATCAAAAGTTCTGATATATGTCATGCGATAACTGCAAAAAATTGTCGAACGCAGATCTTGGAGAAATTCACAAGTGCCGATTCTGTAAATGTGAATATGCAAAAGCTGTACCAAGGTAATTTATATTGTTCAGATTTTATTTAACACAGCAACAGAGTTAAAAATTCACGTAATATATCTCCTTCCAGAGCAAATGCTTTCGTGCATCTACAAGACGAATCTGGAATGATAGACGCAAGCATTATAGGAAGCGCTGCAGAAACATTGTTACAGTGTACTGGTAACGCCATCAGGACCCATTTTGAAAAGGTCAAATCACAGTATACATTCTTGAAGATTGTTTTCTTATTCTTAAATATTGTTTTCTTTACATTTCAATATTTCCAATTTACTACTACGTTCTACTCTATTGCAGGAACCAGATGTGGACATAAACAGTTTTATGAAAATTGAAAGTGAAAACGAAATAGATTCAATATTTTATCTCAAAGCGACACAAAAACGGCAAAATCCTTCGGAGTGCCATTTTGAAATTATCTTCACCTTCAACTCTTCAGAAAAAAATGAACCTTCAATTGCTGCAATCAATGAGACAAATCTAGATAAAAATTCAGCTGCAGAAGACAACAAAGACAGCAAGAAAAATAAAGGGAAAGCGAAGGCACAATCCTCAAATAGTGAACCATCCGGAAATACTCAAACAACAACTGCTGCAAAAAAGTCTCTCTTTCGATCAGATGATTCTGTTCAACCAAATTCCAATCTAGAGAAGAAGGCTCGCAAAAGTTGAGTCTTCAGTAACACATCAAGAGTGACTTTAACTTTTCTTTTTTGAAGCAGTCAAGACGCAGTCAAGACGACCTCCTCCATACTTAACATATAACTTTTGAGGCAATATGAAGAGGTTGTTTTGGGTTTTTGTTATTTTCTAAAACAGATGAATAGGTTTTGGAAGATGCTTGTTTAGACGTTTCGTCTCGGTGTTTGTAAATATAAATAACAACTATATAAAATAACCCTCTTTCGTTATAAACATTAACTCCTTTATATATTGAATTAATATTTATATATTGAATTAATATCAAAGAAAAAGAAAAATACAAATAGACATGCATTATTCTCGCCACAACTTTCTCCCCATTTACCCCATTTACAGAGAAACATGAAGAAAACCATGAAGAAAAATTGACGTGAATATATTTTCATAAACATTTTGTATTACATAATTTTTAGAATAGACCGGAGCATTTGCGAAGAATCCATGCCCTAAACTGGAACCTCCGCAGGGATATCAACGTCCACGGACGCCGGCAACAAGCTCCGCAAGGATATCAACGTCCACGCACGGCGGCAACAAGCTCCGCACGCGGACACTCGGACCTCCGCACGCGGATAATCCAGTTCCGCGTGCGGAGGTTACAGCCTCCGCACGCGGAGAGTGAAACCTCCGCGCGCGGAGGTTTCAATATTATATATATTAATAAAATTATTTATTGAAAATTTCTGTTCTTTAAAATTTTATTTAGCATCATATAATTTAAATCAAAAAAATTATTCGATAATTGAATAAATCCAATTGAATAAATCCAACGGAATAAATCCCTACAATAACTAAATAAATCCAAAATAAATAATTACAATAACTAAATAAATAACGAAATAAATAATTACAATAACTAAAAAATATGGTAAATAATATTTAAACCCGTTTTAAAAATTACCCTATCTTCTTCCCACCTCCCCAAAAATCCCTAAATCTATCATTTCTCACAAATCAATTTCTCTCACTTCTCTCATTCACCCCTCCATACATCTACTCCATCTCTCTCAAGCAAGATTTTCCAAGCAAGGTAATCGGGTGAGAAATAACAGTGCACAGAAGCAGCAAGCGCACAGATCCTCCGCTTACGGCTGAGGATC